>OY987326.1:166508723-169008723 GCA_963920685.1 Polydrusus tereticollis | reverse complement strand
ACACAGTAGTGGATAGTTCAATGAATGTGTGTGCCTGCCCATGGACTTGACTGGGAACGTCCCTTTGGCTACACAAATAGGTTAAGAATAAGGGGTTAATTGATACACTTGTTGAGTATTGAGTGTAGAGGTTTTATATTTATTTGACGTAAGCCAATAACTGTAAACAGTAGGAGAAATAGGTCTTAGACAAGTTTGTTTTTACTCTTGACCCATGTTAGTAGAGAAATGATTTTATTTATTTTCATTACATATATTATTGAGAAAAAAGCATGATGATTTTGAATTTGTGGTGGTATTCTTTGTGGAATAGACTTTTTAATTAAGGTGGGTTAATTTTTAATAAAACATTTTTAGATGTAAGATAGAACTAAAGGTTTGTTTTATGTTAAATATAGGTACCTTTTAGTTCGTTTTTTTATTTTATTTTTATTTCTCAGTCACTCAACAAAGGTGAGGCTTTTCTCTTTTTTCTCTTGAGAAGGTAGAACATATTAATTTGGTAATATTTAATCATCAGTTAAAAAATTGTAAGCAGTAAGACACTCTCCTCTGCTAGTACTTAGAGTGTCTTACTGCTTACAATTTTTTAACTGATGATTAAATATTACCAAATTAATATGTTCTACCTTCTCAAGAGAAAAAAGAGAAAAGCCTCACCTTTGTTGAGTGACTGAGAAATAAAAATAAAATAAAAAAACGAACTAAAAGGTACCTATATTTAACATAAAACAAACCTTTAGTTCTATCTTACATCTAAAAATGTTTTATTAAAAATTAACCCACCTTAATTAAAAAGTCTATTCCACAAAGAATACCACCACAAATTCAAAATCATCATGCTTTTTTCTCAATAATATATGTAATGAAAATAAATAAAATCATTTCTCTACTAACATGGGTCAAGAGTAAAAACAAACTTGTCTAAGACCTATTTCTCCTACTGTTTACAGTTATTGGCTTACGTAAAATAAATATAAAACCTCTACACTCAATACTCAACAAGTGTATCAATTAACCCCTTATTCTTAACCTATTTGTGTAGCCAAAGGGACGTTCCCAGTCAAGTCCATGGGCAGGCACACACATTCATTGAACTATCCACTACTGTGTTTTACCTTGTTTACGTTATTATTATATAGAGTTGCTGATGATGATCTTTTCTAAGGTTGAAACTAGTCCGACTCAATTTTTAAACTTATATTGAACATCTAACTCATATGGTGAATCCCTCCCATATATATGCCCTCGATACCCAAATCTAGGGTGTAGTGTATAGTTAATATAAAAAAAAAAAAAATTTTGGTGGTAAAGACAGACTTTCATTTCCATCCAAATTATTGTATCAACCGTTCATTTAGTAATGTTTCATGTTCAAACTTTCTGATTTTGACAAAAAAATTAAACTTAAGTTAAAAAAAGATTATATTATTAAACTTTTAGTTGCATTGCGTCGAAACTGAGAGGTAAGAAAATGGGGCTTTGTCCCATGACCTTAAATATCTTTTAAGTTTAATTGTATTAAAACTTTCAAGTTTTAAAAAATTTTTAGAAGAAAAATGTGTCGCCGACGACACGTGTCTTTAGAGTGAAGTTGACATACAGTGTCCGCAAGAAAGTCCGCATCAAATGGGATTTTTTTTTATTATTAGGTATAGGTAAAAATTAAAAGAGCAGTTAGTTTTTGCTTACCTAAAAACCAAAAATGACGTATACTGAAGCAGCTGCACGACTTGCGTTACCTGTCAAATTTGACATTTTTAATAAAATAGGTTCAAAAATGCCCTTATTTATCAAAATATCGAAAAACTTTATTCGAGAAAGTTGTTTATTTAGGCATATTTAGCCTCTGTACGAAATTTTGACAGTCTAATACAATTTTTATTTTTTGCCAGTTTCTTGAAAATTTTGATCAACCCTCGTAGATTAACTTTTATACATCGATGTAAAACCATTTGCCTTTACTTCATTTGTTATCTTAATGCAATTTTGTATAAACTTTTTGTTTCCGATAATTATTATTTTGCTTCAAAAACTGAAATTGTTATTGATCAGTATGTAATGTTTGATGCAAAGTTTATCTAATTACATCAGTTTTGCCAAAAACGACGTTTCTCGTTTTTCTTAAGTTAGTAAACAGATGTACAAAAAGAAAATATTAGGAAGTAATTTTACTTAATTAATATTGGATCAAAAAGAATAAATATTAATCGCTCGAAATATTTTATTCAACAAAAATATAGTTTACAAGTAGGCGATGCATTCGTTGCTAAGGAACATTACATTCATTTGTTGTTTATTTAATTTCTGAAGCAAGTCTGAAATAAAGTGGGATTTATAAACTTGGTCGCAACGCTCAGTTCAGTTCCGCTGATTGTCGTTCGACTTTAAACAAACGAAAACATACCAAACCATTTATAAACTCTCAATTCATTCGCAGCGGTACGCCCAGTCGCGCAGCGAAACGCTCGGCTACGCTCAAGATGGCCAAGTTTTATCTTTTGACGCTGCAGTTCGTTGTCGCAGAACTCTTAACCAATGAAATGCGAAAGTTGAATCACGTGGTGGTTGACAGATGACGGTTGACAGGCCAAATGAACCAATGAAATGCAATACGACATGCGAACAGCAGCTAAGTTTATAAATTACAAATTTGTTTACGGCGACCTCGGGCGAACTCTGGCGTACTGCGCTGCGGAACTGAACTGCGCGTAACTGAACTGAATAGTTTATAAATCCACCTTAAGACCTAATTGATTAGATCGCATTGTAATCAACAATAAAACTTTTAAATAATGTTAACAATAGAAGAAAAAATTGAGATTGTTCTACTTTGTGGAGAAACCAATCGTCACAGAGACGTGGCTCAAATTTTTAACAACAGGGATCCTAATAGAAACATACAACAATCAACAGTTAGCAGAATTCTAACCAAGTTTAAACAAACAGGGTCAGTGGAAAACAGATTTAAAAAGAAGCATACGCCTTTAAGGAACACGGAGGAAGTGGAGTTATCTGCTTGTTTGGATGCTATTGAGCATGGACAAACTACTTTACCAGCTATTTCTGAAAGGACCGACGTCAAGCAATCGAGCGTAAGAAATATTTTACATAAAAACAAATTTCATGCTTTTAAACCGAAATCTATCAATACTTTAAAAGAAAGAGATTTTGATGTTCGCTTTAACTTTTCAATATGGTTTCAAGGAGAAAGAGAGGAAGACTATTATTTTCCATATAATATTTTATGGACAGATGAGGCGACTTTTAGCTCTAATGGTGTTGTGAGCTCTCAGAACTGTAGATGGTGGGCTCAAGAAAACCCTCATTTCACCATTGAGTGCAAATACCAGTACCGTTTCAAAGCATGTGTTTGTGGCATTTTAAATAATACAGTTATTGGATCGTTTTTCTTTCGCCAAAATTTAACAGGTGAGATACCTCCAGTTTTTACAACATGAGCTTAGTGAAGTTTTGGATGAGATGCCGTTATGCGTAAGAAATAAATTGTGGTTTCAACTGGATGGAGCGCCCGTCCATAATACAATTGTTGTTAGAAATTGTTTAAACCAAATGTTTCGAGGTAAAGTCATTGATCCTGGTTTTGACTGTCATTAATTAGCCGTAACGCTGTAAGACACGTTTCAAAACAAACTGAAATTTGTATAGAACGGGAGGGCAGACACACAGAAATGAAATAGTTATTAATAATTGTAGTAAATAGTTTTAGCAAACTGATTTGTTAAAAGAATTCTTTATTATTAATATTAATTATTAATGCATCGCGTACTTGTAAACTATATTTTTGTTGAATAAAATGTTTCGAGCGATTAATATTTATTCTTTTTGATCCAATATTAATTAAGTAAAATTTCAACAAAAGCTTCCTAATATTTTCTTTTTGTACATCTGTTTACTAACTTAAGAAAAATGAGAAACGTCGTTTTTGGCAAAACTGATGTAATTAGATAAACTTTGCATCAAACATTACATACTGATCAATAACAATTTCAATTTTTGAAGCAAAATAAATAATTGGAAACAAAAATTTTACACAAAATTGCATTAAGATAACAAATGAAGTAAAGGCAAATGGTTTTACATCGATGTATAAAAGTTAATCTACGAGGGTTGATCAAAATTTCCAAGAAACTGGCAAAAAAAAAAATTGTATTAGACTGTCAAAAATTGCGTACAGAGGCTAAAAATGCCTAAATAAACAACTTTATCGAATAAAGTTTTTCGATATTTTGATAAATAAGGGCATTTTTGAACCTATTTTATTAAAAATGTCAAATTTTACAGGTAACGCAAGTCGTGCAGGTGCTTCAGTATACGTCATTTTTGGTTTTTAGGTAAGCAAAAACTAACTGCTTTTTCAATTTTTACCTATACCTAATAATAAAAAAAATCCCATTTGATGCGGACTTTCTTGCGGACACTGTATACTTATACGTACGTGACGTAAGCGACAAAGACAGCTACTCTCAGTCGGTAGTTATGATTAAAATTTAACTTAACTTAAATAAGTATGTCTTTTTCCTTCCTCGATGTGCTAGAACGTCTACTCATTAGTTTGAGGTAACCACAATTTCGATTTCACTCGATTTTGGGTAAGTCACTTTTAAATTATTGGCTGGTCGTTTATTTTACGAATGTATAATTTCTTCTAGTATCCCCTGAAGATAAACGTTATAGCGTCCGGAACATATCACTTTGCTTTTAATAAACGTTGTAAAGGAAGACCTCAGTTTTTTATTTTCAACGAAATTATTGTTTGTGGCGCCATTTTATTTTAGTTTTGAGTACTTTGTACCTAGAAGATAGGCATGCAATAATTTAAAATAAAATGATTATTATATTATTAAAATAATGTTAATTCAGTTTCGTTCTAAAAATTCTTTTAAAACCCCCTACCTTCTCAGACTCTTCCTGTTCTTTAAGAAACTTATTCAAACTATCTTCATCTGCAATATTTTCTAATGTCGACGCACTGTGATAGGAGGATATCAAAGGTGACTGAGGTGACTTTCCAAAAGAAACTGACAATCGACCGGAACTGTTTGGAGTCCCTTTATAACTCCATGATGGTGATTGCATCGAATAGTTCCCACTCATACCTAAAATGGGTTTGGAAGAAAATTTGTATGTTTTCTTTTTTAGTTCAGCATTAGAAGCTACATTACGAGCAGGAAATGTTCAAGGCCCTTTTACACGGACATATCAGTTTTCAGTTCAGTTACAGTAAATTTTTCCTATGTATAGAATTTAAATAGTTTATTCGTGTTATCAAACAAAAAATATTTACACAGGTCAGTATAATGATAAAAATGTTAGATATCACTTAATAAATTAAAATAATCGTAGTAATAATTTTGTACTTAATCATGTAGTTAAAAATATATATATACAGTTAATGCAAAACAAAAACGGATGCACGTCATCAATCAGCTGATAATTGTAAATCCCTATGAAAACACGAGGAAATTAAATTTGGGCAAAAAGTATTAAAACTTTATGCGATATTGAATTTACTACAAGCTTAAAGTGTTCTTCTTTGATACGAACCTACTTATAGCAAATATTTTGTTTATTTAAGCTTGTAAAAATTAATACAATTTGAATTTTATTGGCCGATAGTTGGCAACACAACTGTAAACGGTGCGGTGGCGCCAGCTCGTTCATCGACTTGGTTTGACGTTTCATGCAAAACTAACCTTAATTGTTCGTGGTGCCTTGTTGCTGTGAGTCTATTTTTTACCAAAAACTCCAGATCTTTTCATAAATATCATGAAAAAACTGTTCTATTAAGAGAAACAAAAGTGCACATACATATATCTGTCAATTACGTTGTTGCTTTTGAGACCATTGATAGAAATAAATTATATCAGTATGGCTTAAGGGGTACTGTATATAAATGGTTTAAAAATTATTTAAATTTTCGACAACAAGTAACTAAAATAAATGAAACATTTTCAAAAAGGGAATTTAATAATATCGGTGTACCTACCACAAGGAAGTATTTTAGGTCCTTTATTATTTATTTTATATATAAATGATATGCCAAATATTTTGTCAAATACTAATATTCAAATGTTTGCTGATGATACTTTAATATACGTAAAAGATAAAAATATTTTAAGTTGCATAGATAGGTACTCTAAATTCTGAATTAAAATTGGTATCAAACTGGCTAAAAGTAAACAAATTAAAATTAAATATTTCTAAAACGAAATTTATGGCAATAGGAAATAATATAAATTATGAAAATATAAATATTCTTATGGATGACCAAAAATTAGAAATAGTTCAGTATTTTAAATATTTACGGTTAATAATGGATTCTAAATTAAAATGTAATGCTCATTTTGAAAACACTATATCTAAAATTGGGAAAAAAATTAATTATTTCAAAAGACTAAGTAAAAATTTAAGTTTATTTTCAAGAAAAACAATATATAACACAATAATTTTACCTCATTATTTGTGTTGCTCTACAATTTTATATACTGCAAATGAAGGAATTTTTAGTAGACTTCAAATTTTACAAAATAAGGCGATGAGAATAATATTAAATGTTGATAAATACACAAAGATAAATTATATGTCAAATAAACTTAAATGGTTGAATATAAGAAATTTAATATTTTTCCTAGTTTGTATTTTTATTTATAAAATTCAAAATAATTTATTACCATCTCATTTAAAAGACTTTATAACGCAAAACTTTGAAAATCATAACTATCAAACCAGAAACAATCAAAATTTTTGTTTAGGGAAAGTGACAAAAAATTTGACATATAAATCAATCTTTTTTAAAGGACTTCACGAATATACCTAATAATTTAAATTCTTTAATTAAGAAACAAAATTCCTTAAGTAAATTTAAAAAAATCCTTAAAAATATCATTACTTAGAAAACAAAATATCTGATAAAATTTATTTAAAAATATTTTTGGTGCATAAAATTGTAATTTTAAATGTTTTAATTATTGTTAAAAAAAAACTAGAATTTATAATATTGTAGCAGTATTGCTAAAATAAATCGTGTTACTACTACTATTACTACTTGTGAAAAATGCCGAAGCATTTAAATAGTCGGTGCAAAGAGCTAATAGCTTCTCTAAGAAGCTATTTTCAGGAAGAACTTAACAACAATGGCCTATTATTACCCTTGACAGCAGTACAGAGAAGTAAATTTAAAGATTATGTTAAGGTCTAGATATTTTAATTCTACTTTACTAATTTTCAGCGGGTAGCAGCTGCTCTAAATTTGAATATCTCCACTGTAAGCGCAATTTCAACAGTTAAGGAAAATAAATTATAAGAATCACCTTAAAACAAATGTTCTAATTCAAAGAGAGTTGTAAATGTGTGAAGATTGGATATAAGTTCTATCCGTAACACTATTTATGGAATGTACGAAATAAGTAAGTTGTATTATATAAAAATTATAATATTTTACATCGGATATTCACAAGCAGTAACTTTTTTTAGAACATCATGTAACTTTGACAACTTTAAGTTCAAGATTAAAAGAGAGAGAACTGTTTGATGGTTGTCTTAACTCTTTAAGAAGCTTCTTCAAGAAAATAGGCTTCGGATGGTAAAAAAATGAACTGAGGCGAGGGCCTATGGAACTTTCCCATATAGCTTTCAAACGACTGGTATTTTTGAAAGAATATATTAAAGAAAATTTTTTTCAGAATGGTACCATTGGTCGATCTTGGCAAGATGAAAATAAAAGAAGTGTTAGATCTACTAAAGTTGATGGTAAAAGGTATTATGCAGTAAACAAATATATAAACTATGAAACATTTTTGTATATTTATCTTGTTTTTATGAAAAAAAAAACTGTGTAATTCCCTCACTCGGATATTTTGGTTACAAGCTGGCAACACTGTCGATAACTGACGCCACTCGAAGGGTATGACGTGCATCGGTTTTTGTCTTGCATTAAGTATAGACAAAATTACGATGACTAAACAACGGTTAACATTAAACAAACAGTATATATTAAAAATGAATTAAAGCTCATGACTGAGGTATTCCCCATAGCTATAGAAAGCCTGACTGATTAGAAAACTTTTTATTTTAATTTAAACTCGTTGATAAGACAGATTTTTGAAATTATTTGGAAGTTTGTTACAAATCAAATCAAATCAAATGTGTTTATTGTCATTTTTTGCCAATAGGCTTTAGACATTGCAGCGATACAAAATAAATAAAATAACATTAATACAATAATTCCAATACACACTAAGAGAAAGGACAGAGAGAAAAACAAATATAAATAAAAATAAATGGGTAAATCAATGTATTCGAACGAAAAAACAATACTCATAAAATTGCAGGTATCATCAACAAATCCGATTATGGTTGAGAAAGTCTTTAAACTCTTGCACGCTATAAAATATATTATCCTTTAAGATTCTCTTGAACAGATTTATGCTTTAATTTTTTAATTCTGTAGGTAACAGGTATTCCTTGGTAAAAAGGGCTGTTTAAAAATTTAGTCGAACCCGGAAAATTAGGCCTTAGCAGATCTTTTCGGACCCTATGTGTATGAATATCGTAAGCAGATGTAAATTTTCGTTTGTTCTTGTGTATAGACATCAAAGTTCGGTAAACATAACATGATGGAAGTGTCATTACAAAAATGTATTGACAGGCAGCAGGGGCCGTTATTGCATATTTCAAGACGTTGGTAGCTTGGAATTAAGTTGCGTCGGTATCGCGTATTATAATCATGAGTATCTCTATGTGTAGGGTACAGGGTGATATTTTACATAGATAAGGTTCTCGTAGATGAAAAGCGAGGACAGAATTAGGATCCTAAGACTGATAAACGCATCTACGCAGTCAGCCCTGTAGGGCGTCGGCCAGTATGCGGACCGCTCTGCGTTGCAATTGAAAGACTACATATATATTATGTGGTAATGATATAGTGAGTAGTATGCCTGCTTTCGCACCCCCAAAGACACACAGTCAGCCAGACCACACAGTAAAAATATATTTGAAGTTGAAAAAATAGTCCATAATTTCAGTGGAGTTAATGTAATATAAAATAAAACAAAGCAGTCTTTCTCCACAGTTTAATTGTTAACATAAAAAAGTTTTTTAAGCTCCCGACATGTTTCGAGTACTTAAGTACTCATCTTCAGGGGATACCAACATCGAGTTTAACATCGAAATAAGTTGTCTCAAATAAACGAGTACAACAGAAAGGCTGGAGACTTGTTGTAGTAGATGGTTAATTATATGCAATGAGAAGTAAAGTTAAGATTAAATTTTGTAATTTAGATAAGTGAAACATATTTGAGTAGGATAATAAAAGATTATGACCTCTGAAGGAGAGAAGTTTTCTTTAATTTTGTTAAGCAGTTGAAGTATAGATTGTGTTTATTAAAATTTAGAAAAAGTTTAAAGGAAGGTTTTTTGAAAATTAAGAATCATGAGCTTATATGATTTAGTTTAGATGAGTAAAACCATATCTTAAGTTCAAATAACAAAAGATTGTAACATCTGGAGGAGAGAAGTTTTCTTTTAACTTGTTTAACAGTTGAATTATAGGTTTTATTTAGTAAAACATTTTTTGTAAAATATTAAAGTTTTAAAATCTTGGCGGAAGTACCGCGGTTGTGTTTGCACAAAGGTTGTATGGAATCTCCTTTATAACCAATTAAAAAATAAAATTTTCTAAAATTATCAAATAATAAATAAAATGATCATTTTTTATAATTTTTCTAAAATATGGGGCAAAGCCACATATCATCATATAAGCTAACAATGAAAAATGAAGAAAAACCACTCAAATTTTCCAGCGCAGGTTTGAGTCGAAATATACACCCAGGAACGTAGTAGACCGGCCCACAGTCTGATCTGGGGCCGGTTTAGTTGAGAGGACGAGTGAGTGTGTTTTATTATTATTATTATTTTGTAAGTGTGATCATTAAAATACGCTTAGCGGTACTTTTCATCCTTGCATATGACAAGACTTGTAATTTGGCA
This sequence comes from Polydrusus tereticollis, assembly GCA_963920685.1. Taxonomy (NCBI): domain Eukaryota; kingdom Metazoa; phylum Arthropoda; class Insecta; order Coleoptera; family Curculionidae; genus Polydrusus; species Polydrusus tereticollis. The sequence goes on along the minus strand of OY987326.1, from coordinate 168,998,712 downwards.
TTATACAGTAAAGATTATTATTTTAGTGGCATTGAGGAATAATTGATTATCAGTAAATCACTGCTCCGCCCTGGCTAGTGCCTCGCCTGAACACTCGTGCCTCATGCAGCTTCTCCCCAGTGCAAGAGATTGTGGTATCATCAGCAAAAATGGTATAGTGCAATCCTTGGTCCACAAGGGACAGGTCATTGATATAAATTAGGAATAGCCTAGGCAGAACCCTGGGGCATCCCGATGCAAATATGCCTTTCCACTGACTCAACCCCAGCCGCCCACACTTGACCTGAGAGATAGCTCCCTACTAAGGAAATGCTGTTGTTGTCATAGGTGTAACACTTTAGCTTTTTTAGGGGAACCTCGTGAAACACACAATCGAAGGTCTGAAACAGAGAGGGAGAACTAACAGAATGACTTTTTGCTTGGTTTCAGTTCTTAGTTCTATATGTAAGCAATCGCGTCACGCCATAGTCCGGTCGCACACGTTAGTGGCCTTGAAAGTCTGATTCAGTGTACAAAGTGCACATGTACAACTGGAGGAGATACTCATGCGTAAATGGTTATATCAATCACATGCTACTATGCGGAGTTCCTTTATTATATTTACATGCGACAATGAATTTCTTTTAAAATATCACACTTCACTCTATTGCCTTCTTCCCTTCCGTTCTCTCTTCAGCACCAAAGCTCAGGGTAGTGCGATGAGACACTCGAAGAGCTATCATCACATGTACACTTTTGAACAAATACACTTTTAAAGCGCAACTCGGACTGAACAGAGAATGGAAAGGATTGTGGAAAAATATCTCCCCTTCCTGACTGATATCAAACCAAAACTGAACTGAGAAATGATATGAAGGTGTAAAAGGGAACACACGGAAGAACTTATGACGATAAGTAGGTTCCAACTTAAACGCTGCGTGACAGTAGCACCGTGCATCATCATCTGAAGGGATTGTCAAGGTATAGCGTTTAAATGTGCATCACAACACTGTATCAGAGCATAAGGTCGCATACGCACAGATATTGCAAACGGAAGCGTGAACGCGCAACAGTCCGTTCAGCGACACTGCTCTGCTCTGCATACGGAGAAAATGGCGTTAGGATGCTGTCGGCATACTTACATTTTTACGCAGAGCGCCTGCTGGTCTCATTATGGTATGACTATACCGGGTGTTGCATCATCGGGCGGGACATAGGAAATCCCATGTAATTTTAAATGGGGTCAATTATTGGCTTCCCTAATTATTTTAGAGAAAAATTCTATTTAGGTTTATTAAAGAGCACTAAAACCCACATTTAAAAGAATAACTTTAGATATTTTTGATGAGCCCGTTTACGGGTTATCGCCGATTTCTTTTTAACTATTTCTCTTTTTTATGGCCCCGTATTTGCGGGCACCAGTCAAGGTAAAAGATGACTGCCAAATAAAGTTGTCATTTTGAAATGTGAGCTTTATTGTTATAAAAACTCGTACATCGAAAATATTAAAGGTGTATTTATGAGTACAAATTAATCTGAATAAAACTAAAATAAAGTATCCAATTACAAGGTTAATTATGACATTTTACATGTTTCAATATTTTACTAATTAATAGGTAGGTACTATTAAATTGTTAGAACTTTAGGATTTAAGAAGATGTTCAAATATTCCTCAAAATGACAACTTTATTTGACAGTCATCTTTTACCTTGACTGGTGCCCGCAAATACGGGGCCATAAAAAGGAGAAATAGTTAAAAAGAAATCGGCGATAACCCGTAAACGGGCTCATCAAAAATATCTAAAGTTATTCTTTTAAATGTGGGTTTTAGTGCTCTTTAATAAACCTAAATAGAATTTTTCTCTAAAATAATTAGGGAAGCCAATAATTGACCCCATTTAAAATTACATGGGATTTCCTATGTCCCGCTCGACGATGCAACACCCGGTATGTACCGGGTGTCAAGATATAGTCTTACACCCTCCTTACCCACCAAAAGGGCAAATATTTTCTTAAATGAATTTGGAAACACATTTTTAAAACCTGTAAATAAAATATACAGGGCATTCCATTAAAAATATTTATATTTATTGATGCACCTTCTAGATTTCTGAAGATATTTAAAATGTTTTTCAAGATTCATTTAGAAAATAATTTACCCAAGTACAAAATTGTGATTGCACTGTAAGTTGTTGGTTTCAATCCGCGCTAATTAATGATACACAGCAAAACCAGATTCCTTACGTAAAAATATTATTATTTAATCAGACTCTCATTAGTCCAAAATTTCATAATACCTGAGATACAGGATGTCAAAGTTTAAAGTTACTTTCCACACCCGGTTATGAAAGGTAAAGTTGGGGCAAGAGCTTTAATTTCGTGCACCAAAACTTTGTGGCGGTTCATATCAATAGACGGTTATTGTAAAATTTTGGACTAATGTCAGTTTGGTTATACGAGAATAATAAATTTAGATAAGCAATCTGTGATTTTGTTGTGTAGGTACCATTAATTAGGGCACGCTCTGTACATAAACTTTTCTTCATGCACTAACTCTTATCAAAAATTAAGTCAAATTAGGTGTTTTATCAAAAATCTATTTGTTTTCAAATACTAAAAAAATCTTTAATACTTACTGTCATTTTGAGATATATTTGACCTCCAACTTAACGCTGTCATATTCATTGGAGTCTTATCTCCCGGCGAGGTAGGAGTAGCAGGAAATGATGACGCCGTTGATTTAACAGGAGTAATTACTTGATAGTTGGGATCTAAAATTTTAATGCACACATACAAAGCTTTATTGGCAAACCGCGCCCTCTGTTATACAGTGTGTCCGAAAAAAAAAAGTTGATATTAACATAGGTCTGCAACTGCATCCTATGGAGCTACAGGGCCTTGCAGATGGTGTCACCAAAGTGATCATGCTTGAAATAAGAGTATATATATATTAATTTTACATTTTATTATTCATTTAATATTTATTTATAAAATGATTTATATTTACTATAACATTATTTAGCGCGAATTAACTGCTGTTGTCAACTGAGGTTAATTGTTTATAATACGGTATTTGACACTATGAAACATCAATTGTCAAATAGTGAAAATAGGATGGTCTGGCAAAACCTAAACACACAGTGTGTGTATAAAGTCCTGAAACGGCTTAATAACATCACAATTTATTGGCCGATTTAAACCAAATTTGGTACAGTTGTGTAAGAAGATCTGACGCACCGAATAACGGTATTGGCGTTGTTGCCAGCTTTTTAGTTTGTCTGGAATTCGAACGAATTATATATTTTTAAATCTAACACCCTGCATATTTTTTTATTTATAGTTTTTACTTTAAATTTGTTACACTTTTGGTATAACATACTTTGTTCCTAATATCAGTAGTTTTCGAAATAACGACGGGTTTTGAAAATATCAACAAATTGTGTTTTATTTATTAATAAATAAAACACCAGTTCAGTTCTGATGTAAAGTCATAAAAGCTGTCATTTCTACAAAATGCGAAAATGTTTTTAACTGAAATTGAAAGAATTACAATTCTTATGATGAGAGGATATGGCGATAGGGCTAGGTCTTACGAAGAGGTTAAAAATCTATTTAATGACGCATTTCCAAACCAAAATCCAATTTCAAAAGCAACTGTTCTAAAAACTGTCCCACGGTTCGAAGAAACTGGAAATTGTAGAGATAGGCGACGATCAGGACAACCAGCAGTAGTAGATGAAGGGAAAAGTTTAGAAATTTTACAACATGTTGTTGAAACCCCTGTTAAGAAAAATTTCTCAAGTAAGTGACGTCTGCTTCAAATCCGTCCATAATGTTTTAATAAAATATAAATATCACCCTTTCAAAATACATGTAGTTCAAGAGTTATCAGAAGATGATTATGAGCGAAGAATTGAGTTTTGTGATATTTATGATGTCAAGGTTTGACCAAAATAACCCGTTTTTCAAATTTATAGTATTTTCGGACAAAGCAACATTTATGTTAAATGGTAAAGTCAATAGACACAACTGTAGGTTTTGGGCGAATGAGAATCCCCACTGGATAAGAGCAGGTCATACACAACGCCCTGGAAAATTGAATGTGTGGGCTGGGCTTCTGGGTAACCACAAGATCGGTCCATTTTTTATTGATGGAAATTTGACATCACAACTTTACCTTGAGCTCTTGGAAACGCAAATAGTGCCTACTATACGAAATGTGATGGGTCCAAATTATGCAAGTACATTCTTCCAACAGGACGGAGCTCCTACCCACTTTGGTCGAAACGTGCGCGAATTTTTGAACAACACTTTTCCGAATAGGTGGATCGGTAGAGGAGGTACAATCGAGTGGCCACCTAGGTCCCCTGATTTGTCGCCTAACGACTACTTTTTATGGGGACACTTGAAGAACAGAGTTTATACCACAAAACCTCAAGATTTGGCCGATTTGCAGCGTCGAATTTTGGACGAATTTGAATTAATAACGCCAGAAATGATTTACAACACAATTGAAAACTTTTATTTTCAATTAGCACACTGTCTGTCAAGCTGTACAGGGAAAACAGTTTGAACATTTAATATAAAAAATATATTTTTTTTAAATTGTACTCGTTATTTCAAAAACTACTGATATTAGGAACAAAGTATGTTATACCAAAAGTGTAACAAATTTAAAGTAAAAACTATAAATGAAAAAATATACAGGGTGTTACATTTAAAAATATAAAATTCGTTCGAATTCCAGAGAAACTAAAAAGCTGGCAACAACGCCAATATCGTCATTCGGTGCGTCAGATCATCTTACACAACTGTACCAAATTTGGTTTAAATCGGCCAATAAATTGTGATGTAATTAATTAAGCCGTTTCCAGACTTTATACACACACTGTATTAGTGTTGATTGATAAAAATACAAGATTAATTTAATATTCTAGTTTTAATAACTCATTCGTATTTATTGCACGGGACTTTAATATTGAGATGCTGAAAGACAATGTAAATTAAACTTATCTATTTTCCCTTTAAAATTTTTATAATACGATGACAGGTACTGTTTTTTAAACCACCATAATTACCCATAACACCGATAGCTGTTTTGGTAATGTTTTTACCAATCTGGAGGGCACTTATCAGACTGACGTTGTCGAAACACATATATCTGATAACATGGCTCAAGTAATATTTTTTGAGATGAACCAAACCAAAAACTGCCTTATTCATAAAAGATTTTTTCAGAAAAAAAAAAACGCGAATTTATGAGAGCTCTAAAAGTGCAAGATTGGGAAAGTGTTTTTTGAATAGATAAGAAAAACGTTAATCTACATTGGAATACATTTATTAACACTTACATAAGAATTCTTAATCAGTGTTTTCCTAAAACTTTGGTGTATGAAAACAAAAAATATCACAATGGAGTAGCGATGTTAGCGCCGCGGCTCGTTTCTTTCCCGATCTATAAATTGCCATTGCCCAATCGTCTAGCGTATTGTGATTGCAGTTGTTCAAGTGAGTGGAAGTAAATAGTTATACATTTTTTTTGGATATTAAGTGGAAACATAAAAATGGCTGGAAGAAAAGAAGACAACATATGCCAGTTCTATGTTTAGACAACAGATCCAAATAAAGCGATTTGTCAATAAATAATAATATTTTGTATTAATATTACACATTTTTTATTTTATTTTTAAAGTAAATCATATAAAATAAAATACTTTTGGAAAAAAAAAATTGGTAATCATTAAACATTTTGCCAATATTGCAAGAAAAATCCTGTCCTCAGTTTATTAACAAAAATAGGTATTTGGTATAAATTATGTTTTTTTTTTCTTTTCAGGCACTCAAATGTCGCTTGACAGTTCTGTCAGTTTTGCTACTACATCGTCTGCCTCGAGTTTCATGACATTCATGACAGACTGGTCAGATCTTAGAAAATCTCCGACAACAGTAACACCAACGACTTTTGGTTCATTTCAAGAAAAGAAACAAATTTAAAGTCAGCCTTCTATGAGTGGTTTTCGCAATGCGGACATCAACAGCTGAAAAAACATAAGATTGACAAACAAATAGCAAAGGCAATTTTTGCTACCAATTTGAGCTTTAGATGCATTAAAAACTCGGAAGTAAAAAAGCTATTGAATTATTAAGATCTGGTTATACACCGCCATCACGAAAAACGGTAGCAACAAGCAGGGTTGAAAGGATTTAAATCGCGATTTAATACACTTGATTCTTTTCAATTTAAATCATGATTAAAATCAAAATTTCTGAAAAGTTATAATTAAGAGAAAACAAGAATTTTCAGTTTTAATTAATGGTTTATTATATCAAAAAAATAAAACCACTGTACCTAAATAATGCTTATTTTAGTTAATTGTAGTGCTTGTACAAAAAACTAATTTTGCAGCTTTTTCCGCTCCTAATCGATTTCTGAGTTTGGAATGGACTAAACCAAATGCTGAGAAAATTCTCTCGACTGATGCCTGTATGTATTACCAATATGGGAAAAAAAACTTCAATTTTAATCCAAAAGGAGGAGTGATCGCAAAAAAAATGTTATCTGCTAGAAAAGCAAGAGGATAGAAAAATCCAGCAAAACTATTGACCGTTATATACAAGGTAAGAGTTTCTTTATTACAACATACTGAACAAAAAGTAATGCACTCTTGCATGATAAAATGTTTTGTTCGTCTAAAAAAGTGGATGCACGTAAAAAACTTGATTGAAGTCTACATTTTGAATTTTGACGTACTCAATCAATTTTAAAAAACTTTTTTACTTTTGATAAATATCCACGTTAGGGAGTACCTATTATTTTTAATTACTGCAATTTACTTTTAAAGTTAGGTACAATTATTATTCTGCATGTCTCGGGAGCGCGTAGGGGACATTTAATTTTTTTTTTAAAGTGCGCCACACAGAGTGTGCAAGAAGCACCAAGCGATCCACATTATTTGTGCTATTGTTTTTAACACAATCTTGTCGGTATCAATACAAAACACATGTTATTCCAAATATTTAACTGATAGATTATTATAACAACAATATCATTGTCTATACTTGAGAGATTTTGAATATTCAATTCGATAATAATAAGAATAAGGCTAAAATTGTTTAATTATATTTTCACGTTCACCACATATAATCAATTGTTTTTTAAGAGATACGGCGTATTCGAGAAGGATTTCAAATTGATCCAGAAAAACACTACATGAGCCAGATGGGGGTCTATACACACACATCACAACACATAAACCCACATCGGAAATCAAGTATTCTATGGCACAGCATTCAAGGACTGTTTCCACGCAGAACTGAGACACTTTAACCAATCTGAACTTTATCCTATCTTTAACAAAAATCATAACACCACCATGAGCAATATCAACCCGACAAAACTTCGAAGTTATTATTGTGAAATAAAAGACCGTTTCCAATAAACTGAATTATATTGAAATTAGTAAATAAGAACACAATATGACAGCATCACAAAGTAATTATCTAATTATGAAGAACTCTTTTTGAATAATGGGTATATTTTGTTGCGACTTCCACCAATCTATGGATTTTAGATTCTGAAGAATATCTCCATGAAACATAACATCAGTGAAAGGTTCTGATCTGGCAAGAAACTTGACTATGAGTGGTAGTAAACCACTATTTGGATCTAATTCTTTAACAGCTTTTAAAGCAACATTTTTTTCACTCTCTGTTAGTGTTTGCTGAGTTTTTGTTGAGTCAAGAAGATATGCCAACAAATGATATAGGGTTATTATACCCTGTTCATAACGCCTCTTAAATTTTTGCAGTTGATTTAAAGTTATGTCCGTTTTGTCAAAATGAGTTAGGGCGGACGCATCTTTATATTGTCTGGATAGGGAGTTACTTTTAAGTAAAATGGAAAAATATGGTATTAGGGGTAATGTGAAGAAATGGTTTGTTTCATATGTCAATAACAGGAGACAAACTGTTTCAGTAACAAAAAATGGAATAACTAAACTCTCTAAAATAACAAGCAATGAGGTGGGAATTGCACAAGGTAGTAATACTGGGACCAGTTCTGTTCATCATATTTGTTAATGACCCGTCTTTGTTAATCAATTCCTCTAATCAACATTCGATGGTTTTCGAGAAAAGTGACATAAGTAAAAAGAGGCAGTTTCGTAAAAAATCGCTTTTAAAATTACGTTGACAGAATATTTTGGATTTTTGTAATCATAATGAGTATTGTCAACTTTTATTGGTTTTAGGTAATTGTTATAAAAGAGTACTTTGAAAAAATTACTTATTTTAAATTTTTTTGATAATTAGGAGCACAAATCAATAAGTTTTTGATAAATGTGACACTTTTCTTGATAAATTAAATGGATTTTATTCTGACACTTTTCGATATATGCCGCTTTTCGTGAAATAATCCGGGTAAAATATTAATTTTGGGAGGCACTTTTTTTACATGTGACGTTTTTCTAGACAAATTAACGATACTTTCACTACATGGTTGAAACACAATTGATTTGTGACGGTTTTCTAAAAACGCGTCGATACAATTCGATCGTTAGACAAAAGGACACTTGCGCCATCTCTTAGCAAAACGCAGAGTTTCACTTGTGACGTTTTTCCAGATAAAAATATATACAATTTGTAGTGGTTTTTTACGGTTAACGCAAAAAGTAGTTTTTTTTTACTTATGTCACTTTTCTCGAAAACCATCGATATAATAAAATATGCAGATGATACAAATCTTCTTATAGGAACTAAGACTTTAGACACTCTAAAAAGCACAGCAGAGGAATTTTTTAACAGGGTAACGGAGTGGTTTTGCATGAATAGGTTAATTATGAATAAATCAAAAACTAATGTGCTGTTATTTCGAACTAAACAATCCAAAATACCCAAACCATTGGAAATGCAATTGAGGGATAGTAATCTAAATTTTAACGAAACTGTGAAATTCCTAGGAATACACATAAATGAACATCTGGATTGGTCACATCATATAGAACAACTAATCAAAAAACTCAATTCCATTTGCTATGGAACCAGGGTAGTGAGTAAATATATGAACGAAAGCTCCTTAAGAGTATTATACTTTGCTAATTTTGAATCTGTTTTAAAATATGGGATTATATTCTGGGGAAGGGATTGTATGTTGCAGAATGTTTTTGTTGTACAAAAGAGGATAATAAGAATAATAAAAAAAATGGAATATCTTCAGACCTGCAGATCAGTCTTTAGAAATATGGGAGTCATGACAGTTTATGCTAGGTATGATTACGAATGCTTAATGTTCCTTTTCCGCAACAAAAACATTTTCCAAACAAAAACAGAAAATAACTATAACACAAGAACATTGGACTTTAAATCTGTACCCCATAGACTGGCTCTGACTGAAAAGTCACCGCATTATATGTGTGTTAAGCTGTTTAACAATATGCCTAAAGAATTAAAAATTATTACATCAGAAAAAAAATTTAAAGTAAAGATTAGTAAATTTTTAATAAACTTAGAACCATATTGCCTACATGATTTCTGTGCAGACCTATAAAAATATTGTGATTAAATTGACGTCATTTCATTTCAGGTACATTTTGTATGATGATTTGAAATAAAGATATATTATTATTATTATTATTATTATTATATAAGCAGTAGAGGGTTTTCTTGTTCTGACGGGAATTTGCAGCTCTGAGCGTGCTTCGACAGGAACTATCTTCATTAAAATTTGAGGAACGGTGGGAATAAAATCAAAAAAGTGTTGAAAATAGCAACTTATTTATAGGAAAAAATAGATAAAAATAGAAAAAAAATCAAAAAAATCTCGATTTTTGATGTTTTTCAAAAAAATCATGATTTTTTTTTCACCCTGTCTACTCCTAAGTCTGATTTATGAAATTTTACAGAGGTCTGTATATTAAAGACTTATAAATTTTTATAATAGTTGTTTAGTGTTTAGGTTTTAACCACTTGACTTAGCGAAGTTCAAAAAGTGAGTAAGATTCTTATATAAATGTGTTAAAATTGGCAAGAAACTTAAACAATTTTCTTAAAGTTAGGTAAGACAGTATGCAAAACGTAAACTCCTATATAACACAATACTGGTAAAAAGAAAAAGCAGAACCATAAGCACAGAAATTTCAAATATTTGTAAATATCATAGGCTGATAAGAACCATTGTATTTTGGGAAACCAAGAAAGCACAACAAATAAAATAAAATATTAATTACTACATAATAAAAAAGTTACCTGAATCCTTCACTCCTAACAATTTTTTCTGTTCCAAAGTTACAGCTATTTGATCAGATGACGTGAAATATAGCCGGGTAATCTTTCCAAGGTAAAACAATACATTTAACGTAAATATTATAATAAGGCTGTATTCTATATAGTGGTAGTAATTTAAATACATAGGACAAGTTTGTGACCTAAAAAAGTATACATTTTGTTGGGCAATTCCTTTATAAAGCATATAAAAACAGCTTTAAATTCAAAATATCATCCAAGTCTTGTATATTTAAGATCAAAAAAACAGTGTAACTCTTTTGGTTTAATCAGTTACTAAACTATCACTTTAACTACCTGAATATTTTTATCTTTAAAACCAGCAAGGTTAACCAAGACTTAAACATGAAAATATGAAGAGATAAGATATTCTTTAAAACCAACATCATACTGGTAGCAGAGTTCTTAATGTCATACACCTATAGTGGATTTATTTCTAAGATAGACGCAGCCAAAATTAAACAGAGCCGCACTTAGAATTATCAAAAATTTATTTTGACAACAACTGTTAAATTAAAGTTAAAATATTGGGGATGTGAAATTATTATATATTGCCAAATATACATACTACGAGATTGGCCAATAAGAGTAGAAAGCGCGGCGATGTCCCGCCTATTTCGTCACGTGGCAATGTTAATATCATGTCTTTTTTGAAAGTAAATAGACTTTAGGTCTGTAGCGGCATTTGTCATATCGAGGGCCAAAATGCAGTACTTTGTAAGTTACAGTTTTAGCAAAAACAATATTTTATCGCCATTCGATACCAAGTTGTAGGTTTCATCTATTGACTTAAAGCCTGTTTACATTAGGTGCAAAAAATGTCATGCAAAGTATTGCTTCTGCAAAGAATTGCATTGCGTAACCGTTTACATATCATGCAAGTAAAGGATGAAAGCATTTTAATAACCAGTTGTACTAATTACTAAGCACGTTTGCAAATAACGAAATATATTAGTTTATCTTGGCTTGGCTTTGCTCCGCATGGATCAATGGATGAATTGATTTTTTTATGTTGGTACCTGTGATTTCACACAAAAATTGCATGCGATGTGACATAAAAATAGCGCGTGTTCTAATTTGATGAAATGCAAAGAAAATTGCAACAGCTGATTGCAAAGTCCTAAGTGCGCATGCCTACAGGCAATTTTTTATTGCATTGCACCTGCAATTTCCTAATGTAAACAGGCTTTTATAAATTTGTGCATTACAATAGTAAATATAGGCAACTGTGGGTATGTGGTTCAAAGAATAATCAAACATTTAATGTTTTTTATGGGCGCCTGTAAAATTATCATTTTGTCACTTATAAGATACTGAGTTTCAGCCATCGATATATAAAATTTAAGTGTACCTATGCGGTTTGACATTTTTTGTTGAAATGTCAAGGTATACCTTGTGGAACAACAATAGCAACCCATGGTAAAAAGTCAATAGTAAAAGTTAGTTATGTATATAGGTATCTACTCCAAACCCAATATTATCGTGAGTAATAACTGCTGTCACTGACAATAATATTGGGTTTTGAGTAGGCAGTTAGTTGTAACAAAGGTGATAATGTGTAATGCCTGCACACTTTTCTACTCCATTTTTTTGCATAGGGCTTTTAAAATTAAGGCAGAATAAGAGAACTTTCTAAAAATAGACAAAACGATACTATTTATTATAGCACACCAGTTAGCTTATCGGATAGGTATATAATACTTACAAATCATAAATAAGTACAGCCAGGAGAATACTATTTATACCAAACCAAAACATGCTTTCTTTAATTTTGTGCCTTTTTTTATTAAGAATTAAACTCTTTTCTAAAACTGCTGAGACATTCCCTTGTGGGAGACTTCTGTTTGGACTAAAAAATGTAAAAATGATTTTGGAACAGTTTAATAATGTTTATGTATTCCAGTAACAAAAAATACTTACGAGTAGGAGCTCATCTTAAAACATATATTTGTGTGTAAAGTAAAAAAGAATACGTTCAGGCAAACTCCTCAATTTTAATTCAAAAACCGACTACCTATAAAAAGGGTACTAAGGACACAGCAAAGGGCACAGCACAGACACAAAACAAAACTTAAAAAAAGACAAGTTGATATTCTAACCTAATATTTATAGATAATTTAACGCGCCAGAATTTGACCAATGGAATCACACCTCTTTGCCACAGTAAAGTACTGTAACAGCGGCAATGCCGATACATGTCTACTCTGTGGTATTATCTTCTAAGTTACAATGGTCACTTGTCCTCTAGATATACGTAGTTACCGTTGGCCTACAATTTGGGTAGTAAAGTCCTTTAATTTATATAAATTAACAAGAGGAACTAGCATATCATTCAAGAGGAAATAATGGAAGTTTTTGATTTCTGTAAAATAATGACCTCTCTGTTTTGTGGCTCACTGGATGCTGAAGTTCAGCAACACAGAACTAAACTAACCTTTATTGTTTTGTGGCAACAACTGGCTGAATGTTGAGAAAACAGGTGGCTATCAAAACCCTTATTAGTTTTCATTGATCGCAACTGGATGAATAGAGAATAGTTCAGCTTTTGCAACCCAGTAGAATAGAATAAATAGGCAAATACACCGATGTATTTAGCCCCGGGTTAACGCTAATTCAAGGATTAACTAAAATTTTCCAGTGCACCGCGTTTTAATCTCAGGGTTAAACCCTAACATAATATAATTTAACTCTTGACCGAAGTGGGTAAAGCGTCGGAAACGGCGTGAGCCTGCTTTCGCGCTGCTCGAGTCGAGCGGGTTCGAATCCCGCTACAGTACGCTCAAATAAAAAAAGTACTGGGTTTGGTTGTTGTATGTGTGAGTGCAGGTACTTCTGACTAACGATTTAACGGAATCGAAACCGCAGGGTCATGCTCCTATAGCAGCGGGTCTTTAACCCGAGACTTGCCTCGGTTACGGGCTGTGTGGGCCGGCTGTTGCAGGAGTGGGATTCTGTGGGGGGATCGGAATGGTGGTTGGTTGGAAAGCGACTGCGCGTGGTTCGGATCCCACGATAAATAGTAGGTCCCGTCTGGCTGACATTACCCAGACGTAAAATTACCGTGGGCGGGCTAGTAACGAATAACTAGGGGATACAATAAGTCTGTAAAAGGCTGCGGTGTCAGGACGTAAGTGCCGACCTAGTTATTTAAGAGTAATCAATCAATCAATCAAACTCTTGAAAAACGACTAGTTAAAAGCGAGTTAACAAATCGTTTGCTTCATTGCGATAATACACTGATTTTCACACTAAAACACACGAAAAAAATGATTTAGGAAACGAATGCACTGTATTTCCACGCAGAAACAAATCTGTGGATTTGCAGGGGAAAGCCTGCAAATTCCCAAAGTAATAATGACACTTTACAAATGGTGCGACGTTACCAGAACCTTAGTCTTCATTGGTTACCAGTTCGCCTTTAGCGTTTCGCCTAACTACTTCAGGTTTTCTAAATTTTAAAATTAATATTGTTATTTTTTTTATTTAACTTCAAAATAATCCAAATTAAATACTGTTGTGAAATTATATTAGACCTGTGTCAATAACTAAGTTAACATAGTTGTAAATTAATTATGTAGAGAAAACTTATTTCGAAGCACTAATTATAGGAACTATGGAAAATCTGACATTCCGCTCAACGACAAGGCTTTAAAGCCGACCATACCAAAATATAGTTGATGCAAAACAAAAACCGATGCACGTCATACGTACCCTTCGAGTGACGTCACTTATCGACAGTGTTGCCAGCTTGTAACCAAAATATCCGAGTGAGGGAATTACACAGTTCTTTTTTTTATAAAAACAAGATAAATATACAAAAATTTCCCATAGTTTATATATTTGTTTACTGCATAATACCTTTATTTTACCATCAACTTTAGTAGATCTAACACTTCTTTTATTTTCATCTGGCCAAGATCGACCAATGGTATCATTCTGAAAAATCCATGTTTCATCCAAGTAAACCAATTGGTACAAGAATGCTTCTTTTCTTTAATATATTCTTTCAAAAATACCAGTCGTTTATGAGAGCTATACATGGGAAAGTTCCATAAGCCCTCGCCTCAGTTCATCTTTTTATCATCCGAAGCCTAATTTCTTGAAGAGTTAAGACAACCATTAAAAAGTTATTTGTCTTTTAATTTCTAACTTAAAGTTGTCAAAGTTACATATTGTTCTAAAAAAGTTACAGCTTATGAATAACCCATGTAAAATATTATAATTCTTAAATAATATATACAACTTACTTATTTCGTACATTCCATAAGTAGTGTCACGGATAGAACTTATATCCAATCTTCATACATTTACAACTCTCTTTGAATTAGAACGTTTGTTTTAAGGTGATTCTAACAATTTATTTTCCTAATAACTGTTGTTGAAATCGCGCTTACAGTGGAGATATTCAAATTTAGGGCAGCTGCTACACGCTAAAAATTAGTAAAGTAGAAATAAAATATCTAGACCTTAACATACTCTTTAAAGTTGCTTCGCTGTACTGCTGTCAAGGGTAACAATATGCCATTATTATTAGGTTCTTCCTGAAAATAGCTTCTTAGAAAAGCTATTAGCTGTTTGCACCGACTATTTAAATGCTTCGGCATTTTTTACAAATAGTAAACAACGTTATCGACAGAGATATGTATGTGCACTTTTGTTTCTTTTAATAGAAGTTTTTTGATGCTATTAAGGAAAAGATCTGGAGTTTTTGTTAAAAAATAGACGCACAGCAACACGGAACCACGAACGATTATAAGGTTAGATTTGCGTGAAACGTCAAATCAAACCAACGAACGAGCTGGCGCCACCGCGCCCTTTACAGTTGTGTTGCCAACTATCGGTCAATAAAATTCAAATTATATTAATTTTTACAAGTTTAAATAAACAAATTATTTGCCTATAAGTTGGTTCGTATCAAAGAAGAATGCTTTAAGGTTGAAGTAAATTCAATATCGCATAATGTTTTTATTCTTTTTGCCCAAATTTAATTTCCTCGTGTTTTTTTTTTACAATTATCAGCTGATTGATGACGTGCATCGGTTTTTGTTTTGCATCATATAGACCGGGATCGGCCGACAGACTGTGACGTCACTAGCAAAATTAGTTTGAGCACTTTGTTCTTGTATTGTAGGAGTTGTTGGTACAAGTCGTGGCAAAAAACGCCAGTTTAAAAAATAAGTGGATTAGTGGTTGTTCCGATATAACGCCCTGTTTTGTTTGGACGAAATCGTAAGCTATATAAAGGAATGGAGAAAGGCGGGGAAAGGGATTTAGTGCATTTAGTGACAAAATAAAAATCCATAGACAAAATAATACATTAACAATATTTAGCAACGTCAATCTACAGGCGCAACCGGATTCCGCTTATAACATTAAAAAAACATAAGGAAAAGGTAACAAAAAATAGATATCTTTTATCAAAAATTATGGACTGCGTTAGGTTTTGCGGAGCATTTGAGCTTGCGTTGCGTTTTTTTTTCAGTTTGGTTGTATATAGTTATATATTTTTTCAGTAGGAATTAAATTACTTCTTATTTCTAGCCGTAAAACGACAAATAAGGCACTATCAATTTCACTTATTTATTATATTATTGAATTTCAATCGAAGCCACCAACAATAAAATTCAAATTCACAAACAAATCTCTTCACTTATTACTTTAAATGACAGATAATCCTGACGTCGACACCGACTTTTAGCAATGCGCTCACTTTATGCTTTATCCAATAAAACTTTTCGCGTTACCGTGCCAAGTCAAGAAGTAAAGGTTTCCTACCGCTGCGACGATACTTTACTACCTCTGTGTGAATTCGGGTCAACGCACTTTTAACTTCCGAACTGAACTTTTCATCATTACACTTGACTATCCCGGCACGGCAGCTTTCGACGGACGACGGTACCAACTTTGTAAGTATGTGAATATTACGACGGTTAAAAATGAACTAGCTCTTCCTCTAGCAATCCCACCCATTTATAGGGGAAAATTGATCAAAACAACACCTGCAAGTGCTCGCAGATGTTTACACAAGTGTTCCAGTTTCTGGAATCCCTTGTCGATACGAGAAGAACAAAATATTTCGGCGTTTTTCAAAGACAATTATCTTAATTTATTTGATAGTTATTAAAAAACAGTTGCAGCTGGACGGCAGATGTTCTGCAGGTGTTACTTGTTGACACCAACGCGATCCGTCCCCATTCCGCAATCTAACCAGATAAAACTAGTTTAAGTTAGAGTTTTGATCAATCAGGAATCGTACTAGCGCGTCTTCTCCGAGGTGGGAGAGAGAATATTTAAACTTTAGCAGCGCATAATTTCATCAGTTTCTTGCGTACAGTACCTTTTGCTCGGTAAAATAATTTAGTCGGAAATAAACAGTGAAGTGAAAAATAAATTAAAATTTTATTTAATTTTAATTTATTCTGTTTAAAAGATGTTTGATAATTTGTGATGTGTTATGTTGATAAACCCCTTATTGGAATATTTTATTTAATAAACGTGGGTTTTCCAAATATTATTTAACTTATTTTATTTTCTTGAATTTTTATAAAATTGTCTTACGAGTTATCTGAATTCTAATAACACTTCTGGATGATTAACTTATACATTTTATTGATTTAATTTATCCTAAAATATTTTTATTCTTTTTAGTTTGTTTTAAGTTCTTCTGATCATTCTTTGAAGTTAACTTTAAAATTTTTCAAAAAGTTTTCTTATTTTATTTTGGAATTATTTTAATTTTCAATATTTTTTCCCATAACTTATTTTAAATAAAATATTTTTCGTTTCTTAAAGACTCCTCGTACTGAATATAAATTTAATAAAATTATTATTTTTCTTTTTAATTTAAATGGTAATAAAAATAAATGCTTTACTTCTAAAACGATCAAAAGTTTTCCCGAGTTTTATTTAGTGTATGTGTATGTTTTTAAAATATCGTTCACCACACTACTTAACACGAACACATAGAAATAAGAAAACAATACACAATCATTTTATCATCATTTATTTAAAAAAGGAACACTTAAAAGAAATAAAACATTATCCTTACGTCCAACTGAGGCGCTATAATCACCAAATCTACAAGGTGATCCAGTAATATGAGCATATTTTTTTGTTAAATTTGCCCCTCACCCTTCTGTAATTTGATATTAAAATAATAGTTTTTGTAATAACCAATACAGGAATAAATAGGATTTAAAAGAAACTTTAATTTTAGTGCGAAGACCTTTTATTAATCCCATTACTTTAAAGAATGGACCATGAAGAATCCATGCACAGTCAAAAGAATAACTTTTTCTGCCAAATATAAATAGAATTATTCGTAAAACTAGTGCAAACACCTAAAACTGTCAAAAAACATAAAATAATACCCTTAAAAATTCAAAAAATTAGCTTTTATAATATAGTGCTGGTTGAAACAATGCATTTTATTTATCAGTGTGTACAATACAACATTCCCACATGGTTATAAAATAGCAAACTTTACCAAGCTAAATTTAGTGTCGAAACTTATTTCCTTTAAGAGTTGCAGAGAAAAACTGTATTACTTATACTTCCCGGATCATTAAAAAAAATAGCTTTTCAAAATTCTGGATCATCTTCAATAACTTCTAATATAACCTAACATAATATACAGATAAGTTTTGTATTTAATTATCACTATATACGTATAATCTTAAAACTAGCAACAGTTTAGCTACATTTAAAGCTGACATGTGTCTTCTAATTCATAAAAATAAATTATTTAAGATGTAACAAAACCTGATGTAACTGTATTGGAAATTGGAAAGGAGAAATTTAAACCTGGTTAAAACATTTTACTCAACTGCTGTAACTTTAAAACACATAAGGAAAATTTCTAGTCTATATTTCAAAGGAAATATCTCAGGAAATATTAAAGTTATTTGAACGCACAGTGATTGCATCGTTTTAGGGTAGATTGAATAGTTTTGGGTTGTATGGATTTTCACAATACAGGGTAAATGAAACAACAACATTTCACGGAGACGCCATTTCTGCTCAAAAATATTTTTCTTTATTTCGGGCCTTTAGAGGAATTAATGGTTCAATAGTAAAAAACAACTTTCGGGGGTTTTGAATGAACGTCGTAGTCTTACAGTAATTTATTAGAGTTTAATCGAAAGACGATACTTCCGTATTTCATCTCCCTGTATCTATCTCGCAATTATTTAAAAAAAATGTTTTCAACTTATTGTTAGTTCCGAATTCTTGGCTTTTTCGTGTTTTAAAGAGATTCTATACAGGGTGAGAAAAAGTATAGAGGAGAAGGTGGTATTATGGAACCCTGCTGGTAATATGGAACCCTTAAATAATTATAAACCGGTAGTGACATCTACCTTTTAAATGGTTAAATCTAAATGTTCACGCCTACAGCAACAATAAGAGGTTATATGTGTAAACCAGTTAAACAAAAGTTTGGCGTTGTGAACTCCTGTCAACTTAAAAGTGGGTTACATGCGTTTTTTTGGTATTTCGTTGGGCTAACATAAGGCTTTTCTGTCAAAACCTAATAGGTAAGTTTGCATTTCATGAATTTTTATAAAATTTGTTAAGCCATATGTTGCAACATGTAATTTTGACCATATGGAACCCCAGGGTGATGGTGATATGGAACCGGGTTCAATAATATGTACAAGGGTATGTAAAAATATCGAGGGTGCCGAAAACAACACACCAGCGACTTGTGCACGATGAAACGTTTAAACCGGAGGAAGTTGTTGAATGAAAGCTGGGTAGGAAACCATGCAGTCCTCCCATACACATTGAAGATGATTTTTTTGATGGATAGCAAATATTCCGGACTTACTCGCCGTGACATGAAAATAATGGCTTATGAACTATCTGTAAGAAATGGAACAAAACATTCATATTTTTAAAATTAATGATCAGTGATCCTACGCCTGACTTAGGCTGCAATCGCAAAATATCGGTGATGCTCTCGGCCAAGGGCAAAAAAGGGTTGCAATGGCCAGTAATAGTGGATGAGTTACCCTTCCCCCTCTAACATCCCTACCGCTCGTAACCGCAGGTCTGCGAGCGGCTTACTAACACTCGACAAGCAAATAAACCGATATATCTATGATAGCCGAATTGGTCAGGGCGTGGGCGTATAAAACCGAAGGTCGTCGCTCGGATCTGGCTCGTAGATCTACCTTTTTCTAAATTTTCATTCTTCGTCTGATATGCCACTAACTTATTTGATAATATATTTATCTTCGTACATCAATTCGATTGTATTAATTCAGGTTAAAAACCAACCGCCAAATTAAATCAAGAATAAGCTGTTACTGGGAAAATAAAAGTATAAAATCGTTTTAAAACACGAAAAAGGCCAATATTTGGAACAATAAGTTGAAAATACGTACTTTTACGTACGCAATACGAAAGTGTCGTTTTTCGATTAAACCCTAATTACTGCAAAATACGTTTATTTAAAAACCTCGAGAGTGTATGCAAGTAAACCAGTGATTGTTCTAAAACCCAGAAATAAAGAAAAAGTATTTATGGAACGAATTGATTCATTTAGAATTAAAATTCATACAAACCAGAACTAATTAATCTATCCCAAGACCAAAAAAAAAGTTCTAATATACTTCGAACCGCATTCAAATATCTTTAATATTTCCCGAGATATTTCGTTTCAAATATAGACCCAAGTTGTCCCTGTGTGTTTCAAAGTTCCAGCAGTGTGTCCATTTAGTGTGCCGGTGGACGTTATCTCGTTAACAATCGACTTAAGGAAGACAACTTTTATACAAAAGTTGTACAGGTTAACGCCGCGCACCTTTAAAAAATAATGTTAAATATACAGGTTGGCTCAAAAATCCAGGGTGGGCCAAACATATCTTCTTTTAAATGAAGCACCATATATTTTTTTTATTATATTGAAGCTTTTAGTAGTCCTCTGTTCTACTTTAAAAAATTTTGATCATCAAATGCGATTCTCTAAGATATGAATTTTTCAATGGATTTTTGGCTAAAAACGATTTTACATAAAAATCGTTGGATTTTAACTTCTTTGCAAATCTTTTTAATAAAATTTAGGAAAGAAAAGTTATAACATGTAAAATCACCTAATTGTTATTAGAATTGGTATAAATACTACAGAGTGTTCAACATTTTGGTCCAAACTTAACACCCTGTATTTTAAATTATTCTGGAAAAGATATTTTAATTCCCTTTAATTTGGTACCAATATCTGATACCTTATTTCAAAAAGTTGAAGAAGGAAACAATTTCGTGATGCTTTAAATTTAATAATTAGTTGGCCAGGCATTTCTTTCAAATTCAACTTTTCTGCAAATGGTAGACGTAATAATTATCAATTATTTGATGTTTTACAGTGGCCTTGTCTACGTTAATTTTTAAAATAAATTTTAATTACACTCAAGTAGAATTAGTAAATATGATTTACGCAATTGGAGAAAGTGATGGAAATTGTTTTATGGCATCACGTTTATATGCTCAGAAGTTTCCAGAAGCTTTATGCCCGAACCAAAGATCAATTATTAAACTAAAAAAACATCTAGGACCAAAATAGTGCTTTATGAAGATAACCAGCTAGACATTGCATTGGCGGTGGTGGAGAATCTAGAAATAACTGTCAGAAAAATTAGTTCTAATTTGGAAATAAAAAAATCTTCAGTGAATAATTGTTTATTGGCAAACAGATTTTATCCCTATATATCTTCAATTACATCAAGAATTAAGCGACAGTGATTTTGAAAGGAGAACATTATTTTGTCAATGGGCCCAAAATACCACTGCTGAAGATGAAGATTATTTTAAATATGTCATGTTCACTGACGAATTGACATTTCATAGAAATAGGTTTGTCAATAGTTTCCACTTTTATGATACCCAAAATCCACATGCCCTGCTAGTAAATAATTTTCAACATCAGTGGAGCTTCAACGTTTGGGGTGGTGTTATCCACGGTTATGTCATTGGACCTTATTTCTTTGAGGAGCACTTGAATGGTCGTTTGTTTTTGGAATTCTTGCAACAGGACTTTGTTAGGCTGACTGATAATCTCCCGGAGTTCATAACGAACAGGATGTGGGTTCAGCTCGATGGGGCACCCCCTCACTATAGCAGATATATTCGGGAACATTTAAATGCACAGTTTCCAGAGCGGTGGATAGGGAGGAATGATTGTTGAAAACCCAATAATATGAAATATCTTTTTTATCTAATATTTTTATTATTTTAAGGTCCGATCAGTTGGCCAGCAAGGTCACCTGACCTAGCGACCATGGATTTCTTTCGGTGAGGCACCGTCAAAGTCGGTGTTTACAGCACACTAGCAACAACAAGGGAGGACATGATGAAACGAATCCGACAATCATTTGGTAGAATTACCCCATTAATGTTGAGAAATGTGAGGGACTAGTTCTTCAAACGAATTAACGCTTGCATTTTGCAAAATGGTAGACACTTTGAACACTTAATGCGTTAATATGTATTCGTTTTAAATTGGTGAAAGATATTTTCAAAATTGGAGATTTACATACTTTTCAATAGGTAATAATTTAGGTTTCTTCTGTAAAATAGTTTATAACTACTTAGATATGAATTACACACCAATTTATTAAGTTCTCCATTTTTTTGGAAGTAAATTTAAAAATGAATAAGCAAACATCAAAATTGTTCATAATATTAATTTTTAAGACACAATTTTTTGAAATCATGCTTCCTTCAACAACATTTTGAAATAAGGTATCAGATATTGGTATCAAATTAAAGAGAATCAAAATATCTTTTCGGAAAAATGTAAAACGAAAAATTGGTTTTAAATTCATTAAGTTCGGACCAAAATGTTGAGCACTCTGTAGTAGGGCTCGGAATTGTATTCGAATAATTCGAATATTCGACTATTCTAAATTCGAATTTTTTGTTAGTTAAAAAATTCGACTATTCGACTATTCAAATAGTCGACTATTCGAATATTCGACTATTCAAATATTCGACTATTCGAAATTCGAATATTTGACTATTCGAATATTCGACTATTCAAATATTCGACAATTTGACTATTCGAATATTCGACTATTTGAATATTCGACCATTCGAATATTTAACTATTTGACTTTGTTCGGATATTTATATGTTCGACTATTCGTGTTTTCTGTGAAACTGTAAATTTTAACGTAAAAAAGAAAAAGAAAAATAAAATTATATATTCTTATTTAATTAAATAAACATAGGTACTATTATTATTTTAGTTAAAAACTGATTTTAATTTCATCATTTTACAAAGAGTTTTAAATTAGAAATATCGAATAATTTTATATGTAGGTTTTATTCGATATTGCTATCAAATAGAACATCTGGAACCAAATTAAAAAGAAATTTATTTCATGATTTTACACAGGTTGTCAGCTGAAGAATGACGAAAGCAAACAAAAGCAGAGAATTCCAAGTTTTGTCGCTTCTCTCTGACAAAAGGCCATAAAAGCTCGAGTCTAGGGCTCGGAATTGTATTCGAATAATTCGACTACTCTAAATTCGACTATTCTAAATTCGAATTTTTTGTTAGTTAAAAAATTCGACTTTTCGAATATTCGACTATATTCGACTATTCGAATTATTCGAATATTCCAATTATTCGACTATTCGAATTATTCGACTATTCGAATAACATACCAAACGACTATTCGAATACTTATATTTTAAAAATTCCGAGTCCTACTCTGTAGCACTTATACTAGTTCTAATAACAGTTAGGTGATTTTATATGCTATAACTTTTCTAACTAACCTAAATTTTAGTAAAACAATTTGTAAAGATAGTTAAAATCCAACGATTTTTATGTGAAATCGTTTTTAGCCAAAAATCCATTGAAAAATTCGTATCTTGACAACGTCGCATTTGATGATCAAAATTTTTAAAGTAAAATAGGACTACTTAAGGGTTCAATATAATAAAAAAATATATGGTGTTCCGTTTAAAAAAATATATGTTTGGCCCACCCTGGATTTTTGAGCCAACCTGTATATTTAGAATTATTTTTAAAAGGTGCGCGGTGTTTACCTGTACAACTTTTGTATAAAAGTTTTTTTCTTTAAGTCAACCGTTAACGAGATATCGTCCACCGGCACACTAAATGGACACCCTGTATAATTGATTGATTAAAAAAATATTATTGCCTACAATAATATTTGACTATAACTGTTAGCAGTTAAATTTTTATTTTACAGAGTGTGGGAACTAGTGGTGGAGAGGTATCGATGGCACCATCGAAACATCGACAGTCAAGTTTAATGCACATCGCTAGGCAAAGGTTAGGTTATGCCGGTATTATACAATTACAATAATTGCATTACAATTTTTATATATGTTTTTATACTAAATTATCTATGATTGGGCTGTCTCCCGTAATAAAAAAATAACCATTATGTTCCTGTGGTTGTCAAATTTTCTGTGGAAACTTTTTCTTTTCGTTGTGTTGTTAGTGAAATTTAGTAATTACTCGCAAAAAAACATATAGGCCAAAAAAATTTATATATTAGCACTATACAGGGTGTTACAAATTCAAGGCTAAGTACAGGAATCTCTGAAACTATAAGAGTTACAAAGTCAGTTACATGGGGGCAAAGTTCCGAAATCTGGTGCTCGACAAAACGCCGCTGAGAAAACTTGAAAGTTCCGAATACCTTCGGTTTCTTTTTGTTTGTTTATTTGCTAAAATAATTTCAAACAAATGTCACATTTCACACATTCTCCTCTACAAGTTGACATAATTAATTTTCAATTCCGACGTTTCGTTTTCGCCACACCATAATACATCAACTTCATTTTGTCGAATACGGACCTGGGATTTAAATTGCATATTTTTGATTCCCATACCCTTAAAACCCAATACTAGATGTCTTCTGAATGCGATTCGGGCGTTTCGTTTCTTAAAAATACATTAGCAAGGTTTTGGGATTTTTTACCCATGGTGAAATTCGGAACAAAAACACATACATATCAGAACTTACTTAAAGTAAGGGACTAATAATTCTCCGAGGTGTATTCATACACTGACATAATTTTGGCGTTGACCCATATTTATCGTATTATTAAATTCCAACCTTTGAAACAGCAAGTACAACAGCAACAGGAGTGTCATAAAAGATGAAAATAAAAAACTAATGACAATTACGTCACTGCGCTGATCAAGTTAGTTGATTTATTATATTAATGTCAATAAATGCCGTGTATTGTACCTACAAGTAAACATATCTCCAATATCCTCAAACGGGCCTTTGCAGCAATTTATTCCTTGCTCTCTCCAAAATCCTGTCTTTCCTCTACAAACAAACAACTAATTTACATACAAATACTCCGACCTATACTCACTTACGCCGCGCTCGTATGGTCTCCTAATTGAAAAGTCTGTTAAGACCTCATCATATAGCCGGCATCGACAACATTATAAATCATATAACAGACTTATCGACAAAATTCTACCTACAAAAAATACAGAACAGAAATATATCACAGACTATCACTATACCACCTCCCGCCGGCCTGAGACAACCATACAACTCAGTCAAACATTCAGAACACAACAGTTTTACAAACAGAAAGCATACACCTACACACATCGATTTTACACATACTTGCAGAAAAGATAACATCTCATACACAAACACAAAACACATAAAAAACACACCCTCAAAACACAGAAAATTAACACACCACAAATGGGATATACCGCAAATTGGCCACAGAATAAAGCAAATTTGCGGAATATCTCCTTAAAACACGACGACTGTAGATACCATAATAACAATAATAAAGAATATTTGAAAACGAAAAAAAGTACAGGTAAACCAAAACCCTTCCGTGTCGACCAGACAAATTAAGTCGGAAGCAAACTTGCACTCATTGTATTTCAAGTTCTTCAAAAATCATATTTCTCAAACATAACATCCTGGAGATGTAGACAGAAGAGTTACTTCTTGCTAATGGATATGAGATCAAGCCACAATCAATCTGAATTTTTTTAAATCGCATTATCTGGGCGGATGAATCAAAAATCACAAACTGTGGTTTATTTATTAGAAATGACCAACATGTTTGGGCTGTAGAGAACCCCAGAGAAAATAGAGAACTTCGTAAATCAGGTTCTTCATTAATGTTTAGGCAGGGTTGTGTGGGGACAAAATTTTGGGTCATAATTTGATCATAATTTAAATGCAGACATACATCTTAATTTTTTAATCAACCGATTTGAAGATTTATTTAAGTGACTACGCCACCACATCTCTCTGGTTTTAACATAACCTGAACTAACCTCCCCATAATGGTAGAGATGTGCGTGCATTTTTACATGGGCATTTCCAAGAAAAGTGGATAGGAAATCGATGTGGCGGAATGGCCAGCGAGATCACCCGATCTTTCACCTCTGGATTTTTCTCTATGGGGTGAAACAAAAAATAAAATGTATAAAAATGTCCCTGTTGAAAACTTAACACAGTTATGCGAAAAAAGTATAACTTCATGCCGATCTTTACGCAGAATCAGTATCGAGTATATGAGATTCAAAAATATGCAATGTAAATTCTAGGTCCGTATTCGAAAAAAAAGAAGTTGATGATGGTAGCCCGAAAACGAAACGTCGGAATTGAAAATTAATTATATCAACTTGTAGAGGAGAAAAAGTGACAATGGAAATGTAAAATCTGTTTGAAATTATTTCAGCAAATGTAATCAGGAAAAAATAAAAACGAAATTGCCTTTGACCTCAAAAAAATGCCCTTAAGATCTCACCCTGTATAATCTAAACGTTATTTTATGAAAATATTTGAGGTTTTCTTTGATAAGTAGTTAGTGTAAGCAAGCAATAAGTCAATGTGATATAAACGATTTCTTTTGTTGCTTGACGTCATTTCAATTTATAAAACGAATGTGAAATAAAGAAAAGTCATTAAAATAATTAAAATTCACTAAAAACTGTCTATGAATAGCAAATTAATAAAGGCATAACCATGGTAAACACCGCTAAGGATACCTTTAAAGAAGATTTATAGTTTCCGATTGAGTTACACCTACTAAAAACCAAACATTTTGCCTTAAAATTAATCTTAACAGATTTACAGATGATTGCCGGGGTTGGCTGCTGCAGGCAGAACGACCTCTTCAGCTTCTGTAGCTGTCTCAGCAAACTGAGATGTCTGCTCTTCGCTACTGCTACTCGTTACGCTGCTAGTCGATTCTTTGTTTTTATTGCCTACAGAAAGGGTGACTGAACAGGTCGGATTGTTTAGGTCTTCACAGGATGGGCATTCAAAATGTACACAATGGAATACCTAAAAAGTTGCTTATTGTAGGAATTTTACCAAAAAGTACCTAGTAAGAAATAAAATTTGATAATAAACAGTGGCGGCTCCTGTATAAGGGTTGAAGAGCTGCAGAATCACCAAACTTTGAACCAAATAACCAGAACCATCAGTTAATACCGGTTAATACATCTTAAATCGTATTTAAATTATAATTTCCCATATATCGATACCTGAACTACACTACACTTTCTGATAGTGATTGCTCTGTACCTTTTCAAATTCCTAATTATCTATAATTTAATTATTAGTTTCTCAGAAAGGATCGGATCAGTAGGGGAGGAGGAGTGGCTGCATACGTAAAGACTGATCTTGCTATTGAAATGGTTACATCTGATTTTAACATTAATATATAATTGGAATTTTTAATATTTGAAATAAGACTAGCAACCAAAACATATGCTTTTTCAGTTTTCTATAGACCACCCTCATTAAACTTTAACAGCTTGACACCGGATTTTGATAACATGTTTTCATTTCTTTATCCCACAGTTGATGATATTTTTTGTCTTGGCGACTTCAACATTAATCTACTTAACATACATAAAATGATTTATTGTGCATGTAATTTGGAGAAGGCGCCAACTATTCCTAAAATTATTCTATATCGGTTTTTCAAGCACTTTAATGTAAACAATTTCTTGGAGAGTATGTACAGCTTACAATGGGATAATATACTAAAGTCTGTGCGTTTTAAGAAGTCCGCTAAGCCATAAAACCTCTTGAGCATTATATCGGTGGCTCTCAAACAATAAATTATATTGAAGGTAATTTTGGATGTTGATGAATTACATTTTCTAAATAAAATAATTTAAAGTAAATAAAAAATTAGTTTAGGTAAAGAAAAATAATAATTTTTTAGCATTTGTAGTATTCAGACAAATTAGTTTTACGAATTCTTTTTTATAAAGTTTTGGTTCTAAAAAGAACCGATTTTGTAGTCTTGCGACAGAACGTACCTACTTGTAGATAGGTACTACTAAAAGTAGTCTTCCTCTGCATTTGAAATTTCACCCATGCTTTCAGACTCATCAGAATCAACATCATCGTAATCATCATCATCATTCGTAATAATTAACGGTCTTACTTCGTCTATAACCTGTTCTGTCTCATAAGATTTAAAAATAATTTTTTCTGTGTGTTCAATGCATTTCCGCCATTTTTCTTTGCCCGCTTGGCTAAGCGCCTCCTCCCATAACTTTATAACTCTAGGCTTACCGATATTTTTACAGGCATGTTTGTCATAATAGTTCTTGCTAATACCCCATACCAATTCAATTGCGTTGTAATGACAATGGTAGGGCGGCAATCTCAAAACTTGATGTCCATATTTGAGGGCTAATTCGTCAACAACATACTTTTTTTTAAATGACTGGTCTTTACACTTGCTTAAAAGTTCACTTTTTAAATATAAATTTTCATGGTTTATGTTTTTCTTTGACAACCACTCTTTTATTTCTTCCTTTTTCCAGCTGCTTGTAGGGAATTTCTCTTCGAGTCTATATATAGTTATTTCGTGGAAAAATGAAGATTTAATTATAATAATCCCAAAATAATGTCATTATCGGAAAAGTATATACCTGACAAAATCTTTAACATATTTAACCATCCCGCACTTGAGCAAATTTTAATTGGTTCTTCGAAAATAGCGAATATTATATAGAATTTAACTATAATAATAGCAAAATAATTTAATTATCTATTTAATTATTATTTATGCTCAACGCGTAATTCTAAGATAATTTTGTTTTGAAACCTCTGATTTCGCCCAGTAATAGAATACAGTAAACCAGTGGGATGTTCGGTGTGATCAAGTATAGCGAAGGTGCGAAGATATTGTAACTTAACCGACTTACTGTTTTAAAAGCTATAACATCCCTTGGTGATTTAATCCAATATCGGACTTCTTAAAACGCACAGACTTTATATGAAAACAATATTAACAAAAAAAATACACTACTCAATTCTAATATCTTAACTTTGTTCGATATGCGTGCCCCTATGAAAGAATCGAGAATACAAAACCTAGGGCACCACGGTTAACGGCCAACATTAAAGTATTTATGAAGCAAAGGGACAGTGCTTGGCAAAAACTTAAAAGAACTAAATCAAATGAAGATTGGATTAACTAAAAGGTGTCCGAAAATGAACGCACATTTTTATTTGTTAACAAAACACATTTATTTTTTGAAATATGTCGAAACTTTACTGGGATTAGAAATAATACATATCACGATTAAGTGTGAAACACAATATCCGACAAATGTCAACCGCGGCTTTGCTGGCAGGCCCTTGCCCTTTTGTTTTGACGAAATTATTGATAACATTTTCACATATTTTTGGACGAATTTCCTCAATGACGCGTCGAATTTCGTTCTTCAAGTCAGGAATTGCGGCTGGTTTATTGGCATAAACACGAGATTTAAGAAAACCCAAGAGAAAGAAGTCACATGGTGTTATATCGCAGGATCGTGGTGGCCAATTCTGATCACCATTGCGAGATATGACACGACCAGGAAATTTCAGTCGTAACGAGTTCATTGTTTCACGCGCAGTGTTACAGGTCGCTCCGCCCTGTTGAAACTCAGCACACAGAAACTCTTCTAACATTGCACGATAACGTTCGCCATTCACTGTTAGTGCAGTTCCAGCCTCGTCAAACGGTGACTCGTAGACGATGCATTGGTTCTTCGTGAATAACACGAGGATTCTCTTCCCCCCAAATTTGACAATTCTGCTTATTGACGTATCCATTTAATTGATAATGTGCCTCATCACTAAACAGGATTTTCTTCGAAAATTCTCCGTCATTTGCCTTGTTTTCCAGAATCCAATTAACAAATTCACGGAGCAACCCATGATCTGCTGGCTTCAATTCTTGGGTTAATTGAAAGTTTTTTTCTGATAATAATTATTCTGAGCAAGTCGATATACGTTCTGGGGGCCACAAGGCTCAATTTTGGACCCGTTACTTTTTCTTATGTATACCTCTGCTATACTTAGATCGTTAAAACATTGTAAAGTTCAAACATTTGCTGACGATACACAAATATACTGTTGTTTTGATACCGAGGATTACGACGAAGTCGAGTTCTGTATAAACCAAGATTTGAAAACATTGAGTGAGCTCTCTCGAAGTCACAATTTAAATTTAAATCCTACTAAATCCTGCATGCTAGTTTTTGGTAATAAGAATAAGGTCGATGGTTTAAAAAATAAGTTGAATATATCCGTTAATGGATCAAAATTAACGATTGTTGATAACGCTAAAAATTTGGGCGTATTGCTTGACACAGAACTAAGGTTTAAAGAGCATTTAAGAAAAATATTTTAAGAAACGTATCTTTCTTGAAAAATACTATACAGCAATAGACATATTTTAAATTTTAAATTAAGAAAAGACTTGTGATTCTCTTTGTTTTATACAATTTTAATTATTGTGATCTTGCCTACGGTTCTTGCTTAGATGTTCAAAGTAGATTTCGGATACAGAAAGCGCAAAATGCTTGTCTTCATTTTGTGTATGGTCTGAGAAAGTTTGATCATATATCTCACTTGTTCAGGACTATTGATTGGCTCAGGATGAATGAACGCAATTTATGGTAAAAATTATTAATAATCCTGCCTCCCCCATTACGATTCGAGAGCGCTTGATTTTTCGTCATGATATTCATGATAGACGTGTTAGGGACAGAAGTAAATTAACCATGCCTCATCATCAGAGCGCCATGTCTCAGCGGTCCTTTGCATATAATGCTGTGAAATATTATAATTCAATATCCAAATTTATTTAAAATCAAATAATAAAAAAATATATTTTAAATGTTCTGCGGAGCGCTTGAGCTTGCGTTGCGGGCAATTTTTTGTTTTATTCCTTACCAGGTAGTCGGATAAAATTAAGGTACATCTTTAAAGGGCGAGAAAATACCTGGACAATACTTGGGAATGTTCGGTTTGTGCTGTTTTAATGTAGACTCGTTGAGCCTACCATAACTAGCCCTGAAGAAAAAAATATATTTTTCGAAACGTCGCCAATTAAAACTAGGTTTCAAAAACCGCCGAAAACAGTAGGTTGGCCAGTTCAATGCATCGACGAATTTTAACAAGGACTCGCTAACATGTTGACGAACATAAACTATAAGAAATTTATCTAGGTAAAATATATTTTTCTGGGTACATAATATGACCTGGCTTAGCAATATGGACATAAAGTACTACGGCTTCCTTCATGTCACTATATGTTCAATCCGATTGGACATATTTGGGGGACTACCAAAAATTATTACAACATACATATTGATCGAGACGGCAGTACGGAAACTGACTGTATGAATACGTGGAAAGAATCATTGCGTACTGCTACTCCTGATGTTTGGAAAAATTCAATTTGGCACACAGAAAGCGAGATATTAAAATGGTATGAAAGACAACATGTATTAAATAGACTGCACATTCAACCCATTATTATCGAACTAAATAAACGAGTGCTTCAAGTTATTTGGAGGATGAATGATGATCCATCTTTGTATTATTATTTTTATTATTCTTAATGTTGAAACCCAAAAACTAAAAAAATGAGAGTTTTTAAATAAGGACTACCTACGTGTAATTTTAGGTACATTTTTGCCTCGCCTACTTTCCTAAAAATACGGAATAATAAAATAGATTACTAGTCAAAGCATATATTAAAAAAAGTAACAATAAAATTACATGACTATTCCAATACAATTAAGGTATATTGTCATCCTAGAAGATTTTAAAAATAAAGTAAATAAATTTGTGTTTATTTTTGTAAATTTCACTCGTTTGTATGAAAAAAAAACAGTGCAATTCCCCCACTCGGTTACTTTGGTTACAAGCTGGCAACACTGCCGATAACTGACGTCACTCGAAGGGTGTGACGTGCAACGCAAATTGTTTTGTAAAGAGTATAATTCTACTATTTCTAGTAATTTGCGTCAAAAAGTGATTATATTGAAGTATTGTTTGATAAATATGAAATTATAAGGTTCACTGATATTTATATAGTTTTAGGATAATACAGTCGATTTTATAGAAACATTTACTCTTTGAAAAATAATTTGTAATTCCCTCATTAAATTTAGTATCAGGGAAATTAATTTTTTTCCAGTGGAATTACTTCATAGTAAACTTATACCTCCTGGAATTTTGTTATTTACTTTCTTGTACATTGTAGTTGCTAAAAGCAGGTGTTACAAAACAAGCGAAAATGGCAAGAAGATATGTTGAAAAAAAACAAGCGAAAAGGACCAGTTACCAACGTATAAAAAATATATTGCCCCCAAGGTTTTTAGAGTGGTTAGGTTGCTTGGTAACATTCCTTTTTTCTCATTCATTTATTTGTAATATTTTATTCTCGCATCAATATTTTTAATATTGTAGCCAGACAGAATCATTGTATGCAAGAATGTAATTATTATAGATTGATTTAATAGTTGTAACAATTTGGCAAACAGAAAAGTGTCTAGACTGTTCAGGACTAAGAATAGCTTACCTCATTGGCAGTATTGTGAGTACCAACTATTCTTATAAACACCACGGGTCTCGGTGGGAATCGAATAACTTGCCACGATTTGCAACTTTCTCTCGTATTGTCTACAACCATCTCCCATTCCCATATATTGACAGACGATTCGATGTAATAACTGTAGCTGCGATCGTCGCAGTCCCAAAGCAGCAGTCTTAAACTAGATATGATGTAGGGTTGACCTAAAAAATGATATTGGATTAGATTATTTTTGTATTAACTAACAAACTTTTATCGAGACAGTTATAGGTAAAGGTGACATAAATGTTGTCCAAAACCATCTAATTCATAAAGGAAACCTAGCGTATGGAAAAGCGATTGCTACATGCTGATGCCAAATAGTTGTTTTCGAGCTAGCTGACTAGCACAAGAAACTAGGCCACTCATAATTAGTAGTAATAATTAATAGTTATGTAGTGGTTGTTTGATCATAGGATAATCAAGAAAATCTTATATTTTCACTAACTTGCAGGGTGTCCGGAAATTATGGCAATTTTAAAGTATGCTTCTACATAAAAAAAAAACACCTTGTATTTGTATTTTTCTGGATTTAGCAAAAGCCTTTGATACGGTTAGTCATAATTTACTATTAAAAAAAATTGAATATATTGGATTTAGAGGAAAGCAATTAGAATTAATTAAAAACTATCTTAAAGACAGACCAACTTATGTTAAAATAGATAATTAAGAAAGCTATTCAAAAGTATTTAAATATGGTTTTAATCAAGGAGCAACTTTAGGACCATTATTTTTTAATATTTATAGTAATGATGTATTTAGTATAAATTGCGATGGGAAAATTCATAGTTTTGCAGATGATACTGCTATTTTTTATAGCGATACAAATTGGGACAATTTAAATAAGAAAATTAAAAAAGATTTTATTATTATAAAAAAATTGGTTTGATAATAATTTATTAACAATTAATTTTAATAAAACAAATTATCTTCCTTTTACTTTAAACCTAAATAATGTACCACAAAATGTTAATAGCATCAAAATAAGCGATGACATTCAAATTTTAAAAGTTAATGATGTAAAATATTTAGGAATAATTTTTGACATTAAATTAAATTGGAATTTTCAGATAGAATATTTGATTAAAAAATTAAGAAGTTTATTACCAATTTTTAAAAGCATTAAAAAAATTCTGGATATAAAACATCTAGAAATATTATATTATGCATTAATAAAAACTCATTAAAATTACGGAATTTTAGGTTGGGGAGGAATAAACGGAACTTTGGTTAAAAAATTAGAAGTATGTATTACAAAAAAGATTTTTGAAAATTCTATTTAATAAGGGCTATTTTTATCCTTCAAAAGAATTATATTCAGAAACAAAAAAGATGAACGTTAGACAAATTTACATTTATAATATTTTAATATATATTTTTAAAAATAAAAACCTTATACAATTTAAAGACCATAACCATAATACACGTTATAAAAATGAGATATCCATAAAACCTAAACTAAATAAGTCCGTGGGACAAAAAACTTTTAAATATTTATGCTTTTATTTAAATGACTATTTACCAACAAATATTAAAAAAATATAAAACTGAAATAAAAACATTAATATTGGAAACAAACGCTTTAAAAATATTTTTGGAAATGCTATAACTAATTAATGCTATTTAATATTATTGTGAGTCAATTATATAATTAATCTTTTTCAGAAATTTAATAATTTATCATCAAGAAAGTAGCGTTTATTGAATACTTGGAACTTTTTATAGAAATATTCTTAAATATTCATAATTTAAAATACTTTTAAATAAATAAGATTTGCCCCTAACAAGCACGTCTTCTGGGGAATTAATGAATAAGTGTATTCAAGAATATCATATTAACATGTTTATTATATTGTAACTACACTCAGTTCCAAAAAAAGCGACGCACCTAATTTTTGTTGCAACTTTGAAGCTTTGTCATTTCTAAACGAATGGACCAATTTTTATTATCTTTCCATTTGTTGGTAGGTAAATTCGTTACCTTTGAGAAAAAAATAAACTGGTAGACATTTTTTTTAAAGCCCCCTGGATGATAGTGGAAAAACTCAAGCCATGTTATTTTCTTAATTTTTACTCACCCTGTGCGTTAATCAAGTAAATGTATAGAAAGCGCTTACACTCTATATGAAAGTCACTTCTTTTACGAGCATTTTGATTTTTTGTTCATTAATTTATCTCTAAAATTGTCCGAATTACAGCTTTTTTGCTGAAACCTTGAATATTACCAACTTTATGAATTTATCGAGAAACAGCATACTAGAAATTAGGTTTCTTATCGTTTCCATTGGTATACGATTCCATTCTTCCACTAATGCATATGCTAATTATGCGAGATTTTCAGCAGGCCTCTGGCGAGAACGTACCTTTCTCCCTAGTTCGTCCCACAAATGTTCTATAGGGTTCATATCGGGGCTTCTGGCCGGCCACTGTAATGTGGTGATATCCGTAGCTTCTAAGAAGTTTCGAACAATTACTGCGGTGTGTGGTCGGACATTATCCTGCATCAATATAAAATTATTGCCCACTAACTCTGCATGAGGTAAGACATACTGCTGTAAAATGTCAATATAGATTAGCGCTGTCATCGACTGCCTCAATGGAAAAACATGGAGGGGTGTCTTTCCATTCATTGAAATCCCTCCCACCACTATAACTTTCACATTCTGTTATTAAATTCTGATTAAACCTTTCACCTGTCCTTTTCCATACTCTTTTGCTTCCATCCACCATGTTAAGGCAAAACCGTGATTCATCCGTAAACAAGACATTCGACCATTCACGAATATTCCATTGTCCATAATTTTCAACGAAGTTTCTTCTAGCAGCACGATGTTGTGGCAATAATTTGGGACCTTTTGCAGGTCTCCTCGCTTTCAGATTAACTTCGTTTAGACGTCGACATACCGTCTGCTTACTTATCGTAACACCCCAAATTTGGCGAAGATCTTGCTGAACATTTACCGCAGTATTTGATCGATCAAGTAATATCCTCAATCTCAAGAAGCGATAATCTCTTAGAGACGTTTTTCGAGGGCGACTAGAACCAACCCTTCGAGCAGTGCTTCCTGTTTGTTCGTACTTGTGGATTGCTCTACGAGCAGTTGCTTCATGGAAACCCACTGCACGAGCGGCGTAACGTTTACTACGCCCATCGTTAACTAAAGTAACTAATGCTGCTACTTGTTCTGAACTTATTTGAGGCATTTTATGTAATTTTAGCCACTAAAACTTTTATAATGACATTGACTTTTTTAATGACACAACGACAAAGGGTCAAATATGGAGTAATTGCCATGGCAAGAACAATTGTTTTTTTAAAGGCAATGTGACCCTACAATAAATTACATTTGTGGGATAAACGTAAGGTTTCAGCAAAAAAGCTGTAATTCGGACAATTTTAGAGATAAATTAATGAACAAAAAATCAAAATGCTCGTAAAAGAAGCGACTTTCATATAGAGTGTAAGCGCTTTCTATACATTTACTTGATTAACGCACAGGGTGAGTCAAAAATTGAGAAAATAACATGGCTTGAGTTTTTCCACTATCATCCAGGGGGCTTTGGAAAAATGTCTACCAGTTTATTTTTTTCTTAAAGGTAACGAAATTACCTACCAACAAATGGAAAGATAATAAAATTCGGTCCATTCGTTCAGAAAGGACAAAGCTTCAAAGTTGCAACAAAAATTAGGTGCGTCACTTTTTTTAGAACTGAGTGTATTTGATATAAACTTATTATTATTATTCAAAAAAAATTCACGCATAGCCAGCAAAGGTCCGCAGAGACTTTGTTTCACAGATACAGGGTGAGGTCTCCAGGATGAAATGTATCACTCATGAAATAAAAGCAAGGAATCCGGTTTTCACTTCATTAAGGTGGTCAAAGGAAATTCGGGTGAAATGTACGAAAACTAAAGAACTTCGCCAACACGTTTATATATATTTTAATGGTCTAGACCAGTGTTTCTCAACCTTTTGTAGAACGAGGAACCCTGGAATACTTTTATTTTTTTCTGAGGACCAAAACAACAAAATATGAGATATCCAATTTCTCATCAAAACAACAACATCAAGCTACTTTTATAGCTTCCAAATACATAATTATATTAAAATCAAAGACAACTCTGAGAACAAAATAATATATTCATCACTAACAGAAACACATACATTAGTCATTAGTTATGTTTTGTTAAATAGCATTTCATCTAAGCAAGCTTAATGAGATGGCTGAGCTTGTTTTCGTGAGACAAGTTTGTCCAAATCAGGTTCAATGTTGGAAAGTTGTATCCGCATGTCTGGTTCAGGATTCAGTTAATTTCATTGGTCAGTCTTTGTAAGAGCATACCGGGTGTTGCATCGTCGAGCGGGACATAGGAAATCCCATGTAATTTTAAATGGGGTCAATTATTGGCTTCCCTAATTATTTTAGAGAAAAATTCTATTTAGGTTTATTAAAGAGCACTAAAACCCACATTCAAAAGAATAACTTTAGATATTTTTGATGAGCCCGTTTACGGGTTATCGCCGATTTCTTTTTAACTATTTCTCCTTTTTATAGCCCCGTATTTGCGGGCACCAGTCAAGGTAAAAGATGACTGTCAAATAAAGTTGTCATTTTGAAATGTGTGCTTTATTGTTATAAAAACTCGTACATCGAAAATATTAAAGGTGTATTTATGAGTACAAATTAATCTGAATAAAACTAAAATAAAGTATCCAATTACAAGGTTAATTATGACATTTTACATGTTTCAATATTTTACTAATTAATAGGTAGGTACTATTAAATTGTTAGAACTTTAGGATTTAAGAAGATGTTCAAATATTCCTCCATTTACTGCTAGACAATAACCGAGGCGATCATAAAATTCTCTTACATTCGCTAGTTGGTAAACTGAAATTCTAGATTTGGGTATTTTTTATGTTTGTATATCCTGTTTTTTAAATGGCCCCAGAGAAAGAACTCATTTGGCGATAAATCAGAAGACCTGGCTGGCCAATTTAGTGTATGATTTAAGCCAATAACATTTCCATTAAAAGCACGGTTTAAATATTCCCGGACAGCCAGGGTACTATGTGCCGGGCAGCCATCCATTTGGTACCAAACTTCCTGATTTTCCCTAGCGGCATCATGTAAAGTAGGTAAAATATGATCTTCAAGTAGTTCCAAAAATATTCTGCATTTAAATTTCGTGTAAGAAATAATGGCCCGATAATATTTTCTCCGAAAATCCCAGCCCATACATTAACTTTTTGTGGATATTGCGTCCTTGTTTCCACAAACCTGTGTTGGTTTTCTTTGCTCCAATATCGATAATTTTGAACATTGGGTTCATTGTTTAAGGTAAATGTGCATTCGTCAGTGAAACAAATGTTTTTTAAAAATTCCCTATCCATGTTTGCTCTTTCCATCATACCAAAACAAAACTCCTGTCGTCGTATTTCGTCCCTATCTCTTAGCTCTTGGTGCTTTTCATATTTGTATGAATAATATTTATGTCGTTTCAAAGCTCGTAACGCTGTGGTGTGATCTAATCCTATGTCATCCTCAAGATTCCTTGTGCTGATCTTCCCATCATTTTCTTCCACGCACAATAAAACTTGCAAGTCCCTATCATTTCTTGCATCTCTTCTTTGTTCCTGCCTTTCTTCACATCTGCAGTTATTTATTACAGTGCCTTTTGTCTCAAATTTCTTGATAGTCCTTTCGACTGTAGATTTTGCAGGTATCGGTCTATTCGGATACAGAGCAGCAAACATGTCTGACACATTTTGATAACTATTTCCTTGATAATAGGTACCATTTAATCATCAATATTTTTTCTTCAGAAGTGTAATTCATGGCTAATATTTTCGATGTACGAGTTTTTATAACAATAAAGCACACATTTCAAAATTACAACTTTATTTGACAGTCATCTTTTACCTTGACTGGTGCCCGCAAATACGGGGCCATAAAAAGGAGAAATAGTTAAAAAGAAATCGGCGATAACCCGTAAACGGGCTCATCAAAAATATCTAAAGTTATTCCTTTGAATGTGGGTTTTAGTGCTCTTTAATAAACCTAAATAGAATTTTTCTCTAAAATAATTAGGAAAGCCAATAATTGACCCCATTTAAAATTACATGGGATTTCCTATGTCCCGCTCGACGATGCAACACCCGGCTTCCACTTAACTATGCGCATATGATATCTGAATCAAATCAGTAGAATCAGAGGTTTCAAAAATGTTTCAAAATATAAAAACCAATATGGCGGTATATGGACAGCTGATTTTCCATAAAATTGAATGTTAATAGGTTAACAATTAATTTGAAATTATCAGTCATAACAAAAATGACGGGTGACGGGTCTCGTTCCAAAATAAATTTGTCAGGGGTGCGTTCGTATTGATAAGAATAATAAGAATGATAAGATGCATTGTCTAGTACAATTAGGGATCGTTCATCTAAATTTGGTATCAGCTTTTCTCTATCCCACTTTTCAAAAAGCTCACAATTCATGTTATCGTGGTATTCGGTGCTCTTTAATTTAGAGGAAAAAATTAAGCTCGCTTCCTTTATAAAACCAGAAGATGAGCCAGTATTTAATATAATGTAACGTTTTCCCGAACCACAACCTCTTTTTCGTTTTACTGATTTCACTGAGTCGTCTTGCCATGATTTAGACCCACTTCCATTCGAAAATACCCAAGTTTTATCTAAAAAAACTATTTTTCTAAACTTTGATTGATAGTTTTCAACATATTTTTTCAAAAATTTGACTCGTTCGCTTGCAATTCTTGGTAGTTCGCACAATAATCTTCTGTTGCAGTCATTTCTATAACGAAATCCCAAGTTCTTTATTAGCGCTAACAATGACCTGAGACCTATTTCTAAAATACCTCGTTCCTTCAAAGCATCTTTTAAAACTGAAAGCGTCATATCAACTTGTGATGCATATAAGTCGTATATAACATTCCTTACATCCATTTTTTACGTTCCTGTAAAGTTTCACTCTTTGTTTTCCTTGATCGTCGTTGCGTTTTCTTCATTGGTATACTTCTACTACTTTCATGAACAATCCTCTATATTGATCTTCAACTTAGTTTTAGTGCTTCCAAACTTTCTCTTTAATAAACTTGGGATTTAATAACTCGCCGGTTTCAGTAGCCTTCTTCTGTTCATTTTTAAAATAATCTATTAAATTGAGAACCATTTCTTTCGCCTGGGGATGCAAAAAACTTGCAAACCGATTTATATTCGTCATTTTATTTTAATTAATGACACATTTGTCAAAACTAAGGGGCTTATTCACGACATTATGTAATACGGGAGTGTTCTTCAACACATTCTGATAATTACTAAAAATTGGATGTGCTTCCCTGTCCGATTCATAAATAACCAATAAGTTTATCGCGTTTATATTACGGATATCTTTATAATGCCGTTTTAACCTTGGTTTGAGTAAGACAACACCATATAAGTTTCTCTATGATAAATTCATAAAGCGCCTACTTAAGTGAAAAACGACTTTACTTAGACAATCCTACTTCACAACGGTAAGCTGTAACAAATGGTAGTAGTTTTTTTATAGCACAATTGACAATTTCTTGGTATTTACATCTAAGCTGGGCTCAAAACTCTACTTTTCGGGTTCCCATCAGCTGCTATATCAATAAACTGTTCAATTTGTTTTACTGTTAGGGTTAGGGATTGATGTACATTTTCGATTGTGACAGAATGGATTGCGAAGCCAGCTTAGATCCTCTTCTCGTATTGGAACGTATTCTTTGAACGAAGTTTGTATATTCTGAAGGTGGTTGGTTAGTAACGTAATTTCTGCTGAAAGTAGAGTCTTTGACTCGGTTACAAAATCGTGGAGATAGCCACCGCACTTCTGTGTGTAAGAAGAGCGTAGTGAACTGAGCTCCCACACTCACAGAGAGCAGATAAAAAAAATTCGACAATTTAAAGGCCTGGACTTCATGAAATTTACGATTTTTACTGCCTCATCTAAAACGTTTTTAAGCCTGATTTTTTTTACTGCTTATCCTTCCCTATGAATAATACAGTGGCTACATTCAATTTCCGGAACGATATAGCACGCGCAATAAACCTAGAGTATTTGTCAATCATTGCTTTTGTACCGTCACTGCAGATATGCATTTGTTCCAATTAGGCTCCTTTTCAATAAAAATCGACCGAGTTGAAAATTTTCTCTCCGGATATATGAGTCTTCAGAGGTTTGCAAAATAGCATTAGTTGTTGTGTATATACCGAACGATAACGAGCAGTACTGCAAGCCCTGCCACGTCTGTTGACTCATCAAGTTGTAGTGCGTACCAACTACTACCTTTTATCCCTTGAATAACTATATTTTCTATTTTGTCACTTATTTCATGAATTCTCCTACGTACGATATCATTTGAAAGTGGCCCCATCTTGATATTATTACTAAACTTTTCGTCAATCATGGTTTCAACATCTATAATGCATGGTTTAATACGAGTTCGGGCAATAATATGCGCTTTTCCTGCCTTAGCTATACGGTAACTTACTTGAAATGAGGCTTTACATGCTTTATCATTAACGTCGCTACCCATTAGAGAGGATACGTTTCTTTAACTTTTATTCATTTCCACTAACCAACGTTGAAAAAATTCCACAGGTTTGTCTTTGTACTCACTATGGATTGTTTGTAAGGGTCTTAACAGTTTCGCTGGAGCTAATGAGCTGTTGTTAAAAATTTCAAAACAGTTGTGGCAGTATCTTCGAATATTGATTTTCTTATTTGCGATGTGAATAAAACTTGAAGTTGTAGGCATCATTGCTACTATTAGTGTTACCCAAAATCACTTTAACTTTCTCATCATGACTCGTCTCCTTTTCAAACTACCAGTTTT
Organism: Polydrusus tereticollis; assembly: GCA_963920685.1. Lineage (NCBI taxonomy): Eukaryota > Metazoa > Arthropoda > Insecta > Coleoptera > Curculionidae > Polydrusus > Polydrusus tereticollis. Next base: position 168,957,656 of record OY987326.1, on the reverse strand, counting down.
AAGCCATTTATCCATGATAAATAAATGTTATACTTATGCTCTATTATTGTTTGATCACTAACGATAAACAGAAGTACTCATTAACTGTCCGCTCTATCAGGAATTCCGCCGCTTCTTAGCCGATTTAGGGGATCCCGAATTTTCTAATAGGCGTGCGACATCTAGCTCGCTCGCGGGATACAGAAACTGCCAGAAGAGTGGCTGATACTGTGGTTTCTATTCACCATTTCTATATCCTTCGATAGCTCAAATTATTTTACTGTTCAAAAACTATTTATACAAAAAACTATATTGTAGAGGTGGGTCGGTATTAGAGGAACTGCTACTTTGGAACGGTATTTTTTGATACCGTCGTGTCGCGGTACACAACCTAAAAACAAGCAGTTACTTTGGAACCATCAACTATCCCGGAGTGGAGCGAGCCGCCGTGCCCGCCGCTGTTACAGCGGCGCAAGTCGATAACAATACCTTCTCGGCTTTGGCTTTTGCTTTCGGTTTAGGTCATTTCGGTGGTTTTCACGACTGATGGACTAGCAAGTGTTGCGTCTCTAGGCATCGTTCTCGCGATCTCGCGGAGGCAACAAAATATAGCGAGCCATAATGACGAAGGCGGACGACGTGTTTAAAAGGAATCACATCAAATTGTTTGTTATTTTTTACTTTTAGAGAGGTGCTGGTGCTAACTTTAATAGTTGAAACATAATAAATCGGGATAGTGGTTTAAATCCTAGAAATTAGAAATATAAGTACTGCTATAATAATTAGTTCCGATTGAGTTAGTAGTTGTTTTCGATATCAGCAATAACAAAAAAATATAATTTTTGCATTTCCTCACGTCATTCGATTTTACTAAGATGTATTCGGTGTCCTTTCCTAGTCTTAGCAATTACAGACGTACATACTTTAGTAATTTTATAAATAATAAGAAATAACATAATACAGGACACAGGAGAGCATCACGTCAGGTCAGGGTCAGGGTTACGCTCAGACAACATCGGTATCGCTATCGGTAATCGCGGTACTGGCTTTAGGCATTTGGGCAGGCCGGCGCGCGGCGCCTATACTGCGATTGTTACATGATAAATACGTAGTTCCAACGTAGCAGTTACTTTGTCGCGGTATCAGTTGGAGCGCTCCAAATTGCTAACGGTATTCCCATCACTACTATATTGACAATAAAAAAGAAAGATGTTTGTCCCTTTTCTTTTCGTCAGACCCAATCCTTGGACGCGTTTCGCCGTATTACGGCTCCTCGGCAAGGCTATAGGGTCTGACGAAAAGGAAAGGGACCTTACAGTGTTTTTAACACATGACGTATATATACGGTTCACAGAAACCGACGATTGGCTTTCAGCGCCACCTGACATCAGATACCTGCTTATGCGGGTTCCATTCCAGCGTTTGGTCTTATCTAAGACCTCGCTGGTCTGGTTGGGTGGATAGCTCGATTGCTACGAGATGTCGCCACGTGCAACTTCTCGCATATGTATATATATATAATGTGTTGAAAACACTGTAAGGTCCCTTTCCTTTTCGTCAGATTCTATAGCCTTGCCGAGGAGCCGTAATACGGCGAAACGCGTCCAAGGATTGGGTCTGACGAAAAGAAAAGGGACAAACATCTTTCTTTTATAATCGCGTTTTCGGTTCACAGAAACCGACGATTGGCTTTCAGCGCCACCTGATATCAGATACCTGCTTATGCGGGTTCCATTCCAGTGTTTGGTCTTCTCTAAGACCTCGCTGGTCTGGTGGGGTGGATAGCTCGATTGTTACGAGATGTCGCCACGTGCAACTTCTCGCATATGTATATACCGGGTCCGCCAACGAAGCGGGGACGGAAGATTAAATCTTTATCGAGGAACTTATAAAGAATACTAAAACAGCATGAGGTCTGGAATTAGGAGCGGCATATTTTAAAAATATTTTACATTATACAGGGTGGCCCAAAAAAGTGTGGCGAACTAAACTTGTGTTTTTTTAAATGGAACACCCTGTATATTATTAGCCCAGAAGATGGGCATATAGCTGCTGATCATTTTAATATTTGGTTATGTGGGTTTATTTTTAATAGTTTAAGAAATAATAACGATTTTATCTTAAAAATTATCTAAGTTTAGTAACCATTTCCAAATTACTAAAAACAATTGAATGAAATAGTAAACTAAAAAGCAATATGTTAGAATGTTGCCTATCTTTCCAATTAAAAATATTTGTGTTCAGTGCATTTATCATACAGGGTGATCACATTAGGCAAAATATAAAAAATCTATTTTTTTTTAAATGGAACGCCCTGTATATTTTTTTATTTTTAGAAAGCCCTTTTCACATCCTTTCTACTGATACCAATTTGATACCTCTTAGAGTTTACCGTATTTTAGTTATTTCGATATAAACTTTAAAACCCCACACTTTTGCTACTTTTTCGAAAAATCTAGCGGTAACCCTTAAATGGTTTGCATTTGTTATGCATAACTTCATTTTCTTAATACTATTTTAATAACCTAGCATCAAATGACATTCCTTATTTTTTATTTTGCAATAAAGAAACTAAATGTTATTTATGAACTGATTTATTAAGACATTTATAAAACATAAACTTAAAACGATTATTATAAAAATAATGAATTAAAATTACAACTTTAAAAAAATAAAGGAGTTGACAAAACAAAATAAACAAACCCTTATTATGCGGTAAATCAGAATTTATTGTGTGGCTCTAATGATATGTTCAAAGGTTCTACCCTGTTCTTGAAGGCATAAATGTAGCCTTCGAACAAAATTTTGCTGGACATCTTGTAGAGTTCTTATTCTAATATTTCTAAATGCCTCTCGTATACGATTTTTCATATCGTCTCGGTTCGTAGGAGCTATGGCATAGACTTCTTCCTTAACATATCCCCAGAGGTAGAAATCAAGGGGAGTTAAATCAGGGGACCTAGGAGGCCAAGCGATTGGTCCACCACGTCCGATCCACTGATTACCTCGCCAATGATTTAAAAATTGTCTAACCGGCTCATAATAATGAGGGGGAGCGCCGTCTTGTTGAAACCAGTGGTTTTGGAGAGTGTCGGCATCTACATTTTGAAGCAAAATGGGTAGATCATGTTGAAGAAAGTTTAAGTAAACTTGTCCCGTCAAACGCTCTTCAAAAAAATATGGCCCAATAATGTAAGGCCCTAATATTCCTCCCCAGACATTAACCGACCAGCGATTTTGGTTATCTACACGACGAACCCAATGTGGATTTTCACTAGCATAATAATGCATATTATGCCTATTTACGATTCCGTTATTTTTAAATGTAGACTCGTCACTAAATAGAACTTTTCATAAAATGTCTGGTACTTCTCTAATTTTGTTAAGCATCCAATTACAGAATGTGATTCTTCTTAAGAAATCATCTTCATAAAGTTCTTGGTGTAATTCTATGTGATAAGGATGATATTTATACTTTTTTAAAATCCTCCGCACGCTTGTTTCCTTAACACCGGTTTGCTGAAAAATGCCAGTCTGACTTACGTGATGATTTTCCTGTACTGCCAACAGAACTCTTAATTCATTTTCTTCATTAATAACGGGTTTATTGATTACCATCCTTTTTTTGTAAGCAACGCTTCCTGTTTCTACAAATCTTCGCAACAACTTCTCAAAGGCCTCTGGTCTCGGCTTTCTCTCAATATTTGGATATCTTTCAGCATACACTCGACTCGCTAGAAGGCAATTTCTTGCACATTCTCCCAGTATAAAAATCATATTTACCATTTCCACAGTGGTAAAATTCGACATTTTGAGAAATTTAGTACTTAATTTCGACGACTGAACAAATAATGTTAAATAATTGTATTCGGTCGTCACGTCATAGTGACAATCTAAACAAAAAAAATCATGGCAACTCGATTACGAATAAAAATAAAATGAAATAAATAAAAAGTAGCAAAAGCGTGGGGTTTTAAAGTTTATATCGAAATAACTAAAATACGGTAAACTCTAAGAGGTATCAAATTGGTATCAGTAGAAAGGATGTGAAAAGGGCTTTCTAAAAATAAAAAAATATACAGGGCGTTCCATTTAAAAAAAAATAGATTTTTTATATTTTGCATAATGTGATTACCCTGTATGATAAATGCACTGAACACAAATATTTTTAATTGGAAAGATAGGCAACATTCTAACATATTGCTTTTTAGTTTACTATTTCATTCAATTGTTTTTAGTAATTTGGAAATGGTTACTAAACTTATATAATTTTTAAGATAAAATCGTTATTATTTCTTAAACTATTAAAAATAAACCCATATAACCAAATATTAAAATGATCAGCAGCTCTATGCCCATCTTCTGGGCTAATAATATACAGGGTGTTCCATTTAAAAAAACACAAGTTTAGTTCGCCACACCTTTTTTGGGCCACCCTGTATAATGTAAAATATTTTTAAAATATGCCGCTTCTAATTCCAGACCTCATGCTGTTTTAGTATTCTTTATATGTTCCTCGATAAAGATTTAATCTTCCGTCCCCGCTTCGTTGGCGGACCCGGTATATTGACAATGACAATCAAAATCTCGATTCCAACCGGTCCCATTGCTGTCTACAGGGTCAATCCCCAACATTTCTCTCCCCTGAATAAATTTCAATGTTATTTATCAACTGAAGCAGTTTAAGCGGGCACATTTTGCCACATTTCTCTTGTAGGTTCCATATTTGATCTTTACGTCTACAATCCGTACTTTCCCATCTTTTGCAGGATATACAGGGTGTTTCCTAACTACGGCACGAAACTTCAGAGGGTGATACGTAAGGTCGTTTTAAGAAAAAAAGTTCCTATGAACATATGTTCGGAGTTGCTGCGTTTCTCAGATACAGGGCGTTGAAATTAAAAAAAAAAACGGTCATAAATATCCTTAAACCGATTTGGTTGAAATTTGGTTCAGTTATTTGAAGTAATAAGGCGCTTATTTAGCCCTAACTAGATTGAAATTATTAGATCCACTGGCGGCTCAGTGAGCACCAAAGCCAATTATTGTTGAGAGGAAAAAGTACGCCACTGCCTTATATTTTAGTTTTTTTATTTGTTCAGATTAAGCAACTACAAATACAACTTTTTGGTCTCTTGTGTTTTTTTCATATCTGGCTTCTTTGCGAGAAAAAAAATTACTTTAACTCATTCTAAAAGCTATCCATGAACAACATAAAATAACAACCAAAAATAAAAAATAAACAATTTCGACCTTACAGTTAATGAGCAAAATGCCCACCTTCTGATAAAATGCACGACTGCAATCGATTTGTCATTGATTGTCTGACACTTTGAAAAATACCTGGAGTATTCCTTATGTTTCTAATTAGGCTCTATCTACCCCCTGCTTCACAGGCGGAGTAGACTATCAAATAGGACTAAGGTCAACCTCTACACAAGGTATTGATCAGGCCGGTTCTCACTTATGGTGCACCTTCGTGGTGCAACATAAGCAAGATAATTCAAAACAAGGCGTTAAAAACTATCGCGACGTACCTAGATACACACTGAACAGAACTTCGCCGTGACTTTTAAATGAAGACGATAAACGAGTTTTTCTTGAAAATTATGAAAGACTTTTACCGAGGTGACGAACAGACGTATCGACAAATCCACTAATCACTGACCCTGATACGAGATCTAGATAAAACACAAACAAACACCAAAAGACTGACTCCCTGTTGGTCCAAATCCAAACCCATAGTAGGGAGGTACTATATTGATATATAATAGAAAAAGGTGAAAAAACCATGCAGGCAGAAACTTTTAAATCAAAACGCACACGAATCAAAATTAATTTAGGCAAGAGCCGATATCAAAATTTCTACAAACGACAGTACCTAAACAGTTTACAATCAATAATAGATCTCAAAGGATAAAATCCAAACGTACAAATACATTAAAGAACCTGAGAACAGATCATATGATCTCCAGCAAGAAGAAGAAAAATGAAGATGTTTCGACAATATTTGTGGTAATTGAGGGTTGTGTGGCAATAAATTAGAGCAAGCATTTAAATCCCGTAGTTTACTACTGTAATAATATGATACTATTTTAGTTTGTTTCTTTTTGTTAATTTATTTTGGTAGGTAAACCTAAAGTTGTAATTAGTTTAGCTAGATTTACGTGAATATAAACATAAAAACAAACCTAGTTGGATTAATATTGCTCCTGAGCCCAACTGATGACAAGTATAGCCAGAATCCCAGTCATATTGTTTAGTATCGCCATTAAGAAGGGCGTTCCTGGCACGACTAAAACAAAAATATACAGAAAATGTAAAAATATATATAACAAATAGCGTCTAAAAAGGGAAGCACAAACTGCCAACACGATAAATGATATTCAACATGTTTAACATAAAACATGTAGTGTGATGGCGGCCTATGCCTTCCTTTAACCTATCAAAATATGGAACATTGACAAAATACAATAATTTATATTTGTCTATCTTCGATCTCATCACAGTGTAGATCACAGGTTATTACTTACAAACCTACATTATTTTGGTCTTGAAGAACGCACGCTTTAATTTTACCGGCGGTCTCTGAATGGTAGACGACAGACCGTTAGAGCATTATCAGGAACATCGGGTGTCGCGAAAGTGAGCTCTGGGGTACCCCATGGCTCCATTCTCGGGCCGCTGTTATTCTTAATATATACATTTGATATCGGTCAGGTGACTAAATTCTCCCTGGCTTATTTCTATGCTGACGATACACAATTCGTTCAATCCTTTCATCCGGTCTTTCTAGTGAGGTTAAGGCAGATATCAATTCTAACCTATGGATAATCTATGATTACAGTAGGGGACATAGTTTTAGTTTAAAACTAAATGCTAAAAAAATACAGGTCTTCTCGCCAGCCGGATGTTCAAATATTTTGGAAAGTTACCTTTGCCTCCAGTTAAGTAATGATAATCAAAAGTTTGTCGATAGGACCAGAAACTTGGCAGTATTGTCTGATACTAAACTTGGGAATAGTGATAATTTATCTAATTTAAGCAAAAAGTCGTATATATCTTTAAAAGTTTTCTAGGCAATTGGATAAGGCTGCCGATTAGCTTCAAAGGAATTACCATCGTCAAGACCATAAATAAAATGCATTTCGGCATATTCTTGGTTTGTGAATTTAACCTAAACAGCTCTAACTAACTTTGGAAATATCAACAAATAAAATTATTTTACACTAAACGTCAAAAAAGTAAACAAACGAAAAATAAAACGGACTGTTCCAGCGAACTACTTCTTTTTTTTAATTTTGATACTTGGATAATGCTTGGTTTGAATCATAGGCATCGTAACTATAGATCCGACACGCCATTCATAAATGCTATAAAATTGTGATGCCAAAATCGTTTGGTGGCGAGACGCTGTGAGGAGCTAGGTGGGGCCGAGAGTGGGGATTACGCTGACTTCACATATGCATGCGACAAAACTCCAGGAAAACAACATCCGCTATGCCGAGTATTGTCGAGTCGATGCGGATGGCCACGAAAATGATGAAATCTGGGCGGATCCGTTATTGCTGCGTTGCCATACTACAGATTCTTTACAAGGTTTTAGGCAATGCTATATATTTCCCACATCATGTTAATCTAGTTCATCATAGAAGTTAATACGTTTAACAGAGTAAGCCCAGAAAACTACGTTTTCTGTGGCGTAAGTCTGGCAAACCAAGTGAAGGGGAGCAGCTTGTATGTTGATTTACTTTACACTGGAATGCAATGATGACATCACGTTTATTTGTTATTGTTCGGTCTAATAGTTACGATGTCTATGGTTTGAATCGACGACTACTTCCGCCAGTAACTAGAAAACGATGACAGATACGTTATTGCTGCGTTGCCATACTACAGATTCTTTACAAGGTTTTAGGCAATGCTATATATTTCCCACATCATGTTAATCTAGTTCATCATAGAAGTTAATACGTTTAACAGAGTAAGCCCAGAAAACTACGTTTTCTGTGGCGTAAGTCTGGCAAACCAAGTGAAGGGGAGCAGCTTGTATGTTGATTTACTTTACACTGGAATGCAATGATGACATCACGTTTATTTGTTATTGTTCGGTCTAATAGTTACGATGTCTATGGTTTGAATCGACGACTACTTCCGCCAGTAACTAGAAAACGATGACAGATACGATACAGTTGTAGGGGATTAAAAAAAATGAGAAGAGAACGGGGAATTAAAATATGATATCAGTATTTATACAGGGTATCCCAAAAAAAAAAAATCAGGACAGTGAGTGTTGGTACCGCAAAAAATGTAACACTCTCTATTCCTTTCTCTAACAATTTAGACATTTTATTGTAGAGACTCCAAAAATTAATAAGTGTACCAAATTTGAAATAATTATCTCGGAAAATATGGGACAAAAACGAAAAAAACTAAAAAAAAATTAAAGCTTCGGTCTATCAAAAATGAAGCCTTTTTGACCGCACATTTATAAGTATTATTTTCCTATCTTGACGAGCACTATCACTCTCTTAAATATCTACGCGACATTCATTAAGACCCTATATAGTTTATACTTTACGGCTTTCATACCGTGCGAGCAAAAATTATTTTCATCAAAGAGGGCTTGGACTGAGAAACGTAGGGCTTCGTTAAGATTACAATTATAATGGAACGATAATATCTAACCAAATGTAGGTTAACATTGTGTCAAATTCATATTATGACATTATATGCCAAGCTGATGAATATTAAAATAAGTAAACATATTAGAATAAAAAATAAAAAGAAAAAAATAATTGATTACTGGCTGTGGACTGGGGAATTAAGGCAAAAAACGAGCTCTATAAAAAAATACAGAAAAATAAAAATGATCGATTTTTATTATAGAAATATAAAAATTATAAAAACAAATTAACTAAACTAATTAAAGAGACAAAAACTAATTTTTGTTACATTGGTTCATGAATGGGGTTTTACGTCAGGGCATCCCTTTGACATCTTTTGATTCCTCGGCTACTTTTTAGGTACTTTCGCATAAGGAAACTATTGCTATCGGCTGTTGCCTTTATTAAGTATGCTGCGCTGTGTGTGTTGTGATTGAAGATTTTAGTTTGCATATTCCTGGCGCCTTTTTCCGTTATCTAGGAATGTGATAGTGCCTCTCTACTATTAGTGCTTCTCTACTATATACCGACGGGGAGCCAGTCTTTAGGTAGTTTGTAGGTCGCATTTTGTCTCGATCTCGTATGTAAGTAAGTGATAAGTGGGTTTGTCGAAACGTCCGTACGTCCGTAATAGTTCGTAATGATTTTTAAAAAGAATTCATTAATAGTTGGTATGCGAAAGTCCTGGTGCAACACGCGATTCGTAGTGTACCTCGGGACATCTGCGATAATTTTCAGCGCCCTATTCTGAATTACCTGGAACTTATTCAGTTCCGCTCTGCTTATGTTGCACCATAGGTGAGAACTGGCCTGACCAATGCCTTGTAGAGGTTGACCTTTGTCCTATTTGCAAGTCTACTCCGCCTGTGAAGCAGGGGGTAGATAGAGCCTAACTGTCGCAATGCAAGCTTCACTCTATTTATTGAATTGAGCCTCCAGTTCAGTCTTTGGTCAAAGATAAGTCCCAGGTACTTCACTTCCTGGCACCAATTTACTTGGACTCTGTTGACTTTGAGCCTTGTTTCAGGCCGACGTACGCGGCTTTTCGAGAAAAATATGGCCTTCGTCTTAGTAGGATTCAGGCGAATCTTCCAAACCGAAAGCCATTTTTCCAGCTCGATTACGTGACGCTGCATCCGGCTGGCGACAATGCGCGGTGATTTGGCAGTTGAAGTAATTGCTGTATCGTCAGCAAAAAGATAGAGCTGCGTGAATCTATCTCGCGGAATATCATGAGTGTAAATGTTATACAACATCGGAGAGAGAGGTGAGCCTTGCGGCACTCCCGCCCTGATGCGTTTTGTCAATGAAAGTGCGTTTTCTGACGAGACCGCAAAACTTCTATTCTCAAGAAACGAGCCAACTACCTTGACGAGGTAGTTCGGAGCTCCGAGCCTTATCAGCTTTAGTAACAGACCGTTATGCCATACCTTATCGAAAGCTTTACTTACGTCGAAGAAAACCGCTCCCGTGTGCGCTCTCCTGTTAAAGCCTTTTACAATATTAGATGTTAAACGCGTCGTTTGCCTAACTGTGCAATGTTCGGCCCGAAAACCGAACTGTTCGTTAGGCAAAACGTTGCGTGCAAACACAAAGTCATTTAGACGACTTAAAATGATTTTCTCGGCAATTTTCCCTAGGCTGGATAACAGACTAATCGGTCTGTAACTCGATGGCATCGTTGGGTCCTCGCCTTTTTTATGTATTAATATGACTTTGGCGTGCTTCCAGGAGTGCGGAAAATGGCATTCCTCGATTATAGCCTGGGATATGTTTGCTATATTCCCCAAAGCTCGATCTGGTAGGTTTCGCAACGCCGCATTCCTTAAACCGTCAAAACCCGGGGCTTTTTTAATATTCAAGACACTAACTAGGGACTTTACTTTGTCTACAGTGACTCGAGGAAAGTCCTGCAGCGGATGATTTATCGTTCTAAAAATTTGTATTGTTCTGAAGATCCTCTCATCACGTGTCGCATCGTTGGTTGGATTTTCGCTGAATTGCTCGAAGAGGTTGTCTGCGAGCAATTCAGCTTTATCCATAGCATCAATCAGAACTTCGCCTGTGTCCTGGTTCTTTAGGTATGACATGGGAGCGCGTGCGCCTCTAATCAAAGTTCTTGTCATTTTGTAGACAGAATTGTCTTCTATAGATAAACTTTCGATTTTGTCGTCCCACAGATTCGACTGCCTTTCTACCAGCATTTGCTTGATTAAATTTGCCTCTCTGTTGGCTTCCGCCTTGATGCGAGGATCTCCAGTTCGATACGCCCTATTTTTCAATCTATTTTTAACTCTAATGCGATTTCTAATATCGTCTGTTAAAGCCCCGTATTTTGAATATCCGGACACTTTTGTAACAGATGATTGTACCAACGCCTCGTTTATCTGGTTTGTAATCTTGTTCACGGCATTATCTATATCTATTGAGCCACGCAATGGTTGCAGCTGCTCAATATTATTTATAATGTTGTTATATCTTAACCAGTTTGTTGAGGTGTGAGTAACAAAACCTCGGCCTCTCTCAACCGGATTACCCACTTCGACTATCACCGGTATATGGTCAGAACTTAGATCACAAACGACCGCTGGCTGTGACATCTGCAGTGCGTTCTTTATTACAAAAATGTCCAAGATATCCGGAAGACCACGCCCAAAGCAGTGAGTGGGGTCCTCCGGCGGTAGAATATGGTAATTTAGATGGTCTGAAAAATTGTATAAGGTGCGGCCTCTTGGATTAGTATACCTACAACCCCAAACCGTATGTTTGGCATTTAGGTTGCCCCCTATAATCGTTATATTATTATTATTAAAAATCTTTTGCAAACAATTGCCTGTGAAACCTACCGACGGGCTACAGTAAACCGATCCCAAGTGAACGCGTTGGTTATTTTTAAATTTTATTGAAATGAATGTCCCTTCGATGTGGGCGCAATTGTCAGGTCCTGGCACAACTTGAGCATAAATGTGTTTCTTGACCAGAATCATGGTTCCGCCCCCGCGTCTATTTAGGCGATCGTTTCGGAACACCGTATAATTCGAAAACGAAAACCTTTCTCCCTTTAGCCAAGTCTCCTGGATAAGAAACACATCTATCTCGTTTCTCTCAACAAAATCTATAAGTTCGAGTCTCCGTTGCTTTATACTGTTGACGTTAAAAGTTGCGATTTTCAAATATGTCGTCTTCGGTTGCGCCGCCATTTAACCAGCGGTTTTCTGAAAAGTATTCACGATATTTTTCAATTGAGTCTCCATTATTTTCGAAAACTGTGCAAGGAACCTTTGCATTGTGGTTTGTAACGCTGATTCCAGTGCGTTTGGCATTGCTTTCGATCCCTGTGAGGGGAGGTCTGCTCTATTCCCACTGCCATCATTAGCAAGTTTACTGTTGTCTTGCTGACCCCATTTAAAAGTATTGTTCCGCCTTGGCGCGCTGTTGTTAGTTGGCGCATTTTTGCGCAAATTGTTCGGGTGACGAGGACAGCCCATGTAATTAGCAGGGTGTTCACCCTCACAGTTTGCGCATTTGGCCTTTTCTTCGCAGGGCTTTGGGCACTCGTAAGAAAAATGACTCAATGCACACGTTAGGCACTTGATGGGAGCTGTGCATCGAAATTGAGAGTGTCCATACAGCTGACAACGATGGCACTGGGAAATGGTAGCGCGCGCACGTTGCGATTCGACTTTAACACACTTTTGGTCTAAAAACCTTAGTTCATAAATTGATTTTTCCGATCTCGGTAAGAAAACCAACACCAGAGGCAGTGGAGCGCCGCTGCGACTGTGCCAGCGTATTACCCTTGTGGGATTGAAACCTAATTCTTTTAAGTCATCCTTTATTTTATCTTCTGTCCAGGTTTCCAGGACGCCTCTGAGTACAACATGTAACTCTTTTTCGTCCTGAAATCTGAACGAGTAATGATAGAGATTTTTCAATGTTAAGTATTTAATAATTTTGTGGTAATCCACCGGCGTGGGTGGATGTATTTTTACACCCTCTGGCGCAGTGACAGCGCGACCGTAGTCAATTTTGACTGATCGCAAATATCCCGAAATATCATTGTATTTGCTTTTATCTCTAATGACAATTGGAGGAACTCTCAACTTGGGAGGGCTGGTCTCCAGTACATCATTGACGACCGGTTTGACGTGTTTAAGCGTGTTTGTTGCTCGTGCTGGGAGCTCTGCTTGGGTATTGACAGATTGTGACGTTTTCTGTGTCAAGTGATTTTGTAAGGCTTTGTTGCTCGATTTTGGTAAATTAGGCCAAGCAGAACTACCGGCCTTTTCAGTATTATTTAATATTGGTTTTGTTTGTTGTTTGTTAAATATAGCGTCTATTTGTGAATTTACATTAAAGTTTAGCTCGTCTGTGTCTGGATTAGTGCGATACCTACTTAATTCGTGTTTCAACTCCCCTATCGTTTTATTTAAGTCTCTAACCTCCGTTGCTCTCGTGAAACTATCCTCCTGCATCTGCCTCATTTTATTTATCCATTTAACGTCGTTTTCGTCCAGTAATTTCTTCCATTTCGCTTCCATCCTCTTCTCGCAAGCTTCACTTCTCTGCTCTACTGATAAAGTCGTCTGCGGCATAATTTCATCATCCGACATGGGTATGGACACGTCCTCTGGCCGGGGGGCATCCCCCCCGCCTTGCGCTTCCATTTGTATGGAAATTTAATACAATTTTATTATTTTTTGACTTTGGACAGATGAATATTTTTTGACAAATTTCTTGAAAATCGAAATACTGACGGGAGCGATTTACTGTCACTGTCAGCGACTGCACACTTCGAAGGGTGAAGTGCGACTAGACTAATTTTTGTAAACATGAAATTGATAAATGCCAAAATTCTAATCGAGATATGTGGGAAACCATTAAACAAGTACGTAATAAAAATCAAAAACATAAAATAGAAATAAAGGTCTGTCTTTACCACCAAATAACTTTATTTGCCCCTCTAGGGTAGAAAACAAGGGTTATAGAAATACATAAAATGACGATGAATTAAATTAAATTTCTTAATGTATGTGTTGTACTAGTTTCGACTTTAGAGAAAGTCATCCTCAGCAACTAACCATTTAAGAGATTTTAATATGAAAAGAAGTTAAAACAGTAATTTCTTCACCTGGCAACAAGATGAAAAATAAAAAATCAACAGTCTAATAATGTCTTAACAATTTTTGTATTTTATTTTATTTTTATTTTAATATAACAAGTGAATAGTGACCACTTGGTGAGTACATGATTAATAATATTATAACAAATACAATTAACAAACCGTTAAGTTGTGAGACTAAAAGCCTTATTGCTATCTATGATTTCCTAAAATTTAAAATTTTCTCTTTTCAGATGTATTTCCATTTTATATGAAATGACATAGTCTCATTTTGACAAAAGTTTTTTAGAATAGCAAGTTCATTTAGTTTCATTCACAAATATCCAATCCACCATAACATTTAGCATGTCCCCTCACTAATTCGGTTTCACTATAAAAAAAGAATGAATTGATATGTTAAAATTCTTCTTTTACAAAATTTTTTTGACTTCAACATTGCTTAAATCACTCGACTATGATTAAGGTCCTTTATTCTACTTGCGTATAAATCAACCCCTACCTTCACATGGAGATACACCGTTCTTATACTAAACTCCTGTCGATTCCAAAGGTTGCATAATCTACAATATATTGTATTGTATTATTGAATCACCTCTCTGCTCCCCCAACTGTTTTAACTTCTTTTCATATTAAAATCTCTTAAATGGTTAGTTGCTGAGGATGACTTTCTCTAAAGTCGAAACTAGTACAACACATACATTAAGAAATTTAATTTAATTCATCGTCATTTTATGTATTTCTATAACCCTTGTTTTCTACCCTAGAGGGGCAAATAAAGTTATTTGGTGGTAAAGACAGACCTTTATTTCTATTTACAATCTCGCCACAGAATATGGACTACTTCCTAAATCTAAAAACATAAAAGTATAAGCGAAATTAAAATTGAGAATGAGTCAATTACGGGCAAGAAATGTATAGCTAATAACTTTATTGACTATTTTTCTAAAGTTGGTAAAAATCTAGCAAATAAAATCAATAAATGCAATAACACATTTTTAAATAAGAAAATAAACAATATAAAGACTCATTTTATTTAGAAGAAACTAATCATCAAGAAGTTGAAAATATAATTGATAGTTAAATTTTAAAAATCTCTTGGTGTCGATGGTATAACCACAGAACTATTAAAATCTATTGAAACTACTATTTCTAAGCCACTAACTTATAAATAAAATTTTTAAAACAAGTATATATCCAGAAGCTTTCAAAATTTGTGTAATAAACCTCTTTAAAAATGGAGATTCAAGTAAAATTAGTATTTATATGCATATAACATTAATACCTTCATTACCTAAAGTTTTTAAAAAAATTTTAAAAATGCGAATTGATAATTATTTAGAAAAATAAATTTTATTTCTAAAAACAATTTGGGTTTCAAAAAAATAGATCGGCGCAAGATGCTATTTGCTATCTAACAGAACAAATATATAATGCATTAGATAATAAAACACTATGTATTTGTTTTCTGGATTTAGCAAAAGCCTTTGATACGGTTAGCCATATTCTACTATTAAAAAAAAATTGAAAATATTGGATTTAGAGGAAAGCAATTAGAATCAGGGTTGATAAAAATCATGATTTTTTTGATTTTTTAAAAAAATTTACCAGCTTTGACAAATATTATTATTTTTAAATATTTCTAACTTCTTATATTTTGTTTTGTTAAGTAAACAAATATTTTTAGGCAGGAATAGTACAGATACGAAGCAAAACTGGAGAAGTTTTAACATGCAAATTTCGTTCGCGTAGTTTTTGCAAGTTTGCGCCTTTGTCGGGCAAAAATTTCGTCCGCGCAGTATTGCAAGTTTGCCGCTTTGTCGAAACTTGTAATAACTGGCAGAAAACGCCCCGCTATATAAACAATACGCACTTATTTTAGTTATCAGTAATATTTTTGCTTTAGGGGTTAATCTATCAAAACATTTGAACTCATCACAAGCCGGGGCAGAAAGGAATTTAGTGTTTGACAGCATTTTATAAAAAAGAAAGTGGTGGGCAAACTAGGTTGTAGAGCAGTATGTAAGAAGTGTGGTAAAGAATTGCAAGGTCTAGTGGACAGACTAAAAAGTCATTGGGATACTTGCAAAAGTGAAACTAGTGATATCAGCAGTGGTCTTGAAAATCTGCATGGTGATTGTCAGTCACAGCCTGAAACTAGCCAGAGTGAAATTATCCAGTTGGCAAAGAAACAGAAAAGCGATAACTGTGAAAAGGGAAGTGTAGGTGGACGTGAAAATAGTGGAAGTAGCGGTCATTTGGATTATTTTGTTGTGCGAACTGGACAAGATAAGAAAAAATAATTGGACATACAAATAGCCAAAGCCGTTTACGCAACAAATTACAGTTTTAGAGTTATAGAAAATAAAGAGGTTCGAAGGGCCATAGAAATGCTAAGACCTGGTTACCTTCCATCATCTAGAATTCAGTTATCATCAACGCTCTTGAATGAAATATTTGAAGAAGAAAAATCTAATTCTTTTAACAAGTTATCTGGACAATCTGTTTGCATGTCCTTAGATGGATGGTCCAATATACATAATGAGCCGATAATCTGTGTCGTTTTGACTGCAGAGGATGGAAACAGTGTTCTTTTAGAAAGCATAGATACATCTGGTCATCCCCATACAGCTGACTATCTTGCCAAATTGGCTATTAACTCAATAAATAAGTGCAAAAATGAATAATAATATAACTGTAAAGTTACCAGTATTGTTACAGATAATGCGAGCAACATGGTCAGTATGAAGAAAAAAATTACCGAGTCGTCCAATTACCCTATATTTACAATATGGTTGTTCGGCACACTTACTTAGTTTGCTCTCTGCCAAATGCTTGGTATAAAGAAAAAGGGGGCAAGAAATTGGTCTTACCTCAGGATGTTCGATGGAATACATTTTCAGATTGTCTTGAGATCTATGTAACTGAGTGGCCAAAATTGTTATTAATATGTGAAGAGCATAAAGATCAAATTGATCCAGTGATTTTTAAAAAAGTTTCAAATATCTGTATTAAAAGGATGGCTGAAGATTTTCTACAGTTGCTAAAACCAATTTCTATCGCACTGGATGCAATGCAACAAAAAGGTGCATTTTTATCTCGAGCAGTTTACATATGGAAAAAGTTACTAGCTATTTTTGACAGTTTTGAATTTGAAGCTCTAACCCCCTTTCACTTTTTGGCGTATATTTTGGATCCTACAATAAACAAA
Organism: Polydrusus tereticollis; assembly: GCA_963920685.1. Classification (NCBI taxonomy): domain Eukaryota; kingdom Metazoa; phylum Arthropoda; class Insecta; order Coleoptera; family Curculionidae; genus Polydrusus; species Polydrusus tereticollis. Next base: position 168,940,681 of record OY987326.1, on the reverse strand, counting down.
GAAGAATATCCATTACTAGCTGAAGAAAAGAGAGATGCTCTACACATTGTTTCCAAATATTTTGCAGACACAGAATTATTACCATTACTAATTAGGTTGAAAGCTAAGTCGGACCCTTTTCACAAAACTCTGTTTTCAGAGGAAATAATCAAAAATGTAACAGCAGTACAGTGGTGGAGATCTCAAGAAGATGTTTCAGAAATTAAGCAAGTGCTTCCTATTTGGTTAAAAAATTATTAAGTATTTCAAAAAAGATTTATGAAAATTATATTTAATAAGGACTATCTTTATCCTTTAAAAGAATTATATTCAGAAAGAAAAAAGATTAACGTTAGACAAATTTACATTTATAATATTTGCAATATATATTTTTAAAAATAAAAACCTTATACAATTTAAAGACCATAACAGTTATACACGTTAAAAAAATGAAATATCCATAAAACCTAAAATAAATAAGTCCGTAGGACAAAAACCTTAAAAATATTTATGCTTTTATTTAAATGAATATTTCCAACAAATATTAAAAAAATTAGTTCATTAAAAAAATATAAAATTGAAATAAGAACATTTATATTGGAAACAAACGCTTTAAAAATATTTTTGGAAATGCTATAACTAATTAATGCTATTTAATATTATTGTGAATCAATTATATAATTAATCTTTTTTAGAAATTTAATAATATATCATCAAGAAAGTGGCGTTTATTGAATACTTGCAACTTTTTATAGAAATATTCTTAAATATTTATAATTTTAAATACTTTTAAATAAATAAGATTTGCCCCTAACAAGCACGTCTTCTGGGGAATTTATGAGTAAGTTTATTGAAGAATAACATATTAACATGTTTATTATATTGTAACTATTTAAAATAAACTTACTATTATTATATACAAATTTACGTCTATTGTTTACAAAGTAAATAGATAGAGAGGAAAATAAAAATTCTAGAAATTGCTGAATAAAGCCACCACCATGCTCCAAGCATAGATTCACACGTGTCTTAATATTTTGGAAAGCGTTGACCAGCATCTTTGGAGAAATGTTACCACATTTTCGGATAATCCTTTCTTGTAACTGTTCTAAATTTTCAACTGGTATTTTAAAAACATTGTTCTTCAAATGAGAAAAAATTAATTAATCCATAACCGTCAAACAAGGTGATCTGGATGGTAATTCAATGTCTGTTCGAGAACTAATCAATCTGTCGTCGACAAAATTGCATAGTAGTTAATAATCTCGACGGATGTATGGGCGGTTGCACCGTCCTGTTGCAAATAACCAGAACGTAGTTCATCATCAAGTCAATCCACAAATGGATGGATATTGTCCCTATATCGCTGTGCTGTAACTGTGTAATGGAATAAAGCTTCTTCGGGAAACAGCCAATCAGACAACAATTCTTTGAGGGTGCAATGTGGAATGGGAATTGTCACTGCTCTACATGCGTGTATTCTGAGAATTCACATAACCGGTGAGGTGGAACAATGCTTTATCAAAAAAAATATCAGGCCTAATAAATCAATTATTTCCAATAAATTACGGGTAAACCACTGCGTTTTTCCCTGCGTCTTTCAAAATCTGCAGCTCGTCTTACTTGGAATACTTGCCTTGATAAGGAAACAAATTTAACTGTTTTTTAAGAATAGCCCTGTATCTTTAATAAGATCTTCCCACTTCTTCAGACAGGCGTCTTAGACATTTTATTGGCGTATTTTGCATTCTTTCACGAGTTCTTCTGTTCTTACAGATGGTCCTCCAGCTTCTTTCTTATGTTGAATAGAACCTGTTTGCCTAAACAGAGCCGCGGTTCTTCTCAGGAAATGATAAAAATCCCCAGCAGTAACAGTAACGCTAGGAACATTTTCGCGAAAATCGTTCATGCACAAACGCTAACTGTATTGTCACTCACAATTTACTCCAACCCCGAATCTTTTGTGCTGTTTCGTCATTGCGTGAACTAACGTATGTCCTAAAAGTTTTGGCACAAAATATTTATCGGATTTTTTTTTTAATGAAGAAATTTATTTGAACACTAACTAGTTATCATAAATTGCAACTCAATACTTAACTAAACTATACTATCGAATTATGTGGAGCGGCCCATTCTGCTCTACCAGACGCAAATTTCTTCGAATGTCTCTCAAGAGGCCCTGGACGGAATTCAGATCAATTTCTCTTAGTTTTTCGTAAATTCGCCGTCTTAATTAATCTTCATCTTGGGCTTCCCAGCCTCCATGATAAACCTTCCTAGACAGTAAAGCCCAAAAATCCTCTATTGGGCGAGCCTGCGGCAAGTTTGGAGGATTATCGTTTTTGGGAACAAAAGGTATTTGGTGTTGTCGAAGCCAGTTTTGGGTATCTCTTGAGTAATGGCATGATGCTAGGTCTGGCCAAAACATGATATCGTCATTAGCATGATGTTCGTGGACAAACTGAAGTAATTTTGACAGGCAATTATCAATATAGCTCTGACTATTCAAAGCTTCACCCCTCACTCTTCCCACAAAAGGTCGGGATACACCTCTGTTAGAAATTGCGCACCAGACAAGGATTTTATCTGCAAATTTCGCTTTATGTTTATATCTAACATTGTCAGGGCATTCCTCTACGTTGTCCGTAGAAAATCCATCGTTTCCCTTTATTTCAGAATTACTCAAAGTAAAATACTTTTCATCATCTAAAATAATAATTTTTTCATTGGCAAAGTGTACCCGCCTCAGTTGACGACAGCATCTTGGTATACGAAGGAGTTGCGCTTGAGATTATTTGGGGCACTTACGTCTCTTTGAGGTCTCTTTCGATATTTAAGTCCATTCCTCCTTAATTCCAACGATATCGTACTCTTAGAAATCTGAATTGTCGAGCCAGTTTACTTGTTGACATTCCAACCTGGTTTTTTGCTCTTCTCACCAATCTCTCTGACCTCTGTGCAGTAAATGTACGTGGTCTTCCGGTTCTTATAGATAATTTTTCTTATTTCTAATTTATACGACATCTTAAAGCGAAAACTTTAAAATAAATAAATCTCAACTGACAGTACACAATTTTAACAAACTTCTGTTTCCAAAGGCAACTTGATATTATTTTGTTTTTGTTAAAATTAAAACCAATGAATTTTGTGGCAAAACTTTTAGGACATACGTTATTCAAGGAATTGGATAAATTAGCGATGAATAAAATTACTTGTAACAACTGTTAAAGATGACGGAATAACTGATTGATTAATAATGCTGGTATTTACTGACACCGAATAGGTATTAAGCTCTACCCCTAAGCAATACCACCTTAGATGCAAAGCACACTTTGATGAGCAGGACAGTGGTGGAGTTTTGATTGGCTGTGAAAAAGAAATGTGTAGCATCCTAAGAGCTGATTGGTCTTCAGACGCTGAGGATCTATGGGTGACAGTTTACCCTAATCAAGGCAAAAAGTTAAAATTTCACCTTTGTTGTGTTTACATTCCCCCGGGCGATTCTACATGTTTGATCACTTTTTGCTCGAATTCCCGCAGGTTTGGAAATCAACCTTAATAGTCCCCATTTTGAAGTCCGGCAATAAATTTCTCGCGGAAAACTATCGGCCAATATCTAAATTATGCATTATAGCTAAACTTTTCGAATCTATCATATGTGATTAGATTACCTATATATAGATTGTAAAAATATTATCAACCCCGAACAACACGGCTTCATGAAAAAACGTTCCGTTGAAAGTAACCTGTTCATTTATTCTCAGTACTTGTTGGACAGTATGAATGCGGGTCACCAGGTAGATGCCATTTATACCGACTTCAGCAAGGCATTTGACAAAATTGATCATAACATATTAATTAGTAAACTTGCTGGAGTCGGTATTTGTGGAAGTCTGCTTAGATGGCTGTCTTCTTATGTCAGCAATAGAACCCAAGCTGTTAAAATTGGTATGTTTATGTCGGCTTTTACTGAGATCCCTTCTGGAGTGCCTCAGGGGTCCCATCTGGGGCCTCTTTTATTTAATAGTTATATCAACGATATTGTCAGCTGTTTTAAATTTTCCAATTTTTTAATGTATGCCGATGACTTAAAGGTTTTTCACTCAGTTGCTGATCCTTTAGACACGTTTCGCATTCAACATGACCTAAACAATCTTTTTTCGTACTGTCAACGTAATTGCCTGTATCTAAATCTCAAAAAATGTCATACAATCACGTTCTCTAGAAATATAAATAAAATTTTTTCAAATTATAGTTTTAACGATATACCATTAACAAGATAAGATTGTAAAAGATATAGATATTTTTTTTTACTGTAAAATGTTATTTGAGCATCATATTCAGCAAATCACCATAAAAGCTAAAAAATCACTAGGATTTATTACAAGAACCTGTAGGGGCTTTAAACAAATACAATCTATTCGTACATTATATATGGCATACGTTAATAGCGTACTCTCATTTGGATCGGTGATCTGGAATCCTCAGTACGATGTGTATATTGGCAAAATTGAAAAAGTCCAAGAAAGATTTTTAAAATATTTATGCTATAAATTTTATTTAAACGGGAATTCTACCTTAATTAAACGAAACCTAAGATTATTATCACTTGAGCATAGAAGGCAAATGTACGACATAAAATTTGCTTATAAAATTTTTAACAATATGATTGATTCAACCCCAATTAATAACTTATTAAATATCAACGTTCCATCCTATAACACGCGAAATAAGATGTTTTTCCACATTCAACCAAGTAATACCAACTATCACTCCAACTCGCCTCTGCATTGTTGCTGCAAATCGTATAATATCTGCTTTCAATCCCTAATGGCCCTAACAAGTGCACTAAAAAAGTTTTATTCTCACCATATACAATAAGATCTATTTTAATAACATTTATTTATTGATTTCTCTGTTTAATGTTCAATTAATTATCTTGTTTATATAATATATTAATATTCTCATCATATAACGTAAGATCTATTTTAATAATATTCATTTGTTGATTGTTTATTTAATGTTAAATTTTTAAAATCTTGTTTACATATAATATGTTAATTTTTGTTTACATAATACTACTTTGATATTACTATTTATTGTTATTTAGTGAATACTGTTCCTGGGTTTGTCCCGTTTTGTATTCCTCAATGTGAAATAAATAATAATAATTTTTGCTCGTCCGGTATTTTGAGGGACCTTATAACATAATAATTATATTATTTTAAAGTTGTGTTATTTACCTTACTCCTTCTATTACCACAGCACTTTTTTCTAGTGTAGCGACATTGTAGTTTGGACTAATAATGTCGTTTACCATCTTGGGGATCGTTTGTTTGTACATGCACTCAAGTGTGACTAGATGAAACACCTAAAAATAATCGACAGGTATAGGAAACATTGTCTGTCTATGCTAGCACAAATTCCTAAGGTCAAAATATTACGATCTAACCCAACTTAATCCAAAAGTTTATAGTTTCTGAAATACAGGGCAAGTTATATTGTCTTTTCAAATATTTATCTTATTAAGTGTTTGCAAGAGATTTGGTAGGAAGGTTTCTTTTTTGGGATTCGAAATCCAGATCTGATAATACATAGTTTTTATGTACAGTTGACGACATTTAATTTCGTACACTAAACTGTGACACTGTAAATGCAACTTTTTTACCTTTATTACCTTTGTAACGTGTTAATTGTTATCATGATATCTGTCAAAGTATTGTCATCATCTTATTTGATTGAAGGAATGCCTCATTTAAGTATTATTGAAAAAACAAGAATATGTTTAGAAGAAATAGGGTGGTCTTATGGAAGAATAGCTGACCATTTTAGAGTACCTAAAAGTACTGTTCAAGGAATTGTAAAAAAATGGCGCTATCATCAAACACTTGAAAGGTCTGTTGGGTCAGGTTTAAATAATAGAAAATCATCAAATGAAGAAGACCGAAATATCGTAGAGTATTTAAGGCACAATCCATTTGAAACTGCAGTATCCGCTATGCACAGAACAGGGTTCCCGGCTTCATCTAGAACTGCGCAACGCCGAGTAAGACAATGTTCCGAATTAAGAAGTCGAGCAGCTGCATCCAAACCGTTTTTAAATAATAGTGATAAGGAACAAAGAATTGGTTTTGCTATGCAATATTTACCAGAAAATGTTTTTTTTTTGGCAAAATGTTCTTTTCCGATGAGAAAACTTTTCAGTCTACATATAATGGAAGGATTCGAGTATACCGGGTGTTGCATCGTCGAGCGGGACATAGGAAATCCCATGTAATTTTAAATGGGGTCAATTATTGGCTTCCCTAATTATTTTAGAGAAAAATTCTATTTAGGTTTATTAAAGAGCACTAAAACCCACATTCAAAAGAATAACTTTAGATATTTTTGATGAGCCCGTTTACGGGTTATAACCGATTTCTTTTTAACTATTTCTCCTTTTTATGGCCCCGTATTTGCGGGCACCAGTCAAGGTAAAAGATGACTGTCAAATAAAGTTGTCATTTTGAAATGTGTGCTTTATTGTTATAAAAACTCGTACATCGAAAATATTAAAGGTGTATTTATGAGTACAAATTAATCTGAATAAAACTAAAATAAAGTATCCAATTACAAGGTTAATTATGACATTTTACATGTTTCAATATTTTACTAATTAATAGGTAGGTACTATTAAATTGTTAGAACTTTAGGATTTAAGAAGATCTTCAAATATTCCTCAAAATGACAACTTTATTTGACAGTCATCTTTTACCTTGACTGGTGCCCGCAAATACGGGGCCATAAAAAGGAGAAATAGTTAAAAAGAAATCGGCGATAACCCGTAAACGGGCTCATCAAAAATATCTAAAGTTATTCTTTTGAATGTGGGTTTTAGTGCTCTTTAATAAACCTAAATAGAATTTTTCTCTAAAATAATTAGGGAAGCCAATAATTGACCCCATTTAAAATTACATGGGATTTCCTATGTCCCGCTCGACGATGCAACACCCGGTATAGACCACCAAATTCCCGATATGATGAGAAGTATACACTCAAAAAAAGCAAACCAGTGGACGTTTCTCGGTTAATGTGTGGGCATGGATAAGTGTTCACGGTGCAGGTGTATGCTGGAATATTGGTGGAACATTAAACAGTAATATATATAGTTTGGTAGAAGTCCAGTCTTAGATGTCTCCGTGTTAGTCAAAAAAATATTGTTAAAAATACCAAAATTGACATTTTAACTTGTATTGTGCCGTTTTTTAAAAAACTATAATGTTATTAACTTCTTGGTAAGTTTGTCAAGTATTGTTTATATAATCATGTTTTTAACAAATTTTCTGTATTTTATAGTATCTGATGATGGTAATATACATTGCCGAAATGCATCATACATTTCAATAAATGAAATTGCATTTTTCTTGTGGAGAAGACTTTCCTTTAACTATCATTCGAAGTAATATATATCTTCAGATTTTGGAAAATGTTTTTCTTCCTTCTGCCGCGATAGTTTTTGAAGGAAATAACTTTATATTTCAGCAGGATAACTGCCCTGTGCATACTGCAAGAAATGTAGGTAACTGGTTTAGAGAAAACAACGTAACATGTCTGCCTTGGTGGTCAAGAAGTCCTGATTTAAATCCAATTGAAAATGTTTGGGGATTGATGGTAAAAGAAATGTATAAAATAAATTTTAAACCACAGAATGAAATAGAGTTATTTGATAAAATAGAAGAAATTTGGGAAGGGCTAACTCCGGATTACACCAGAAGTATTATTTTGTCAATGCCAAGAAGATTACGATTAGTGTTAGAATCCAATGGCGCAGCAATTAAATATTAGTATTTTGTTTGTTGTTTGTTAATAAATTTACTCTTTTTGGCTTTATACTTTTGTAGTTTTCCTGGTATTGTTTTATAATTTTATAATTAATCGTACATACAATTATTTACAGCTATGTATATAGCTGGTGTTCTATCCAGGTATAAGCAGCAAGGTGATAAACCCGTTTTACCCAATTTTGTTGTAATTGGGTTATGTATGGGTAGAGTGTATGAATTTATATGTCGTTAACTGTACCTTGGTATTAGTGTATGGTTATTGTCAAGGAAATGGTTGTTTTATTTTTACAAGAAGGGGTTTGACAAATTTACACAATGAACGTGTTTATGCTGATGAAAACTCGCCTGCAATGAAGGTTGTACATTATCAAAATGAATTTCAAATCAAGGTGTGGACAGGAATCATTGATACATTTATTATTGGCCCTATCATCATATCAGCTCGTTTAAAGGATTAAATTACCTGGCACACTTGCGGTACTTATTGGAAGATTTTTCACTGGGCACTTCACTTTAACTAGTAACAACTTACACGCTCATTACTAATACAAGGAAAAGCTGCATTGATAATATTTTGACAAATTTTGAGGGTGAGAAAATATCCCTTATTTTGCATTCTCTCATCTTAGATCACACAGCACGAAAATTAACATTGCACATGAACGAAGAAAGAAATGTTTTTTTTATGATAAGGCACAGCACTGCAGGATTAATCCTTTATGGCGAGCGGTGCGTGTGCGCAGGGAACTCCTTACGTTGGTCTTGAATCTTTGGAGATTATACTCGTTGTGGAACACGATCTCAGGGAGGTCGTTCCAGAGTGAAGACGTTCTCCAGATGAAATAATTTTTTGAAACAGTGTCGTTCGAGGGACACTAAGCTGAACCACATACTGGTGGGCTGTAGTGGCTCGTCGTGTATTTCTACCATGCACCGCTCTGGGTGGAGTCAAGCGGGCAACCTCAGTTGAGCACTTGCCATGGAAATAAGGTACCTCGGCCAATTATTGCCATGTGCCTAATATTGTCACCCGCCTTTAATTTATGACGTCATACTTCATGCACCGAGTGTCACCGGGAATTGGTTATACGCATCGAAAGCTTTTAGCAACTGGATGCGCAGCAGGCTCATTTCTCATTTACGGCTGTAGTAGTAATGAACGCGTTCGGCTTGTGTTCGATATTAAAATCGTTAAATTGTTAAAATCTAACACCGGGTTACTACTCAAAGTTAAGTAAGGGTTATTGGCTTACAAGGTAGGTATATAAAAGTACTTCATTTTGTGTTGTATCTAAATTTTATATTAAGAGACAAAAATTTAGAAACCGCCATATTTGCATATACACTGCTTTGTTCCTAATATTGTCAATGTCAAAGACACCAAATAATGCCGTTGGCAATATTAGGGACTTCCGGCAATATTTGGAACACCCGGCAATATTTGAGATTTTTTTACCTTTTTTACCTACATAATTTCGTATTTTTCCAAGATTCTTAGGTTAATTTTTAATAAAGTTAATATTTGTCCAAGATTCTTGTAGGTTTTCCTATTCGTTTCTAGGCATTCCTATTATTGCCACCCCTGGCAATAATAGGAGCATATGTCCCAAATATTGTCATTATACAAAATTTTTAAAAATGTGCCGAACACGGCTTTCTTTTTAACTGAGGAAGTAGCAACTTTTTATTATTGTGTACAACACAGTATAAAATTAATTTAAAAAATAATTTGCGAAATAATGATGATAACACGTGCAATAAAAATTAAGAACCCTTAGGGTGGCAATAATTGGCCGACTTACCTTATTTGTAAAATAGACTCAAGTCGCCAACCTGCCTTCGATGTTCAAGGCTTTCCAGGTTGTTTGTCAGATCATGACAGTAACAAAACCAACACACTGATATTTAAAACAAATAGATCCTGGGCAGAAGAACGACATTATTTATCTAGGTGATTATTTATTATCGCTATTTTCCTAGCTAGAGAAATTTTACTTCCCATTTGAGAAATGAAGCAAATAATGGCGATTTTTCAAGTTAGTAGTAGAATTTACTTTTTATTTTTATAATAACATTGATAATAAAGCTGTTTGAGTTGAGTTGAGTTGAGTATTAATAAACATCATACACAAACGATGTTTTACCTTATTTACAGTATTATGTGTTCCCACTATTCTAATGTACTGGACCACTCTGGTGTCAAAATACAGACTTTGCCAAGAACGGCAACAATACTGACTGTAATCCACTACTCGAACCCAATCTTTTTGTTCCATTGAAGCTTCAACATAATATGAATAAGATCTAAAATCAACATCATGACGTCACAATTCTTTTTTGATACACAAATTAAAAATAGATTACAATTTCTTTCAATTTACTAGTACCTGATATCTCTATCCCACAATAACATCCTTATATGATTGATAATAGAGGGCACTCCTAACTTTATAATAATTCCTTGATCACTAGGCCCGTTGATGGCATGTCGCGTGTATCCCTTATCCATATCATAAGCGTAGTAGTCGCCATCGAGTAAGAACTCGGTGAGTTCACCTGAAACCACCTTTGATCCAGTTCTAGGGCATGCGACGTTCTCATCGACAACTAAATTGAAACCAAAATCAAAATTTTAATTTGTACTATAGTCCGTTTCGTTGCAGTTGATAGCTCATATCGAGGGTTGAAGCAATAAAACAACCGTAAACCATAGGCGTTGGTAATTAGTATATTATTATTATAATAGTAATTACCTACTATGCCTTATTTAATAAGAAAATTAGCCTCTGTCCATTGTTAAATATACATTAGGAATATTAGGGTTAAAGTAGGTACAACAGGAGTAATTAGTAATTAAATTTACCTATTTTTGCCTGCTTTAGGATATTATTACGCCATTTGATGTGCGTTTGTCAAGGCTATGTTTTTAGTGTATTTAGATACTGAATTATCACAAAGTTGAATTATTTCCTATACTTGTGACAATGGCTTCAAGTTTTTCGCCAACGTGTCTTCGTCAAATTAGCAAGAGAGACATTAATATTAAACGTGCATGATGCTCTAATGCACCAGAAACCTGCAAGTGATGTTCGTAGCATCATTGCAGAGTGTGCCAATATGGTAGGAGTTGGAGAGGCTATATATAGGTTCTTGCGTGAAAGAAAATCTAAGAACCTCAGTGAGCCAAAACCGTTAGAAATTGACGATTTTATTAAAAATGGTAAATAACTTACCACAGCTATCACGAACGAAACTATGGAAAATACTTCATGATAATGAACTTTCGTTGGGAGAAGCAAAACAGAAAATCTTTTCCTATTGATAGAGCAAATATTATTTTCTGAAGACGTCAATACTTAAGGTCCATCCGAAAATATCGCAGCGAAGGCAAAAACATTTTCTATTTGGATGAAACTTGGCTGAACGAAGGGCACACCGTATCTAAATTTTGGCAAGATGAAAATGTCCTAAGTTCTCGACAAGCTGTCATGGAAGGCTGGTCAACAGGACTTAGACCACCATCTGGAAAGGGACGCAGACTTATTATAACTCATACAGGAAGTTCAAATGGCTTTTTGGATAAAGGATTATTAGAATTTTAGTTGAATTCTACAAAAGACTACCATGAAGAAATGACTGCTGATGTTTTCGAGGAATATTTTAAGCAAATGATAGAATACATTCCCGCTAATTCTGTAATAGTGATGGATAATGCCAGCTATCACTCTAGGCTAAAAGAGAATCTTCCCACAACTTCATGGAAAAAGGCGGAAATCGTAAACTGGTTACAACGGAAGGAATTGAGTTACGATAATACCATGGTAAAAAAAGAACTTTTGGGTATTGTTAGGCTACATAAATCGCAGTATAAAAAGTATGTTATTGTCGAGATGGCAAGAGATCGAGGTATTATAGTGCTCCGTTTACCACCTTATCATTGTGAGCTAAATCCTATAGAATTAATATGGGCTCAAGTAAAAGGATATGTTGCTAGAAATAACAAAACTTTTAAAATGCAAGAAGTGCGACAACTCTTGCTTAATTCTTTAGCAAATGTGTCATCAGAAAATTGGCAAAACGCCATAAAACATGTTATAGTAGAGGAACAAAAAATGTGGGAACTTGACAACGTAATTGACACAACTATGGAAATTGAGCCTTTAGTAATAAGCTTAGGACATGATGACTCTTCAGATTTTTCTGAGGACGATTTTATCGAGTTATAATTATTAAAATTGTCAATATTTTTTGATCTGTAAATAAATTAGTTTTCTTGTAAAACATTGTATTTATTCTAGAATAAATCAATCAATGGTTATAATTTACCAAAATTCATAAAATCTTAAAATCTATTATATTTAAATAAAATAATAAGCGGTTAGATTATATTAAAACCCAACTCTCCGACCATGGTGGGCCGTTTTAATCATTATCCTTTCATTTTATTTTATGGCTCTATTGTTACTTTATCTGTTACCGGGTGGAATAGGTCAAAATTTCTTCATCCTTATGCTAGATGTACGTAAAAAGACCATTTTATAGGTAAAATATTTTTAACCACCCGAGCCTTGTTTTGAATCTTTAATGAGGGTATCGAGCTATCAACGGCAACGAAACGGACTTATAGCAAAAATTCAGGCATCAAATATGGATGTGCAATAATTGTAACGGGTGAGTCAACGATTGTGCGGAGTCATTTTATGCCTTGAAGATAAGATTTGTCGATAATAAGCTTTCGTATTAAGGTATGGTTGGATATCTGGCACATTTTAAAAATATTTTAAATTATACAGGGTACGCCCAAAAAGTAGGGTGTCATAAAGTTACTTTTTTTAAAATAAGACACCCTATATTTGAATACATTTATTAATTCTGCGTATTATTTCATAAATTTTTATTAATGGTTTAATATACGAAAAAGTTATAGTTTTTAAGATAATTCGACTTATAATGAAAATTTTGCATTTGCAAGCATCTCGTTGTTGTGAAAAATTAAATTTTGACTTTAAGCGATTCATAATTTTTATACTTACTAAATAAAGTAAAAAAAAAAAATTTTCACTATGAAATATTTGACATCCCATTTACAGGGTGTTCTCTTTCTAGGACCAAAGTCAGAAAACTTCTAATTGAAAAATATCACTTTTATTAAATGGAACACCCTATATATTTTTCTGTCATCCTATAGCTCGTCATAAACTCTTCAACTTTTGTGAAGGAGGTCCTTTCCCTATCTCTAATAGTTTTTGAAATATTTTGATATTTTGAGATTTAATATCCTCATTATAGCATCTTTTGTCAATGGATCACAGTAGCCATGGAAAAAAAAAAAATAATGGCAGTGGATGACATTAAGAATCAGATCAATGTAAAAATTAAGCCTTTTTACTGTAAAGTTCAGGGCCGTTCCTGGCGAGCGTGCAGGACGTGCATGCACGCAGGCGCAAAATTTTAGAGGCGCAAAATCGACGGACATTCAGTATTCTTTAGTACAAATTAAAAAAAAAATTCACTTATTTTATGATTTCAATATGTCTAAAAATTCTACCAAGGGTTTGCCTTAATAATAGCACAAATGTGTTCTTTCCCTAGTTTCCATGTTGGACACTACATGCCCCGACTTTTAAATTTATTTGTTCGATTTTAATCTGGCATGATATTTTAGGAAAAATTAATATAGTAAGTAAAATACTACAATATCCGAATAGAAACTTAAATGACTGCCATAAAGAAATTGAAAATCTAAATATTTATTTTAACGAAAAACGGTCAGACAAAAATTTTGATTTGCTCATCAGTAACGCTAAAGGAGAAGCAGAAAAAAACGATGTAGAGCAGATATTCCCAGTAGTACGGCAACGAAAAATTAAGCAACAATTTTCATATAAAAGTAAGGATGAATCTGTAGCAGATCCAAAGAAAAAATTTAAAATGGATTTTAATTTTCTAATTTTAAATACAACCATTCAGTCTTTACAAAGGCGGTTTAAAGGGATAAACAAATTTCAAATTCATTTAGGTTCTTATGTAATTTTGAAAATTTAGAATCTGACTTAATTCAAAATTCTTAATCCTAAAAATACTACTGATTCGTCCTTTCCCATAGACGTTTTAAATTATATAACTAAAAAAAATGTACAGTCTCTTTTTTCAAATTAATTTATATTCTTAAGGATATACTTTACATTACACATTTCAGTAGCTTCAGGTGAAAGAAGTTTTTCTAAGTTAAAACTAATAAAGAATTATTTAAGGACATCAATGAGTCAAGAACGCCTATCAGATTTGGCCATTATTTCGATTGAAAATAATATTTCTGAGGCTCTTGATCATAATCAGATGATCAACGAGCTTGCATCCGTGAAGGCCAGACGTGCTTTGTTTTAGGTATATCATTCCTTTTTTGTTTTGTTTATTACAAAAATAGTATTTTTTTATTTTTAAAACGTTTACCTTTTTATCATTAAAATATTTCTGTAACCTACCATATAAGTACTAGGTATAATATTGTTTTGTGTTTTTGTTATTGTTTATTTTATTTAGGTTAATTTTATTCTCCTTTAATTTTCTTGTGAATGTACTGCTTTTAGTTCCTACCTCGGTTCCTACTATTTATTATATTTCATAAACAATCAAGTAAATAATCTTAATGATATATTGATTATAAGTACTGTTTATATCTTTTTTTTGTTTCTTTAGGGTATATTTTTCTTTTGATATACATACTTATCAAATATTTTTTGTGATTTTGTTTGTTTTGGTAATTCAATAAATATATTTTCTAATTATTTTTTATCAGTTTTCTTACATTTCAAATCATTGCCAGTTTTTCGCGAAATATATTTTAAAAAAATAGGACCATTTTTTTTTAACTAGGAGCGCACTAAAGGAACCTGCACGTAGGCGCCAGACACCTCAGGAACGGGCCTGGTAAAGTTTATTGTCCAGTCATTTTATAAGTTGGTACCGAGGTTGGTACTCAAAATGAATTTTTCAAAAAATGAATTAATCGATATGATTTATGTTTTGGGCGAGGCAGATAAAAATTGTCTTTTTGCTGAACGACTATACAGGATGAAATATCCCGAGCGGCGAACACCCAGTTCTCGAAGTTTTCAAAATTTAATGGAAAGGTTTAATTTAACAGGCAGTGTGGAACATTCCAAACGTAAAGTTGTTAATAGAATAGCTACAAATGGTGAGAAAGAACTCGAAATACTGTTACACGTCCAGGGGAATCCCCTAGTTAATAGCCGTAAATTAGCTTCGCTCGGTGATACGTCACAGTCAACGGCAAACCGAACAACATGCAAGTATAAATATCATCCGTACCATATTGAGTTACATCAGGAACTTCACGATGAAGATTTTCAAAAGCGTGTTACTTACTGCCAATGGTTACGTATCCAATATGATGTAAACCGAAGTTTTTTAAAACTTATAAAGTATTCAGATGAGGCTACATTTAGAAGTAATGGTGCTGTTAACAGACACAATATGCATTATTATGCAACGCAGAATCCACACTGGGTCCGAGAAGTTCAACACCAAAACCATTGGTCGGTTAATGAGTGGTGAGGCATACTTCACAACAGAATTATAGGCCCATATTTTTTTAATGAACATTTAAACGGACGTAATTTTTTACTTTTCTTGCAACAGACATTGCCAAGATTATTGGCAGAAGTCGACTATGATGAACGTCAAAATATGTGGCTCCAACAAGATGGTGCCCCTCCCCACTTTTATCATGAAGCAAGAGAATATTTGGATCAGCACTATCCTCAAAGATGGATTGGCCGCGGAGGTTTTGTTGCATGGCCACCAAGGTCTTGTGATCTTACCCCGTTAGATTTTTTTTCTGTGGGGCTACATAATGTATGTCACACCACCTATGACAAGGCAGGAAATGGCGAATGGGATTAGGGATATCTCTCAAATAATAACACCAGGCATGTTATCCAATGTCCGGGGAAATATCATCAAAAGGATTGACAAATGTATTGAACAAGAAGGACATTTATTCGAACATTTATTAAGAAGAAACTGATTTGGGGAAGGGACAGTTATAACAAAATTTCTATATTTTCATTTATTTCCCATGGCTACTGTGATCCATTGACAAAATATGCTATAACGAGGACATTAAATCTCAAAATATGTCAAAAACTATTAGAGATAGGGAAATAACGTTCTTCACGAAAGTTGAAGAGTTTATGACGAGCTATAAGATGACAGAAAAATATATAGGGTGTTCCATTTAATAAAAGTAACATTTTTTAATTAAAAGTTTTCTGACTTTGGTTCTAGAAAGAAAACGCCCTGTAAATGAGATGTCAAATACTTCATAGTGAATATGTTTTTTTGACTTTATTTAGTAAGTATAAAAATTATGAATCGCTTAGAGTCAAAATTTAAGTAGCATTTTCACAACAACGAGATGCTTGCAAATGCAAAATTTTCATTATAAGTCGATTTATCTTAAAAACTATAACTTTTTCGTATATTAAACCATTAATAAAAATTTATGAAATAATACGTAGAATTAATAAATGTATTCAAATATAGTGTGTGTCCCAATTAAAAAAATGTAACTTTATGACACCCTACTTTTTGGGCGCACCCTGTATAATTCAAAATATTTTTAAAATGTGGCAGATATCCAACCATACCTTAATACAAAAGCTTATTATCGACAAATCTTATCTTCAAGGCATAAAGTTACTCCGCGCAATCGTTGACTCACCCGGTACATAAAGTAAGTAAGAACCGGAGAAGCAAACTCCTGCAACGACCAGACGAGCCGTATACCGAATTGGCTTTTAATGCTGCGCTCCTGGCGGCGACTCCTGTAAGAATGACCGGCTCGTCTGGTAGTTGCAGGAATTTGCTTCTCCGTTTCTGACTGATTTTTGTTAGACGGGCCAGGTGATGCATTTGAATGCCACGAGATGTCGCTTGAAAGCTACATCTGCCGTGAAATAAACGTGTGTTTATTTATGTGAATTATCTTGTTTTTATGAAAAAAAAAACCTAGTGCAATTCCCTCACTCAGTTATTTTGGTTACAATCTGGCAACACTACTGATAACTAACGTCACTTGAAGGGTATGACATGCAACAGAAATTGTTTTGCATTAACTGTCCTACCAGAGCCCTTACTTAAAGCCACGAAGTAGAAACAACGGCAACGCTGGATGAAGATCGGATAGTCAAGTGACTGGACATTTGTTGATTGGCGTTTAGTGTGCAAATTATGCAAAACAGAGCAAAGAGCCTCTACGAAATACTAGTGATTACTCTTGGCGGATTTTTTGTCATATTATTAATAAAGTGATAAATCTAGTGAACGGCCGGTGTCACCTTGTACCTGTTACCGTTCTCTAAAATGGCGCCAGAAATTTCAGTGTTTCTTTTTTTATTTAAACGTTGGGGTTTTCCTCAGACGAACAAATATAATCGTCTGAGGGGTTTTCGCATTTTCTTGCCCTTTGTGATGAACTTTAATGTTTTGTGCCTACAGAATTTATTATGAATGATAGACGTTTTTTGGACTTCCATTGTCATTATTCATTTATATCACAATGTTTCAACTGGTGAGTATCTCCAGTCATCTTCAGGTGAATAATAAACAAGGGTATTTATACTACCTCCTGGTTAGCAGCGCATGACCGAGATTGGTGCAGTCATGCGGCTAAACTAAGCTTACATCTACTTAACAAGGGTTTCCAAATATTTCTTATGTCTAAAGAGGGCTTACTAAAGCACTCTGGATTTTCGGTTATGACGGCCGCTTCTTTAAATTTCCTCTTTCGCCAGTGTTCTTCTTTGAGTATTGTTTGAGGAATCTTTGGAGCTGTGTTAAGGTCCTTTTTGATAATGTTGAGTTCTTCGGAAAGAGCTTCCTCGGAGTTACAGAGAGTAAATGCTCTGTCAACAAGTGTTTTGACTATTCCATGTTTTGTGGTATTTTGAGTGGTTTAAGGCGTAATTAAGGTATTGACCAGTGTGAGTTTTCTTTCTGTACACCGATGTTTAGATGGGCTGGAAGAACAGGGACACCAAGCTCTTTCCGAAGAACTCAACATCATCAAAAAGGACCTTAACACAGCTCCAAAGATTCTTCAAATAATACTCAAAGAAGAACACTGGCGAAAGAGGAAATTTAAAGAAGCGGCCGTCATAACCCAAAATCCAGACTGCTTTAGTAAGCCCTCTTTAGACATAAGAAATATTTGAAACTCTTAATAAGTAGATGTAAGCTTAGTTTAGGATTACACAGTACCGCATGACTGCACCAATCTCGGTCATGCGCTGCTAACCAGGAGGTAGTATAAATACCCTTGTAGCTTCGTAACTTGTTCATTATTCACCTGAAGACGACTGAAGATACTCACCAGTTAAAACGCTGTGATATAAAAATAAGTAATGACAAGTCCAAAACACGTCTATCATTCAAGATACATCATTGTCTCAAACCTTCAAACAAACACTAGAATTTATTACATTCTACGCAATGGGTGCAATTCGATTTGTATTTCTTTAGTGGCTGAGAGTATTTTTTTTAAACTCCAAAATGAGTATTTTGATTGCGATTGCCTGCAACGTGGCGACTCAAGTGTCCCAACAGGCATTAATAAAGGGCGATAAAGAGGGGTGCTATTTCATGGGCTTAAAAAAAATATATTAATGACGTTTCCTATTTTAACTTCTTTGACTATTTTAAAAGCATAGAACAGGATGAATTGAATAGGGAGTACAAAACGCTTTTTATCAAAAATATTTTGCTGAAAGACTATGTAAAGAAAAAAATAATCAATATGCTGAAAGAAACGAAATTAGTCACTTTAAAAAAATATTAATTGGTAGTTTTTAAATTGTTATTATTTAGTTGGTTTAAAATCACATATAGCTATTCTGTTCTCGATTTACTACTATAATCATCTAATGTAAATTTAATTTTTCTTTGTCAACAGGAAATATGTCTGAACTTTTCATGAACTTATCAGAGCCTAACCTCGATGCAAGACAGAACCCAGAGACCGGTGAAAGATTCCCATTTTTTTTAAATTGGAAATGTGAGAAAATTATTCGTATATAATACAACAAGAGAGAAAATTTTGCCGGCAAAATTTTCCGATTGTTATGAAAGTTTGTTGCTTGGCAATTTCGCGATTGACATTTTTGTTACAAAACCACGAGCCGTCAGGCGAGTGGTTTTGAAAAATGTCACGAGCGAAATTGCCAAAAAGCAACAAACTTGAATATAAAAGAGGAAAATTTGACCTAAAATTTTTTTTCTTGAGTGGTAATCGTCGAGACTATTTCACGAATAATATTAAAACTAGGTATATGGGTGAATTATAAATTAATTTTATTCCAAAAGAAGATAGGAAAATGAAAACATAAAAACTACTTATATATTATTAACAATATTAAATGTGCAGTTTATATACAGGGTGTTATGGAAATGACTTATTATTTTTTAACCCGTAAATATATAGGTCGAGACGAATTGGGGAAAAATTGCTATAAATGGCGCTCGAAGCTAGAAATTCGAGAAAAATGCCTTCAAAAATTTAGGTCCAAAACACCTAGACGCCAATGACCCAAACAGCTGATTTGGGTAATTGTTTACTTTAGTGGAAATGTTGAATTTTTCGCTAAAATTTCGTATATAGGCTAATTAAGGGTAGCTGATCACAATTTTCCTTTTGCGTTTAGGCAGCAAATGCACTGGTTTTGAGAAAAAAAATGTTAAAGTTTTTCTAACTCACCGGTATGTTATTTTGCATGTAATCCTAAAATGTTGCTTATTTCCAATAAAATATTACTTGTCGGAGTCATAGTATACACTTCTGAGTTGAAATAAACGAAATATGCCACAAGGAAACTCTGAAAAACGGGATAACTTGTAAGCGAACAGAAAACTCTACGTTATCTGGAAAAAGACGGGGGCTCACTGACAGCTGGCCACCCATGTTGTCAGATTGTTAGTGTATTATAAATTGCCTATACTTGTCAATTCATTTTTATTAATTGAATGAATCCTATTGGCTCGAGCTAGCATATCATTCTCCTGGATGGAAGCCATTGATAATTACAAGAAAAAGAAGAACAATCTGGCAACGTGAGTGCAATGAATCTGAAAAGAGACGGTTCTACTTTGTCGGCGTATTAACAACGAATTTAATTAAATTTGTGCCTTTTCCATTGTTTTTTTGCTAAAATGTTGCTCTTATTTTATGAACAGATAGTTTGGTGAAAGTTTTATCACATATTTTGAAGGGAAAACCATAAAATCTAGGAAATTGAAAGGAAAGAATACCCTAACCTGTAAGTGAAAAACTTTAACATTTTTTTCTCAAAACCAGTGCATTTGCCGTAAAAACGCAAAAGGAAAATTGTGATCAGCTACCCTCAATTAGTCTATATACGAAATTTTAGCACAAAATTCAACATTAATTGCACTAAACTAAACAATTACCATTCCAGCAGTTTGTCTTGTCAAAAACACATGTGTTCAGGGGCATTGAACTATCATGGAAGGCGCACATAGTCCGGTTTAAGGGTATTTTACAAAATTCAAAATACTTCCGATTTTAGAAAAAAAAACTATCAAGTGTAACTCTAGACCACCTCAGGAGTGGCCCCTTAAAATATAATAAGTCATTTCCATAACACCCTGTATATAAGCCCATTTTTATTCGCATTCTCGTTTTGGTTGGAGACATTTATGGCAAGGTTTGGGGACTCTACAATAGCATTAATACTACTTGTTGGTACACTACAAGATGGCAGTTGCTCGTTATTTCTCATGCAATTTATTAAATCGAAATGATGTTTTGGATCCATCTGGAGATAGGGGTTAAGAGAGTGAGAACTTGCATGACCAGTTAACTTTATTAACTGTTGTTCACTTACTCCTTGTTTTGTAAGAACTGATACCGCAGAGGAGCGATTTGAGTGATTAGTTATTTTATTTCTCTTTGTATCGAGTCCAGTCTTCTCAGCTGAAATTTTGGTCCATTTTGCAAGGGAATTAATTCCTAATGGTATGTTCTTAAACCAAGGGCCATTGTGCCAGTTAGGATTGGGGGTTAAAAATAACCTGTCCGTTGTTATTTGGTAAGGTCGCTTAGTCAAAAGTTTTTTAAATAACCTTACTGGACAAAAATTTGTATTAATTTTGTTTCCTACTAACCACTTGCTGCTAGCACAGCTTTTAGATCCACCCTGTGTAGTTTTAGTAAAAATCGGATTATATTGTATTCTACCAGTAAAGTTGTCCATAATATTGATTTCTTCTTTAAAATAATGAATCTTGCAATAAGCGGCCTCGTTTCCTCTCCACGCAAGCTCAAAAGCGCATATGTGGAAAATTTTTTTTTGTAATCCGTCTGGAGTTTCTTCATCCCAAAGTAAGGCCATGTTATATATGTCTTGTATGCCTAATGCCTTTGCACTTACTATTTGTTTGGTCAGATCTTCTTGTAAAATTCTTCTCTTAGTATTACGTGCATCGCGTGCTTTTTTGAAGCGTATGTCACTAAAGGGATCAAACGAAATATTAAAGTCATTAAAATATTTTTCCTGTACCATATTGGCTGTAGTATTCCAGATAGACTTTACGCAAGTTTCCTTATAGTCTTCGCCGTTTTTTCTTGCTTTTTTGAAGCGTATGTCACTAAAGGGATCAAACGAAATATTAAAGTCATTAAAATATTTTTCCTGTACCATATTGGCTGTAGTATTCCAGATAGACTTTACGCAAGTTTCCTTATAGTCTTCGCCGTTTTTTCTTTTCATAATAAATGCCCAGTCTTCCAAAATTGTGGCTATATCATTTATAGTTGTAGTCGAAACAAATTCATAATTACGCTTTTTACAAAAATCTAGAAATTGGTTCCATATCGACGATCTGGTTTTTATGGTATTTGTTGGAATTACTTTTTCCACGGCAGATTTTATTTCACTGATTGATCTTTGACCGAAACGAATGGTTTCACACATACTTTGGTAAAAATAAATAAATTTACGTGAGATTACAACCTTTCAAAAGTAACAGTGACAATCTACTGTCAGTCATTAATTACCAATCTTAACAGTGAATGTAACTAAGGTAACAAAATTTTGCCGATTAAAAACTATGTTGCTAGCTAGTGGGGTCGGCAAAATTTTGAAGGTAGTGGTTTTTCCGATTAAAAACAGGTAAATATCTAAAATTGCTACATTTTGATTGGTTCAAATTATGATGAGTGGAATAGTCTTCTTAAAAAGAAATACAAAAACAAACACGCTACATAATATCGCTTTTAGCTGGTAGATCTTCAACTGCAAGCTAATGCGACGTTGCCAGGTGTCACTTCGCGGCTTGCAGTAAAGGCGGCTGTGATATAGTACGACACACGATAAATGGTCACGACTACCTTGTGACAATCCGATTTTGTCACAAATGATAAATGAACTAAGTCTGACGTGTATGGTGTCTTTTAACAAATGACCCTGTATAAAGTAAATACATACCTTGCCTTTTTAAAACGATGTTTGGTTCCCTGTATACTCTTCATAAATAAGTTCCTCAACAGTTTTAATAGTTTGGTCTGACATAGCTTCTACAAATACCTTCTAAGTAAGTACGTACCCAAGGTCAACGGCCTCTGTTTTTGTTGTCTTTGCCGAAGCAGGCTACATTATCCCCCTGTTTTAAATCACATATCTCCCTGGAATACACTATCAGAGACTTATTCTAGTGTTTCATTAGGTAATCCAATTAATATATTTCTCTGTTATGATAACCTGTCAAATCGACTAATGAATTTTCTAGGTTAATATTCTTCTTCTGCATATGTGTGGGCCATAACATTAATGGCCGTTTGCTCCGAGAATGGCAGGGATATCTTAGGACTTGGGTTTTCTTTAAATGATTTTTAACGAGTTGTAGGATCTACGAATTGCCTTCTTATGTAGAACTGAATTTGGGTACATCTGTTTTATTTCTCTTGGCTTGGAGTATCTGCAATTAAATGCGCATGGCTCTAAAGACTTCATCCCGTGTCGCCGCCAGTGTGTGAACTGGTCTCTCTCTTTCGGAGCGAGCAGGTAGTTCTGCCCTAACCTTTATTGTTCTGTGGTTCTGGCCGGAAATGGGTCGCTCTTTCGCTTTATCTCTCTCCACCCTCTCTGGCGTTTCTCTTCTCTCTCATATCCTGTTAACGGCACGTTTTGTAACTTTTAACCTGCAATTCTTCAGTGACTTCACTTAACTTCCAGCGTTCAACGAGGCAGCAGGCGTTTCTGGATTCAGGGCTATTCAAGCCATCTGTTCTGCAGGATTTAGGATCTTGAAGCGATACTTTCTGTGCCCCTTAGTTTGCTTTAGTTTGATTTGGTTTCCGGGGCCACAGAAAGCCACATCGTGGGATTTTTTTTGTCAAGTTGTTCGCTGTTTGGAGGTGAGTTTTTTTTATATACCATGCCGTTTCTTTGTCAATTTTTCAACTTTTCTCCTAAAAACACCATCTGGGGCTCTCTTTTAGTTAAGTCGGGTCACTAAGACCATAAGAGGCCGACCATTTGGAGCACACATCAACGTTGGAACCTCCTATTTCAATTTTGAAGACCCTACAGCTCCCTTAGGTAAGCATAATTCATTTTTCTTTCATATTTGTCTCTGTATATTGCTTTAAAATTGCTATAATTTAACACAACATGCTTTGTTCAGATAAATGTGCTTTCGTACCTATGACCGAGTAGAATTGGTCTCGTTGGCTAAGTAATTGAAATTCTTTATTGTTTTACGAATAAGTGGACCCCATTTTACCTATGCTATAGGATTTTTTTTTGTTACCTGTTTACTGTCGATTTGGTTTAAATGCAATTAATCTTGACCTTGAAATTTAATTAACTTTATTTAAACTATAATTTTTTCTTTATAACGGGGTCCAACTTACTGCGTTATTTTGGTACGTTTTCTTTGTTTTATATAGCACGAGTTTGCTTGAAGTGTGACATGGTATCTTAATTCTTGCCATACAGGGTGTGCCCGAAATATAAAATATTATTAAGTGTGTCAAAATCAAATCACACATACTTTATCGTTGAGATTAGCAAGCAGACTGTAAATCTTTTAATGTCTACAGACGTAAAGTAACTTAAACAATGTAGTTACACAGCATTCACTCCTCATCGAATAAATTATTTGATCAAATTTGAGATGATGAAGTTGCAGATAATGCAGCCTCATTTGTTTATAATTATTATAAATCCACCAGTTTGTCAAGATGGTTCTTGTATAAACATTTTTAGTTTGTATTGCTCTTTTAATAGCGGCATATTATCCTGATTATGTAATTATTTTTATTTTATTATGTCCTAGCTTTAATAAATAATTGATTGGTTTGCTAATTGATAACTAATATGTTGACATTACTTGTGCTATATTTTATATAGTTGTATATTTCCCTTATGTGTGTACATAATTGATTATTTTTTTTATTTTATGATGTAACCCTAGTACATAGGCGTACGTGCTGGCTTAATAAATTAATTTTATTTTAAGTTTTTGGCTCTTCAAGCTTAATTAAAATATTTAATCACAATATTAAGTCCCTGAATATAATTTAACAAATTTATTTTTTTTTATCTCAAACCAAAACTTGGTTTGTGACTTTAATTATTTTTATTTATATTTTTCAAAGTTAATTTAATTCAAATTTAATTTAATTCAAATTTAATTCAAATTTAATTTAATTCAAATTTAATTCAAATTTAATTATTGATTGTAATTGTAACTTTTTATAGTTGCTTTAATTTTTTTTATAGTTCCCTTTTCCTTTGGTTTATTTTCACTTAGTTGGTTTTGCCATTTTAATCTTATTACTTTATTAAAAATTTATTATACGAAGGGAAAAGGAACTAGGTATTTTTTTTTATTAATAAGCCATCAGCTAATGCTTTTCTCTTTCTTCTCCGTCTTTTCTTCTTTACTCTTCATTTCTTATCTTTTTTCTGATTCGTGTCTTCGTCTTTCTGACGTCTTGTTGACGTCCCTCGACGCACCATCGGCTTCCTTCCCCTTTGGAAGAAGCCCACGAACAGCAGCAGTGTACTGCTTGACAGCTAAGTTTATTTTTAAGTACTAACCCCCATACATTTATTCATTTTTGAATAAAGCCAGCATTAATTTTAATTAATTATTTTGTTTTATTTGTACAGCTCCCCCTGTGGTTTTCCTTTTTCTTTTTTTTTTTTCATTAGATTCTAACCTAAGTTGTGAAGTCCAGCTGAGAGTGAGGCCCCAGCACCATCTTGAAGGTTTCCGTTTTGACCTGGCTGCAAAACGGTGGCGCCCTATTTAAAACCCCCCCTTACTCTCTGGCAATAGAGCTAGGGCATTTGCACGCGGTCCCTCAGCCTCTCACCTCAGCTTGGCTTCGTTTTGGCTTCACTTAAATTTCTTTTAATTTAATTTAAAATAAATTTTCTAATTAAAAAAAGAAAAAAAAAAAATATATATATATAAATAATTTTTTTATAACAGCGAAAGACGCGTTGCAACCTAACGCCTTTATACTTTATACCTGCTTTTGGCAAATAAACCATTTCGGTCCAGGGTGGTAGTAGGAAGATTGAAACAATGTTCCTATATGTACAAAAATTTATTGTGTATCGCTGACTTTGTCGTAAATTATTAATATGCGTAAAAGTACTAAGCCGTAATATATAATTTTTATTATACAGGGTGTCATACGTAGAAGTTCCCCCCCCCCCCTTTATTTGCTTTGGTTTTTGAGATATCGGAATAATTTTTTTTTGTTTAAAAACGAAAAGCTTTTTTGACATCTGTGTAATTACCGGGTTGAAAATGCGGAACTTCTACGTGGAACACCCTGTATAAAACCGTATGAGTAAAATTAGTCATCTCAATAGTTTGAATATATACTATCGCAATCATCCACTGATATAATTAAAGGTTTTATGTTTTCCTAAAATTTTTTATAATTATTTTCGACTTCAAGTACATGATTAACGCACGCTCTCCAACTGCTCTCTGGTATTAATTCACACTGAGTTTTGATTACTTCAATTACATTAGCGGACATTTTTGGGTTAACATCATTGCGTCTAACTTTGTTTTTTAATTCGGACCATATTAATTCTATAGGATTCAAATCGCAATGGTAGGGGGGCAATCTAAGTGGCATGTTACCGGATGCCTTTATAGCCTTATCTACGCAATATATTTTATCATATGATTTGGTTTTTAGTACCTCAACTAGTTTTTTTTTTGTATAATTATCTTCAAAATAGAGGCTATGTGGGCTAAGGAACTCTTGCAGTACCTCTTTTTTGCTGCTTATGGTTGGTATTTTCAAACTATTTAATAATAATTTGCCAATTTCTAATGTGTCGACAGGTATAATTAATTATACCTAAAATACGTACGTTATTAAAATAAAAACATAATACTTCCCTGTTACTGAGAAGGGCTTACATTACATTACTGCTTTATAGGGGGTAAAGTCACCCGACCGTTATAAAGCATGTCAAATCATGACCATTTCTCTTGTGTCGGATTATACTACCTTTGTTTACGTACGCGAGGCCATAATTTTTGTCACTTTTGGTATAACGTTTTAGGGATGTAATTTTAATAAATTGCAATTTACCTAGCTGTCCCCTATGTGGTAAATTACTAATTCTACAGTTGGTTCTGTCAGCAATGGCATCCAATAAAGCATCCGGTTTAACTAAGCCTGCTGGCCTCACAACTGACAACAGATCTGCTACGCTCATTAGAGGAAGTCGCACGCATTTCATCGCTCTATCATTATGATCCTGAAACCAATGTAATAGAGTTTAAGGAAAATTTAATTTTAGATCAAATTACATGGTATTAAAATCACATGAACAGATATAAAATCCACACTATTAATTAGTCATGAAAGGTTAATTTATTTTCTTTGAATTGATATGCAAAATCTGATTTTAAATTAGTAATTATTAAAAAGCTTTTTATTGGTATGGTATTTTCTAAAGATAATATATATACAGCGTGTCCAGAAACCATCTTAACATATGGGAAACTTTTTTATTTTAGACTTTACGAAAAAAAGTGATTCTTCATAAAAAGTTCTGCATGGTCTAAAACCTAAAATGCAACTATCAGATATTAAATTCTCCCAGGCGTATACGAGGTAAGTCAAAAAATATGAATTTGGCTTAAAAGTAAAGTACCTTTATTTTTGATAATATCGAAAAGTGTTATTAAAAAAAGTTGATCAGAACTAAAAACCACGTTCAAATATGAAATTACGCCCATTTACCTTGAAAAAATTATTTCGTCTTTTTTGAAACGTATGTCTACAATAACAATGCAAATTTAACTGTAGTTACATGTAATCTAGGATGGTTGTAACATACAAATTAATTGTTGATAGCAAGAAATGTTTGACAGCAACCGTCAAAACGCGTTAAAATTTATAAAACATAAAAATGGTAGCGTTATTAACTTCTGAGGAGAAAATTGAAATTGTTTTGATTGTGGAAGAAAAATTCGTAAAAAATAATAAAACCTAATTTTTCATTGCATTACCTAATTGTAATTTAAACGTGGTTTTTGGTTCTGATCAATTTTTTTTAATAACAATTTTCGATATTGTCAAAAATATAATAAATGGTCTAAAGTTGCCATTCGAAAGGCGACTTAGCTTAAAACAAAGATACTGTGGCGTAATGTTGTTGTTTTTCCTGATTCCATAGTTTCTCTAATTATCTCACAGAATTTTTCAGAAAAGGGCGAGCAAGATTTTAAGAAGCGGTATTCATTCTCGTTTAGTAGGTCCAGCACGCCTTGGAAAACTAAATGAAACCATGACAACTAATTATTTTATTTGTCAAGGCGGACAGTTTCCTTTTAATTAAATATGGTGCTTAAATTTACAATCGAGGAAAAAGTTGAAATAGTGTTAATTGTTGGAGACCACTACAAGACGTACAGAGAGGCTGCTCAAATTTTTAATGCAAGATATCCAAATAAAATTATTAGCCATGTAACGGTTGGAGATATTTTTAATAAATTTAAAAATACCGGATCTGTAAGTAATAAATTTTCTGACAAGCATCAGGTTTGGCGTACGGACGAAGATACCCAATTGAATGTTTTGCTAGCTGTCGTGGAAAATCCTAAAATCTCATTAAGAAATATTTCACAAACTGTTCCACGACCTGTTACAAAGTCCACTGCCCAAGTTATTTTAAGGAAAAATAATTTTTACCCATACAAGCCAAAATTTCTTCACAAACTGCAGCCTAGAGATTTTGATTCACGATTTTTGTTTTGCTCTTGGTTTCAAGGTGAGGTAGAAGATGACCCACTATTCGCAAGAAAAATATTGTTTTCAGATGAGGCGATGTTCACCTCAAATGGAGTAGTGTGTTCTCAAAACTGTAGGTGGTGGAGTGATGAGAATCCCCATTTTGTAATTGAGTGTCGTGACCAGTATTCTTTCAAGACAAATGTTTGGTGCGGCGTTTTTAGGAACCAAATTGTAGGGCCGTACTTTTTTCGAGAAAATATTACCGGTGAAATTTACTTGAACTTTTTGGACACAGAATTATTTGAATTTTTTCATGGACTACCAATGAATATAAGACAAAGACTTTGGTTCCAACATGACGGCGCTCCATGCTACAGCTCTGCAAGAGTGACAGAATTCTTAAACCGGACATTTCCACAGAAATGGATTGGACGAAGATCAGAATCTGCTTGGCCACCAAGGTCACCTGATCTAACACCTCTGGATTTTTTCGTATGGGGATTTTTAAAACAAAAAGTGTATACCCACAGACCTTTCGAGAACATAGACCATTTAGAGAGAATTATCAGAGAATGTGTCCAAGAAATTTCCCCTCAGATGGTTAGAAATGCAGTAATGGAATTTTCACGACGTACAACCGTTTGTATGGAAAAAAACGGTGGTCATGTTGAAGCTTAGTGTAGTATTTCATTATTGTACTTTGTAATTAAAATTATTAAATATAGTTTTCCATTTACGGTATTAATATTATTGACTTTCTGAACACCCCGTATGTGCTGGCTCAAAACTTTTGATTTTAATGTTATTTTATCAACAAGCAGAACTTTTTATGAAGAATAATTTTTTTTCGTAAAGTTAAAAATAAAAAAGTTTCCCATATGTTAAGATGGTTTCTGGACACGCGGTATAAGATATGTTTCGACATTTGTTATTATTTATTCATTTTAAGTATTCTAAAATTATGGAAGAAAACATATTTTATTACATTTACAGTCCGGCTCTGTCCCTAAACGGCTGTCTGTCATTGTATTGCTGTCAATATCATTCCTACTAAAAATTAAATAGCTAGAATATAACTTTGGTCAGATGACATGTGCTATATTCAATACACCTGTTTGTTTGCTATACCAATTGGTTAAATAGTTATGTGTAGTTGTCAAAATTTATTATTTACTGTCATGCTATATTCTAGTTAAATAAAGCCTATTTTCGAAAGGTAAAAGCATTCATTATAATTTATTTAACTAGAATGGATAAACTTCTACGACCTGAAAGATTTGACACTGATCAGAACTCTCCCAAAGCTGCTTAAGAATAGACCCATTGGCAAGTAACATATGACAATTTCATATCATATATCAAAAACCTGGACGATGATGGTAAACTCAAACTTATATTAATTTTATCAGTCATACAAACTACGATTTTATTATCGATTGTAAAACGTATGAAGAAGCTGTTAAAACTCTGGATTCTATTTTCATCAAGCATAAAAATGAGGTATTTGCCAGACACTGTTTGACTACTAGAAAACAACAGCCTGGTAAGACAATAAGTAAAGTAGTAGTAGTAGTAGTAGTAGTAGTAACAAGATTTATTTTAGCCTGCTACAATATTATAAATTCTAGTTTTTTTAACAATAATTAAAACATTTAAAATTACAATTTTATGCACCAAAAATATTTTTAAAAATAAATTTTATCAGATATTTTGTTTAAGTAATGATATTTTTAAGGATTTTTTAAATTTTGTTTCTTAAATAAAGAATCTAAAAATGTCAAATTATTCTCATCCCCTTATTTTGTAAACTTTGAAGTCTACTAAAAATTCCTTCATTTGCAGTATATAAAATTGTAGAGCAATACAAATAATGAGATAAAATTATTGTGTTATATATTGTTTTTCTTGAAAATAAACTTAAATTTTTACTTACTCTTTTAAAATGATTAATTTTTTTACCAATTTTAGATATAGTGTTTTCAAAATGAGCATCAAATTTAAATTTAAAATCCATTATTGTCCCTAAATATTTAAAAGACTGAACTATTTCTAATTCTTGGTCATCTATAAAAATATTTATAATTTCATAATTTATATTATTTCCTATTGCCATAAATTTCGTTTTAGAAATATTTAATTTTAATTTATTTACTTTTAGCCAGTTTGATATCAATTTTAATTCAGA
The DNA here is from genome assembly GCA_963920685.1 of Polydrusus tereticollis. Lineage (NCBI taxonomy): Eukaryota > Metazoa > Arthropoda > Insecta > Coleoptera > Curculionidae > Polydrusus > Polydrusus tereticollis. The sequence continues at coordinate 168,910,374 of OY987326.1, read as the reverse complement.
ATTTAGACTATTTTTACCTTTTACGTATATTAAAGTATCATCAGCAAACATTTGAATATTAGTATTTGACAAAATATTTGGCATATCATTTATATATAAAATAAATAATAAAGGACCTAAAATACTTCCTTGTGGTACACCGATATTATTAAATTCCCTTTTTAAAAAAGGTTTCATTTATTTTAGTTATTTGTTGTCAAAAATTTAAATAATTTTTAAACCATTTATATACAGTACCCCTTAAACCATACTGATATAATTTATTTAATAATTTATTTATATCAATAGTCTCAAAAGCACGTTTAAAATCAAAAAATACTGCCAGAATGATTTCATTTTTGTCAACACTTCTCTTCCAATTTTCAATGATATATTGTGCTGCTGTTTCTGTTGAATATATTTTTCTAAAACCTGCTTGAATATTTACTAAAATGTTGTTTTCTTCAATAAAATTTAATATTTGTTCATAAACTGTCTTCTCTAAAAGTTTTTCAATATCCCATAATAAATTTATCGGCCTTATTTCACTACATTTTTTTGTATTTTTCACTTTTGGTACTGGTGTTACATGAACATTTTAAATCATCAGGTATTTCTCCATATTTCAAACTTGTATTAATTAATTTAAGTAATATATTTCCAATGCTGCCAAATGTCTCTTTCATTTTTTTTTTGTTAAAATTTCACCATAATTATTATTTGATTTTATATTCCAAATTTTTATTTTTAATTCTTTTATATAAGACCCACACGAAAAGAGCTTATTACATAAGCAATTTTAGCCTGTTTGCGTTATGTAATATACTATATTATCGTACTGAGTGATGTAATAAATTCATTGCATCACTCAGTGATGTAATGAACTTATTACATTACTCATTTTTAATCAAACTATGATTTTTTTTGTTCCGTCGGTCACACGTACGGTAAGGCTCATTACAGCACTCGTCGTAGCAATATTCCCCACTAGTTACTGTAATGAAGCTCATACCGTACTAGTAATATAAATAACTATTATAGATAGTTCATGAACATGTTCTATTACATTATTTGATTTACTGATTTTTTTACCAATATTTTCATTTCCATTTTCGATTTCTGCAACTATTTCTTTAATACTATTTATGTAATACATATTCTGCGATTTTTAACTGATTCGTTTCTTTTCGATCTTCAAATATAATTTCTCTAATTTCACTTTTTGCTTTTGGCTTGACAAATTTTTTTAAAGTTTTCCACATTTTTTTTGAGTCATGTTTGTTTTCATCCATTTGTTCTTCATAATATTTTTTCTTCTCTTTTCTTAAAATGTTGACATTACGATTTCTTAAAATCCTATATTCATTCCAATCATCAATATTTTTGGTTAAAATATATTTTTTATACATTTGATCCCTATTTTTCTCGCTTTCAAAATATGTTTATAAAACCATGGGGTCATATGATTTCTATGGGTGACTTTCTTTTCAATTTTCACTTTGTTTATACAGTTTTTTATATTGTCCATAATTTTTTTAAACAAAATATTTATATTTGAGTTATCAAATATCCATACACATAATGAAAGTTCGTTTGACAATTTTTTGTAATCAATGTATTTCATTATTTTGCTTTCTCTTTTTATTTTAATATAATCTTCAGTATCTATATAAATCCAATCATGGTCACTAATTTTTGGTTCTGATGTTACTCCAGTCTTTAAATAATGGTCATTTTATATTATCAAATCTATAATTGTTTTGGTTTTTTGAGTTATCCTTGCATAATCTGTTATTAATTGTCTCATACCATTTAAATTTATCAATTTTTTAAATTTCTTGACATAATAATCTTCATTTGCATTATGCAATTTATATTGAAGTCACCAATATGTATTACAGAATTATTTTTTCCCACATAATTTCACATTTATCTTCAAAAAAATTTGAAAAGTCATTTATATTTCCACTTGGAGATCTATAATAGATACAAAGTTCGTACAAATTTATATTAATTTTTAGATTTATATAAATATACCAATATTGATAGTCCACAGCAATTTTTTTAAATTTAGTAACTAAGATTTTGTTCTAAATATAAACTAGAAGAACACCAGTATATGCGAGAATTAAAACAACCTAATAAGGAGTGCAATTTTGAGGCTGAAACTGCTGATGTAAGCTGCCATGGTTATATAAGAGATCCTTTTATCAGTGGATTGCATTCAAATAATATTCGACAACGTTTACTAGGAAATAGTATATTGCAACTACAAGACGCCGCGAACCAAACCCAATCGTTGGAAGCTGCACAGAAAAACTCAGAAGCTAACATGTTACCGTCAAGTTTTATAAATTCAGTGACGTCCAGAAGTATAGAAACACGGGAAAAACTTGAAGATCAAATTTCTTTTGCTTTTACGAAAGGTTATAAATGTTACTTCTGTGGAAACAATAAAAAGTATTTACGTAGTTTATGTTCTGCAAGAGATTCCACTTGCAATGGATGTGGTAAGCGTGGTCACTTTTCAAAGGCATGTCTGAGTAAAACAGAATATAAAGCTTCCTCTGAATCAACTTTACCTGTTACGAAACTACTTGCAGATGCTCCAGATAGTTTAAGTAAGTGTCTAATCAAAATTAAAATAAAAATATACGATTAAAAAACTATAACTTTTAGTTCTTAATCCCTTTTTTGCTCACTTTATGAACTCATTTTTGTATAATTCAGATTTCGAAGGAATCATTATTATCTCTGTGCTGTTTCTTGTTTAAAACCTATTTATGTAAATATCTAATATGAATAAAGCTTGTTGCCACATCAGAAACGTTGGTATAACTTCCTTTCATTACCCCAAAATATATTAACTTTAATTCGAAAATTTTAATTCAAAGTTATAAAATTTAAATTTTCGTGCGTGTAGCGCCATTAGGGAACCAATTTAATCCGACATGTTAATCGTTCTATGAAAAAAATGTTGGTAATGGTCTAAGTTCAGATAAGGTAAAAGAAGTTTGGAAAAACTCCCTAGGACACATTACGGGGGACTACTGGAGGAAAGCTGTAGAACATACAGAAAAAATTATCCTGGACTGGTGGAACAGAGAAAAAGTATTTGATGTTCAAGTAGAACCACTTATTATTTCAAATGCAGAAGATAGTGAAAGTACTACTGAAGATGAATTCGACGAATCAGAATTTGAAGAGTTTTGAAGCTGTTTATTTTGGATTTCTTTTTAATTTTTCAACCTCCCTTTTAAATTCTGTAATAATAGTTCAATTAAAAAAATTCCCCATATTAATTACTGGTCCATGGTGGCCTTAAAGTTAGTTTAGGTACTTCTAATATTTTATCTTGACCAGACTTGGAACTTTATTTTGCCTTTTCTTTATTGGTATACTTCTACTACTTTCATGGACAATCCCATGTGTAAGTCTTAAACTTAGTTTAAGAACTTTCAAGACTTTCTGTGTAATAGATTGGGGATTTGATAACTCGCCGGTTTTAGTAGCTTTTTCTTGTTAATTTTTGAAGTAACCTATTAAATTGGGAAAATTTTTTTAGCCTGATATTACACAACAAAAATTTAGCCAATGTGTAATTTAATTTGAATTTTATTGATATTTAATATATTATCTGCTAATTAAAATTTGTTTAATTTATCTAACATTCTAATTACTGTGTTACTTTAAATTACAAATGATTAAAATAACTATAATTATTAAAAAGATATATTCAAAATTCATATTACATGCAACCTTTTGCAACAATACGAATGCACCTTTGTGACATTAATTTCATCATTATCCATGATGAGTTTGAATTTTTGAGCCATAAAAACAATTGCAACTGAAAAGTTTTCGCGTGTTTTGGGACTAACGTGAATTTTTGAAATTGGCGAAAAAAAGGAAATATCTTTCTTTAAATAAAATTGAAATAAATTTTTATTTGTTTACTACTACCTAGCTTAATGCGTCGTGTATATAGTATTTTATATATTTTTTGTTCTTGTGACTTGTCTAAACATATTGTATGTATACAGTGTGGCCCAAATTGGGCCTACATGTATGGGGATCTTGGAAACTATAGAAGATAGAGAAACGGTTAAATGGGGAAAGTTTTTGACAATTATATTTCTAACTGAAAACCGTTTAGTACGCGGCCCTATCTTTTTTGGTTTTTGAAATATATTGAAAAAACCAAAAAGATGTATTTTCGAAAATATGCTGTAGATTTCTTATTATTCACTATTTTGGCAATCTGTAAAAACATTTTTAAAGCAACTTTTTAAGTAGATTTCAGTTCTGCAATTTAATTTTGAACACGACGTTTCAGTTATTTTATACCATCATCAGGTCAATTTTTTCTTATGGGCGCCATATTGTATTTTATACTTAAAAGGTAGCTTATGACGTCCGCTTTTCAACGATGTATTATTTGTTGGAAAATAAATGAAATTGACTTGAAAAATAAAGAAAATTAATTTTCGCAACACGTCAAATTTGACAACTGCACTATAACTCCCTAAATTGAATACCAATTAAAAGGTTTACATTTTGTAGTATTCACAAAACACTGCTTGCATTGTTTCAATCAACAATATTACAATAACCTATGAATCAAAAATAAAATCCAGTAGCCTATGACCAACCACTACCGTTTGAAAATGAAACAAAAATATTACTTCTCAGAACGAGTAAAAGTATAATAGTTTTTATTATTATTATCTAATAATAACGATTTATTTGTGTATTCTGAATTTAAAAGAAAATGGCATTGCGTTTTTCTCAAGAAGAAAAATTTGATTTGCTAGAATGTTACATTCATTGCAACAGAAATGCAAACCTTGCATTAGAAAGGTATTTTGAAAATTTTCCTGAAAGACCGCAGCCAAGTGTCAGACTTTTTCCAAAAATTGTTATGAACCTGAGAAACCATGGAAGTTTTGAAAAACCGCGGCCCAAGAGTTACGAAAAAGCAGGTAATAACGAGCGTGACGAAAATGTCAGAGCCTATTTTAATGCCGCTCCGACATCATCTACAAGAGTGTCGGCAAGAGACTTACCAACCCCGCGAAGTACCATACAAAGAGTCCTTAAGGAAAATAAATATCGACCATACAAGCCAACTATAGTTCAGGGTTTACGAGAAACGGACTATCCAAGAAGAATGCAGTTTTCAAATTGGTATGTGAATCAATGCGAACAAAATCATGATTTCAGTCGTCTTGTAATTTGGACCGATGAATCACATTTTACCAACTGCGGGGTATTTAATAGACATAACCATCATTTTTGGGCAACAGAAAACCCTCACCAATTGGCTCAACGAAGACTGCAAACCCGATTTGGTTTTAATGTATGGTGTGGTATGTATGGTAAGTAATGTCACCTAGCTTGCTAAATACATAGCAGGTATTAAGTAACCCAGCTTTACTTTTATCCTTACATTTTAGACAACAGACTTATAGGACCATTCTTTTATAATCATACGTTGAATGGCCAAAGATACTTGGAGCTGTTAGAAGATCAAATATTACCGGCAATTAGAGCAAGAGTTCCTCAAGATCAATTGAATAATATTTGGTTTCAACAAGACGGTTGTCCCGCACATAATGTTCGGGAAGTTCAAACTCTCTTAAGACAGATATTTGATGACAAATTAATTTCAAACGGCGGACCAGTTAATTGGCCTGCTAGATCCCCTGATATAACTCCTCTCGATTTTTATTTATGGGGTTATGTAAAAAATGAAGTATATGAGTTTAAACCCCCGGAATCTGTACAAGAATTAGAAGAGAGAGTGAGGAATGTGTTTACGAGCATAAATCGCAACACGCTTCGCAGGGTCATCAATACTGTGTTAAAAAAGTGTCAAAAATGTATTAATAAAAACGGCCAACATTTCGAATAAGTATAGTAAGTTAGATATTTTTTCTTATTTTCTTTTCAAAACAATAATTATTATTCATTGCGTTTTTAGTTTTCTTTATTTGAAATGTTAATATGAGATGTTTAACCATAAGGAAAAAATAAAATAATGTATTATAATATCATGATATTTTAAACAAATTTAACCCTGCCTAATGTGTTCTTCTCAAATTTGACGTGTTGCGAAAATTAATTTTCTTTATTTTTCAAGTCAATTTCATTTATTTTCCAACAAATAATACATCGTTGAAAAGCGGACGTCATGAGCTACCTTTTAAGTATAAAATACAATATGGCGCCCATAAGGAAAAATGAACCTGATGATGGTATAAAATAACTGAAACGTCGTGTTCAAAATTAAATTGCAGAACTGAAATCTACTTAAAAACTTGCTTTAAAAATGTTTTTACAGATTGCCAAAATAGTGAATAATAAGAAATCTACAGCATATTTTCGAAAATACATCTTTTTGGTTTTTTCAACATATTTCAAAAACCAAAAAAGATAGGGCCGCGTACTAAACGGTTTTCAGTTAGAAATATAATTGTCAAAAACTTTCCCCATTTAACCGTTTCTCTATCTTCTATAGTTTCCAAGATCCCCATACATGTAGGCCCAATTTGGGCCACACTGTATGTACCAATAAATTATTTGTATTTGCAATAATATATACATTAGTTTAATTGAGACAAATGTACACAAAAACATTCAAAATTATATACAATGCAAAATGCAGACAAGTTCTGATGTTTTAATTTTTCTCTATTAAACAACCACCCCTATTTACCGACCAACATTTGATTCCCGAGGGTGGTCGCTAGTCAGAAGTTTTACTGTATATTGTTTATCTAATTTTCTACCATCATTTTAGTTATTAAATTTTTTAAATATAAAATTATTGTGTCGACCGTGTGCAACAATACGAACGCACTCCTGAGAAATTAATTTTGGAACGAGACCCGTCATTTTTATTATGACTAATAGTTTCAAATCAATTGTTAACCTATTAACATTCAATTTTATGGAATATCAGTTGTCCATATACCGCCATATTGGTTTTTATATTTTGAAACCTCTGATTCTACTGATTTGATTCAGATATCATATGCGCCTAGTTAAGTGGAAGCCAACTTTATTTATCATCCCACACGTAAGCGCTTTTCCCTTGTCTATGGATAAACTGTCGAGAAATATTTTTGTGACAGTAAATTGGGTGTTTTAGATTCTTAAAATCGAGTTCATGGTCGTAGAAAAAGTATAGTATCTTACTCGCAAGTAATAGCTGTTACATCAAATAATATACTATAAAACACAAACTTTTCTATACATAAACATTACCTCATTCACTTTACACCAATTGCACACTCCTTTAAAAATTTCAACTTCGGGAGCAAAGAAAGAGTCTCTTTGAAGAAGTTCCACAAGAGCGGCCTAAAATAAAAAAATAAAAAAGAAAGTCAGAGTAAATTATCAAATCGGTCATATTATAATTTTGTGATGATCGTACTTAAAGCAATTGCACATTAACACGGTTTGCGTCCAATCGGTACCGTTCAACAGAGACACGACATTTATAAATCCTTAATGTATGGCATTTAAACCACTACGCCGTTTGGACGTAAACCGTACAAGGGTGCAAGGCCCTGTTAATTTATTTTTTTTTTTTTTTTATTTTTAACATTTTCCGAATTTAAAACTGAAGAAAAAATGCGTTTTTGAATTAAAAATCCAACATTTTAGATCAAAATTTATATGAGAAATCGGATAAGCTCATTAAAAATACGGCATCCCATTTAAAAAAATATCAAAGTGACCCCTAGTACTTTTGTTTGATGTTCAATTGTTTTTTGCTGAAGATATTCGAATTCGCGGGAGAAAATGACTTAAGATGGCTATTTCAGTTTTTTTATAAAAGTACAGGAAAAGTCAAAAAATCGCCTTGTCTAGTCTTGGTTGGATAACCCTGTACAGGGTGTCCCATTTTCGACACTTTAATAGGGTATCTCCGTAATTGTTACTGCCATAAAAAAAGTAATATAGGTGTCATGTGCTCTTTTTGCGTCAAACTTAAAATGGTAAAATCAAAATTTGAAAATTTTCGCTCGCTTAAGAGATACGGGGGAAAATAAAAAAATTAACAATTTCAAAATTACCCTATATTTTCTTAGTTAAAAGAGATACAGAAAAACGTTTTATACAAGTTTCTTTATAATGGTTGTTGAATAATCTACAGTTTTCAGAATAAGTATACGGGATCAGGTAAAAAAGTTATCGAACCTAACATCATTTTTTTAAATAAAACACCCTGTATATTTTAATTTAAAAATATAGCATTTTAAATTCTCTTTTCAAATCTATAACACACCACGGATGATATTGGTTTTCTAGGCGATTTATTTAAACTTTATTACTTTGAAACGAAATAAAAGTTTCAGATTAAGGTAAAAAATAACGGGAAACATCGCAAATGTTCGAAATCTCCTCCGTTGTTTTCAATGCACTCTTGACATCTTTTTCGAACGGATCTTAAGGCATTCATGATGTGTAATGGTTTTATTTCTGCAAAGGCCTCATGAATTCTTTGATCAAGTTGTTCTCGGGTTAAAATGACTTCTTTATAAATTTTATTTTCCAACAGTCCCCAAAGAAAAAAATCTGGAGGTGTTAGATCCGGAGATCGTGGTGGCCACCTTATAGGTCAATGTGTTCCTATCCAACGGTTTCCAAAGTGAGTATTTAAATACAACTTATATTTACCCCAAATCGACCTTCTTGGCGAACAGGTCGTACCATGTGGGGATTTGTGGAGTTCCAATCTCTTTCATTATGTCGGTTATGAATACCGCAACTTGTAATTCGACATTCATCTGACCAAATTATTTTTTGGTAAAAAGAACGATTCTTGTTAGATTGATTTAAAAACTAGTGACAAAATGCAAATCGTCTCACATCATCACCAGGATGCAAATATTGGGTAATATTAACAACATAGGGAAAATATTTATTGGGCGTCAAAATTCTTTGCGCCTTAGATTTTGTGATTCCAGTTTCAGTTTCTACGTTTCTGACGGACGTAGATTTTTGTTCCTAAAATTACAAAGTAATTTTAGAGAATAAAATTAGGATGTGTGCTTAAGGCCACAAGACAAAAGTGAAAACCTCACTAAAACGAGATTCTCTATTAACCTTTCACAATCTAACATCCGCAAATGTCAAATTCAAGAGATAAAAGAATCGATCCATAAAAAGCAAATACACTATGCATTTGGTCATATTTTAGTATCTTGCTTCCTTCCCCGACTGCATCATGAGCGTTGCATAGCCGAATCTGACGGCTCAGTCTCATTCAATACTCACTAAAAGTGCTAAACGCGCCTAGAGAAGTTTTCACTTCAATAAAAGTTGAGCTACTACTATTCAAAGCTATCAGAGGATATATTAGCTGATTATTGGCCTCGACAAATCCTAACACGCTTATTTCTTCATTTTCCTTGTTTTCTTTATCATAAGTTTTTGATCTTGGCATCGTAAAACAGCCGTATGTTTTTAAATTATGTTCCAGTCGTCGGAATATGTAAATGGTTGCCGTCTTTCCGGATAGCGAACAAAATATAAATTTTGCGCCATTTCTTCCTTGTTCCACTTTCAATTTAAACTGATATCACATCGAATTTGTCAAAATAATATTGGCGTTAAATGTTAATAACAACGTTAGTTGTTTCTCGGATATTAGCTTTTGTTCCATGGCCTACTGTGGTTTAATAAATAAAGTTTAAATAAGTCGCATAGGAAACCAATATCATACATGGTGTGTTATATATTTGAAAAGAGAATTTAAAATGCTATCTTTTTAGATTAAAATATATAGGGTGTTTCATTTAAAAAAATGAGGTTAGGCCCGATAACTTTTTTACCTGCCCCCGTATACTTATTCTGAAAACGGCAGATTATTCAACAATCATTATAAGGAAACTTTGGTATAAAACATTTTTCTGTATGTCTTTTAACTAAGAAAATATAGGGTAATTTTGATATTGTCAATTTTTCGATTTTCCCCCGTATCTCTTAAGCGAGCGAAAATTTTCGAATTTTGATTTTACCATTTTACAAAAAGAGCACATGACACCTATATTACTTTTTTGATAGCACTAACAATTACGGAGATATCCTATAAAATTGTCGAAAATGGGACATGTTCCTATGCTACTTTCAAAGAAGTGAATTTAAAGTTTCATAAATAAATCCAAAATAATTAATTGTTTTCTTTTGATTTAATCACCTCTAATAAAATCGAATATTCGGGATTGTCCATTTAGTGTGTAATTTTTCAATAACTCACAAGCTGTAAAAAATCCAAAAATTTATTTTCACATTTTTTTTATGGCGTTTTAAATCTTAATCGGCAAATTATACCTTGCGAGCAAATATTATTATCTTCAAAGTGTGCCTTGCTTCTAAGGCCGTACTGCTTAGCGGTAGAGCTTAATACCTGTGGGGTGTCAGTAGATACCAGCATTCTCAATCAATCAATTATCCAATTTCTTGAATAATTCACGTAATGGGTTTTACGGAACAGCACAAAAATTTCATAAGTCTTATAGTTTCGACCGTTACTTGATGAAAATCCATATTTAACATATGAAAGAAAACACTAATTGTTTTTTAATTTTCACTTTAATATGTCAACATGACACGTGTTTCACCGTCACAGCGCCTTCTTATTAAAAACAAGTATCTTAATATATACGTCTAACTAAAGGTAGCGATGGAAAAACCTAAGGTAAACATTAAGGATTAATTATTATTCTTCGCTGTTGTCCTACATGATTATTACACCCTGTAGTATGCATTTATTCATAGTCACCAGTACAAATACCAAGAAAAAACTTATGTAACCAACCTTTACTTCTCCAACGTCGTCGATAAGTGAATCATTGCATTATTTGTACTCGTCAGTATAACACAAAATATTTTCGTGCGAAAAATCCTAATAATTTCATTTAAGTGTTCGTAAAAATGCCGAAAGTAAAAGATAAAAAACGTGCGTGGAAAAGAGTAATTGAGAGTAGTTCGGAAAGTGAGGGGAAATCTGAAAAACGACAAAAATTGAGTTCAAATAAACAACGGTTTGAGTTACTCATGGAAAAACTAAAAGAAATCCAACAGAACATTCATGAAATCAGATCGGACAGTGAAGAACAGAAAAGCAGTGATAATGAAGGTAAAAAAATTAGGAATGATTGACTTTATGTCTCTTCCTGGAATTATAAAATAGGAATGATAGACCCTGTGTCTCTTCCACATTAAAACTAAGTAATCGACGTATGTCTTCTTAGTTTGATAAAATTATATCATATTAATTGTTGTTACAGAACCTCACCAAGAACAAGAAGTTAATAAACCCTCTGAATCTAGTACTAGAAATCGGTTTTCAGAATTTTTGGGTGTTAATCCCGAGACAACAAAATCATTTGGAGCCGCAATACATGATGAAGTTGCGGTAAGATGGAACACCTATATAAGAAAAGGGATAGATAAACAGACTATCGAAGTATTACATAATAAATATCCTATTGCTGAAAACTGTAAATCCGTAAGTGCACCAATTATGAACAAAGAAGTGGAAATGTGCCTATCCCGAGACAACTTAAAAAATGAGCGTTTTTTGACCAATTTACAAAAGATGTTGGGCAGCAGTCTTCCCGCCATTGGTGCTATAATAACAGACATTATTGAGACTCCAGACGAAATAAAGTTAGAAAAAATTGTTTCTATTTTGGCTGACAGTGCTCAGCTTCAATGTGCTGTTCACCATGGTTTATCTGAACACAGAAGATATCCAGCAAAATATAATATGACAGAGGAGGTTCGTAAGGTATTGGAAGAGGGACCTATTGACGAATTCCTTTTTGGGAAGAACCTTAATGAGTCAATTAAAGCAAACGAGGCGGTTAACAAGCTTGGAAGGTCATTGAAAGTAAAGAAATGGAATCTTAAAACATTTTCATTCCATGGACCACAACCGGGGCCATCTGGAGTCCAACAAATAAGGAACAAAACTTCTAGCTCGGATTATTTAAACTATCGGCGTCCTCACAACACATTCAAAAAGCGATCACGGTACCCGATAGACCAGAAAAATCAAGACAAGCAACCATACACAAAGAAGTCCAGGTTTCGGAAGAATTATTAAAAAAGGTAAAATATGCTGGTAGACTTAAAAGCTATATAACTGAATGGGAAAAAATAACAAAGAATAGAAGGGTTTTAAGTTGGATTAGCGGTATGTCACTTAAATTTAATTCGGTTCCTTATCAGATATGTTCACCTAGGGTAAAAATAGAAAAATCTGAAATTCTTAACTATAGAGAAGCTATTAAGGACTTATTAGATATAGGAGCTATTTCGCTATGTACACCAAAAAAGGACGAATTTTTTTCATCATATTTTTTGATCAAAAAACCAAGTGGTAAATATAGGTTTATCCTAAATTTAAAAGACTTAAATAATTACATTTCAGCATCTCATTTCAAACTGGAAGACTATAAAACGGTATTAAAATTGATTACAAAAAATTGTTTTTTTACCAGATTTGATTTTATAGATGCATATTTTGCAATACCTATTAAAGGAAAATATAAAAAATATTTAAGATTTCGGTTCGAAAACAGAAATTACGAATTTAATTGTCTGCCATTTGGACTAAACGTTGGGCCATATATCTTTACAAAAATAATGAGACCCGTATTAACATACTTGCGAATAAAAGGCATCATATGCTCGGCATATTTAATATTTAGACGATATTTTAATCATAGCCCGTACAGAGAAAGAATGTAAACGAAATACGTATTTACTGAAAAAATTATTATGTCAGTTAGGATTTATATTAAATCTTGAGAAAAGTGAGTTGATCCCCAAACAAAAAATAATATATTTAGGTTTTGAAATCACTAGTGTAGATATGAATATTACCTTACCTGTAGAAAGAAAAAATACAATTTTTAAGAAATTAAAAGATTTTAAAGGAAAAAGTACTTGTAGTGTTAGACAATTTGCAAAAATTATAGGTACACTTGTAGCCACAAAACCTGCCGTAAAATATGGTTGGCTACATCTCAAAAATATGGAACGCGAAAAATCCAAAAATCGACAGAACTATAAAGCCGTTATGGTAGTTCCAGATTACTTGGATAGTGAATTTGATTGGTGGTTACGGAACATTAAAGAAAGTAAACAAAGTATTCGAAAACCGTCATATAACATGGAAATTTTCTCCGATGCCTCAAAAACTGGGTGGGGGGCGCACTGTTTAGAGAAAACAACTCACGGATTTTGGAATAGATCGGATAAAAAATGTCATATTAATTATTTAGAGTTATTGGCGGCTTTTCATGCCCTACGGTCATTTGCAAAAAATAAAACAGACTTAAATATTTTATTAAGAATAGACAATGTCACAGCTATCGCCAGTATTAACAAAATGGGGAGTATAAAATATAAAAATCTTAATAATATCGCTCGAAATATATGGAATTGGTGTGAAGACAGAAATATTTATATTTATGCTTCTTACATTAGCTCTATTAACAATAAGATCGCGGATACGGAGTCTAGACTAAAAATTAGTTCTGTAGAATTTGAATTAAGCAATGATAAATTTCAGCTGATTTTATACAAATTTGGTTTACCTTCAATAGATCTCTTCGCATCTTATCAAAATAAGAAATGTAAACGTTTTGTATCTAGATATCCAGACCCAGAGTCTATATACATAGATGCGTTTACATTTCAATGGGATCAGGAATATTTCTATGCCTTGCCGCCTTTTTCGTTAGTGGGTAGAGTATTAGAAAAAATTATTTCGGATAAAGCAACTGGTATAGTGGTAGCCCCAAACTGGCCGAGTCAGGCCTGGTACCCATTATTTCAAAAACTTCTAAAAGAGGAACCCTTACATTTTCAGACTGATAATATGTGTTCTCTGTTTTCTTGCAGACAACACTCAATTTATTGCCAGACACCCTTGATGGTCGGGAAATTATTCGGCGGGCTTTTTTACTAAAAGAGACTCCGGATGACGTCATTCCAGTTTTACTAGCTTCCTTATCCGAAAGCTCTATTAGACAATATAGCCATTGTTTAAGAAATTGGTGGACATATTGTATAAAAAATAGTTATAATCCCTTTGAATATCAATTAAGCAAATTACTTATATATTTTTCAGATCTACAAAAGAAAAAATTATCATTTTCCTCACTAAATACCCATAGAGCTGCCTTGTCACTAATTCTAGACATTAAACCGCATGATGAACCGGTTTTAAAAAAGATTTTTTAAAGGTGCATATAACCTTAATCCTTCCCAGCCTAGATATGAGACTACCTGGGATCCAGACAATGTTTTAAAATATTTAGAAACACTCTATCCCTTAGAAAACTTGTCCTTAGAAACATTAAGTCAAAAATTAGTCACTTTAATAGCACTCGTGTCTGCTCATCGAATGCAGACTTTAGCAAAAATTAAAGTCAGGGACATTACTGAGGCAGATAACAATGGTATAGAAATTCGTATATCCGAAAGAATTAAAACATCAGGACCTAGAAAGTTTCAGCCTTTGTTAAAATTACCTGAGTTTAAAGAAAGCCCTAGTGTGTGCGTTGTACGAACCTTGAAATATTATATAGCAAAAACACAACAACTGAGAAAATCTACAGAAGACGCATTATTTTTAACATGGAAAAAGCCCCATCATAGCGCTTCCTCTCAGACACTATCTAGATGGGTCAAAACAACTCTGGGTAAGAGTGGTATAGATATTACAAGGTTTTCTACACACAGTACTAGACACGCTAGTACTTCCGCAGCTTTCAGGAAGGGTGTAAATATTGAAATAATACGGGCTACCGCAGGATGGACTCAGAAATCGAATGTTTTCGCAAAATTTTATAATAAACCATTGACAAATAACAATCGAGAAGAATTTGCAAAAGCATTGATTCCAAGGTCATCCAAGAGTCAATAAATTGGAAAAATTTTTTTTGCTGAAAAAGAAAAACCAAAAATTGACAAATTAAAAACTTCCTTAATCCTTCCTAAACAATGGCTATCTTTATATAATCAATATTGGGTTATGGTACTTTGGGTTATTAACGACCCTTATTGTTTAACTTTACATGTAGGAGTATTAATTAGGAAACAAACATAATATACCATTTATTACTACTTATTACTTGTAAATAAGAAGATAATATTGTTAAATTCTGATAATAAAAATTATACATAACCTTACTGTTTAATTAATTAGATCGCATTTTTTCTCTTGGTATATCCTACAGGGTGTAATAATCATGTAGGACAACAGCGAAGAATAATTAAAGGATTGATCGACTTACCTGTAAGGATGATTGATCCTGATTATTCGAGCTGTTGTCCGGAATGATTATTACATATCCCACCCAGTAACCCGTTTCTCCCTTGCGATCTAATTTCCAAATAACGCAATGATTCACTTATCGACGACGTTGGAGAAGTAAAGGTTGGTTACATAAGTTTTTTCTTGGTATTTGTACTGGTGACTATGAATAAATGCATACTACAGGGTGTAATAATCATTCCGGACAACAGCTCGAATAATCAGGATCGATCATCCTTACAGGTAAGTCGATCAATCCTTTAATTATATTGGCAATAATAACTAGACGTCCTACCGACAAAGCTTTAAGTTTAACAAAGGAGAGGTATAAATATCTTGTTTATCGTTTAATAAATATGGGGAATTTTTCAGTTTGTTAATTTCCAAGGATTCTAAGAGATTTAATTTTAATCCTTTTTGTTCCAGATGTAATATGTCATAATCTTTATCAACATTATGATTTTCTGTTATTAAATGATCCGCGTACGTAGAATGTTTTTTAATTTTGTAAGAGAATCAAAGTGATCTTTAATTCTAGTTTTAAAAGACCGACCAGTTTGACCAATATATGATTTTTCACAAGAGCCACAATTTAATTTGTAAACTCCACTTTTGTTATCTTTCGCTGTTTTATCCTTAATATTTTTAATGATCTTGCTCAAGTTATTGTTAGTTTTATATGAACAGTGTTTATTAAGTAAACTTTTTATGTATTGTATTGACTTAAATTTGGGATCTTTATCTTTTACTCCTCTTCTTTATCGTACTTCTGTTCAGAACAACTTTTTGGGTGGGTTTGGGTGCTGACAATTTTATTGTTTTTGCTGCTTTGTTGACTGTATGCTAATATGGTAATGCTTTTCTTATTTTCCCAATGATATTTTTATAATTTTCTAGTGCAGCTTGTTTTTCTTAAGGTGGGAGCCAGTCGCGTGGAAGTCTATATGTAGCTTGGTGTGGTGCGTAAGTGTGTGACTGAGTAATAAGTACATTGTTCGAAACGTTCGTCCGTGCGTAATATTTTGTAATTATTTTGTCAAGAAATTCGTCTAATGTCTCCATGTGCAATTGTGCATGTCATTGTGTAGTACTCTTGTAGGTGTATGTCTAGGTGCATTTGTAATGATTCGTAGTATCTTGTTTTGAAAGATTTGAAGTTTTTTGTACTTTGTCTTATTTATGGTACACCATGTTGGTATACCATAAGTCAGTACTGGCCGTAATAATACTTTGTAAATATTCGTCTTTGTCCTATTGTCTAATGTACTTTGGCGGTTAATAAGTGGGTAAAGCGCGCAAAGTTGTCTTTGTGCGCACGACAAACAGTAATCCGCATTTGCGTTCCAGGCCATCTTTTAATCAAAGACAAGCCCCAAGTATTTAACCGTGTTTTTCCACGGTATCTGTTTGTTATTGCCTTTGACTCTGCTTTCCGGTAGTCTTACTCTTGACTTTGAGAAAAAAATTGCCTGTGTCTTATCCTCATTCAGGCGAATTTTCAATTATCGCTAGCTCTGCCTATGAATCTTAAAGTTGTATAAATTAAATCTCTTACAATCCTTGGAAATTAACAAACTGAAAAATTCCCCATCCTTAATGTTTACCTTAGGTTTTTAATACCTTACATCTGAAGAAGCCGCTGTGACAGTGAAACACGTGCCATGTTGACATATTAAAGTGAAAATCAAAAAACAATCAGTGTTTTCTTTCATATGTCAAAAATTTCATGGTTCAAGCGTATTTTCGAAACGGAGTAAAGCTGGATTTATAAACTCGAAAAGTTGGTGAGGTTGAAGTTATGATCAAGTTTGTGAGGTTAGATATTCCGAACTCCGAGCATAAAAATTGATTATCTCGAACTACCCGGGAAGTTTTCGAACCTTACATGAGCTTTACATGAACAACATGAACGAATGTATAAATGGAACTGAGTGTTCCCTTTAGTTTAAATTCAACTCCTATTACCAACACCAACTGAACCTCAGCCTCGCCAACTTTTCGAGTTTATAAATCCAGCTTAAATGGTGAGTGGCAATACAATCAGCGTTTGTGCATGGACGATTGTCGCGAAAATTTTCCTAACGTCGCTTTTACTGCTGGGGATTGTAATCATTGCCTGAGAAGAACCGTAATCCTGTTCAGGGAAACAGGTTCTATACAACATAAAAAAACGAGCTTGAAGATCATCTGTAAGAACAGAACAACTTGTTGCAAACGTTCGTGAAATAATGCAAAATATGCTAAAAAAAAGTGTAAGACGTAAAGAACTGGGAAGATCTTATAGAACATGCAGGACTATTCTTAAAAAACAGTTCAATTTGTTTCCTAATAAAGTAGCATTAAGTATTCCAAGCAATACGAGCTGCAGTTTTTGAAAGACGTGGGAATTACTGTCAGTGGTTTACTCATAATTTATTGGAAATAAATGATTTATTAGACCTGACATTTTTATCTGATGAAAGCTGTTCCACCTCACCGGTTATGTGAACTCTTAAAATACACGCATGTAGAGTAGTAAAAATCCCCATTTTTTTGTGTGTCCACATTGCACCCTCAAAAAATTGGTGTCTGGTTGGCCGTAATCCGAAGAGGAATTGTTACTCCTATTTTTTTCCATGGCACAGTTACAGCACAGCGGTATAGGGACACTTTTTTGAATCCATTTGTAGAGCAAATGCTTGACGATGAACACGTTTTGGTTATTTTCAACAGGACGGTGCAACCGTCCATACATCCGCCGAAACTATTTACTACTTCCGTAATTTTTTTGACGACAGATTGATCAGTTTTTGAACAGGCATTGAATTTCCACCCAGATCACCGTGTTTGACGGTTATGGATTACTTCATTTTGATCATTGATCACTCACTTCTATTAAAGAAACTTGAAGCTTATGGAATAAGAGGTATGAGTGCGAAGCTGATCCATTCATATTTGACTGAGAGGCGGCAGGTCGTTTTTGTCACTACAAATCGTAAGCAGAACTTCTCGGCGCCTGTGGAGATACAGCAAGGCGTGCCACAGGGCTCAATATGGGGGCCACTGCTATTTCTGCTGTATGCGAACAGCCTCAGTGACGGTTTCGTTGCCGGGTTGGTGTGTCAATACGCCGACGATACGTCGGTTATATTGGCTGACCCCACTGTTGGGGGATTGTCTGGGAGATGTTCGCAGATAGCAGATTAAGTACAGGGTTGGTGCCAAAACAATAATCTCAAGCTCAATGTGGAGAAAACTGGACTAATATCATTTAATAAAACAAAACAAAATGAATCGCTTTTGGTACGATTGAATATTAAATCAATACCAGCAAGCGATAACATCAAATTCCTGGGAGTCCATATTGAGCCAACATTGAGCTGGAATTCTCATATTGAGAATTTAACTCTAAAGTTGAGCCGATACTGTTTTCTTTTCCGCAGGCTCCGAGGTACTGTCCACAGATACTGTAAGAACTTTTTATTTTGCCTGCGTCCAATCAATCATTAGTTATGGTATTCTGTTCTGAGGTGCTTCTGGATGTGCCATTAATGCTTTTAGGGCACAGAAAAAGATCATAAGAGTGATTTACAAGTTACATCCAAGAACATCCTGTAAGCCATTCTTTTCTCAGCTTGTGGTACCTACAGTTCCATCCCTCTACTTCAAATCTTTGGTTGTTTTCATAAGGAGATATCCGCATTTTTTTTAATCCAACGCAGACAATTACACCTCCGAAATGTTAATGATAACCAGGGGTAGAGGTGACCTTCGCATCCCATTGCATAGTTCGACTTTTTTGGAAAAAGGACCCTACCATAGGGCAATTAAAGCATATAACGGATTACCTAATCATATTAAAGAAATAACCGATCTAACGAGGTTCAAATCCAGAGTGACAGAGTTCATCAGGGAAAAATGTTTCTACACATTTAATTTTTAAACTTTTATTTTTAAAACCAGTCATATTTTATTACATTTTATTTTTTTTCTGTCATATTTAATTACATTTTATTTATTTTTTCTGTTTATTTTCTTTCTCTTGTTTATTTCATTTGTCTTGTTTATTTCAATTGTTTTTTACATTTTACCATTTCAGATAAACAATTTGGATTTCACAAAAATAAATCAGCTGAAGATGCCATATGCTATTTAACAGAAAAATTATATAACACCATGGACAATAAAAAATCATGTATTTGTATATTTTTAGATTTGGCAAAAGCATTTGATACAGTTAGTCATACCATTTTGGTAAACAAATTAGAAAATATTGGTTTTAGGGGAAATCAACCAAAATTAATAAAAAATTACCTTAAAGATCGTCCAAATTATGTAAAAATAAATGAAAAAATAAGTTATTCAAAATATTTTAAATATGGTGTACCACAAGGCACAATTTTAGGACCTTTATTTTTTAATATTTATATTAATGATTTATTTAATATAAAATGTGACGGAGAAATTCATAGTTTTGCAGATGATACTGTTATTTTTTACAACGACATATCTTGGGAAAATTTACATAAGAAAATAAAAAACGACTTCGAAATTATAAAAAATTGGTTTGATAAAAATTTATTAACAATTAATTTTGATAAAACAAAATATATTCCTTTTACATCAAAAATAAATGATTTTAAAGATATAAATATAAATAATGATATTCAAATAATGAAAACTAATAATATCAAATATTTGGGAATAATTATTGATAATAAATTAAAGTGGAATTTTCATATAGAAAATTTAATTAAAAAATTAAGAAGTACATTGCCAATATTTAAAAATATAAAAAAAATTTTAAATATAAAAAATCTAGAAATATTATATTATGCATTAGTCAAAACTCATATAAATTATGGTATTTTAGGTTGGCGGGGAATAAATAGAAATTTAGTAAAAAGTTTAGAAATATTACAAAAAAGGTTTTTAAAAATTATTTATGATAAAGATTATTTATACTCTTCAAAAAAATTATATGCAGAAACAAAAAAAATGGATGTGAGACAAATTTACTTTTA
This sequence comes from Polydrusus tereticollis, assembly GCA_963920685.1. NCBI lineage: Eukaryota > Metazoa > Arthropoda > Insecta > Coleoptera > Curculionidae > Polydrusus > Polydrusus tereticollis. The sequence continues at coordinate 168,890,046 of OY987326.1, read as the reverse complement.
TAATATTTTAATATATATTTTTAAAAATAAAAATAACATTGAATTTAAAGAGCATAATTATAATACAAGATTTAAAAATGAAATTTCTATTAAACCAAAAATAAATAAATCTATTGGACAAAAAAGTTTCAAAATTTTAAGTTTATACATATTCGATTGTCTAATAAATAATATTAAAAAAATAAAATCATTTAAATTATATAAAAAACAAATTAAATGGTGGTTATTAAATAAAAATAGTTTAGATAATATTTTAGAAATGCTATAATTATTAAATAGGTATTAATATATTAATATATTAATACCAAATCTAAATAATATTAAATAAATTTATAAAAATTTTATCCTCAATTATTTACATAATAATATATTAACCAAATATTTTAATAAAATTAACCCCTATACAAGTTAATCTTCAGGGGTTTTATTCCTAAGTTTATTTTTAATGTAAAATATATTAAAATGTATTGTATTTATGTAAATATTTTGAATAAACTTTATTATTATTTTTATTATTATAAATGTTAAGTACCTGTTGTTAATATTATTTATTATGATTGTATGTTTCTTGTCCTATCTTAAAAATGTATACTGTATACCACTTAGGTTACTTATGTATTCCATGCCTCCTCTATGACGTTGCTTTATGATTGTGTAAATCATTTGGTTGGCAATAAAAGATATTATTATTATATTATTATTATTAGTTTTCCTCATTTGAAGAACAATATTTTTAAAACACCCCATACCATACCATGTTGTTATCAAAAATACACATCATGGAATAAAGCTGCAATTCGAGAATGGTTAACTACCAATAAAATAAAATTTGATTATACAATGTGTGCCGAAATTTCACAAATTGTTAATAGGTTGGTACAAGACATTTTTTATGCCCTTTTTTTTAAACATATTTCTAAATAATAAACTTAAATTCTTTACAGACGCCAGCGCCGGATTATGGAAGATGTAGTCCCGTGGCTAAAAAAACCTGGAGGGGCCCTTAATGAAGATAAATAAAATATTTATAGTATTATATTTTGTATAAAAATACAAACAAAGACAAAGACATAACTGAGAACAAACAAAAATAATGTAAACTTTTACTGTAACAAAAAATAATCATCAAATGTTTTTTTACGTGCTTTTAGCAATAAAGCTAAACTGGACAGTCTAATTTCGCCCATGGTGGCCCTGCATTTGTTTTTTATAAGAGCTAGTTTTAAAAATGATCTTTTGCTTTTGCAGTTTGGCATTGGGATGCATAAATAAATTCTTAAATATGTGTATTTGGAAGTATTTCTAACAAATCTTTCTCAATTAAATGACTTAACAGGAAGGCAACACTAGTAACGCTTTAAATACTTAGAGTTATTAAATATAAAAAAGCTTAATAAGTTTGTAAGCCAAGTTGTCTTCTAAATCGTTGGGGTATTGAGAAATTAAAGTTTTGGCATTGGCAGATATTTCGTCTAAAGGAAGAATAGTTAACTGGCTAAAGAATACAAAAAGGTCACTGGTTTCTTTGTAAGCTTCATTTCGCTTTTTAAGCTCAGATGTTATTTTATCTATCATTGGCAGGAACGATTCTATGCGAAATTGATCTTGATTTTGTCGTGATATTTCTGTTGGGCCGTCGACTAATTTTTTTACGCTTCTACGTTGAAATGCATCTTTGTATGAAGTGTTAAAAACCGAAGGTATATCTTTGGTCTTTTCCTCTAAGGATTCCAATTGACCTCGTAGATTACTAACAAATTCTAACAATGAAACTAACATTTTATGTTCCGTTATGACATCGAGACCGGGTTTTTGTAAATAAGTATTGGTGGCATCAAAACGCTCTAATAATTGTTTCCAAAAAGTAGCCATAAAAGCTGTTTCAAGTTTCACTATATGCTTCTTAAAAAAAAATGCAGCGTTTCTAGTATCTTTTTCTCTGACGTGTCTTCGGCTAATTATTTTAAGGCATTAAAAATTCCATCATAATTGATGACAAGGGATTTTACTGCTTGTTCGAGGGACGACCATTACATTTTTAACAAATTCCTTAAATGGTAAAAGTAATAGTTAAAATTCTAATGTTTAGATTTTACAGAGAAAGTAAAAAAAATGTCTAAATAACATGTTAAATTTTCTATATTATATTAGTTTAGTACTGTCTCCTTAATATATTTTTTCAGGTTGGTAGGCAGTATTTTTTTTTCGGTGTTCATTAAGAATATGGAGAGTCTTGTTTTTTCTTTGAGCGAGCAAATGTATTTCTTAAGGCATCTTTTGATCTTATATTATAGTTGTAATAATCTTTGTTTTGTTTTAGGACTGTGTTTGCTTTAATTAATCTATTTTGTACACTATGTATTAATTTGGTTTGCTCAAATTTTTTAAGTTGATATAGTAAGAAATGGGTATGTTCTGTACAAGTCTTCACTGGGTGTATAATAATTTATGGCAAATAAAGCTTTTATTGATTTATTTTGTAGTCTTTGTAGTTTCTTTATCAAATATTCACTAGCATTACCCCAACAAGGTATTAGATATCTTAAATGTGGTTCAATAAAACTGTTATACAGAAGGTAGCTTGAATTATCATTGAGTTGGTGGGAGCATCTCCTAAGTGCTCCAACAATAGGTGCCACTTTATTGATAATGATAATTATTTATTTTTGGATTACACGTCTTTTTTCCTTTTTGTTTAATTTTATCATATATACACTTTTATTTACATTAATAGTCAACTTGTTGTAGCACAGCCGCCATTCATAATATAGGTTTATGTCAGGGTTCACAATCCTTTCCAGTTCTTCTTCGCTCCTTGCAGAAAATACTAACACTGTATCATCCGCGAACATATAATATTTGCATTGGAGTCCTACGAATTTAAGGTTATGCACATATAAAAGGTACTGCAATGGTCCAAGAACTACTGATCCCTGAGCTACGCCCACTGAAATATCATTTAAACTGCTAGTATTACTATTTACAACTCTAAATTGTTTTCTTCCTGATGAGTATGATTTCAACAAATCTCTACATTTTCCTCGAAAGCCTAAGTTAATTTTCTTATAAGAACCGTATCAAAAGCTTTTTGCAGGTCAATGAAGACAGTTAGAACATATCTGTTTTTGTCAATTTCTTATATACACTGGTACTACTTTTTCTATTTTAAGCTCTTCTAGATAAACGCCACATTCCAGAATTGTATTTATAATTTGTACAATTTTTTTCTCAATTGATTCCCATATTATAAGTAAATCTTTTTTTGTAATGTTGTCAGGACCTGGTGCACAATTGTTTTTTAGTTCCATTAAGATGTTTTTGATTTCATCTGGATTTGTTGGATTTAAAAATATAGATTCACTTACTTGTTCTTCTTGGACCTGAGCTGGTCATTTTGTTTCTTGATGTTTTTAATTAAAATTTCCCAACGATGGGTGGATGCAACAAAAAGGGCATATAATTTCTGTAAAAACCCGAAAAAACTTGTAGCCTCCACACATTCGTCTACGCTAGATTCTCCAACTAGATTTAATTAATGAGCTGCACAAGGGACGTAGCGTGCTAACTTATTACGTTTTTCGGCTTGAACGCCTTTGTATTTACCAGACATATTACTAGCATTGTCGTAAGTTTGTCCCCTACAGTTTTCAATTCTTACTAAATTGGAATTAGAATAAATAAATTATAGGTGTCCTCTATCACCGTACACGTTGTTCGTGTACGGTGCCGCTACTATACAATTGTCTAATTTGAACGTTAACGAATAGATTATTTCAATCTTGAAGGCCATTCGAACTCGGGGGCCTTTAAATAACGGTAAAGGTTTTTCGGTTGGTTTCTGGGGCCATTTGAATGACGGGGCCCGGGGCTATAGCCCCCCTAGACCCCCCCCCCCCTTAATCCAGCGCTGACATAAGCCACCAGAAAAATATTTAGTTGATGACCTGGCTGAGTAATACGGACATAAAGTTTTACTGCTTCCTCCATACCACTGTACGTTCAATTCAATTGAACATATTTAAGGGATTACCAAAAATTATTATAATAGACATATTGGTCGAGATGGCAGTACAGAAACTGACTGTATGAATATGTGGAAAGAATCATTGCGTACTATTGCGTATGTTTGGAAAAATTCAATTCGGTACACAGAAAGCGAGATCTTAAAATGGTATGAAAGAGAACATGTATTAGATAGACTGAACACTCAACCTATTATTATTGCAGTAAGTAAAACGAGTGATTCAAGTGATTTGGAGTATGATTGAAGATTCATCTTTGTATTAGTATTTTTATTATTGCAATAGCCAAAGCATATATAAAGAAGTAACAATAGAGTTACACGACTATTCCAATATAATTTAGGTATATATTGTCATCCCGGAAGATTTTACAAATAAAGTACAAAAATTTGTGTTTATTTTTGTAAATTTATCTTGTTTTTATAAAAAAGACAAAACCACTGTAATTCCCTCACTCGGTTATTTTGGTTACAAGCTGGCAACACTGCCGATAACTGACGTCACTCGAAGGGCATGACGTGCAACGAAAATTGTTTTGCAAACAGTATACAGTAACATAATAATTCCACATATAATTAGAAATTAATAATTGAGTTAAAAGTTGGAATTTCTTGCAAAACAATAGGATTGCAGACCTTACGTAGCATTTGATATGAATTTAAACGATACCCTTAATCGTTTCCGAGAAAAATGGTTTTGAATGATATACAGACATACTATAAGAATAATGGTTCCAGCTGTTCCTTTGGAGGTACAGTACCCTATTAACATAACTTTGTAGTATCTTATTTTTGAGCCCATTGTATTGTTTAACAACATTTATTATAGGCATTTTTACCAACCAAAAAACTTCCTTCATGTTTTTCTGTATGGGTTACAGCTTAGGTACAAGTTATTAAATTATTACACACTTAATGAATACAGTGTATAGTTAAGGTCTGAAGAGTTAGCTAAACTTAAAATACATACCACACTACCACACTCTATGTATTTTTATAATTTGTGCTTACTTGGGACAACGTTGTAAACGATTCATGAGACAAAATTTCACTAGCATGCTTGTCCAAAAAAACGTGGCATACCCCTACCAATTTGTCCAGCCCGTAAAGATGTGCGGTATCTGAAATATAATAACAGTAAAAATAAATTTCAAGTTTGAGAGAGCTGACTCCCACTTAAAAGTACTACTAATATGCATAAACATGATAAACATTCTCGCCTGTTCTCTAACCAACTTGATAATACCTTATACTATAAGCTTGCAAACCAATAATGCTACTATTCTCTGGGTATATGCCTCAAGGAGTACAAATTGCGTATCTCCACTAACACTGTTAGAAAACAAGATACAAGATCACTATTAAAAAAAAAAAAATAATATCATGAACCCACAGCAGATACTCTGTAGTCTGTAACAAACTTATTTTTTTGTGAACCTTAACAAAACTATTAACTGATATTAATCAGCAAGACACCGAATTGTACACATTCAAAGCAAGCTAAAGGATTTCCTGAACAAGGACAGTCTATGGCTTAAAAACAAAAAAAAATTATTAATAAATAAAAATAAAATGTCTTCTCTTGTGTCAACAAAACAGTTTTAATCAGGGTTGGCAAACCCCCCTTTTTTTTTAAAAAACACAAAAGCTTATTTTCTTTGCCCTCTAAAAATTGTAAAAATTATTCGAAGTAATAGTGACACACAAACACAATAATGCTATTATAATTCTGTAATTTTATAAAAACAAAAACAAAAGGGTAGAAAATAGAAAAACAGTCAAATATGAAAAACTAAAACATAAAAAAAAATAAAAACAAATTCAGTCTATTAATTTTTATACAATATGAAAATGTTAAGCATTTGTTTCTGAACCAAAGTAAACCTAAAACAAAGTAGGTACCTATAACTAAACAATACATTTCTGTAAAAATTTAAAAGTATGTCCTGGGCGATGTATGGCTTAGTGGAACATAGGAAATCCCATGTAAATTTTGAGGTGGCTAAATATTGGCTCCCCTGTACATTTGAGAGAAAAATTGTATTGTAATTTTTTGAAGAGACCGATATAATAAACCCCTCTGCCAAGTTTGAATAAATTTTAATAAGCCAATCCTAACTTATTCAATTAAATGTGATGGCAAAATTACGAAATTTTCATAGTTTAGGTAATACAGCAAACACCAGCAAATAATTTCTATGACGCTATTGTCAAAAATTGACGTAAAGCTGGAAATAATGAATGAAGCCTACTTCGCATTAAAAACACATTTTCGTTTCACCAATCCGGCAATCACACATTCAAAATAAAAGACATCATTATGTTTTTCTTATTAAGCCTTTAATTTAACACAACATACCTAAGACTACAGATTTTCACAAAAACATTAATTAATTAAATGTTCAAACAACAGCCCTATGATCAAACACACAAGTTAACTTTGTACGTATCGTTTCCATGACAACAACCTTTACTGAAAATCAATATAAAATTCTCAATTAAAAACCAGACTAAGGTGAGTTTATATAAAAATTCAAATTTTTGCCTTAATCAATTAGCAATAAGAATACATAAAACCATATATTCAAATGTAAGCGCTTAAAACGATATTATAGCTTTAACTTTTGCCTTAATCTCTATGTTGTGACCTTAAAGTTCGTTTATGAGTAAAATTAAAACCTTGCTGGAAACGCGCATGCGCTAAGTTTATTTTGAATTTTGACATAATATTTTAAAAATTGTGGTTTTGTGTGTGGTACCAGACATTGACATGTTATTACGTCAATGGGCACCAGAGCAAGGACAGTCAAGGATTAATAAACCCAAAACATTTTTCTTGTCCTGCCTAATAATATAATATGGATTATAGACATTTTATTGATTTAGCGTTAAGCCTGCACCCGTGGAATTCGAGCCTGGAACACCGAAATCATGTATGGAGACTTCAAAAATGATAATTACCACACAATACTCCAAATCTGGCAACCAAAAACCAAGAATAACACAAACAACCAATAGCTGGCAATGCAAATCAGCTCTCATCAGGATTGGCATGGCATAGGTAAAGGCTGCAAACGCAGGCTTTGTCAGGCACTCGGCCGACGATACAGCATCCAAACCAATGACGTCACCAGCAACAGGACCGGACCCAGAAACATCAAAGACTTTGCACAGTGCAAGTGTGTGAACTTAGTGAACTTTCCAATTTATTTTCGCTTCTCTTAAAGCATATGTGCGCGTGTGCGCGTAAGTTTCAATGGCTCTGGACGCAATCCAAAAGCCTACTTGTTAATATTTTACTGTGGTTGGAAAACAGATAACTTTGAAGTTAGCGTCTAGAGTTGACTTGTGTGTTTGATCATAGGGCTGATTCACAGCTAAACAGTATCCTAACCGATCATAAAATTCATTTCTAACATTACTCAGTTGATATTGAGAAATTCTGTCACATTCTAACGAAATATAGCTTTTTAGCTGCTCTAGATTTTCAAATTTTACATCTTTATAAATAAAATTTTTTAAGTGGTCTCACAGAAAGGAGTCGTTTGGCGAAAGGTCAGGAGACTTCACTGGCCGAAGGATTAGATGCCGTAGGCCAATAATATTTCCGATAAAAATATTTTGCAAGTATTCCCATCCATTTGATATCAGATCTCCTGATTTTCGCGTACAAACTCTTCTAGTGCGGGTTCAATTCGATTCTGTAGTAATTCCAAATAGGTTACTGCTGTAAAGTTGCTTTTCATAAAAAATGGTCCAATAATGTGATGTTAGGACAATTCCCGCCCAAACACTTATTTTTTGTGGATATTGCGTCCGAGTATGAACAAGACGATGTTCATTTTGTTGGCTCCAATACCGGCAATTTTAAACATTTGGTTCGTTGTTGAGGATGAATGTACATTCATCGGTAAAACAAATATTTCTCAAACAATCCTTATTATTATTTGCTCTTTCCATTACCTCAAAACAGAATATCATTCTCCGTTCTTCCATCACCTTGCCGTAGCTCTTGATGTTTTTCATACTTGTAGGGAAAATATTTATGTTTTTTTTTTAAGTGCGCAACACTGTGGTTATTCGAAGATGACCTCTTTTGAGGAAACTTCTATTATCGATCTATGTCGATGACGTAGGAAATTGGCCGATAAATGGCAATCCCCTGTATACAGGAACTGCCGTTGGTGGGATCTATAATCCCAGCGTGGTTAGGAATGAAGTGAGTACAACTGATAGTGGTTTGATACCGATTTATTATTAAATTTTACATCTATTTATATTCAACGAGATTACTTACACACAAAATTACCCGGAGTTGCTGAATGTGCACTCTTGCTGTATGTTGGACCCTCTGATGATTGTGCTGACTGTGTAGGTCCGCGTAGTCGGCTAGTGGGTCACCGTATTGCAATTGTTTTTAAGTAAATAGTTAATTGTTTTGTTTAGATAATATATGTCTAATTTAGGTCGAGAGATTTTGGTAATTATAAATTAATAAATGCATAAGATTAGGTAAATTAGACAGTGGTTTAATGTTTTTCTATGGCTTGTCCAGGAATCCTCGTGCTAGTCATTTTATTTTCCTCCACGTGCAGTAAAATATCAAGATCTCTATTATCCCTTTCTTCAGCTCTATTGACATTCTAAGTTGAGCATTTACAGTTATTTATTACAGTGCCTTTGGACTAAAATTTACTAATAATAAGTTTAATTAATGAAATGGAAGGGATAGGCTTGTCAGGAAATTGAACTGAAAACATTTCAGACACTGCTCTTAAGCTGTTTCCTGTATAACACCACTTAATCATAGTTACTTTTTCCTAAATGCAATAGCTAATATTTAGCTATAATTAAAGCGCCTACAATGAAAATGTTGTCACTGACGCTACTTTTCGTTTTGTCAATGTCAAGTAATAATTTGTTGGTGTCTGCTGTATTACCTAAACTATGAAAATTTCGTAATTTTGCCATAATATTTAATTGAATAGGTTAGGATTGGCTTATTAAAATTTATTTAAACTTGGCACATGGGGTTATTATATCGGCCTCTTCAAAAAAATACAATACAATTTTTCTCTAAAATGTACAGGGGAGCCAATATTTAGCCACCTCAAAATTTACATGGGATGTCCTATGTTCAACCAAGCCATGCATCACCCGAGATATACTTTTCAATTTTTACAAAAATGTATTGTTTAGTTATAGGTACCTAGTTTGTTTAAGGTTTACTCTGGTTCAGAAACAAATGCTTAATATTTTCATATTGTATAAAAATTAATATACTGAATTTGTTTTTATTCTTTCTACTGTTTTATGTTTTAGTATTTCATATTTGACTGTTTTTTTATTTTCTGCCCATTGTTTTTGTTTTTATAAAATTAAAGAAATTATAATAGCAATATTGTGTCTGTGTGTCACTATTACTTCGAGTAAATTTTACAATGTTTAGAGGAAATGGCTTAAACCAAATAAGCCCGGTTTACTCAGTTAAAAAATAGAAATGAAAGATAAAAAATACAGTTGTTTTCTTTAAAAAAACAAGTTGGTTTAAACCTGCCAACCCTGATTTTAATGTACATGTTTATGCAACCAAACATGCACGACTAAAAAAGGAAATTTTATTGGTCACAACTTGCCATGCAACAGAAAAATCATTCGACAAATAATACCATTACCAACTTTTAAAAAATAAAAAATAAACGGTTTCATAAAAGTCTATTACGATAGTGAAAACTTATCGAAACAGCTCTGTTATGAAACCAAAATAGAAACAGATGGCAGATTTTATCTGTCAAACTGAACCTCGCCTTTTTGTACATTATTAACTAATTGTTATAATATGTAAAACGTTATAAATGTACAAATAAAGACCTTTATTATTATTATTATTAAAAAATATGTTATATGTTTGTATGCGAGTCTTACCCAGGATGGCGCAAACGTTTCTCAAAGCTAGAAGCTGTTTCAAAATGTCAGAAATTGCAGATTCCAATTCCTCAAAGCCGTATTGATGAGCAAGGCCTAATGTGTCTAGTATTACGTCTTCTTTGAGGGTCATCAAAAACATATGACCTAAAATTTCTTAACTTTAAAATCTATTAAATCCCAATTTATTATGGCATACATAATCTTATATTTAACTACTAAAAATAAACTTTTCTAATAATTTTAAGGGTTTACAGTGAAAATTATCCGTCTGTAATAAAAAAATATACAAATACAGGGTGCCAGGTAAGTATAGGGGATACTCTCGGGAACATATAGGGGAGGTCAAAGTGACCCTAATTTGTCATAGAAACAAAAATCCTAAGGTGCCCCTTAACGGATCTTGTTCGACATCAGTAAAGCATTCGACAGGGTCTGGCACGACGGCTTGATCCTAAAACTAATAAAATCGAGTCTACCTGTATATCTCGTCAAAACAATAATATCATTCCTGGAAAACAGAACATTCGCTATGTCATCGAAAAACGAAGTTTCATGAAAAACAAAGAACGGCAAGTGTCCCACGAGGCTCCTCAATCGCCCTAGACATGACGATGACACAGCCATAACCGCATCCACCAAAAAGCCGCCACCAGTAATAGAAAAATTGCAACATCACGTCAATCTCATAGACAAATAGCTGGGCAACTGGAGAATTCGGCTAAACGATTAGCACTTATTATCCTTAATGATTCAATCAAATATTAATCATTCACTGGCCCGGCCGTTTCGTGCCATAGTAGGTGCCGAAAATCAATGTTATCGACGTCTAGGTTCGCGCGTCACTTCTCGATTGAAATTTCTACGCATGCCAGGTGATCTGACGTCAGAGCAGAGCAAACAAAACTGTTGATCACGACCGATACTAGCACTTTTACACGTAGAATTTCCTTGAAGCCAGGTTTAAATAGCGTGAGAAACCACATTGGTAAAAAAGGCACCAAGTGTGTCGCAGATATTTCTGGATTAATTATTACCAAGTGGTGAAGTGTTAAACCCATTGGGGGGATCTGTTTCCTGGCCTAAATCAAGGAAGAAACCAGTCCAACAGGTAAAATAGTGATGCAGTTCGATTGTGGCGTGGTTTTGACCTCCTCCATTTTATTTGTTTCAGGTTTTATCCTCTTTTACATTTATTTTATTTTCTCTCATTTTATATTATTCTATTCTATCTCAATTTATTTTATTCTACCTTTTCTCATTTAATTTCATTCTATTTTCATCAAAACATTCAATTCCACAAATTTTTTCTTTTGCGATAAGCAACTCTTGTTTGTTATCCTTGCTTGGATGCCTGATCCACCAAGTTGCAGCATGCTCCGGTAGATTGTTGGCGTTGGACGATCCTGGGCGTGGAGTTCTTTTGGCGTGAAGCCGATTTGATGGGAGCCACGGCCATTCTGTTTTGACAGTGTTGTCCTGTTCACCGCCATTTTGTTGTGCCCCTGTTGCCCACCTAGGAGCGTTACTGGAGAGACTGCAAAATGTTTGGATCCGAAGGAGCTTAGTAAAAAGATGAGTAAAATTTTATTATTGTGTGATGTGGATTTATCGTCCAACTGGAATTAACCGTGGATTTGATTGATGATATTGATAAACAATTTATTATTTCTTATTTTTTGAACCTTAACCCAAAATGGTACTTTAACGTGCAAATTGTAATCCTTTAAAATCAGTACCGTCTTATATTAATCTAATGTAACGTTTATATATTGTTAATTGTTTTTACTAGTGAGTGTGAGGCATCACGTATGTTTTTAGTTTAAGTGTTAAGTGTATACCTGTTAAACGAAAGCTACCTTTTAAATTCAGGGATTAACTACATTTATCCTTCGTAACTTGGAATTGCAATGCTTAAATGTAATACTTTCTGCTTTCCCTAGTAATGTTAATAAATAAGCTCTATTGAAACTTAATCAGTGGGCTTGTTTTATTACTTTCTCTAGTTAGGAAAATTTTCCATTCATTAATACTCTTTTAGTCAATTGACTTATCAAGGATCTTATTATTTTATTAGCATTTTGGCTTAAAACTCAGTTTCTTTGTTTAACGTTCATCTTTCTTTGACCCCTTTGGTCCTTAATTTCTTTCTATTTTCTGACAGTCCCTTTGGCTGTCTGGCGCCCAAAGTTTTCTGGAAAGACGTAAATAATATTATCAACTTTCGAACCACGACCCTGCTCTAAAACCGACACGACTATACCTGAGGAGCCGCGGTTTATTCACTTGAGCAATTAAAAGATTCTTATTTCCTAATTGAATCTATAATCATTAATGGTAAATGATACAAAATTATTAGTTTTTTAATCTTTTATTATTTTTGCTGTTTCCATTGTTACACTATAGTGAATATGCTGGCATACATCTAATTTATGGACAAGCACACGACAACTGTGTGGAGGCGAGAAGAATTTATTCTGATACATTTCCAAATCGACGTTTACCGCACCGAAGAATTTTTGAAAGGGTTGATCGTAGCTCAAGTGAATACAGGTAAAAGGTGCAAAAAAAAAAATGCTAAAAGTAGCTAATCTTTTGCTAATCTATCTTAGGAAATTTTTTGTTGCATTGTGGTGGAGAAGGGCCTTCCAGAAGAGCAAGAAACCTTCAGGTTAGTTAGGTGGGTTGTTCATAAGACCCTTCGAGAATAACTGCTCTGCATTCTTATCACGTTCAAAAAATACACGCCATGTCTCCCGCTGATTATCCTGCAAGAATCAACTACAATTGGTTTTTACGATTTAGGCAAAATCATAATTTTACTAGTTTTGTTTTGTTCACGGACGAAGCCGGTTTTACCCGAGACGCGAGTTCTAGATAGGAAATATAAAATATATCCTACCCCAGGCTCTGACGTAGCCGTATTTCTTGATAGCATCTGCTATCTCAGCTTCCGTTACACTGTAAAATAGTATTGGCGGTTGATTTGAATATTGATTTTAGCGACGAGTTGCGCAGTATTTTCAATTAATTCAACCTGAGAATGCACTTATCAGTGCCTTTGAGTATTACCCAACATTCTGCTACTCTTATCGACTACGTCTGCACTAATTTTGATATGGACCTGGACTACAATACATTATCTTCTGGACTATAACCATCAGGCAGTATTGGGTTATTTTCCTCACCAGAGTTGTCGAACCCGAGAGAAATCAAGATTGGAAAGGATTGTCAGTAAGGAGCATTTAAATCGATTTCGAGAACAATGTGCCCTAATGTCTTGGGAAAATATTGTCGGATCTTCGGATCATTTCACTACTTTCTAGACCAAGATTAGTTACGCCTGTGACAATTCATTTTATTTAAAAAAATTAAAATAAAAAAAAGGAAACTCTGGATTATCCAGGGAATTAGAAACTCCTCTTTTTTTGTCACCTACTTTAACAACTACAAACGCATTTTTAGACTGGTCTTAAAGTGTGCCAAGGAACAGTACAATGGCCAGATGATCTCAAGGGTGGGTAACAGATCCAAGGAACAATTGTCTATAATTAACCACTTAAAAGGAAGAGGTGACTCTCTTCAATCAGCCAAAGCTATTGATCCAAATACTTTTAATCAGTATTACTGCTCGGTGGCACATAAATTGACATCCGGCCTGCCTTGTGGATCAGATCAACTTGATTATTTCACCGATGTGTCGTTTCCACAACTTCTATTTAAATCCAACAAATTTAGAAGAAGTGTGCGACACCTCTAGGGAAATAAAGTCTCGTATCATCTCCTTTTCGCTGGATGAAGTTCTTTCGTGCCTGAAGAAGGCTGTAGTGGTGCCTCTATTTAAGGGGGGTGACTATGACGATCCTTCAAACTATCGACCCATATCTCTCCTGGCAACAATTTCGAAGGTGATTGAAAAACTAATAAAATCTAGATTACTACATTTTCTGACGACAAATAACATTATAACATCATGTCAGTTTAGCTTTCAGGCATTAAAAATACAAATGATGCAAAGAGGATGTTTCTCTTCATATTAATGAGGACGAGAGTCTTGCGGCAGTATTCTGTGACTTTTCAAAAGCCTTCGACTGTGTTAACCATAGGGTTTTGCTGCGAAAGCTACAACACTATGGAATACGGGGCGTAGCGCAGGATTGGTTCTCATCATACTTGTCTGATAAAACTCAGGTTGTGAGGATTAATGGGAGTTTCTGTTGTCTTTCGGAAGTGGAGTCGGGTGTCCCACAGGGTTCCGTGTTCGGTCCAATTTTATTTTTGCTTGCGACCTGGCAAGCCTGAATATTCAAGGCAACTTTTTTGCTTTTATGGCACTAGAGCACCATTGAAATTTTGAAGGACATGGTCAGTAACGACCTACAGAGGGTTAAGAAGTGGTGCGACTCTTGAGTTTTAACGTTGGCAAGACTAGCATATTGACCTTTGGTTTTGCCTGTGATGATCTTGCCTTGGATACCCGGAGGGTGGAGAATAGAACGGTTGCTAGATTTCTGGGACTGTTTATCGACTCCAGGCTTAGGTTTGAGCAACATGTTTTGGAACTGAACAAAAAATTGTCGGCTAGCTGTTTGTCGTTGGCATCGTTGGAGCTGGAGTGTACGATGGCCAAAATGATGGGGATTTTGTAGTCGGCAACTTTTAAATTCAGTTTTCATTATTCAAGAAAGAGCTCTTAGATATATGTGTAGAGCTAAATCTCGGGGTCACTGTAAACCTCTATTTAATAAACATAAAACTCTAACTGTGTTCTATTTATACTGGAAACGGTTCGTCTAATACACAACAAATATCCTATAGTTCTGCAGGATAACTTACAGGGCACTTATAACACCAGACAGAATCAAAATATGTTGTTTTGACACCCTATCCCTAGATTGGCTCTTATCAGGTCCTCTATAATCTACGAGAGCAAAAAAATATATAATTATTAAAGTTTAGAGTATAGATGTCTGTCATATTAAATATTTTACTGCAGAGGGTCTATTACAGCCTGGAGGAATACTATCACGAGAAATTTTAAATTCTAATGTGTAATGTTCTTTGTTCATATACACTTATTTATGTATTTCTTTTATCTATTGCTTGTTATGTGATTTAAACTATATTTTGTATATTTTAGCATTATTACATCTTTTTTACTAATTTATACATCAGATTCTCTATTTTTTATATTTTTCTCACTGTCTCTGATAGGGTGCAAAGGAATCTAGGAAAAAAAACCCCCGGAAAAAAAACCCCGGAAAAAATACCCCCGGAAAAAATACCCCCGGAAAAAAAACCCCCCGGAAAAAATACCCCCGGAAAAAAAACCCATAGGAAAAAATACCCCCGGAAAAAAAACCCCGATATAAAAACTTAGAACACGCGTGCGGAGTATACGAAGGTACGTAAAACTGGCGTCTACAGACAGGAATATCACTCTTGCTTCCTGGCTTCCTGGCTTCCGCATGCGCACATAATGCTGTAACTAATAATTATAGACTTTATTGGTTAAACAGGCGCTAACACGGCATCTAATCCACCTTTTTGGTTGCAATTCGGTATATGCTAGATATAAAAAAATTGTAATAATTATAGACTTATATTGGTTAAACAGCGCTAACACGGCATCTAATCCACCTTTTTTGTTCATATTCGCCTTTTTCAAGTTCACCGGCCAATTATTTACCAGACGCTAGTCGTATCGTTCTCTCTGTACCCGTTTGGTACAGCTTGTGGAGTTTCTTTTATATTTTTTTCCTATGGGTTTTTTTTCCGGGGGTATTTTTTCCGGGGGGTTTTTTTTCCGGGGGTATTTTTTCCGGGGGGTTTTTTTTCCGGGGGTATTTTTTCCGGGGTTTTTTTTCCGGGGTTTTTTTTTCCGTTTACCGGTGCAAAGCCTTTTTATTTATTTCTTTTTCCATTGCTTTTATTGTCTGGTATGCCCTTGTATCTCCTCTGCGTAAATTTAGCTTAGCTTTAGCATCTTGACTTGACTTGTGACTGTAGGTTTAGTTTGGTTTTAGTAAGCTTTGTCAACTATAGCAGATTCTTTGGATAATAAAGCATATTTATTATTATTAATAATAAATTGCCATAATTTGCATATCTGGCATGAAGGAAATCATCATGCAACATTACAGACAAAGCACCAAGAAAGGTTAATGGTTAACATGTGGGCAGGTTAAATGGTGCCATGTATTTCAGATTCATATTCATATTCATATAGTTTATTGGTGCTAAAGTTTTTCCAATGCACACAAGTCAAATAAAAATTATAGTTAATCATTAAAATTTGAAAGTTTAAAATTGACTGGCAATCAAAATACTACACTAAGAAATCACAATACATAGTTAATCAACTCTACAGATCACAATCCTACAGATTAAAAGGTTATATAAAATTAATTTCACTGCAGGCTAAAAATGCATCAGTTGAGTAAAAGGCTTTCGATGTCAAAAAATGTTTTACCCTTTCCTCATTGGTAGATCCTGCACCGTCTTGGAGAGTTTATTAAAGCATTTTACTGCAAAGAAATTCGGCCCATTCTGGCATTTTTCTAATCTATAAAATGGTATAGACAGACTATCCTTATTTCGCGTATGATATAAATGAACATCACCATTCGTAACATACATGCCGATATTCTCCTTAGTGTAGAGAAGATTTTCCAGGATAAAAGCACTCGGAAGAGTCAGAATCCTATGATTATTAAACGCGTACTTATACTCATCTCTATATCCGATTCCTGCTACAATTCTAACTGCTCTGCGCTGTAGTGCGAATATTCTTTTAGCTTCCGCTGATTGCCCCCAAACTATAATGGCTTAAGAAAGGAGGGAGTGACACAGAGCAAAATATGCTGTTCTTAAGACTCTACCAGATACACTACTTGCCAAATTGCGGAGAAGATAGATATTTTTGCTAACTTTGGATGCCAAACCGTTGACATGTACATCCCATTGCAGTTTCGGATCCAGAGCAATGCCCAGAAATCGCACACTATCTTGTATCGCCAAGTCTGTGTCGTACCGACGCAGGGAAAAAAATCATGGAATGGGTCTTTGATTCATTCAGTATAAGGTTATTCTGAAGAAACCATTCATAAACGTTCGACCGCGCATCGCGCGTCCTCTGTGACAACTCGTCACAATCCTTAGTCTTAAAACTTATGGTGGTGTCATCTGCAGAGAGGCTAAAGTCAACAGTATCGATACTTTGTGGTAAATTATTAATGTAAAATGAAAATAAAAGGGGACCAAACATGGTCCCTTGTGGTACGCCCACCAGTAACTCCCTACTCTCCGAGTATGCAGCTTCCATCTCAATAACTTGAGACATATTGCTCAAATACGAGCTCATAAGCCTAAAGCTATTCTCATTAAAATTGTATGACTTGAGTTTATCTAGCAGAAGGACATGGGAAACGCAGTCAAACGCCTTGCTCAGATCGCAAAAAATCGTGCCGACAAATTCCCTATTTTCAAAGGCATCTAGAACATACGTAACAAATTTTATGATGCTGGTAACAGAAGACTTACCCCTCCTAAAACCGTGCAGAGATTCGGTAAAGAAATTGTGATCCTCAAAATATTTTAGAATTTGATGTGCAATACATCTCTCAAAAATTTTGGATAATATTGGTAGAAGAGAAATAGGTCTATAATTACCCTCATCATTCCTGTCGCCCTTGTTCTTATATATGGGAACAACCAAAGCACGCTTCAATGCATCCGGGAAATATCCTGCCCGAATCGACATATTAATAAGTTTTGTTAAAGGGTATACGATTATTACTCTAATTGACTTAACTAAAGGCGTATTAAGTTGATAAATATCCCTACTCTTAAATTCTTGACAATATCCCTAACCCCAATATAAGATACCTCTCTGAAAATGTCATTAAATTATACATGTCGGTTCGAAAGTTAGAGCCGAAAAGGCAAGTCGCTGGGTACCCTTTTGGGGCTTTGCATCTCCATTAAGGGAACTTTAGGATTTTTGCTTTTGACAAATTAGGGTTATTTTTACCTCTTCTATACGCTTTTCGAACAGAGCGGTAAGCTGGGGTTTCCTCGAAAACGAACACCGCAACGTAAAATAGCGCTGCCGTCATATCCAAAGCCGTGTCAGTGTGGCAGTTGGCTCAACGTTTCTTGATCTAGGTTGAGGTAAATTCATATGCGGTTTCTTCTGCACGTTTTTTTTAATAACTCCGATTCTTCCTCTCTCCTTTTAACCTCATCTTCTTCTAAAATGATTACAAGCGCAAGATCGATGTCATTTCGTTTAAAAAACAACGGCACCGTTTTAGAACTATATTAGTCGAGTTTTGACGGCCGCTATATGACGGTGCCGTTTTCGAGGAAACCGTAGCTTTACTGCCATTAAATTAAACCTTTAAATATTCTTTACTTACCTGTATAAATATATTTCAAGAGAATCTTGAAAGCCTTTACAGGCGCATCAGGAAGTACAATTTCACTCTAAAAAAGTTAAAAAATATTAATTAAATTCCAATAAACTGAATCACGTGTAATTGTTTTATTGGTTTTCCTAAATTTCTTGGAAACGTTCGAATTATTGATATTAATGATTTTTGTTGTATAGTCTAATCTAACACGATAAAATGACGTTTTCTAGTGGTTTAGTGATCGCCTACAAAAAAAAAGAAGTGTTTTAAAAGTGACGTAAAATGTAAACATTTCTTCTGACTTGTTAACGTTATGACAAGTAGCATTAATTTAAAATAGAATGTTTTGGGCAGGTATTATTGATCGCTTAGGTTGCGCTACAGGTTAAATAGAAATACTTATTTATTTAATTTCTTTGCAAAACACATAACCAATTCTTCTTCTAGGAAATTTTTCTCTTCTATGCCGGCAGGAACTATGATAATAATATGCATGATGGTGCCCTACTCCTTTTTTCCATTGCTGTCCAACAATATTTGCACGAACTATATCTCAATCGCCAGATCTCCGCTTACTCCCCCTGCCTCGGCGCCCCCCCCCTCCCCCCCCCCCCCACCGGATTGGAGATGGGGCTGCGTGACCCCAGGCTGCCGATCCGTATGTGAGGGTGGGGCGGATGATTGATTTGATGAGGAGGAGTTTGCTTTTGTGTCTGAGGGTGCTGTGTCGGTTGAGCGGAGGGTATAGTTGGTTGTAGAAGAGCCTGGCTTTGTTGGTAGTGTTTTGGATGTAAGGGCGCCAGAACTGTGCGGTACTCAAGTACAAGTACTTGATGGAAGTACATTTAGTGTACTTGATATTCAGTCCAGAGTACATTAGACCAGTATGTACTCGTACTTGTACTCTCACTGCTTTTAGGAACTTGTTGCACTCGAGTAAATCTTAGCGTACCAGTTATAACGCCACAGCAGAAACTTTAGACTATGTATGTGCGAAATATGGAATAAAATCGAATCAAATTGTCGCCACAGTTACTGATAATGGTAGTAACTTTGTCAGAGCTTTTAAAGAATATACGTTGCAAGAATCTGCAGGAAACTAGTCCAAAAATAATGGGAACTCGCACTTAGCGATGACGACGCAGGTGAGGATGAAAATACCACGGACAAAACACATGCATGCAACTGGCAAATGTCGTAAACTGTGGGCAAAGGCGGACAGGCCAGGAACAGCAGAAATTATAATGAATGTTTTGGGTCACACCTTAAGCGACCCTGGTGAAACCCGTTGGAATTTCTATTTCGACTGTATATCTTGGATTTTGCATTAAGATACAAGAACAAAATTGGCTACTTTACATCAAAGGCTGGGCCTTCCCCATTTTAAAGAAATTGAAATCCAGTATTTGGAAGTTTGTTCTTAAGTAATAAAGTCTTTGGCTACAGATTTGGATATACTACAGGGTGAAACCAGTACTTAATTTCGTTATATACTTCCAACATTGACTTCATTACCTAGCAAATGGAAAAATATGAAAGTCCATTTTCAGGGCCCTAGACATTACAGCGCAAATTTGATTTCAGACGCATGTCTTGAGGCATTGTATAAACCGTTTTCCTCTGCTTTTCATTTGAAATGTGAAGAAACATTAATAGCCTCAGTTTTTTGCCCAAATTTTAAACTTCGGTGGTTTAATAGTTTCAATACCCTAAGAAGTGAGACCCAGGCCTAGATTGGTATTTCTTTGGACAGTGTAAAACAAACATTTATTTCATGTGCTGAATGACTGTTAAATTCTGAAAATGTTGATAATGGCGATGGGAATATGTATGTAGATAGTAATGAAGAGGCTCCTGAAATGGAATACAACGAGTTTATTGATTTTCTCGAAGTCGAAACTGAACACAAGAAATCTAAGTAAAAAAACAGGATAAAAGAAGATGAAAAGTTGAGTTGAAGCTTTTACATTATCTTGAGTATAAGACAATCGATCTGCCAATGCTGGATGACTACCCAACAATAAAAAAAGTTTTTATACGATATAATACATGTTGACCATCTTCAGCTCCAGTGGAACGACTTCTTTAATTTGCGACAATGTTAAATGACCCTCATCGCCATTACTGGTCAAAATTTCGAAAAACTTGTAGTATTAAAAGCAAATAAAGTTGGTTCATAAAGAGGTATAGACTTTATTGTGATTATATCCAAAATTAATTGACTAAATACAACACAAAATTTATTTTCTGTATTTGCTTAATGGTGGATATTTACCCTTTCAGTATACTAGTTTGAACAAAACCCATTAGATTATAAAACGAAAAATAAATTAATGTACTTGGTATTCTGTACTTACAAAAGTACTCGAGTACTTACTAAAAGTGCTATTGTACTCTGTGTACTTGATACTCGAGTACTTTTTGAAAACAGTACTTGTACTCTGTACTCGAATACTTTCTTCTTGTACTCGGAACAGCTCTGTGCCAGTGGAGAGTTTTGTCGAGGGTGATACCGAGGCATATCACTGTGTCGCACTAGGTATGTCGCGCCCATCCAGGTTGATCACGCCGCACTTAAAACAGAAGTTTACACGACCTTAAAAAGTATTTATTGACGAGAATTTGAAATGCAGGCAACATTCTTAATAATCCCATATTAGAATTAGATAAATTTTATTTTATAAAGAGTATTAAAAAGTTTATTGCACATTTGCCTAACTTCAACTGATGCCTGCATGTGAATGGTGACGACTGGAGAAATTTACTAAGGTAAAACCTGTCCAGAGATATAAGAAAGTTATACTTTGCCTTTGAATTGGATTATCCAAGGGTGGCCATAAACAACCAATAAATGAATGAATAAATGCAGGTAAATTATGGTCCGTACATAAAAAGGTCTTAAAGTAAACTGCAAATCCGGAAGACGTAATTTCATTATTAAAGTAATAGTTTGGTGATTTTAAACCGATTTTTATCTGATTCAAAATGAGAGGGTTAATCCCATAAAACAAATTATGTTCTAAATACTGTATATATAGCCACTCTAGTTAGTTTTAAGCTTAGTAATTATTCTTACTTCGTGTGTAACACAGCGTTTGTTTAATCGTGTGTGAGTCATGGAAAATATGTGCGAGCCCAATGTATCTCAGGAGATAACCCCGTCGAAAAGCAGAAAACACTTTTCTGTGGAAACTAAAGAAGTTATAAACAATGTTTATGTACTTTAGGGATTTAAAGTACCCTTTAAATTCCTATTTTCAGGGAAAAAAGTGGTACTTTAAATCCCTAGGGATTTAAAATGTACTTTAAATCCCTAGGGATTTAAAGTAAATTTCTTTGCAATAAAAGCTAAATTTCGAATTTTATTTTCAATAATTTTATTAGAAAATATAACATGACATGGATGCAACAAAAGTGTAACGTGTTTAGAACAATATTAAACTATAAAAAATAACATAATTTCTATTACCATTAACAGTTATGTTTACCCCACTGCAATTAGCCAAGTGAAAAAAAGGTAAATTATCATTATTGCAGCTGTTATTTTTAATAATTAAAGTGTTTTTGAAAATTGTAGCCGTTGTCGTCGTCGGTGGCACCGACGATGTCGTTGGTGTTTCATTTTGTACAATAGGAATCGAAATATCTGAAGACGTTTCGGTGGAAGTACCAGTAAAAAGTTGATCTGCCATACTTTTTTTCTGGTATAAGGAATTTTCCACATATCCCTCAGCGACGGTGCTACTCTTCCAGCCGCCATGTCTTTTAAGCTGATCTATCGTTACTCCAGAGTCGGCTAGTAGCGATGCTGACGTCCTTCTAAAACAATGACCAGTGTACACTTTTGCATCTGGAAGCTTTAAATATTCGGCAATCTTGGTTGGCAGTTGTCCAATCGTATTCTTGCCCAATGGCTGAGACGTGCATTTTCCATTTCTGTACCCAACGAAAAATCTTGTATGGCCTTGTATTGATGGAGATCTTAAGGCAATATACTTCTTCACCAATCGTACTACATCTGTGGAGTTTTCCTTTGACCATTTTATAACAAAAGATCGGTCTTTTTCTGTCTTGGTATCTCGTAAATTGACCAAAAATAACGTTTCATAGTCTAGGACATCGGTTTTGTCAAGCTGGCAGAGCTCCTTGCCTCGACAGGCTCCTGACACGCCCATGACTAGAACTACCTGGAACAAAGTATAAATAAAATAAATAGGTACCTACTTTATTTTCCAAAAAGCGTCTAAATAACATAGACATAGGTATAGACTGGGACAAAATATCGGTTGAAAAAAAATGTGTATCTTACCTTTTGCCCCAAAAATTCATAGTCGGGTGCTTTTTCCAGGAACGCTTTAATGTTGTCAACATCGAGTGTTTTCGACTTTTTTGGTTTGTAGCCCTCATTTTGTCGTTTCAAAAAAGCGGTTAGTTTGCAGAATTTGCTAATGTCGACGCCCATGTCTGTTACAATTGTGGCTTTTATCATCGAATATACACTCCACAGTGACGATGCTTTAAGCTTTTTTGACTTTTCTAAGAAATATGCTAATAGTACCTTTTCTTCTGTAAATTCTTCTACGTTCCGTTCTTTGCACCATTTGATATACTCAGATAACTGTTTTTTTATATTGTTCTCCAGATTTTCTTGGTAATAATTGGCCTACAGCCTCTTGAGCTGCCTTTTCGATTTGTTCCATCGCGATAAACGTCTTTCAGTGGATGTAGCGTGTTTGACTAATATTTATCGAGTGACTTTTGTTTTACTTAGTTACTTGTCATAACTTGTCATTTGGTCGTTGATATGGTAACATCAGCCGCTTCGATGATTTTTTAGAAATAGAGTACCTACCGTTTAGTGGCATTTAATTTTTTTTTTTTAACGTTTTACCTATCCTAAAGTACATAAAATAGTATATACACATCAGGACCAAAGTGTTTTTAAATCCCTTGACAAATTATAGCCCTCCCGTTGGTCGGGCTATAAACTTTTTGTCTCGGGATTTAAAATACCACTTTAGTCCCTAGGTGTATAATGCACTATTATTCAACTCTCATTGAACGTGCGGTCAGCAAGCAAGCAGCGTTAGAAGAAACGGCCACATTAACAAAAATTCCAACATCAACTGTATGTAAAATTGTGAATAATCCCATTTTAGTCAGGAAAAAAGAATCGATACTGGCATTTTCTCGAAGGTAGATGGAAGTGATCAAGATATAATACGGCGTAAAATTTACAAGTTATACAAGGAACAAAGCGTGCCTACATTAGATAATTTAATTAAGAGGCTTGAAAAAACCGGCGTTAAATATGGCAGAACAACGTTATGGAAGTGTATCCAACACATGGGTTTTAGATTTAAAAAAATGAACAAACAACAAGTTTTAATGGAAAAAAAATAAGATTTACAGAGATCAGGAAAGGCCGATTATGTACTTGGATGAAACCTGGTTCGACATATATCATACCCCGGAAAAGGGTTGGGTTGACTCAAGCGGCAAGTGTAAAACAAGCGCGCCATCAAAAAGAGGTAAACGAACTACGATTGTTCATGCTGGATCTAAAGACGGATGGATTCCAAATGGACTTTCTCTGTCTGCAAAAAACATTAAAGATTCTTCTCTGGATTACCATGAGGACACTCATGATTGGTTTAAAAACAAGCTAATTCCAAATACACCTCCGAATAGCGTAATTGTAATGGACAATGCAAGCTACCATAGAAGGCAGTTGACCAAGACTCCCTCCTCAAATGACACAAAAGCAACAATCCAAAACTACATGTATGATAATGACATTTATTTTCAGGAAGATTACACCTAAAGGCAATTAATTGAGGTTTTACAAAGTTTAAAACTACAAAGGGAATACTTCTGTGACAATTATGTAAAAAATCTAGGGCATACAGTTTTAAGGCTTCGACCATACCATTGTATATTTAATCCCATCGAACATGTTTGGCACCAACTGAAATCTGCCATTCGTCGTAACAATATTTGCCCTACTATTAACTCCAGTGTACTTGAGCTTATAGAAACTGAAGTTTTTATCATCCCTTTACAAAGTTGGGCAAATTCTGTTACACATGTTGAAAAAGCGGAAAAATCCTATATCCATATAAACAATATAGCACAAATAATAATTAGAACAGATGTTGATAGCGATAGTGATGTTGATATATTAAGTGAATAATTATTATAAGTACCGAATAATTTGTATATTTTTGTAATCATAAATGTAATTTTTAATAATAAAATAACTTGTAATTTCACATTTAAACATAAATAAAATATTATTTAATGTCTTACTTATTTTTATTACAAACCATGATTAAATTCTAAGCAAAATACGGACCTGTTCGGCCATATTTCAATTTTACAGCTGGCCCAGGTCTTTCCTGATAGGGATCAGCTAGTCACTTTCTTATATCTCTGAACAGACTTTACACCGGGGTAAGTGGAACCGTGAATTTCAATAGCTTCTGTTTCAACTGGTTTTTAAAAAAAATGTGTCACATAATCTTGTTTATATTTGGCAGGCTTACTGATAAGACATTCTTTTAAAAATGTGCCAACATAGAAAGTGATAAGGGTTTTCACTTGTTTTTTTAGGATTTTTTTTTATTTTCGCTGTCCTCGGGTTACACTGGCCCCAGGTCTGTGGGGTAAGTGTAAACTAAGGCACATTTTTTTTATTTGGATTGAAATAACATTTGCCTGGGTAAGTGTAAACAATTAGTATTTTTGTATGATGAAAAAATATATTTATTTTTAACAGAAAAGTAACTATTTAACCAACGTTATATGTGTCAAAAACAATGTTAAATAATATTTTTACTTTTTTATTTTACATATAAGATAAGATAAGAATGCACTCTACAGGGATCTCGTAAACCACAGGAGATACAGAGATGGTTAAATTAGAGAAAAGTTGCGCATAATTGAATCCTGTAACGTCATGTTTTCAAATTTAAAAAATTCCGAATGCTTCCGAAGATATTTGGATAAAACCGAATTTTCGCGATTTTGTTTTAATTGATTTATGATTCTATTTGAAAAGACATGTCAAAATAAATTTTACATTCTCATTGCCACTTTTTCTCCCCTACAAGATAGTTTGATTACATTTTTGATCCGACGTTTCGTTTAGTCACAACCATCATCAACTTTGTTATTTTAAATAGTCGGAAAATTTTATTTTATGCTTAATAGATTCTACGTTTTATTCTAAATCCAACGGTGTATCACACTTATTAGTTATTAGACGTTTCAATATAGAAAAACACATCATCAATGAAAATAGGCACATTATCGAAAATATGTACGTTTTTATTGTTGTATTTAATAGTGATCGACCGATATGACTTTTTTAGCCGATACCGATAATCGGCCGATACCGATAATGTCTTGGCCGATAACGATATATATCGGCATATCGGCCTTTTTTAATTGATAACATTATTAATGTCTAAAATCTGAATATTCTGTAATATAATTTATAATTCTTTAACGTTCAATTTAAAATCACAAAAATTGCACTTTGGCAACACAGCAATAGGCGGTAATTTATGTGGCTCAGCGTCAAGTCATTGGTGAATCCCCTTAATTTGAATTTCTCGGTGAATCCCGTGCGTTTATTGCCGTGCATTCAGTATTGCATTCTTAAAGCAGATCGTTTTAAGTTCGATTATTTCTTGGCGTAATTTAGTTAATCTTTAACAAAGACATAATATTAATAGTTAATAATAATCCTATTGGAGTTTGGTGGAGTGCAAAGTAGCGAAATGGATGGAAAAAGTATTTATTGGAAATATTTCATAAAGAATAAATTATCCCCAGCAGATAAGAAATCCACCGCAAAATGTAAATTGTGTGACATAACCATTTCATTAGGGGGGTGGGAAAATCGGCGAATACCTCAAACATGAAATACCATTTAGAGAAAAAACATCCTCAAGAATATTATAAATTGAAAGGGACTGATTCAAGCTCAGGTTAGTACTAAATTTTTATTTTCCAGTTCACGTTATAAAAATATTTACCAACAATAGGACCTGCTCATTCAGGATTATATTATTATATAGGATTGAGGGGTCAACCACCCAGGAATTTTTTGCTAAAAATCTAGGGATTTATTTTATTAGGAATTTAGGGAATTTTAAGGGAATTTGTGTAAAAAAATTACTGAAAAAATCTGAAGAATTAAGTAATTTGTTGGGAATTTGGGGAAATTAAAGGAATTTGTGTAGGAGGGGTGACATTTTTCTTTTTCATCACTTTAAATCGTTTCATTAACAATTAACACCTACGATATGATTTTATTTAAAAACAAATTTCCCCGTTTATTTCAACGTTTTGACTTTTGATCACCCTGAGTCTATTCTTTTTAGAAACGGCTGGACCTTCTAGTAGTTCTAGTAGTACTTCAAACTCTAACTCTAAGCTATTGCAAGTCTCACTGGCTGACTCTTTCAAGCAAATGCAAAAGTGGGACATTAATTCATCCAGAGCGAAGGAGTTTCACTACCTTATAGGTGAAATGATATGTTTAGATAATCAGCCATTCAGCATTGTATCAGATGATGGCTTTACTCGGCTACTAAAGAAAGCTATTCCAAAATATGAAATTCCTTCTGACAAATACTTCAGAGAAAAAGTTGTACCAGATATTTACTCAAGATGTAAAGCACAAGTGACTCAAAAAATTTCAAATATGTTGGGAAAAGCATCTTCTACTACAGATATTTGGACGTGCAAATATACAAACAGTTCTTTTTTGTCTCTCACAATCCATTTTTTTGAAAAAACATGTTTAAGTTTAAATCAGAGATCCCATTTTTCACTTGCCTGCAAGAAGTTCCCAGGATCTCATACAGGAGACGCCATAGCTGAAGCATTTAATTATTTGTTACAAGAATGGAATATAAAAAGGGAACATATTCACTTAGTATTAGCAGACAATGCTGCCAATATGAGGAATGGTTTTGTTAAGGCAAAAGTAAATTATGAAGCATGCTTCATTCATTCTTTACAACTTGTAATACAGGATGCTATACAAAGTCAACGTTCAGTCAGTGATTTAATAGCAAGATCAAGAAAAATCGTTTCGCATTTTAATCACTCTCAAACTGCTTGCGATAAACTAAGTAAACTACAAGAACAACTAAACCTTCCCAAACACAAACTTTTCCAAGATGTGCAAACACGTTGGAATTCCTCATTTTATCTACTCTCTCGCCTACTTGAACAAAAACAAGCAGTAAATTTATATATTTTGGATCATGGGACTCTTACAGACTTGACATTTTCCGAATGGGAATTGGTTCGAAGCATTTTAAATTTGTTAAAGCCATTTGAAGACATAACAAAAATTACAAGTTCTTCAGACTGCTGCATATCTGAAGTCATTCCATTTGTTTCGACTATCACTGCCTATCTTAACAAAGAAAACGCTAATTTTGCAGGAGTAGGTACAATGAAAGAAGAATTGAAAAAGAGCTTGAATAAACGATTTCAGAATATATTTATAAAAAAACATTATAACATCGCGACTTTCTTGGATCCTCGCTTCAAAGACAATTTTTTTACAAAAGACCGTGATTTTATATGCGAATACATAACTACAAATCTAAAGTCCCAAATAAAAGAAAACAATACATCTGTAGAACATTCCAGTTCCCCTGACATTTCGGATTACATTCAAGACCATACAATAAATGAAACTATAGATTCTATAGAAATTGATAGTGATGACAACAAACCACTTGCTAAGTATGTTCGAACTTCTGAACCTGAGACTAGTCGAACATCTGGCCAAAATCTGTTTTGGGAAATCTACGAAGAATTTGCCGGAGAAGGGATGAGCTCCACAAAAACAAAAACCATTCCAACAACATCTTCTTGTGACACAAAATCATCTTCTAGGGCATCCATTTGTGAAGAAGTGAATGCTGAAATTGCAGAATATAAGAAACATCCTCTTCTTGAAAGAAAAGCGAATCCCATTTCTTGGTGGCAAGAAAAACGAGAAGTTCTACCATTATTATATAATCAAGCTCTTATATATTTATCTGCACCAGTTGGCAGTGTTGCAAGTGAGCAAATGTTTTCAGAAGCTGGAACCGTAAATTCGGCGAAAAGGAATCGGCTGAATCCAGAAACAACCGAGAAACTAATATTTTTACATAATAATTTGCCTAAACTACATTATTCATATTAAATGCCTATTTCATGTTATATCTACCATAATTTCTTAAGATTAACTTATTTGAAATATTACTTTAAATTTAAATATAAAAAAAATGTTTTAAGCTGCTATGGTTGTTTTTATACATCGGCCGATATATATTTACATCTATCGGCCGATACCGATAATCGGCTCTCGGCCGATATAGCCGATATATCGGTATCGGTACCGGTATCGGTATCGGTCGATCACTAGTATTTAAACACTAGTAGGATTTTAAAACATTTTTTTAAAAGAAACTTATAACAAAACATAATATCTAATAAAACTTATCTGAAAAGTGCAACAAGTAGGTAATAATTAATTTTAATTATTAAATACAATTATTTTTCATTTTAAAAAAATACATCATAATATTCAAACATAACGTACCATTTAAATTCGGCATCATATGGGTGGCTATGAAATTAATTGACGTTCGCAATTGTTAAAATATGTAGTTTCTTTAGATCTGTCACTTAGTTACAGAGACTTGTTAGCTTTAAATTTGGTAATTATTATTTTAAACTGTTGCATTGTGAAGTAAAATTTAAAATAATGGAACATTATTCTAACGAAGAAAAATTTGACATGATTTGCTGTTACATCGAGAGTCATAAGAATTGTGCGCAAGCAGAGATGCAATATTTTCAAAAATATCCCGAACGGCGTCAACCAAATCGATCAATTTTTAAGAGGCTAAATACAAATTTAAAAGAGAATGGCGGGTTTGAAAAACCTGTGTTACATCGCAAAAAAAATTATGACCCTGAACAGGTAATGACCGTTTTACTTGCTGTAGCAGAAGATGATACTGTAGGACTTCGTGCTATTGAAAAGGAACATTCTGTTCCTAAATCAGTATCGCAATTGTGCGCAAGCAGAGATGCAATATTTTCAAAAATATCCCGAACGGCGTCAACCAAATCGATCAATTTTTAAGAGGCTAGTTACAAACTTAAAAGAGAATGGCGCGTTTAAAAAACCTGTGTTACATCGCAAAAAAAATTATGACCCTGAACAGGTAATGACCGTTTTACTTGCTGTAGCAAAAGATGATATCGCAAAGAATTCTCCATAGGGAAGAGTACCGTCCTTATAAATTCCGCATCTGTCATTCTTTGCTTCCTGGGGATTACGAGCGCAGAATGACTTTTTGCGAGTGATTTACTAGACAATGCGATGAAAATCATCATTTTCCATATAATGTTCTCTGGACTGACGAAAGTAATTTTTCTAACAATGGCATCTTTAATAGAAAAAATCGTTACTATTGGTCAACACAAAATGAAAATCGAGTTCATACATCTAGATATCAACATCATTTTGGATTTAACGTGTGGTGCGGTATTTTGGGAACCCGGATAATTGGACCTATAATTTATGAAGGAACACTAAATTCAGAAAGATACGAAGAAATTTTAAGAAACGACATTGAAAATATTCTTGACGACCTTCCTTTAGCAGTAACCAATAATATGTGGTTTCAACAAGATGGGGCTCCTCCTCATAATTCCAGAAATAATATGAAATATCTGAGAGACCGTTTCAAAAATAATTTAATAGCCACTCGTGGTCCCATAAACTGGCCTCCGCGATCCCCAGACCTTACGCCAATGGACTTTTTTTTTGAGGATTCCTTGATAATGAAGTTTACTGGAAGACTTTTCAAAATAATGATGAGTTAAAGGCTGAAGTTCGAGCTGCAATAAATAAAATAACTCCAGAAATGTTAAATAACGTTATGGAAGAAATTGTTTACCGATGTTATTTATGCTTGGAGAATGAGGGTGAAATTTTTGAAAATAAAAAATAATTTATTATAAAAATAATTGTATTTAATAATTAAAATCAATTATTACTTGTTGTATTGTTCAGATAAGTTTTATTAGATAATATTAGGTTTCTTTTAAAATAAAATAACTCCAGAAATGTTAAATAACGTTATGGAAGAAATTGTTTACCGATGTTATTTATGCTTGGAGAATGAGGGTGAAATTTTTGAAAATAAAAAATAATTTATAAAAATAATTGTATTTAATAATTAGAATCAATTATTACTTGTTGTATTGTTCAGATAAGTTTTATTAGATAATATTAGGTTTCTTTTAATTTTGTCCCATAATCTTAAGATTTACGCATTTGAACACAAATGTAATAATATTGTAAATAATTTCAAATAAAAAAATGTTTTAAAATCCTACTAGCGTTTAAATACAACAATAAAAACATACATATTTTCGATAATGTGCCTATTTTCATTGATGATGTGTTTTTCTATATCGAAACGTCTAATAACTAATAAGTGTGATACACCGTTGGATTTAGAATAAAACGTAGAATCTAATAAGCATAAAATAAAATTTTCCGACTATTTAAAATAACAAAGTTGATGATGGTTGTGACTAAACGAAACGTCGGATCAAAAATGTAATCAAACTATCTTGTAGGGGAGAAAAAGTGGCAATGAGAATGTAAAATTTATTTTGACATGTCTTTTCAAATAGAATCATAAATCAATTAAAACGAAATCGCGAAAATTCGGTTTTATCCAAATATCTTCGGAAGCATTCGGAATTTTTTAAATTTGAAAACATGACGTTACAGGATTCAGTTATGCGCAACTTTTCTCTAATTTAACCATCTCTGTATCTCCTATGGTTTACGAGATCCCTGTAGAGTGCATTCTTATCTGGGACACCCCTGTATGCGTTGGTAAATGAATAAAAATATTTGCTTTATTGACAACACTTTTGTCTTCCACAACAGGGCACTTGAATGTAGATGTCTAACACATGCTTCTTCTAATTGAATTTAATGACAATATAAAGTTATTTTTTGATAAGTCTAGCGCATTTGATTAAGAACATTAATTTCTTCATTCATCTCTTCGACTTCATCTGTGATAAAGCTGAAAGGGCTTTGCATTATCTTCAAGAATATTAAAATTACTAGTCTTCTTGAAATAAGAATTGTATCTTTTCTTTGCTTTCAGATTTCTCTAATTCTTCTAAATCGTCATTCTCACCGCTAGTAGGTACTTATTTATTGTCCTAATTTTTTTTTATTTTTTGGTTTTTGATTTGTTTAATCTTTACTCTGGAATCTTCTAAAGTGATCATTTCCGCACCTCTAAGGACTTTTTTTATTCATCCCACTCTTTTTGGCTTTATATGTTTAAAAAGCAATTCTTTTTTTTTTTCTAAAGACTTAAACATGTTGATACCTCTATTTCCGATATATTTGTTGCCCTCTAAACACAATATAGGTTATACTTTCCCCTTCCTGTCACTTTTTAGGGGCAAGTATAAACCTATTTTGTTTCCTTAGTGTAAACAAACATAATCAAACGTTTAAAATACAACAATGTATTCTTTATTAGGTACTTACCTCAAAAAGTATAAATAATAATGCAACTTTCGTGTGTGTAATAGCCACTAATAAAAGCACGTGCTAGCTACCTATGCGACGTAAATCGACAACATACAAACACTGCCACGGTTGAAGCGTAAATGAATCGCTAACGGTTTCCTATTCAACAGATGATCTAAAGGATGTTGATAGGTTAGTATTCAACAGCTGGAGTTACTTTACGAAAGATAATTTCATCAGAATATGCCTGGGTTCCACTTGCCCCAAATTTCCACCTACCCCGGTGTACCTTACCAGTTGAAACATTGTGATTTAAGTAAAATAAAGACAATACAGAATATATCCGTATTTCAACATACATCATTATCTTTGTACAGGGAGCCCTGTTTAGCCTAACCTGAACAACCCTAAAAAGCGAAGATATTCAAAATCACCTTGTAAATTAAAAACTATGCAGTCAATATCCACAATAGGGTGGACAAGAGGACAAATGAACCAAAAAGTAAAATAGGTTTATTTATCGTTTTGCATTAGAACTTTAAAAAAAGGCAGCCTAACTCGTCACCTATTACCTTTTCCTTTTTTTCAGAGCCTGTACACCTTTTGGTTTACTTGTTCTCTTGTCTACCCCATCCGTGCATGTATATAATATATAAAGAAATCACATAATATAATAAACAAATCAAAAGCATGTACCTGATTTGACTCCTTTAAACCTCCATAAAGTAGTGCACGGAAATAATCACTTCGAGCTGCTAATATGACCTGAAAATAATATTTAGATTGTCCATTGGAATTTGTATTTTTTGTTAAATATACAAAATAAATAATAATACAATAACTAACCTAAACTATTAAATACCTAGCTGATAACTGTTGCTTTTATTTTGTTATTATTATAGATTGCACATAAAAACAACAGCAAATAATTATATACATACAGGGTGCTCAAATGAGGGTCGGGTGTAAAACTATACGAACTCTTATGAACTTCGCCAAAATGTGTAAGTATATGTATTTTAGATGGTGTGGCTTAAACGCATGTTTTAAATAAGACACCCTATTGTATGGTTTTAAATTATAGTCCCCGTCATCCCGACCACCCGGCATAAAGGATTGAAGTTAAAAGTTTTTGAAAAAATGTATCTTATTTGTGAAAAACGTTTTATTTTCCACGACATCTGGAAGGCCTAAAAACAAAGTGAATAAAAGACATAGGTACTACATATCAAATATTGCCTTGGAGTTGTATAGTCTATTTCTTAAAGCGAGAGAGTTATACATCATTATTGAACTATAAAACCCAGTGGTCTTCGCCGTATTCCATAGGCGTAGTCCAGTTATTATTTTATATAACATTCGCAGTTGCAAAAATAGTTGAAATATGTTCGAATATGACTACAGTCAACAATATACCGACTTGTGCACGAGGATAAACGCGGCCCCATCAGGTCACCAAAGAGAAGTACAAAAGGAAAAGAAACTGTAATAAATAAGGATCAAAATACTGCCATCAGAAGAATCATACATTCGTTTTACATAAAAAAAGAAATACCTACCTTTAACAAAATAATGTCTGAAATGAAAAAGGATTATTTCATGGGTAAAAAGAAACTATGGAAAACTTTGAAAAAAATTAATTCAGAACAGAAAATCACTTTTAATAGAGAAAGACGAAATCATCTGCTGGCGACGACGATATTTGAAGGCAGTTAGACAGTTCGGAAGAGGAAACAGGAATATCTATTATATGGACGAAACTTGCTTAAATGAAGGTTATACCGTTGGCAAAATATGGCAGGATAAAGATATAAAAAGTGCGAGGCAAGCTTCCATGGAAGGATGGTTCACTAGAATAAAAGCACCCTCAAAGGAGCTACCGGAGATTGTAAAGTTGAAAACACCTCTTTGTACGAAATTTGTTGTCGACGAAATCGCTTCAAAACGAAATATAACGGTACTTCGCTTTCCGCCAAATCACTGTGAATTAAACCCCCTAGAATTGGTGTGGGCGCAAGTAAAAGGGTTTGTAGCAAGGCATAATACCACTTTGAAATGAGGGACGTTGGAAATATCTTGCAAGAGGGAATAAATACAGTGGATTGTGAAAAATGGAGTAAGTGCGTCGAACATGAAATTGAAATAGAAGAAAGAATGTAGGAAGCTGATAACATGCTAGAAAACACTGTAGAGCTCCTTATTATTTCTCTGGACCCTAACAACGATAGTTCATCGGACTACTCGGAACATGATGATTTATAAATATTAATATTTAAACTAGTAACGCCGATGTTACTACAGGTAGTTTTCATTTAATTCACCATCATTGGATCTTATATCAGTTATAATAACTTCCATCAGTTAAACATGTTAGTGTATATCCTAAAAATAAAGCTCTATCTTATATAAAAACACGAATTGATTCTCGATAATTAACAATTCTACTTCTTTGCAGATTAAAGAGAACTGATAACCTGTTATATTAACATCCAGTGAAAAAACAAATGTAGTTGCTTAATTCTATTGGATTATAGTAAAGCTTTTGCTACTTAGGCATAGACCATGAAGTTCTGCACGCGAAATCTTTAGGAATAAGAAACAGAGGGTCATAATAAATATGACTTGGGGATGATTGCTAGAGTGTCGCAAGCCTATAAGCTAATACCCGAGAAGAGCAAAACGAGAAGCGACAATATGACGTGTGGCGAAATCAATGTAGTGGGAGGTAACCCGGCCAATTGCCATAGGTTTAAGCCGGCCGTGTTTCAGCCGTTAGTCGATGAGTTATCGTTATCGAGTTAAGTTGTCTTTTTTGTTGAAAGAAGTGTATTGCTAAACTGTATATTTTTGTGAGTGCTGTGCTATTATAAAACTATTCCTGGTAATACCTGTGCGTCTCGAGGGTGTTCCTTAAAAGAAGGTCAAGGAATAAGCATGTTTTCATTTCCAAAGAATCCTGAACAGTAAGTACATTTACACGCTATGATACATTTGTTTTGTTGTATTTATCTGCTGTATTTTATTACGTGAAAGGTATATGGAAAAGGCCTACCATTTATTATGTTATTCAAGTGAAGTTGATATTAAATGTATAAAAACAAGTACCTTTTAAAGGAAAGGCGACGGGAAGGAAAAAATATCAAACTAATCTAAAAGAACATGTTTTAATGTTTCTAACATATCTTGTGTTTTCTTGGAAAATATTCCTAAAAGCACAAGTACTTATTCTCATTTAGTAGTTTCTATTGAATAATATCATATTTCTACGCGTAGATGAGGTAAAATAAACAAAGAGTAAGTAGTAATAGATACATATTATAAAAAAATCATAAGGTTTTCCGAAAGTTACAACTTATTTTGTTTAAACAAAATCAAATATCATATTATCTACCTACCGTTTAAATTCTAAGTACCTATAATTATTATTGTCCATGTACCTATCGAAGAATTGAAAAATAGCAGATTTACCTGTAAAAAATATCCAACATACTATTTACAAAAAAAAATGGCCTGTAGCATTATAGGAGTGGGCACGTGGGGAGCAGTTACGTAATATTATAATTAGCAAGGGAATTTTAGAAATCGTGTGTAATAGGCTTCTTACCACTCTTGGTATGTAATATACTATTTCATTACCTTTCTAAAATGTACTATCAGTAAGTAACGCACAATCAATAAAACATTTCAAAAATATTTTTATTTTATTTAATTTTTTTATGATTTTACGAAATTTGCTGGAAAGCCAATTACATGAAACAGAAGATATTCATGAAAAAGGTATTTCTTACTAGCTACCCACATTTTTTATTGCAGTGTAAAGCATTTACTTCATCGTTTTAGTGCTTCTTTTAGTGTAATAACCCGGCCAACTGTCAAAATTTCAAGGTGAAAGACATATAATTTGGTCCCCATTTAATCAATGCTAAACTGGGGATTTTGTCGCTTCTCGTTGTTTGCTCTTCTCGGCTAATACTTAGGATCATTTTACTGTCATTTTAATATGTAAATTTTATTATTGTCTTATATTTTATATTTCACTTTGACACTTTGACGTCTTTCACAAGTTACAGATACAGTAATTTGATTATTATTTGTAATTTTACCAATAATAAATGATTTGATATTATTTTTGAATGGAAGGTTAAGAAAGGAGATAAATTATATAAATATATATCCAACCCCAGTCGCGCAAATACTGAATGAAATGAGGGGTTTCCTTGCGACGTACAGGTCGAGCATCATAGCATGAGCTTTGACCTTCGGGTGCGCAGTAGAAATTATAATAGGTATCTTTGTCGTACACTGACTTTCCTTTTCTATCATCTACATCTCTAGAAGCTCAAGCTAGAATGCACGAGCTGTACAACGGTCGCGGCTCGCGGTGACGTCCACTGCTACAATGCTTTGCAATGGCAATGATTTGATTGAAGCGGTTCGTCTCGAGCATGCAACGGCTTGCCGTCGACGGCTACGTCTCGGCTTCTCAAAAACATGTCAGGACGCAACCGTTACGAACATTTCCATTGTGTGACTACCCTGTAAACGCGTAAAGGCCGGGCCACATATGCGCGGTGGCGGTAATCACGAAACATAACTGAGCGGTGGCATTGGCAGCACATGGAAATAAATGAATGAAATCATACCAGCGCGGGTAGGTCTAGATCAAGCGGCCTAGAGCAGCGTTCTGATATGCGGTGACGTCAAATACAACGTGTCAACTTTGACTGCGGGAAGTGACAGTAGTAATGGCAAATAATATAATAGAATTATTAATAGAAAATGTTAAATTATATACCATACTTTTTGATTTAAGCCATCTAAATTATAAAAATATAAGGGCTAAAAACAAGGTGTGGGACAAAGAGCTAATAGTAAGAAAGTCTCTTCTTCCACATCGTCTTATCATAATAACAAATAATAGAAATAAAAATGAAACCTGAACGTTTAAAAATATATTTTTGTATACATAAAATCTGTAAACGGCAACTACCTTACAGCTCCACTCACCGCTTTGGTGTGAATACGCCCGACCGCTAATATGATCACCAGCGCGGCCGCCACCGCTATCGCGGCCGTGGCCGCGTCGGTGTGTGTAAGCCTTTACTCTATCAAAACCTTAATTTTTAAATAAATACTTATAAACTATGGATTTTGAAGAGAGAGTATTGGTTTCGGCAGCCACCAATGAAGAAGAACTACCATCGACGGCCCTCATGGAAAAAATAGTGATGGTGGTATTTTTGAAGCCTCAAATATGGGTAGAATATTTTAAAATGGAACCTTTAAAATTCTTGCTAAAAAACCTTTGCCTGGTAAGAACGAGCCTGTTGTGTCTTAGCTGATGATGATGTACTTAGAAAGTAAAAGATGTTCTCACTCATTACGCACACCTAACTGATGAAGTGCGTGGGTGCCCGTGTTTATGATCATGAAAACAAAGATTTAAAGGATTTTCAAGTTCGCGGCAACATTTGAAGTCAAGTTGATACAGTTTTAACAAAGAGTCATCGTCATCCTCTTCATCGTCCGTTAAAACAATGCAGCCAATGTTATTTGTAAATGCAGTTTTCATTTCAAAACTTTAGAAACGATTGCCGAATTTTAGGTGTAGACGTTTTAACCAAAACATGAGTTCATTACGGCTGACCGTCACTACAAACGTCGCCGATATCCGACCTTTAGTGTTCCAAATATCTGCGAAATCAGATCTGAATTGGAAAAACTTCTAACTAGGTAAGATAATGGAAGTACCTAATTCCATATAGGAAAAATAGCGACGATGAGGATATTCCTTTAGCCGCAATTATTAGAGCAGAAAAATAGGTTCTGTTAACAATAAAGTTAGATATAGAATCAGATTATCCGATACTATAATGCAAGAAATGGAATTATTTGGCAATGGTGCAAAACGAGGGCGCAACTTTCAGCAGGCATTCCAATTTTTAAAAACGATTTCCCCAACAAGTGTAGAATCAGAACAAAATCTTAAATTTTCGGAGCCTGTTAAAGTTTCCCTTATTTTTAACATAATATTGCGATTATTTTTTAACTAATCAACTGAATATTTGGTACAGGAACTCAACTTGGTGATTTCTGTTATTCTGTTATGAAAATATTGCTCTACTGTGCCACCAGAGGGCACTTTATCTAAAACCCATGTTAATTTTTCACAACCTTTGTTGTTTTGACAGATATTTCAAAATCGAATGTGATATTATCACTGAACTACATACTTATATACGAACTGGAAAAGACGCGGCATAGGATTAAAAGGTGAGGCAAATTTTTATGCAAATCGCACAATTAGGGTAATTCTTTCTCTTTCTAGCTCATTAGAAGAACGGCAAGTTTTAGCGCCACTATTATATATTATAAATGAAATGCAAAGCAATTGATGGGATAATAATTAATAACAAACTTACAGGTATTTCTTTTCAGGTTTTGAAAAACATTTAAATCAAAGGCAGTTACGAATTTCAAAATATATCCTAAAAATTTTAAATTAATAAAATATGTATTTTTTTTTATGCTTTTTCAATTTGTTTTAATTTACTCCAAACGCTTTTTTAATACAGTTTTTCACATGCTACAACTAGATTATAAAGTATTTCTAATAACAAAAAGCACACTTATTTCCCTTTAGCACAAAATAGTCACAATAATTTTGCATCGCCTTTTCTACTTGTACTTCATCAAAATAAATTACATATATTTAAAATTAAGTAAAAAAATGTCAAAAAGGTCTGTACAAAATGCTAACACACATTCCTAAGGCTAAAATATGATGATCCAGAATATATCACTAGCCCACTTACCTAGTCCAAAATGAGATAAATATAATTTAAATAAACTGCTGGAACTTTGAAGTTCATACAGAAAATTCTTAGTCTATATTTGAAATGAAATATCTCAGGAAATAAAGATATTTGAATGCGGTTTGTAGCATAATAGGACAGGACCTATTGTTTGGTCTTAATGTAGATTAATTACTTTTGCTTTGTATGAATTTTAATTCCACAATACAAGGCAGTAAATTAAACAGTGCAAATTTAACAGTTCATGGAGAAGCCATTTCTTTCCAAAAATACTTATTCTTTATTTATTTATTTAGAATAATTACTGGCTCAATTGTTACCCCTATTTACCCCAGTTGACCCTAAGATTTAGAAAACTGAATAATCCAAATTTGTCAATAGTTTTATCAATACTTTGTACCAACCTTGTGGGCGTACAACTTTTGTCCTTCCACGACTAATATGACATCAGAGTACTCATGACTTAAGCATAGGGATGACAGGTTTTCAGATAGTTGAAATAGATGTTCAATATCACCAAGTCGTGTGGTAACCGATTTTGAACTTGAAGCTTTCAAGTATTGATGGCTGCTGCTCATCTGTATAAAAAAAGTGCAATTATAGACCTCTATAATTACTTTATTATCATTTATTATTTACACATATTGTGAGTAAAAAATACTGTTAAAGATTTTTTAAAAAATATACATTAGAACACTTATTAAATAATTCTATAGCCAAGCACCCCAACGTAGTGCCACTGACATCAGTCTGCACATTAAGGTACACAAGTTTTTAAGTTTTAGAAGCAGTAAAAATAATGGGAGTAAGCATGGCATGTAAATATTGCTGTTAATATCGAAAGTTCTTAAATCATCACAACAAAAAAGTGCTTAAACAGAATGAGGAAACGAATTAAGAAAATATGAAAGTTGTAAAGTGTATGATATTTACCAAGGTATAGAGTGTGCGTCTAAACTAAATTACTCTTTTTATAAGTCTATTGGACTAAACGGCAGCATATTTTTAATAAAATTTATGATTTTACAGTAAATATATCAGCTCTGTTTGAAAGCCCTTAACCTACATTGTTAAAAACCAATTGCAGTTATCCTAATCTTCACAGTCGTTCCTGCTTTATCCTGTGATAGTTTTATTAATTGGGAGCTTCAGTTCATCCTAAATCTTTTTAGTTTCTGTTTCATATTCCATTTCCATATTATTCGCCGTTCAATAAAAAGATGCTTTTTGACACTCCTGTCAAAACACAAAACAGGTTCACAAAATCTTGAATTTTAATATTGGCGTTAGCTACAATGGCTGTAGAGCAGTTTATGCCACAAATTGAGAGAATAATGGATCTTTTGATGTCGGTGAAGTTAGCGCCATTTCAGCTCCAAAAAGGCGCCAGCTCCGTCGAAATTACAGTCGACCAAATAAATCTTAAAAATCGTTATGCACGAAAGATCCGCAGGGCGCTGGCTCTGCTACAATGTTGTCAAATGTAGGAAAATAAACAAAACATATTTTTTTATTTAAATTTATATATTCTGAATCTCTTAGTTATCCTTTTAAATTACATTTTGTTTAAACAATATCTTGCGTTAGTTACGTTAAGTAATGTCTGCTCTAAAGCTTACATTATAAAGATGAGGGCGTGACAAACGATGGGTACTACACCGAAATAAAACATTAGTTATTTTACTTTCCTGTTTAATTATCTAAATTATATACATTATTTACACCATGCATACTTTTGCATTAGTTAAACCATATATTGTATTCTAGAATGCTAGAGGTTCCTTCACCAGGTAAAATGAAGGTACAGAATGTACCACACACCGAGAATGCAATATATTAATTACTTAAACTATAATAATAGGCAGTGTTATACTGTAATAAGTATTGTTGGAAACAATATCCAACACCTTTTTTAGATTAAATCTATTTTTAGGTTGGCAATCCTGCAGAATTGCCTCCCCATTTTTATACGCATCGGAAGTGTCAAAAATTGTATTGGCACGACTGGTGACGCGAGATCACTCTCTCTCGTTCGCGAGGAGGTGTGAGCATGTGCTCAATAATATGTTTTTCCTAAAGTTATTTTATATAAATGTTACAAAAACTAGCTCTGCCTTTTGGGCATCTAAGTGAGCTCTGGTTTCTTACCATCTTACACCCAACACCCAACCGTTATGTAAATAGTGTTCAGTGTTCCTAAACAAGTGTAAATAAAAGGTGTATATACGTTCAAAGATGAGTTTCCATTTTGTTTCCCAATCAGAGTATTCCCGGATTTCAGTCTACCTAAACTTTTAATACAGTCCACTTTAAAGATCGAAACTATCCCTTTATGTGTTTCGCACATAAAAATGGTCAGTTCGAACCGAATCCTGAATAACTTTAACTAGTTTGAAGAGTTTGAAAGAGTAACAAAGTACCGCGAAAGTAGTGAAAATATCGCAGTGTCTCATGTGATCGTGTTAATCTATCGGTTAACGATGTTACAGTTGTAAGATGATTAACTGGTTCGAAATTAGCACACAGGTTTTGGATAACGAAAATGACGTATATTCATTACGGTATTAGTACAATAGTAGCAAAATGTTAAAATTATCAAATCATCATCTCTTAACTTATCTTCTTTTAAATCTAGTTCATCAAAATATATATATGTTTGGGTAACCTTAAACTATGGTACGGTTTGTTATATGTTATATGTTTATGTTTATCAATTACAAGCAAAGCTGGCACCTTACGTTCATGGTTGTAACCTTGTCAATCTAAACCAATGTTTAATAATATAAACTAATTTAATAAAATAGGTAAAATACTGTAAAATACTAACTGTCTTAATTTTACCTTATACTATACCTTACTTACACTACACCTTATACTACACCTCCGGCCGGCAGAAAAAAAAATCGAATGCTAATGCTGAATTTTTTTTGAAATAATCAACCAATCTATATCAATCAAAATATTTCTTAACTCTATTCTTATGAACTAAAACTTGCTTATTCTCTATATC
Source organism: Polydrusus tereticollis (assembly GCA_963920685.1). Lineage (NCBI taxonomy): Eukaryota > Metazoa > Arthropoda > Insecta > Coleoptera > Curculionidae > Polydrusus > Polydrusus tereticollis. The sequence continues at coordinate 168,848,264 of OY987326.1, read as the reverse complement.
TAACAAAATATTTGGAGACTGTTCACTTATCACTGTAAAGGGTCCATTGTATAAAGCGTCCATTTTTGCTCCCGAATTATTTTTCAAAAGCACTTTATCACCACTCTTATAATTAACTATGCTACTTTTCCTATCATATACAGTCTTTCTTTTACCTTTTGACGTCATCAAGTTACTTTTTGCATCAGCACATGCTTGCTGGAGCCTATACTTTAACTCTAAAGGATAACTATCAAAATTGTACAGAGGGTCAACTTCTCGTAACAAATTCGAAGGTAAATTAGCCGTTTTGCCAAATACTAACTCATACGGGGTATACCGAGTTTCAGTATGAACACTAGTGTTATAGGAAAAACACCAAAAAGGTATCCAACTACTCCAATTAGTTGGGTTTTTCGCTATTTGCATTCGTAAGTATGCTCCTAATGTTTTATGAGAGTTTTCTAATGCGCCTATGGTCTGATGATGGTAGGCCGTTGAATTAAGTTTTTTAATTTGAAGCAATTTACACGTTTGCGTAAGGGTTGCAGCTAAGAATTCAGTGCCTTGGTCTGACACTATCTCATCTGGGATTCCAAACCTCAAAATAAAATTTTCAACGAACGCTTGGGCTACTGTTACAGCTTCCTTATTTTTTAAAGGATAACATTCCACGAATTTACTGAGATCACACTGTAACGTTAAAACATATTTATTGTTATCAACATCTGATTCTAAAGGACCAACTAAATCTAAACAAATTCTCTGGAATGCTGAATCAGCTGTAGGCGTAATAGTCATTGGCTCTATACTTAGTTTTGAATGTTTATACCTCTGACAATCATCGCATTTTTTAACAAAGTCCTCAACGTCTTGTCTTAAACCTATCCATGAATAATATTTTTTAACATTATTATACATCCTATTTATTCCTGCATGACCTCCTGTCGGCAGTAAATGAAAATCATTAAGCACTATTTGCTTTGTCTCACGATCGTATACTTTTTGCACGTCTTTAATAACACATATTTTTATACCGGTTTCATTTATCAACTTTTTATATTTTAATAATTCTCTTAAGAATTGAGCGCTCTTTCCGTCTTTAATTACTATTAATTCGCGGATATTATATTTATCACATATAGCTTTCAGTATCCTCAACGATCCACTTAAGGGTAACGCCGATCGGATGTTCTGAAATTTAAATTCCGCTTCGTCGGAACTCAGGTTTCTCAACGATGCCTTCCTGGTCAACGTCGATCGAAAATCCTGGCCCATATAAATGACGTTTTTATTTTTGAAATAGACGAAATTTTCTATATTACAATCGTAATTTTCATTTTTACATAATTCAATAAACTTCGCGTTTGACACTGGACAGAGTTCACACGATTCTTTAGGCCGTTTCAGTACTTCTGTTACTCCCGGGTGATCAATCCGTTCGTAAGTACCCGAACTACAACCTACGTCATCTGTTTTGTCTGTCTGTCGCTTCGCGGCTGCTCTAGTCGTAGCAAATAAAGATTCATTATTATTTTTATTACTTAAGCTTTTAAGCTCCTCATTATTTATTTCTATTCTCGAAAGCGCGTCCGCTATGACGTTTTCTTTCCCTTTAACATGTTTAATATCAAAATCGTATTCTTCCAAAACTAATCGAAATTTAGTGAGTCTACTAGAAGGGTTAGTCATACCAAAAAGTGAAATAAGAGGTTTACAGTCGGTTTCAAGTGAAAATTTTCGTCCATACAAATAAGGTCTGAAATGCTTAACTGCCCATACTACTGCTAAAAGTTCCTTTTCTACTGTACAATAATTACGTTCTGCTTTATTTAAAGACCTACTGGCATAAGCAACTGGCTTATCGTCCATATTTGACAAAACTGCTCCGATTGCACCCCCTGATGCATCGGTTTTTAAAATGAAAATATTATCTTTATCAAAATTAGGATATTGTAAGATTGGAGGGCTTATAAGTGCGGTTTTTAATTTTTCGAAAGATTTTTGACACTCATTTGTCCAACAAAATTTTACTTTTTTCCTGGTTAAATTATTTAATGGAATTGAAATTTTTGCAAAATTTGGAATAAATCTTCTATAATAGTTTGCAAATGCAACAAATCGTTTAGTCTCATTTGCATCCTTGGGTACGGGATAACTCTGAAGGACCTTTATTTTCTCCCTATCAGGAAAAACACCTTTTTCCGAAATCACATGCCCAAGATACAAAATTTCTTTTTTCAAAAATTCACACTTGTTTGGATTTAATTTCAAATTTACGTCTCTAAGCCTCTGAAAAATTTTCACTAGATTTTGGTTATGATTCCTTAAACTGTTTCCAAAAACAATTAAATCATCAAGATAAACGAAACAACTGTCATAATTTAACCCTGTCATTGCAATAGTCATTATTCTAGAAAAAGCACTTGGACTAATTTTTAAACCCATCGGAAGTCGTGTCATTTGGTACTGTCCTCTTTCGGTCGTAAATGCTGTATACGGTCGACTAGACTCTTCCAAAGGCACTTGGTAGTATCCTTGGGACAGGTCTAAATGCGAGAAATACATAGCTCCAGATAATGAATCTAAAATTTCAGTAATAGATGGCAATGGAAACTTTTCGTCGTCTCGTAACTTTTTATTGAGCAAACGAAAATCAATTACAACTCTAAAGCGTTTAATGCCTGTTTGGTCGGCTTTTTTAGGTACAACTAACAATGGTGCGGACCATTCACTTTTAGCCTTTTCAATGATTCCTTGTTTTTCCATCATTTCGATTTGCTTATGTATTTCTGCCTTTTGTGCGTGAGGAAGTCTGTATGGTTTTACGTATGACGGTGACGCGTCAGGCTTAAAGTCGTAATGTCTGTTTGTAGATGTTAGTCGTAGTAAGAGGATCGTTATCTAAATGAAAAATATCCGAATACTTAGCGCAAATTTTTTGTATTGAAAAGTTTTCTTCCTTATTTAAATGCTTAGTATTAATTAATTTCAACAATTTGTCAACTCGCCCTACTGAATTATTCTCCGTTTCTAAAAAACAACATGTTTCGTAATCGCTAAAATTTACAAGCTTTGGATAAAAATTTGTCAATGAAATTTCCATGTCACGGGTATTTAAAATTTTTATTGGAATCATATTGCTTTGTGGTCGTACTAAAGTACTGGCTATATATATACCGTCTCCGATTTCTTCTGGTAATACAATACAGTCCTCATTTTTATTCACTTTGCAAAATTTAATTACCTCGCATCTAGCTGGTATTTTAAAATAAGATTTTTCTTTTGAAAACATTGGTACCGAGATATTTTTATTTTTTAGAAAAAACGAAAAATTAAAATTTTCGTAATTTATAGTAGCATTATATTTTTGGAAAAAATCAGAGCCTAAGACTCCGTTTATTTTATTCTCAAAACTGTCTATTAGGTGAAAATTATGATTTAGATTAATTACATTGTTATTGTTATTGTTATTAATATTAAATTTCAAGTTCGCAACGCCATGAGACAGTGTGGAGCCGGTAACTCCATTAATTTTTATTTTAGTTGCTGTGTTTACATATTCGTGTTTATCAACACAGGTTTTAAATATTACACTAATTGAAGCACCTGTATCTATTAATAAATTTAATTTGGTACCTTTGTACTTGACTTGAATAAAATTGAGACCATTTAAATTAAAAATAAAAAATTCATTATTAGACTCGAAAAAACTGATTTTCTAATGTTTCGCTTGATTGATTAGACTCGCTAGTACTTTCGTCCCTAATGCAATATGACCTATTATTATTATTATTACCACGAAAACCTCTTCCGCGATTTGGGAAACCCCTAAAATTCGGTGACCTATTTTGAAACCTGTAATTGTTGTTATTACTGTTATACCTGTTATTCCCTGCGGGACCTGAAAAATTCCGACCACGAGACCTATTATTTGAAAAAGAACTGAAATTTGCTCGATTATTTCGACCTCTGAAGACCCTATTACTCGCGTGCCTATTTTGGATATGAAAAACCCGATGAGAGCCTGTGTCACTTTTTCCAAGCTCCTCATCCTTTGCTGCCCTTATCGCATCACTTAATCGGTCGTAATTACGTGCTTTAACAATAGTGCGCATGTCGCTACTCTGCAACCCATTGGCAAATATGTTTATAGCAAGCTTCTCGTTTACGGAAGTTAACACCCGTACAGCTTCGTCATTCCCGTCGGACTGTGCGATAGTAAGGTCCAGGAGTAGATCTTCAATAGTTCTACCGAACTCCTCGATTGATTTACCCCCTTGCTTAGCACCGTTCAATCTGGCGGACAATGCTCCCGCTGACTTTTTGGTGAGAAAAAGAGCTTTAATATCAGTAATAAGGGCTTCATTCGTTGCGTATGCGCTCTGCAACCTTATTTTTGCATTACCCGATAATCTTGCCTTAAGGACATGATTCGTTAAACTCTTTTTCCCTGCCTCGTCAAGCAATGCGTCATATAACTCGATGCCGTCAATTAACTCTTTTGTCGTTTTCTCAGTGCCGTCCATGCGCGGCAACAGAGACGCGGCCGTTTTCAAATCAAATTTTTCACTCATGTTTCTAGCTTCAACAAAACAATTAGAATCGGGATTTTTCGCTACAGATTCTGTTTCTTTCGTATCGGCGGTTTTTAGCCTATCCTGTAAAACTTCATTAATAGCTTCAAAATATTTATCTAACTGTGTGGCATAATCTTTGACTTGGGCTATTAATACGGTTTTAGTGGGGACGGGGACCCTATTAAATTCATTTTTTAAATTGCTAAACTCACTTACAAGTGTCTCTAGTTTTCCTAAGTTGCTTACGGTGACAGTCCTAGAGCTGCGCCTTTCGATGGAGTCCTTTTTCAGATTCCTATACAGTACCCTTGCCTCTTCTAACAAGTACTGGAACTCCTTGATGCCCATGAACTAATCCCACGTTGCGTACGAGCGGCTTTTGCCTCACCTTCCATTAAGGCCTCACAAGTACGTTCTGCTTGGCTGTTGCTCGACTTGGGACTGCTACTACGCATATGCAAATGCGGTCAAAACGAAATGGAGTGACTTTTCTTCTTCTTTAGGCTTATCTGCGGGGTTTATAAGAACTTAGATTGCTTCAGGATCCCTAGGTGCTGTCCTCAGGTACATACTCCTTGATAAATCCTTCTTCAGTGTTCTGCGGTACATCTGTTTGAGCTTCAACACCAACAACAGGACGACTGCTCCAGTTAGGATATACAACAGTATGCGAATGTCCAAGGGTGCCTGGATCGCCTCTTGTTCCACAATGAAATTCGAATTAACGACACCAGAGTCTGTTATTTCTGCGTGTTTTGAATTTGTTGTCCCCATCTGCACTTGTTTCACTTCACTTGTTTCACTTGTTTGCTTTCACTTAGGTAGTCACTTTATATTTACCAAGGGCTTAACTTAAGCCCGCTGGCAGGATCGCCATGTAAGATGATTAACTGGTTCGAAATTAGCACACAGGTTTTGGATAACGAAAATGACGTATATTCATTACGGTATTAGTACAATAGTAGCAAAATGTTAAAATTATCAAATCATCATCTCTTAACTTATCTTCTTTTAAATCTAGTTCATCAAAATATATATATGTTTGGGTAACCTTAAACTATGGTACGGTTTGTTATATGTTATATGTTTATGTTTATCAATTACAAGCAAAGCTGGCACCTTACGTTCATGGTTGTAACCTTGTCAATCTAAACCAATGTTTAATAATATAAACTAATTTAATAAAATAGGTAAAATACTGTAAAATACTAACTGTCTTAATTTTACCTTATACTATACCTTACTTACACTACACCTTATACTACACAGTGCCGTTTTGTCTGTTTAAGGCCCAGTTTCACAATTGGTAGTAAGACATACTGGTTATCAAACTAGCAGTTGCGGGTTAACCACGAGTTTGCAAAAATCCTGTTTCACATTAAAAAACTAACCTTTGCTTGAGTAACCGCTGGTTACGATTTATTTTTTAAAGTTGGTGGTTGAATGAAGTTAGCAAGTGGTGAAAGGCCACCTTGAAAGTACACGTTAACGAAGGATTGTAGAACAAAGCCCTACTTTTTTGTTTTGGCAGTTTACTTTGAAGTTTTGATTTTTGATTTTATTTTCGATTTTAATAAGTCAATAATCATGAATATGACCACGACGCCGGCGACGCCGAATACCTATTGAAAAAAGGTCAGCAAATTTTACAAAAGACGAGGAGTATTTGTTGGTATCTCTTGTTGATAAATATAAGAACATTATAGAAAATAAAAAAAGTGGCGTGAATACCTGGAAGGAAAAGGAAAATGCGTGGAGGAAAGTAGAAGATATCTTTAATTCACAATGTACTTCAAATGGCAGAAGATCGGCCAAGGTTCTAAAAGAAAAATTTAGAAACCTGAAGAAAAAAACTAAAGAAAAGTTTTCCCGAGCTAAGGTTGAGATCAAGAAGACTGGTGTTGGGCAGTATGTGCCACCTCTAATTACAGAAATAGATGAGGCAGTCAAGGACATTATGGGTGATGTCCAAGTCTCAGGAGTTTCAAATTCATACGATTGTGATGCTGATTTGACTAAAAAATCGATACAGGAAACCAAGGCTTTTGCAAACAACATAAACAATTGTAAAATTGAAGACCATAATGACAATTGTATTGAAGGGCCTTTTACGATAAATCCGGCAAATAATGAAATTAATTTTGAAATTTTAGATATAACTACAGGTAAGTCCTTTGCAGTTAATTGATTTCATATTGAGTGATTTTTCTATTTATGTGACTTTTTGTAGAAGACTTATCAGCTGAATATTTACAAGATTCAGATACTGAACTTCCCCATACTTCATCAGCAATAACTGAATGTACAACAGTCAATAAAAGGAAATCAGACATAAATATGGCAGATCAAGAAACTCCATCTACGAAAAAGATAAAGTTGTCATCTAGAAAGTCTCTCGGGAATCCAAAAAATAATAATAATATTGCTAAACATGACTGGGGTACGTATTGCCCCAAAAATTTAAAAACGTCTGTATCGACTAAACTGCAGGTTAACAGACCTAAAACTCAAAGTAAAAAATATCCAAGTATTACCGCCCAGTTGACTGAAGAGAAGCTAGAATTAGTTAGGATGCAAAAAGAAAAATTTCTAGAGGAGCATGAATTAAAGATGCAAATTTTAAAAAAACAATTAGAATTATTGGAAAAGGGATGCAACTGTTGGCAAAGATGTATTGAAACCTAATTGTAAACTGCACGAATAAAGCGCAGGGGACGCTTACGTTATCTTGTTTAAAAAGTTGTTTCGTAGTTTTTTATATTGAGTTAACAAATATTGAAAATGTTGACAATAATTAGAAATTAAATTTTCTTTTTGCAAAAGTATTCTTTTATTTATTAACAAATTAACATAAATTACAGAAGACAAATAATTACAAAGTTGCAAAATAATTGTTAACAAGAATGTGTCGAGTTCTATTGTTTTCCAATAAATATGGCTGATGAGGCTCATGAATTTCATTATTCATGTTATTCATAAAGTTCACCGCAGCTTCTTCTTCTTCATTAACTGGTGGAATCCTTTCATTTTGGTCAGTAGCTATGTTGTGTAGTATTGCAGTTGAAACAATAACTGCCTGTGTGGTATCTAAATTTCTTAGTCTTAAACCCATAGCTAATGCAGGAAATCGCCTCTTCCACACCCCATACTTCCGCTCAACAACATTTCTGGTTCTTACTAGTGATTCATTATATAATGCTTCTGCGCCATTTCTTACAGCTCTAATAGGTGTCAACAGATATGGCTTAATTGGATATCCACTATCACCCACAAGTAAGCTATCGTCATAAATATTTCTTTCAAAATTTTCATATAAGACTGAATTTCGGAATATGTGCGCATCGTGAGATGAACCTGGCCATCTAGTTACAATATCTCTAAATTTTAAAGTAGAGTCAGCTACTGATTGCACGTTAAAAGAAAAAAATTGTTTTCTGTTTCTGAAAACTTCTGGATTCTCTCCACCAGGTGATTGAATTTTCACATGACTACAGTCATGGCATTGATATGTAAGTTGGCCTAAGGGCGGCAATTGCTCGGCTTACTCTTCTCACTACGCGACAGGCTGTAGATTTGCTCACGCCTTGATGATCTCCTGCAATGCGTAGAAATGAACCATTTGCATAGAAGTTTAGGGTCAACAAAAGTTGCTGGCTTGGTAATAGGCATTCATTCCTAAAATAAAATAAGACAATTGAATATCTTGTTCCTTCTTTTTCATTAAATTTGCAGTGGTGAATTTATTGATTGTCACAAGGCTTTATCTCTCGCCATATAAATTCTAACTTATACAGAAACAAAAAAATATATTTACCTACCTATGGGTCGGATGTTTTATTGCGTCTTCAATTTCTTCAAGAAGATTCTCCACAGTTCTCGGCATCAACCGAAATCGACAAAAAAAATCATATTCGTCAAACTCTTCAAAATAATCTGTGCGAGCCCTAAATGTGAGAGCCCTTCTAATCCTGATATTTTCTTCATCACTGCTGAATGCATTGATGTCATAATTATTTATTTTTACAAGAAACCCCTTAAAAACTACCCCGAATACGCACACAAAAAATAATGAGTAAAGCCAAATCAACAAATCTATCAACTCGGATGTCAGAATTCAATTTTTGAGGTTACATCTTTCACCAGTAGTAGTTAACTAATAAATAAGGTTCGAGTTAAATAATTTGATACTTGACCAGTGGTTTGTTCTAAACCACACATTATGAAACAATTATAATGCGGGTTACCAGCGTCTTATGGTTACCTTTTGGTAACCGCAGTTTGTGAAACTGGGCCTTATTAGTCCTGTGTGGTCGTTTTTGGTGTTAAAACCAATAATCCCGCCAAAAGTTTCATTTTTTCCTGTGCGTTATACGAGGCGTTCTGTACTGTCATTAGTGTCATCAGCGCCACCAGCAAAATAGCGGAGGGAGAGTAAGAAATCTACTTTACCGGTTTGTCCACCTAACCAAACAATGCACTATCAAAAGTGCTCCAGTTCTCTCAATGTTCTAGGTCTTGGTTCTGTCGTTTTGTCTTCTGTGGTGCCGGAGTAGTGTCGTGAATATAGTCTTACGTCAATTTAACCTCAAAATAAAGTGGTTGATTGATAGTATATAATATTTTTGTTTTGATCTCCTTGATCATCAAGGTTTGTATGTAGTATCCTTTTAATTTGTTTGTAATCTGATTTGTAATTACTTTGACTTATTTTACTGTTTTATAATATTTAAATTGCCAAAATGTCGACTAAAAAGCAGATCAAAGAAAAAGCAAGCAATCGATACAATGGTTAGAATAGGTCGCTTTATCTCTACTCATAAAGGTGACCCAAGTAATGAAACCAAAATTGAGCAATTTTTAGCTCGTAAGGAAATTTTACAGGATAACTATGAAAAACTGAAAGACATACAAATTGAAATTTTATGTTTGGATAGCAATTATGATGATTCAATTGAGGATGTGGAAACCCTTTAAGGTGGATTTATAAACTATTCAGTTCAGTTACGCGCAGTTCAGTTCCGCAGCGCAGTACGCCAGAGTTCGCCCGAGGTCGCCGTAAACAAATTTGTAATTTATAAACTTAGCTGCTGTTCGCATGTCGTATTGCATTTCATTGGTTCATTTGGCCTGTCAACCACCACGTGATTCAACTTTCGCATTTCATTGGTTAAGAGTCCTGCGACAACGAACTGCAGCGTCAAAAGATAAAACTTGGCCATCTCGAGCGTAGCCGAGCGTCTCGCTGCGCGACTGGGCGTACCGCTGCGAATGAATTGAGGGTTTATAAATGGTTTGGTATGTTTTCGTTTGTTTAAAGTCGAACGACAATCAGCGAAACTGAACTGGACTGCGCGGAACTGAACTGAGCGTTGCGACAAGTTTATAAATCCCACTTTATGTTGACGTAGTTGTAAGTATTAAAGAGTGTTTACCCAAACCTAATTTGCCTAAAAACGGTAGTAGTTTGGCAGCCAGTACCTCTCAACCTCAGGTTCAACCTGTTTCAATTCAAAGTGGTAATTTGATTTCTTCTGCTAAATTACCTCCAATTTAAATTCCCACGTTTGATGGAAAAAATTTGACGAATTTTAAATCGTTTATAGACATTTTTACGGCAGTGGTTGATAAAAATCAACAGCTCAAAGATGTTGAAAAATTATTTTATTTAAGAAATTATTTAAAAGGCGAAGCGTTAAGCTTAATAAATAATTTACCTTTAATTAATTCCTCATATCAAGAGGCCTTAAGTATTTTAAACAATAGATTTAATAATAAGACTATGATAATAAATTCTCACATTTTTTCTATTTTGGACATCCCCAATATACAAAAGGGAACTGCCTATGCACTTCGTGACTTTGTAAGTCGCATAAAGCAACAAATTGGAGCTCTCAAGAATTTAAATCAACCCATCGATAGTTGGGATATGTTTTTGGTTTGTATTTTGAGTCGAAAGGTAGATCAGTTTACCAACAGGGCATATCAGATTGACCGAGATAGTTCCAAGTTGCCAACTTTAAATGACTTTCTAGCTTATTTAGAAAATAGGGCTATCGCTCTAGAGGCAAGTAGTAGTGTCTTTGAACCTAATAAAAATAAGGAAAAAGTTTTTGGTTTGTTAGCCAAACATTCCAGTGTAAAATGTCCATTTTGTTCCATTGCTGGTCATAGGTTATATAATTGTATAAAGTTTAAATCTATTCTTGTAAAAGATAGAATTTCTTTTATTAATAAGCACAATTATTGTAAATTATGTCTAAATAATCACTCTGGTAAGTGTAAAATGTTGTTTAGGTGTGGTACGTGTCAGAGGGATCATAATACACTGCTGCATTTGGACAAACAACCTTCCGAGGAAAAACCTACAAGTGAAAGTAGAGTAATGCATTTTAATCTTCAACATGACAATGTTCTTTTACCCACTGTTAAGGTTAAAATTAAATCCACAAATGGAAAATATGTATACGTTCGAGGTCTAGTCGATACAGGCTCTCAGATCTCATTGATTACAAGTACTTTAATTAAAAAATTAAATTTAAAAACTTTTGATAATTCTTTGAATATTATATTAAATATTGAATCTCTATTTTATGACTATTCAAAAAACATAAAATGTGCTGTGGTTGATACCATTACTAGTGATTTGCCCAATAATAATTTTAATATTTCTACATTTAAAATTCCTAAAAATATTCAGCTTTCTGATGATAGTTTTAATAGCTCAGGTCAAATTGATTTTTTGCTGGGTGCAAACGTAGCGTTTGAAATTTTGCTATCTGATAAATTTGAATGTAACAATTTATATTTTCAAAACACCCTGTTTGGGTATATTGTGAGTGGGTCCATTCCTGTAAATGTTGCCTGCAACTTTGTTGCACTTCATGCCACCTACTCTGATATTGACAAAACCATAACTCAGTTTTGGGAAACTGAAAAAGTTCCTGAAATTTTTCCAGAATACCCCAGTGAACAGGAAGCTTGTGAATGTTCCTTCCAAAACTCAATTGAAGTAATTTAAAGGGAGGATAATGTACCTTCTTATAAGTGGCCAATGGCTCGCATTATTAAAGTTATACCTGGGAAAGACAATAAAGTACGAGTTGTAGAAGTAAAAACCCAAAAAGGTATTTATTTAAGGTCAGTGACTAAGGTTGCTGTCTTACCGATTGATGATATTTTTTGCAATTAAAAAATTAAACTTTTATATGTTTTGTAGGCGTTAGGTTATCACAAAACAGCTATAACTACTACAACATCAGGTGTGGGGTTTCAAAAATATTTATGTTGAAGTCTTATGTAGGAAATACTTATGTTATGTACCAACTTACGTACTTTAGAAGTGTTTAGATCTTTTTATGCGAAGTGTTTAATCTTTTTATGCGAAGTGTTTCATTATTTTATGTTAAGACTTAACATATTTAAGAAAAGATTGCTTTCTTTTTCTTTTTGCTGGATTTTTATTATCTAGGTTTCATGTGAAACTCTAGGCCCCCCAGCATGTTGGAAACAATATCCAACACCTTTTTTAGATTAAATCTATTTTTAGGTTGGCAATCCTGCAGAATTGCCTCCCCATTTTTATACGCATCGGAAGTGTCAAAAATTGTATTGGCACGACTGGTGACGCGAGATCACTCTCTCTCGTTTGCGAGGAGGTGTGAGCATGTGCTCAATAATATGTTTTTCCTAAAGTTATTTTATATAAATGTTACAAAAACTAGCTCTGCCTTTTGGGCATCTAAGTGAGCTCTGGTTTCTTACCATCTTACACCCAACACCCAACCGTTATGTAAATAGTGTTCAGTGTTCCTAAACAAGTGTAAATAAAAGGTGTATATACGTTCAAAGATGAGTTTCCATTTTGTTTCCCAATCAGAGTATTCCCGGATTTCAGTCTACCTAAAGTTTTAATACAGTCCACTTTAAAGATCGAAACTATCCCTTTATGTGTTTCGCACAAGTATGACAATTTATCTTAAACATATTTTGTAAGTAAATGAACACAATAACACTCACTCTATTTAATTAATCTAAATCTAAGCATGATAAACGATATTTACACTAAGAAAAAATATTGAAAATTTTAAAGTGCCGTTTTATACCCCTCAATCACAATTTATGTTAACCATGTTTGTACTGTGGCTGCACACTACCATAGACTTTATAATTAAATCTAAATCAAAGCGTAACAAACGGTACCTACCTATCTACATTGAAAATTTTAAAGAGCTGTCGTTTTATACCCCTAGATCACAATTTATTTTAACCATGTTTGTACACTGGCTGCACACTACCATAGACTTTATAATTAAATCTAAATCAAAGCGTGACAAACAATATTTACACTAAGAAAAAATTTTGAAAATTTTAAAGTGCCGTTTTATACCCCTAGATCACAATTTATTTTAACCATGTTTGTACAGTGGCTGCACACTACCATAGACTTTATAATTAAATTCAAATCAAAGCGTGACAAACGATATTTACACTAAGAAAAACTATTGAAAATTTTAATAAGCATGTTTGTACAGTGGCTGCATACTACCATAGACTTTATAACTAAATCTAAATCAAAGCGTGACAAACGATATTTACACTAAGAAAAAATATTGAAAATTTTAAAGAGCTGTCGTTTTATACCCCTAGATCACAATTTATTTTAACCATGTTTGTACAGGGTTATCCAACCAAGACTAGACAAGGCGATTTTTTGACTTTTCCTGTACTTTTATAAAAAAACTGAAATAGCCATCTTAAGTCATTTTCTCCCGCGAATTCGAATATCTTCAGCAAAAAACAATTGAACATCAAACAAAAGTACTAGGGGTCACTTTGATATTTTTTTAAATGGGATGCCGTATTTTTAATGAGCTTATCCGATTTCTCATATAGATTTTGATCTAAAATGTTGGATTTTTAATTTTTTTTTTTTTTTAATTTTTACGGTAGACGAACATTTTCCGAATTTAAAACTGAAGAAAAAAGGCGTTTTTGAATTAAAAATACAACATTTTAGATCAAAATTTATATAAGAAATCGGATAAGCTCATTAAAAATACGGCATCCCATTTAAAAAAATATCAAAGTGACCCCTAGTACTTTTGTTTGATGTTCAATTGTTTTTTGCTGAAGATATTCGAATTCGCGGGAGAAAATGACTTAAGATGGCTATTTCAGTTTTTTTATAAAAGTACAGGAAAAGTCAAAAAATCGCCTTGTCTAGTCTTGGTTGGATAACCCTGTACACTGGCTGCACACTACCATATAGACTTTATAACTAAAAAACTAAATCTAAATCAAAGCGTGACAAACGATATTTACACTAAGAAAAAATATTGAAAATTTTAAAGTGCCGTTTTATACCCCTAGATCACAATTTATATTAATCATATTTGTACAGTGGCTGCACACTACCATAGACTTTATAATTAAATCTAAATCATAGCGTGACAAACGGTATCTACACTGAAAAAATATTGAAAATTTTAAAGAGCTGTCGTTTTATACCCCTATATCACAATTTATTTTAATCATGTTGTACTGTGGCTGCACACTACCATAGACTTTATAACTAAATCTAAATCAAAGCGTGACAAACGATATTTACACTAAATAGAAATATTGAAAATTTTAAAGTGCCGTTTTACGGCGCTAGATCACAATTTATGTTAACCATGGTTTTTAAATTAAAACGTGATAAACGATTTGAATCACCCTATGTAAATCCTTATAAGTTCTAATCCGACTTCCATAATAGCACCTAGTGTTTTTTATAATTTGTACAAATTGAACAGGTGTAATCACACAAGAGGTTTGAATTTTCAATACTAAAATTAACTTTTTCTAGACATTGAACCATGAACCACCTCTGACAAGAATCGCACTGAATCCACTGAGCTGTAACATTGAGTTGTAAGCATCCACAAATAACACATCTCTCAGATAAATCTGACGATTTCGTTAATATTAATTCTTTAAAAATTACTCTTTTGTTTTCAGGCTCGTTAAAAAAAAAGAAATCATAGTTCTCTTTACGTTTTCAGCGAAGGACAACACGTAAATTCCACAATTATATATATCTTTTTGAATTGGGTGTTCGTAAATTTTTGGAATCCGGTCAGTCTTGGATAATTTTAAAGATTTTAAGAAAATTTATATTGCTAAATCTGTATCCCTAATTGAGCTTCCAAACGGATCGATATACGTAAATTCTTTCTTGGCCATATTGGCGACAACCAAACACCAATGGTTCCTGTTTTTATTACGAACCATTAAACAGGTTCCTTTTAAAGTAGGAATTTCCAGTAAGTCACCTCCTAAACTGTTATTAAATATACGACTGGAATAGAAAGTATTTATATAGGATACATGTGGATTTTTGTTACATTTGATCAAAATATACATAATAATATTAATTACATAATTAGTGAGCTAGTTCTGTCGGGGATGGGACTATTCGCCGTCGTCGTTTCACCGTCGCCGTTTCGCCGTCGCCGTTTCGCCGGCAGAACAATTCGCCGGCAGCTGATTCGCCGTGGGCCGTTTTGACGTGGTGCAAGAAATTTCGGCCCCAAACATTGCAGGTAAGCTCATTATCATGGACCCAAAAAGGTAGATTAGATGCCGTGTTAGCGCTGTTTAACCAATATAAGTCTATAATTTTATTATTACAATTTTTTTATATCTAGCATATACCGAATTGGACCCAAAAAGGTGGATTAGATGCCGTGTTAGCGCTGTTTAACTAATATAAGTCTATAATTATTACAGTTTTTTATATCTAGCATATACCGAATTGGACCCAAAAAGGTGGATTAGATGCCGTGTTAGCGCTGTTTAACCAATATAAGTCTATAATTATTACAATTTTTTTATATCTAGCATATACCGAATTGGACCCAAAAAGGTGGATTAGATGCCGTGTTAGCGCTGTTTAACCAATATAAGTCTATAATTATTACAATTTTTTTATATCTAGCATATACCGAATTGGACCCAAAAAAATTAAAATGTTATAACGTTAGACCATTGCTTTTTACGTATTTTATTAATTTCTATTTGACGTCAAAACGGCCCACGGCGAATCAGCTGCCGGCGAATTGTCGCGACGGCGAAACGGCGACGGCGAAACGGCGACGGCGACGGCTGAACGTCCTAGACCCAGTTCTGTCCGCTAAGTTAATTAAAATCATTAAACTGTAAGTATTCAAATGGCTCAGCATTTATAAACCATCCAATAATATACTCGAATGGCGCGTTATCATAGTAG
Source organism: Polydrusus tereticollis (assembly GCA_963920685.1). NCBI lineage: Eukaryota > Metazoa > Arthropoda > Insecta > Coleoptera > Curculionidae > Polydrusus > Polydrusus tereticollis. The sequence goes on along the minus strand of OY987326.1, from coordinate 168,832,436 downwards.
TTTAGGTCACTAATTGTACCGTTACTATTTACAAGCTTTTTGATTATAGTTCTATTAGTTAAAATTTCACTGACTTCTGTAGTCTGTGCAGGAACTATTATCGTGGTCTTTTACAGTATTTTCTTTTATGTCAGGTATGTTATCATCATTAGTCACTTCGCGTTTCGTCTCTTCTGTTTCGTTATTTTTACTCCCTACTGTTTTGGCAATTTTATGTAATTTGGCCATATGACCACTCAAATAAGCAGCGTCTCTTCTTTTTCTTTTTTTATTCCACTTTTCTTCGACTTGCATGTTTAAATTTTCGTCGTTTGCATGTGGTTTATCTTTATTCCCATATGCACATCTTCTTTTTCCAATCTCTAAAATAATAGTTTTGTGGACGCCTAAAACAAATTCCCTTGCATTTCTTAAAAATCTACTGCATCGCAGTCCTTTTTGCTTGTGGGGTAAGACGTTATTTTGCAGTTTATCAAAATGATTTTCAACTGGAGCATTACTAAAATGTTGATGAGAACCGAACCATCCGATATAACATTTGACCAAAGAGGTAGATAGGCTAAGTATTTTTTTAGAATTACCTCGGCGATATGTGGTCCGTAAAAAGGATTATCAATCATATCATCATCAACAAATGAATCTTTATGGTTCAAATAGTGAGCTGTTGTTTTTTCTAATATGTTTTTAAAATGTTGATAAAATAAGGACTTTTCGTATAGAGTAGAATGCATTTGGTAATTATGACATTCATTATCTGTTAGATCCGAGTTATCCGTATGAGGTATGTTATTTAAAAATTTAATGCATATATCAACATTGCTACTGTGCTGCTTTTCATGGGTTATAAATATAATATTTTTAAACCAACCATCCACAGAATTTAGCTTGGTCATATCAAAGACAGAGCCTAGCGCATATTTAAAAAAGAGTTTTTCTTTATTAATATTTTGTTTATTTAGATCAGATGTAATTATTTTAATAAAATGATTTACACAAATTTTAATGAAAATGTTGGGTTTGTCTTCTTTTCCATTTATAAAATTGTAACAAAGGTTTAAATAAACACTCAAATCCTCCAATCTATTCCATTAAAAATTAACTGCATTGATAATGGCAAAACTGAAATCAGTGACTACTGTTGAGAAGATGGGCCATTTAAGTTTAAATTTGCTACAATATTGAATAAAAGCATATAGCCAATCGCCGATCGAGTATGCGTCGTGGTTAGAACTAATAAGTTCAAGGATTGGACAAATAAGTTATTTTTCTTTAATCCAGACTACGCCGGCATAATAAAAAATACGTTTCGGATTAGCAAAATGAGGTGGTGGGTGCACCAGCTGGCCTGTAGCATCTAAGTGTAAAGTTACCTTATTTTGAGCTTTAAGGAGATATCTCTGAATATCCAGTTGTTTCTTGCTGGAAACGTACACTGCCAGGGGTTCAAATACTCTAAAGATATAGGAATTTTCTCTAGACATTAATATTAAGTCAATTATTTCGTCGTTGTGCCGATCGAACTCCGACTGTCTTTCTGATCTAATTTTTTTATACACATTAACTGATTTTGTGTCCCTTAAATTCCCATTTTCAATTTGAAACGTAGGTGTTTCCATTATATCGTTTAATCGAGCCATGAAAGGAGTGAAATGTTTTAGTTTATCCCCCAGCAACTGCCTTTCAGTTCTTCTTATGTATGTAGTTCGTTTTTCTGAAAGTTTGTGGCAGTAATTAAGGGATGAACTAAAAATTATACCCTCAAAATGGTTAACTTTCCGCACTAATATAATCTGAAATTTTTTACAATTGTTATGGGCGCAATATGCGTTCATTGTGTACCGTGTAAAGTCTTTATTATTTGAAACTTTTTTAAAATTGATCACACATTTATTGTTTGCTGACTCAAATTTCCGTTTTATCGTTAAATAGTAATTTCTAAGGTGATTATTAGTGTCGGCAATAATGTTAAATTCATTTAAAGTTAAATAAAAACTACCATCCTTGAGCGAACATATGTTGTGATTTATTTTCATGTTAGATCTTTCCATTTGCAGATCATTGACTGCGCCCAAGGGAGTAATTTTATGGGAATAATTCTTAGATTGGTATATATTTTTAATAATGTCGGATGGCTTCTCTAATATTGTCACATTGCAAGATTTCTTTCCCGGTTTTAATAAATTTATGCTGCTTTCCTCAACGCTACGGTCGCACGAATTAGATTCAAAAAAACCCTCCTCCATTAAAATCTTCTTTGGTAACACTTCCTTCTTTCTCGATGTTGGTGTATCTATCTCTGTATTGGTGTAGTGGTCATGGCTCTCGGCTATTGGATTTTTTGACAAAATTGTTACAACAGCTGCTCTGTTCGTTTTCGTTGTGGTTTCGTAGGTTTTTTTTTTGATGCGTATGTGCTGTCACTTTTTGGATCATTTGATTTTAACAACTTTTTTAACTGTTCATTTCTTTTTAAATTTGCTTGTATTTTGTACCTATTATTCTTGTTATTTTTCCTTAACATATATCTACTAGCCTCTATAATCACAGGATCATTAATTTCCAATTTGTGGAAGTAGTCGAAGTCTTTACCAGGATTTCGTTGCTGTAATCTATCAGCCAGTTTTCGTATGTCAAAACTTACTTGTCGCGGCATATTATATTATATTTAAAAAATACAGAATAAGGGCAGTGTCAGGTATTATCTATAATAAAAAAATAAAAAGTGATATTATTTTCCGAGTCAATGGGAAGAGTGAGATCTTTACATCTATATCGAATAAAATAATAGGGAACTAACACAGTTTTTTAATAAATTTAATAAGTATGTTTAGTTGGTAAATGATTCTACAAGCTGCGAAGCGCGCGGCTGGTTCCGCTAGTATGTCATTCTTATGCTCGATCCACATTAAACCAACAACACAACAAAATTGCAACTTTTCGAAAACCAAAACAAAGGGTGTCAACTGCTGCCTACATTAAAAAGTCAATAAAACGAAGAGAAACAGGAAGAATTGTTGCAGTTTTCAAAGTGTTGCCTGTAGTCTACATCTGTTTTTTTTTTGGTGTGATTTTCTATATAAAAGTGTTGCCTGCTCACAATGCATCAGAATTGCAACGGAACCATATTTTTTTTTGTTATTATGGCAGCGCGAATAAAAAAGTTTTATTCTATTTCGTTTCGAACACGTAGACACCAAGAGAGTTGATAAAAATGCAGACAATAACATTAATCATTTAATCTTTATCGACAGGCGACGGGAAAATAAAAAATTGACGAAAACATCCAGCTTTACTAAATTGTGAAAAAATATTCAGTTGCAGTTTTGTTGGTTTGGTGTGCATCTAACTTTAGATTTTTAGGGCGGCGTTTCGACATCTATTAAGAACTTTAAATTTCTAGCTATTTATGACCACTTTTCTATTCAAGTCATGAATATGTCGAAATAAAGAAAGCAGCATCTTTAAACATGATGTACGTACCTAAATATTGTGGGTTTCGGGTAGTACTGGGAACCCACGGTATAACAAATTCTATTCCTGTAAAGGCTGCAAAATATCGATATTTTGTAGCCCCAAAGCGCGTGGGACTATATAAAGTAATAGCAATAAAGTAAGAAAATTGTAGGTAACGTAAAAATCAATAAACTTTAGACAAAAACACTTAGAAATTCACACATTCATTACTATAAGTCCGTTGGTAAACACGTTAAAATACAAAATGAGGTAAAGTAACCAAGAATAGACAAATACTTGTAATATGGAGTAATGTGGACAGCCGAACGACTGCTTTGAGTAGTCCCTCCATCCGCATGGTAGCACCACCACAGCGCAATTTCGGAATAAAAATACCGAATTCCATTGGTAAAAGAAGTGTGGCACTGATGAAGCTTATACGAAGTTAGTTGAGACGAAAATTGGAAACGATCAATTTAGAGCTCCCTTGTATCGAAACAAGAAGCAAAACTCTTATAGGCGGCTCCTCGTAAGAGAGTCATGCAACTTAGGCTTGACAAATCTGTTACGAAATTTGTGGGTGGGATTAGAATTCTAGCGCATTTAATTGGTCACTGCCGAAATTTAATGTGTAAAAACGGTGGCGCCATAAAACGGCACTTTAATATTTTCAATATTTTTTCTTAGTGTAAATATCGTTTGTCACGCTTTGATTTAGATTTAGTTATAAAGTATATGGTAGTGTGCAGCCACTGTACAAACATGGTTAAAATAAAATTGTGATCTAGGGGTATAAAACGACAGCTCTTTAAAATTTTCAATATTTTTTCAGTGTAGATATAGTTTGTCACGCTTTGATTTGAATTTAATTATAAAGTCTATGGTAGTGTGCAGCCACTGTACAAATATGATTAATATAAATTGTGATCTAGGGGTATAAAACGGCACTTTAAAATTTTCAATATTTTTTCTTAGTGTAAATATCGTTTGTCACGCTTTGATTTAGATTTAATTATAAAGTCTATGGTAGTAGGCAGCCACTGTACAAACATGGTTAAAATAAATTGTGATCTAGCGCCATAAAGCGTCACTTTAAAATTTTCAATATTTTTTCTTAGTGTAAATATCGTTTGTCACGCTTTGATTTGAATCTAATTATAAAGTCTATGGTAGTGTGCAGCCACTGTACAGGGTTATCCAACCAAGACTAGACAAGGCGATTTTTTGACTTTTCCTGTACTTTTATAAAAAAACTGAAATAGCCATCTTAAGTCATTTTCTCCCGCGAATTCGAATATCTTCAGCAAAAAACAATTGAACATCAAACAAAAGTACTAGGGGTCACTTTGATATTTTTTAAATGGGATGCCGTATTTTTAATGAGCTTATCCGATTTCTCATATAAATTTTGATCTAAAATGTTGGATTTTTAATTCAAAAACGCCTTTTTTCTTCGGTTTTAAATTCGGAAAATGTTAAAAATAAAAAAAAAAAAAAAAAAAAAAAAAAATTAAAAATCCAACATTTTAGATCAAAATTTATATGAGAAATCGGATAAGCTCATTAAAAATACGGCATCCCATTTAAAAAAATATCAAAGTGACCCCTAGTACTTTTGTTTGATGTTCAATTGTTTTTTGCTGAAGATATTCGAATTCGCGGGAGAAAATGACTTAAGATGGCTATTTCAGTTTTTTTATAAAAGTACAGGAAAAGTCAAAAAATCGCCTTGTCTAGTCTTGGTTGGATAACCCTGTACAAACATGGTTAAAATAAATTGTGATCTAGGGGTATAACACGGCACTTTAAAATTTTCAATATTTTTTCTTAGTGTAAATATCGTTTGTCACGCTTTGATTTAGATTTAATTATAAAGTCTATGGTAGTGTGCAGCCAGTGTACAAACATGGTTAAAATAAATTGTGATCTAGGGGTATAAAACGACAGCTCTTTAAAATTTTCAATATTTTTTCAGTGTAGATACCGTTTGTCACACTTTGATTTAGATTTAATTATAAAGTCTATGGTAGTGTGCAGCCACAGTACAAACATGGTCAACATAAATTGTGATTGAGGGGTATAAAACGGCACTTTAAAATTTTCAATATTTTTTCTTAGTGTAAATATCGTTTATCATGCTTTGATTTAGATTAATTAAATAGAGTGAGTGTTATTCTGTTCATTTACTAACAAAATATGTTTAAGATAAATTGTCATACTTATTACAGTATAACACTGCCTATTATTATAGTTTAAGTAATTAATATATTGCATTCTCAGTGTGTGGTACATAATGTACCTTCATTTTACCTGGTGAAGGAACCTCTAGCATTCTAGAATACAATATATGGTTTAACTAATGCAAAAGTATGCATGGTGTAAATAATGTATAATTTAGATAATTAAACAGGAAAGTAAAATAACTAATGTTTTATTTCGGTGTAGTACCCATCGTTTGTCACGCCCTCATCTTTATAATGTAAGCTTTAGAGCAGACATTACTTAACGTAACTAACGCAAGATATTGTTTAAACAAAATGTAATTTAAAAGGATAACTAAGAGATTCAGAATATATAAATTTAAATAAAAAAATATGTTTTGTTTATTTCCTACATTTGACAACATTGTAGCAGAGCCAGCGCCCTGCGGATCTTTCGTGCATAACGATTTTTAAGATTTATTTGGTCGACTGTAATTTCGACGGAGCTGGCGCCTTTTTGGAGCTGAAATGGCGCTAACTTCACCGACATGACCTTTCGACGGTTATTTTACAAAAAAAAAAATATATTTAGAAATAAAACCTATAATTTAACTGTTAAACAAGTTAAAAGAAAATTTCTCTTCTCCAGATGTCACAATCTTTCGTTATTTGAACTTAAGATATGTTTCACTCATCTAAACTAAATCATATAAGCGCTCATGCTTCTTAATTTTCAAAAACCTTCCTTTAAACTTTTCCTAAATTTTAATAAACACAAACTATATAAATCAATTTCTTAACAAAATTAAAAGAAAACTTCTCTCCTTCAGAGGTCATAATCTTCTATTATCCTACTCAAATATGTTTCACTTATCTAAATTACAAACTTAATCTTAACTTTACTTCTCATTCCATATAATTAACCATCAAATACTCCAGCCTTTCTGTTGTACTCATTTATTTTAGACAACTTATTTCGATGTTAAACTCGTTGTTGGGTAAGTCCTTCTTAATCTTATTCTTTTTCATTCTCAAATTTATATTATCCTTTCAGTATCCCCTGAAGATGAGTACCTAAGTACTCGAAACATGTCGGGAGCTTAAAAAACTTTTTATGTTAACAATTAAACTGTGGAGGAAGACTGCATTGTTTTATTTTATATTTTTACTTAATGATTAATTAGTTTAAATAGTCTATGAATTTACTTACTATATTTTAAGTTTCAAGTCTTAATTCCTTAATGCTAGTAGCTTAAGACGGACTGAATATTATTTATTCTTTTTTTTTATAAACGTAAACTACGTACTCAAATGAATTATTTTGAAAATGAAATAGATTTATATATTTTTTTTTTTTAATTTAGGCTTTCGGTTCAAGGAAAAAATAAAGTGTATGGAATTAATTAAAAGGTAAATGATCGAGCTGTCAAAAAATATACAAGGTGCCCCATTTAAAACAACCCAACTTAGTGGTATAACTAAAACAATGAAAGTATGGAAAAAATATTGTAACGCCATTGCAATGTACTCTACGTACAAATCTATTTGCAATTTAACTTATTTTTGTATCTATATAATAATAACTAAGATATACCTGAAATTACCAAAATTTTGAAAACACCCTGTATGTCAAAAACGAATCAAGGTAGCCATGTTTTCTTTACGGCATTGAATTTGTAATAAAAATCGGTCAAGTCCGTGGTCAGATTGTTTATATCTTATATAGTTCCGCCAAAACCCCCAATGTACAGGGTGTCCAGTTTTCGATGGTTTTACGGGGTATCTCCGTTATTACTAAAGATAGAAGGATACGGTTTTCGCAGCACCGTGCTACTTCTTTGTGAAACGAAAGATGCCGCCATCAGAATTTTTCTAGTCCTCCTTGTTTTTGATATACGGGATGTTTTTGAAAATTTTACATTTTGAGACACCATAGGTTACCCTGTAGCTTATTAAAGAGAAAACAAATGTTCTTTTTGTTGTTTTTTACGTAGAATCCAGTGACGTACTCATATTTTGAGTTAATATTAAAAATAAAAATAAGATATTATATATTTCTGAGAAGCTTGTTATAAACTAAATTATGTTATTAAAAAATATATAGGGTGACCAATTTAAAAAAAAAACAAGTTTGTTTTTTTCTCGGAAACTATTCAACGTAGAAAAAATCTGAGGACGTTACTCGATTCTACGTAAAAAACTACAAAAAGAGCATTTAATTTCTTTTTGATAAGCTACAGGGTAACCTAAATATGGGGGTGTCACAAAATGTAAAAATTTCAAAAACCTCCCGTATATCAAAAACAAGGAGGACTAGAAAAATTCTGATTACGGCATCTTTCGTTTCACAAAAAAGTAGCACAGTGCTGCGAAAACCGTATCCTTCTATCTTTACTAATAACGGAGATACCCCGTAAAACCATCGAAAACTGGACACCCTGTACATCAAAAAGGCACTGTTCAGAAAAACAAATTTTTAGCAACGTGGATCTTATTTTTAAATCAAGTTAAAACTTTTGTAAGAATGGCCTTTCACTTTTTGACCCATTTGTCCTCTTGTCTATCTCATCCGTAGACATACTGTACGTAATTGCTTGCTTGAAAAGTGTTGCATAGACGAATAATAAGATTTTTCACTTCAATGAGAGGATATATTATTATTCATTTCGCTGATGATCTGGCAATAAGAATAATTAGGGTTGTAACGGCCTATGGGCCAACAAAATTTTAATAAACTGTAAATTGTATTTAATCCTTTTACTTAATAAATAGAACTAAGTATTTATTTTAAATTACAAATTTTTCTATAAACTAAACTTGGCCATTGCTGTTCCAAAGAATATCCACACTGATAAGACGGTTCCTGGATAACATTGGATGAAAACACTCAAGGCAAATTCCGTTATTTCGGATGGCTGGACATGGATATTTAGTCTTTTTATCTTTTTTACCATTGTAGAGCTATTTGTGAACGGGATGTTCACAACTATTCCATTAAGCTACAATTATAAAAACTAAATTACAAAGAATATGCTGTTGCAGTTAATTAGGTTACTTTCCATTTTCCCTGTTCATATTTATAATTTTTTATACGAAAACCTAAATATTTTGGTTCACATTTGTGTTGGTGACGATAATCTATCTGGATGAACCCGCTATACCGCACAGCGATTTATTTTAAACCAACTTACATCATATTGAGTGGTTGCCTTAGTTACTTCAATCATAGCTTCAGTGTTGCTTCTACCATACATCCCATTCATTTCGAAAAATCTTAGAGCGTTTTTGAAACATTCTGACACCCTAACAAAAGCAAAAATACGTTACAAAATGTACTAAAATAAAATTGAACTTTAATCAGGGTCAACTGGTGTAAATGTAAATAGCAGTTATAGTTATTATTATTTATTTATTTATTTATTTATTTAACACTACAATACACTACAGAACACATTTCCAAATGGTATATTCTAAAAAAAACAGTAAACAAGAACTAACAGTACTTAGAGAATCAGTTTAAAAAATCAATTTACACAATTAACAATAATTCAGAGAGTCATAAATATACACAGTCTTCCCTTTTTTTGCCTCATGGGCCTAGCAGTAAGTAAAACCCCCACTAAGTATTCTAAATCCCTCAAACAGCGTCAATAAAATGTCTAATTTTGTTTTTAAAAGAAAGCGTGGAACAATTGATATTAAAATCCTGTGGCACAAACAGGTTAAAATTGTTCATTATACGATTTGCAGGGCTATTCCTTCCGATGTCAGTACGGCTCTGATTCACAGAAAACAAATTGGCCTGTCTCGTCAGGCGGCATGGTACTCGCTAAAGTTAAGCAAAAACAAAAGTTCCGAGCAGCTCATCAAGTTGTTCAAGATTTTATGGCCGAATACCAGGGTGAGCCTTATTCTGCGTATCTCCAGGCTATCCAACCCTACAAGGCTCAAGCGATCCCTATAAGAAAGCGTAGAACGATCAATCCCCAGTATATGCAACAGAAAGTTCATGAACCTCGATTGCACCCGCTCAATCCGTTTAATGTGGACCTGATATAGAGGAGCCCAGACCACACAACAATATTCTAGACGACTTTGCACCAATGCATAGTACATTTTCTTCAATGTCTCGACATTTTTAAACTGCCAGCATTGTCTCATGACAAAACCAGCCATCTTGAAGGCCTTTGCAATTATGGTGTCAATGTGGCTGTAAAATCGCTATCAAATACATTACCTAAGTCATTAATCAGTTCAACTCTATGAATTGGTGCTCCATTGATCCGATAAACAACATTCAGAGGTTGTCTCTTTCTTGAAAACGATATTACTTTGCACTTTTCGCTGTTTAGGGTCATGCTATTATTGAGACACCAATCATATAGTTTTGAGACTTCACTCTGCAAAAGGGCACAGTCGTTTTCATTCGCAATATGACGAAGTATTTTCAAATCATCAGCAAAAAACAAATGATGACACTGTTCGAAAACAAAGGATAGGTCATTATTGAAAATCAAAAATAATACAGGACCGAGGTGAGATCCCTGAGGGACACTGGCACGTGCAGTGATCTCCGTGGACAAAGTATGGTTAAATTTAACATATTGGATTCGATTGTGGAGATAGCTATCAAGCCAGGAAAGTAAAGGACCACCAATACCCAGTGGCGTAACTAGCCCTCTGACCTGGGGGTGGCCTAGGGTGGGCCTGTTATTGTGACTTGTAGTGGCGGCTCGTGTAGATGTGGGCCGGCGGAAAGCCCGCTGCAGGCGAAATTTTTTTTGGACCACGCCCAAATTTTAACAAATTTGGTCAATAATGAACAGTAATATCACAAGACCTCGTTTTTTTATCGGTTAGATTTTTCAGCTGTCACGAAAACTTTTTTAGGAAATTTTTCGAGTTGAATTTGGACATGTTCATTCTGATTAATTTTTGAATAAACAAGCCCAAAGTTCAACGAGTATTGCCAAAAAAGTTTGAGTGAAAAATGGAAAATTTAACCAATAAAAAAATGATTGTCGAGTGATATTTGGCAAGATTATTTCGTACATTCATACATGTACGTTCATTGTTATGTGAAAATTGATGCTATATTTGCGAGGCGAGTAGCGAGCTTACAAAGTCAGCCTTTTTCTGGGGGGGGGGGGGGGGGCTAGCGACGTCTGAGGGGGGGCCTGGCCCCCCTGTAGTTACGCGCCTGCCAATACCATAGAAACTCAATTTTTGCAGCAAAATATTATGATCAACTCGGTCGAAGGCATTTCCAAAATCAAAATAAACACTGCCAACTGTAAAACGTCATTAAGAGCGGTAGAAATGAAGTCACTGTAAGTACTTAAATTAGTTTGACAAGATCTGCCGGAAAAGAAACCATGTTGATTTTCTGAGATGACACCTTTAAATGAAGCAAAGATTCTGTCTGTCACTATGGATTCCAGGATCCTAGCCATGCACGATAGTCCGGAAGTAGGTCGATAATTATTTACGTCTGAACGCTTTCCATCTTTGAAGAAAGGGGTTACGACGGAAATTTTCCATAGTGTGGGAAATATACCGACATTTAGAGAAGTTTGATAGATAAAACTAAGTGGTAGAGATAAAGTCGGACTGCAATTTTTTAAAAATACGGTGGAATTTTATCGAAGCCGGCTTCCTTACTAATGTCCGAATCAACCAACTTGTCAAAAACTAGATCACTATCAATATTGATCATACATAGATTGATATTAGTTTAAGGATGAAGTCTAAAGTCAGACAACGCCGACCCATCCCCCGGTACATAAACAGACTGAAAAAAATCTGCAAACATATTAGCTATTTCATTGGGATTAGATAATATGGAATCAGCAGAACACATTTTTTTAGGATAGCCTGCAATAACCCGTTTAAACCTTAGATAAGTCCAAAACGACTTTACATTCTTTAGAATATTATTCTCGGAAGAAGATATAAAATTACTATAATCGTCACTGATGGACTGCTTGGACCTAGCCCTCAGATTCCTATACTCGCTTAATAAAGTATGACTTTTAGAAGATTTGAGTCTACCGTATACCCTATTTTTATCCTTGATGAGGTTAATCGTTTTCTGCGAATAATAAGTCGGAAATCTAAGTGCTCTGTCGAGTTTGTAAAGACGCTTAGTAATAATTTTTCATTAACCCCCAAATTTAAAGGACCCGCAACCCGCAAATTGTTATGCGGTATTTTCTTAGAGCATATTATAGTACATGGACTGAGCGTTCCCTATTAGGGTTGCCAAGTGTTCTCCTTTTGGGAGGACAGTCCTTTATTAAAACGTTGAGTCTTCGTTTTTCACCGAAATGTCCTCCTTTTCTGGTATTATCATATGATTGATCGGTGACCATGATCCGACAAACAACCTGGAAAGCCTTGAACATCGAAGGGAGGCTGGCGACTTGAGTCTATTTTACAAATATTTTCATGGAAAGTGCTCAACTGAGGTTGCCTGCTTGATTCCACCCAGAGCGCTGCATGGTAGAAATACACGACGAGCCACTGCAGTGGTTCAGCTTAGTGTCCCTCGAACGACACTGTTCAAAAATTCTTTCATCTGGAGAACGTCATCACTGTGGAACAACCTCCCTGAGGCCGTGTTCCCCAACGAGTATAATCTCCAAAGATTCAAGAACAACGTGAATCGTTTCCTGCGCACATGCACCGATCGCAGAGCGTCATAAAGGATTAATCCTGCAGTGGTGTGCCTTATCATAAAAAAAAAGAAAAACAAACACAAACGTGATGCCTAAAAAGTAGTACCTATTTTGTATACCTAATATTATGTTATTTCGCAAGATTTTAGCTTTTCAAATATGATGCTATTCAAAAGTTAAAAGTGGACGACTACTTTAGACGGGCGACAAATATTTTTCTTTGTAAATCATTTGTTATTTTTGACTTGCCTGTGATTAAAAGTAGTCCGATCCATTGGCCGCCATTTGGAAATTTTTCTTTTAAGTTTCCGTTCAAGCTGTCTTTCAATCTGCAGACAATCTTCTGCCACGGCAAAGTCAATTTTATTGTTTATAAAGTTTGTTGGAGCTGGAACAACATTATTAAAAAGCGGCCACCAATCTGATCTACGAGTCAAGTCAAATCGGAGTAAAGCGGGGTTTTGGGTTCTTTGCGTATTACCCCATACCTATAAAAAAAAATCATATTGTTTACATGCCAATGGACCACCAAACCGCACGTGGGACTAGTTTTTCAATCCGACTACGTTTCCTTATGGATTAAGAAGTGATACCAGCCCACTCTCAACGCAGGCTTCCATAGCATCTAAACTACTTAACTTTTTAATATTTTTTAATAACAGAATTATAGGGAGGCATTAGGCCTACAATTTAAAATGATTTTAAATTATACAGGGTCTCCCAAATAGTCAGGGCATATCAAACATACTTTTTTTTTAAACGGAACACCCTATATCTTACATTACTTTTGAATTCTACATAAAATTACAATTATTTTTTAGTAAGTTCTTTATAAGTCTAAACTTAATAGTTTCTGAGATATCGAGTTTTGAAAAATGAGATTTTTGAACTTTGACAGCGTCTAGCTTTCTTACGATACGCCATATAGCAAAACGGCTTACATGTCCCTATCTTACTTATTTATTATCTTTCCAAAAATTCCAACTTCCGGTTAAACCGGAAGTACTATATTTCCGGATTTTGAGCTACATCCGGTTTAACCGGAAGTTGACACACACTACAAAGATAGTAGAAAAGTAAGATAGGGGCATGCAAGCCGTTTTGCTCTAAGACGTACCGTTAGAAGGCTAGAAGCTGTCAAAGTTCAAAAACGTCATTTTTCAAAACTCGATCTCTCAGGAACTATTAAGTTTAGACTTATAATGCACTTACTAAAAAATAATTGTTATTTTATGTACAATTTAAAAATATTGTAAGATATAGGGTGTTCCATTTAAAAAATACAACTTTGCTATGGATCTTTTTTTTGGGACATCCGGTATATATCAAAATAATTTTAAACTGTAGGCCTAATCTCTCCCTATGACCCTGTTTTTGAAAAATATTAAAAAGTTGAGTAGTTTAGATGCTATGAAACCCTGCGTTGATAGTGGGCCACCCAGTATACAGGGTGCTATTTAATAAGTGTTCGATATTTTACAGGACGATTTCTCAGTTATTTATAAGGTGAAAAGTTCATATAATCATGGGTCCGCAAGCCCTTCATTTTTGAGATACAGGGTGTTACAATTTTTAATAGGAACAAAAAATATGTACGCCACTGCCGTTTTCTCTTTTGATAGCACTGTTATGTAGGCACTTTATTGGCTAATGCAAAGTATATTTTCATAATTTTTTGATTTCGGCCTTGTTTAGGAGATAAATGCTATTTTATCAAAATCTTTTTCTCGAGAACGATTGCTTGTAGCGACTTTTACCAAGTATGTCTTTTTTCATGTAAAAATGATGAAAAAATCAATTTTTTTGCTTCAAAATGTAATATAAGCACGTATAAATAAGTTATGACTCCTCAAACGAGTAAAAAGAACAAGTAGGTGGCGCCTTCTACAAGTGGGAGTCATACTAACATCAAATTCGAATTTCGCATTTAAATAAACTTCTAGATACCAATTTTCGTGCACATATAGACATTACTTCAAAAATTATTCACGAAAAACAAACATAAAAATAATCTTTTAACACCCTGTATCTCAAAAATGAAGGGCTTACGGACCCATGCTTATATGAACTTTTCACCTTATAAATAACTGAGGAACCGTCCTGTAGAATATCGGACACTTATTAAATAACACCCTGGATAATAATACATTATACATTAAGAACGTAATACTGTATGTGTAGAAAACGCCCATTTTGTTACTGGTAATAATATTATTCTTTTAGTTCCTAGTACGAGAACAAAGAGTTACTACCTAGAGAGTACCTACAAAATCGTTACTATCCAGATACCCAAAGCGTCTGGAAAGCAGCTCTTTTCGAGTATTGACCGTGTTACGTCTACAATATCCATAACTGTGTTTCCTGGCAAATTCTTGATTGCCTAGTTTTGAATTCCGTCATTTCTCATTGATATTATGCATAATGACCTAAACTTCTTCAAATGTAACTCTTTGAAAATCATCCGGAGGATGTTGCATATTCCTGTATATTTGTATTGTTCAGGCGACCCGCGGAGGCCCTCCACTTTTTTAGTTTTTCTTTTGGATCTGTGCAGATCTTATTATTATTTTTGTCCCTAAGAAACGACATTGTTTTTTCCCAACTAGGCCCTGGTAAATTTGTATATTAAGCTGTCTTCGATTCTTCTTCTTCTTGTCCCTTATGCTTGCTTCGCACGTAGGGGACCTTTGTCCATTATAGAATAACCAATGTATTGTCTTCAGCACGTCGAATTATAGAGCCCGCGTCCGGAATCCCGCACCAATCCCTAATATTTCGGAGCCATGAATGTTGTTTACGTCCCGGTCCGCGTCTTCCTTCAATTTTACCCTGTATAATGAATTTTGGGATAAAATATCGATCACCTCTTAATATATGTCCTAAGTAAGAAATTTTTCGCTGTTTTACGATATTCAGGAGTTCTCTCTCCACTCCAGCTCTCCAGGAAATCCGAAACATTCTCCGCAGCGTCCACATTTCGAATGCCTCGATTCGGTTTAGTGTCCTGGCCTTCAGCGACCATGTCTCCACTCCATACAATAGGATGGGCCATACGTAGCATTTGATTACTCGTAGTCGAAGATCAACTGGCAGAGTTCTTTGGAGAAACACATTTCTCATTTTTAGGTAAGTGATTTTTGCAATTCCGATACGTGTTTTTACCTCCTCACCACAATCCCATTTCTCGTTAGGAGCTGGACCTAGGTATTTGAATTTAGATACCCTTTCCATTACTTTACCGTTTATTGTAAGGTTAATATTATCGAACTCTTGTCTGCTGATAATCATCATTTTTGTTTTTGGGGTGTTAATGTGTAGCCCAAACTGTGCTCCCACTGCAGCAATTCTGTCCAACATGCTCTGTAAGTAATCCAGATTACTAGCCAATATTGCGGTATCGTCTGCATATCGAATGTTGTTGACCATTCACTTTTATTCCGGCATCCACATCTTCCAGAGTTATTTGAAAGATTTTCTCCACGTAAATATTAAAAAGCATGGGAGACAATACGCATCCCTGCCTGACCCCCTTAGCGATGTCAAATTCTTGTGTTTGATTCGAATTTCAGCAGATTGTCCTCAATAAAGTTGTCTTATTACTCTAATATCCTTATCATCAATTCCTATTTCGTGTAGTCTACCAATCAATAAATCATGTTTTACGTTATCAAACGCTTTCTGGTAGTCAATGAAACATATAAACACGTTTTGGCGTTGATTATAACATTTCTGCACTAGAAGTTTCATCGAGAACAAGGCCTCTGTAGTACCCAGTCCTTTTATAAATCCAAACTGTGTTTCCCCGCTCATTCCTTCACATCTGTCATAGATTCTAGAATGAACAACGCGCAGGAACGCCTTAAGTGCGTGGCTCATTAAAGTTATTAGTCTATACTCATCGCAGCTCTTCGGGTTTAGTTTCTTAGGTAGTGTGACAAAGGTGGATTTCAGCCAGTCTTTGGGTATTTGACCGGTGTCATATATTTTGTTGAAGAGTAAGTTGTTTTATGTTGGCATACTTTAGGATCTCAGCATAAACGTTGTCAAGTCCGGGACCTTTACCGTTTTTTATGGATTTGGATTTGATTGCTTTGGTGACCTGATTCCATGATCTCCGGCCCACTTAGTTGTTGCTGGCAATCACTTGCGTTCTCCGTTCGTGTGTGATCAAAAAGGTTTTCCCCATAGTTCCTCCAAATTTCCTTCAGCTTATCGTTGTCTAAGATAAGTTTTCCGTTTTCATCTTTAATAGAGGACAGCTGTGATTGCCTATTACGTCCTGTAATCTGTTTGACCTTTTTGTGGAAATTAAACGAGTCGTGTAGGCCTAGTAACCTCTTAGCTTCCTCGCACTCTTCTCGAATCCATGTTTCTTTGGCTTCCTTTATTTTTGATCTGATACTTCTATCCATGACTTTGTATTTTATCTTATCGTTCTTCGCAAGGCGGCGTTCCTCCATTAGATCCAGTATTTCGTCGGTCATCCATGGTTTGAGTTTCGGCCTCGTAGTATGACCGAGGACGTTTTGAGTGGCTACTTTCATATTTGATTCTAGTCTATTCGAGATGTCGTTGGTGGATGTCTCCCGTTCAGGGTTATTTTCTTGGGAAAGTCTTTTCAGTTCTTCTTGCATGGACTCCTGGATGTGAGGTGTCTTCGATTACTGTTTTATTTTATAGAATCTTAGTTTATGTATGTGTTTTTATTTTTTTATGATTAAACTTTTCATTTTCCACGCATGCTTTATTAACCCCCTTTTGACGGTCTCCTAGGGCCTACAGATGCAAGAAAAAAGTGGCGCCGCGTAAATTCTTTTGTCCGCATGTTCCATAAAACCTCAGATGCAAGCAAGCATCGAGGAATTTCATTCGTTCATAACGTAGATTTAGGGATAATTCCATATATCCCCGACTACCAGGTTATATGGAATGACAAAATTTCACATATTGGAACTCGTTAGCCTAAACATCAAGCTACCGATACTAAAAAAGCGTAGTTGTAATATCTTTTATTTAAAGAAGATGTCAAAGAAAATGCGCAAAAATCGTTCCCGTTCTACGGTACTCCTTGATATTCACTTTCTAAAAAACACAGCTAACAATATTCAAAAAACTAATTAATATCAGTAATTTTAACTAGACTTGGCTAGTGTAGTGAGCCAGTGGGTGGTGTAAAAGCATTGTAAAAGTAACAAAATAGTATATTATTAACCAAGGTTTAGACAGCCATCATTAATGCCCGAGCGGCGAGTTTAAATCACGAGGAGCGAAGCGACGAGGGATTTAAGACGCGAGGGCTATAATAAGCTGTCTAAACCGTGGTTAATATATTATTTTTTCCACTACTACAAACTTTTATATCACATTTATCTTTATAGTATTAATAATTATTATAAAAAATTATAGGTAGGTATAAGTATATTTTTTAATCAAGTTACCTGCGCTTTGGAATTGGCAAAATATTTTGTTGTTTTGTCAGGTGGCTTTGTCAATGTCAATTTGTGTTCATTTGTGTCATCAGATTTCACGAGTTTTGCGTTTTTTTAAAAAATGAGCGAAGAAAATGTTAGTGATAATAATATTATGTGTACACCTCCCGAATTAAGGATGGAAGCAGAAAAAATGTTGATTTTATCGATATTTTACAATATCAAGTAATCTAATATGTATTGATAATTATCTGGTTGCCTAACCACAATTAATTGATGTTGTAGAATTAAAAAATCAAGTTACCTGCGTTCAAACAAAATTCGGTTAAGGTCAAAGATCAGTCAATAATGGATTTCAATGGCTTATTATTGACCATGGTCAATAATGACTTATAAGGTAGAGAAAAACGATTTCTAGCGTTAACAATCGGTCAATAATGGCGATGTTATAGGTTAGTAGTGGAAAAATATGTATTTCTTACATTTTCTCCATTAACCAAACAATAGACCCTCTGCAATGGACACAAGGGATCCGATAAATAAAATGTCTTGTTATGAAGAACGTCCAAAATTAGATAGGCCGGCAGGTCGGATTCTCGACTATACTCATAAAGAAGTACATATGCTGTTGATCCTTGGGGTATACCATAACCTAATTATAAAAAAGAGAAGGAGTATTATTTATTTACTAAAACTGAACTGCACAGGGTGTCTAGTTTTCGATGGTTTTAACGGGTATCTCCGTTATTAGTAAAGATACGGTTTTCGCATCGCTGTGCTACTTTTTTGTAAAACAAAAGATGCCGCAATCAGAATTTTTCTAGTCCTCCTTGTTTTTGATATACGGGATTTTTTTGAAAATTTTACATTTTGAGACACCATATTTAGGTTACCCTGTAGCTTATCAAAGGGAAAACAAATGTTCTTTTTGTAGTTTTTTACGTAGAATCCAGCGATTTTTTCTACGTTCAATTGTTTCCGAGAAAAAAAAAAACAAACTTGCTTTTTTTTTAAATGGGTAACCCTATATATTTCTTAATAATATAATTTAGTTTATAACAAGCTTCTCAGAAATATATAATACCTTATTTTTATTTTTAATATTAGGCACGAAACTTACGTTTAATTAAAAAATATACATTATTTGTTATAGTAGGCCATGACGGCGACGGGTATTTAAAAAAAAACTATTACTGGTATGATAATTACTGCAGAAGAAATATATTTTGAACTCCTTCTTCTAATTAGCAGTTATATTTCAGTAAAATATTAACAATGCATAAATCGAGTTGTGTTTTACTACGTAAAACATTAGAAACAAAACTGACAATTTATAGAACTTTCTCCTAAATATTGCTTAAATTGTTCTCCATTATGCCTTGACATGTTTAACACATAGTTCCTATTCGCCTTAATAAATTTAAAATAATAAAAGGCCGCGTTTGTAACTCCCTAAATGCTCTTTCAGTGGCATTTCAGAAATCTGCAATTGTTTGGTATTGAAGAGAATAAATTTTATTTTCAAGGTATCCTCACAAGAAGAAATCCAAAACCGACAAGTCCATTAGTTCCAATGCAGTGACCTGGGAAAGTATTGTTTAAGTAGGCCTTAATAATTAGCGCATTGTGAGCGGGTGCTTCATCTGGTTGCAAATGCAAGTTATTAAGACCCGCTAAGGGCACGTCTTCTATTATTTCCGGCACAACGTTTTCCAGAATTTCTAAATATTTATTTGCATTAAGGCTGCCTTCAAATATATTATAAATTATTTTGCTTCCTAGTATAAAACATGAAACGTTACAGCCAAACCTGACTTGCCGTTCGAGTGGAAATATTACATGCTGATTTTCCTGAGACCAAAACCTCGTATTGTGCCGATTAAATAATTACTGGTAAAATGAGCCTCATAGGACCATATAACGGTTCTTTCAAAATTATTTTCCCTGTTGATATTTTGTAAATACCAATAACAGAACTCTATACGGCGCTGTGCATCACCAGGATGTAAGTTTTGTACTAGGTGGAATTTATATGGCTTAATATTTTGTTTTTTAGGATTGTTTGAACTCTTGATTTAACTACTCCGACTGAATCTTCAACCGTTTTGCAAGAACTAGTTGGATTTGTTTCAATCGAAGCTAAAATATGTATTTCATCAGTCTAGCGGTTTTCCTTGTTGTAGATTTTAGGCCGAGGTTTAGTAAATGAACCGTGTTTAATTTAATTTTATTTCATCCTTAGAAAAATTCTTTTATCCGGCTGTCGTCTTTCGGGATATCTACAAGTAATTTAATAAATTTAATAAATTCTCATAGAGATACTACAAAAAGGCGTATATTTACCTATTGAAATACACTTCTAATGCTTCATCTGCATTTTCATGACAATGGACATAACAAAGGAGCATGTCGTATTTTTCGTTATTTTCAAAGTTTACATTTTCTGCCATAATTAGGACAAACTGATTTTTTACTATTAATTAGATATTTTAAAACAACTTAAAGAACCTGAATACTCTGACAGACACTAAAGAAGTTTTTAATATGACATAAATGACTGTGTTCTTTTCTTTTTTTAAATACCCGTCATGGCCTACTAACAAGAGATGTATATTTTTTAATAAAACTTAAATTTCGTGTTTAATATTAAAAATAAAGATAAGGTATTATATATTTCTGAGAAGCTCGTTATAAACTAAATTATATTATTAAGAAATATATAGGGTTACCCATTTAAAAAAAAGCAAGTTTTTTTTTTCTCGGAAACTATTGAACGTAGAAAAAAATCTGCGTATACGTCGTTTACGTCACTGGATTCTCGTAAAAAACTACAAAAAGAACATTTGTTTTCTCTTTGATAAGCTACAGGGTAACCTAAATATGGGGGGGGGGGTCCTAAAATTGAAAGGTACCTTTTATAAAAAATCAATAGCATTTTTCAGTTATCTATTTTAGGTCAGTTGTAGAGCTAACCTAATTTAATTCTGTAAACTAATCTGCTTAAAGTTTAGGCTAAATAATTCATATCCAGTAAACTGTGGCTATTACCTACCTAATACTAAATATGCTTCCATCTTTAAAGCCAACAAAAAGCAGGTCAATGCTACACAGTGATCGATTACAGAGCCAATCATGAAATGAAGAAGTTGCTAAAATGAAAAAAAAAATTAACCATTTTACAGAGTATTTTATTAAATTTTGATACCCTTTAAGAACTTTTGTGTCAAATCAATATGCCGTAAAACAAAAAATTCACTGGAAGCGAAAAACAAAGAATATCAGCTATTAATTAAAGTATTGAACTGAACATCTCTGTAGCATTCTCTAAATGGCATTATTTAACTAAATCTATGCTAGACAACAGATCTAGCAATAATAACAATAGGTGGTGTAAAAAATAAATGCAAAAATTTATATGTGGAACAAAACGTGAACATATCAATACTCGAATATGAATTCCAATCCCCCTATTTTTAAATCTCAGAAAAGAAAAAGTGAGCAAGTTAATTCAAATCAAAAATGCCTTTATTTATATTTATACAACATATTGTAGATAAAAATTAATATCGGATGGCGGTATTCAACATGGCTGCTCATATACGGCCACGAAAACTACAATATTTCAATGTTTATTTAAACTATACATGGTGTTTTAGAAGTACACTACGTAACTTAAGGGGGTGATTCCTTATAATATCCCAAGAGAGAAAAAAAATATAAACATGTGTCCGGAGTTGCCCCGTTTTTGATATACAGGGTGTTAAAGTTTTTTTTAAAAAAATCGGTTTTTTATAATTTTCTTAAATATCCTTTTCCCAATCTTATTGAAATTTGGTACCGTAATTCATAATATTGTACGCCACTGACTTTTTCCTAACTTTGATATTTTTTTTCGGATTTACCAATTAATAATACAACTTTTTTGTTCATTGAATTGTTTTCGTATCTTGCTTCGTTTTCGAGATGAAAAATAAAAACCACTTTATTGCATGTACAAAAAAAATGTGTTTCAAAGTTGTTTAAAACATTTAAATAAAAAATAAAATTATTTTTTAAAATAATGGTACAAAAAAACGCAACAGTTAATCAAACCAAATGTTGAAAATGGCCATCTTCTGATAAAACGCACGATTGCAATCGTCTCACCATTGGCCATTGATTCTCTTAACACGTTCAAAAATGCCTGCAATATTTTGTATCGCATTGCAACCTTCAATAATTCGAATTCTTAAATCGGTTTTATGTAGTAAAGGCGTCTTGTATACAAGAGACTTTAGGTGACCCCATAAATAATAGTCTAGACTAGTCTAGAGGATTTAAGTCGGGACTGCGAGCTGGCAAACCTTGGGACCTGCGCGTCCAATCCAGCAATTAGGAAAAGTGTTTTGTCGAGGTATTGATGAGAAACTAGACTAAATTGAGCTGGGGCGCCGTCGTGCATGATCCACATATTAGTTCTTATTTGCAGAGGTACGTCTTCTAACAAAAAGTTCTTTAGATAGCAACTGCGTATAGGAGTTTCCATTCAATCGAGTTCGTAACGAGTATGGTCCAATAAGATGGTCGCCAATGATCCCTGCCCATACTTTTACCGAAAATTGTTGCTGAAAACGACCTTCTCTAATTTTATGACAATTATCGTCAGCCCAAATATGATTGCTATCTTTCTTAAAAATATATCGTTCTTAAAATGAATGGCAAGTCTTAACCAATTACAAAATGGGATTCTATTTTATAAATATTGGACATAGAATAGACACGATAATTAAAAGCTTTGATAAACAATAATCAGTGAAGGTAGGTATCCTAGTTTAAAATGTATAGTTTTAGGTATTCTAATTTTGTTTATTCAAAAATTCGTAACTAAGCCACCTGGCACTAGTTGAAGAATCATCTTCTATCTCTTGAAGTATAGCCTCTTCTAGCTTAGGCGTGGTTACTGTTGCAGGTCTGCCAAGAAATTCCGTACTGCGTTTAAAACTTCCAGTCTCACTCAATCTTGCATGGGGCTGGCTGTCTAAATGTTTTGGCACATGGCAGTACTCTGTTTGGATAACGTTCCTGATAAATTCGTGGAGCTTCTTCAGCATTTCCAGTTGCTAGACCATAATTGAAATGCATCTGGGCCTGGTGGCTTAGTTAGTAGTAGTAGTAGAGTGAATGTCACACACAATTTTCTGATTACTTACATAGTTGTTGAAGAAGAATCAAATTATCTAAAAAAATAAGTACCTTTCCATTTAACATTTGAATTTTGTCACCAGCCAATCTGAAGGGGAGAATTCCAAAAAATCCATTCAGTAATAGTGAAAATACCGAATGGCAATAAAACTGCAGTCTAGGGTGCTATTTTGAAACAATTCTTGATAGAAAAATGAAATTTGGGATATTAATATGGTTGGATATTGCACATTTTAGACAAAAATACAATTGACAGTTTCATTCTGTTATGACGAAACCAGTACAAATCTGTTAATTTTAAATGCGACAACCTGTATATATTTTTTTTTAGATTCCTTATAAAATTCTAAACAACTTGACAATTATTTTAATACTTTTTTTCATACATTTTGTAGGGCAGGACGTCGAAAGAACTACAGATACAATTTTTTTGCCCTTAACTTACATCGATTTTCCGTAAAATCCAAATCAAACTTAAAAATTGGTAGATTTTCCAAGTCAGATAACTGAAAAACTATTGACATTAGACATAAGGTATCAACTGTGTTACATAAAATTAATAATAATAATAAAATAAATTTATAACTTTATTCCATATACGCAATATAAAATACAACAAGAAACTAAGTAAAAATACTACAGTAAAACCTCTGTTTGCGACCGCCTCTATAAAGTGACCACCTGCGTTAAACGACCAGTTATGAATTCCCCATATTTAAAAATGGAAATACCGCCCATTTGTTAAACGACCGCGGACAGTCATCGTCGGAATATTTAGTAAACATTAATGCTAAAAACACCATCCATTAGAGGCAGTAAAACCCGACCCGACAATTCTTAAGAAATATAGGTACAGGGTCTTCCAACGAGGACTGAACAGGGGCTAATTTTTGAGCTTCCTTGTATTTAAAGAAAAATCCAAAATAGCCAATCGATGTACTTTTTCCTGCAGAATTCAAAAATGAAACCAAAAATTTATTTGAACCAGAAACAAAAGAGTTACGCTATGGATAAGGTGTTTTTTAAATGGAACATAGCTTTTTTGATACGATTTTTGGAACGAGTGATTTTTTTTTGTCCGTTCTGATTAAAATATTTAATATTGTGACAGCTATTTTTATTAAAAAAAATTTACTATAATATTGCCGAAATGAAATATTCATTAGATGAGAGATTGCAGATTGTTATCTTGTTCTACAAATGCCAAGAAAATGCAAGAGAAGCAAGGAGAAGATTTATAGCAAATTTTCACAGAAATATATCCGTCAATGCTATTCTAAGGATAAAGAACCTATTTGAGGAAAATAAAACATTACATGACAGAAAAAGAAATCCAACTCTATACTAATTTAAAAAAAAAACATTAATAATTTAAAGGGAAATGAAAGTCTGTCTTTACCACCAAAATTTTTTATATATTAACTACAATACACCCTAGAGTTGGGTATCGAGGGCATATATATGGGAGGGATTCACCATATGAGTTAGATGTTCAATATAAGTTTGAAAATTGAGTCGGACTAGTTTCGACCTTAGAAAAGATCATCATCAGCAACTCTATATAATTGTAATATAAACAAGTTAAAACACAGTAGTGGATGGTTCAATGAATGTGTATGCCTGCCCATGGACTTGACTGGGAACGTCCCTTTGGCTACACAGATGGTTAAGAATAAGGGGTTAATTGATACACTTGTTGAGTATCGAGTGTAGAGGTTTTATATTTATTTGACGTAAGCCAATAACTGTAAACAGTAGGAGAAGTAGGTATTAAACAAGTTTGTTTTTACTCTTGACACATTGTCATGCTAGTAGAGAAATGATTTTATTTATTTTCATTACATATATTATTGAGAGAAAAGGATTATGATTTTGAATTTGTGGTGGTATTCTTTGTGGAATAGACTTTTTAATTAAGGTGGGTTAATTTTTAATTTTTAATGTAACATTTTTAGATGTAAGATAGTACTAAAGGTTTGTTTTATGTTATATTTAGGTTTTAGTTCGTTTTTTTTAATTTTGTCCTTATTTCTCAGTCACTCAACAAAGGTGAGGCTTTTCTCTTTTTTCTCTTGAGAAGGTAGAACATATTAATTTGGTAATATTTGATCATCAGTTAAAAACTGTAAACAGTAAGACACTCTAAGTACTAGCAGAGTAATTTAGAAAAATTAATAATTTAATTGTTCAATGTGACCTCCGTTGTTCTCGAAACATGTGCGATAACCTCTTTGTAGCCTTTCCAAACTTGCTGTTATACTGTGATTTTCCTGGTTAAGGCGATTTATTTCATTCACAATTTTCTGCATGATCTCTTCAATATCGTGGTTTCGCTGCTTGTATACCACGTTCTTTAAATGGCCCCAAAGAAATGTGTCTAATATTGACAAATCGGGACTATTGGGTGGCCAAGCATAGGTTCCATTTCTACCAATCCATTCTTCATGGCGTCCGTTTAAATATTGAGTAACCTCACGCACGGCATGCGGATGGGCCCCATCATGTTGCCAAATTAAATTTTGATATTCTTCCAATGGTAAATCTTCCAAAAAGTTCTCAATTTCGTTTTCTAAGAACTCGTAGTATCTCTGTCCATTTAAAGTCCCGTTAAAAAATATTGGTCCCAAAATTCTATTATTTTTTATGCCACACCAAACATGGATTGAAGTCCTTCCTTGAAATTTAATTGTCTGAAATTTTCTTGGATTTCCAACGGCCCAGTGATGATTATTATGTCTATTGAAAACCCCCGATGTTGTGAATGTGGCTTCGTCAGTCCATAAGATATTTCTGAATAAATTAGGGTCTTCGTTTTCTTTCCGAATCACAATTTGGGAAACAAATTGGAAGCGAAGTTCTTTTTGTGCCGGTGTTAGATGTTAAAGTGGAAGGATATGATAAGACTTAAATTTATGATTTCATAAAGTCCTGTGAAAAGTTCCTTGGGTAACTCTTCTGCGTCTTACACCGCCGCCGTATTGAACGTCCCGAACTGCGTCCGAAATTGATTTGGTTGGATTCAGTCGAAAATAATTCACAATGGCACGGTCTCGATTTCTATTCCTTTCTGGATTTCTTTTTCTGTCATGTAATGTTTTATTTTCCTCAAGTAGGTTCTTTATCCTTAGAATAGTATTGACGGATATATTTCTGTGAAAATTTGCAATAAATCTTCTCCTTGCTTCTCTTGCATTTTCTTGGCATTTGTAGAACAAGATAACAATCTGCAATCTCTCATCTAATGAATATTTCATTTCGGCAATATTATAGTAAATTTGTCAAATTTTTTGACTTTGAAGGATTCAAAGGTGATTATACCTTTATTACCTAGTGTATGTTTCAAACAGGTTAAAGTTAAATTATACTGGATAAAACATTAAAATTTAATAAAAATAGCTGTCACAATATTAAATATTTTAATCAGAACGGACAAAAAAAAAATCACTCCTTCCAAAAATCGTATAAAAAAAGCTTTGTTCCATTTAAAAAACACCTTATCCATAGCGTAACTCTTTTGTTTCTGGTTCAAATAGATTTTTGGTTTCATTTTTGAATTCTGCAGGAAAAAGTACATCGATTGGCTATTTTGGATTTTTCTTTAAATACAAGGAAGCTCAAAAATGAGCCCCTGTTCAGTCCTCGTTGGAAGACCCTGTACATACACTAATTACTTTATTGCAGGCGAATCCATTCAATTTGCTTTAAAGGCTGATAAAACGGTTGTTAACATTAGTTTTGTTTTTAACACTTTTTGTGTGCTTTGGGACTAACGTGAATATTTGAAGATAACGGCAAAAAGAAAATGTCTTTCTTTAAGCGAAAAAATTAAAATAATAGAAGAAAGTGAAAAAACTGGTTTAAGTACCAAGAAATTGGTTGAAAAATTGAAGGTGGGTAAGACCCAAGTGACTATGTTGCTTTAAAATAAAGCAGAAGTTAGAAATTTGTTTCAAGAAGGTGGCAACGGTGAACAAAAAAAAAAATCCCAAAACCGAAAAACTGACTGTGGACCAAGTTATTTTAACTGGTTTTGTAAGGCGCGAAACAAGCATTTACCATTATCCGGGCCCATAATTCAAGCAAAAGCCCTAGATGACTTCAAGGCATCAAATGGATGGTTAGAAAAATTCCGTCGGCGGCATGATATCACCTTCAAGAAAATATGTGGCGAATCAGCCGATATCAATATTGAAGACGTAACTGCTTGGAAAGAAAGGCGATCGACCATGTTAAAGGATTATGCCCCAAGGTATTTAATGAGACATATGAAACATATGCATTTAAAGATAACAAGTGTACTGAAACAAAAAACAGCAAAACAACGATTTACAATTCTATTTCGTGCAGATACGGAAGGTAAGAAGGAAGAACCACTTATAATTGGCAAAAGCAAAAATCATCGATGTTTTAAGGGCGCACATATCGATAAGTTATCTTTCCAATGGGTCTGGAACAAAAAAGCCCGAATCACAGATTTGATACCAAGATGAAGAAGCAGAATACAGGAGTGGTATTGTTTCTGGATAATGTCAAACTTATTTTTCTTCCACCCAATACTACCTCACATC
This sequence comes from Polydrusus tereticollis, assembly GCA_963920685.1. Taxonomy (NCBI): domain Eukaryota; kingdom Metazoa; phylum Arthropoda; class Insecta; order Coleoptera; family Curculionidae; genus Polydrusus; species Polydrusus tereticollis. The sequence goes on along the minus strand of OY987326.1, from coordinate 168,804,927 downwards.
GCCGACCTTTGGACCCAGGCATTATTCAGAATTTTAAAATGCTTTACAGACGCTACCTTATTAAGAAGCTTTTAACATGTATAGACAGAGTGGTTGTCCTCTTCAAGAAATCGAAAATAATATTACCATAACCAACGCCTTGATATGGGTTTCGGTGGCCTGGCGCAATTTGTTTCCAGTGACAATAAAAAAATGCTTTATGAAAGCCGGATTTATGTGTAATACAGATAATATTGACGACTTCGAAGAAGATGATATTCCGCTCGCACAACAGCTGTTTCCTACAACAATTTGCCTCTATTGATAATGATTTACCAACAGAAAGAGTGCAGAATTGACTATCATCGAGTTTATTGAAGAGATCCAAGAAACGGATGAAACTACTCCCAACTCTGAGACAGAGGAAGAGGAACCTGAACTTGCCCCAGTATCGAAAATATCAAGCCTATCTGAAGCCTGCACAAGTTTGAGAGACTTAAAAAACTTCTTTAATAATGTTAACAATTTTGACAAATCTACAAATATTTCTCAATTGCTATTAAAATGTGAATCTGAATTTTATAAAAATAAAATAAAAAATATGAAGCAATCGTTAATTTTCGATTATTTTGAAAAATAAAAATTTCAAAGTAAACATGCAGTACATTGTATAATATATACAGGGTTATTATAAAGAAACGGATCAGCCTTTTGTATGGAAAACCGCCCACTTAATCAAAAATCGCTCGGACTCGCCAAATTTATTTTTTTGAAATGCATTTTTTTTTTGAAAAAAGATATTGTACAGGATAGATCATAAAAGTACTACATGCGTCAACTTTAATTTTTTTAATGAAACATATTGTATATTTTTACATTTTTATATTCTGCAATCAATTCTAGACATTTTTCATTAATCATGCCCTATACTTATCTTCAGCCGTTTACGAAGTATTAACAATTTTAAAACAAAATAAACAAACAACAAAGAATGAAAAGAAACTATTTTATAAGATGTTGAAAATGTCCTCCACCAACTGTTCTGCAGTAGATCAATCGATCTAGAAATTCCTGTTGTACATTTAGTACTACTTCTGGAGATATTTCTCTTAATACTCGTCGAATAGACTCCTTCAGTGTATCTATCGAGATGGGTTTAGATTGATAAACTAAATTTTTGACGTAGCCCCATAAAAAAAGTCCAGTGGATTAAGATCAGGTGATCTGGGTGGCCACTCTATTGACCCCCGTCTACCTATCCACCGCCCCGGAAAAATTGTATTTAAGTACTCCCTTACATGAACAGCATAATGCGGGGGAGCACCATCCTGTTGAAACCATAAGGTTAAACTTGGTAAATCAGGATCATTATCATCTGGAAACAGAGTGGCGAGAGCTGGAACCAGATCATTTTAAAGGAAATTTAGATATCTTTCTCCAGTGAGACCCTCATCAAAGAAAAATGGTTCGATTATCCTATTTTCAACAATGCCCGCCCAAACACTAACCTTTTCATTATACTGGGTGTGATTTTCTATGAACCAGTGAGGATTTTCCTGTGCCCAGTATCTGTAGTTTTGTCTATTAACCTGACCATTTGAACAAAACGTAGCTAATCTGAAAAACAAATTCTTTGGACAAATCTTGCGTTATTATCTGTTAGCTCAATCATTATTTCAAAAAATTGGTCTCGCCTATCAGGATCATCGTCCAATAACTCTTGTACAAATACTGGTTTGTATGGATGAAACTTCTGTTTTTGTAAAAATTTAGACACAGTGGTTTGGTGAATATCGTAGTCCCGTCCAAGTTGTGTGCTTGAGCTATGAGAATCTTCCTGTAGTGATAATATATTTATTTTTGTCTCCTCGGATATACCAGGACGACCACTTTTAACACTATCTTTATTAGTACGGGAAGTTCTCCACTTACTTGCTACCCTAGACACTGTTGATTGGCCAATAGGCGGGCGATTTGGGTATTTTTCATTAAACATATCACGGACTTCCCTATGACTTCTACTTCTATCTCCACAACCCAACACAATCAAAATTTCAACGCGCTCATCTTCGGCGAGGCGCATTTTGATGAAATATCAGCAGCGCAAAATTTAAATATTAACATTCACTGTCATTTTTTGACGTCTCAAACTTAAATAAGAAATTGTCATAGAGTCAAAAGATTGTGACTTAAGTTCAGAACGTTGCTATGTCGAGAAACATACCAATGGTGCATACCAGCATTAAAGTGTTAATATTTCGTAAACGGCTGAAGATAAGTATAGGGCATGATTAATCAAAAAAGTCTAGAATTGATTGTAGAATATAAAAATGTAATAATATACAATATGTTTTATTAAAAAAATTAAATCTTTTTAAAAAAAAAGTGCATTTCAATAAAATAAATATGACGGGTCCAAGCGATTTTTGATTAAGTGGGCGGTTTTCCATATAAAAGGCTGATCCGTTTCTTTATCATAACCCTGTATGTTAGTATGCACGTGCAGTATATACATATTGGTAAATTGGCTTCATCTCATTTAATTTTAATTCTGATAAATTTAAACAAAAATATTTAAAATCATGTACAGGGTGTCTACTTTTCGACACTTTTGACGGGTATCTCCGTTATAAGTACAGATAGAATGATTCGGTTTTCGCAAACCTGTGCCACTTTTTTGTGAAACAAACGATGCCCAAAACGGATGTATCATGGCCAACTTGGTTTATGAGATACAGGGCGAAATTGAAAACGGTGCATTATCAGACACCCCTTGTATTTCAGTTATCTTATAGCCTATCGAAAATATAAAAGGGGGTGTTATACAGTTTTTTACGCAGAATTCAGTGGCGCAGTTAGTATTTTTCCAGGTATCCCTAATTTTGAGAAATATACCAAAGTTGTGTTTTTTTAAATGGAACACCCTGTATATTTATTCTTAGTTGCATTCTGCTTACTGAGAGCTTTCCAAAAATATATAATAGTTGGCACTTTGTTTTACCAGGACGGTTGAAATTTATATTTTTTAAATAACAAGCTTTAAATTGACAGTAGGCCTTGGATTTGGTTCCACTAGAACAATGAAATTGTGGTATTAAATACATACTTTTTATTTATAAACATTGTTAAAAATGGTTGACATTTTCCCTAATACAAAGCTGACACATTTCTGTAATTCGTCTCAAGGCGTTTAAAATTATTATTGGATGGTCTTGTAGAAATTGAAATGCTAAATGGGTAGCCTGTCGAAGTTCCTCTACAGTTATGTGCCTGGTTTTGTATATCTTGCTCTGCAAAAACCCCCACAGAAAGAAGTCCAACACCGATAGATCGGGCGATCGTGGTGGCCATCTTACAACTCCATTTGTGCCTATCCATCTTTGTGGAAAATTATTTTGTAGAAAAGCCCTTACTACGTGAGAGTTATGACTAGGCGCACCGTCTTGTTGGAAATTTATAGCATATAACTGGGCAAGGGAAACGATTTCTAATAACTCGGGTATAGCGTCTTCCAAGATTTCCAGATATCTATATAATGTGAAGCAAGAAACACCAAATCCAAAGCGCCCTTGCTGCTCTCTTTCGAAAATAACATATTGATTTTCTTTAGACCAATGTCTTGTATTATGTCGGTTAAAAATTCCGGCACTAGAAATGTGGCTCTCATCGGACCAGATTACCAATCTTCCAAAATTGGCATTGGTCCTGGAAAAATACTAACTACGCCACTGAATTCTACGTAAAAAACTATATAACAAGCCCTTTTTATATTTTCGATAGGGTATAAGATAGCTGAAATACAAGGGGTGTCTGAAAATGCACCGTTTTCAATTTCGCCCTGTATCTCTTAAACCAAGATGGCCATGATACATCCGTTTAGGGCATCGTTTGTTTCACAAAAAGGTGGCACAGGTTTGCGAAAACCGCATCATTCTATCTGTACTAATAACGGAGATACCCGTCAAAAGTTTCGAAAAGTAGACACCCTGTACATACGTATAGGATAGGATCATGATTGTCTCTTAAGTTAGTCTGCGACTATTACTTCTATTTCTTAATAGGTTGCTGTTCAGCGGGACATAATTTGGGGGTTGATTTCAGAAGATTGCTTCATAGTTAATTTAAAGGGGGGGGGCAGCGGGGAAGTAGTTACTTTTAAGTTATTTTTGGTCCGGTGTTATATTTATTTATTGTAGTGGAAGGGGGCGACGAGGTGGCACAACAGGAGTGAGCCAGTCTCTCGGCAGCCTGTATGGTTTGTTGGGATTGGAGTGGATGTGTGATCGTGTAATGAGAGGATTCAGGGAAACGTCCGTCCGTTTGTAGTAATCGATAATGAGTTTGTCTATGTGTTCAGTGATTGTCGGCATTTGTAGGTCATTGTGTAGAGTATGCACCATCGTAAAGCGTGGAGCACCCGTCATGATTCTAAGGACTTTGTTCTGAAAGGTTTGAAATTTGCGGAAAGCTGACTTATTCAAGGTGCACCAGGAGGCGACACCATAAATCAGAACTGGCCGAATAATTGTCCTGTAAAGTAATGTCTTTGTCCGTAAGTATAGTCTACTTCTACTGTTGATGAGAGAGTAGATGGCACTGAGTTGACCATTTGCTTTTTTCAAGCGTTGGTCAGCGTTGTCTGTCCATGCCAGCCGCTTATCAAAGCTCAGACCCAGATATTTAACTTTCTCACCCCAGTTTAGACTGGTGTTTTTGACTTTCAGTCTGGTTTGTGGAAATTTGCTTCTGGCTCTTGAAAAGTAGATAGCTTGGGTTTTGGCATCATTAAGGCGAATTTTCCATTTATCTAACCACGCCTCGATAAGTTTTATGTGACGTTGCAGCTTAGAGACTACCAACCTTGGCTGTTTGGCGGTGGCGGTAATCGCGGTATCGTCAGCAAACAGATACAGCTCTGTTTGACCGAATTTAGGAATATCGCTGGTATAGATATTGTACAGAGCCGGCGCAAGGGGGGAGCCCTGCGGTACTCCGGCTCTGACGTGTCGCACAGTTGATATCGCATTCTCTGACGAGACCGCGAAAATCCTGTCCGTCAAAAATGAATGAATCACCTTTATTAGGTAGTTTGGCATACCTAACCTTATTAACTTTAAAATGAGTCCGTCGTGCCAGACCTTATCAAAGGCCTTGCTGACGTCGAAAAAGACCGCTCCCGTACTGAATCGTCTGTTAAAGCCATTTCGGATATTTGATGCCAGTCTAGTCGTTTGGCGAACCGTGCAATGAGCAGTCCGAAAACCGAACTGCTCTGGTGGTAAAATGTTGTTGTCAAATACAAAATCGTTAATACGATGAAGTACAAGTTTTTCAACAACCTTGCCAAGACATGACAGAAGGCTGATAGGCCTATAGCTGACTACCAATGTTTGATCTTGTCCTGGTTTAGGGATAAGAACCACTTTGGCCTTTTTCCAAACCTTGGGGAAATGGCCTTTTTCGATAATAGCCTGTGCGATGTTTACTACGTCTGTTATCACATTGTCGGGCAAGTTCTTTAACGCCTTCGTCTTTATGCCGTCGAAGCCCGGAGCCTTTTTGACTTTAATAAATTTAATAAGGTCTTTGACTTCTTCCATATGAATATTGCGAATATTCTGAATGGGGTGCCCGATAGACCTATAAATTCGTATCGTTCTGGAGACCCGCGCATCCCTCTCTGGATCCGTCGTGGGGTTGTCATTGAACTGTTCGTGGAGGCTGTCCGCGAACAGTTCAACTTTTTCCCTGGGATCGGAGACTAACGCGTTGTTAAAAGAATTTTTGATAAAGGACATAGGCCTTTTGTCGCCCCTTGTTAGAGATCTAGTCATTTTATATAAGCTATTATCCTCAATACTGAGGCTAGCAACTCTATTCTCCCACAGAGAGGACTCTTGAGCTTTCAGTAAATCACGAACATGCTGCATGGCTCTGTTAGCCTCTGCTTTTATGCGTGGATCACCAGTGCGATACGCCCGGTTCATAAGTCTATTTTTGGCTCTAATTTGTTCTTTGATTTCATTAGTTAAGACTCCGTACTTAGAGAATCTGGATACTTTTGTGGTAGAAGCTCTGGCCATTGATGAGTTAATGGCGTTAGTGACTTTCATTACGGCGAAGTCAATATCTGCATCCACCTGAATTGGCGGCAGCGGATCTGCATTTTCCAATAGACGCCTGAACATGGTCCAATTGGTGGAGGTAACTGAAATAGACCCATGCCCCTTCTCTTGAGGATTCCCATACTCTACTACAACTGGAAGATGGTCGGAAGTCAGGTCGCAGAGAGCCACAGGTTGAGAAAGCAGATCCGTATTTTTTACCACGAAAATATCCAGAATCTCCGGGAGCCCATACGAACACGAATGAGTGTGCTCCCTCGGCGGAATAATGTGAAAATTATAGTCTAAAGACTTGTCATACAAAGTGCGACCTCTATTATTTTGGTTCCGACATCCCCATATGCGATGTTTTGCATTTAAGTCACCACCTATAATTATCGTTTCGTTAGTATCAAAAACCTTGCCCAGACATATGCCATCGAACTCGATAGACGGACTGCAGTAAACAGAGCCCAGGTGAACCCATTTGGTTTTTGTTTTAACACGAATGAATGTGCCCTCGATGTGCTGGCAGTTGCACGGGCCTGGCACGGCCTGAGCAATAATATTCTTTTTAACAAGAACCATGGTACCCCCTTTTTGCCTCAAAGGTCTGTCGTTTCTGAACACATTGAAATTGGGAAACGTGAGGCGCTCCCCTTTGAACCATGTTTCCTGAACAAGCAGAATATCAATCTCGTTTCGCTCAACAAAGTCAATAATTTCAAGTTTTTTGCCTTTAAACCCGTTAATATTTATCGTAGCCAACTTAAAGTAGACAACCTCGCACTGCAAACTCATTACTTTTTAGTTAAGGTGAACGACGACAGCATATTTTGAATTTGCAGCTGCATTTGCTGCTGCATCATTTTGGTAAATTCACCCATATATGATTGCAATGTGGCCTGCAACGCTGTCTCTAGCGCCTCTGATGCTGGTTTTTCGGTTGAAGACTTATCGCTCAAATTTGCGTTATTTTGAGTGCCCCATTGAAATGTGGGCGGAGGAATGTTTGGCCTGGCGGAAATTGGAGGCTTATTACTACTGTACAAATTGCGTGGGTGCTTTGCGCATCCCTGGAAGTTTGCGGGGTGATCCCCGCCGCAATTTGCACATTTTAACTGTTCCTGAGTGAAATTTTTACACTCGAAACTAAAATGATTTTTTGCGCACTTTAAGCACCTGATGGGTGCCGTACATTTAAATTGCGAGTGGCCGTATAATTGGCACCTGTGACATTGTGCAATATTTGACTTCGATCTCTGGGACTCAACCCTGATCTTCAAGCAATCCAAGTCCGTTAGGTCAAATATACCTTTTTCTGTTTTAGGCATAATAACCAACATTAAAGGCAGTGGAGAACCATCCCGTTTATTCCACCTGATCACTCGGGTCGGGTGGAAGCCCAACGCCTCTAGATCCTCTTTAACCTTAGACTCGGTCCAGGTTTCGATGACGCCCCGTAGAACGACATGTAAATCTTTCTCCTCCGGGAAGCGGAAAGAGTGATACGGAATTTTTTGGGCGTCAAAGAATCTCACGATTTTGAAATAATCGTTTGGTGTCGAAGGGTGGAGCTTCACGCCTGCCTCAACAGTAATTGCTTTCCCAAAGTCAATTTTGTTGACTTTGAGGTAGCCGGTTACGTTGTTGAATTTAGATTTGTCTCTTAAAACTAAAGGGGGGACCCGGAGTTTCTTTTGAACTCCCACTATGGCATTGCCTGCGATATCGGCGGTGGTGGTAAGAGTTGGAGTGGGCGGGGAAGTAGCTACTGTATGGCCGGATTTAGTAGGACCTGCAGAGTGGATCGTTTTTTTGTCGAAATGCTCTTTAAGAGCTTTGTTGTTTGTTACAGGTAAGTTCGGCCATTCAGAAGTTCCGACCTGTAACTTTTTTGCATTTGAAGTAATGTTGTTATTAATGGGTCGCTTTCTGTTTGTTTTGGCTGGTTGGAATGGTGTGTCTGCTGCGTCATCGTCGGATTGAATTTCAAAATCTGGAATTTGTGTGGGGGTTAATGAGTCGGAGTTTTGTGTAAACGTGATTTTAGAGTTTTTTGTGTTTTGTGTAGTAATCTGTGAATTGGTACTGTTAGTATTATTCTGTGAAGGCGAGAGCTGACTCACGTACCTGTCCAACTTTTGCTTCAGGGATTGAATGATTTCGTCCATCTTATTCATTTTAATTTGATGCTCGGTGTTTAGTTTGTGTACCGTTTCCTCCAAACGGCCTTTCCAGTTCATTTCCTTCTCGTGAATCAGCTTCATGTACTTGTCTTCAAGAAACTTCTCCCTTTCTGTTAGTGAAGTTTGGTGATGGATGGAGTCTTGACAATCCATGATTTCGTCTTCTTCCAAATCGGATTTATCTGGTGCTAGTGGTGGGCATTTACCACCACTACTATCACCCATTGCGGTACTATTACCTTATTTTGCAAGAACTCACAAGAGATTGCACTGAAAAAGGCGAAAAAGTCGAAAAATTTGATAAGGATTCAAAGATTCTGATACGTATATGTAAATACTTATTAATAAACAAACACTGTAAAATGCAGACCAGTTGTTTTAATTTTTCTCTATTCCGACCACCCCTGTTAACCGATCAACATTTGATTCCCCGAGGGTGGTCGCTATTGAGAGATTTTACTGTAATACAATTCATATAGAAAATACAAGAGCATGCCACTGCAGACAACTAGATAAATCCAGATACTGTTTAGGCCTAAATTGTTGAAAATTTTAAAAAGAACCTTAAAACATCAAAATACACAGGGTGTCTTATTTAACTTTTTTTAGAAAAATATACTTTATTTTACGGCCACAAAAAAATAATAAGGAATAGATAAACTATACCCATAAGTCCACAATTTCTGTGAGTTCATCAAGTCTAGGAAGCGGCAGAATAAAAATATTGTACGAGTAAATTTTTTTGTGCATATAATAAGCTTTGCCGCTACATTTACAGTGAACTTAGGAGGCGACATTGTCATACAAGCCGCAATCAGCTAAATGCATTTAAAATAGCACGGCGATTCCGATACAAGGATTCTGATTGCGGACAAAATAAATGTGGCAACACACAGAGACCGAATTCCAAACTTCAAAGATTTGAAAATAAGCAGGCCGGTAGGGTTTTCGTATTGCTTGATAAATTTGTGTTTTATTATTAATTTATCGATAGATTTGAATAGTTTGAATTTCATGAAAAACTAACCTTGTTTTGTGCTTTTGTGTTGCTGTGCCGTCTATTTTTTAACAAAAACTCCACATCTTTTCATAAATAGCATTAAAAAACTGTTCTTTCAAGAACAACAAAAGTGCACATACATATCTCTGTCGATTACGTTGTTTACTATTTGTGAAAATGCCGAAGAATTTAAATAGCGGGTGCAACGAGCTTATAGCTTCTTTAATAAGCTTTTTCAGGAACAACAATGACCCATTGTTACCGTTGACAGCAGTTAGAGAAGTAAATTTAAAGAGTGTGTTAAGGTCTATCTATTTTATATCTACTTTACTCAATTTTAGCGTGTAGCAGCTGCGCAGCTGCCCTACATTTGAATATGTCTAGTGTAAGCGCAGTTTCAACAACAGTTAAGCAAAATAAATTATTGGAGTGACCTAAAACGAAACGTTCTTATTTAAAGAGAGTTGTAAATGTATCAAGATTGGATATAAGTTCTATCCGTGACACTATTTATGGAATGTATGAAACAAGTAAGTTGTATTATTCAAAAACTAGGTAATATTTTACATTGGTTATGCTTAAGCTGGAACTTTTTTAAGAACATCATGTAACTTTGACAACTTTAAGTAGGTAAGAAATTAAAAGACAGATAACTGTTTGATGGTTGTCTTAACTTTTTAAGAAGCCTCTTAAAGGAGATAGGCTTCGGATGGAAAAAAATATGAACCGAGGCGAGGGCTTATGGAACTTTCCCATGTAGCTTTAAACGATTGGTATTTTTGAAAAAATATATTATAGAAAAAAGCATCCTTGTACCAATTTGTTCTCTTGGATGAAACATGGATTTTTCAGAATGGTACCATTGGTCGATCTTGGCAAGATGAAAATAAAAGAAGTGTTAGATCTACTAAAGTTGATGGTAAAATTTATTATGCAGTAAACAAATATATAAACTATGGGAAATTTTTGTATATTTATCTTGTTTTTATGAAAAAAACTGTGTAATTCCCTCACTGGGATATTTTGGTTACAAGCTGGCAACACTGTCGATAACTGAGGTCACTCGAGGGATATGACGTGCATGGGTTTATGTTTTGCATTAAAGTTATAGTTATCTTTTAACTGAGAAAACTATGGCTATTAACAAATCTTCAACTAGTTTCCTGTCTACAAAAAATGTTGGCTGAAATAAAGAACATCTTTACCCTAATTATCATTAAGAGTTTTCAAATGAAATTTAATTAATTTGAGATATATTAAACGAACTCGAAAAAGCCTACTTATTAAAAAAATACGGGAGAATGGGAAAAAATTGTATTATACCGACGAAACAGGGCTCAATGAAGGGCACACAATTGAGAAGGTATGGCAAGATCTAAATATTATAAGTTTTAATTTTAAGATATATAATTTTTATCATTAATTTATTGTTTTTTGAAATGCATGTTATGTAAAGATTCTTGAAGTATACGAAAGGAATGTCCGGACATGCCGTATAAGTCAAAATATATATTTAATCTTTGCACCGGATACATACTTGAGTGTTGGCTATCATTAATGGAATATCATAAGAATACTTTTTGTTTCAATTGCTTAAACAAATAAATATGACGTAGATTACATTTTGTAATTTATTTTTAACGAATGTTTTGATAATGATAATTACATAGGTACTCCATTATGTCTTACGAGAGAGTGTTTAAATTTTTAGTATACAAGTTGTCCCTCGAAAAATGGCTATGACACAAACCACACAAAGCAACCGCGCTCATTTTAACTTATCGGTGCTGCTAACGGGCCTCCACGCAGGGTTTCTGAGGGTTAATACATTGACAAAGTTTGGCTATTGATTCTAAACCACGCACCTGCCGCCCAAACCAGGGCCCTATATAAAGAAGAATTTCACAGATAAATAAGCATCCTATTTTGTATACTGGGTCTTCCAAAAGTCCCGCATAAAATTAATATCAATTAAAGGAAAACGATCTAGGAAAAATGCTCGGACCCGTAAATTATTATTTTTAATCGTGCATTTTTTGACATAAACACGAACAGTTGTCACGTCTTTGACAATTTTTTTAAATGAAATGCCTAATTTTTTGTTAGGTTTTCAAATTCTACGAAAAATTCTAAATATTTTTTATGTAGGACTTGCTATCCCGATTTTCAGCTGTTTCCAAGATATTGACATTTAATTTGAAAACTGAAACAAAAAGGTTATCCATAAAAAGTTGTTATGTATTACTAAAATGAAAATTCTAAAAGCGCAACAAATGCTGGAAATATCCACCGCCTTCTACCTGACACGCCCCTAGGCGATGGTAAAATCCGTTTACTGCATTCCTTATAAAATCAGGAGGTATTCTATTTGTTTCTCTCCTCATTCTTTCTTTGAGATATTCAATGTTGTTAGGTCTGTTTCGGTACACTCTTTCCTTTAAATAACCCCAAAGAAAATAGTCTAGCGGTGTTAAATCCGGCGACCTAGGTGGCCACTCAATAGTACCCTTACGATCAATCCAACGGTTTGTAAAGGTTTCATCTAGGTACCTTCGGACCTCCACGCCAAAGTGTGGAGGGGCACCATCTTGTTGAAACCATACCATCTCATTTGGAATATCTGGACCCATCTGGTTAGGAAAAAGAACTGCTAATGCCGGAATTAAATCAAATGTTATCGCTTACTGAAAACCCCCCCTCTTCAGTTGTTACTTTGGCGTTAGATAATGAAGCTACTTGTAGTACAGTACATCGATTTTTAAGAGCGAAAAATCACAACCTTATAAACCTCTTCTTGTACAGGAACTACTAGAAGATGACTATGATAGTCGGCTTGAATTTTGCGAAGAAATGATGATAAGGATTGATACTAATAATGCCTTTTCAAGTTATATTTTATTTTCTGATGAAGCTACATTTTGCCTGAATGGGCAAGTTAATAGACAATATTATCGATTCTGGTCCCATGATAATCCGCGATGGTTACTTGAGACGCACACTCAATATGCTGGTAATGTCTGGGCAGGCATAATAAATAATAAAATTTTGGGACCTTATTTTTTTCAAGAGAACCTTACCGCTGAACGTTATTTGGATTTTTTAACATTTGATTTAATTCTGGCATTAGCAGTTCCTTTTCCTAACCAGACGGATCCAGATATTCCAAATAAGATGGTATGGTTTCAACAAGATGGTGCCCTCCACACTTTGGCGTGGAGGTCCGAAGGTACCTACATGAAACCTTTACAAACCGTTGGATTGGTCGTAGGGGTACTATTGAGTGGCCACCTAGGTCGCCGGATTTAACACCGCTGGACTATTTTCTTTGGGATTATTTAAAGGAAAGAGTGTACCGGAACAGACCTAACAACATTGAAGATCTTAAAGAAAGAATAAGGACAGAAACCAATAGAATACCTCCTGATTTTATAAGGAATGCAGTAAACGGATTTTACCATCGCCTAGGGGCGTGTCAGGTAGAAGGCGGTGAACATTTTCAGCACTTGTTGCGCTTTTAGAATTTTAATTTTAGTAATATATAATAAATTTTTATGGATAACCTTTTTGTTTCAATTTTCAAATTAAATGTCAATATCTTGGAAACAGCTGAAAATCGGGATAGCAAGTCCTACATAAAAAATATTTAGAATTTTTCGTAGAATTTGAAAACCTAATAAAAAATTAGGCATTTCATTTTAAAAAATTCTCAAAGACGTGACAACTGTTCTATGAGACACCCTGTATAATATTTTTTATGTCAAAAAATGCACAATTTAAAATAATAATTTACGGGTTCGAGCATTTTTCCTAGATCGTTTTTCTTTAATTGATATTAATTTTATGCGGGACTTGTGGGAGACCCATTATTCATATTTATTACTTAATAAAAGTTTATACATTATACGGCTTTTAATAAATATGTTCTTGATATTTAATGATATATTATTCCATTTTATATAATTTCCGAAATATTACAAGACATTGTTTTGAAATATTTCTGAAAAGTATGTGCAAATGAACAGAAATGCAATTATGAAATGTCTCAGAAACATTTCACCAATATATCATAAATATTTGGAAATATTTACGGAATATTTAAAATCTTTCGGAGAAACTAATACGAAATATTTCTGAAACATGATTGTGATGTGTGGGCAGTGGCGTGCGTATCAGGATTTGTAGGATACAGTGGATTCTGTATCAACTACTATATCTTAGTTTTAGTTTGCAACAAATATACACCAAAGAAAGCACCTAAAGGTGCCTATACACACTGCAACATGCGGCGATGCATGCGTCGACTCCATCGTTTTAAGATTCATGCTGCATACTGTGTGGACTGGAGTCGAACGATTTGCATCAGTTGCAGCAAGCTGCGCCGCGGCATCTAGAGTCTCGTACTGGATGGCGAACAAAGATGCGGAATCGGTGACTCAGATGCAGGTTTCAGCGTGTGTGGGAGCTCGAATCGATGCAAGATCAATGTAGTTCAGTTTAAGTTCATTTTCCCTACCAATGATATCATTACGATCGTAGGCAACACAAATTTCATTTTTTCAAAAAAGAAAGCCTTGTCACAACGAAATATCTATAGGTCGTGCATTCTAGCTTGAGCTCTGAGATGCGTAGATGATAGAAAGGGAAAGTCAGTGTACGGCAGAGGTAAGGCAGTGTACGACAGAGACACCTATCTACATATCAACTGCGAACCCGAAGGTCAGAGCTCAAGCTATTTTGCTCGACCTGTACATGGACTGCAGATTATTTCCAGAGTCAAGACTCTTGGCCTCGCCGCATGCTTCTGTGTGCTTACATTTATAGTCTGTCTTTAAATGGCGCCAAGTAATAAATGCTCATTAAATATGCAAAACGCATACCGGGATATCAAGAACAATTTAAACACCATCCCTTAAAATATATTGTCTTTACATTAAAGGATCCAAATAATGAGCATTCTTTAGGTAGGTCCACCCTGAATTTATCGCAAGATTATGTTATATTTAAGGATTTACCATTATTATTGGGATAATCCGTTAGCCAGGAGCGTGTATTGGGGAAGACTTTAAATTAAAAATCTTAAACATGCCTATTCTTCTAAAATTGTATTATATTATATTCCTATACCGAGTGTTGCATCGTCGAGCGGGACATAGGAAATCCCATGTAATTTTAAATGGGGTCAATTATTGGCTTCCCTAATTATTTTAGAGAAAAATTCTATTTAGGTTTATTAAAGAGCACTAAAACCCACATTCAAAAGAATAACTTTAGATATTTTTGATGAGCCCGTTTACGGGTTATCGCCGATTTCTTTTTAACTATTTCTCCTTTTATGGCCCCGTATTTGCGGGCACCAGTCAAGGTAAAAGATGACTGTCAAATAAAGTTGTCATTTTGAAATGTGTGCTTTATTGTTATAAAAACTCGTACATCGAAAATATTAGCCATGAATTACACTTCTAAAGAAAAAATATTGATGATTAAATGGTATTATCAAGGAAATAGTTATCAAAATGTGTCAGATATGTTTGCTGCTCTGTATCCGAATAGACCGATACCTGCAAAATCTACAGTCGAAAGGACTATCAAGAAATTTGAGACAAAAGGCACTGTAATAAATAACTGCAGATGTGAAGAAAGGCAGGAACAAAGAAGAGATGCAAGAATTATTAATTACCTATTAATTAGTAAAATATTGAAACATGTAAAATGTCATAATTAACCTTGTAATTGGATACTTTATTTTAGTTTTATTCAGATTAATTTGTACTCATAAATACACCTTTAATATTTTCGATGTACGAGTTTTTATAACAATAAAGCACACATTTCAAAATGACAACTTTATTTGACAGTCATCTTTTACCTTGACTGGTGCCCGCAAATACGGGGCCATAAAAAGGAGAAATAGTTAAAAAGAAATCGGCGATAACCCGTAAACGGGCTCATCAAAAATATCTAAAGTTATTCTTTTGAATGTGGGTTTTAGTGCTCTTTAATAAACCTAAATGGAATTTTTCTCTAAAATAATTAGGGAAGCCAATAATTGACCCCATTTAAAATTACATGGGATTTCCTATGTCCCGCTCGACGATGCAACACCCGGTATAATATAATACGATACGATAATTATATAATCTTACAAACAAAGCACTTTCAAAAATCAAATACTTTGTCGTTATGGCTTAATCATAGTCCGATTCGGAAGATGAACTTTTATTAACATCGTTTATAATAAGCGGATTACCATTTCTTCGATTATTATTATATTATTACCTGCCAAATTTTGGCTTCTTCTATCACATGATCGATACACTTTTTCCACTTTTCCGCACTGATTTTACCAATAGCTTCATTAAAAAGCCTTTTTAAAAAAGTAGTGTTTTTTTCTGGGGACATCTGTCTTTATTTGAGCCCATATAAGTTCGATCGGGTTTAATTCGCAGTGATGAGGAGGGAGTCTGAGCACAGATATTCCTCATAACTTTGCCATCGCCTAGTACCAATAGTTCTTTTTTTAAGGAATCTAATGGAAGATCTATTGGTCTTAAACTTAGTCATTCTGTTATTTCACTTTTGCGCCACGCACTTGTTGGTAATTTTTCCGTCATCCTAGAGTGATAACTTGCATTATCCAATACAATTATTGCATCTTTTGTTATAAGATCCAACATTTGCTCGAACCATTCTTCAAAGACATCGGCATTTAATATCTTCGTGATAGTCTCCTGTATTTTTAGATTAGAACATCAGTAGACGAGTTAACGCAGCCTTCAGAACTTCCAATATGGATAAGTCGACGTCTTTTTACAGATGGCGGTCTTATCCTGTGGATAATCCTTCCAAAAAGGCTTGCCTTAAATTTTTAATATTTTCATCCTGCCAAAATTTAGTCACAGTGTGGCCTTCATTTAGCCATGTTTCGTCTAGGTAAAATACTTTTTTTGTTTTCTTCTCTGGCTTTTCGGATGCTTCTTAAGTAATTTCTTCTCCAACAGACGATATCACTTCGGTCTATTAAAATCGATTGCCTATTATGTTTTTTCACCGGAAACCCATTTTTTTTATTAATTTCCAAAGCGTATTTCTACACATAAATGGGTAGTCCTGGTTTTCTCGGATTAAGGACAAAATTTTGTCCAGCGTGGGAATTTCTTTTTTTAAAAAGAAACTATGAACTTTTCGCCTTATTCTTTGCATTGAAGCATCATCCAGCTCAAGTTTTGGTCGTCTTGGAGAAGTTTTTGAAGGTTTGACGCCAACACTTTTTTCTTCTTTTAAAAGTGTTCTGGATGAACTCGAAATAAAGTTGTCCATTCAAGCCTTCCGGCAATACGAATGGTCTAATCAAGAAATTGCCAATGATTCCTGCCCAGATATTAATTGATTGGAACTGATGTTGATGATGCGAAACAATAGTGACATGAGGATTTTCATCAGTTCATACATGTGTCTTGTGTAAATTGATGATGCCATTTTTAGTAAACCTTGCTTCATCCGTGAAAAGAATAATGCTAATGAAGTTTGCATTATTTTGTTGCTGATCCAATAGCCAGTTTGCAAACTGCATTCTACAAGAAAAATCTTTAAGAATCAGTTCATGTACTTTTTGCAAATAATATGGATATAATAGCTGTTCTTGAAGAACTTCATTTATACTATTGTTCTCGATATATTATAGCATTTAAATTATTTTCCTCTAATTGCGGCGTACGGTTCTTCTCAGACCAGCATCTACTATTTTTTCCAAACTTTCCTAAAATGATCAAGAAGGTCAATAACATGTATTGCCTTATCAACTGAAATCGCCCACCATTCTCCCCTAGACCTTAGTCAACTCGTTAAAATGTCTGGTTTGCCATGGTACGATTAAGAAATCTTTCGTGATATAACCTTCTGGCTTCAATAAACGTGTATTCCATAGCTCGAATTACAACACCTTTTTCTTCTTTTAAAAGTTTATATATTGTTGTTTCCCCAACGTTAAGCATATCTGCTGTAAATTGCACTGCATTGTCAACACTCAAATCAGCATTCTTACTTGTAATAGAATCGTAACAGTTAAGAATTATTTTTTTTTTAGTTACTGTACAGGGTGGCCAACTAAGAATGCGAGGTACTGTATCAGGGAAACTATTCATCGTAGAGGCTTGCGGCAAAAGAAATTATTACTAAAACGGCCAAGAGAAAAACCTGGAAAATATTTTCAAGTTTCTGAAATGGCCGCTAGAGGGCGTAACTGCAATATTTTAGCTACTGCGGCATTCTGAAGACATTCAAAATAAACCGCAAGCATATCAACAGCTTCATCATTCGTAAAATGCATTTTGTAAACACAAAAATTACTCAAAGTAACGCAAAACCTTGACAACTATTGACAATTTGGATTATTTATGTTTTGATTAGGTATTTGTTTTGTTTCCATGGCCTGCTTCTATTAATTGTCTTTTTTGTGCATAGAACGTGATGGTCAGCATTTCGAGCATTTGCGGGGGCATTAAAAATCTTCCTTTTATAAATCGGTCCTTTTTAGGGCCACAACTTACATATAAGAAAGAATTAAAGAAAAATATAGTTACAATAAAATAAAAATTTAAGGGATTTTCGTATAAAATTTTCTATTGCCGATATTTTGGGTTAGGAACAAGATATTGAAATGCGGTTTTCGCGAGCTAGTTTAGGCATCATTTAGCTACTTTTTCATGAAAAAAAGTCATACCAATGCATTTTATTTTGTTGAGAAAATTAACCATTTCTGTTGGAATGTCGAAAAAAGCCCTCTAGCGGCGATATGTAAAACTAACAAAACTTCAAATATAATGATGTTTGTAGCCCAAGAATAGCTCCTTTTAACGAGCCCAAGTTTGTTCAATTCGGCTAAGCCGTTTCGAAGATACAGTATGTTATTTACGGAAACGTTTGAATACCCCCCACCACTTTATTTTTAGAGATACTGCAAAAAGTGTCAAACAAAAAAGGTTCAGATTATCCTCGACTTTAAAGATCAGGATTTTTTTTATTTGGTTAATATAGCGGAATTTACAGAAACATCACTTTTTTAGATTCAAGATTGCAGTTACGCCCCCTAGCGGCCATTTCAGAAACTTGAAAATATTTTCCAGGTTTTTCTCTTGGCCGTTTTAGTAATATTTTTTTTTGCCGCAAGCCTCTACGATGAATAGTTTCCCAGATACAGTACCTCGCATTCTTAGTTGGCCACCCTGTACATTGTGTACATGGACCGACTCTAGGGCGTTTAGGCAGTTCTTGAAAATTCTCCATATTTAATTAAAAAAACACTGTTTTACTGAGAAACAAACAGCCAAGGTAGGTATGTATAGATATAAATAGGTGTATTATTCTAAAAGAGGCACCCATAAAGGCATAATAACCTCATAATTAGCAAACAGGTAACCAGGGTACAAAAAAAAGGAATAAAATGATTAGAGCAGGAACGGAATAAGTACCTAGACTCTAATTAGTTTCGATAAAATTGCAGGTAAAAATTCAGGCCTTTTTAAATCTATACATGGCGAAAATCTTGCACGCCCATGGAGAAGACGGTTTTGATTAATTTATTACTTCGCATGATTTAAAGATAGACTATAGAAAGACCCATGCTGAGACCAAGTTTCACGATGCCCGGAGTCGATAGAAGCATCGCCGCATGTTGCAGTGTGTATGGACGACTTTACATCTAATTTAAGATTTGTTGTTATGCTCCATTCCACAATAATTCGTTGATTTCCCGAACGCAATAAAATTTAAACCCAGCCATAAATAAGTGCCTTTTGAAAGGGTACAGGTCCTGATTACCTACTAATTTCAATAGTTTAGGCTAGCTATTTTCAAAAAAACAACAAATATAAAATAATAGGTAAGTATCTTTATTTTAATCATGTAATTAAATAGGTATTAATATGTATACAAAAATACTAATATACAATATTATAATATCATCTATGCCTAAACTAATATAGTGACGATAGTAATAGTGAAACAGAGCTAAATATAGAGTAGGTCAAGTTAAATATTGTATTATTATAATATTGTAGATTAGTATTTTTGTATAAATATTAATAGCTTTTAATTACATGATTAAAATAAAGATACTTACCTATTATTTTATATTTGTTGCTTTGTTGAAAATAGCTATCCTAAACTATTGAAATTAGTAGGTAATCAGGACATGTACCCTTTCAAAAGGTACGTGCCTACACAATAGATATTTGTTAGGCAAGTTATTTATGGTTGGGATTACGACTGAGGGTTGCCATTTAAATTTTATTGCGGTCGAGAAATCAACGAATAATTGTGGAATGAAGCATAACTGATATACTTGCCTCTGTCTTAAGCCAAAGATTTTGGTAAAACGGATTACACTCTGTAAATGGTATAAGAGAAATGTATCTTAAGCACTGTTCCGGTGTAATAGCAAACTCCTCCGTATTAAGTTGGGGCGGTTCTAATGGCCTTATGTACCTAAAATAAAGTGGTAGTTATTAAGACGCCTATACAGGGTCCTGCAATAGTGCGTCAGGCCTACACGCTTCTATACTAATTAAGTAAGGAATTTCATTCATATTCCTTACTTATAACGTATCATATTGTCAACAAGATGGCGAGATTTTTTACAGCTCCCTATAGGACAACACGGCCCTAAGTCGTGACAATATGATGTATTTCACTAAACTATTTTCGAATATACAGGGTAAAGTGTGATAACATAAAGTTGAATTTTTTTAAGTGGAACACCTCGAATTTGTTTGCATATCTAGGCTTGTATTCGTGCCCTTTACAAATTGCCTAAACTTATTTGATTGGCTTTGATGATAGTTTAAGAGTAACAAATTAAAACATTAAAAACAAAAGAAAAATATTTTACAGCCTTGAGAAAAAAAAAACATTGAAAAAGAATTTTTCTTAACCACGACATTGTGTGAGACTTGTAGTAAGGGGTCTAAAGATAGTATTGTTAAAGATTGTATACAACTCATTAACAAAGTAATCCTAAAACTTAAAACTATATAAAATGTAGTTCCATAGTACGCGAACATTAATTACACATCACAAAGCAATATTTTTCATTAAAATAGATCGCAGTCAAGGTTCGAACACAAAGAAAGAAAACTAACAAATGAACGCAGGACTATAAAAGAGGAAAAAATGAACATCAAGAATACATTTGTTGCAAAAAGTTAAAATAACATTTTTTGGGCCAAGAAAAATGCCTTGCACGAATCTCTAGGTCTAGCCTTACACATATATCGTATAGCTCCTTCATGCAAAATAAAAACCATATTAAATCAGTAATCTGAGCATGAACCCCAAAAGCACAACCCGTAACGTAAGTGGGATTCAATTAGTGCAAAATATACGGTACGACCAACAAACATGCCAGGTTCACGGGAAACTACCTTTAGATCATAGCATTCCATGGTAATCTTCTTGCTGAGGTTAAAAACATGATAGCTACATTTTTATTTGCTGTTGCTTTTTTTTTCTAAAAAAGATTCAATCAGTAGCAAAATAAATAAGTAAATAACTTACTCTAAACACCCCCCGAAAATAAAAATATAAATGAATTACCTAGCTACAGTGGTATCTACCACAAACCGTTTAGAACATCTTCTAACTTTTATAAAATATAAATAGTCTATAGAAGAGACAATTTATTAAGAAACATTGATAAATATAATATTCTAAATGGTTGGGAAATTGCTTCGACTTTAAATTCGATTTTCTCCATTTCAATAATCATGGAAATACTACATTTAAGTGAAACACGGCAGTGTAAGTATGAAGGGGCGGCTTAAGGCCCGGGCGCCGCGTCTGGGGGGGAGGGTGCAAAAAGTTCAAACATATAAAATAACTTTCTCATTACAACGATTATTACGAAGTATTAAGTACTGTTACCTGTTACGGCAGTCGAAATTAATTACCGGTTGTGCGAAGAGTCACTGTTTTGTTTTGGAATTTCCACTGCGCTCGCGTCGTCGCCAGAAATATCTAGATGAAAGTTGATCGAGAGGTCTGGTCGCTGGCTATATATAAATGGCTGGAGCGCGAGTCTTCGGCGCCTTAGCAAGTTAACGTTTGAAGATATAACGGTGAAAATAGAAAGCGATAAGTACGAAAAGTGTGATCAGTTATTATTTGTTGTGTTACTTATACTAGTGTATAAACAAAGTAGTTTATTGTGGATTGTGGTGCGTTGAGCGTTCGCAACCCTACAGGCTACAGGATTTCTTTTAAATTGTGATTTTGCTTTTATCGACACGCGATATTTGTCGTTGGTGGCAATTACAAATATATCTAAAATAAAGAAGTATTCTGGTTTATTTTATCGAAAGCAAAGTCACAAAGAGCTACTGAAGTAGAAAAACAAGCGACTGCAATGAAAAAGTTTATTTGTAGTGAAAGCGCCATCCCTCATACTTCAACAAACACGTCATAATTTGTATCCAATTCGCCTCTGGTAGGTGCCTACGCAATAATTTATACAACTTAAATCAATCAGCAGCAACATTTAGAATAGTCAGTCAGTTAAAAGAAAAACAAATCAGTGATGAGGAAAATGAATCACATTCTGATGATAAAAATCAAGAAAAAGTCATAGAAATGACAGAGTCACCGGTTGGTTGAAGTAAGCAAATAATGATAATTATGATTATGAAATTCGCAGTAGTACATAACTGTACTTAATATCTTGCAGATGCTGATACCTCAAGAGAAGTTGTTAATCCCACACAATCCTGGAGCATGGCTGATGCACATTACAGACAATAATGGCCGCAGATTTACTGTAAACAATTATCGTAGGCGTATTCCTAATGGAGAAGACATTCGAAAGATGTCGTTTTCTGTTTCTGCTGTCGCCTTTTTAGTACAATTCGATCATCCTTAACTACTGATTCGGGTTATTCTCATTGGAAACATTTATTTGAACTGTTATCAGAGCATGAAAGATCTCCATGGCACATGAAAGCATTTCAGTCGCCTCTAAGAGTCGTATGTCCATTACTTGGGTAAAAATATCCGGAAAGAGATCATTGAAACGCTACATTTAAAGATATAAGAGCACATTTTAAACGAAGTTAATAAGTGGACATACTATTCCATAACTTTAGACCGTACACCTGATGTCAGCCACACCGAACAGATGTCTGTAGTAATTCGGTATGTCTGTTGTGAACCAGGAAATGAACCCGGCTATAAAAAACATTTTTTAGGGTTCATTCCTGTTGAATGTTTTACAGGGGAAGCCTTGACAGAGACCCTTTTTTTAGAACTTGAAGATTTAAAATTACCATTGACTAAAAAGCGAGGTCAAGGGTACTACAGTCGGGCAAATATGCGAAGGAAACATGCAGGAGTCCAAAACAGAATTTTAAGCATGAACCCACGGGCATTTTTCGTTTCATGTAGTGCACATTCTCTGAACCTAGTTGTCAATGATGCAGTTTTCGTCATGCAGTGAAGCGGTTAGTATGTTCAGCATTTTACAAGAAGTAACTTCTTCTCTGCGTTTACTTATAGATGGTCAGTGTTAAAAGAACATGTTCCATCGTTGACTTTGAAGCACTTAAGCGACACCAAATGGGAGAGTCGTATCAATGCTGTCAATTTTTTTCGTTATCAGGCTGGAGAATTATACGATGCATTAGGTACTTGAGATATCAGAAGACTGTAGAACTGATGCATATGGAAAGAACGCAGCTCTTGATATGGCTCGTAAAATAAAAAAAAAACCAAGCTTGTCTGTTGATTAATTATTTGGCACAAAATCCTCTTCAGGATAAATCTTATCGGCCAACAACTTCAGAAAGGAAAGACAAATATTTCAGCAGCAAGTCAGATCATTGAGAAAGTGCAATGTCTTTAAGGAAATGGGAACTGATAGAAGTTTCGAAGAGATATTGGTTGATTCAAGAGAGATTGCAGAGAATTGGAAGTTGAACCGACTTTTTACACTGAGTCTGTGATAAGTCGAAGAAAAATCAAACGTCATTTTGACTATGAATCTGAATATGAAGCAATTTCGGACCCAAAGAAGGCTTTAAGAAGTAATTTCTATTTTCACGTATTAGACTGTGCTATCAATTTATTGAAAGAACGTTTTTCCCAACTTAACAGTCACAATCATATTTTTGGCTTTATGTATGACGACCTTGTTAAAAAACTGTTCCGATTTACAATTAGCACTAACGGACATCGAAGCTTACCAACTTTATCAAGAACTATTGATGCTCCTTTCCTTATTACCTGAGTCCAGTGGGCATCAACCAAGAGACATATTATCCTACATTACAATCAGAAATCTTTCTGAGTAATAACTTTCCCAACATCTTCGTTGCTCTACGAATTGCTTTCACACTTCCAGTTGTGTTGCATCAGCAGAGAGAACATTTACAAAACTAATATTGAACAAGAACACTGGTCGGATTAGCCATGATGTCAATTGAACATGAACTATTACACGAAATAGACCTTGACACATTTATTAAAGATTTTGCCGATAAAAAAGCTCGCAAATCCTTTTTGTAGATTATAGATAACATATTTTGTGATATTTGTTTCTTTTTGTTTATTGTTTGTTGTTTTTGATAATAATGTAAGTATGTACGATACGTTATAATAAAATGTTATGATTTCATTTTGTTATTTTATTAAATCTATTCTCCATCGTGGTGATTTTTGGTTTTAAGGGGGGGACAAATTACCCTCTCGTCCGGGTGAAAATTTTACCTTGAGCTGGCCCTGTAGGTATGCCTAGCTAATGTTTTTAAGACCTAAAACGAATAGCTTATATACTGGCAGTGACGTCAAGTTAGTGAGGCCCCTGCGAAGTTAGATATACTTAAATGAATGCCAAAATTACAACCTACTATGTATGAAAGGTCGCCTTATTTGACTATATAAATTTCCAAGTCAATGACTATTAATTTAATATATTTTTTTTTTAATTTAGGTCCCACCACCATTCAACACTGCAACATTTTACCATTTATCCAAAAGAGGATTTCTTTTTTTTTAAATTTGTTTTTGTATTTCGTGACCGACGAAGTGTGATAAAATACAATCTAAATTAACTATTTTTAAACAATGACTAATGACTAAAGCTTGCCAGCTTTAAGTAGCCAACCAGAGACGTCGGTGCGGTAAATAAATAAATGTATATGCGTACCTATATTATATATTTTATATATTAATTGTAACAAACTTTTGAATATCGATATATTATTGAGAAAAATATTACAGACTTAATTTTGATTTACGTTTTTTAAACATTCCCTAATAGTGTAGTCAAATTAGCAGATTTTAGGTGGTAATGTAGAACAATATCTATAAGGAATAAACATATCGGACAGCGGTTTTCACCAATAACTGTAATTTTTCATGCTCTTTCTTCCTAGCAAAAAATAAGAATACCATCACATTTTAAATTTTCGACAAAATCATAAAAATCTGCGACGTTGTCATAAAGCGCCACATACCGACACGAAAAATAACTGAACTCAAAATATTATTATTCTAGTAGGAGCGCCAATAAAAAGCGCTTTAAAATTAAAAAAAAAGTTATTTGAAATCGGTTATTCCAAAAAAAAGTTATTGACTTTTTTAAACCAACGTTTACCCCTTTCCCCACCCTTTATTTAAAAAGGTAGGGAAAAAACGTAAAAACAAAAAATTTGTCGTATTTTCAGTAGGTTACAAAAAATATTTCAATATAGGTTTACTTAACAATAATTTCCACCTTTTTCTTTCTGCCGATTTACCAATAATTTTTTTTTTCTCAGGGTCGTCCGATTAACGGATCCTGAGATATAGCCGGCGTCCCTTATTAATGTGCCATCCTGTACAAGTACAAAGTCTTCCAACGAGGACTGAACAGGGGCTCATTTTTGAGCTTCCTTGTATTTAAAGAAAAATCCAAAATAGCCAATCGATGTACATTTTCCTGCAGAATTCAAAAATGAAACCAAAAATTTATTTGAACCAGAAACAAAAGAGTTACGCTATGGATAAGGTGTTTTTTAAATGGAACATAGCTTTTTTTATACGATTTTTGGAACGAGTGATTTTTTTTTTGTCCGTTCTGATTAAAATATTTAATATTGTGACAGCTATTTTTATTAAATTTTAATGTTTTATCCAGTATAATTTAACTTTAACCTGTTTGAAATATACACTAGGTAATAAAGGTATAATCACCTTTGAATCCTTCAAAGTCAAAAAATTTGACAAATTTACTATAATATTGCCGAAATAAAATATTCATTAGATGAGAGATTGCAGATTGTTATCTTGTTCTACAAATGCCAAGAAAATGCAAGAGAAGCAAGGAGAAGATTTATTGCAAATTTTCACAGAAATATATCCGTCAATACTATTCTAAGGATAAAGAACCTATTTGAGGAAAATAAAACATTACATGACAGAAAAAGAAATCCAGAAAGGAATAGAAATCGAGACCGTGCCATTGTGAATTATTTTCGACTGAATCCAACCAAATCAATTTCGGACGCAGTTCGGGACGTTCAATACGGCGGCGGTGTAAGACGCAGAAGAGTTACCCAAGGAACTGTTCACAGGACTTTAAGAAATCATAAATTTAAGTCTTATCATATCCTTCCACTTCAACACCGGCACAAAAAGAACTTCGCTTCCAATTTGTTTCCCAAATTGTGATTCGGAAAGAAAACGAAGACCCTAATTTATTCAGAAATATCTTATGGACTGACGAAGCCACATTCACAACATTGGGGGTTTTCAATAGACATAATAATCATCACTTGAAATCCAAGAAAATTTCAGACAATTAAATTTCAAGGAAGGACTTCAATCCATGTTTGGTGTGGCATAAAAAATAATAGAATTTTGGGACCAATATTTTTTAACGGGACTTTAAATGGACAGAGATACTACGAGTTCTTAGAAAACGAAATTGAGAACTTTTTGGAAGATTTACCATTGGAAGAATATCAAAATTTAATTTGGCAACATGATGGGGCTCCTCCGCATGCCGTGCGTGAGGTTACTCAATATTTAAACGACGCCATGAAGAATGGATTGGTAGAAATGGAACCTATGCTTGGCCACCCAATAGTCCCGATTTGTCAATATTAGACACATTTCTTTGGGGCCATTTAAAGAACGTGGTATACAAGCAGCGATACCACGATATTGAAGAGATCATGCAGAAAATTGTGAATGAAATAAATCGCCTTAACCAGGAAAATCACAGTATAACAGCAAGTTTGGAAAGGCTACAAAGAGGTTATCGCACATGTTTCGAGAACAACGGAGGTCACATTGAACAATTAAATTATTAATGTTTTTTTTTAAATTAGTATAGAGTTGGATTTCTTTTTCTGTCATGTAATGTTTTATTTTCCTCAAATAGGTTCTTTATCCTTAGAATAGTGTTGACGGATATATTTCTGTGAAAATTTGCAATAAATCTTCTCCTTGCTTCTCTTGCATTTTCTTGGCATTTGTAGAACAAGATAACAATCTGCAATCTCTCATCTAACGAATATTTCATTTCGGCAATATTATAGTAAATTTGTCAAATTTTTTGACTTTGAAGGATTCAAAGGTGATTAATACCTTTATTACCTAGTGTATGTTTCAAACAGGTTAAAGTTAAATTATACTGGATAAAACATTAAAATTTAATAAAAATAGCTGTCACAATATTAAATATTTTAATCAGAACGGACAAAAAAAAAATCACTCGTTCCAAAAATCGTATCAAAAAAGCTATGTTCCATTTAAAAAAACACCTTATCCATAGCGTAACACTTTTGTTTCTAGTTCAAATAAATTTTTGGTTTCATTTTTGAATTCTGCAGGAAAAAGTACATCGATTGGCTATTTTGGATTTTTCTTTAAATACAAGGAAGCTCAAAAATGAGCCCCTGTTCAGTCCTCGTTGGAAGACCCTGTACATCGACAAAATAATAAAAACCAAATGGCGGCCATTGTCATATTTTCCGGGACTTTCAGTATGTTGTCTAGCGTCGCAATTTGACCCCACGATAATTTGGAACTAATGAGTGTATGGCGAAAGCCCCAGTATCACTTAACTTATTACTCTACTAATTATTGAACAGTTCTTGTACTTTTTGCCCAGCCGTAGTTTTTGAATATTTTGCTTAACTTAAAATATACTTTACCTTGTTATACAGTTTGTTCTTCCATTTGTATTAAGAGCAAAAACATTAAATTTTTTGTTTGGGAAACTTGAATTGAATATTTCGTTCCACTTCATCGCGTGATCTTTGATGTAGGGTATGTCGTTAGAAGGTAGATCTCCCTACAATGTCAAATGGATTAGAATTATTAAAAGTAATTCTGTGAAAATACCAATTAGTAAAACAGTGAATTAACGCGTGGTTCCTTTCAATTAACATTGAGCATTTAGGATGGCGTATTATATATAGAGTTATGCCTGATTAGTCAATTGACACAAGGCACAACTCTAATTGTACGTACCAAATTTGGTTCCAAGATCGGTATATTTGGAGAGACATGTAAATTAAGCTCAATATAAGTTCCATTTGCTGGAAGGTTTTGTATGTTGGTAATTTTGGGTGATCTAGGAACAAGTTGATCATCCTTTGTTTCATAACCAAGAAGGATAGGTGGTGTTTTTATTTTAAACCATCCATTTAACTAAAAATAGATATAATTTATCAAATATAACAGTAAGGTCAAAAAGTATGTAATTGTAATTAATTTATAATTTAAAAAACCTTCAGGTTATAAAAAAACGCTTGGACACGTCAATTTTTTTACATTATTCTATAATTAGTTCCTTTTATAAACAGGGGACCTCAAATAACTTTATTTTTAAAAATGATTTTCTGATTTCTGGATTCTACTAACAATTCAAAATAGTTTTCGTATGTTTAGTTAAAGTTGGTTATAATATTATTATATACAGGGTGCTCCATTTAAATCGCCCGTTTTTAAAGCTTAATAACTTTGGTGCTAATTACACTAGTTTACAGCCAATTTGCAACTGTAATGTAAAAGGCACTTTTTTGTTAATTTTTGGTCTCTAAATGCGTAAATGATGGTAAAAACTTCCTAACATGTAAAATTTTTGAGTTATGTTTTTTTCAGCAAGTATTAATGAGTATTTTAATCACAATATTTTAAAATGTAATTTGTAACATACCGATGCGCGACGTTGCCAAATTTACGTTTTCCCTAAGTTCGGAAAATTGTGCACAATCTGGCAACACTGCGTGGGGGTGTCTAGGGATGACACCTCAACCCCGAAGTCTTAACCCTCTAGGACTTAAAATAACGGAAGTAAAGCCTATCCAGAGATATAAGAAAGTTACACTTTGAATGGGATTATCCAAGGGTGGCCATAAACAAACAATGAATGAATGAATAAATGCAGGTAAATTATGGTCCGTACTTAAATATGTCTTAAAGTAAACTGCAAATCCGGAAGACGTAATTTCATTACTAAAGTAATAGTTTGGAGATTTTAAACCGATTTTTACCTGATTCAAAATGAGAGGGTTAATCCCATAAAACAAATTATGTTCTAAAGTATCTAAAGACTGTATATACAGGGTCGTTGGTATGTATGGAAACGGTCGATTATTTCTTAAAGTACAACAGATAGCAAAACATATTTAGGACAAAAGTTTTAGGGTTTTTATAGTCTATAAGAATTTTAAAAAGTAAGGTATACAGGATGAGTCAGAAAGCCGTAGAGAAATAAAGTTACTGTTTTTTCAATGGATTACCCTATATCTTAGAATATTTTTGCATTTTGCATAAAATTACAATTATTTTTTATTAAGTACATTATACCTAATAGTTTCCGAGAAATTAAGTTCTGAAAAATGACATTTTTGAATTTTGACAGCTTCTAGCTTAGAGTAAAACGGCTTACATGCCCCTATCTTAGTTTTTAAGTCTCTTTCTAAAAGTGTCAACTTCCGGTTAAACCGGATGTAGCTCAAAAGCCGGAAATATAGTACTTCCGGATTAACCAGAAGTTGGTATTCTCGGGAAGATAATAAAAAAGTAAGATAGGGACATGTAAGCCGTTTGGCTCTATAGCGTACCGTTAGAAGCTGTCAAAGTTCAAAAATGTCGTTTTTCAAAAGTCGGAAGCTATTAGGTTTAGACTTATAATGCAGTTAATAAAAAATAATTGTAATTTTATGTAAAATGCAAAAATATTCTAGATATTCTATATAGGGTGTTCTATTAAAAAAAAGGTAACTTTATTGTTCTACGGCTTTCTGACTCATCCTGTATACTCATCTTTTTTTAATTCTAATAGGCTTTACAAAAAAAAGCTCGCAAATCCTTTTTGTAGATTATAGATAACATATTTTGTGATATTTGTTTCTTTTTGTTTATTGTTTTTGATAATAATGTAAGTATGTACGATACGTTATAATAAAATGTTATGATTTCATTTTGTTATTTTTTTAAATCTATTCTCCATCGTGGTGATTTTTGGTTTTAAGGGGGGGACAAATTACCCTCTCGTCCGGGTGAAAATTTTACCTTGAGCTGGCCCTGTAGGTATGCCTACCTAATGTTTTTAAGACCTAAAACGAATAGCTTATATACTGGCAGTGACGTCAAGTTAGTGAGGCCCCTGCGAAGTTAGATATACTTAAATGAATGCCAAAATTACAACCTACTATGTATGAAAGGTCGCCTTATTTGACTATATAAATTCAATTCAGTCAATGATTATTATTAATTTAATATTTTTTTTTTTTAATTTAGGTCCCACCACCATTCAACACTGCAACATTTTACCATTTATCCAAAAGAGGATTTCTTTTTTTTTAATTTGTTTTTGTATTTCGTGACCGACGAAGTGTGATAAAATACAATTTAAATTAACTGTTTTTAAACAATGACTAATGACTAAAGCTTGCCAGCTTTAAGTAGCCAACCAGAGACGTCGGTGCGGTAAATAAATAAATGTTTATGCGTTCCTACCTATATTATATATTAATTGTAACAAACTTTTGAATATCGATATATTATTGAGAAACATATTGCAGATTTAATTTTGATTTACGTTTTTTAAACATTCCCTAATAGTGTATTATAGTCAAATTAGCGGATTGTAGGTGGTAATTTATAAAAATATCTATAAGGAATAAACATATCGGACAGCGGTTTTTACCAATAACTGTAATTTTTCATGCTCTTTCTTCCTAGCGAAAAATAAGAATACCATTACATTTTAAATTTTCGACAAAATCATAAAAATCTGCGACGTTGTCATAAAGCGCCACATACCGACACGAAAAATAACTGAACTCAAAATATTATTATTCTAGTAAGAGCGCCCATAAAAAGCGCTTTAAAATTAAAAAAAAAAGTTATTTGAAATCGGTTATTCCAAAAAAAAGTTATTGACTTTTTCAAACCAACGTTTACCCCTTCCCCCACCCTTTATTTAACAAGGTAGGGAAAAAACGTAAATACAAAAAAGTCTCTTTCTAAAAGTGTCAACTTCCGGTTAAACCGGATGTAGCTCAAAAGCCGAAAATATAGTACTTCCGGATTAACCAGAAGTTGGTATTCTCGGGAAGATAATAAAAAAGTAAGATAGGGACATGTAAGCCGTTTGGCTCTATAGCGTACCGTTAGAAAGCTAGACGCTGTCAAAGTTCAAAAATGTCATTTTTCAAAAGTCGGAAGCTATTAGGTTTAGACTTATAATGCAGTTAATAAAAAATAATTGTAATTTTATGTAAAATGCAAAAATATTCTAGATATTCTATATAGGGTGTTCTAATAAAAAAAAGGTAACTTTATTGTTCTACGGCTTTCTGACTCATCCTGTATACTCATCTTTTTTTAATTCTAATAGGCTTTACAAAACCATAAAGCTTTTCAACAAACATATGTTTGTCCCTTAAGGTCTCGGTAACCTAAACCGAAGAAATGGTTTTCGGCGCCACCGAGGTTAGATGCCTGTTACTATGGGCTCCGTGCTGGTGTATGGATCTTTATAGAACCTCACCGGCTCGCTCGGTGGTACGCTCGATTACCATGGGATGTCGCCGTTGTGCTTCATTCCTATATTGTTTTCCATAAAGCTTTTGTTTTAAATATTTTTTGCTAGCTGTTTTACTTTAAGAAATAATCGACCGTTTCCATACATACCAACGACCCTGTATAGCCACTCTAGTCAGTTTTAAGCTTAGTAATTATCCTTACTTCGTGTGTAATACAGCGTTTGTTTAATCGTGTATAAGTCATATGTGCGAGCCCAATGTATATCTCAGGAGATAGCCCCGTCAAAAAGCAGAAAACGCTTTTCTGTGGAAACTAAGGAAGTTATAAACAATGTTTATTTAACTCTCATTGAACGTGCGGTCAGTAAGCAAGCAGCGTTAGAAGAAACGGCCACATTAACAAAAATACCAACATCAACTGTATGGAAAATTGTGAATAATCCCATTTGAGCGAGGAAAAAAAAAGCCGGTACTGGCATTTTCTCGAAGGTAGATGGAAGTGATCAAGATATAATACGGCGTAAAATTTACAAGCTATACGAGGAACAAAGCGTGCCTACATTAGATAATTTAATTAAGAGGCTTGAAAAAGATGAAACCGGCGTTAAATGTGGCAGAACAACGTTATGGAAGTGTAAAACAAGCGCGCCATCAAAAAGAAGTAAACGAATTACGATTTTGCATGCTGGATCTAAAGACGGATGGATTCCAAATGGACTTTCCCTGTTTGCAAGAAACATTAAAGATTCTTCTCTGGATTACCATGAGGACACCACTGCTGATTTATTTGAAGATTGGTTTAAAAACAAGCTAATTCCAAATATACCTCCGAATAGCGTAATTGTAATGGACAATGCAAGCTACCATAGTAGGCAGTTGACCAAGACTCCCCCCTCAAATAACGCAAAAGCAACAATCCAAAACTACATGTATGATTATGACATTTTCTATTTTCAGGAAGATTACACCAAAAGGCAATTAATTGAGGTTTTACAAAGTTTAAAACTACAAAAGGAATACTTCTGTGATAACTATGCAAAAAATCTAGGGCATACAGTTTTAAGGCTTCCACCATACCATTGCATATTTAATCCCATCGAACATGTTTGGCACCAACCGAAATCTGCCATTCGTCGTAACAATATTTGCCCTACTATTAACTCCAGTGTACTTGAGCTTATAGAAACTGAAGTTTTTAACATCCCTTCACGAAGTTGGGCAAATTCTGTTACACATGTTGAAAAAGTGGAAAGATCCTATATCCATATAAACAATATAGCACAAATAATAATTAGAACAGATGATGATATCGATAGTAATATTGATATATTAAGTGAATAATTATTATCAGTACCGAATAATTTGTGTATCTTTGTAATCATAAATATAATTTTTAATAATAAAATAACTTGTAATTTCACATTTAAACATAAATAAAATATTATTTAATGTCTTACTTATTTTTATTACAAACCATGATTAAATTCTAAGCAAAATACGGACCTGCTCGGCCATATTTCAATTTTACAGCTGGCCCAGGTCTTTCCTAATAGGGATCAGTTAGTCACTTTCTTATACCTCTGAACAGACTTACCCATTTAAACCCAATTCCGTAGCCGAATCGAATCTACTTATAGATGGCCCCTGTATACGAGAATTATGCCGTCGCTTCTCGAACTTCCGAGACCCAATATTTCTAGAAAATACCAGAGGTACGTAACGGCTATAAAAGCAGCTGGCCGGTAGTCGGATCATGCCCCCTTGCCCCCAGATATTTCTCCCAAACCTTCTAAAAACCCACATACCCCTCCATGTGAACAGCGAAGGTTGCTGTTCATGGAGAGATCCTGTGGAATAGACCGCAAAGGGGCGAGGCAGGCAAGCCTAGGGGGTGTAAGCGGAGATCAAAGCTCGTGATAGCTCTGGCCCCCGATAACTCCTTCAAGGTGGGCTCACCTTACTACTTCGAATCATCAGTATTGGTTTAGCACGAGTAGTGGTCATTATTAGATAGAGAAGCGAAGTGTGCGAACAAGCCAATAGTAAGAGCCTTATATAATGTTATATTTGTGTTGACGCCTGTAAACGCAGTCTCGCATCTGTGAACCGACGTACGCGACAGTACAAAATTGTCTAAAGTACAGAAACGTGGCTGTGTGAACCCCGCGCATAGTTTTTACTATATATGTGGTCAGTTTACCCCTGAATCGCAGGAAAGGGCAATTAACAAAATGACCAAAGTACTTTATCATAAGTATTTTGGATGTGTTGTTGGCGATCAAGATCGGGACTCGGCTCCTTACATAATATGTTGTCAAACCTGAGCAGCAAATCTAAGTAACTGGTTAAATGGCAAACGCTCTTCTATGTCTTTTGCAGTTCCAATGATTTGGCGAGAACTAACAAATCATTTTAACGACTGTTACTTTTCATGACAAAAGTGTCTGGTTATTCAAGAAAGAGGAAACATAATATTGAATATCAGGATATTCCCTCAGCAATAGAACCGGTTTTTTATGGAGAAGGTTTACCAGTTCCGGCGCCCCCGGCAACTTGGGAGGAAAATTTAGAAATGTATGATGATAAGGCAGAACCCGATAATGTATCAGACAAGGACGCTTCTTATTTTACCGAAAGTGAAGTAAAAGCACCCCATTTAATTGACCAAGCTGAATTAAATGATCTAGTTCGGGACCTCCACTTGTCCAAAGAGCACGCTAAAGTATTAGGTTCCAGATTACAACAATGGAATTTACTAGCCACCAAAGGTACAATATTTAGGAACCGTAACCAGGAGCTATCCTCGTTAGTTACTATGCATGATAAAATGTGTGTTTGTGTTAATCCAAATAGTGTTATAGAAAACTTAGGATTTGCACATAACCCGGGTGAATAGCGCTTGTTTATAGATTTTTTTACAATAAGTTTAAAAGCAGTTCTGCTCCATAATGGCAACAAAAGACCCTCTATTCCTATTACACACGCAGTTGATATTAAGGAAATATACGAAATACGTTGGTTATTGTTTAAGGACGAATTACGAAGAAAAGAAGAATCAGTCCTATCCTGGAAGCCGCCCGATCAATCTGTGAGACACGGTCAGCTAGTAGCGAACCCATAGGACCAAACATCTTTGTTGGAGATTGGCCCTGTAGATAACAGTGGGACGAGTTGGGATTGAGATTTGAATTGTCATTGTCAATATAGTTTTGAAATAAATAGTTTTTGAATAGTAAATGTAATTTGAGCTATCGAAATATATAGAAATAGTTAATAGAAACCACAATTAGTGGTCCATTCGAGATAAAGAACAGCCCTAAGGAGAAACAGTAATAGCAGTTAGAAGAAATGGATGAAAAATCGTAGGAAATTGATAATCTGTCAAAAATGTCAAGAAAATCTGAAAAGAACTACATAAATATAGAAAATACTGATAAAATAAAGACTACGGAAGATAAAGTAAACAGTATAGATGATTTAGAAGATTTTAGAGGATTTCCGAATCCAGAAAATGAAAATTTACCTGAAAGAAAAAACAAAAACCATACCAAATCTTCAACAGGTACTAGTAGCAAACAATCGTCATTGTCACTTAACAAAAAATTATCTTTACAATTGGAAGCAAAGAAAAAGTTAGCAGCTTTAGAAGAAGAAAGATTTCAAAAGCAACAGGCTATAGAAGAACAAAGATTTCAAAAGCAACAGGCTATAGAAGAAGAAAGATTTCAGCGACAGAAGGAAATTATAGAAATGGAATTAAAACTGAAATTAAGTGAAACTGGTTCCTCTATAAATAGTGAATGGGAGTTCAATTAGAAAAAATTAAAGAGGTAAATTGCCACAATTATTTAGAGTCTATAAATGAGGAGAAAGATATACAAAAAGTTAATTGCTGGTTAAACA
The DNA here is from genome assembly GCA_963920685.1 of Polydrusus tereticollis. Lineage (NCBI taxonomy): Eukaryota > Metazoa > Arthropoda > Insecta > Coleoptera > Curculionidae > Polydrusus > Polydrusus tereticollis. The sequence continues at coordinate 168,769,724 of OY987326.1, read as the reverse complement.
AAAATGAAAATAAATTTGGGAACCAAGAAAATGACCTTAAATCAATAGCTACTAGTCGGCTTGATAAAGAACTAGACATTTCAGTTGATGCAGGAAAAAGATATGAAGACAAACTTGAGAAAATCCTGTTAAGACAAACTATAGATAAAGAATTACCTTTTTTCTCCGGAAATGTTAAAGATTGGCCCAGTTTTTATAGTCAGTATATATACACGACAAAAATACTCGACCTATCAGAGGAAGAAAATGTATGTAGATTAAGAAAATGCTTGAAAGGTGATTCACGAAGATCCGTAGAAGGTTTATTAATTTCCACATCAGTTTCAGCAACATCCATCATGGAAATACTTAAAAATAAATATGGAAGGCCAGATGTAATAGTAAGAACTTTAGTAAATGAAGCAAAGTTGATGCCCATAGTTAGAAGTAATGATTTTATGGCTTTAACATATTTCTCTGAAACCGTCACAAATTTAGTACTTACTTTTGAATCGCTTGATATGCAAAATTACCTGTCTTATCCCCAATTGCTGGACGAAATGATGCAAAAACTTCCCTATGGTATGCAGCTTTCCTGGGGGAAAAACGTAGCGAGAAACCATGGACGTTATAATTTGAAAGATTTTAAGAACTGGATTTATGATCAAGCTCAGGCAGCCGGTTATGTTCAAGGAACAGTTAATCACAGGTCACCAAATTATGATAGGTTTAAAAGAACAATGGTACTCACAAAGAACGAGGGAAGAAAGACATATTTTAAAGTCTGTACTTTATGCAAAGAAAATCATAACTTGGAAAAATGTGACAAATTTTTGGAAATGAGCGTAGATGAACGATGGAAGTTTGTCAAAGGCAATTACATGTGTTTCTGTTGTCTAAAATCATCACATAAAATTTTGAATTGTAGAAATAAAACCGAATGCAAAATTTCAGCATGCAAGAAAACCCACCATAGGCTCCTTCATTTTAATTCCTCAACACGAACTTTGACAAATGAAGAAAGAACTAGAGTTACACAAGACAAAAATATTGAAAATCCAGGATATGAAATCTTCACTAATTCTCAGTCCGAGACATCCAGTCAAGTAGTAGCTCACACGATTAAGAAACAATATAATGAGATTCTACTAAAAATTGCTCCAGTCATTTTACGAACTGAAAAGACAGAGAAAAAGATATATGCACTTTTTGATGAAGGCTCAACTGTAAGTCTTATTGATGAAGAACTGGCAACAGAACTAGATATGTATGGACCTCAAACAGTTTTAAATTTAAGATGGACAGATCGAGATACTTCCAAACGAACAGACACAAGAATGGTTAATTTTGAAATTGCTGGTGAGTCGGAGAAGGTGTTCTATAAAATGAATAATGTTTACACTCTTCAAGATATGGATCTACCAGTACAAAATATTAACATAAAAAAATTACAAACAAAGTGGAAACATTTACAAAATATCAAATTTGAAGAAATTCAGCCAAAACTTCTTATAGGCCAGGATTATTGGGACTTGATTACGACAAGAAAACTTATAGAAGGTCCTAAAAATTCTCCCGCCCTATCTTACACTAAGCTTGGGTGGATTATTCATGGAAATCTTGGTCAGTTCAGGGGAAGATTAGACGAAACGATTAGTCTTCATATTAGACAAGAGAAAACGGACGAGGAATTACATGATTTGGTCAAGAGTTTTTTTAGTACCGAATCTTTGGGTATGAAGTATAAAGAAGCGCAACAGTCGATAGAAGATGAAAGAGCAGAAAGTATTTTACGGAAAGTTTCGGTAAGGAAAGAAGATAGATGGGAAACTGGACTAATTTGGAAACATGAAAATGAAAAATTGCCTGACAGTAAACCTATGGCACTACAAAGACTTGAATATACAGAGAGGAAAATAAAAGAAGGTGGAGCCAGTGGAAGAAAGGCCATACGGTCCATATTTTTGGAAGACTCTCATTCGTATGTAAAGTCCAGAAGATCTAAAGTTTGTTACAATCCAAATCCTGCAGCTCAAAACGTTTTTAATAGAAACAATATCACGAGATCTATCTTTAAAGACTGTCAAACATCTGAGGTGAAAGTGAATGTAGAATTGGTTGGTGTAGATGAAGAAGAAAATAAGTTTATGTTTAAAGACAGACAGCGACAGTTCAAAGATATCTATAAAACTATTGATGACCTGGAGGAGAATATCCAGAGTTCAAGAAGGGCTCCTCCTAGGACCTTAGATGTCACCATAAGCTCTAAGTTTATGAGTTTAGACAAAATAAGTGACAAGAAACATCAGTTCAAGGGGATATACAAGACCATAAATAACATGGAGAATAAAATTATACACATTGAAAGTTCGCTAGTTAGAAAAGTTGATGTAGCAATTGGATCAGTTGTAAAGATACAAAAACAAAGAAGTAGCAAAAGTGAACCAAGAAAAAACTACACCTGAAGCAGCTGTTAGTGATAGTAAAGACCAAGTAAAGACTGATCATAAATCTGAGAGTAGGGGCAGACGGCTTAAATCTACTGGAGTTTCGCCAATCAGAGTACTCGAAGACTTACAGAATATCACAACAATATCACCCAATATACGACCCTACGTAATTAGGACTTTAACACAAAGACAATTGAGAAATATTCAAGAGGACAGTGCGTTGAGAAAAAGAGTTATCGGAGAGGTTGAAACTAAAAATGATACTAGTTCTCTTAAACCGAAAATAGTAGTGGTTAAAAATACAAAAGGTAAATCGCCAGAAAGAACACAAATACACAATGAGCAAGCAACTAAGGTGCTTAGAAGTGAAGAAAAGGGCACAAATAGCATTGAGATTTATTCACGGGGGAGAAATGTTGGAGATTGGCCCTGTAGATAACAGTGGGACGAGTTGGGATTGAGATTTGAATTGTCATTGTCAATATAGTTTTGAAATAAATAGTTTTTGAATAGTAAATGTAATTTGAGCTATCGAAATATATAGAAATAGTTAATAGAAACCACAATCTTAAACAATGAACATCACACGGAATAGAAGCTATCTACCGTCATAGAGGCAGGACCTGCTAGAACCAGCGGAGGGAGGACCAGAAGGACGAAGGTCAATAATCATCACCATCAGCCAGAAACATCACTCAAGAAGAAGAAAGGACATTAATGGATTTTCCAGAAGCAGCCAGCAAGGTGGTGCTAAATGGGCGGTTAGACGGCAAAATAGAAGTGGCTCTGAACTGAGAAGGGGTCAGCTATCTATCCTCGTCAAGTCAGCGATCAGCATTAGACCGATGGGCATTAAAGCCAGAAAGCCATTCATTCGCCGGTCACAGAGAGGCAAATACAATTAAGAAGGGCATGGAATTAATAATTCATAATTTTTTTACAATAAGCGCGTATCTGATTTAAGGCCCTTGAAGAGTGTTTTTTCATATTATAAATTTAATTTTTCTATTTACAAAAGGTTTCTTTAATCATTGTTTAAATTGCAGCAAAGTGTATCATTTATTTAAATAACAGAAATGCTGATGATTGTTTATAACTTTTATTTTAGGCAATATGTAATATACTATTAGTAAACAATGTAAGGTAATGTTTAATTAGTAGGTCATAATATTATTTAATGGATATTTTTAGGTGTCGCATGTTTTGATTACGTTTTGTTTTCAGCTGACAATATTTTTTAAAGGATTAGTTTATAGGTACGAACATTATTTAACTCGAGAGTAGTAGTTCATATTTTTGTGACTTGTTTTTTAGTTGATTTAAAGCCTTTATTTTTCAGAACTGTAAATATTTTCAAAGTTCTTATTTATAGGTTTGGCCATAATGCAATTTACTTACATTTTTTAGCTGTGCGTACAGGATGAAATATGAATTGAGTAGAAGCGATTTGATGAATGGAAAAACAGTGGTAGAGAGGGTAAAACGATACCTGTTCGGAACATAACTGCTGAGAGCGTCAAATTTTGTGTCCTGGTTTGCGCCGCTCAGTGCGGCAGACTTTTTGGTGATTTTGTGGTTGGTCACCGCAGTCTTGCGTTCCAGCCGGATAGTTTCCCCAGTTAGGCTAATTTTTTTTTGAAAGTACGATAAAAGTTTATAAATGTTGTTGTGTTTAGACGATGAAGCAGTTCTCAACCATATGGTGCATTTGGATATATGATTTTTTCTTTAAGAGTTTTTTAGGAGCAGCCCCGTTGAGGCAGAGGTCTACCTAGGCGCAGAACTAATGTAAGTCAAGGCGTAGAAGATGTTGTTCCCAATCATAAGGTACTTTTGGATATATTTTTTTTTTTCAGAGTTTTTTAGGAGGCGGAAATCTACCTACGCTCAGAACCAATGAGAGTCAAGGCGTAGAAGTTAAAAACAGCGTAAGAGCAATTCCATTGTAGAGGAGCCATGCTGTTAGCTGAGGAAGTGGTCTTCAGCAGAGTCGAAGTATTAGAGGTACTGACGCAAGCGGGCGTCAAGGAAAGAAGTTTTTTTTGAAATGTAGAAAGTTGAGAATGCGTATGATGAGTGTGTCTTTTTTCGTTTAAATTTGATATTTATTTAAAGTATAGTTGCCTAATGACGTGCATAATATTTCAGGATTATTTGGTTATTTACTTTTATACCGTTTGTTGCAGTATGGCCATTCGCATTCATAGCCTTTTTATCTTGAATTTTACATTTTTTATTAGTAAGTAGTAAGCTGTGACATGGACTCTTGGGATAAAAATACCACATATACAGTTATTAGGACATATACTACTAGGCATAAGATTAAACAAGTAAAAATAGTATAAAAGAACACAGTAATTTAACGTACTACATGCCCTCCGCCGTTTTCGATACACTTTATGGTTCTATGAATAAGCTCCCTTGTAACATTCCGTAGAATAATAGGATTGATTTGTCTAACGTATTGCCTGATGACTTATAAGTGATCTTGATTTCGAAATGGTCGAAAACTTTATTTTCAAGGTCACCCCAAAAAATAAGTCCATTGGTGTGATATCGGGCGATCTTGCGGGCCAAGGGTTTTTAAAAAAGCAACCAATCCACCGATTAGGGAAGTAGTAATCTAACCATTCCCTTACTGCAATAGTACTATGGGTTGACGCGCCATCTTGTTGAAAATAAAATTCCTGACGGACATTTAGTGGCAGATTCTCAATGAAATCACTTACAACGGTTTGCAAAAAGTCCAAGTGCATTGCAGCACTTAGATTTCCACGGAAAAAAATGGTCCTAAAATACGATTGTCTATTATCCCGCACTAAACATTCGTCTTGAACGAATATTGATTCCTACATTCGATCACAAAGTGGGGGTTCTCGTTTGACCACCAGCGGCAATTCTGTGAACTTACTGTACCGTTACTAGAAAAAGTTGCTGCGTCGTTAAAGAAAACATGCCTACCAAAGTACGGGGTATCTTCTATCATACCTTGAAACCAAAAACAGAAGTCGAGGCGAGCATCAAAATCCCGTGCCTGAAGGGTATGTACAAATTTTGGCTTATAGGCTCTGTAATTATATTTCTTAAAAATCCTTCGTATTGACGTTTCAGAGACACTTACGTCATCTTGTCTCTGAGACAATGGCATTGTTGGAGCTTCGGCTGCAGATGGTAACACATTTAAACTTGTGTCTTCATTAGTTACGTTTTTCTTGTGCGGCTGTTTGAATTTATTTTCGACTGATCTTGTTTGTTTAAATTTAGTGACAATTCTTAAAACGGGGGAATGTCTCTGATTAAAAATATCTGCCGTTTCGCGAGAAGAATGGTGATTTTCCCCAAAAATCAAAACGACTTCAATTTTTTCTTGTAAAGACAATTTTGGTTCTGCCATTTTTTACAACTAAAAGAACAACTGACGCTTAACGTCAGCTTGAATCCTAAATATTTTTTCATGGCAACTAGATTTCAATGAAAACGAATTTTATTATGTAAGGGTTTGAACTGTAATTCATAAACCAATGGGTTTAAGAGTTTTTGAAAAATTTGGGACGGCAAAATATTGTTAAATGTATGAAGTAAACCCTCATTTGTTTTACGTAAAGTTATTTCGCTTATCAATAGAATAATGTACGGTGTGCACCAGAAAAATAAGATTATTTTTGACGTTATTTTAGTAAACGTCCAGTTTTCGCGTATTTAAACAAATTTAAGTAAGTTATGTATCTAATTGCCCACGAGCTGTTAAAAAACTGAATTTATAGGTTGCATAGCTTCTATCGATTCGTTATACGAGAAGGCGTAAAAAAAAGTAAAAACGTTTTTTTTGTGCTTCCGAGCTGAAATTTGGTATTTATGGATAACCTTTAAGTGCAAACAACATTTCCTAATAAAAAATTTTTCTACGGTGAAAAACAAGGGCACTTTATTCTTGAGTGAATTTAATGTTTTCACCTCTCCCTTGTATACGACGCAATATTTACTAGTTTTGTTAATGCTCTTTTTTGTTTGAGAACATGCAGAACATTTCCACCGTCAAAAAAATTTGGTAAGTTTTGAAATAAAAAAAAATCCCCTTTGGTGCGTACTTTCTGCCGGTCACTGTATTTATATTGTAATATACACTTAAGGAATTGTAACAGGAAGCCTAGCATGTTCCAAAGCGTTGGGGGCCAATGCTTATCAGAGGGGGGGGGGGCATGTCAACAAAATGGCCGGCTCTGCATTATAATTATAAACTTTCACACCTCTAGACCACTGTGCGTTGAGGTCGCGGACCACTGTGCCACCCAATGTCAAGTTCAATTAAACAAGAGTCAGCACTTTCGGTATATAAATACCCGAACATTGAGTGGACACGGTACCTTCGTCTCAACGACTGGTCACCTCCCCTGAGATCAGGAGCGCCCATGTGTCTTAAATTCTCCAGGCCACTCTCCTGATCTTTCTACAATTACCCCCCTGGAGGCGTAGCCACGTAAAGCCCCTCAGGCACCTTTCTTGAGAGCCCCCATCGACAGTGCCACACCCCCACGGAGACATACTGGGTTTCCTCCAGGCTACCTAGTAAATAATTGGCGAGTATGAATAATAGTATATTATTAACCAAGGTTTAGACAGCCATCATTATTGCCCGAGCGGCGAGTTTAAATCACGAGGAGCGAAGCGACGAGGAATTTAAGACGCGAGGGCTATAATAAGCTGTCTAAACCGTGGGTAATATATTATTTTTTCCACTACTGCAAACTTTTATATGACATTTATCTTTATAGTATTAATAATTATTATAAAAAATTATAGGTAGGTATAAGTATATTTTTTAATCAAGTTACCTGCGCTTTGGAATTGGCAAAATATTTTGTTGTTTTGTCAGGTGGCTTTGTCAATGTCAATTTGTGTTCATTTCACGAGTTTTGCGTTTTTTTAAAAAATGAGCGAAGAAAATGTTAGTGATAATATTATGTGTACACCTCCCGAATTAAGGATGGAAGCAGAAAAAATGTTGATTGTATCAATATTTTACAATATCAAGTAATCTAATATGTATTGATAATTATCTGGTTGCCTAACCACAATGAATTGATGTTGTAGAATTAAAAAATCAAGTTACCTGCGTTCAAACAAAATTCGGTTAAGGTCAAAGATCGGTCAATAATGGATTTCAATGGCTTATTATTGACCATGGTCAATAATGACTTATAAGGTAGAGAAAAACGATTTCTAGCGTTAACAATCGGTCAATAATGGCGATGTTATAGGTTAGTAGTGGAAAAAAGTCTATATTGTTTTGTAGCCGGATCGTTTTTATTCACGCCCCGTTAGGGAAACAACCCCCAGTTGTGACAGTATGTCAATTATTCTAAATGCAATAAACTATGATACGTATAAGTGGCAAATATGTGGTGACCTAAAAGTCATGGGAGGGCTTCAGGGTGGATTTACGAAGTATTGCTGTTTTCTTTGTCTTTGTGACAGTAGAGCAACACAGAGCCATTACCAAGTAAAATAATGGCTTCCAAGAGATCAATATATTCCAGGGCCAGCTAACGTAAAGAATATGCCTCTTGTTGACCCCAAAAAGTTCTGTTACCTCATTTACACATTAAACTGGGATTGATGAAGAATTTCGTTAAGGCATTAGATAAAGGAGATGCATTAAAATACTTTAAACAAATTTTTCCTAAACTAAGTGATGCTAAGCTTAAGGAAGGAATATTTGTTGCACCACAAATTGGAAAAATACTAAGGGATCAACAGTTTGATCAAAAATTAAGTAATGTGGAATTAGCTGCGTTCCTTTAAGGCTTTCTCAAACTGACGCGGTAAACGGTGGCGTTCGCGGTCGCGGTCATGGTAGCGGTATTAAACGCGCCTGGCCATCTCAGACTTAGCCGGTGGCGGTAGCGAGTGGCTTCTTGATGAGAGTATTTAGTTGTTGTTATTAATCACGACAAAACGTTTTGTTTTAAATATGGTAATGCTGAAAAGAAAGCAAAAGGAAGCTTTAATTTTGGCAGCAGTTCTTGAAGATGGAGAGCGGAACAGGCAAGTTATATATTGTTATATTTTACCAACAAAGTGATGTGAATTTCTCGGGAATATTACCGGACATCTTTCCTAAGAATAAATGACTGCCTTAGCAGGATGTCTAGTCACTTGACCAGACACAAACTACAGAACTTTCTTGATACTCTTCTAAAATTTGTTTAAGGAGATTGCAAGCTGCGTTTCATTTCAGAGAGAATGAAAAGTTGTAGAACTTTCGGGAATATTCCCAAGAACTTTCGAATTTTTCGTTTTGTTTCATATGAAACAAATATGAGTAGCAAGCTTACTGTTGAAGTCGTATAAGATTTTGTGCTCCTTTACGGCTTCAATTAATTTTTCCGGTAGGTTTTCCATTAGAAACTCCAGATACAACCATACCACAGCTTAGACAAGAACACAATACCGTCGCGGTCAAATGCAACCTGTCGAATTCCACCGCTGCCGCTTCGTTGTCGCAACTTAAACGCAGCACGGACCGCAGTTTTTAGCAGTCAAAACGCTTGTGTTTGAGCGACCGAACTGTATTACGTAGGTTGTTTTAGACCGCTACCGCCACCGCTACCGCGACCGCAACCTCCACCGCGCCTGTTTGTGGAATCCTTTAGGCTTCCACACACCGACGCGGCCACGGCCACGTTAGCGGTGGCGGCCAATCTAAACACATGGAAATAAATTAATGAAATCATTCAAGCGCGAGTAGGTCTAGATCAAGCGGCCTGGGGCAGCGTTCTGATAATATGCGGTGACGGTCAAATACAACGTGTCAACTTTGACTGCGGGAAGTGACAGTAGTAATGGCAAATAATATAATAGAATTATTAATGGAAAATGTTAAATTATATACCATACTTTTTGATTTAAGCCATCTAAATTATAAAAATATAAGGGCTTAAAACAAGGTGTGGGACAAAGAGCTAATAGTAACAAAGTCTCTTCTTCCACATCGTCTTATCATAATAACAAATAATAGAAATAAAAATGAAACCGGAACGTTTAAAAATTTATTTTCGTATATACATAAAATCTGTAAACGGCAACTACGTTACAGCTCCACTCACCGCTTTGGTGTGAATACGCCCGACCGCTAATATGATCGCCACCGCGGCCGCCACCGTTACCGCGGCCGTGGCCGCGTCGGTGTGTGTAAGCCTTTTTTTAAAAGAATTGTTTCGGAGTTTTTAGAAAACAAAAAAGTAGAAAACTACGAAAAACTTGTAGAAGAATTACTTGAAAGATACTGCAAAATGGGATGTCGCATGTATCTTAAAATACACTTCTTGCACTCCTATTTAAATTTTTTCCCAAATCATTTGGGTGCGGTTAGTGATGAGCAAAAAGAAAGGTTCCACCAAGACATACTAACAATGGAGCAACGCAAGGCAGATGGGATCTAGCAATGCCGGAGGATTATTGTTGGCTTCTTACTATAAATGTATTTTAATGTGTATTTTTGTAAATAAATCCTGTTATCCTTAAAATATCTTGTTCTTTTTTCTTGATTTGAACTTTTGTATAAATATTATATGTAAGTAACAAAATTCTGGCAGGTATTCTACAATACTGTATTCGAATTCTAGCAATAGAATAATTAACACCAAAGTTTAAAAACGGGAAGTTTAAATGGATCACCCTGTGTTGGGTCTGAAACATAGTAACGGCTTTTACCTCAAAAATACCCGAAAAGCCACCTCCTCACCTATATAGTGCACATTAGTTTCAACTCCCTACCACCAGTGGCGTAGCCACAGGAGGGCGATTGCCCCTCCCCGCCCCCTTGGTCTGACGCCCCTTTGCTACTTAAATAATAATTCTTAAAAAACAAGATCGGTATTATTTTAAGTAAAGAAGAGCGATGGGAATAAACGTAATAAAACCGGTTTCGAGAGCGGCCCACCACATTATATTAATTTTTTATATATAGCGGATTTTTACCTCATTTGGGGCCAAACCCCCCGTTACCTAGGAAAAAAGGTGAATTCCTACGAAATTTGGGCGTGGGCTCAAAAAATTTTTTAGTCTGCGGCGCTTTAGCTCCGCGATCTGCACTTCTCCCATAGTTCGCCGCCGCCCCAAAATGCTGGCTACGCCACTGCCTACCACCAGATCTTAATAAAAGTACAAAAGTAAGTATACGTTTTGTTAGTTTTATGAAAACAAATCTGATTAGATAAAAACACTAAAATATGTAGGTCTAGGTACTAGGTATATTAAAAATATACATTTATAGGGTGTCTCTAAAAGCTGTGTACAAAAGGCCAGGGCTAAAATATGATTATCTAATCCAGTGCTTCTCGACCTTTTGTAGAGCAAGGAACCCTGGAGCTCTTCTATTTTTTTTAGGAACCCCTTAACACCAAAATATGAGACATTCATCAGAACAACAACATCATAGAATATAGAATTCAAAGAATCCGTCCATGGTTCACAAAGAGACCTGAATTTAGTATTGTAGAGTAACTCAAAAACCAAAGTCACGGTCTGAAGTTCTAATTTTTGTATTGTTAACGCGTTTCACCCTAATCGGGCATCATCAGACCTTATTACTATGGTCCAATTAAAGTATTATAATTAAAATATATAAAGTGTTGTTTTTAATGTGTTGTGAAGATGTCGAGTCTATGTTTTTATTTATTTTAATTATAATACTGTATTGTTTTCTTTAATTTCCCTACTCTATATCCAACAAAAAATCGTGCATGGTCGCAGTCTTTAGGTCTTAATTTAATGTATTTTCGGACCACTTCTATTAGACTTAAACCCTCAATATTTCCAGATGTAACAAGAAACTCTCTACACACTTTTGTTTTGGTATTTGGGATTATGACTTAAAAATATACTCCTTTCACTCTTTCACATTTTCTACAATCAGATTTGTAATTTCTTCCCGCCAACACGCGCCAGTAATAAAAATAACTCAAAATAATTATTGCATTAAATATTTTTTTGCTTTTTGTGTTGTTGATGATGTTATGAGTATCTTTTTTTTTCACTGCACTATTTTTCGTACCGATCATAAGCTTCTTGGTATTTCTTCCGTGATTTATCTGGCACAAGATTCGACACAACACAACAACTCGAATACTAAAGTGTCCGATCAGAAGGAAACAGGAGGACGAAAAAAGATTTTTATTGATCAGCAAACAAAGTTAGCCATTCGTCGGAAAGTGCATGAATTTTTTTTTTCGAAATGAACTTCCGAATTTAAAAAAGGAGAAATGAAAAAAATAAAAAATTGAAAGGGATGAAAATATGCAAAAAATTTCACGAAGAGTTCTAATGCGCACACTACGAGAATTAAATTTTTGATTCTTAAAACGAAATCGCAAAAGTCTTTTGGTGGAAAAGGAAGAAATCGTATTGTGGCGTAGAAAGTATCTAGAAGAAATACAACAATATTGCTGCGCAGGGAAAATAATTTACTTTACGGACGAGACATGGTTAAATGAAGGACATACTGTGAATTACATTTGGCAAGATCTCAACATTAAAGATGCACGTAACGCCTTTATCAATGGACTGTCTACTGGATTAAAAGTTCCTTCAGGAAAAGGTCGTCGGTCAATTATAACCCACATCGTAAGTGATTCTGGTTTTCTTGACGGTGGGTTAAACGTGTTTGAATTTCGTAAAACCGGTGATTATCATGAGGATATGAGCTCGAGAGTGTTTGAAGATTGGTTTAAATCCATCTTACCGCGTATTAAACGTGGGTCGGTAATCGTGATGGATAATGCACCATACCACAGCCGTCGGGTGGAAGCTTTGCCAACTTTTGCGTGGCGAAAAGGAAAGATTGTTGACTGGCTCGAAGAAAAAAAATATTGCATTTGGCGAAAAAATGCTAAAAGTTCAGTTGCTTGATCTTGCACTTGACTTCACAAAAAAAAATATACGAAATATGTAGTGGATGAAATGGCTGGTGAACGAGGTGTTACAATATTACGTTTACCGCCTTACCATTGTGAACTAAATCCAATCGAGCTTATATGGGCACAGATAAAAGGCGAGGTGGCGCGTGAAAATAATACTTTTAAATTAAAAGATGTTACTGTTAAAAACGGCAATAGCGAATGTACAAGCAGCAGATTGGCATAAGTGCGTATTACATGTCGAAGGCGTAGAAAACAAAATGTGGGACTTAGATGTACGCGTTGAAGTCATGGTAGAACCTATTATTACAAATCCTGCAGATGACAGCAGTAGCGACAGTAATGAAATGTTTTTATCGTAAGATTGTGAATAATCGTTATAATGGAAATAATGAATTTAAAATTTTAACGTATTGTGTTGAATGTCCGTCTTACAAATATTTGCTTGACATATTAAGAGGGAAAATAGACTACGGCCAAGGATAATGGCTGTACAACCAGAAGCAGATGTACTTAGTGAATTGGAGGATCTAGAAGAAAACATTCAACTTCCACGGGAGGGCATAAGTGCTGATATTCTTAAATCTCAAATAAAACTAAAAGACAAAATTTTAAATTTGTTACATATTAATATAAGAAGCGTTACAAAATTTTTGATAACTTATTGGTTTATTTACAGACATATGATTTGTTTTTCTGTGATATTATTATTTTGAGTGAGTGCTTCCAGCTTTTAAATGAACAATTTCATATACCTGGATATAATATCCATTACAATAATGCTGATTATAATAAGAATGACGGAGTACTAATTTATACCAAACATGATTTAAATGTTCTTATATCTGACTGTAAACTCACTGGATCTTTGGTTACTTTGAGTAGAATTATATTTACCATACAAAATGTAAGATTTGGTGTAACTTGTTTGTACAGACCTCCCTCTACTAATGAACGACTTTTCATTACCGATATTGAAAAATATTTTAATGACAATTTAACAGAACAAATAGAAATTTTTGTTGGGGACATTAATTTAAACATTTGTGATGCAGACAATGATTGTGTCAATTTGTATATGTCAACTCTAAGCAAATTTGGTTTCATGCCCTTTATTAATTGCTACACTAGGGTAACATGTAGGACGGCTACATGTATTGATCATATTTTTGTGAGACGGAAACTAAAAACTAATTCTTTGGAATATCAATCTTTTGTATTAGATACCGATTTAACTGATCACTACCCAATAATGCTAAATGTTTCTCTAATAACAGGTAACCAGACAAACGAAGAATCACACAGGAAACAATATAAAAGACAGGTGAAAGTTAATTACAATAAATTACTGGAACTATTAGCAGTTCAAAATTGGCATTCTGTGCTAAATTCTGACGACCCTGAAGGGGCAACCAATGCATTTTATGAGGTTTTCTTGCCTTTATGTGAGCAAGTAAAAACCACTAAATTGATCAATATAGTAGACCATAAAAAGATAAAGTCATGGATAACAAATGGTATAATATCATCAATAAAAAAACGCGATAAAATGAAAAAAAAGTTAGTACAACGTCATGATAACGAGTTAAACAATCAATATAAAGCATATCGAAACTCCCTTAATAAACTTATTAATAAATATAAAAATGATTACTATAAGCAATTAATTGAATATAATGAGGGCGATGTCAAAAAAATGTACAGGATTGTTTCTGAAGCGACGAACGAACAAAAATCGAAAAGTAATTTTAACATAAATATCTTGAGTAATGAAAATAAGTTTGAGACCGATAAGGATATGGCTAATCACTGTAATGAATTTTTCATTAATATAGGTAAACATATGGCGGATAAAATCAGACCAACAAATGACATAAACCTAAATTATATCTCTGGTTCCTCCATGTTCCTTTATCCCATAAGATCTAACGAACTCATTAAGCACATTCAATCATTGAAAAATGGCAGTGCTCCTGGAATTGATGAGGTGACAGCCGAGATTATAAAGGTAGTTCATTTACATATTCTTGAGCCACTCTCTCATATTATAAATTTAATTTTTAGATCTGGTGTTGTTCCATCTCAATTTAAAATTACGGTGGTTAGTCCTATTCATAAGGCAGGAAATAAGCAGGACATAAATAATTATAGACCCATAAGTGTAATGAATAATTTTGGAAAATTTTTTGAAAAATGCCTTAAAGACCGTCTTTTTAAGTTTTTTGATGAAAATAATATACTGTCAGGTAATCAGTTTGGATTTGTGGGTGGACTGAGCACGTGTGATGCGATTTGCGATGTACGAGCTGGTCGGGCGAATAACTGCAGACCTGAACGTTGGAAAAAAGAGTGTTGCTGTGTTTCTCAATTTGGCAAAGGCATTCGAAACTGTGCCTCATGACAAGCTCCTTGGAACCCTTGAAAACTATGGTGTCAGGGGCACTGTGTTGGATCTTTTCCGGTCATACTTAACGGGCAGAAGGCAAGTTGTTAAAATCAGGGATGCATGTAGTGATGCTTTGGACATCAAAATGGGGGTTCCGCAAGGAACGGTTCTTGGTCCAATTCTATTCATCACCTACATAAATTCACTAACTTCTCTTGACATAAATGGTTTATTAATTTCGTATGCGGATGACACGGTCTTGCTTTTTTCTGGGAGTGATTGGAATGAAGTGAGGAGGCTGGTAGAATTGGGTTTGGTTAAAGTAAAGAATTGGTTAGATAATCACAAGTTAACACTAAATTTAAATAAAACTAATTACATTGCCTTTTCTGCAACATTGGCTAACAGACCTCATTTTGCCAGTATCTCTATAGGAAGCTTTGAGGATAGTATTAAGGAAGTGGCTAGATTGAAAAATAATATTAGGAAGTTAATCCATAAATTTTACCTCTTACGAGAAATATTAAACAAGCATATGTTAACAATAATATACAGAGCACTAGTAGAATCTTTGATTCGATATGGTATTGTAGTGTGGGGTGGTCTGTACAATAATGCATTAAAACAGTTAAATGTCATACAACATTTTATTTTGAAAGTTATTAATAAAAAGAAAAAGCGTTATCCTACACATTTATTGTACAATATGGAAATATTTAATGTAAGGTCTTTGTATGTTCTCACGGCATGTTCGTATGTACATAGGGAAAATAAGTTAAAGGTCTATATTAATCACAACCATGATACTAGAATCAAACTTAATAAAAATCTTCAAATTCCAGTGAGTTATAGGGGTGTAAATCAGAGATTTTTAAATTATCTCGGTCCTAAAAGTTGTATAATTTATTGCCGATCAATATTAGGAAAACAGAAAATCATAAGACACTTAACAAAAAATGTAGAGCTTTTATTTTTGAAAGATATAGAGACTTTATGGACATTTTTTAGAAATAACATGACCTATTTTTCTGCATGGGATTGTTGGAGAGCTATATCTCTTCTCTGTTTCTTTCTTTATTAATCTTTAATTTATCATTTGTTTGCTTTGATCGTACTTTACTGTAAATTGTTATTTTTGTTTTTGTTACTTTATGGGCACATACAGCTGTTAAATCAGCTAAGTGCCAAATAGAAAAGCTATTAACTTACAATTAGTTTGGTATGTTATATTATATGCAATTGTAAAGTATGCTAAATTTATTAATAAATTTATTATTATTATTGTCAATATAACACTTTTTAATGTCGGCGTGGAATATAATTTGTCAAATTATTATCAATTAGTGTTCATTAGGTAACAATAGTTAGGAAATTTATAAACATTTATAATTTAGGTTTAGGTTTTGCCCTTAATCCACTATTATATGTTTCTATTATTATGTAGTATAATAAAAACATTATGAAAATATGAAAATAACATATAGGTACCGTTGCTTTATTATTCTTTTTGGATTTCATACCTGCGTAATTTAGTTTCTCTAATTATTTCATTAGATTTTAGATTACCAAATGTAAAAGCTTAATTTATTTTTCAGCTTAGTTTATAATATTATATTTATTATAGTAAATGTAAATATATTATAATAATAAACAAAAAATTCATATATGTTTTGAATTATTATTGTTTAAAATGACAGGCCTCTGGAATTGGCGTTCCCCTTACGTCTTGCACACCCCGGTAAAAATGAGTCGCTGCCAATTATTTTGGTACCGGAGTATAGGGGATCCCAATTTTCTAGTAAGCGTTTGACATTTAACTCGCTCGCGGGATACCTTAGACAAGGAACCTTGTCTAAGCGGGATACAGAGACACTGCCACACTGCCAGAAACTTCTCTCCTTCTCTCGCGCGAACGTAATTCATGTTTATTTTTGGTGTAAAAGCGGCTGATGCCACGGACGTTGTCGGATTGAGCCTAATTTCTCAATGTTAAAATATTGATTAAATATACTTATGCGTTATTAATACACAACAATACCTACGTATATAAGAGAAAAGAGATACAACTACCATACCTGCCTGAGAACGCGAATGAAGAAAATTAGAAAAATCAATTATAAATAAGGGGAAGTTCAACGAATATCTTTTTCACATTTTTTTGTGAGGTGATACTATTTACTACTATTTTTGTTTTATTGACTATTGACGCGGAACCCAGGTTGAGAAACACTGATCTAGCCTAACTTATGAAAAAAACGTCCTCAAGTATGCCGTAGAATCAATTACGCATGTCAAAGGTAACTTAAGTAAAAGGTAAAGGCAAATAAAAAATAGAACTGTCAAGTTCTGAAGTTTTCATTTTTAGGAAAATTATATAACCACTGGTGGACCTTTGCCGGTGCGTCATGAATCAACGATCAAGAAACAACGTGGTTTACAACTCTCCATCTTTATTTATTATAGTATTGAAAATGAATAAAAATATAATAGAGCGTCTCCGGGCTGACGCAATACGTTTGTTTTGAATTGAAAGTAACGTCCTAAACAGAATTTAGTTTTCAGCAGAATTGTCAATTGATTTCAAAGTCACTGTATTGATCTGTCAGGTTTAATTTGCTTTTAAACGTTTTTGTGTCTTGAAATTCGATGTAATCCTAAAAACTAATCTTTTCAGAGCTTTTTTTTATCGTGCTTACGTGTTGGCGGTAAGTATGTATGAATATTTGTTATTATTTATGAATTGTTTGACTTTTTCAATCTCATAATTTATTCCAAACTAACCCGAACTAACAAACAGGATTATTTTTACTTTTATGTAAATATTGTTTTTAAATAGTTGCAGTTGTACAAAAGTGTTACATGATATTTCCTATTTTAGGAGAAAAACATATACATATATGCGCTCATTCATAATTTCATAATTTTGATTAGATTCTCAGACGAACAAATATAAAAACAAATATAAATAGACGCGTTTGTTTACTTTTTAAAGCCAGCCGACATTCAATGTACAATAAAAAATTGGTCGAGTGTATTTACCCACAAAACAACGAGTTGTCTGGCAAACTTTGTAAATATAATGTCAATACAAGATTTATATAAATTAAATAATCAATTAATAAATATCACTTAATCAAAATTGCCATACAAATATATTGGCTAATAACTAGATAATCATATGGCCATATTTTACGGTTTATAGCTCATTAAATGTTTGCTTACCTCTCATCGAGGCAAAGACCAAGTAATTATGGCCCAATCTGGCGTCGTCGCCTCTGTTGTTATCTACCTGCTGCGAAGCTGTGTTTCACATTCACAACTCATTCAATGTTAAGTTAATATTGTTAATGTTATCCAAACCGATGTTACCTGCAGAGACCCGCTATGTTATTTCTGGGTTCTTAAGGTTTTTTGTGTAGTATTTGTGTTTTTTTCGTGTACAAAACAGTAAAAGATGGTACGACAGTGTCTAGTTTGTAGAAAATCGGACTATTTAAACCCAGAGGATTTGTTTTACAGGTAAGGGGGTTACAATTTATAGACTTCATTGGTGTACTTGAGAGTAGAAATAGCATAATATGATGCATCAAAGATATTAATTTTTAATGTGTATAAATATTTCTGAACATTTCAGGAGATGCTAATGCTGATTTTTTATTTGTAGAGTTTTCCGTGTATTTCTACATGTATATTATTCGGGTATTTCTACACGAAATCGACTGTTTTACATTTGCGGATTTCTTAACAAAATTTGATTTAAAATTTCGGTGCTGTCAAACCTAAAAACTTGAGTAAGTTGTCAAGTTATAATCAAACATATTCCAAACTAATCCCAACTAACAAATAGGATTTTTTTCAATTTTATGTAAATATTGTTTTCAAATACTTGCAGTTTTACAAAAGATATTTCCTATTTTAGGAGAAAAAAATATATATGCGCTCATTCATAACAAAAATAGATATATTGGTCGCTACAAGTTAAAGCATGTTTTAAACAATATGAATGTAGGTACAGGTGAAAATATTCGTTGTCATAATATTTGCACTATTGAGAGGATTTATTTTGCAGGCTTCCACTTCAGACAGTTGAAGAACAAAGTCCTTCTTGGTGACATTGCTGGTTCTTCCAGACTAGTGTATGTAAAGTTTTGGTTGTATTTGTTGTATTGAGTAGACATAGCACATTTGTTAATTCAAGCATTTTAGCTTGACCTCTGAGATATGTAGATGATAAAGAAGGGCCAGTGTACTACAGATATATCTATCTACATATCTACTGCGCACCCGAAGGTCAGAGCTCATGGTGTATTACTCGACCTGTACATACAGTGATGGGCTAAAATATGGAACAAATTCATTTAAAAAGCAGGTATTAATTTTTTGAAAAAACGCTCGGACACGTCGATTATAATTTTCTCTTCCGAATTTTTTGCCCCACAAAGAAATTATACAGGGTGTGTTAAAAAGTAGATGTAGCAAAAAATGTTTGTATTTTAAATAGGTCCTATTTTTTTTTTCAGTCGAATTTTGAATTTTACGTCAAATTCTGCGCATAATTCATGTAGCATACCCTATCCTTATCTCTAACGGTTTTAGAGAAAAATTACATCATAAAACGAAATTTTTCTTTAAAAAAAGTTACATGTAAAGTGTGTACCAAGGTATACCGTTTGGTTTAATGACTGCAATCAAACCCCTTAATGGCTTAATAATAGTTTCATTATATTGTAAACACCGAAAGAAACCCTGTTTACCTGTTCGATTGCCAAACCTACGTTTTTAAATAATTTAGTGGTAAAATTACCCATATAAATCTATCGATGAGCCTGCCAACCAGCCTAATCTACCTGGTCCGAGCTGGCATCACTGTTTATATTACTAAAATGAAATGAGATAAGGGGTAAAAGCTTTGCACAGGGACGGATTTTGTAGTTAAATGAAATGTCATAGTAATACCTTATAGTAGCAATGTTTATTACCATTACTCGTATTATATGCTTATTAATTTATTATAGGTACAAAACAAGTGTAAAAATACTAATAATTACAATATAGAATAAAGGTACCTATATATGCTACATGATATCGTTGTATCGTCAGTTGTTAACCGTGTTTTTAAAGAATCTAACGTGGGCACAACATTTTCTTGATACATTTGGTATATTTTCCTGCGAATAACATCTTTGTCACAATCATCTACGCACTTCATTTTTCCGGTATCTTTGCGAACTTTTCTTTTAAAATGTCCTTTTAGCATAATATCTCGTACCGTCGATAATGGAACTTTCGTCATTTCACTGGTGTTTTTAATGGCAATTACTTTAGGGTGACCGCTCTTTAATAACGATTCGCATACATTTTTCACGATAACTTTGGCGTCAGAAGATAAATGCTTTCTGGAATGTTTAGCGTAGCTAGATATCGCATCAGCGGAAGATTCCCACGGTCTCCACATACTTTTAATATTAACTTGTTGCACACTGTTTCAAATTAGATGGGTACTAATCTATTTCGAATATTATGTTTACTATTTATATAAGCTATATAAACAGGTACCTGTAACTAAAAAGTTTTCAAAAATATCCTAATAATTAAGTTGTTTCTAGAAAACCCTAATTAGATAATTTATTAATTTTGAGAACCCATCAAGTAATGTACCTATCTATTGTTATTATAAACTGGCATTAATACGTCTCTGCGTCTAGGCGAAAACGAAAGCCGAGTTTATGAGGGGTTTTATTGCAATCATTAAGTCAAACGGTATACCTTGGTACACACTTTACCTACTTAAAGGTAAACAGGTAAATTTAAATGAATTGTCACTACGATAGCAAGTCATGTGTCTATCAAAAATAATTTTAGGTATAATTTTGAAAAACGGTGATCATGGTGCATTTAAATGAAACTCAAAGAATCGAAATTTTAATTTTAATTGGATGTGGAGACAAAACAAGAAATCAAGAAGAAGTTTGTAACTTGTTTAGCGCTAAGTATCCAGAACGACCGATTACAAGAACTACAGTGAGTAAAATTGAGAAGAAATTCAGGGAAACAGGGAATGTAAAGGATCGTCTACGGCCAGGTCGTCCAAAAATTATTGAAAACACAAAATTGAACATTTTGTTAGAAGTTGAAGATAATCCCCATAGTGCATCCACTGAAGTAGCCCTTAATAATGATGTGCTGTTTTGCGAGTATTGAAACAAGAAAAGTACCATCCGTACAAAATTAGGTTGCTGCACGAGCTAAACGAAGATGATCCCGACCGCCGACTACAGTTTTGTGAAAGTATGATGGAAATTTGCAACTTTAATCTATTTTTCCATCGCAACATACTTTTTAGCGATGAAGCCACGTTTTGTTTGAATGGTTCGGTAAACAGACAAAATTTTCGGTATTGGAGTACAAATAATGGATGAGAGAACAGCACACGCAAAACCCACAAAAAATAAATGTTTGGGCAGGGATATTAAATGATAGAATTATTGGACCTTTTTTCTTTGATGGAAATCTTACAGGAGACCGGTATTTACAATTTCTTCAAAATGAATTAATTCCCACACTAGCAGCGGATTTTCCAAATCCAAATCAGCCTAATCTACCAGAAGCGTCTATTTGGTTTCAGCAGGATGGTGCTCCGCCTCATTTTGCTCGACAAGTACGAGAGTATTTGAATACTGTATTTCCCGAACGATGGATAGGTAGAAGAGGACCCATAGAATGGCCTGCAAGATCTCCCGATCATACACCAATGGATTTCTTTCTGATTTCTTTCTTTGGGGTTATTTGAAATCCAAAGTGTATAATGATAAACCACAAAATTTGGAAGACTTAAAATTTAAAATTAGATATGAAATTAGGCAAATTAATGAAAATACTGTAAATAATGTTTTAGAAGGGTTTTTAAGTAGATTGGCATATTGTCAAGAAGTTAATGGTTGGCATTTTCAACACTTAATTTTCGTTTTATGATGTTCTCTAAAACCGTTAGAGACAAGGATAGGGTATGCTACATGAATTATGCGCAGAATTTGCGTTAGAATTCAAAATTCGACTGAAAAAATAGGGTTCTATTTAATATACAAAAAATTTTTGCTACATCAGTAGATGTAGCAAAAATTTTTTATTTGAAAAAAGAAGAAGAAGACGAAGAGCAATTGCTAAAAGAGATTATTTTAAAGAAAAGAGGTGGCATACATGAGATGTTTAAAAAACGCCAGAAAGAAGGGTATTTTAATCTGCTTATCAATTGTCACTTGAACCATGACGAAAATAAATTTAGAGAATTTTTTCGACTAAACCGAGTTCAATTTGATTTTGTTTTATCACTCATTCAAAAAGATCCAATGAAACATGGCACAAATTGTGTGCAGTATCCAATAACACCAAGGGAAAAATTGCCGGTAACTTTAAAGGGGGCATTCCGATACGGGAGACCGCGACAAGCGACCGAGACCGAGCGACAAGCGACCAAAGGTCGCATGTCGCTGCGGCGACCAGTAGCATACAAATACAGACGACGCGACGCGCGACGTGGCGACTTTGGCTAGGTTAATTTTGTTTAATTTAGTAATTGTGTATGTTTTAGAAAACCATGTCTAACAATCTTAAAGTAAGAAAACATTCACTAAAACGTTTATTGAAAGACGAGGACGAAGATATAATTGTGTTGGCTTTACCGCAAGAAAAAAGACAAAAATTAAATAAAATACTATCCTTATAAGTCCGGAGAGTGCTGTCATATAATGGTGGGTGATTAGACACTAAATCGATGAACAATTCATCTTTCTGAGTAGAAAACGTCGCCATTCAACCCTCTCTAGGTATAAAATAATTGAAATAAACTATGCAGGTCGCAGCGTATCACTGCTTCCAGAGCAGTATGGTCGCGCGACCGTTGGTCGCACGATGGCCACGCCTACCGTCTCGCGTCGCCATCGCCTGCATCGGAAAGCACCACATACAAATCCGTTAAAGCGGTACGTCGCGGTCTCTCGGTCTCGGTCGCTTGTCGCGGTCTCCCGTATCGGAATGCCCCCTTAAGGTAAAACGCGCCATAGCACAGCCGCTGACGACTGCTCGTAGTGGTGGGCAATCCGGGTCTTTTTTGGGATCCGGATCTCCAGATCCAGATCAGTACAAGGATCCGGATCCCTGAACCGGGTCGCGAATCTGCAGCTTATAAGAAGTTCGTCCGATTCGCACGTTTCGTTTCCAATCGGGTGGGTTGCCGTCGAATCGTTCGCCTAGACCCGGATTCCGCTCGCGAATGAATATAATAAATATAACCGTGTGGCCCGCGCCGTTGCCAGGTCTGGCGAAATCTATCGAACGTAGGGTAGGCAACAGGAACTGCAGATTTGCAGAATGGAGTGAGCCGCAAGCCGCAATGCATGTCGCAACCGTTGTTAAGATGTAATAGAAAAGGATAACGCTTTGTTTATTTCTCGGGGAATTACTGGGATTTCTCGTACTACAGGGAAATACCACGGTAATACAATGCATTATAGCCTGTAACCTGCAAGCCATTCGGGCGGTGAGCGTCGCGGCCCAATAGTTCGCTGTTCAAGTTGCTCTTCACTCAACGCGATGGACTGAGATCGAGATATGATCGGAAAAAGCAAAGCGCGCCTGACCCAGACGTCATCGTCAGGTCGTATCCATAGAAATAAGAGGGGCAGGGGAGTCCCCTCCTATTCTATGGTCGTATCCGCTGGATCTGTGACCCGGTTAAGATCGGAGAAAAGAACCGGGTCGCTCGGGTCCCAGTAAGGATCCGGATCCCTGAACCGGATCAGTCGCGAACGACCCACCACTAACTGCTCGCCTGGTCCACGTAGCAGTCGAGCTGCCGACAGCGTACCTCGGCAATTGACAGCGCCGGCATTGTCGCCGCACCGAAACCACTTATACACAAAATACATAACAGCAGTCAGCGCGTTCGCCGGCCGTCGACAGCGCCACCGAGACCATACCTTTTAGAGTTTACTCCATCCATTTGAGTCTTTGAGCTACCCTGGCTAATAACCAACGGACAAGAGCTTGCACTTTTAACCCCAACGATCTATGCCAAATGGCGTTGGAGCAAAAAGTATGAAAAGTGTGCGAAGAGTTGTTATGACGAATGCCCTGAACGAAAGTTAGAAATGGCAGAGGGCTGATGACCAGTAGGTTTATTCAACACAGAACGTCATTTAAAATTTTTAAACAGAATTTTTACACATTAGTTATAAACTTCGACGAGTTTTGCCAAATATTTACTAGATCTGTGGCTTTGATGAAGGAACTCCTTCAATCAACGACGGAAGACAAAAGGGACCCAAAGTTCGCACTGCACGAAGAATTTAGGCAAAGTGTTAATGAACAACAACAAACCCCTATTTGACGTTTAAGTCAGCAAAAATGTATCCTACAATTCAAGTTCAAACATACTTTATTGTTGAGAGAATGTTGTAATTATCATTAACAAAAGTTAGCAAAGTCAATCTAAATTATAAATTTTGGTTGCGCGCGTTAAAAATATGTGAATTAACATTTATAAATATAAAAACAATTTCAACAATGTACATATAAACTCATAATACTAATACACAAATAAATCAACAACTTATCACAGGTTGGAACTTAATTATATAAAAGATTCTATTCTACTGGGTTGCAATGACCTCTTGCTGAATTATATTACAGAACATGTTTAGGGAGAACTACTGCTGGTGGCACTGCAAGTACATCAAAACTGTTATCAGATCTGGATTTCGCATCCATAAAAATTCCTTCATTTCGTCGAAATTCTGCTATTATTAAGATAAATATTGGGAGACAAGTGAAATAAAAATAACTTTGGCGTATTAAGGAAACTATCAACTACTAGATTGAGTAACTTGCGTTAGATGGTTATATTTTAGCCTTAGGAATTTTAGAGACACCCTGTAGATGCATGACCTTGTCAGTAAGGATCAGTAAAATCTGCTCACTAATTACCTAATTACCTATAACATTGTTACTTACATGTAGGCCGGTAGTAAGCGCAGAAAGAGGCACTTTTATCTCCCCCAACCAAAACTTTTTATCAGCTTCATTGTTCAGTCCTTGACCCGATTCTATCAAATCAAATAGATCGATAGAAATCGACCCATTTAACGCGTTTGGGTTCAAATAATCTGCATGATGATTTCTAAAAAACGATGTTTTCTCTGTAATCGTGCACAAATTATTTATAGACAGTAAATAACTAAGTTGATAAGGGCTCAATGGTAGGGTTAATTTTTTGTCTTTTAATTGGACTGACTGGAGTCTAAAGGTTGTCGCACACTTGTCAGTCACGTTCTGGCAGGGCGCTTTTCGTCAATATTTATGGTAACTGTTAAACAATTAAACATGTATAAACAAATAAGTGACTGGCCAGGCGGCCATTGCGGTACAGATTTCGTTTAGTTTTCTGGGGTACAGAAGACATCACTCATTGGCGTTGGTTTATTCAAAGTTTACAGAATATTTTATGAATAAAATCTTGACAATAAATTTGACAACTATCCAACAAAAATGAAGTTTTTATATTTTTAAGTTCAGGGTTCTCGGATTATTTACTTTACAGTTTTAATGCCGGTATTACACTACACTTTTGATTAACAAATGCAAGAATGAAGTTTTGGTACGTTCAACATCTCTAAAATACGAATTTTTAAGTGTTAATTGTATGACTCAGTTTTTAAATATGGCGACATGGTGCCATTTTGACTATAGTCTATTTCAGAAAGGTGTAGAGTAATAAAAGCTCATTAGGTATGCAAAGGGACTACAGAGTGACCCAACGAATATTTAAGCCACTTTCATAATTTGGCATTGATTTCATTGCAAAATTATTTCTTTCATTTTGGGTCAATTTATGGGTCTTGCCTATTGTTATCCATTCACAAGCACTGAAAATGGTGTGACAAAGGCGTGCCGGTAGGATATTCGTAAAAAGGAAAGAATTTTATTTTAACAGAATAAAATTTAGGCATTATGTACGTAGTATTAAACAATATAAAAAAAATACAAAATACATTATACAGAAATTAAATTATAAAAAATCATAATAGCTTTTATTATAGGATATTAATTGAGAACTTTGTACTTTAACTCGGTATTCAACGAAGTTCAGATTCAACTCAAAAATAGAAGAAAAATAATTTCTATTCCAGAGGATAAACAAGCAGCTGAAATATTTTCTTATATTTAAGATATCAGTGCCAATTGTTTATTATTAGAGTCTGACTTATAGTATAGGATAAAATTGAACCTGTACTGGATCCGGAACCCTCAGTTTCTACGGCGCCAATTATTAACGTAGAGGCTCCGATTGTTCATTGTGCCAGTCGTAATATTCCTATAAGCGAATGGCAAGTTAATTTCAATGGTGACTGTAAGAAACTTCATCCTTGTTTAGAAAGATTAAACCGAGTTAGCGCAAGCGCATAATCAGGGCCGTTCCTAGCCCCTCTGCCGCCTTTGTGCAGAGCATCGAAAAGCCGCCCCCTCGGCCGCCCGTATATTTAAAACAACTAAATTTTTTAAAGTATTATTTATTTAAATATTAAGTAATATTTAATAACCAATAAAACAAAATATGAACCAAAACTTTAATCTCTTTTTCTAATACGAAATAAAAGTAAATAAAAACTTAATACTCTATAACAAAAATATAAAGGTAAAACAAACAAAATAACAAAACTCATAATCACACTCCCAGTCTGGGTTGCTGTGGGAAAAAAAAGAAATATCTTTCTACTTTATTAAATAAATATTTTTCTGGCTTTTATAGATGCGTACTCGTCAATAAGTTGCGAGTGATTTAACTTTTCACAGATGTCATTTTCAATCGATATTATGCCTAAATTTGTGAGTCGTTCCTGTGACATGGTAGATCTCAGATAGTTTTTTATTATTTTTAATTTTGAAAATGATCGCTCTCCGGATGCAACTGTTACTGGCAAAGTTAAAAATATTCGCAAACTTACAACTAAATTGGGGAATGACGATAATAAATTATTAGTGTAAATAAATTTTAAAATCACGATCGGCTGCTTTACATCTGTTAAAGATTTAAATGTTGTTAATTCAAAATAAAGTTCCTCTCCAATTACATCTTTTGATTCACCTTGTGTAAATGCCAATTCAAGCTCAATGCATTTTTGTTTCAAATCGTCGGGAGCCATGTCATGAAAGCGCAATAAAAAGTTGAAAAAATTGTTACAATGCGATAAACATTGAAATCTTTCTTCTAATGATATACGGGCTCTATCTATTACAGTGTAATAGAAGTTTATTTTAAATGTCTCCTTTTCGTTAGTTAACACATCGTCTGAAGCTTCATAACTAAATTGAGTCTTTTTTCGTCTTATACGAACTTGAGGAAAAACGGACTCTACGTCAATTTCTTTAGCTAAAGTAGTTGAAATTTCTAAATAGGTGTCAAAGCTTTGGTCGGATCGCATTTAGTTTATGAAGGTAAGTACTTGTTTTAATGACGTTACGCACTGATTCATATTTATAGTTTGGTTTTGCAACATTTTACTGACGACGTCAATTTTGGCCAGTAAATCGTTCCATATGACCAAACTACAAATAAAGGTAAATGATTTAAGTTTCTCTAGTAAACAGTTGGCAGTATGTTTAGTTTTTGCATCTCTTGAATCATCTTCTATGAGGTCTGCTAAAGCTTTACATACGCTGCCAAGTTGATTGCGAAGTGGTCTCAGTGCTTTATGATTGAAGTTATAATTAACGGGTCGACGGTCCGATCGATCAGGTGGTCAAGATCCCACATTTTCTCCTCTTCTTTAATGACATGATGGACTGCTTTTCTCCAGTTCTCCGGCCACTTCCTTAAAGGCTTGATCAAACAGTTTCATTTTGAATGTCGTGTTGTGTCTTGCTACAAATCCTTTCACTGATGATATGGCGGTGTGCGCAGCACAGTTACACTATATTTTTCACGGCATATTTCATAAAACGATGTTTGTGTAAATTTGCTATAGCTAATAGTTCCTTCTTTATCAAATTATCTTCAAATTCAATATTTGGTGGTTAACCAGTCGATAATTTCTTGTTTTCTCCAAGATGAAGTTAGAGTCTGCTCTGTGCGTCGTGAATGATTGCTTGCGTTATCCATAACTACTACTGAATCAGCTGGAAGATATTTTATCATTTCACCAAAATAGTCCTCAAAAACATTCAAATTCATGTCCTCGTGGTAATCTCCCGTATTGAACGACCGAAAGGTTAGCAAACCTTCTTTTAAAAATCCCTCTTCGCTTCCAATATAGACAATTATCAGTCTCTTCCCTTTACCTGAAGGCACCTTAATACCCGTTGACAGGCCTTCCATGAAAGCTTGGTGAGCACTGGTTATATTTTTGTCTTGCCACAATTTTGGTACTATATAACCTTTATTAATCCACGTCTCATCAAGATAAAATATTTTCTTTTGCTCTCTTCTGTACTGCTTTATACTTCTCCAGTATTTTCGTCGCCAGCAAACAATTTCATCGCTTTCCAGTAAAATTCGGATAATCGTATTTTATGCAATCATGTACATTTAAAATAATAACTTTTTCACTTACTGATAGTGGAGAATTATTGGAACATTTTTTTGTTGGTATGAATGTCGCCATTTTATTACTAATCTTATAATACTGTAAACACTATATACGGCTTAACAGCAAATACTGATGCGTTAAACTGAACAAATATACTTATTAAGATCATACACACACACACGATACCTATATGAAGTTTATTCCAAATTACCACCTATTTATATGATCCAGCCAAAGAGGCCAGAGCCAAACTCGGTACCTGTTAAACGCAAAACGTAACTTTATAATCTACTACTTAACTAATCCCTACACAATATTTCGATTTTGACACTTCAGGCCAGAAAACATACCTTTCCTAATCCTCTTACGCAATTACTTGAAATTTTAATATTACAAACAATACTATTTTATCTTAATACCCGTTAACCTAATTGTCTAACATTTTTGGTTAGTTATCATAAATAATTTAATGCACAAACTTTACCTGCGCCTATGGCCGACACCGAAATTGAGCCGAACTGGACGGAATTTCCCATTTTATTACTCTACACCTTTCTGAAATAGACTATAAAATTATTAAAGGTTTTTGTGCCTCATAGGTCAGCTCGAATTTCGTCACTTTTTTGTATTTTTTGAGAAGCTTACCTCAAACAGAACACATTAGAGTAAAAAAATCGTTGGATGAAGCACTATTTTCCAAAAAAAAAAAAATATAATGGTTAGTTCAGGTTGAGTTTGGTAATTATTTCAAAAGCCACGAATTTTTTGCTAATTTTTTATTAAAATCTGAGATGAGGTCGCTGATCGCGAATCCGAAGTTGTTTTTTTCCGGAATTTAGTAGTTTTTGAGAAAAAGAATATTAAAATTTTTTCACTACAGGTACGATATTTTGCATATATCCTTAAAATTTTTTACATCGCGAATTTGAAATATAGTGATGAATTAGAAACGGGTTAGCGCCCTTTTAACCAATGTAAGTCTAGCGTAGCGATGTAGTAGCATTGCAATTATTTCTTTCGCAAATGTGCGCAAATTGTAAATTGACATTGATGATTGACAACATTTCTTACACCGTAAACTTGAAACATAAAAATAAATCAGAAACCGGTTAGCGCCCCTTTAGCCCACGTAAGTCTAAGTATTTTTGTTGTTTTTTAAATAAATGATGCTTCCTTGAAAATTTTTGCGTTAAAAATGTCCTCTAGATATATGATCCCGTTTTCAATTAAAAATGAATATAATGCTAAGAAACTTTTTTTGAGTAATAATTCTAATATTAAATACCAACAAATCAATAACAAAATTATAGACAACGCTGTCCCTAAACTTGTAAATTCCCTTCATATTTATTTTAACCCATGTAAGTCTAGTGTAGAAAGGCTATTGTAATTACAGTAGAGTCTTGATATAGTGAACTAATTAATGAACGGCTTTATCACTCCACCGAGATCGTTCACCATTTAGA
Source organism: Polydrusus tereticollis (assembly GCA_963920685.1). NCBI lineage: Eukaryota > Metazoa > Arthropoda > Insecta > Coleoptera > Curculionidae > Polydrusus > Polydrusus tereticollis. The sequence continues at coordinate 168,739,946 of OY987326.1, read as the reverse complement.
GTGCAGATAAAAATATACAACACGAATACTTACAACGTGTTTATTACTGAATATCTAAACATTTTAAGCTATAAAAAAGGTACATACCTATTTTAATAATGAAATCAAATGAAATATGTAATTTCAGTAATGATAGAAAAAAGGCTATAAATAAAATTATTTATTCGAAGAAAGTATTTCTAGATAGTTGAGCAACTTGGGAAACCAAGAAGCACTATACAAAGCCTCAGAACTAAATGCGAAAATACAGGATCATTGGATAAAAGGGCTGGAAGTGGCAGAAGAAACATTTCAAACGAAAATCAAGATAATAATATACAATACATGACTTCAAAATTAAATATAAAACAGATTATTCAAATATTAAAAAAAAACAAACATTGGTTTAATATTTTAAAGCGGCACCATTTTTTTCCACTAATAAGTTTAAACGTCTGATTGATGCCACCAGCATTTGAGCGTGAAGAAAATTGTAGGTATTCCAGGTTTCTTAAATTTTATTCCACAAATCATCACTGTTTTGAGGATGGAAGTCATTGTTCTTGTTAATTTCTTTCACGATATATCCCCAAACATTTTCGATTGGATTGATATCAGGGCTTCTTGAGGGCCAAGGTAACAATGAAATATTATTTTCCCGTATCCAGTCCGAAACTCTCCTTGCTGTATGGACGGGGGGGGGGGGGGGGGGCAGTTGTCATGCTGGTATATAAAATTTTCTTGTTGAAATATACTGTTTACCGATCGCAACATAACATTCTGAAGGATGTGTATATAAGCTTGAGTATTAAATCTTCCTCGAACTCGGTGTCGTACTCCTAGCCCTCTGTAAGTCATATATCCCCATACATTAACTGAAAATCTTCCACTTATTTTAACATGTTGGGTATATTATCTTTCCTCGTACCGTGTATTTGGGGTCTATACACTCTAATCTGCACGTTATAATAAGACTGATTATTTACCTCATCCATTATAAAAGGGGGTTGATTTTCACCTGATTATTCAGCGATAATCTCCCGCTCTCCGGTGAAAATCACCCTTGTCAAAAGTGAAAATCTCACCCGTCAGAAATCCAGCGATAATCTCCCGCTCTCCGGTGAAAATCACCCTTGTCAAAAGTGAAAATCTCACCCGTCAGAAATCGTTAGTTTTTTATTTGGTAAATAATCTTCAAAATACATTTCGGGATTGGGAAATAATCAGAAAATCATTCTCAGATTTTTTGCCATTAGGAAATCGCTCTCGGGCAAGCCCTCGAGCGATTTCCACGGCAAAAAATCTTCGGAATGATTTTCAATAATTTCCCTATCCCTTAATATATTACTACAGAAAAGTCTTCTCGTCGGTAAATACTACCTTATCCCAATCCATACCTTGCGGTAAATATTCCAGCGCAAACCCCATTCTTTGCTCTTTATTCATATCGGTCAAAAACAGTTTTTTAGCAACTACCTTATTTCTCAATTCCGAATTTTTCCTTATACGATTTCTCGCCGTTCTTACTGTCCCAGCAAAATTAGTTTGGTTGTGAGCTTCTACAGTCGTCTGAAACGAATTGTTTCGCGAAAAATCTATTAGATCATTATCTTGATTTTCGTTTGAAATTTTTCTTCTGCCACTTCCAGCCCTTCTTTCCAATGATCCTGTATTTTCCCATTTAGTTCTGAGGCTTTGTATAGGGCTTCTTGGTTTCCCAAATTGCTCAGCTATTCTTCGTAGAGAATCACCGTCTTCGAATAAAGCAATTAATGTCGCCTTCTCGAGTTGATTCATGTTCACAAAATTTGTAATATAATTTGCAAATCTGATGACACCGATAACAATTTGTCAAAAAGTGAAGTGCATTTCCACGTGATCTAGGTTTACAAAAGCCGACATCACATCAGGAAAGAATAAGTGTACGAAATTTTATTTCCGTCACTGTACATATGTACAGGGTGTCCAGTTTTCGATGGTTTTACGGGGTATCTCCGTTATTAGTAAAGATAGAAGGATACGGTTTTCGCAGCACCGTGCTACTTTTTTGTTAAACAAAAGATGCCGTAATCAGAATTTTTCTAGGCCTCCTTGTTTTTGATATACGGGATGTTTTTGAAAATTTTACATTTTAGGACACCCCCCCATATTTAGGTTACCCTGTAGCTTATCAAAGAAAAAACAAATGTTCTTTTTGTAGTTCTTTATGTAGAATCCAGTGACGTACTTAGATTTTTTCTACGTTCAATAGTTTCCAAAAAAAAAGAAATTTGCTTTTTTTTAATGGGTCACCCTATATATTTTTTAATAATATAATTAAGTCTATAACAGGCTTCTCAGAAATATATAATACCTTATTTTCATTTTTAATATTAAGCACGAAATTTACGTTTTATTAAAGAATAAACATTTTTTGTTGGTAGGCCATGACGGGTATTTAAAAAAAGAAAAGAACAGTTATTTATGTCACATTACAAACTTCTTTACTTTCTGTCAGAGTATTCAGGTTCTCTAAGTTGTTTTAAAATATCTAATTAACAGTAAAAAATCAGTTTGTCATAATTATGGCAGAAAATGTAAACTTTGAAAATAATGAAAAATACGACATGCTCGCTAGTTATGTCCATTGTAATGAAAATGCAGATGAAGCATTAGAAGTGTATTTTAATAGGTTAATATACGCCTTTTTTTTACTATCTCTATGAAGATTTATTAAATTTCTTAAATTACTTGTAGATATCCCGAAAGACGACAGCTAGATAAAATAATTTCTCTAAGGATGAAATCAAATTTAATTGAACACGGTTCATTTTCTAAACATCGGCCTAAAATCTACAAAAAGGAAAATTGCGAGACTGATGAAATAAATGTTTTAGCTTCAATTGAAACAAATCCAACTAGTTCTTGCAGAACTGTTGAAGGTTCGGTCGGAGTAGTTAAATCAAGAGTTCGAGCAATCCTAAAAAAACACAATTTTAAGCCATATAAATTTTACCCAGTAGAAAACTTACATCCTGGTGATGTACAGCGCCGTATAGAGTTCTGCTATTGGTATTTACAAAATATCAACAGGGAAAATAATTTTGAAAGAACCGTTATATGTATATTCCGATGATGCTCATTTTACCAGTAATTATTTAATCGGCACAAGACGAGGTTTCGGTCTCAGGAAAATCAGCATGTAATATTTCCACTCGAACGGCAAGGCAGGTGTGGCTTTAACGTTTCATGTTTTATACTAGGAAGCAAAATAATTTATATTTGAAGGCAGCCTCAATGCAAATAAATATTTGGAAATTTTGGAAAACGTTGTGCCGAAAATAACAGAAGACGTGCCCTTAGCGGGTCTCAATAACTTGCATCTGCAACAAGATGGAGCACCCGCTCACAATGCGCTAATTATCAGGGCCTACTTAAACAGTAATTTCCCAGGCCACTGGATTGAAATTATTGGACCTGTAAGATGGCCACCAAGGTCACCCGACTTGTCGGTTTTGGATTTCTTCTTGTGGAAATACCTTGAAAATAAAATATATTCTATTCAATACCAAACAATTGAAAATTTAAGAAATGCCACTGAACGAGCATTTAGGGAGTAACAAACGCTACCTTATTTTAAATTCATTAGGGCAAATAAGAACTATGTGTGAAACATGTCTAAGGCATAATGGAGAACAATTTGAGCAATATTTATGAGAAAGTTCTATAAGCTTTTAGATTTTGTTTCTAATGTTTTACGTAGTAAAACAACTCGATTTATGCATTGTTATTTATTTTACTGAAATTTAACTGCTAATTAGATTAAGGAGTCCAAAATATTCTTCTGCAGTTATTATCATACCAGTAATAGTTTTTTTAAATACCCGTCATGGCCTACCAACAAAAAATGTATATTTTTTAATAAAACTTAAATTTCGTGCTTAATATTAAGAATAAAAATAAGGTATTATATATTTCTGAAAAGCTTGTTATAAACTAAATTATATTATTAAAAAATATATAGGGTAACCCGTTTAAAAAAAAGCAAGTTTGTTTCTCGGAAACTATTGAACGTAGAAAAAGTCTGATTACGTCACTGGATTCTACTACTAAAACTACAAAAATAACATTAATTTATCTCTTTGATTAGCTACAGGGTAACCTAAATATGGGGGGTGTCCAAAAATGTAAAATTTTCAGAAGCATCCAGTATATCAAAAACAAGGAGGACTAGAAAAACTCTGATTGCAGCATCTTTTTGTTCACAAAAAAGTAGCACACTGCTGCGAAAACCGTATCCTTCAATCTTTACTAATAATGGAGATACCCCGTAAAACCATCGAAAACTGGACACCCTGTACATTGTACAATTGTACATATACAGTGAGGACCAGAAGTCCTGCATAAATTCGAGAAAAAATTAGTGATGCATTTTTCGGAAAAATGCTTGAATACGTAAATTTTTATTTTCATTTGCGCATTTTTTGACGGGAAAGTTTAGTATACAGGCTGACACATGTTAAAGATATGACGTAATTTGTTATTATTTCTTATATTTTTCGATTTTTCAATTCTAGTAAACATTCTAAACATATCTGGTATAGCATACCCTAGGTCTAAAGTGAAAGATTATAGAGAAATTTTCGATTGAATAAAAAAGACTAAGTTATAAAAATATTTATTAAATTGGGGGTATCAAAGCTTAAAATATTAAAAAGTACTCTAATCATTAATTTAGTAAATGTTCGAACTGTGCTCCATGGACCTCCTGACAGCAAGCAAGCCGCAATTCAAACTCTTCAAAAATGTTATGAATCATTTCACGGGTTATTAATTGAATTTCATATCTGATCTTATTTTTTAATTCTTCGATATTGTTGGGTTTGTTCATATACACTTTATGTTTAAGATAGCCCCATATAGAGAAGTCCATTGGAGTTAGGTCCGGCGACCTAGCATGCCACTCTATTTGCCCCCTTCGCCCTATCCAACGACCCGGAAATACGTAATTTAAATATTCGCGCACTTCCCTACTAAAGTGCGGAGGCGCGCCATTTTGTTGAAACCAAACAAAATCTCCAGGAATATTAGGGTTGTTCGCATTTGGAAACAAACGGCATAAGGCGGGAATCAATTCATTTCTTAAAAACTCCAAGTTACGTTGACCTGTTAGCGTGCCATCGAAGAAATACGGTACTATGACTCTGTCGCCCACAATACCCGCCCAAACATTAAAGACTGTTTATACTGGGTGTGAGCTTCAACAGCCCAGTGTGGATTAGTAGAAGACCAGTAGCGACAGTTTTGTCTGTTCATCACCACATTCAGACAGAAGGTCGACTCCTCAGAAAATATAATCCTACGTGCAAAAAAATTATCATTATTGCAAATTATTATTATTTATTATTATTATAAATTTACAATTTACAAATCACAAATTGTATAGAATATAATAATATAATATAATATTCATTAGAGTTTCGCAAAACTCTAAGCGACGATCTGGATCAAGGGCGGTTTTAGCTTTTCAACATGAGGGGGGTAATTTCAAATCCCAAAAATTTTTTAAAAATGGTATCAATTACCTATGCATTTAGATAGGTAGATTTTTTTTTAAACAAGCATGCAGTAATAAATAAAGCTCTTATTAATCTGAAGTAACTAGAAAATAAGTACGAGGGGAGGGGGCAGGGGAAAATAGCGGCGCAGGCGAAAAATTTTTGGGTGCCACGCCTTTTTTTTCAATAATGATGCTTAAAATTCTAAATTCATGGGGGGGGGGGTAATTACCCTATTACCCCCCCCCCCCGTAAAACCGCCCTTGATCTGGATCATCTTCGTTAAGCTCGTGGATTAATTTTATTTTATATGGATGATATTGCTCTTTTTTTAAAATTCTTTTTACAGATGATTTGCCAATTTCTTTATCCAATGCTAGCTCTTGAGTAGGTTTATGTGGATTTTCTTCAATGGATAATATAACGTTTAATTGTTTATCTTCTGAAGTTGAAGGCCGACCGGACCTAGTAAGATCTCGTACCTGTTCCGTTTCTCTAAATCTCTTCTCGATTCTGCTTACGTTGGACTGAGATATCTGAATGTCTTGATATTTTATATTAAATAGTTCACAAACTTCCCTTTGAGTCCTAATACGATCACCACATCCTATCATAATTAAAACATCTATTCTCTGAGTATCAGTCAATTTAACCATTTTCCTTTGTGAATTTTCAATTTTATTAAGTTAAGTAGTACGAAATGCTGCATGAGACAAGATGTTACTTGATAGCTGTCAGCTATAAACTGACAACTAATGACAACACATTTGAAAGACTGGTCTATACCTATTTAAATAATAAAACTCAAGGTGACTTTAAAAATACTATAATTCAATCGAAAATTTCTCGATAATCTTTCACTTTAGACATAGGGTATGCTATACCAGATATGTTTAGAATGTTTACTAGAATTGAAAAATCGAAAAATATACGGGGGGGGGGGGGTGTTCCATAAGAAAAAATAACAAATTACGTCATATCTTTAACATGTGTCACCCTGTATACTAAACTTTAACGTCAAAAAATGCCCAAATGAAAATAAAAATTTACGTTTTCAAGCATTTTTCTGAAAAATGCATCACTAATTTTTTATCGAATTTATGCAGGACTTCTGGTCCTCACTGTATATGTATGTATAAAAGTATATGTATGTAATATAAAATAAAAAAAAAAACGTATAATAAAATTAGTTCGTAGGATGAAAAAAATCTGTTAATTTACTCTGTTTTGTTTTGTTGTTTTCTGGCTGGCGGTCCACATTCCAAACCTCAACATCATTCCGATCCCATACCTAATAATTGTCGTTTTAAGAACATACATAGGTAGGTACCTATCAACATAGATTTTTCATTTTTTACCTTAAACTGGTGTTCATGACCTTTAAGGTGTTCATAATTTCAGCTTTTGCATATTCCGGATCTTCGTCGTTAATAGTAATTTTAAAATATGTAAAGGGATGTTTTTTTTTTCCTCATCAGGATCGTTTGTTTCTGGTAAAATGTTATGACAACATTTTGTAGTTACTGTGGATTTTGATTTTTTCCAGGCCGAATTAAAATTTAAAATGACATCTCTAATAGTTACGAATATTAACGCTGCCCCAACATCAACTTTTTGCAAAATATCAGATAACAAATTTTTGCGATAAAATAGTTTTGTGAGGCGTATTGCATTCTGATCCATGGGTTGGATAAATGGTGTAACATTTGACGGAATGATACTGTGTGATTATCGTGTCCACATTTTAATTTGACATTATAACGTTGCCTTAAGAGTTAAATAAAAAAGTTAAATACATAAATTTCTTGCATTGACGTAGAATTTTTATCTGTTACTTTTTTATACAGGGTCGTTGGTATGTATGGAAACGGTCGATTATTTCTTAAAGTAAGACAGTCAGCAAAAAATATTTTAGATAAAAGTTTTAGGGTTTTTTAAGGTGTATTAGAATTAAAAAAAAATTAGTATACAGGTTAAGTCAGAAGACTGTAGAGAAACAAAGTTACTTCCTTTTAAATGGAATACCCTATATCTTCGAATATTTTTGGATTTTACATAAAATTACAACTATTTTTCAATACGTGCATTATAAGTCTAAACTTAATAGTTTCCGAGATATCGACTTTTGAAAAATTACATTTTTGAACTTTGACAGCTTCTAGCTTTCTAACGGTACCTTTTAGAATAAAACGGTTTGCATGTCCCTATTTTACTTTTTTATTATCTTCTCAAAACATCAACTTCCGGTTAAACCGGATGTAACTTAAAAGCCGGAAATACAGTACTTCCGGTTTAACCGGAAGTTAATGTTTTGGAAAGATCATAAAAAAGTAAGATAGGGACATGTTAGCCGTTTTACTCTACAACGTACCGTTAGAAAGCTAGAAGCTGTCAAAGTTCAAAAATGTCATTTTTCAAAAGTCCATATCTCGGAAATTATTAGGTTTAGAGTTATAATGTACTTATTAAAAAATAATTGATATTTCATGTTGAATCCAAAAATATTCGAAAATATAGGGTGTTCCATTTAAAAAAAGGTAACTTTGCTTCCCTACTGTTTTCTGACTCATCCTGTATACTTATTTTTTTTTAATTCTAATACACCTTAAAAAAACCTACAACTTTTATCTAACATATTTTTTGCTAACTGTTATACTTTAAGAAATAATCGACCGTTTCCATACATACCAACGACCCTGTATATAGGTGTTTCGTTTTCCCCGTCAAGGCATCAACTTTCTTATTTTAAATGGAACACCCTGTATATTGATACGTATTTAGATTCCCTTTAAAATTTTATGTGAATTTTATATAACCTTTAATATGCCGATTTTTATCGTTAAGACAATATTTATTTGTTAATAATTTAATGGATATTTATTCGAACAAAAATATTACAATTACAACTACAAATATTTACATAAATTGTTGAAAATGACGTCCATTATTTTCAATACAACGATGGCTTGCTCTCAAGAAATAATTTTTTACATTTACGAATACTTTAGGTGTTTCTCGTAAATCGTTTACCACTCTTCTAAACATTAAATATAGCAAGTAGTTTTATATACCTCGCTTTTAATGTGACCCCAAAAAAGTAGTCTATTGGGGTAATATCAGGACTGTTTGGAGGCCGCAGGATTGTGCCATTCCTTCCAATCGATTCGATATAATTTTGGTTCAAATAATCGCTAACTTCCCGAATATTATGCGGGGAGGGGCCCCATCCTGCCGCTACACAATAGCTGCTAACTCGGATTTTCCATTAAACTATCTATATCATTTTGAAGAAAATGAAGGTATCTATGGCCACTTAATGAGCCTCTATAAAATAACGGTCAAATTATTTTAGAATCAAAAAACCCACATCCTTGGTGTCTAACTTCTCGTATCACGTGTGGATTTTCTATGGACCAGTGACGAGTATTTTGTCTATGGTGTATGCAACGCGTTGAAAAGCAGCTCTCATCATTCCATCAAATATTATTAAGAAATTGGGGGGGGGGGGGGGATTTCCTTGGATTTTACCTAACAAATCTCTGCAAAATTGAAGACGTCTTGGGAAATGTCGTTGTTGCAATTTTTGAACCGGCATTATTTTGAACGGCTGATACCCAAAATCGTGAAGAGTCCTCGAAATCGTTCCACAGAAGTATCCAATGTTATCAATTGAAGTTCTTATTGATGTACGGTTCTCACAAGTCTGGTCCTGACTTTTTTATATTTCCAAGGGACTTATGTTCCATTAATTTTAGATAGTTTCTTCTAATCGTTTTTTTAGAAGGTACCCTCTGATTGGGAAACTTTCGTCGATATGCTCAAGCTCTGTTGCGGTGGCACTTTTATTGTTTTCAATATAAAGCTCAACCATTTGGAACCTCTGTTCTTCAATAAAGTTCATTTTGATTTTGACAACGAAGGAATATTTTGACGTAAGACAATATTCAATAGGTAAGGCCGGTAACAGGTAACTCGGAAATTTAACCCTAAAAAGCTTATAAAATAGCATTTGGGGTGCATATTCTTTTACCTAAAAAAAATTAAATATTGGCTAAACGATAGGAAATAGGCATATTAAAGGTTATACAAAATTCACGTAAAATTTCAAAGGGAATCTAAATACCTATCAATATACAGGGTTTTCTATTTAAAATAAGAAAGTTGATGCCTGGACGGGGAAAACGAAACACCCTGTGTATATAAAAAATGAACAGATAATAATTCTACGTCAATGCAAGAAATTTATGTATTTAACTTTTTTCTTAAACTCTTAACACAACGTTATAATATCAAATTAAAATTTGGACACGATAAGTGGATCACACGGTACATAACTGTAACGCACTCTTCTTCCGCTGATGGCTAGCCAGGCTTTATTTGTTTACTATTCAGAGGTTGATGTTAATATTTGTGTGTTCACTGAAGTGGATAGTTCATTATATAGTATATTCACTATGTTCACTATAGCGAAACTCTGCATTTGTACTGTATTTCTTTCGCGGATGTGCGCAAATTATGTATCGAAATAAAATCAGTTACGTTTGGCAACACTGCAAGCAATCTTTTACTTTATTGCCTTTTAAGAGAGTTTTCGCGTTGAAATAGCTCGAAAAGTACTGTCATTTCCGAAACTTATTTTTCAATTTTTGGCAAAAAAACGATTTTTTCCTTTTAATCTATGCTATAGTTGGGGTCAAGCAAATATTTGACGCGTGACACTTCCATATTGTCATGGGTCTCAAATACGGCAGGCCACTCATAATATAAAAGTTACTAATGCTAATTTATATTATAATAATTACCACCCACTCGAAGTATTTGTATATTTCTCCTTTTATATGACTAAAAAGAGATATACATAAACCGAGTTACCTTCTCGTCGATTTGGTCAAATCATATGGGCTGCAGGTCCGCATTTTATTTATTAATTTAATCGTTATACACTACTAATCGTTACACACTACTAAAATTGCTTGGCATGTGATATTAATGGTCAATCCTGAATCCCACCATTACAATGCACAGAATTTATCAAAACAAATTATTTATATTATAATTCATATTCTTAGACCAATTTCCCAGCAATCATTTACTGCAAAGGTTTATAAATAACAATATTCGTCAGTCCGGCCCTGACTAAGTATCAGCTGTAATAAAGTTGGTGAAATCGAAATAACCTAGTATTGGACAAATATGACAAGATGGAAGTGTCACGCGTCAAATATTTGCTTGACTCCAACTATACTCACGGCGAGCTCTCGATTAACATTTCAAAAATTGTTACAATCGAGCCGACATATACTGCACAAGGACCCAATATTAAAGTTTAGATGGAGTCGAGTGATACCTCGTTGGAGGGGTATTTTCAATCTACAGACGATCTTTAAGTTTGATAAAATTTTATCGAAGTCTATATAATTCTTTATTTATTCAAGATGTCGTCATATTTAAAATCTGAGTCACGAATTTACACTTAAAAACGTAGTAAGTACTTTAAATCTGAAAATCTGAAACTCGACAAACTTTTATTATTTTCACATTTGTAAATCAAATGATAGCGTTCACTGTAGGTATCTATAGTTTGATGCCGGTCAAAGACATTTTTTATGATTTAGCAACAATTGTCATTAAAAAAATAAAGTAAGTTGTACCCCATATGATCCCGTTTTCAATCCAAAATTAATTTAATGATAAGAAACTTTTTTTGGTACTTCATGTAGTAAGGATTTTAAGTAATTTAAAATAATGTAATGAATTTAAATCTGGAGAGCGAGATGGCCAACCTACAGAACCCCCTCGTCCTATCCATCGCTTAGGATAATAGTATATTATTAGCCAAGGTTTAGACAGCCATTATTATTGCCTGAGCGGCAAATTTAGGATTTAAGACGCGAGGGCTATAAGCTGTCTAAACCGTGGTTAATATAATATTTTTTCCACTACTACAAACTTTTATAAGACATTTATCTTTATAGTATTATTAATTATAAAAAATTATAGGTAGGTATAAGTATATTTTTTAATCAAGTTACCTGCGCTTTGGAATTGGCAAAATATTTTGTTGTTTTGTCAGGTGGCTTTGTTAATGTCAATTTTTGTTCATTTATGTCATCAGGTTTCACGATCTATCTATAATGTATTGATAATTATCTGATTGCCTAACTTTAAAATGTTTATGAATTCATGTTGTAGAATTAAAAAATCAAGTTACCTGCGTTCAAATGGATTCTTGAAGATCGGTCAATAATGGATTTCAATGCCTTGACCATGGTCAATAATAACTTATAGGGCAGAGAAAAACGATTTCTAACGTTAATAATCGGTCAATAATGGCGATGTTATAGGTTAGTAGTGGAAAAACTTTATTTAAATGTGCGCGGTCTTGCATGAAGTTATTGACCGGCCGGAATTTTTAAATTTTCGGCAAGGGATTAGTATAAATTTAAGAACTATATAAGCAATGTAAATTGAAGCAAATTCTAAGAAAATATAAAAGTTAAAAGAACAAAGGGCCTTTCTCTAGTTTTAGGTCTTTTTTTTTTAGTAAAAATACGTCCAAGAAAATAATTAAAAATAAAATCAAACTAGAGAACGATTAAGTAATCATTCAAGTTTTAAAATATTTTTACTAAATAGTTCTATTTGGAATATTAACTGATTTCTTGAATTTGTGCGGCAGCGTGTTTTTAGTTAATAGTTAGTTAAAGAGAATAATTCTCAACAACAGTTTTTCTTAAATATTTGGGTTGGCATTGCAGGTGATTTTCTCATTGGACCTCACTTTTAACCCTCGATCAACAGTATCGCCAATTTTTGGAGTTTGAGATACCTAAACTATTAGAAAATGCCCCTCACCTCACTTTAGCATAGTAGCACGTTAATTTCTGGGTAAGAATTATGGAGGACACTGGATCGGTCGCGCGGGTTTACAGTTATGGCCCTGCAGGTCACCGGATTTAAATCCCTTGGATTTTTCCTTAACGGAATTCATGTGACCAAATAAAAACGCGGGTAATATTTCAACGTTTCGGCAATCAATATTAAATCGAGCTAACGCTGTCATTGAAGTTTAACGTGGATCTTTTCAGTAACTATTAGAATAAGTTGAAAAAATAGTCCATACTTTCAGTGGAGTTAATGTTATGTAAATAAAACAATGCAGTCTTCCTCCACAGTTTAATGATAAAGGTAAATAAAAAGCTCCCTACATGTTTCAAGTGCTTAAGCACTCATCATCAGGGGATACTAACATCGAGTTTAGTAGAAATGTACGTTGTCTCAAATTAATGAGTACAACTCACAGAATAAAACATGTAAAGGTTGAAGACTTGCTGTATGAACTGGTTAATTGTTTTGAATAAATGTGAAATTTAGATCAGTGAAGAGACATTGTGAATAAGATAATAAATTAATTTATTTACAACCATACATGTAATGTTGACATTACTAACCTTATTAAAGGCTTGAAAGTGTCACATTACCTACGTCTATTTCCCTCTTCCATTTCCCTCACTCATTTCCTTCATTGTTTAAAGGTATGCTCCATTACTATGGCACTGCAACCAGAACATATTTGAATGACACAACCAGCATATTTTTGTATGGCGTCAAAACAATAAATGACATATTTTGACATTTTTACTACATTTGAAAAAATCAAATATCTAATTTTCAATTAACGGTGTGGTTGTAAATAAAATAGTATACAAACCTCGGAGGGAAGTTTTCATTACTGTCTCGAGATTAAAGTTAACCTCGACGCTTCGCGTCTCGGATAACTAACTAATCTCACGACAGTAATGAAACACTTCCCTCTTCGGTATGTAATGTACTATTATAAGATATGAAGGAGAAAGGTTTTCTTTTAATTTTAGTTGTGAGAGTTTCAAAGATTTTAAATCATAAAATTTAACGTAAAGTTTAGCCGTTAAAAATGAAAATAATTGTTATGGTAATGCCGACATTAACTAATATGGTGATATGGGGCTATGCCCCATATTTTAGAAAATTTGTAAAAAATGATCATATTAAAAATTTTGAGTTTATAAAAAATGTCTTTATAATTTTTTAAAAGTTTTTCAAAAAGTGGCTATAAAGTTAAAGAATATAACGTCGTGAGATTGCGGCAGATACGCAGTTGTGTTGGAGCACAAGTTATATTCTTTACCTTTATAGCCAATTTTTTAAAATATTTTAAAAAATTATAAAAAAAATTTTTTTTAAACTTTAAATTTTTAATATGATCACTTTTTACAAATTTTCTAAAATATGGGGCCTAGCCCCATATCACCATATTAGTTAATGTCATAACAATTATTTTCATTTTCAACAGCTAAATTTTATATTAAATTTTATGATTTAAAACTCTCACAACTAAAATAAAAAGAAAACCTTTCTCCTTTATATGTTATAAATTAATTTATTATCTTATTAACAATGTTTCTTCACTGATCTAAATTTAACATTTAATCAAAACTTCATTTATATCTCAATACAATTAACCAGTTCATACGCCAAGTCTTCAACCTTTACACGTATTATTCTGTAAGTTGTACTCATTTATTTGAGACAACGTACTATTCTACTAAACTCGATGTTAGTATCCCCTGATGATGAGTGGTAAAGAGCGTGAAACATGTAGGGAGCTTTTTATTTATTTTATTGCATTGTTTTATTTACATTATAATAAGTGTTATGTATTGTCAAATGTTTTTTTACTAATTTTTTAATCAAAATAAACGTTTGTTTTATCGAAAACAGTTAATCCGAGCGAAAAAACTCAAGAGAAGACTTTCGTGTAGTTTTAACTGATAAATTATAAATTCTTATCAGATTAAAATAAAAACACTTGTAAAAGGAGAAAAGCAATCTTTAGCATTAAAAAGTGTCACCAAGTTTCAAGTTTGTACTAATTTGCTTCTTCTAGTTATAATTGAAAAAAAAACATTTGTTTTCAAATATTTTAACAATTTTAAAAATGTACTTATGAATTTTTTGTCTTAAAATTTAGTAAATCATCCTTGAGTTTGGCCAATACCATGTAAAATATTGTATGTCGTTTTGCAGGTTTTAAAAAATTATAACTTACTTTAACGGTAACTCTACAAGTTCATTCCACACAGGCTCGCTTCCTACCAAAACGCTGGTTCTTGTAAGGAAATCGTCATAGGATATTTCTAGGAAAGGCCTAACCTCACGCTCCGGTATACTCTCTCCATCGGTTCTTTTCAATTTTGGCTTTGCTTTAGGGATATTTTTACCAGATAAAATTTTAATCAGAATTTTATTGTGTGTCATCTCGATTTTGTGGGTCTGTTCAGTTTCTTTAATGTTCTTCTTTTTTATAACTCTGGGCAATGGACTGCTCAATTTTGGTTGCCATCTAAACCAGTTCAGAAAATTTCTTAACGACGTTTTTACCACTTCTCTGAAATAAAAAAAAATATATTAACCATGAAGAAACTCTTTCTGCAAAAGCGGATCCAGAAAAATTTTTTTTTTGGGAGGGGGGACAAGGAATGTTAAAGATGCAAGAATAGCGGCGCAGGAGAAAATATTTAGAGACCACACCCAAATTTCGTTTTTGTCTACTATTTGCATTGAACAGATATGCATGATAAATTATTTAATTTCACGTCCATTTTTTTAAATGTCTACGCAAAAAGGTAAGTTTGAGAAAGTTACCCACATATGATAATAATAATAAGTAGTATTTCACATTTTGATGGGGGGGGGGGGGGGGGCAAAATAATCGACTAATCGATCACAAATCGATGAGAGTTTTTACTCTTATGTAATTCCAAATAGGGGTGCTTACTCCTTACTTGATTGATTTAATTAACTAGAAGTTGCCCAATCGACCAGGACCAAATATATTGTTATAGCCTATTTCAGAAAGGTGTAGAGCAATAAAAGCTCATTAGGTATGCAAGGGGACTACAGAGTGACCCAACGAATATTTAAGCCCCTTTTATAATTTGGCATTGATTTCATTGCAAAATTCTTCTTTTTTTTTCATCAAGTGCAGGTAGTACCACCCGGGTTTGGGTCAATTTATGGGTTTTGCCTATTGGGCGGCGGAACCGGCGGGTCACTTCTCGACACCAAATTTGTCTTGTACCTAACTCTGTAGAAAGGGCCCTTTAAGCCGATAGGCTTTCTCGACACCATGAATATTAAAATCGATAGAATTAGAATCAAGTGGCCATTCCATGGGGGTACCTGCCTGTCTACATATTTAATAGGGCGGCGGAACTTTCGGCCCCATATTGGGTAAGGTACCTGCTAGAAATTTTAGGTCAAGTAATCTTGCAAGAAATTTCGGCCCCAAACATTGCAGGTAAATAATTGGCCGGTGAACTTAAAAAAGGCGAATTGAACCAAAAAGGTGGATTAGATGCCGTGTTAGCGCTGTTTAACCAATATAAGTCTATAAAACCGCATTAGCCGAGTTGCAGGTCAGTGTCGAGAAAGGCTATTAGTTTACCTAAAACCTTAACGTTTGGTGTCGAGATCGGCTATAGGATTAAAAATGGCAGGTATTTGGTGTCGAGATTGGCTACGCCCGGCGGAACTTTCGGCCCCATATTGGGTAAGGTACCTGCTAGAAATTTTAGGTCAAGTAATCTTGCAAGAAATTTCGGCCCCAAACATTGCAGGTAATGCGAATTGAACCAAAAAGGTGGATTAGATGCCGTGTTAGCGCTGTTTAACCAATATAAGTCTATAAAAGGGGCAAACAATTAATAATAATATTCCCCGGTGAACTTGAAAAAGGCGAATTGGAACCAAAAAGGTGGATTAGATGCCGTGTTAGCGCTGTTTAACCAATATAAGTCTATAAAACCGCATTAGCCGAGTTGCAGGTCAAAAATTGAGTTAGTTCAGGTTAGTTGCATTTTCATTTTATAAATGATTTAAAACACAAAAGATCATAAAAAAATTAAAATGTTATAACGTTAGACCATTGGGGCCGAAAATGCCTGTAATAAAAACATGACCCTTCCATCCCGGGGCCGAAAGTTCCTGTCAAAATCGGGCTGCTACCTGGCCGGGGCCGAAATTTCCTACGCCCTGCCTATTGGTTGCCGTAATTCAGAGGCCTGAGCTGTCTCCTATTAGCAACACGCGTCGATCTAGGATAACTCATATTTGAGTTATATCAACTCGATATTTCGCTCATTGAATGTGTGCGCGTTTATGTATGGAGCGCTAGCCACTTGTGTATTTTCTACTCCAAGCAGAATACAAATCAGCGAGTAAACTCACTTAGCCAAAATCTTTTGATGTTTTCACATCAAAAGCAGAAAGCCGACCGAACAACTGCAGCACGTGCAGTCTCCCAGCTACTTTACGAGGGTTCGATAGATATTCAGTAAAAAATTATTTAGTCAATAGAAGTTTAAACACCAATTGACGTTATTTTAAATTATTGTGATTCATTCGGATTAATGGGCTTACTAGATTTACGTATGCATACAAATTTCCAATATGAAAGAAATTTCTAAAAAAAAGGTAAAACATCCTTTCGTCCCAAAAATTATTAAAAAAATTCATAAGGGGCTCAATTAAAACTACTTATTTATTTACCATTTTATCAAATTAAAAAATATATAACAACAGCTCAAAATAACTAATATGTAGGTATACAAGGTGTCCGGTAACTACCTCCTAATTTCTCGGGAGCATACAGAGGAGGTCAAAATAACCCTAACTTCTGATAAAAAAAAATCCCGAAGCGCCCCTTAACAACAGAGTCCCAAAGTGGTACCCAGCGATTTACTTTCTTGTCTCTAACTTTTGAACCGACTCGTATAATTTAATGAAATTTTAATACTTTATAGAAGCCATAAAAAGTGATTAAATCATACTGCAGTAGATGTTTTACATCGTCAGGGAAGTCAGGAACGGACTTGCCACCAAATTCGTTGGTCCAAAATTTTTACCGGTGTCATTTAACAGAGCTGAAAATTGTAGTAGGTATGGTTAAATGACTCTTTATAGCCTTTATAAAATATTAAAATTTCATTAAATCATACGAGTCGGTTCAAAAGTTAGAGCCAAAAAAGTAATCGCTGAGTATCCTCCCCAGAAATTAGGAGGTACTTACTAGACACCCTGTATTTAAAAACGAACCTTTTCAGGTTTCTTAAAATTGTCAATGTTGTGAATTTTGTGTGTGTGTGTTTTTAATTCTCTGTTAGCGAATTTTAAAGTATACCGGGTGTTGCATCGTCGAGCGGGACATAGGAAATCCCATGTAATTTTAACTGGGGTCAATTATTGGCTTCCCTAATTATTTTAGAGAAAAATTCTATTTAGGTTTATTAAAGAGCACTAAAACCCACATTCAAAAGAATAACTTTAGATATTTTTGATGAGCCCGTTTACGGGTTATCGCCGATTTCTTTTTAACTATTTCTCCTTTTATGGCCCCGTATTTGCGGGCACCAGTCAAGGTAAAAGATGACTGTCAAATAAAGTTGTCATTTTGAAATGTGTGCTTTATTGTTATAAAAACTCGTACATCGAAAATATTAGCCATGAATTACACTTCTGAAGAAAAAATATTGATGATTAAATGGTATTATCAAGGAAATAGTTATCAAAATGTGTCAGACATGTTTGCTGCTCTGTATCCGAATAGACCGATACCTGCAAAATCTACAGTCGAAAGGACTATCAAGAAATTTGAGACAAAAGGCACTGTAATAAATAACTGCAGATGTGAAGAAAGGCAGGAACAAAGAAGAGATGCAAGAAATGATAGGGACTTGCAAGTTTTATTGTGCGTGGAAGAAAATGATGGGAAGATCAGCACAAGGAAACTTGAGGATGACATAGGATTAGATCACACCACAGCGTTACGAGCTTTGAAACGACATAAATATTATTCATACAAATATGAAAAGCACCAAGAGCTAAGAGATAGGGACGAAATACGACGACAGGAGTTTTGTTTTGGTATGATGGAAAGAGCAAACATGGATAGGGAATTTTTAAAAAACATTTGTATCACTGACGAATGCACATTTACCTTAAACAATGAACCCAATGTTCAAAATTATCGATATTGGAGCAAAGAAAACCAACACAGGTTTGTGGAAACAAGGACGCAATATCCACAAAAAGTTAATGTATGGGCTGGGATTTTCGGAGAAAATATTATCGGGCCATTATTTCTTACACGAAATTTAAATGCAGAATATTTTTTTGAACTACTTGAAGATCATATTTTACCTACTTTACATGATGCCGCCAGGGAAAATCAGGAAGTTTGGTACCAAATGGATGGCTGCCGGGCACATAGTACCCTGGCTGTCCGGGAATATTTAAACCGTGCTTTTAATGGAAATGTTATTGGCTTAAATCATACAGTAAATTGGGAAGCCAGGTCTCCTGATTTACCGCTAAATGATTTCTTTCTCTGGGGCCATTAAAAAAACAGGATATACAAAGATAAAAAATACCCAAATCTAGACGAGTTAAAAAATGCTATTTCTGCCGAATGCAATAGAATTTCAGTTTACCAACTAGCGAATGTAAGAAGAGAATTTTATGATCGCCTCGGTTATTGTCGAGCAGTCAATGGAGGAATATTTGAACATCTTCTTAAATCCTAAAGTTCTAACATTTTAATAGTACCTACCTATTAATTAGTAAAATATTGAAACATGTAAAATGTCATAATTAACCTTGTAATTGGATATTTTATTTTAGTTTTATTCAGATTAATTTGTACTCATAAATACACCTTTAATATTTTCGATGTACGAGTTTTTATAACAATAAAGCACACATTTCAAAATGACAACTTTATTTGACAGTCATCTTTTACCTTGACTGGTGCCCGCAAATACGTGGCCATAAAAAGGAGAAATAGTTAAAAAGAAATCGGCGATAACCCGTAAACGGGCTCATCAAAAATATCTAAAGTTATTCTTTTGAGTGTGGGTTTTAGTGCTCTTTAATAAACCTAAATAGAATTTTTCTCTAAAATAATTAGGGAAGCCAATAATTGACCTCATTTAAAATTACATGGGATTTCCTATGTCCCGCTCGACGATGCAACACCCGGTAGTATATCCTATAGCCCTAGTATCTAAACTACCACAGTATGCCAAAGGGAAGTTAGTATAAGGACGAGAAAATCTGACTTGAAAAACCTTGACCATTAGCAATTTTCTTATGGCAACAGTTCCAGCCCTAAGATTAAAACTTTGACCAAATATATCTTCCAAGGTGCACAAAAGATGTTGAGGGCATAGTTAATCCGCCATAAATTCTCTCTTCTGTACTTCTATACGCCTTTCTACGAGAAAAAATTGTTCCTGCGAGTTCTTACATTCTCCTCACAAACATGGCATGAATGTTGCTTTAATAGTACATTACGTATCAAGTTTAGAAAAGTGAAACTTTACTTGACGAGAATGGTTAGTTTAAATCCGAGCGAAGCGAGGATTTAATTTCCATACAAGTCAAGTAAAATCACTTTTCTGACGAGGTGCGTATACTATTTTTTCGCATTTTGTAAGTAATTAATTATTTTGCATTTCATATTAAAATCTAAAAAGAATAGTTACTGAAGAAAATCTACAAAAACTTAGTAGTATGACTTCTCGGTAACTTAGCAATATAAACAAGATGTTTTTTTGTGTTTGACGACTATTGACAGCATCCAAATAAAATCATATTTGAAGAGTGAATTTCACAAGAATTATGGAAATGGCTAATGAAAACGACTTGGAAGATATCCTGAATGCGGCCCGCGAAGCTTCTTTAAGTTTGCTTCCAGTAAAATCCAAGGAAAGATACGAGAAAGCATATAATATGTTCTGCGAGTGGAGAAACACCAAGAATTTTAAAGGCATTGACGAAAATTTGATGCTGGCATACTTTTACGAGAAGGTAAGCTATTTTATATGGTTAAATTGTCGTATATCTAGGTACTAATTTTGTTATTTGTTTTAGGCAAAAGTCCTCAAAGCTTCCAGTTTATGGTCTACGTACTCTATGATCAAAAGCACAATACTTATCAGTGAAAATACGGATATTTCACAATATAAAAAGTTAATCGCTTTTTTGAAACGTCAAAACGACAAATATTAACCTAAAAAATCAAAAGTTTTGACCATGGAAAACGTCACAAAGTTTTTGAAGGAAGCTCCAGACGACACGTTTCTGTTAATGAAAGTGGTATTAATTTTTGGGCTGAATGGCGCATGTCGTCGTGCAGAACTATGCAGTTTAACATCTGAAGATATAGAGGATTCAGGAACAATGTTAATAGTAACGTTACATGATACCAGAACAAAGAAAAAAACGTGTATTTACCGTAGGATCAGATGGCAATGGGTATAAAATTTACCACAAGTACTTACTGTTAAGACCTAACGCAGTAAGGCACAATCGATTTTCCCTGTTTTATCGTCAGGGCAAATGTACAGTACAGCCAGTTGGCATCAACACTTTCGCAAAAATCCCACAAGAAATTGCGAAATATCTAAAACTTCCTGATGCTTCAAGCTACACCGGTCATTGTTTGAGAAGAACATCTGCAACTTTTCTTGCTGACAATGGCGCTGATATTCAGGATCTTAAACGGCATGGGGGATGGCGGTCCACAAGCGTAGCTGAAGGATACGTGGAAGAAAGCATTGAAAATAAATTGAAAAATTCTCAAAGGGTATTCAAAAATGTCCAACTGGGACTACCCCAAGAAGTCCCCATAGGAATTGTGGTGAATGAAAAAAATGTTCAGCAACAACTACTTAATACGGCGAGGTCAGCAGTTCCATCCTTTTCTAACTTAAATAATTGTTCTTTTAATATTTATTGTAATAAGATTTAAAATAAACGAATTTCTTTCTTGTAAAATTGTGTTTTGAATGACATTGACGTTTTATGCAGTAATGGTTGCTATGCTGTAAAGTGACCCATTACTGTACGATTTTGAGGTCATTAATCTAGTGCATTACTGTATAAAATGCGAAAAACATTTTTTAAATAGATATCCCCCACAAGCCAATGTGGTAGCAGCTGATAATTTCTTTATTTAGATTTGGGTAAATTTATGTAATTTATGTATCTATATGTTATATTTATATTTGTATTTATAGTTTTATTATCCTTTGTTAACAAGAACCGATGCATTATTTAAACAATGAAGCTTTTTCAATTCTATTCTATTCTATTCTAAAATTCCCTAACAGGCAATCAGCCCTATGATCAAACAAACAAGTTAACTCTAGATGCTAACTAGCTTTTTTTTTCAACTACAGTGAAAAATTAACAAGTAGGCTCCTTTTGGTTGTTGTCATGGAAACGGTACGTCAAAAATTAACTTGTGTATTTGATCATAGGGCTATCTAGCAGCGCCATTTCGTTGAAACCAGTATCGCTCTTTTTCATAGTCCTGTAATTGAAGAAAAAGAATCTGTAGCATTGCTGCATATCTATGAGAATTAACTGTTACTGTTACATTATTTTCCTCAAAAAAATACGGCCCAATAATTTTTGAAGAAACTGCATATCATACTGTCGATTTTGGAGAATGCAATGACCTTTGACATGACCGGATAACTGAAAATGTGCCTCATCGGAGAAAAACAAAAAGTTTGTAACATTTGTCAAGTGCTAGGTTCGTCTGGACACGGTTTAATAACATCACAATTTATTGGCCGATTTAAACCAAATTTGGTACAGTTGTGTAAGAGGATCTGACGCACCGAATGACGATATTGGCGTTGTTGCCAGCTTTTTAGTTTGTCTGGAATTGGAACGAACTTTATATTTTTAAATGTAACACCCTGTATATTTTTTCATTTATAGTTTTTACTTTAAATTTGTTACACTTTTGGTATAACATACTTTGTTCCTAATATCAGTAGTTTTCGAAATAACGAGTACAATTTAGAAAAAATATATTTTTTATATTAAATGTTCAAACTGTTTTTCCTGTACAGCTTGACAGTGTGCTAATTGAAAATAAAATTTTTCAATTGTGTTGTAAATCATTTCTGGCGTTATTAATTGAAGTTCGTCCAAAATTCGACGCTGCAAATCGGCCAAATCTTGAGGTTTTGTGGTATGTGGTATAAACTCTGTTCTTCAAGTGTCCCCATAAAAAGTAGTCATTAGGCGACAAATCAGGGGACCTAGGTGGCCACTCGATTGTTCCCCCTCTACCGATCCACCTATTCGGAAAAGTGTTGTTCAAAAATTCGCGCACGTTTTGACCAAAATGGGAAGAAGCTCCGTCCTGTTGGAAGAATGTACTTGCATAATTTGGACCCATCACATTTCGTATAGTAGGCACTATTTGCGTTTCCAAGAGCTCAAGGTAAAGTTGTAATGTCAAATTTCCATCAATAAAAAATGGACCGATCTTGTGGTTACCCAGAAGCCCAACCCACACATTCAATTTTCCAGGGCGTTGTGTATGACCTTCTCTAAACCAGTGGGGATTTTCATTTGCCCAAAACCTACAGTTGTGTCTATTGACTTTACCATTTAACATAAATGTTGCTTCGTCCAAAAATACTATAAATTTGAAAAACTGGTTATTTTGGTCAAACCTTGACATCATAATATCACAAAATTCAATTCTTCGCTCATAATCATCTTCTGATAACTCTTGAACTACATGTACATATTTTGAAAGGGTAATATTTATGTTTTATTAAAACATTATGGACGGATTTGAAGCAGACGTCACTTACTTGAGGAATTTTTCTTAATGAAGAAACAAGGGGTTTCAACAACATGTTGACCATGTTGTAAAATTTCTAAACTTGAACAACTTAACATCGGAATAATAAACAAGTGAAACCTTTTCAGTGGATCAGGTGTTCTTTCTCTTCATCTACTACTGCTGGTCGTCCTGATCGTCGCCTATCTCTACAATTTCCAGTTCCTTCGAACCAAACCGTCGGACAGTTTTTAGAGCAGTTGCTTTTGAAATTGGATTTCGGTTTGGAAAGGCGTCATTAAATAGATTTTTAATATCCTCTCATCATAAGAATTGTAATTCTTTCACTTTCAGTTAAAGACATTTTTGCATGTAAAAATGACAGCTTTTATGACTTTACATCAAAACTGAACTGGTGTTTTACTTATTAATAAATAAAACACAATTTGTTGATATTTTCAAAACACGTCGTTATTTCGAAAACTACTGATATTAGGAACGAAGTATGCTATACCAAAAGTGTAACAAATTTTAAGTAAAAACTATAAATAAAAAAATATACAGGGTGTTACATTTAAAAATATAAAAGTCGTTCGAATTTGAGACAAACTAAAAAGCTGGCAACAACGCCAATATCCATTCGGTGCGTCAGCTCCTCTTACATAATTGTACCAAATTTGGTTTAAATCGGCCAATAAATTGTGTTGTTATTAAGCCGTTTCCAGACTTTATACACACACTGTATACAGGGTCGTTGGTATGTATGGAAACGGTCGATTATTTCATAAAGTAAAACAGTTAGCAAAAAATATTTAAGACAAAATTTTCAGGGTTTCTAAAGCTCTATTAGAATTTTAAAAAAATAAGTATACAGGAGTCAGAAAACCGTAGAGAAACAAAGTTACTTTTTTTTAAATGGAACACCCTATATCTTAGAATATTTTTGAATTTTACATAAAATAACAATTATTTTTCAATAAGTGCATTATAAGTCTAAACCTAATAGTTTCCGAGATATCGACTTTTGAAAAATTACATTATTGAACTTTGACAGCTTCTAGCTTTCTAACGGTACGTCTTAGAGTAAAACGGCTTACATGTCCCTATGTTAGTTTCTTATTATCTTCCTAAAAGTGTCAACTTCCGGTTAATCCGGATGTAACTCAAAAGCCGGAAATACAGTACTTCCGATTAAACCGGAAGTTGATGTTTTTGAGAAGCTAATAGAAAAGTAAGATAGGGACATGTAAGCCGTTTCACACAAGATATAGATTGTTTAAAGGGAAGATTGTTGAAAATTTTTTTTTTCATGATAAGGCAGGATTAATCCTTTATGGCGCCCTGCCGCAGGAAACGATTCACGTTGGTCTTAGATCTTTGGAGATTATACTCGTTTTGGAACACGGCCTCAAGGGGAGGTCGTTTCAGAGTGATGACGTTCTCTAGATGAAAGAATTTTGTTCAAGGGACACTAGGCTGAACCACGTACGGGGGGGGGGGGGGGGTTGCAGTGGCTCCTCCATGCACCACTCTGGGTGGAATCAAGCGGGCAACCTCAGTTGAGCACTTGCCATGAAAATATTTGTAAAATAGACTCAAGTCGCCAACCTGCCTTCGATGTTTAAGGCTTTCCAGATCATGGTCACCGATCAAGCGAATGGCTCTTCTTATATATCATAACTTAGAGTCTTAATCTCACCCTTCTCCATTAAAAAAAAAGTAACTTTGCTTCTCTACGGTTTTCTGACTCATCCTGTATACTTATTTGTTTAAAATTCTAATAGACCTTAAAAAACCCTAAAACTTTTGTCTAAAATATTTTTTCCTAACTGTTATAACTTACTTTAAGAAATAATCGACCGTTTCCATACATACCAACCACCCTGTATATATTATTGAGTTAATTTAAGAAAATTCTTAACGCAATAATGCATTTTAAAGATCAACGCTTCATCCTGTTAACTGTCAACTAGTTCTCCAAGGCCTACTCTACCAAACCATTAAGTACTAGATTAATTTGAATTTCTCGTCTATTTGATATTAAGATCTAAATAGTATAGTCCATTCATTTTGACGGTCCCTGTATATGAGTAAGCTGCGGTTTATAATCAATAATAATTAGGAGTAAGAAAGACATTATTAACTTCTTAAATATTTGTATTCTTTATTTGTGTTGGTTATTGCATAATATGGTGTAGTCAGGGCCGGCGCTAGCAGCCAAAAATACTAATTTATTAATTTACCATGTTTTTGGCACAATTAAAATCGAGATTTGGAGCAAAATCCAGGTTCGATATGAATTTTAAAATCTCGATTGGACTTTCTTTTTTATTTAGCAAAGCCGGAACCGATACTATCTCGTCTGCCAGGTCCAGCGCGTTTATATCTGATGAATTCCCATCAGTTAACACTATTTCTAGATCTTTACAATACTTTAGTACGTCGTTTTGAGGAGTATCGTTTAAATCACAAATATTGTATAAAAACTGGAAATAGTTGCTGTGGTTACTCATCAAATCAAACCTGGATTCAAGTGCATTGATAGCTTTATCTAATGTCAAAAAATAAAACTCTGCCTTATATTTCAAAGTAGGATCTTCTATCGGATCATCTCGTGCCTTATAGTCGAAATTAACATTCCTTCTTCGAACTCTATGACGTGGCTGGGTCAGCTCAAAATTAGCTGGTATGTCAATTTCAAAAAAATTTTACCGGACTTATTGCTGTAAAACCTTATTTTCTGGACTAAATTCAAATATGTAAAGGTGTGTTTTACAATACAGTATGAAATAAAATTATATTACAGCATTTTGTATGTGACTTCATTTATTTAAATAATTATAATTTATTATGCTTGTGAGCTCCTTGAATTTGAAATATTTTGACATTTCATTTAAAATACTTAAAAGTTCGTAAAACATAATATTTTATATTTATATATTAGGTAGTAAAAGCAAATTTTATTAAAATCTCACATATTAATTTTTCTTAAGTATTCAAGTGAATCTTGGTTTATTTTCTTCATAAACTAGTTAATTAGTTTACAGCCTGCCGCCCCCTAAGGTTGCCGCCCCGGGCAGAGGCCCGGCCCTAGCGCTGGCCCTGGGTGTAGCCATGGATGAGGAGAAACAAAGCGGTTCTATTTTGACGCGTCCATACAAAAACATTGATTTCTTAATGTTTAGTCGAATTATTATTACATAATGATATTTCGGAAAATGTAATCTTTGAAATATTTGAAGCATTTTAAAAGGGATTACGTTTATAACATAATTAGCATAAATTCTCAATGAATCATTAAATGGCACACCAGATAATTATTTTTAAGTTTTAGGTGTTTACATTTTTAATCAAATAAACAGACGTCATTTGATTTAATACGTAGGGGAGAGGCGAACGGGTTTGAACAGTTTGAACCAAAAATATTTATCGAATTATTGTAAGCGGTAATGGTGATTTATTTAAAGAATGCGTAAAGTCATATTAGACACTTTAGTAAAACAAAATAGTTTCAGTAGTTCTCTAAAAATTTCTTGTCTTGAAATTCAGGTTTCGGAAAATGATTGTTTAGTATAGACTAAAGCATATTTAAGAGGTGCATGCATCATTTTTAAGTGCTGCAAAATACCAATTTTTTGAAAAATCGTTAATAACTCAAAAACTACTTATAGTCTATCTTTAAATGGCGCGAACAATTTAAACACCATCCCTTAAAAACTATTGTGTTTACATTAATGGATTCAAATAATGAGCATTGTTTAGGTAGGTCCACCCTAAATTTATTGCAAGCCATTGTTATATTTGAGGATTTACCATTGTTATTGGGAAAATCCCTTAGCCAGGAGCGTGTATTGGAAAAGTTTTCAAATTAAAAATCTTAAACATGCCTATTCTCCTAAAATTGTATTATATTATATTCGTAGGTATTTAAAACATATTATGAAAACATTTAAAAAATCGTATTAACTAATAAATAACAATGGGTGGTACTACTTTACATAATATAATTACAAAAACAAGATATAATATAGAATCTTACAAACAAAGCATTTTTAAAAATCAAACAATAATTTCTCGTTATGGCTTAATCATACTCCGAATTCGGAAGATGAACTTTTATTAACATCGTTTATAATAAACGGTTCAATCATTTTTTCGATTAATATATCTTCCTGCCACATTTTGGCTTCTTCTTCTATCATATGATCGATACACTTTATCCACTTTTCCGCACTGATTTTACCCATAGCTTCATTAAAGAGTCTTTTTAAGTCCACCATTTTATAAGTCGTGTTTTTTCTGGCGACATCTGTCTTTATTTGAGCCCATATTAGTTCGATCGGGTTTAATTCGCAGTGGTAAGGAGGGAGTCTGAGCAACGATATTCCTCGTAACTTTGCCATTTCATCGACTACATATTTTTTGAATGCATTTTAATGTAAATTGACTAGTACCAATAGTTCTTTTTCTAAGGAATCTAATGAAAATTCTATTTATCTTAAACTTAGCCATTCTGTTATTTCACTTTTACGCCACGCACTTGTCGGTAATTTTTCCGTCCTAGAGTGATAACTTGCATTATCCAATACAATTATTGCATCTTTTGGTATAAGATCCAACATTTGTTTGAACCATTCTTCAAAGACATAATAATATGCATTCATATCTTCGTGATAGTCTCCTGTATTTTTAGATTGGAAATCAGTAGACCACCTTTAACGAAGCTTTCACAACCTCCAATATGGGTTACAATAAGTCGATGTCCTTTTCCATATAGAGGTCTTAATCCTGTGGACAACTCTTGAACTATTAATATTTTCATCCTGTCAAAATTTAGCCATGTTTCGTCTAGGTAAAATATTTTCTTGTTTTCTCCTCTGGCTTTTCGGATGCTTATTAAGTAATTTCTTATCCAATAAATGATATCACTTCTGTCTATTATAATTGATTACCTATTATGTTTTTCCACCAAAAACCCATTTTTTTTAATAATTTCCAAAGCGTATTTCTACACATAAATGGGTAGTCCTGGTCTTCTCGGATCAAGGACAAAATTTTATCCAGCCTGGGAATTTTTTTTTTTTAAAAGAAACTATTCGCATATAAACTTTTCGCCTTATTATCTGCATTAAAACGTCATCCAGCTCAAGTTTTGGTCGTCCTGGAGAAGTTTTTGGAGGTTTGACGCCAACACTTTTTCTTCTTTTAAAAGTTTAAATATTGTTGCTTTCCCAATGTGCTGTATATTGCACTGCATTGTCAACACTCAAATCCGCATTCTTATTTTTAATAGAATCGTAACAGTTAAGAGTTAATTCTTTTTATTTACTATACATGGGCCGACTCTAGGGCGTTTAGGCAGTTGTTGAAGTCTCCATATTTAACTAAAAAAAAAACTAACCTGAACTAACCTGCACAAATTTAAAAATTCAGGCCTATTTGTTTTGTTTTGTTTTGTTTTTAATAATTTATTTGCCAAGGTTTACAAAAAAAATGGAATAAAAATAAAGAAAATAACATAACATTCTATACAAATAAATATTAATCAAGGCTTCTTCGTTTTCGTTCTTTACAATACTACAAAAAATCAGCTCATATCTAGTGTTTACTAAGATAAAACTTGACAGCAAACAACTAGACATGTTATAATATGTTATAATATAATATAATATAATATGTTATAATATACGTGTCTCTAAGTTCAAAGCCCACCCCTCAAGTAAGATAAAAGTCCAATCAGAGATCAAACAATAAATTTCAAAAAAAAGAAAAAAACCAAATTCATTCAGCTCTCTGTGGTTCCCAGAATAAACCATGACTACTATTTCTTAATAGTTTCCCTCCCTTATTACACTATTTACAAAGTAAGAGAAAAAAAGAAGAAATGCCAAAAAAAAAAGCGAAGGAAAAATGAAATACATGTATGTTACAATATATTAATTGTTTTTTGTGTTCTAGGTATTTCTAAGTTGTCACCAATTTTATATCTGGTTTCATGTTGATGCGTGAGTCCTGATGTTGAAGTTATTGTTTTTGTTTTAACCAGAAACAAAATACTGGTTTTATAAAATAACTGCCTAATGCTCAAAAGTCGTGTATCTCGATACAACCTGTCTGTACTGTATAAAATCGTGAGTCTATGCATAATTTTAAGTATTCGTTTATGAACTGTTTCTAGTGGTCTCAATGTATTGTTATATAATCCGGCCCATCCAAAATAGAACTTTACGTAACAAAAAATATATTATACAGGGTGGTCCAACGAAAACTTAACACCTCGATTTTCCTGCTTTAAAATAAAAATATGGAAAATCGCTCGGACCCGTCGATTTCTGATTCGAGGGGGAATAACTTTTCCACTTTTTTCGTCTCCGTAACTTCAACCCCCTAACGGGGGTGAGCACAACCCCCTGATTTTGAATAGGGATGAGGGGTGTTGCGATACCTCATTTTGAAGATGTTATCGAGTACTATCTGACCCTAAAATTTCGCTTCAAAATTTTCATCTTTTACGAAATGACAGCTAAAATAGTGGAAGACTACTTACCTTTGTGATTAGTTTATTAAATGCTGAAAATGGCCACCATTCACTTCCATGCAGTAAAATAAATTTTGCTCAAAACGTTCACGTACATTACTCAACATTTCTGGTGTAATTTGACGGCATTCATTAATGATCCGAATTCGCAAATCATCCAGTGACTCAGGCTGGGTAGCGTAAATCTTAGATTTCAGGTGACCCCATAGAAAAAGTCCAGTGGAGCCAGATCAGGTGATCTGGGTGGCCACTCAATATGTCCCCTTCTTCCAATCCAGGCCTGGGGAAAAATTTCATCTAAGAACTGACGCACAGGTTGAGCGAAATGAGGTGGTGCGCCATCTTGTTGAAAAATGATCGTTACGGATAAATAGCGTTCTCTATTAGGATTATTGTTAATAATTCCACTGACCACTTCACAGAACTGGAGTCGCCGATCAAAATCATCCTCATTCAGTTCCTGAACCAGTCGTATCTTAAAAGGATGGAACTTATGTTGTTTAAGGATTCTCATGATTGTTGTGCGCAATTTCCTAGTACTAAGGGTCGGATCCATTGCTACTTGACCCAAGACAGCCACTTCCCTCGCTTCGTCTCTTTCATACACCCTCTTTTTGTTTCCGACTGAACCAGTAGCGTCAAATTTGGCAACCAGTTGCACAACGTAAGCAGCGGATACATTTTTTTCAGGATGTCGTTCATTAAATAAAGCCGCTGTTACTCGCGCAGAGTCGTTATTTCTAAAAAATAATTTTATTATTTCCACCCTTTCTTCTACGGAGTACACCATTTTAATTCTACTACAAAGTTACAATCGCTTTGACACAGTTTTAACGTTCTTAAAAATTCACGATAGACTAAGGTAAATCAAAAACATGGCCGGTCTACTTTTTTGGACAAGAAAATTAACAAATAAATAAATAATTCAAATGCGTCTGATAAGAGTAATATCCTCGAGGTAAATTCCACATTCTCTACTCATACACCAGCGTTATTTACTGCATGCAAGTGAATGGTAGCCATTTTCAGCATTTAATAAACTAATAACAAAAGTAAGTACTCTTTCACTATTTTAGCTGTCATTTCGTTAAAGATGAAAATTTTAAAGCGAAACTTCAGGGTTAGATAGTACTCGATAAGATCTTCAAAATGAGGTATCGCAACACCCCTTATCCCTATTCAAAATCAGGGGGTTGTGCTCACCCCCGTTAGGGGGTTGAAGTTACGGAGATGAAAAAAGCGGAAAAGTTATTCCCCGATCGACGGGTCCGAGCGATTTTCCACGTTTTTATTTTAAAGCAGGAAAATCGAGGTGTTAAGTTTTCGTTGGACCACCCTGTATAATATTTATATCTACATTTTTATTTTGACGAAATATTTTATGAAAATGATTTATTTTGAGAAACCTGCAATATTTTACGCTTGCCGCTTTACAAAATTTTTTTTTTTACAAAACTTACAACTAATCGCTCGGTATTATCGGTTAAGCCTGTTTTTCAAAAAACATTTTGTTTTACCATGTAAACTATCTGTAACCATCCTTGAGGTTCTCGCCTTAACGTTCGGTATTTAATTAATTTCATATAATTAGTTAATTTAAACTTTGTCATTAGCAGATTCTTATCAACTTGAAAATTGTTGAATAATTTATGACCCCATAAATGTGATTGTGGACGGGTAATCCTTATATAAATAAAAGTTTTCGGAAAGCTTAGCGACCCACGATAAAATTTTAGGAGAATAACGTTGGGATTTGAGGCCAGCTATCGTAAAAAACAATTTTTCCCAATAATTGCCGACATTTCGCTTTATTTATTGGGTTTTTTGTTTTGACGCAGGATTTCCACTTATTTTAAGTTCTAATTAAAAATAAACACAAACTTTTTTTAAAATTTTAAATTTTTAAATGTGTATTCATTAATTTATGACAAGTATCCACTAAAAAGGGGAAAAAGTTATTATTTGTATATTTATTGATTGCTTTGGTAATAGGAAAAACAAGAGAAATAATAATTTTCCTTTTAAATATCTTAGAAACATAATATTGATATTTCTTGCAGAGCCTTGAAAATGTTTTAAAATAAAGCGAAATGTCGGCAAGTGCAAAAAAATTTTTTTTTTTGATAACCGGCTTTAAATCTCAACTGTATTCTTCTAAAATTAATAAAAGTACTATCTTGATTTTATTTAAATATTTGTAGGTTACTACAATTGATCATTTTCATGCGACGTCACAGGGTCGGCGGCCATTTTGCTTGGAGTACAAACAAAGTAAATAAACACAAGCGTTTGGGACATAAATTCAAATTTCCTTTACAGTTTGCCTTGAACCGCGGCGTGACGCTAATTTGAGATCTCTGTTCGTTGTGCTAATAATTAAAGTGCCCGTGCTCTTGTTCAGTGGTAAATTGTGGGATGAGGGGAAATAGGGACAATGTAGGATCTTTTAGAATTATTGCAGTTCCTCAAACGCTGGAAAAAACTTAATTGACTCTCACAAGAACAGCGTGAAATGTGGATAACAGCTTTAAAAAGAGACAGTCAATTGAGTCAATTAAATTATGGAATAATTTGCCCCAGACACTTTATAAGTGATAATATTTGATTTTTGGTATAATGACCTAATAAAATGATCTGATGTAAACATTTCTAGGAACTCCAGCAGAATTAGCAAACAAAGAAAACCCTGACTGGATCCCTAATCAAAAGCTTTCAACACGTCTGACAAATTTTTGCCCTATGATGAACTTGATTTAATATAATTTGTTAAATTGTTAATTCTGTATTGTGTGTACAGTGTACTATTTAAATTACAAATTTTAAATTTTTGAATGTATTAGTTAAGTATTTTTATCAAGACCATTAATTTGACTTTTACAGGTTCAAAAAACAGTACACAGCATAAACAAACTACTATGGTAACAGCGTTATTCAAAACCCAAACCTTATTATAATTTAATCTTACCTTGCTGCTGACTACAACCTACAACATAAGCATTGGGATTTACTTTTTGTTAAACATTTTGCATCAAACCAGATTCATAAAATTTGAATGCTTGCAAGCCTTTGTATGCCTTCAGCTGCTGGCCAGTGTAAAAACTATGTGTTAATATAAGGTAGTTTACCAAGTTCATCATTGCTACTTCTGGCAAAGACATTAAATTTCCAAAATCAGTCCCTCCAAGCAGATAAGGATCAATATCACCAATAATTTTAAGTTTTGCATCGTATCTAAATTTTAAAATCGCCACTAAAAGAGTCTCATAATATTCACTTATTTCCATGTTGTGAAATTTTAAATTTGAGTACATAATATAAACAAAAGATTGAAGCACACACTAGGAAGTTCAAATAAATATTACGATAGGAATACAGTCGGAACACGAAAAAGTATAAAAACTTTATTATTTATTAAATTACACCAAAAGAGTCGAATAATCCATTAGCATAAACGGTCACGAAGCTTTGTTTGTCCTCCAGCAAAATAGCCTACCTGTCCAAATCACGTGTTTGAAAATGTTCAATAGACCTATATTAGATTTTATATACCACCATATTTTAAAACATCTGTAGTTACTCCTATATACAAGGCCGGTGATAAAACAAATATAACAAATTATCGTCCAATCAGTCTAATTAACAACTTCAGCAAAATATTGGAGAGGGCCATAAAAGAGCGCCTAAATAATTTCCTCATGTGAAATAATATCTTATCAACAAATCAGTTTGCTTTTAAAGAAGGTGCTTGTACCAATGATGCAATATACAAGATGGTGGTTGAGGTAACAGGGAACATGAATACTAATAGGAAAACCTTAGCAATATACTTAGACCTGGCCAAGGCATTTGACACGGTGCCCCACACTGCCTTGCTGGATATCCTCTCAGGATATGGGATAAGGGGGCCGGTGTTAGGCCTTTTTGAATCTTATCTCAGTCATCGTAGACAAATTGTAAAAATTAACAATGTCTTGAGTGATCCAATGATGATAAAAAATGGGTATACCATAGGGCACAGTCCTGGGCCCAATTATTTTCATAATTTACTATAAACTCGCTCCTTAAAGAGTGTCATACAGGTGGAACAATTCTCTCCTATGCAGATGACACCGTAGTCATTTTTACGGCTGAAACCTGGAATACCCTACAAGGCATTGCTGAAAGTGGCTTGAAATTAATAAAAAAATGGCTCGATTAATTTCAACTTTCTCTAAATATAAAAAAAAACAATTACATTGCTTTTTCGCCTACAATAAAAAATCGACCCCGCTTTACCAGAATAAGTTTAGATAATAATCATACCATTAATAAAGTAGAAGAGACTAAGTTCTTAGGAATTATAATAGACCTGTGGGACAGACAAATAAATAAAATTGTAAAAAGTGTCAAGAATTTGATCCATAAATTTTACTTGTTAAGGGAATTCATGAGTGAAAAATTGTTAACTAAGATTTACAGATCATTGGTAGAATCTATATGGAATTCTAGTTTGGGGAGGATTATACAGTGCAACACTAAAACCACTAAATACTGTTCAAAATTGTATTCTCAAAGGAATTTATAAAAAATCTAGACTGTATCACACCGATCTTCTTTACTCTTCTGTTGTGCTGAATGTTAGAGGACTTTATATCCTAAATACGTGTAAGTTTATGAAAAAGCAAGAAAATTTAGATAGGATATCTTACAAATATCAAACTAGGGGTAATGTGTATGAAAATCTCAAATATATGAAAAATAACAAAACCTTGAACATGAAATCAGTTGTCTACATGGGACCCAAACTATTTAATCTATTACCTGTCAAAACACGTAATATAAAAATACCTAAAGTTTTCAGTAAAAAATGTGCTCAATATATATTTGACAATTACCATTTGATATTTGGGAGACTGTTTTGAGTTGGTGATTTCTGAATTTGGCTCTTACGAAAATTTAATGTTAATGGTAATCTTGATATTCAGTGCAGTGCAATTGCTATAAAGCTGACAAGTTATTGTTAACTCGGCCTTCCAAGGTCCCAGTTAATGCAAATTTATTTATTATAGGTAATGAAAATCTATGGACCTACTACAATACTTACACTACATAAAAACACATACAGATATCACATATCTAGGTGTTTTTGTCTGTAATAAACTTAATGGAATCATATTCTATACAATTTGTGATTTGTAAATTGTAAATTTATAATAATAATAAATAAATAATAATATATAAAAAAAAAATTCATCCATATTTACATAATAATATAAATGAACATCTCAGAGGCTAGGTGGGTGCAAACACCCCCTTTTGTGGGGTCACCCTTCGGACGCCGATGCCCTTAGACTCGTTTAAATAGGTGAGAGGAATTTTTAAACACGGCGGTAGCGTGTTAAGCGTGTAGACAAAAATTTAATAACCTTGAACCTTAAATTCCTATTTCTAAAGAATAATCAATAAAATGAGAACACATTTAAGAGCGATTACTGCGATTAACAGTGGTTTAAAAACTGATATGACTTTCGCAGAGGTACCTAGGTATTTCGAATATTTCAAAAGATAGGTACAAATTTTGGTGTTTTATTGACAAATACAGTGGCGGATCGAGAATTTGGTCAAAGGGGGGGGGGGGGGGGGTTTGCGATCTGTAAGATATATAAATAGACTTGCTTCTTTAAATAGGTATCTATACCCGCATTGATCTGACTGAAGACGAAATTCTCCAAGAATTTTTTAAAAAACCTCGAAAATTCACTGAGAATTGAAAATTTTTGTAACTTGCTTTTTAATTTTGAGTAAATCATGTAATTAATAAATGGATGACGTTTTGAGATTTTCTATTAAAAAGTTATACCCAATTGTGATTTCCTACGACAATCACGACTATAGAATTTTTCGGTCCGGAACGAAATATTGTATGGGACAGCATACCATAAAAATTGAAAACTTCGATTTCGCCAAGGGGACCCGAAACCCCCCCGTGGATTCGCCACGGGACAAATATGTGTCTGAATAGATCGAAATTCAAGTTAAACCACAGCTTATAAACTATTGTTAAACGTAGCATTTCTGTAAAACAGATCACACGGTTTATGTGCAACCGGTTTTTCTCGAATGTTTTAAATACAAAGCCTTGACCCTGGTTTTTCTACAACTACAACTTTGCGGAGCGTCATTGATGCTTTAACAATGATTTGTTCGACCCTTGAAATGAGTCACTATATTCTCGTGATGGAATATGACGTAGCAACCATACCTGCATGCTTGAATAATTAATCCAGTGGCGCACTGCCGTACACTGGATTTTAAAATATTTATTTTATAGGGAAAGTAAAATGCAGGTTATTCATACGTAAGATATTTTATATTTTGAAATCTACATTTTTAGATTACAGTGGTTCCTCGTGTATTTTTCCAACAGTCTTAGTGTATGTTGCAATGGTCTAATTTGGGCTTTATAGATCCACAAAATCCATTGGGGTGCATTCAGGTTCTAAGTAAGGAACTAACATAAACGTATCTCAAGCCATGGCCACAATTAACCCATCAATTTGACGCCCGATAAATCAATTGATGAAGTCAAGGGAATCGCGCCTCCCGCCATGACTACATATATTTGGTTCTTAAACATTAATTCACTTTTTTAGAAATTGCCACCTGTATTTTGAGCATCGCATTTTACTTGGTTACTGTCAGTACTGTCACCCCAAGTCCGAATTTCTTCTAGGTTTTTGTTGAGATTGTTCTTGTTGCCTATAGAGATGTTTGAGCATCCAAAGTAAAGATGAAATAATTGTGCTTTATCGAATTTTTAGTTTTTCTTATTTAATGTACAGTAGAAAGAGGGTGGGAGGCCATATTAGAACCTTGAGGAATTCCAGCATTGATGGTAAATGTGTCTGAAAGACATCAGTCCAGGGTCACTTGTAGAGAACGGCCTTTTAGAAAGCTTGACAGCCATAAACAATATTGAACCGGCATAATATGCTATAACTTTAGTTAGGAGCCCCTCATTCCATACTCAATCAAAGGTCTTGGAAATGTCCAACGATACCGCCCGGGACTTCCTATTGCGTTGTTGTTGGGTATTGGCTAGCTGAACTCGCACAGTTTTTCTTTTTTGTATAAGTTAGAAAGCATACAAAATCCCGATATTAATTGATCGGCGCATATCTAAATCACGATGACTGGTTCGCTAGGACCAGAAACTTCTTAAGTTAAAAGAATCTCGGACATTCTCAATTCAACAGCCAGGAATGTTTGGTGGAGTTTTTTCCTATAATGAACCAACCATTGAGTGTGAAGAGAATAGTACAGTCATTTGCTTTTTGTTGGCTAAGCTCGCAATAGTGCCATCAACGTATTAGAGGTTGAATGGTTAACTTAGTAAAGTTTTGACTGACGGGCTTTGCTACCAACCAAAATTTTTTTGATCCGTTAGATTCCGTTAGAACATTCAACAAGTTTGCCTTTATTCGCTCGCATTTTTTGTTAAACCAAGATTTGCCCTTGTACTTATTTGAGAAGGGGATGAGGGCTTCCATACCGTTACCCATACTTGTTTAGCACAGATGGATGGATCATCAGAGGTAAATCAACCGTTCCGCCAAGGAAATATGCGAAAATGATCATTTAGGTCATCTCATTTAGCTAATGCATAATGCCAGATCTTGCGTTGTTTAGGTTGTAGTCAGACGTTCCCAACGGGGGCTGCTTTACGGTGATTGTGTACAAGTCTAGGTTTGAAGGTAGGAAAATATTTAGTGTGTGTGCTTGAGTTTATGCTGGTTAAAAACAAATGGACAAGGAAAAGATCTAACAAATTAGCATAATCACCATCTCGATCGGTATCCGAGTTGGTTCTAACCTGAACCAACACCAGTTGAGTGAGGCCAAAGCTGATAGCAAAGGATTGAGCTTCGCGACCTTGCTCGTCGTTTGTATTTGAGCCAGTTTTTATTATGAACGTTAAAGTCGTCATGTAAGAATGACGACATCGGAATTAGGATGGTGGGTTTACAAATGTTAGTCAAAAGTATTAGCAAGGAATGTCAACAAGTCTGCATTGCTTGGCGGCCGGTAGTAAAGGTAGCAGATGAACTTGGTAGACACTGTGGACAAAGACCAAAGTTGCGTCTAAAGCCCTGGTTTGTCTGACCAGATCGGTCCGAAGTATTTCGGCGAGATAGCATGAAAAGGATCGCTTCCGGTCAGACAATTATTTCGGTCAGAAGTTTCGTCTGTGGGTGGCTTGTATGCACAATCTCAATTCGTTGCGAGATATATTTCAGTTGTTAATTTATTATTTACGTAGGGTACTTCTTGCGACTAAAAAAATGAATATAAATATGGATTTTTTTATTGGTATGGTCTTAGAAGAAGAGCAGGGTAACGATAATGATGATGAGTTATTAGAAGTATGAACTGAAAATAATACAGCTTTGAAAATGTTTCAGAATAGGGTCAAAGAGGGTCTCTACGAGATGTTGCTGCTAAAGCATCTTGTGGAGAACCATGCAAATTTCAAACAATTTTTTTGTTTAACGCCACAATCGTTCTATGTTTCATGCCAATAATTAGTGTGAGGTTTAACTAATATTTGATTCTTTTTAGTAGGTACTAAAGTGATAAAAATATTAAACTCCATCCTGTAAAACAACGTATTTATAACGGCCTCTAGGTAGTATGTAGTTTTGTATTGTAGATACAACCTCATGAAATCACACACGGAATACACAATGTTTTCAAGTTTCGGGATTTGTGTGTAGTTTTAAATCGTTGAAATCAAACCGCGCTCGATTTAGACAAACTGCTGTCTACGAACAATCGCACACTTTCTCGAAATTTCGTTCCGATCTTTCATACAAACTCCTCAGCTTCATTACACACATACTGAGTTTTACCGAAATCGGTGATGGAAATCGTATCCAGGATAGGCGACCGTACTTATCGATGATTTGACCTTTGTTTCGATTGGTGCGAGTGCATGAGATTTGGTAAGTGGTAACTTTTAGACCATACTATGTAAGTAGGTATGGGTGAAAAAAGTTTGTTCAGAAATATAAGAAAGTGACTAACTGATCCCTATTAGGAAAGACCCGGGCCAACTGTAAAATTGAAATATGGCCGAACAGGTCCGTATTTTGCTTAGAATTTAATCATGGTTTGTAATAAAAATAAGTAAGACATTAAATAATATTTTATTTATGTTTAAATGTGAAATTACAAGTTATTTTATTATTAAAAATCATATTTATGATTACAAAAATATAAAAATTATTCGGTTCTTATAATAATTATTCACTTAATATATCAATATCACTATCGCTATCATCTGTTCTAATTATTATTTGTGCTATATTGTTTATATGGATATAGGATTTTTCCACTTTTTCAACATGTGTTACAGAATTTGCCCAACTTTGTGAAGGGATGTTAAAAACTTTAGGTGCCAAACATGTTCGATGGGATTAAATATACAATGGTATGGTTGGTTGCTGATCTCTGTAAATCCTAATTTTTTGTAGATATTCGGATCGCCATTCCCGAATTCTACTGGATCCCATTAAAACTTGTCTTTTGTTAATTTTTTTAGATCAAAAACCCATGTGTTGGATACACTTCCATAACGTTGTTCTGCCACATTTAACGCCAGTTTCATCTTTTTCAAGCCTCTTAATTAAATTATCTAATGTAGGCACGCTTTGTTCCTCGTATAGCTTGTAAATTTTACGCAGTATTATATCTTGATCACTTCCATCTACCTTCGAGAAAATGCCAGTATCGGTTCTTTTTTTCCTCGCTAAAATGGGATTATTCACAATTTTCCATACAGTTGATGTTGGAATTTTTGTTAATGTGACCGTTTCTTCTAACTCTGCTTGCTTGCTGACCGCACGTTCAATGAGAGTTGAATAAACATTGTTTATAACTTCCTTAGTTTCCACAGAAAATATATATTTTATTATATTTTCCATGACTTACACACGATTAAACAAACGCTGTATTACACACGCGAAGTAAGAATAATCATACTAAGCTTAAAACTAACTAGAGTGGCTATACAGTGAGCTCAAAAAGGTTGGAATAAATTCGTTTAAAATTCAGGTGATTATGTTCTGGGAAAACGCTTGGACATGTCGATTATTATTTTTAATTGCGAATTTTTTGACATAAGAAATGTGTATACAGGTTGTCTCAAGAAGAACATATACCGTCAACATTAATTTTTTTAAATAGAACATGTATATTATATTATTTTTAAATTCTACGATATATTCTAAACACTTTTTGTATAACCTACCATATCTCCAAAATCAACGGTTTTCGATATATTGACATTTTAATATTTTTCTGAAAAAATGCTGAGATCCGTGGATTTGTAGTTTTAATTGCGCATTTCTTTATTATTGTTGTAACCTGTTACCTGAATTAATTTATTTTGACACAGACATTTATTTATTGTCAAAAATTCTTCAAATTGTGTAGATCTATCTAACTTCAAGTAATTCTGTAAAAATGGCGCGGTTAAGTGAAAAAGATAAGATAGGATAGAGGTACTAATGATGCTTGGCTATGGAGATAGGATGCGAACCCAAACAGAAGTGTGTGAGTTATTTAACAATACGTACCCAAACCGAGCACCAATATATAGTGGTACTCGCGGTATTGGCACGGAAAATAATATTCGTCAAGCAACCGTATTGAATTATTTACACAAAAATAAATGGCATCCCTATAGGGTACGCATGTTTTAATTCCGTCATCTATTTCGGCACCATATCAGAAATAACACGTTCTGATTGGCTGTGCCGCCGCTTTCATTCTACTGTTACTAGATTAACTTAATATTATTAGTAAATGTGTGGTGTAGTGTATATAGCGATTAGGTGCTATGCTGTAGGTCACTCACTAAAATATGGCCACTCTCACTGTAGGAGGTGACGGAGCGAGATGGTTGTACCGCATTGCATTCAGATTGTCCGCTGTAGGCGAACATAAACATGATCTGTGATAATTAAAATTCACTGGGTTTTTTGAAAGTTTTCCCAGAATGCTCTGCTATTGGAATACAGTTTACCGCTTAACGACTTTCCTGAAATATTTATATTAAGCTCTACGGAACAACACGACTTGCAAAACACCGGTAAGGCACCGCCGGAACGCGTGTGGAATAATACTTAAATTTGAAAGCCTAAAATTGTACCTAGGCCATTCCAACGGCCGCCGGGCTCCTGGCCCGGTCCTTTGGGCGGATTTCGGGCCGTATGCTTACGGTCCGTATACGCCCAAAACTGTTTAATAAATTATCTTAGGAAACTTGTGTACCTGTGAAATTTTTCTTAGTTGTGTAGGGGCACTCAGCCCTAGGGTAGTAAGTACAAAATTGGCTTTATAAAATTATAGGAAAATAAACAAGTGTAAAACGGATCGATTCCCACTTTGGGCACTCTTTTTCATAATGACTTTTTTAGTATTTTCATGACTTTTTATGACTTTTAGTTTTTTTTAAAGTAGATCGAATCAAAAAGGGCTGGTAAATAATTGGCCGGTGGACTTGAAAAAGGCGAATTGGAACCAAAAAGGTGGATTAGATGCCGTGTTAGCGCCTGTTTAACAATATAAGTCTATAATTGCCATATTTTTCATATCCTAATTCATATTTTATTTATATAAATAATAAAAATAATTTTCATTTCCTATGCAACGCGCAAAATAAATAGTTAATTCTGTCTACGATCTCGGCACTCCGCAGTTATTTTCGACCCACATCTCGGCACCCAGCCAATCAGAACGTGTTATTTGTTATATGGTGCCGAAATAGATGACGGAATTAAAACATGCATAGGGTACAGTTGGTTCATGAACTTAATGAAGATGACCCGGATAGAAGAACAGAATTTTGCAATAATGATGAACAGATACATTGAAGATCCTCAAATTTTAAAAAGAATTGTGTTCTCTGATGAAGCAACGTTTACTCTAAATGGGCATGTGAATCGCCAAAACTGTCGATATTGGGCTAAGGAAAATCCGTACTGGATCATGAAGTCCCACACACAATACCCGCAAAAAGTAAATGTTTGGGCTGGAATTGTTGATAACCAGATTTTAGGTCCCTTCTTTTTTGATGGTACGTTAAATGGCGAACTGTATCTAGAATTTTTAGAATTTGAGTTAATACCGGCACTTGCTGTACTCTATCCAAATCCAGATGAGCCAGACATTCCCAGCAATAACTTATGGTATCAGCAAGACGGAGCACCAGCCCATTACACACGCCCGGTGCATGAGTACTTGGATTCATTCTTTCCTGGCAAGTGGATTGGTCGACGGGGTCCAATAGAATGGCCGGCAAGGTCACCAGATTTGACCCCGCTAGATTTTTTTCTGTGGGGCTATTTAAAATCCAAAGTATACTTTAACAGACCTAACAATATTGATGAACTTAAAGCTCGAATAAGGCATGAGGTTAGATTAATAGAGCCCCAGGTAATCCATAACGTTTTGGAAGAATTCAAAGATCGACTTGCATATTGCCAGGAAATTGGTGGCGGTCAATTTCAACATTTATTAAAATAAAATTTAATATAGTCTATGTAAATATTATAGACTAAATAGATGTAAAGAGTTCATTTTTAATTATTGTAGTTTTCGTACCAGAAAAAATGTCAATATATCGAAAACCGTTGATTTTAGAGATATGGTATGTTATACAAAAAGTGTTTAGAATGTAGCGTAGAATTTAAAAATAATATAATATACAGGGTGTTCTATTTAAAAAAATTAATGTTGACGGTATATGTTCGTCTTGAGAAAACCTGTATACACATTTCTTATGTCA
Organism: Polydrusus tereticollis; assembly: GCA_963920685.1. Taxonomy (NCBI): domain Eukaryota; kingdom Metazoa; phylum Arthropoda; class Insecta; order Coleoptera; family Curculionidae; genus Polydrusus; species Polydrusus tereticollis. The sequence goes on along the minus strand of OY987326.1, from coordinate 168,697,374 downwards.
AAAAATTCGCAATTAAAAATAATAATCGACATGTCCAAGCGTTTTTCCAGAAAATACTCATCTGAATTTTAAACGAATTTGTTCCAACCTTTTTGAGCTCACTGTATATACAGTCTTTAGAACATAATTTGTTTTATGGGATTAACCCTCTCATTTTAAATCAGGTAAAAATCGGTTTAAAATCACCAAACTATTAGTTTAATAATGAAATTACGTCTTCCGGATTTGCAGTTTACTTTAAGACATTTTTAAGTAAGGACCATAATTTACCTGCATTTATTCATTCATTCATTGTTTGTTTATGGCCACCCTTGGATTACCCAATTCAAAGGCAAAGTGTAACTTTCTTATATCTCTGTACAGGCTTATATTTCAATTTACTTAGAATTAGGTAAGTCAGGAACCCAAAATTGTAATAATATAAAGGGAATATTAGTTCCTTCTTCTGAAGTGGTTAATCTCAGATTTAGATAAAGCGTACCGTCCAAAAATGCATCTCTATTCGTAACGACCCTCCGCCTGGTACGATCTGCCCAAATCAGAGAAATTTTCCACGAGGACATCCTCTATAAAAATAAACAGGTTGAGTTAAAAAAAAAAACAATAAAGTTTCAATGTAACGCTGGTAAAGGCAATAATATGATATAGCTTTCGCCTGGCCGCTGGTCCTACGCCCATGTCTAGAACACGATATGTAGTCTGTAACCATTGTTATTTATAAAATTCCCAAGAGCCCCAGAGCGTCGCAGCAGAGAGAAAGAGAGTAAAAACCGAGCAACAGGCTAACTTACTCGTAGACTTTTATTTATTATTCTGTGTGACTAATTTTATATTTGACATTGGTTATTTCTGTTCGGTCGTTGAGCGTTTATTTAATCGAAATAAACTGACTAATATTCACGATAAGCTGATAAGGCTTATCAAAAAGTGTGCAGGATAAATAGCTACAAAATATATTGTTTTTAGTTGCCAGGGAACAGTGCAAGAGATAAGTGTCTTGAAGTGAAATCTGATAATTTAATATGGGGTGTACCGAAGGATTGGCCAGGATATTGGTCTTTGTAGCTAACTTTTGCTTCTTGGTGAGTATTTATATTATAAGTTGCAAGTTACGCGCTTCTTATTCTTACCATGTTTTACTTTAAAGAGACAATTATGTTTTATTCTCGTCGTAACGCATTTTCTTTTCATTATTAAAATTAAAAGGTTTACCACCTACAGACAGACATACTTATATATATAAGGAAGACAAAGGCTACTGTACACTTCATGTTTGACACACATGTATGATTTAGAAACATTGCCTTAAAACTTACAATCTAGAACAGTGGTTTATTTGCCAGTCCTAAAACACAGTGGCGTAACCAGGAAACAAGCTATAATAGCTTATTATTTTGAAAAGGTTTTGGTAATTATTCGAAACATTTTTTGCATAATACGCCCCAATTTGAGGTCGCTGATCACGAAACCGAAGTTTTTTGGGTTGCTCTATACTAGGTTTTAAGAAAAAAAAATATTAAAATGTTTTCACTTTCAGGCTATGATTCTTTTTCCGGGATTTTGTTGTTTTCTGTTAAAAATCGGTAATAAAACTTGCACTAAACTATTTCTCCACAAAATAATAACAACATTTTATCCAAAAGATATAGATAAAACTGCAATTTTAATGCAAAAAGTAAATGTAAAATGTAAACAATTGTACCGAAACTACCAAATCACAATAATCTGGCATGTGATAAATCAATATTAGCGGTGTTGCCATATTTTTTTTAATTCTCATTGAAATGTAGAATATTCCCAACTACAGCAGCTTGTCTAACAGTCGACTACATTATTTTTTAAGCAACCATTAGTAGATAATAACAATGATGGGTTAATAGGGCGTTAACCAGTTTCTATTAAAGTGTATCATTATCACAAGATACAACGCCAAATAGAATAAGCTGTGATCAAATGATGTAAAGAAAATTTATTTAACACACAGAAAATTGACAAGCTGTGAAAGTCATATATGGAGGTCAAGGATTTTGTTCTTTCCCAATCGTCGCTCCAAAGTTACGACGTATTCAAAATTACAACAAGTCTGAATTGTTGATCGCATTTTTTTGTTGAAGGCGAGGTCACAAGCTTTGTCATGGTTGACACGACGTCATATTATCATTGATTTGTTTATTGAGATCATTGGTGTGTAATTATTGTGAATTGTATTTTTTTTTCATTTGTAACTGTTTGTATTAGCTGATTGAATCAAACATAATGGTCGTGTAACTTTGAATAAAACTGAAACTTCTCCGAGCAATTATTCTTCATTATTCTTCATTATTCATTAGGGTTTTTAGCCACAAACAATTAGGAGAATTAACACTGATCCTTATTCAAAAAACAATTTATGAAAAACATGACTATCTATTTTTGTAGACAAAATTTCATTATAGATAACCATTCATAGGTTATCGTACATATTGTTTCAACTATTCTTGGAAAAATAAATTAAAAATACGGCTCATGCTTACGGGACGTGAGATCATCATTATTAGTTGTTAAAAACATGGTGTCAATAAGGTTACGAGTATTACTAATACTAATATCAATAACGAATATATTTTATCTGTATTTACTAGTAACTTATTAGAATAATGGCAGATAACAGATATAATAAGATAACATAAGGTAAAGCAGCATACTGACTTTATAGGCATGGATTGTAGACATACGTTTCACATCCTAGATCCACATCGTTCCTCTAACTACTTATAGAAATAATTATTGAATATCGAGGAACGTTTGTGGTCCCCTCAATTCATTTTGATTATTTTGGACTGATGCCCATCCGTCTGCGACTCTGAGGACACCATTAGTCCAGAGACGGATTAACCCAAATTTCGTCACCGAATAAAAGTAGCGCGTACTTTTCGTAGCTAACAGGTAGATAAACTTTTCGAGTACGGTGCTAATACAGTATTAATCAGAACAGTGCGAAATTCGAAACGGGCTTTAGCGTTACTTGTATTAAGGAGAAGGAGATGTAGATCGGAATATTGGATACTTCCAGTTAATTCGATTATGCTAAGAACTATATGTATATAGAATAGTAAAAGAAAATACTAATTACAGAGACGCTACTGCTACGGCAAATCGAGCTGATGCTCAACACAGGACAATGGCCAAGGAGGTTCTGTTCGAAATTTTTCGATGACCTCTTGCCTTTCGGCATCCATCCAATTTTTATGTGGAAGGAAGTTCGTAAGCCATCATGTTAAATAAAAATGTTGTCCCAATACTCTCAACACGTCTCGAGTATCACCGCTCCGTCGATACGACACGCGGCGCTGTACTCGGTGGAATGTTGTCTTTAGACTCAAGCGGACCAGGAAACATCGCCAGAATTTTACAATATCTCTGGCAGGGACAGACAGTATAGACCGAATTTTATTTTAGTCTGTGCATCTCGAAGCCTAAAACCAAAAGGAGATGGTGAAAAAAAAATTATTCAAATTCAACAGTGTTTGATCTTCTGCCGCCAGATATAGTCCGCCTTACGAGTCTGTGGCTACAACGGCTGAGGAGACAGGGGGGGGGGGGGGGGTAAAAGGCACAAAAAAGTCAGGTTTAACTTTAGCGGCATAAGCGTGCGGTGCCCCGTTTCATATAAATATTTTATAAGTTAATAAACTAAATTTACTTCCTCTTATTTTAATAATTAAACCACACCACTGTCCACTCTCAGTGAAAATAGGTAAACAAAAACGCAGTGGAACACACATTTTTTAGGCATTATTTTATTCATGTGTCCACAACCATTATTTCATCGACTAGAGGCGGCCGCCGGGAAATGCGTGGGCGGGAAAAATCCATACGCGGTCTAATCATCATAAAATACGGTTATTTTTATTTAAAATTTATTGGTAAACTTAGCAGACCCGGTACGTTAGTGTTTTTTTTATTCGCATTCCTTCTATAGCCACAGAAACATCGGTTGTCGCTGTGCGGTGGCGTATTGTTTGTTAATAAACATCCCTTTAAGCGCGGCAAATTGAGGTGCCACGTTGATTGGGTGTCGCAATACATAGCTTATCCTGATCCTTTATGGCCTAATTTCAACTTGGGAGATTTTTATGTCAAGATATGTAACCATCCAAATTGGCGGCCTAAATGAATTGTCCCACTATGACTATATCTGATGGTGTCACCCTACGCAACCGTATATAGACATACTCTGTGTTAAATACAAAGAAAGTAATTTTATGGACGCCTATGGTCGAACGTCTGCTATAAAAGCGGCGTCTAAAGGGCTCCGCTCCGCCTAAACGGTGGCGTCTAAATGTCCGGCTTCGATTTATATCTGTGAAAGAAGCCGGAAAAGAACAACGAAACTGAAAAGCTTAATATAAAAATTACATTGGGAATATAAAAATTGGTGTGGGCTATACAAGGTTAAGTACTAAAAAAAATCCAGAATTTTTTATAAGAACTACCATTTTACATGTTAGAAGAAAATATTACTCCGATTGACTCAATATGGCTAAATTTATTATCGTTAAAAATTTGAATATACAACTGAAAACATTTCTATGCGTGTTTCAGTGCCTACGTAATTCCCAGTAGCATTAATTTGCGTGAGATAATTAATACTGCAAAGATGTGCTATACCGGGTGGCAACGAAACTACTATCCAGCCCGCCATTTTGAAATTACTTTGTAACGTACACATTTTAAACAAAAAAATAATTGACAGTCACTTCCAGTTACACCGGAAACGCCCAAAAATTTTCAATTACAACCCCTGTATATTATTTTATTTTTTAATCCTGCAAAAAATTCTGAACATTTTTCATACAATATATATGTCCTGCTTCTAAACTCAATAGTTTTTGACCTATAACACTTAAAAAGTTCACCTGTTTTGATATTAATTTCGATTTCTTCAGAAAAACCACGGGCAGTGGTTTTAAAAATGCATTTAAAATGAAAATACAAAATAGATGCCTCAAAAGCCATTTAAGATAAAAAATAGAAAATGTTTTTTAAATTTTCATTTAAAATATAAAATAGAAAATAGGCATTTTAAATAAGTTTCTATAGAAAATGCTTTCTCTTTATTAACGTAGGGTACATACTTTACATATTACGGAACACCGAAGGTATCACCGCTTTCTATGTTTCTAAAAACATTGGTAGCTTTAATTCTCAATAATTTTTAAAGCTTTCATCCGTCATTTATTTTCGTTTGGGTCTCATAATTATACCAGATTCAATAAAAAACGTTATTTACCTAACCATTCCTTCAATAATAAAGTATGAACAATTAGGTATCTTGACATAGCTATATTTGGTGACATTGCATTAAGCTCCAAAAACTTTGATCGTAAACAATTTCATACCTGAATAAGAAAAGAGTGTTTCCACTGGTACTGATGAAGGTAATGGCGTATTGTATTTCATGAAGAATTTCTTAATATCAGGATACTGATCCAAAATTATCAAATCGGTGCTTTCATTTTGTAAATATTTTAACGCTTGCAGTTCATCCATTGAATCTCGTTCGTTAATCAAGTAAAATCGGGTTACCTATTATAAGTCCTATAACTATTTTAAATAGAAAATTGTTCATTATTCTATTTCAAATATAAAATAGAAAATACTTTTTTCAAAAGTATTTAAGATAGAAAATAGAAATGCCATTTTCTATTTTGCATAGCTATTTGAAATAATTTCATTTCAAATAGTTACCCACCTCTGACCACGGGCCAAATATTAAATCCTAACAATATTCTTTATCCTTCTCAATCAGGCTTTCGTGAATATCATAGTACCACTACAACTTTATAAGACATAACGGATGATCTGCTAAGAGCTTGAGATAGCAATTTTTGTGTCTTATTTTACTAGACTATAGTAAAGCCTTTGCCACGATATGCCATGACATTTTACAGGCCAAATTAGTTCTTTGGTTTGGGTGATACTGTTTTAAATTTCTTAAAAATATATTTTTCAAATAGATCTCTGGTGCACCTTGTCAGCAGGGGTGTAGCACCAGGGAACCATCTTAAGTCCTCTTATTTTTCAATTTATACTGCACATTTCTCTAAATTTCTCACCCATTGCGAGTCACATAAATATGCTAATGATACATAAATATACTTCTGTTTCTCCCCTTCTGAAGTTGCCGATTCTGTTGATAGAGTGAATCAGGACCTTAAAATTGTTGCAAATGTTTCCAAATCTCACAAAATAAAATTTTTTCCTTTTTACGAATATCCTACCGGCACGCCTTTGTCACACCATTTTCAGTGCTTGTGAATGGATAACAATAGGCAAGACCCATAAATTGACCCAAAATGAAAGAAATAATTTTGCAATGAAATCAATGCCAAATTATGAAAGTGGCTTAAATATTCGTTGGATCACTCTATAGTCCCTTTGCATACCTAATGAGCTTTTATTACTCTACACCTTTCTGAAATAGACTTATAATGCTAAATTAAAACTTTTATATATTCATAACAATACTTTTGATACAGCTCCAAACTACGCCTGACTGATTCTCTTGTTTTATCACACGTGAGTTATTGTGATGTTGTCTATTGGCCTGCCCTTGTTCAAAGGGACAAGTACAGCTTACAAGAAACTGCAGAATGCATGTCTTAGATACGGCTACAATGTTCGCAAATTTGATCATATTACCTGTTTTTTATTTGGGACACGATGGCTTACTGTCAAAGAACGATATATACTTCAAATCTTACATCTTGTCTACAAAATAAGAACTCATAAACTTCCCTCATATCTCTTTGGTAAACTTATTAGGGGATATGATCTCCATAATTTTCCTATACACGTCATAGAGATATGTATGTGTACCGAGCTTTCTTCCGGTGTTCATTTAGTTATACGCATAGATAAAGGTCTATGCAATCACTGCCTACAACTCTTCACCTTAGAATATTATGATTATGTTCTGCTGCGTTGTATAGGGGCGTAAAAACGCATTTGCTTTCGGATCGTGTTCCGCCCTAGGAGTCGCACTACTGGTATAATTTAATTTGTATTTTTGTTGCTTTTTCTCTCTTTTACTTACATTTGAGTTGAATAATGATTGTATTTTTAATGTAATATTAATATTGATTTTAGTTATTTTGTCTGTTTTTTTGTTTCTTCCTTTTATTGTTATTACCTTGATAAATGGTGGTTGTATAAGCAGCTATAGTTGGATACAGCCACCCAAGCTGTACTATTATTTTTGTAATTCTATTTAACATTTAAATAAAGGAATTTTTTATTAATATTATTATTATTAATTTACATAAAAAACGATAGGTTTCAAAAGTAAGCCCAAACTTATTTCAAAGCAAAATTGAATTTATTCGTAATTGAGGTTCTCAAAAATACGACCATTCTCTTGAATATATTTCGGACATTTTTCTTGATACATAATCTTTCCACTTCGTTCCACTGATTTTATTTATGGTCGTTATTATTTTGTTTCTTAAGTCGCCTAAACTTTGAGGTGGTGTTAAATAAACTTTTTCCTTTCCTTAACGTGGCCCCAGAAAAATAAATCTAGGGGCGTTAAGTCAGGGGATCTTGCCGGCCACCTTACAGGTCCGTTAGTCCCAATCCAGTGGTCTCCAAATCTGTCATTTAAATGATTAACAAAAACTCTAGTATTGGGCGCCGGCCATCCTGTTGGAAATAAAGGTTTAGAATTTCAGCAAGAGGGAGATTTTTAATAAATTCGTTGATTGACGTTTCCAAAAAATGCGAATACAGTTAAGATGTAATAGTTCAATCAAAAAATATTGGTCCCATCATCATCATTTTGCTGAAGTTATTATTATTATTATAGTTTTCCATAAATCACTGACAATATTGAACTCGTCTAGGAAAATCGATATTACCCAAATTAGGATGAATTTGATATTTGCACATTCCCTGTTAACCCCGATATAATTTTCTATTTGACACGTAGAAATGTTGGGATCGGCATTCACACAAGTCAGAACGTTTATTTTAGCTTCTTTACTAATAATAAATTTTTCTTCGTTTCTGTTTTGTGGTAAATTTTTTAAATGTTTTACCAGCCATTGAAAATAAGCTTCGGAGGGTTGATTTCTGTCGGTATATCTTTCTGCGTGTAGTGGTTGGGCTGGCCTTTTATTTTGCAAACACTCGCCGTAGACGAGAGGCATCTTGGAGAGATAGTTATTACAATTCTGTGGTCGGCGCTTAAAAGGTCATAAGTCGATTTTTGACAATTCGGGCACACAAAAAAATGTAGTATCAAAGTGAAACTAATACTTTTATTATGAAACTACCGTAAGCATGAATAGGAGCAAGCATAACTTAATCACATATTGAAGATAGTTAATTCTCAAAATTTATATTCACTGTGATATTTCATATAGTCAGTTTTATTATGCTGTTAAACTGTTAAGTTGAAATGATAATAGATACGTAATAGTTATGAGATATAATATATTCTCAACTTGAATAGAAATTTGACATCAACTTAGTATTAATATGTAAGGTCTGAAATTAAATTAATCTCAGCGTTAATAAACTTATACTTAGAGTCAGAGTCAATGTTTTTGTTGTAATAATTAGTTAATATGAAATCGAATATACTTTATGGTTATACCGTATACCCGTAATAATTTGATTCTTATTAAAATTAGCTGTATATTTAAAATATTAATACCATATCGTAAAAGAAACAAAAAGTATGTTTCAAAACTAATATAAGGGATTTTTAAATTGAAAATGATTTAATAACTTCGTCTGAAAAATTTCATTCTCGAAGTAATGGTTCCATATTTCATGAATAAATTGAACAAACAGTAGGTACACTGCACTACACAAAAAAACGTTAAAAAATGCAATTAAACATAATGACCCGTCTGTACGCAGCGTCGCTCGAACTCTTCCACGTCCCACGTCCAATCAAGGAATATAGCATCGATATCGTCAAAGTAAGACGAACTGTCGCGAGAATTGTAAAAATTTCTGTAAAACTACTTTCTAGACACAGTTTGAAAATAAGAAATTTTCACTATTTTTAAAATGATCATATTGTGCAAGAAATATCTTTAAAATAATTATAATTTTACGACATATCTTTAATTTAGCATGTTGGTTGTTTTTATGTTTATTCTAAAACTACTCTTGTATTTTATTTTTAAAACTATCCTAGTTAGGTTTCATATTTAATAAAACTGCAATACTTCAAATAATAATAATAAAGTAGATTTATTTTATATCTATTTTATAATTGGTTTAATTATATTTTTTAATACTAACGTATATTTAGACTGAATTGAGTTCTAGGTATTATTTTCAATGTAAATATATTTTTATAAAAATAGCAGTATGTTCTCTTTAAAATTAGATTTTTTTTGTGTGGGTAAATCAAGGTTAAATATTTTAGGTTCTTTTAGCACTTGCCTTGGCTTTATGACTTATTTGTGAGAGGTATTTCTATGTTGACCGAAATTACGAAAATGATGTGAAACATAATATTTACAAGAAAAATATTAAGTTATTTCCTTTTAATCAATGAAAGTCATAATATCTTATTTAACATTTTTGATGGGACTTATGCTTGTTTAAAGGCTATTTTTTTAAATATTTGGAGGAAAAATATATGATAAATGGATATATGTACTAGGTTAAAGATTTTCGATTCTTTGTTTCATATAACTTAAAACATTAATTTACAAAGAAATTGACTTATGACCTTTTAAGCGCCGACCATAGAATTAACAACAATAAAACAACGCGAAATTAACTACTAACAGCAATTAATTTACGCCAAGGATACAGATAATAAATAATTAATTATCCGTCAAAACCCAATTGTTTTTGAAACCCTTAGCAACCCGTGCCATGGCTAACTTAATTTTTATAATAAAAATTAGACACCTGTTGAATATAAAGCGGTGTAACAAAAAAAAGTTTACGTATTTCGAGTTGCTCGAAATGGCGAAACAATGTTATGGATGTTCCGATTTTTTTGTAGGATTAAAAAATTAAATAATATACAGGGGTTAGCATTTAAAATAAAAAAAATTTGGGCGTTTTCGGTAAAACCGGAAGCGACTGTCAATTGTTTTTTTATTTAAAATATGAACGTTACTTAACCCTATTCTATGTCCAAAATTTCAAATTTATCCAAAGTCATTTTAAAATGGTGGCCTGCATAGTATAGACAGTTTCGTTGTCACCAGGTATAGCCTTATTCAAGTCTAGAAACGAATAAAACACAAACAAATTTGGAGTTAGCGGTCATTTTAATTCCTAATCATTGCGATTAAAAAAAAACTGGGACATCAAAATTTTATTTATATTCTAGCTCGATTCTAGCTCGATTCTAGGTCTTAAATTATAACAATAACCCTCAAAACTTATTATGGTTGCTGAGGGAATTTATATTTGTCAGTGTTATTTTTATTGTTATGCGAATTTTACCTTGATAATTAAGTACGAATATGATCTGTTACTCGCGTATATGTATACAAGAGCTTTTTGTTCTAGGCTTAACTCAGGCATTTTTATCACTGTCGAATATTTACATAAAATATTTTTACCACAGCCCAGTATTACACTAGTGATTGTATTCATGAAATCACTTTACAATTAAATTTGATAATGTAATTCTTCGCGGATTAGGACATGTTCTAAATTTCCGTCAAGTTGTCCGTAAAGTCCGCCGAACCAATTTTGGATTTTAACAGCCTGCTTGTATTAGGTTGGCTTATTGATTGTTTTTTTTCTAGTTTGTTGAAATAGCGTGTTTTTGTGTCTTATTTCGTTTTTAATTAGCAGTTTAAATAGTTTATTATGTGTTTTTACAACACAACCTCTGAAGTATCGTTGATACAGTAAAGTTTAAATTGTATCGTTGACATTTACTGCAATAAATCAACTACCTGATTATACCCCATTGTGTAGGTCCTAACATCTTCAAACCGCAATAAATGGGTGCAGGATCGGCTTGAAAATATAGCTAATATATTGATTTATTTTTATTTTGAATTAAAGAGACATTTTAAACCAAATGAAAGTAAAGATAGATTATTATAATAATAATATTTTGAGACAGAATATATATAAGTACAACAAAAAAATGAAATACTGAAATACAGATTTATTCGTTTTAACAAAAATTAAGATTGTACAGTCGTCAACAAAGTACATTAGGTATATGAAAAAGGTTTTTAAAAGTTATTATGATTAAAATTTACAATGTTACGATTTAGTACGCCACCGCTGGCAGTTCAAACTTGCGTTGAAATATTTTGATAGTAGCGGATCCGTTAAAATCTCAATTTCAAAAATGTTCATGATATGATTCCATTTATTTCTATTGGTTGAGGGAGTTGGAAAGTAAGAAGTCAATAAATCTTTATGCATTTAAATCGAGTTTTAAATATGCTATTTGAAATTTATAAAGGCATTATTATTATTTATTTATTTTTAAAATTCCTGTGGTAAAACCAACACTTCCTGTTATTTAAAACGCAAGCTAATAATGCCGTCAAATGTAAAATTATTTGACCAATTTTTTAATGGTAAATCGTCTATTTTAAGAGCTTATGTGGTATTCTTTGCTATTATTTAAATAAATCATATTTATATTATTTAGGTACTGATATGAGACCGAAATTTTAAATTCGGCTTGCGTCATTTAATGTAAAAATGCACTTTTTTGTTAAACATGCCGTCTACTTTTTGGTGGCAATTAATCACGGATTCAAGATACAAAAATACATGGTACCTGTCAAGGAATTATTTGAATAAATCAAATGGGGTTTTGCTTTTGCATGAAGGCTCGAAATTTTGATAATTTAAGTTTTGATCAAGAAACGACCCAAAATGGTGTCATCTATTGACTTTACTTCGACCTACTTCAAAACAGCAATTCTGCAGTTAAAGATATCTACTTGCGCCAGTTTAGCGCCAACAAATTTCGGTCACGCCTTTTTAGTTTTTAGTAAATTTTTGAATCCTGTGGTTTCTAGTTATGCTCCACCAGTAAAAAAAGTACACGTTGTCAATGTTCCAAATTTGTTACTTAAGCGACATGTTTTGTTACGTTACTTATTTATACAGTGAGTGTTTCGTATTGCCTGAAAGAAAGTTACCCATTTTCGACGCCGAATTAAGATTCAAGGAACATAATATAAACAATATCAACAAATGGATAAAATTAAAGACGCATTGTTCTCAATAAAATCGAGGGCTGTGGGGCATGATGAGATAGGTGTCGATATGCTACTGCGTTGCTGTCCTTTTATTATACCAGTTATTGCGCACTTGGTGAACTACAGTATAAAAACGTTGACTTTTCCAGAAATATGGAAAATTTCTTGCGTAATTCCGTTGCCTAAGGTTAAGGACCCTAGTAAGCTAAAAGATTTGCGTCCGGTAAGCATCTTACCAACTCTATCTAAAATAATCGAAAAGGTACTTAACAATCAATTTAGAGACTATGTGGGTCAGTGCAGTATTCTGCCAAGCGTGCAGTCCGGAATTAGAAAAAATTATAGTTGCACTACCGCTCTGCTAAAACTTACAAACGATATATTTGAGGCAACAGAAAGGGGCGAGCTCACTTTGTTTGTCCTACTAGATTATACCAAAGCATTTCACAAGCTTAACCACACCCTCTTTGTGGCAATTCTTAAATATCTCGGTTTCCAAAACAATGCACGTAACCTTGTTAGAAGCTACTTAGAAAGCAGGAGACAAATAGTTGTTCTAAATGGAAATACATCGGAGTCGAGGGACTTGAGGTTTGGTGTTCCGCAGGAATCGATACTAGAACCGTTGTTTTTTACTGTGTATACCTACATCACAACTTATAACACGAATCAAGCACTGTAGAACCCACTTTTACGCTGATGATACACAGATCTACATTTTCTTCAAACCTAGTGAAATTGTTAATGTCAATAACAAAATCACTGAGTATCTGGGTGTCATTTGACAGGTATCTCAAGCACACTGTTTAAGTATAAACCCCAGTAAATCACAGGGACTTCTTTTTGGTAGGAAGAAAGATCAATTGTTATGTTAACAACATGTTAAAATAATTGTAAATAACGATACGCTTAAGTTGAGAAATTCTGCAAGGAACCTGGGCCTAGTACTCGATAATGGTCTTAGGTTTTCTGAACAAGTCGGTATATGCATTAAACGGGCTTTTACAAATCCTAAATTAATATTCAAGTACAGAGGAATCCTATCTGAAAAGCTTAAAAAAATGTTATGTGACTCCATAGTTTTATCGCACTTTAATTACGCGGACGTAGAATATGGTCCTTGTCTGCTAAGTGTTGATGCTCGGCGTATCCAATTAATTCAGAATTCTTGCGTGCGTAATATAGGGGGTATCAGGAAACGTGAAAGGGGAGTGTCTGCGAAACTAAACGAAATAAAATGGTTACGAATGAACGAAAGAAGAGTCCTACACTCTGTAGTTCTATACCACAGTATAATCTCTAGAAGTTGTCCGGTTTACTTATACGAGAACATTAAATTTTGCAGTGACATGCACAATTGGAACTTCGCCATAAATATACTATAACTACTCCGGCACACACGTCTAGAAATTTGGAGAAATAATTTAGTCATAATGTGGCAAAATTATATAATACTGTGCTCCGGTCTGGCTAAACAGCCCACATGTTAAAATGGTCGACGTCCAACTGAACCATACAATGCGTCTAATCTCGGGCACAATTAGATCCACACCGAGTCACTGGCTACCAGTCCTAAGCCATATCCCACCTCCAACGATACGGAGATCCACTGCACTTGTCAGAGAGCACAACAAGATTCTTCAAAACCCACAGCTAGCAATAAACTCAGATATCGACGACATAGGAAGGAATAGGCTGCGCTCAAGAAACCCCCCTATCAAAACAGCTGAAAACCTGGCGACCGCTGACTTCAACCCAATAAATGAGTGGAGGCAGAAGTGGACCCAAGCAGCTCAACCGGAACTTCACAACATGCCGTGCATAACAACTACCCCAGCCGGCTTCGACCTACCACGTAAGACATGGACAACACTCAACCGGATTAGGACCAGCCATGGCAGATGCGCCGATGCATTCTATAAATGGAACATAATACCCTCCCCACAGTGTGACTGCGGCGCTGAAAGGCAGACGATCCGCCACATCACGGAACATTGCAACCTGATAGCGTATGGGGGCCACCCGGATGATTTCCTGACAGCGACGCCAGACTCAATTGATTATATTAATAATTTAGACATTCAACTGTGAATTATGTTATATTTTTGTGTTTTTACAATGTATATGTTGCACCTTTGATTTACGCGACATATTATGTGATGTATGCCATACGATAAATAAATAAATAAATATAATAGAATACCCCTCCACTTAAAGGCAACTTACTAGCATAAGATTTAAAATAGGAGTTAAAGAAGTCATAAAACTCATTATGTAATTTATGCTTGTTATTATAATTATTGATTTATATAATACCCTAATAGGATTCAACCTACAGTACAGAATGTTATTATTTTTTTTTGCTAAATAATGGATAGATAAAAAATGTATATATTTTATTATGTAAAGTGAAGAAGCCTGCTTCAACTTCGCCTTTTGTAATTAATGTTAAGAAATTGCAATAAAGACTTTATTTATTTATAATCTCCAAATAATTTCGGATGACAGGCTTTATCATGAGAACTTGCTTTAACTTCACCAATATCAATGTTTTGAAGATACTATATTATTCACTAGTCCAAAGTCACCATGAGTACTGCTGTATTGCATGGTCCCCCTTCTATAAAACCCATTCTGCTAGAATCGAACGAGTAGAGTCCAAGTTCGCCAGCTTTTTGCTCAGAAAACTTCGTATTGATAGAACAAGTTTCTCCTACACTCAACGCCTGAGCATGCTTGGTTTTAATAATCTGGAGACAAGACGGATCTTCTTAACAATACTGTTTGGTCATAAAATCATCAATCATAAGATTGGCCTGACCTACTAAGATCGATGATTTTTCGAATCCCGTCATGTAACACCCGTCTAGCCGAACCCCTCTCAACTTACAGATACAGAACTGACAGCGGACATAACATCCCTTCAAACCGAATTATGAATTACTTTAATACCTATGTTCCCAATGAAATCCAATTCGAATGGCCTATATCCAAGTTTAAAACCAATTTAAAACGGCTCTTATTGCACTAACACTAGGTAGTCGGCTACATATCCGCTGGTTAATAACATTGCATGTTAATGTATTTTTTATTTTACTGTATTTCATTCAGTAGTTTATATTTATATTATTCATTGTTTGTACGCATTGTCACACTTAATGTACACTGCGTCCATAAAGTCTTGCACAAATTCATTTAAAATTCAGGGGCTTACTTTTTTTAAAAACGCTCGGACATGTCAATTAGTACTTTTGTTTGCGCATTTTTTAACGTAAAATGTTTTTATACAGGGTGTCGCACGTATGAGGTATGAGGTCATCAAAGATTTTTTTTTTAATGGAACACCCTGTATATTATATCAATTTTGAATTCTATGATGAACACTTAACACCTCTGGAAATCACGGTTTCCGAAATATTGACGTTTGAAAATTTATTTTAAACACATTTATTGATGACCTCATACCTCATACGTGCGACACCCTGTATAAAAACATTTTACGTTAAAAAATGCGCAAACAAAAGTACTAATTGACGTGTCCGAGCGTTTTTAAAAAGTAAATACCTGAATTTTAAATGAATTTGTGCAAGACTTTATGGACGCACTGTATATAAAATATATGTATATAATTTTTTCTACCTGTACAATTTGGAATTATTCTCTAAGTACTGCTGTTTGAAATAAATAAATAAAAAAAATAAATAAATTATAAATGCAAAATACAAATTGTGGGTTACAGTGTGAACATATTATTTTTAGATCTCTTCAGTTATAATACAGGTAGTTTTAACATTGTATAGATCGACACACCCGTAATTTTATCTTTCACAATAGATACAAAAAAGTCTCTAAGGCCGTCTATCTATCTTAGAAACTCATTATAATTGCTAATTCATAATGCCGATAAGACCCAGCAGGTGATCGAATGAATAATTTAATAATAAGTACTTAATAATAATAAAATAATAATATAACAGTATATAAGATAAATACAATTAAAATTATAACGTATAGGACGGTTATTATCTAAAACAAAATATACATATATCTAGAAAAAAGTACCGTGTCAGAAAAATAATTATTACATTTTAACCCAAGTCAGTTTCACTGTCACTGTCGTCATCCAAGTTCACAATAATTCTTTCTCTGGGCAACAGATCTATATTTACGTATGATCTTTCTACTTTTTGAACGTGCGCTACACAATTTTCCGAGCAATTTTCCCAGCTTTTGTTTGGAATATTTTGCATCTTTGACTATACTAAAGCTGTCACGGAAGTATTTAAGGTTGACAAAACATTATTCCTTCTTACCGATGCTTTCAGCTGGTGCCATATATGTTCAATTGAGTTAAACATGCAATGATAAGGAGGAAGTCTTAACACGGTATGACCCATTTCTGCCGCCAAAGTGTCACAATAATATTGCTTTTCTTATTGACAATGATTTTAAAATTTCGAGCAATTGTATTTTGTATAATTTTCCTCAAAATACATCATTATTTTCCATCATATAGTCCTGGATGGTAACTTTTGTGTCATTTGAACACGGAACTTTATTTAACCTACGACTGTGGTAGCTCGCATTATCCATCACTATCACACTATTTGGTGGTATATTTGGTAATGATTTGTTTTTAAACCAGTCTTCAAATAGTTCTGCCGTAGTAGTAGGAGCTTTGGTTCTGCATTGATCCGATAAATCTACCCAACCTTTATCTGGAACTCCGTGTGTGTCATACCACGTCTCGTCTAAATAAATAATATCCCTTCCATTCTGTCTATATCCATGGACTGCATCCTCCATCTTTTTAACCGGGCCGATTCCATAATTACTTGTCGTTTCTTAATTTTTTTCATTTTAAAACCGTTTCTTAAAATACATTTCCTTAGAGTCTCACGACAACACTCTATTCCTGTATCATCTTTTTTTAATCTTTGCAATAGGGTTTTCAAAGTGGGGATTATGTGTTTCCTGTACATGGCATATATTTTTCTACGAATTATATCGACATCCGTCGCGTCCAGTTTCTTAAAAGTAAAAGAGTCTTTCCTCTTTCTTCTCTCCACTATAGGTTTATTTACAACAACTTCGTGTCAAAGCTGCCGCTTCCTTCACTGCACCAATTTTGAAAAACCACGTTCAAGAAGGGTGGTGTAAACGTCGAAGAATAAAATGTCACGCTTTAATTGGTTTTTATCACGACCCGTAGATCCACTTGGCGTACTGGTTTCTTCCCACGGACGAAACATTCTTATATATCACGTTTAATTGGCAACAAATAACTTCTTGTCTAAACCAATACAAACATCTAACTGAATTTTAAAACCAAAAATCAGCATATTTAAATAGCTAAAATAAACCTATTTTATTTTACCCTAATTATTTTAAGAGGACTACTGAGAAAATATAATAATATAATAGTCTTTAAATAGATCCGTACCTGGAGTCCCCAGATCAAGTGGCCGAATTTTACACCTCACACAATAGGTTATTGTGACGGTAAGGGATTAGCATTTATAATGAGTTTGTAAGATAGATAGACGGACTATACAAGCAAGTTTCGCACAAAGTATTGAGCTGTTTATTTTCGTCATTAAAACAGTAGGTACCTTAACGTAGCGATTATATGATGAAATTTGACTTTTTAGTTACATATTAGTAATTGCGTCCCCTGGCGGTGATTTTAGAAACTTGAAAATATTTTACAATTTCTTTTGGTCGATTTAATTAATAATTTTTTTTCACCGAAACCGTAAGGCTTATGGCTTTCATAATATCGTACCTTGCTGACCTTAGTGGGACACCCTGTACAATTACAATTAAGTTTTACATCTTCGGCTGATATAAAATACAAGGTGTTACATTTAAATACACAAGACCGTTTAGAACTTTTAAATTTAGTCCTTATATTTGGATACAGCAAAATAAAAACAACTTTGATGCGTTGTAAATTATGAAAGTAATTTTAATATACAGTCGCCCCGCCTCGGTGGCTCTTTGCCGGTGCGTCATTACTTCCACGTGACTAAAACCATATGAATCTAATCAAAATTACGAGATTCAAAAAGTTAAAACAAAGTCTAAGTTTATAAACGTCAAAATTGTCGTGGCTAGCGTTCGGACCCGATAATAATAACAAATATCCATAATTTTGTTTTATAGACGCCATTTTGAATTTTGTAAAATGGCTCATAGTCATAAGCCGCCATTTTGAAAGCAAATGTCACTTCGTTGTATGTGGTTAAAAAGGTAATTTTGAGAAGAATTTGATTGAACAATAAAAAATATAGGTTGCCGAAAAAATAAATAAAATGGCGTAACTTCCGGTAAAACCGGAAGTGATATTAACTTGGGTTTAAGTGAAAATTAAGATCCCGCTCAACCTAATTTGATTGAAATATCTTTTATCCTAACTCTGTGGTGCTTTGTACTATAATTTCGTTGTATAATATTGGAGAGAATATATCTTACGAATTACCCTCAAAATAGGTAGTGTAATCATCCACTCGCCCCCCTAAGCTGAAATCCTGGTTGCGCCACTGGTTTTTTCTATTCGTTAATATTACGTAGGCACCATTTTTAATATGCTTTTAGACCCGGTACTGAATAAGCTAAATTATTAGACCGTAACTACAGTAATCATTGTTAAAAATTACTGCTAAAACTCGGTCATTTAACAAAAAAAAGCTGAGTGTGTATATCCCTATCTTTTATAATAAAATTATTTTCTTTTTCAGCTTGTCGGTTTGGCCCTGTTAGTTGTTGGAATCCTATTTAAAGTAAATTACAGCAAATTTACCCAAGGCATACCTGCAGATTACGACGTACTTCAATATGTGCCCATCATTTCTATAGTAGTTGGTGCTATTATATTTTTGATAGCTTTCCTAGGCTGCTGTGGAACACTTAAGAGTAGTCCCTGCATGCTTACGTCGGTAAGTACATTTATTATTATTATTTTCATTTTCCATGTTACTTATCAAAATGAATCACTAAAATTCAGCCTGTAAATCATTATAACAAAAATATTTATACCTACCATTTTATTGCGTAAGATAAAGAAAAAACAACGTCCTCAAAGTATACTGTGGAATCTCCATAGCGTGATTATGCAAGTCTTAAATTATTACTTAAAAGGTAACCTAGGTAAAAGATAGAGAATACTGAAATACAGCCCTTGCTATACTTAAAGTGTAATAACAAAAAGTAAGAAACTAAAGCTAAGTTAACAGGAACCAATGACTACTAATGAGGATAGCCGGACATATTGCGCAAGTGTTTTAATATGGTTGGGAGGCTGTCATGAAATATGTCGGAGAGGGCTGAGATACGATTGAAGTTGTGGCACATTTTGTGAATGGGACCTTGAGGCAAAATATTGGATCTCGCGAATGCAAAGAAAAATGTAGGCCGATGTCGGGCACCTGTGCGGGGAACCTGAAGCGATAGTTGCTCCAGTAGAAATGGGCAATCGATTTTAGAGTTGAGAAGTTTATGGAGTATCGATAGTGACTGTGAGTCGCGACGTACTGTTAAGGGCAACTCAGCAAACCTAGCGAGGATGTGGCCATGCTCGAGCGGGTAGATACCATCCTCTCTAAACATAAGATACTTTAGGAATCGCCTTTGGACGGACTCGACAGATTGATTATGGCAATTGTAAATGGGGGACCATATGATTGAGCAATAATCCAACTTTGACCTCACATAGGAGTAATACAACAGTTTAAATGTAGATACATCAGAAAGATGCTTGCAGTTTCGCAAGACAAAGCCCAAGGTTCTAGAGGCGCTAGAAACCATTTGATCAATATGTGGAATAAAGGAGAACCTCTCATCGAAAACGACTCCGAGATCCCTTATGGTGGTGAGTCTGTTCAGTGTGGATCCGTTTATAGAGTAATTGAATTGAAATGGAGTTTTTGTCCGAGAGTAAGAAACGACGTTACATTTAGAGATGTTGAGATTCAGTTTGTTATCCAGGCACCACTGGTTAAGAACATCGAGGCTGTCGCGGAGGGATACACAATCCGCGACAGCGTCGATGCGGTTATATTTTGAGGTCATCAGCATTTCAGCATAGGCGAGTCTGCTGCAGTTAAGCGTCGAGACAAGATCGTTTATAAATATGTTGAAAAAAAGTGGCCCCAGGTTAGAACCCTGGGGGACACCCGACGTAGGTACAAACAAGTCCGATCTAAACCCCTCAAACTCAACAAACTGAGTACGATCCAGAAGGTAGGATTGTAATACTGAGACAAGCCTGTTGGAGAAACCGAACTGGTCAGACGCCTTATGGAGTAGAATGTGGTGGTCAATTTGGTCAAAGGCTTTACTAAAGTCCGTGTAAATGACATCGACTTGGCTCTTCTTGTTAATGGCGTCACAGACGTAAACGGAGAACGAACAAGATTAGTCATACACGATCTTTCGGAAAAAAAACCGTGTTGATATATAGAGAGTCTGATTCGAATTTTGAAAAACAGGGACTTTTGCAAGATGATCTCAAATACCTTGGAGAAGTTACATAGGATTGAGATACCTCGATAGTTTTCAATATGAGATGGATCGTCTTTTTTAAAGATGGGACAAACTTTGGCAACCTTCCATATTTCTGGAAAAAATAAATGTTCCTATAATGTCCGGAAATGCTTCGTTTCGGTAACACTTGCTTTTTCTGAATAATTTTTGAAATAATGTCGATAATTAAACAATAAAAATTGATATCTAGGGGTTTTTTGAAATGCGAAATTCGAATGTGATGTTAGTATGACTCCCACTTGTAGAGGGCACCACCTGCATGTCTTTTTACTCATTTAAGGAGTCATAACTTTTTTATACATGCTTGCATTACATTTTTAAGCAAACAAATATATTTCTCTATCATTTTTACGAGAAAAAGACATACTTGGTAGAAGTCAGCAGCCGTTCTCGAGAAAAATAATAATAACATTTTCGGGAGCGGAAAAAGGTGAAAAGGCATACAGGCGACGGAGCCGTTTAAACTTAGTTTGTCACATTTGTTTAGTTAGTTTTTTACATCGTCATATTTGTTTTTAAAAAGGTTGGTGGAAGACGCACTCGCGCAGTCTCTTGGAAGAGAGTTTCATTGGAGGTTGACTCGGTTGAGTAGGAAATGTTGTCTACAGAGTTTTTTTAAACGTTCTCGTGTAAGCTTATAGTTATGGCCTCGTAATCTTAAATCTTGGTTTAGGGTAAAAAAGTTCAAATTGACATTGTAGTGACCGTGCAGAATTTTGTAGGTTTCTATTTTGTCAGGTGGAGCTTTTTTAGCCTTTGTTCGTAGCTCAGACTACGTATTGAGGGTGCAAGCTTTGTGATCCTTCTTCGCGTCCATTCTAAGGCATGAATGTCTTTTACAAAATAGAAGTTCCAGACTGGGGCTGCATATTCTAGGATTGGTCTTATGTATGTTTTGTAAGTTTTTTGAAGAAGGGACGCAGACAGGTTTGTAAAGGCTCTTGATACCATATGATGATGTTACCAATGTGGACTGCCCATTTTAAATCATCACTGATGATGATTCCAAGATCTTTCGGTAACATGTTTAATAGTCACGTTCTTAAGAGCATAACGTCTTTTTGGGTTATTGTTGCCTATATGGAGGACTGTGCATTTTTCATTGTTAAGATGTAGAAGCCACTTCTCACACCGCTGTTCAACGGTCTTCAGATCTGATGCTAACATACCATAATATGCGATAGGATTTGTGTAAAATCTAGTGGCATCAGCTAACAATAAAACATCTGACCTAAACTCTGCTGTACAGATTAAAGAGGATTGGTCCCAGGACTGAGCCTTGTGGTACACCTGATGTGACTTTAAATGTCCTTGAAGTAGCACCATCTATTCTGACTACGCTGGTTCTGTCGGTAAGAAAGTTAGTGATTCATTTTAGTAAATTACCCCTTACTCCAAAGGATTTAAGTTTTTGTAGTAGTCTTCTATGGGGCACTAGGTCGAGAGCCCTATTAAAATACAGGTAAATGACATCAATGGGGTTGTTTTGATACGAAGAAGTCCAAGAGTTTACACATTCTAATAGGTTGGACACTGTTAAACGACCAGGTAGGAAGCCATGCTGGTTCAATGGTGTTATTTGGTTTCGGAGAAAGAAGTTAGTAAGGTCTTCATGAGTTTGCACGAAATTGATGTCAACCTAATTTGCCGATAATTTTTAGGATTAAATTTGTCACGGTCCGATATCCGAAATGACATTTAATTTCGTCCGAAATTCTTGCCAATTTTCATGGCTCCGTTTTTGTCAATTGACATACATTTAACTTTTCAGTTATAGGTTATACTTTTGTTTTGATCCTTTTTTTATTCTTAAATATGGCGTTTAAATACCCATTCGATTTCATTGCGTTTTTAAGCAATATGTGCGACAACGACGAGCATTCTCAGCTTAATGTCATCCAACTCACTCCTAACTTTAGCTAAGTGCACAAAACAAATAGCAAATTCAATTGGTACCAATGGTTTTCAGACTAGACCTTGAGTGCATTTTTCCAACAAAGTTAATGACAATACTCCTCAATCCTCATTGATTTTACTTACCACTGGTCAATATTTGTGACAAAATAGTATTTTAAAGATCAAAAAAATCAAAACACTGTATTTTTTGACATTTTCATCTAGTTTCGGTGCAGCACGGTCCCCAAGAGCACGTGCGGAACTGATTGCACTCGGTGCAACACTTGTTGCACCGATTTCCCAATGGTTTACAAATACTTGCACTGAAATGTCCAATGGTTTTCAAATTTTGCACTTTTTTTACCAATGGAATTCGCTAAAAGAGTTATGTCTGGTGACCTGAGTGTAACCACAGAACAATAAAGGTTAGAGTGTAACTACAAGTCTTTCACCTTCTGACATTGGTCTACGTGCGTTTTATGTTTTTATTAATCTTGGACTTACAATTGAAATACTTTTCAAATACTATTAATTTCATTTCTTGAAACAGGTTGTGATAGGCGCCTTGATTTTTTCTATTTTCAAAAATATCTCTCTCCCCATCCTTTTCTTTTCTTTTTTGTTTATTTTTTATTCTTAATATAAGCAGGTAGGACATTATAATATTGGTTTTCCAAACATAATGATGCTGATTTATTTCGTTAATATTATTTTTATGTTAAAATATTAGAATAGAAACAACAAAAGACACAAAAAAACGTCAAATGGTGAGGTTAAAATATATGCGATTGTCGCACAAAGTTAAAAATATTTTAGCTCATCCGACGGTCGAATGAAAGTCAAAATTATTCGGATAAATATTGGCGCGAAAATAATGCAACCAATAGGAACACTTTCGGATCATCGGACCGTCGTATCTAGTATGCATGAAAATCCACCTTTTAGTCGTATTCTTTCGCCACATTGAATCGATGTAGAGCTAAGCTACAGTGAACTGATTTGTGTTCTTTTGTAAAAACCTCACGTTCCCTCAATTTCTCCCGAAAGAACGTATAACTCAACCAGTGGCAAAGCAGGATCACTTGGATCGAATCAGGTTCAGTTGAATGTTTTCCTGCTGAGCCTGGAGAGGTTACAATTTTAATTTAGGATATTATTTTAAAAACAAAGTTATATTCGTGTTTGGCCTTGATTCACTTAACTGATTTTAAAAAGCGAATTGATTCAATCCAATGTTTTCAATAGAATACGGCTCAAGATATGAGTGAATAATTCCACGGCATACTTTGAGGATTTTTTTTAAATTTTACGATATGTTCATTTACATATAAAAATAAATTTGAAAACACAGGGAAGATAATTTGTTGGTTGACACTTTAATGATTTCTTTTTCAGTATGGATCAATACTTTTCCTGATATTCCTCATCCAGATAGGCCTGGGAATTTTCGCTTTAATAACCATTAAAGATACTACGGATTTACAAAATAAGATCAACAGTACAATACAAACACTATTTGATAAATACTACAATACAAATGCCAATAGTAAAGAAGCTGTGGACCTTATTCAGGAAACAGTAAGTATAATATTTTTATACTATAAGAGCAAAGAAAATAATAGCTACGCAATAGAAAGCTCATCAAAAGGTAAAAATCGTACCTCCTCGATGGAACTTGGCTTACAGGCGCCAAGTTCCAATCGTAGATATTCGGTTAAAGCGGCACGAGCTCCACCGAAATCATCTACATTGTTGTCGCGGCGGAAGGAAGCCGAGAAAAGCAAATAACGAAAAGCGACAAAATCCCGAGCATTGATTAAATGGGGACCAAATTATATGTCCTTCACCTTTAAATTTTGACAGTTGGCCGGGTTATTACACTAAAAGAAGCACTAAAGCGACGAAGTAAATGCTTTACAATGAAATAAAAAATGTGGGTACCTAGTAGGAAGTACCTTTTTCATGAATGTCTTCTGTGTTTCATGTACCTAATTGGCTTTCCAGCAAATTTCGTAAAATTATAAAAAAATGAAATAAAATAATATTTTTGAAATGTTTTATTGATTGTGCGTTACTTAGTTATAGTACATTTTAAAAAGGAAATGAAATAGTATATTTTCTAATTTTGTTTCATAAGAAATCTATTACGATACCGTTTTCAGTATCGAAACAGATCTATTACGATACCGTTTTTTTATTTTTTAAAAGTTGGCATTGGTAATATTTAAATGTTTTATTCTGTTGACGTCTGACGTTTCCTGTTATTGTGATCCATGAGAAAAGAAAGTTTTCGGGATTTCTCTGGTAAAAGTTGATTTATCGTTTTATTAGCAATATCCCTTAACTCAGGGGGAGTTGAACTTAGATTATCATGCTCCATATTTTTTTAATTATAATTATGAACAACTCTATGAAATATTAAAACACAAATTTCGTGACAATGACACAAAGAAAATATTATTTATTGTCAAGGCTACTATGATAAAAGTAAATTTATAGTATTACCAACATAGAGTTTAGACATACAAATGTACAAAATTTGAAGGGTTAATTTTCTTTTTAAATATGTATTTTCTTATTGAAAAAAATACAAAATAGAAAAAATAGTATAAAGTACGTGTTTTATAAAGCAGTTAGAGCACTTGTCCCGTTAAAAAACTCGCCGCAAGCGGCTCGTTTTTTAACATGGACGCGTGCTATAAGATGATGCTTTATAAAACATGTACTTTAATATACTATTACATACCAAGAGTGGTAAGAAGCATATTACACACGATTTAGAAAATTTCGGTACGAGCATTAGCGAAAATTGCCTTTGTTAATACAGACATTATAATATTACGTAACTGCTTTTACGCACAGCTTGGCTTCTAACAATATAACGTGTGTAATTAGAGTTTTACGGATAAAGTAGACAGTGCGTAAGTAGGTTCTTACTAATATAGAAATAGAAAAACAGTATTTTCTTATGTATCCCTCTACTTCTTTTTAAATATTAAACAGCAGTTTTGTTACCTTTTCTTACATTTTAAATCAACACTCCTAAAGCGGTGCAATTGTACTTACTGTTCAGGATCCTTCATAAATGCAAACATGCTTATTCCTTGACTTTCTTTTGGTGACAACCTCGAAACGCACAGGTATTACCAGGCATAATTTTACAATAGCACAGCACTCACAAAAACAAACATTTAAACAATACACTTCTTTCAACAAAAATGACAACTAAACTCGATAACGATAAATCATTGACTACCGGACCAACGGCTGAAACACGGCCGGCTTAAACTTATGACAGTTGGCCGGGTTACCTCCCACTCCAATGATTTTGCCAAATGTCATATTGTCGCTTCTCGTTGTTTGCTTTTCTCGGGAAGGAAGACCCGGGACGGAGAGATTTCTATTATCGCAATTTATCGCGGCGACGAAGTTTTTCTTTAAATAGGTATAGTTGGTTTCCGGTTAGTTAGCGTAATGATCATAATAACATTTGTTAAAATATATTATTTACGTTTTGCTACTTAACCAACAAAAATAATTTTTAGCAGTGATATCAAATATAAGGGGAGAAAAGGGTAAAAAAAATATATGCAGGGTGTGTTTTTTTTGTTATGCCGTTTTTAATTTTGAATTGGAAATTTGGGAAAAATGGACCACGCTATAAATATATCAATGTGTATTTTTTTTTTAAATCAGAAATTAAAAATGTTGCCGACGCTATAACTTTGTTAAATAGTAGCATATTATATAAAGGTTTTCTTCAAATCGCTGCCTTCTCTCTGGATATCTAGGAAAGTAAGAACTCTATAAGTTTTTTTTTAATGGCACTGATCGAAATCAACTGGCCAGCATCTCAATTTGTTTTTAGGTACTTCTACTCATTTATACTTTTTAATTTATCTACAAATTTTTACAAACATTCACAAACATCCATGCCCTACCTGGGATTCGAACCCCGGACCTCTAGATTGCCGAGCAAGATCGCTGCTCACCCGACTATTTAAATTACATGATTGTAAACTTACCTATTTTCATGGCACTCTTCACAGCAAACTAACATGTAATTTTCAAAATTTTCATACTGCTACATTTTCGTCAGTTTTTTTAAACTTTAGTGAAATGAAATAATGAACAAAACGTAACTTTTGGCTATACATTTTGACAAATAGACATGTCAGATAGATATTCTTTTGTTTGTCTCAATGGTTTCATGGCTTATACTAGGTACCCTAATTTTCTAAATTTCTCGTTTTGTGTTTTCAATTTCTTAATAAGTTAAAGGATAATCGAAATACAGGGGGTGGTCAAAAGGTAAACATTTTCGAAAACACCCTGTAGCTTAAAAAGTAAGAAAGCTATGACAATTCTGTTTGCGGCATCTTTTGTTTCACGAAAAAGTAGCGAAATAATGTAAAAACCGCATCTTAAGTCTATCTTTATTAGTTACCGAGATACCTCGCAATTACATCGAAAAGTGAACACCCTGTACTTCCACTTGAAACTTTTTTTTATACCATGCAAACAGGCAAGAAGATATTTCGTATATAAATAGAGGTGGGATACTCTGTATATTGGAAGAATTTGTCGAAGAACGAATCATAAGTTTTAATGTGCCAGTTAGGTGGCCACCACGGTCCTGCGATCTCAAGCTGTGCGACTTATGGCCACACATTAAAAACTCTGTTTTCAAAACTCTTTGCGAAAAGTTAGAAGACCTACGGGCTACAATTACAAATAAATTTCAGAAGTTTAACAACTCCCCCAAATGCTAACACTTGAAACTTTTTTTTATACCATGCAAACAGGCAAGAAGATATTTCGTATATAAATAGAGGTGGGATACTCTGTATATTGGAAGAATTTGTCGAAGAACGAATCATAAGTTTTAATGTGCCAGTTAGGTGGCCACCACGGTCCTGCGATCTCACGCTGTGCGACTTATGGCCACACATTAAAAACTCTGTTTTCAAAACTCTTTGCGAAAAGTTAGAAGACCTACGGGCTACAATTACAAATAAATTTCAGAAGTTTAACAACTCCCCCAAATGCTAACCAATGTTTTAGATTCTGTAAAAAGAAAAATAAGAATATGTTTGGATGTAGAAGGTGGGCACGTCTCTCATTTAGTTTTTATGTTAGGACGTTATTTTGGAGATCTATCTATCTAACTTCTATGGATATAACATTTTTTTTTTTTAGTTGAAATGTTGCGGTACTACTGGGAGAACATATTGGACGCTTAAAGGGCAAACAATTCCAAACTCTTGCCCTGCAGCCCTGGACGTGCAAGGATGTCAGGCGGCAATATACGAATTTATAACTGGCTCCATGAAAACTATTGGAATTGTTGCATTAACTGTGTCCATAGTTGAGGTAAGAATTAACATTTATGCATTGATTTTCTTTTGTAAAAATTAAGACTTACGCAGCCTGTTAAAAATGAAGTCGGCACTATTGTTTACTTTCTCAAAAAAACAACTAAACGTCAGAATCACGTGATATTGACAGAAATGTATTCTTTTAAATGGAATATATACAGTGTGTCCACGGATTGACTATCGAAGAGGAAAAACTTTTTTATTTGCGGGTTTATGAAAAAAAGTTATTTTTCATAAAAACTCCTGCTTGTTCTCAAACGACCAAAAAGCATATTATTTTTTCAAATTCATATACCGGGTGTTTAGAACTTAGAAAAATATGAAAAAAGCTAAAAACAAAGTACCCTTATGTGTAAAGATAGGATCAAAAGTAATTAGTAAAATTTAAGAAGTAGTCTATATTCTGTGGCGAGATTGTAAATAGAAATAAAGGTCTATCTTTACCACCAAATAACTTTATTTGCCCCTCTATTAAATTAAATTTGTTAACGTATGTGTTGTACTAGTTTCGACTTTAGAGAAAGTCATCCTCAGCAACTAACCATTTAAGAGATTTTAATATGAAAAGAAGTTAAAACAGTTGGGGGAGCAGAGAGGTGATTCAATTTACTTGCGTATAAATCAACTCCTACCTTTACATGGAGATACACCGTTCTTATACTAAACTCCTGTCGATTCCAATGGTTGCATAATCTGCATTATAATATATTATAATATTGAATCACCTCTCTGCTCCCCCAACTGTTTTAACTTCTTTTCATATTAAAATCTCTTAAATGGTTAGTTGCTGAGGATGACTTTCTCTAAAGTCGAAACTAGTACAACACATACCTTAACAAATTTAATTTAATTCATCGTCATTTTATGTATTTTCTATAACCCTTGTTTTCTACCCTAGAGGGGCATTGGTGGTAAAGACAGACCTTTATTTCTAATTAGTAAAAGTTGTTGTGGTTGAAAACCTACGTCTCATTACCAAGTTTTGACTTAATAGCTAAATGTACAGAGACCGGCAAAAAGTTCCAACTCATAAAATATGATTTGATTTAAATTAACGCATTTTGCGAATTAGTTAGGCAAGAATCACACTGAGCGACCATGATCGACCGTCCGCGACCGACCGTTAACGACCAAATTTCCAACACGTACATTCTTACCACAAAGATCACACTGAACCATCGTCCTCGACCGTCCGCGACCGTCCTACGACGACCGTGTTTGAAATTCCAACCTGCTGGAAATTTTGGTCGGTCGCGGACGGACAGTTTAATGCGCATGACAAAGTTTTAGTTATTTTTTATTTTACACCAAGTGGAACTAGTGGAAGTGGCGTGCGCGTCCTAACTCTAACCTAACTAACCTTTGTGACGCTGGTTTTGTTTTTAGCTAATAATTATTGATAAGATATTTTAATTACTAGTAATACTAGTATATTGTGTGTAAAATACACAGAACAATAAAGGTTAGTTTGTAAACATTTCTGTGAAATATACGTAACCTAAAATCTCAGGTATGACATTTTCATAACAGCGGTCGGTTGTGGTCGGTCGATCAGTGTGACTTAGAACTGTGAATTTGAACTATTTCACCTGTTGGTCGTAGCCGGTCGATCGCGGACGGTCGATCATGGTCGCTCAGTGTGATTCCTGACTTAGTCTTCAGAAGGTATTATTCTGTAAAATCTTTATTTTTATACGAGAAATTGTCGAAAACGGCTAAGTAACTACCCATATTATTAAAAAATTAATACGTTTTAAAATAAAACCGTGCACTATTCATAATTAAACGAATTTATTAGAGAACGAATGAAGAGTAAAAAATTTTCTTAAACAAATGTAAGTGAAAAAAGGCAGGTTATCAGCAAAAAAAAAATATTCAAAGGTTTCTCCACCAACCTCGTCGCATCGTTGGACTTTCTTAATAAATGCTTTATATGCGTTTCGTATCTCTTGCAATGGGATAGCTTGAATCGCTTCTCTAATTCTAATTTTTAAATTATCAAGATCAGGTTCAAATTGAGATGATTTTTTTTCTTGTGACGAACGGATTTTGATAAAAGAAAATAAATATCATTTATTTGCATATTGCTATGAGCCTATCAGAATTTTAAAAAAATTGCATTTATCTCCTAAACGAAGCAAAAGGCAGTGGCGTACACAGTTTTTGTTCCGCTTAAAAATAACACCCTGTATTATATCTCCAAAATAAAGCGGTTGCGGACCTATGAGCTTTTCTTAATATTATTCACGAATTATGACCCTCAAGAATCAGCATGCAATTATGAAACACCCCGTATAATTCTTGGCAATCTTGGGCAAAGAGCATAATCTGATAGAAAAAAAGGTTAAGGAAGAGAATATTTTATATGATACCCAACACAAGGCATTAGTTTGGTATATGTACAGTTTTGATACTAACAAATTTAATCGAAGAGAAAAAGTAAAAAATTTTGAAATACTTAGGTATCTACTGTAGATGAAGAGAGTTTGTCAATAATGAGTGAGTTACGTAAACAAATACTTGATTAATTTAGTAACGTTTGCCAAAGAAGTTTTGTATCATTGATTATCCCGAAACTTAAATTTTATTGGTCACAGATATGTGGGTGATAATCTAGTCAAATATGTAGGTAAATGCTTTGTTTACCAAATAAAATAAATTAAGTTTTAGTTCACTGAGGTATATGCTTCTTGGAAAAATCATGATTTGTTGAGAACCCGAAACAGTTCGCACCACGGATTTTAATTTTTTTCTTTTTCATTTTAAAATAGAATGATTGACCAACAAAACAGTTTAATTGTGGTTTCACCACAGATATTCACACCCGTAAGCCATGCATTATTTTGATACTATTTTTCTGAAAATGTATTTCTCCCTGTGCCTTTCTCCCGTGTTAATTTAATTCGACATTTTAGGGGTCGGCCGATCATTGTTTTTTAATTTAATTTGTTCACCCAATGAAAAAAATTAAACTTAAAATATATTGAATAAGATAAGGTCACTTTTTACCTCGGTTTCAACTTGGTTTTCCATGTCGTTGGGTGCGTTACCCTCAATTTCTCGGAATGTCCAAGCAGGATAGTTTATTTAAATTTTAAAACACTTACCTGAGCTCATAATATTAAAAAAATAAAATCGAAAGTTTTGTTTTTCAACAGATAACACCTGCTCTCACTTATTTTACACAAAATTAGTTCTTTTCTTTCACGAATAATCACAAAAACTTTAAAAACCACAGATCAATATACAAAATCTTTCCTGTCGATAATGAGTATTAGATATAACCACTTTAAATTTAGCGGCAGGTTCGACGTTGCCGAGCCTGGGTTTTAATGTCGATACATTGTGTATGTTGGGTTGCCTATCTTCAAGTCTGAAATACTTTGTCTTCGGTGCTGATATTCTAATGGCAGTGTAGGCATACCGACCCCAGCCTAAGTTACTTGAAAAGTAATACAATTTATTTTATGGCGGCTGTAGTTTGCGAGTATGAGGTGCAAGTTGATGTAGATAAATAATATAATATACTGTCTGTTTGACACTGCCAGACACTGTGCAATTAAAAAGTCTCATTACAGCATGCTTTAGTGCATCTTAATTTCACTTAAACTATCTTATTATTCATTGACTTCTTAATTTCCCCTTAATTTGTAACTTTGCCCCACGCATATACATAAAATAAAACCGAAAACTAAATTAAATATTAAACTTTTTCTAGGTGGTAGGAGCAGTTCTTGCCCTTTGTTTATCAAATTGCATCAAAGGCAGAGAAAGACAAGGAGCTTACTACTAATTAAGAAAACCAACACAGAAGTTGCACAGAATATTGTTTACACAGAAAAACATTTCCCCAAATTGCATTTCCGAAGGAGTTTCTCAAGAAAAAAACTTTGCAAACAAATTTCTCAGGAGACTGGTTTAAGTGTGTATTATTATTTTTATTGTAATCAGTATTGTGTATATATAACGATTGTCTCATTGAATTAGGGTCATACGTAACAATTTTATAACTTAACGTATTCTTAGGGTAGGAATAAATTTTATGTTTCCCATTATTTTCCATTTAATGAAAGCTTTATTTGTGAAGTATCTCAGATTTATTCGTCATTTACTAGATAAAATGTGGTTTACCTAAATTATAATTATTGTATAATTTCCAGCAATAAAATTTTTAATTTAATTGCATTTTTTTTGTTGTTTAAGAAAGCCCAAGTAAAAAGCTTCCGTAACATTCCTCGAATTACACAGGCCTACGAAGAATTTATACAGAATTCTGTTCCGTAGCTATATTTTCTGTGGTATTATCAAAGAAAATATAGCACGCTATTATTTTCTTCGGTATTACGGATGCGTGAAATGGCATCATCCGAATGGAGACGCGTGGTACGGATGTGCAGAATACAGGGGATTCTCTATGCTTGGCGAAGAAAACAAATTACATCTGAAGGAAATAGAGGAACTGAAATTCAATACAGGACTGTTTTCGAATAATTTCTACACAGCAATGACCAAAGAAAAAATGACACAAACTGTCTCCGTCCAAAAGGCTAAAAACATTATTAGTAGCCCATCTGTGGCTCGTCGTAAGATAGTGCTTTTCAGTGATGACTATTGTAAGTACCTTTACCATCCTTTAAAGAAGAGCTTGGGTAATAATACCGCGTTTTTTACTTTATTATTTATTTATTTTATTACTTTACTTAATAAGTAAATGCTTTTCTTCACTACGCCCATGGTTTGTTTATCATTTTGGTGTTAGCGATTGAAGCGTTTTTTGTGGCAAAAAAAGTTGTTTCTTGAAGAAAGATAAGAAGGGAATGTCTCATACTTATTTTAAATAGGAATTTAGTACATAGTTTGCGATTGATTCGACCAAACTTTGTTGTTAAAATACCTTTCAACGCTTTATACATAAATTAACCATGGTATATTCCACGGCAGAAAGGGATGAAATTATCGAAATATTTTTCGGAAATAATCAGTGCGCTAATAGAACAGCAATGAGCGACATGAGAACAGTAACGTGCACCAAAAATATGTTTTAGAACTTGTAGCTAAATTTCGGGAAACTGGATCAGTCGTCATTAAAAAGCGCAACATTGAAAATCACATAAGGAACGAAGCAATGTAAGTGGGGGTTTTAGGGCAAGTTTATGTAGATCCTACGTTAAGTACCCGCAAATTGGATACTGTGTGTGGTGTTAGTCGACGTAGTATCCAACGGATTCTAAAGGCCCATAGTTTTCATCCGTATAAAATTCACCTTTTACAAGAACTTAATGAAGACGATTTTGATCGGCGATTACAATTTTGTGAAGATATGAGTGAACGAATTATATACGATAAACATTTTCTATTCAACACTGGCTTTTCCCACGAATGTTCCTTTTTCTTAAATGGCGTAGTAAATCGTCATAACTGCTGATATTGGTCCGATTCTAATCCCAGAATTTATCGTGAGGTACACACACAGCAGCCACAAAAAATAAATGTTTGGTCTGGTATTTTTGGCGATCATTTAGTCATAGTAGTCATAGTCAATCATACTTTATTGTCCATTTTTGTCATTGACAAAGCAATCACTAAAACTAAAACTTCAATAAACACCAATATTCTTAATGTTACTTTAGTTGGTCCTTTTTTCTTACCTGGAAATTTGACCGGTGAAATGTATTTGGAATTACTGCAAGACGCCATAGATCCTGGCATTAACAGCCATAATTGAAAATCAGAATGATCGGCGGTACATTGCGAATAGGTTGATGTTCCAACAGGATGGTGCCCCACCACATTACGCATTACGTGTACGACCATACTAAGATCAGACGTTTCCAGGTCGATGGATTGGTAGAAGAGGTGCCATTAAATGGCCCCCAAGATCGCCAGATTTATCACCTTTGGATTTCCTTTCTGTGGGGTCACTTAAAAAGCAAAATCTATGCTACTCAGCCAACATCGCTAGAAGATTTACGACAAAGAATTGTGAATGAGTGCCTTCAAATTACTCCTCAAATATTGCAAAATCTTTATTACTGCATGGAGAGTCATGGTGGTCATTTCCAACATTTACTTAGCTGACGGGTCAGTTCATTTTTCATTTTTACACTACTTTGCTGCCAAATGTATTGATCTCCACTAATGATGATGTATTAGAGTTTTATTTAAGCTTTAAATCAATAAATCTCCAAACCTACTAAATTGAAGTACATGAATTTTATTTTACATCATTATAAAGGGAATTGCAGGACCTTTAAAATAAGGTATCACTCGACCCCCCTTTTTCATTTAAGATTTTAGGGGTGGTGCCACCCCCGCCCAGGGGGCTGCACGTGTTAACGTGATTTTTTGCCAATTTTGTGTCCCCCTCGAAAACAAAATCGACGGGTCTGAGCGTTTTTCCAAAAAAGAACTGAGCTGCCAGTAAATGACTTTGTTTCGTTTTCGATGCGCCACCATGTATAGACAGGTCGTTAAACGAGCTAAGGAGCGCTATTATGGTCAACCAACGTATTTCTTATGCGGGTAACAACTCTAAAGAACAGTGGGCCATAATCAACAAGGTAAGAGGAAAAAATAATTCTTTACATCCCTCGGTTGATTTGGAACCCGATGCGTTAAACCAATTCTACTGCTCTGTGGCGCAAAGTTTAACCACCGACTTACCCTGTCAGATGAATCCTCTCGATTATCTTAACGCGATATGTGGTGCCCACAGGATTTCTATCTGACTATTACGGATATTGAGGAGTTGCAGGGTATCTTTAAGCAAATAAAAAACAAATGTTCGGCAGGATCTGATGGTATTTCGGTCAGAATATTGGAGTGCTTACCGAAGGTCTCACTTCATGCTCTTGTCGATGCCATTAATGTTTCTTTTCTACGGGGCTAATTTCCTTCTTGTTTAAAAAATGCGATTGTCGTTCCCTTGTTTAAGGGGGGAAGTCCTGAGGATCCTTCGAACTATCGACCTATTTCACTCCTTTCCACCCTTTCGAGAGTAATTGAAAAAATAGTGAAATCCAGACTACTTAATTTTTAAACAACTAATAATATTATAACTTCATCTCAGTTTGGCTTTCAGTCATCCAAAAACACTGGTGATGCCATTTTCTCACTCCTAGAGAATATGTTCCTTAATTTAAATGATGGCGATGCTGTCGCGGCAGTATTCTGTGATTTCTCCAAGGCATTCAACTGTGTGAATCACCGAGTGCTGCTGCGAAAGCTTCAGCACTATGGCATTCGTGACACAGCGCATGGATGGATCTCATCATATCTTTGTGAGCGACCGCAGGCTGTGTCCATTGATGGAAGATGCTCTGGTCTGTCTAGTATTGAGTTTGGGGTGCCCCAGGGTTCTGTGTTGGGCCCTATCTTATTTTTATTGTATATAAACGACCTTACAAGTATAGCAATTAGTGGCCAGTTTACACTTTTCGCCGATGACACCACTCTTCTGTGGCATTCAAGCAGTGGTGAACTTTTAAAGAGTGTCATAAATCAAGATCTTCAAGAAATTAAAACTTGGTGCGACTCTAATTATCCTTGTTTGAATGTTAAGAAAACTAATATTTTGACTTTTGGACTTGACTTTAATAAGAAGTTAGCATCGGGGTGCTTTGCTATTAGAGTGGTGTCACAAGAACTAGGTTGTTCAGCGGCAAAGATGGTATACCACTCGCTGCTTGAGTCCCATATGAGATATGGTATTGCATTTTGGGCATTCTGCAATCAACAGCTTTTAAATTCTAAAATTCTCTTTTCTTTGTAAAAGAGAGCGCTTAGGTATATGAGTGGGGCAAAATATCGCGACCATTGTCGGCCATTATTTAGAAAGTTTGGTATTTTAACGGTTATATGCCTTTTTATTTTAGAAACGGTATGTTTAATACATAAGAGATCTTCAAGCAACAATTCTCAAAATGTATACAGCACCAGGCAAAGCTCTAACCTTCGGCTTCCAATTTCTAGTTCGACATTGACTAAGCGCTCTCTAATTTACGAAAGCATTAAAGTGTATAATCATTTGAGAGTGGAGTTTAGATCTTTGGATTATGTGCGTTTCCGCATAGCGATGAGAGACCTTCTGGCACAAAAGGCGTATTACAGCCTGGATGAGTACTATCGGGATGAAATTTGACACTTCTTGTGGACTTTATTTATTATAATATTTTTTGAAATTAAGTTATTTTTTTTTCAAACTATTTTAAGTTGTTGTTTGGCTTATTTTGTATGTTTGCTTTTATTTTTTTAACACGTCTTAGATTGTAGGATAAATTTAGCATTAGTTGCTTTGTCTATAATATATAATGTATTTTTGACAATAAAGCATGTTAAATTAAATAAATAAATAAATATATAGAAATGTGGATTTTTAGAACTCCACATCCTTATTTATTGGGAATTTAAATAATAAGAAAGATAAAACCATGCTTCGATATTAAAAATGTCATTTTCAAAGACGTTTTCATTATTATGCAAACTACCCATAAACCACTATAAAAATTGCATTCGCACAACAGATTCTTGGACTGAGCTTAGACAATAATCGTGCATATGCAGCTCACATGTCATAAGGTTCACAAGACTTAATGGTTCATTTGCAAAAGCCTGAGGCAAGTCATTTATATAGATAAGAAATAGAAAAGGTCCCAATACACTTCCTCTCCTCTCCACACTCCAGCAAAGGATCATCGACGTTACTAGACTACGTGTGCAGTAATTTTGACAAGAATGATATTGAATGTAGGGTACTGGGTGCGGGATTGTCGGATCATGAGGCAATTGTATTTCAATTTTCTTTTGATTCTGATTTTGGCAGATCTAAGCATTCGAAACATGGAAGATTGTTTACTAAGAAGAATTATGATAGGTTTGAAAAGGCATGTAGGGAAGCCAACTGGCACATGAATATAAATTCTTATGTACCGCTGAATGAATTTCATTCGATTTTGTTAAGTATTTTTAAAGACTCATTTCCTCGAACTAAAATAAAATGTAAACATAAGAAGCCATGGTTTTCAAGGGGTTTGAAACTGTCATCAATAAATCTACGATCTTTACATCATATCAGAAAATTTGCTATAGATAATGTCCAATTTGCCGAATACTTTAACAATTATCGTAAAATTTTTAGAAAGACTGTAAAAGCTGCAAAGCAGTTGTATTTCAAAAATAGAATAACTAATTCAAAAAACAAACAAAGGGAAGCCTGGAAAATCGTGAACGACCTGAGAGGGAAAAGGAATATCGCACAGGTGGATTTAAACTTGAACTGCAATCAACTTAATGATTTTTATTGTTCCTTGGCTGAGAATCTAAGTGGAAACATAACTTCTAATCACGACTTTAAACAATTTCTGGGTAAGGTCAAGGTAGCTCACTCTTTTTTCCTGAGTCCTACAGATTCAAATGAAATTAGGGCTGTTTTTAAAGAAATTAGTAACAGAAACTCATCAGGATGGGACGAACTATCGCTGAACGTTTTCTTGCATCTTCCTGGTAACGCTTTGGAGATATTGGCGGATGGTATAAATCACTCTTTTGTTACGGGAGTTTTTCCATCATGCCTGAAGAGAGCAACTGTTATACCTTTATATAAGGGAGGTAATTCCAATAATGCCTCAAGCTTTAGACCCGTGTCTTTACTGCCGACCTTGTCTAAAATAATTGAAAAACTTGTTAAAAAACGATTACTGTCTTTCTTGAGTAAGTACGATCTGCTTTGTACGCAACAATATGGATTCCAGGATTCGAAGGGTACAAACGATGCTATTTTTGCATTTCTTGAAGGATTGTATCTGGGTCTAAATGGTAATGAGGTGGCTGCAGCAGTGTTCTGTGACTTGTCTAGGGCATTTGACTGCGTGAGTCACGGAATACTGTTGTGGAAACTTGAAAGGTATGGGGTGAGGGGAACCGCGCTGGAGTGGTTTGGGTCATATTTGTCTGGTCGTTTTCAGGCGGTAAACTTTCACCATAAACTCTCGAATCAAAGGGAAGTTCGGTCTGGAGTACCCCAGGGGTCCGTTCTTGGCCCCTTGCTGTTTTTGTTGTACATTATTGATTTAACAAATATTAATATTAAGGGACGGTTTACTTTGTTTGCGGATGATTCGACAATACTTTGGACTGGCACAAGTTCGGAAGAACTTGAGACTGATGTGAGGAGTGATCTGCTTAAGGTAAAGGAGTGGAGTGATGCCAATCTTCTGTCGCTAAATGTTACAAAAACAAATATAATGACTTTTAAATGCCTTTTTGATGGAATAACTGTTGGGAACCAGATGCTGAATAGTGAATGTGTGAATAAATTTTTGGGTGTATATATAGACCACAAGCTAAAGTTTGAAAAGCATATTACGTATCTCAGTAAAAAATTGGCCTCAAATTGCTATGCAGTCAAAATAATATCAAACAATTTGGACTGCGCAACCACAAGGACCGCGTATTTCTCATTAATAGAGTCACATTTAAGATATGGTGTATGTTTTTGGGGGTATTGTCCCCGATATCTGTTCAATTTATTGTTTGCCTTGCAAAAAAGGGCCGTAAAATATATGTGCAATGCAGAACCTAGAGACCCTGGTAGACCACTCTTCTTAGCTCAAAATATATTAACTCTGCCATGTTTATTTATATTGGAGACTGCTTGCCTTATTTTTAAGAAATTTAAGAGTCAGATTAATTTATTATCGGTATATAATACTCGCCAAGTGTATAGGATTGGTCTGCCAATACCAAAATCTAGCCAGACTAAGAATTCCATAATATTTGAGGGTAAAAAAATATTTAACCACCTTCCACTGTGTATAAGAGGGTGTCAAAGTGATAAGAAATTCAGGAGGGAAGTTAAAGCTCTTTTGATCACCAAGGCTTATTATACTATAGATGAGTTTTTCCAGGAAAATTTTATTTGATTATGGGTGGTTATTTACCTGGTATTTTTAAAGTGTATCGCGATTTGTACCTTTTTCTGATTTTTGTAACCTAATTCGTTAAGTGTTTCTGCGCATATATACATGGTGTTTGAGGTACTATATATTGTTGTTTGTTTACTGTTACTCATATACATTGTTTTTGTTTTTATTTTTTAATATTTTAAATTTGTTTCTGAAAGTGCTTTGTCAATGAAATTTTATATTTTTTAAGACAATAAAGCTATGTTTGATTTGATTTGATTATTCAAGAATATAGGGCTATTTCACCTGAGATACTTCACAGTGTGGCGGACAGATTGAATGTCGACTGTACTTGTGCTTATAAAAGAATGGTAACTATTTTGACCAATTCATAAAGTAACACACAGTTAAAGGATTTCAAAATTCAACTCTTTTATCATTATACTTTTGAGAGGTAGGTGGTAAAGCCTGTCCAGAAATATAAGGAAGTTACATTTTGCCTTTGAGTGGGATTCCAAGGGTCCATACAAAAACAAAACTCTGTTCCAAAATAAGTAAACACCATAAATAGTAATTTATGTCGGCGAGTCTAGATCAAGTAGTTATTGTTATAGAACTTTATGTTTGGTTGGATATTGACCCGACCGGGATCAACCAATTTATGTTTTAACACTTTTATAAATTGTTTAGTCTAGGATAAGGGACAAGGAACGCACTTGATATTATTAAAAAGGTAATATGTAAAGTTGAGTGAAAATGAGAAAAAGGGGGAGGAGTCATTGAAAAGTATTAGACGAAGTACTACCGGCTCCGGATCGCTAGTTCTTTGTTTCTTTATTTCATTTTTTTTTAAATTATTTTACCTTGTGCTAAGTAGTTGGATTATTTTATTATAAATTGATATCATGTTG
Organism: Polydrusus tereticollis; assembly: GCA_963920685.1. Lineage (NCBI taxonomy): Eukaryota > Metazoa > Arthropoda > Insecta > Coleoptera > Curculionidae > Polydrusus > Polydrusus tereticollis. The sequence goes on along the minus strand of OY987326.1, from coordinate 168,657,544 downwards.
TCAAGCGTGTGTCACTTGTTGTTTGAACTTGACTAATTTACATATAATAAGACAGTTAATTAATTGCAGTGTTTAAGTGTTTGTTTTCCGTGTTTAACAATAATAATGGCTGAAGAACAGACCTCCTGTTCTCTATTTCCGACATTTATTATTATAGAACCAAGTATGCTGAGATTGATTTTTCTTAATTAGACAACGGAGTAGGTTTATAGTTTTAAAACATGTTTTTTTTTAGTTGACTTTCGTTCTGTCTTCTTATAACATGCCCAATATGTTATTTTATTAAAAGGAGATAATAGACGCTTAAAATCAATTACGCTTTTTATTATAGTCCTTAACCTTATAATTCAATAGGTTATGGGCCTAGTCTTCGCGAAAATCGGATTATAGTGTTTATGTTTATAGTTTATATGCGCTGTCATTATAAAATGGATAGCAAAAACAATAAAAGAAATATCAAAAAATTTAACGGGGAAATATATAGTGTGTGGAAGTTCCGTATTAAGTCGTTGCTTGCGGAATTAAACATTCTTAACGTTGTTGAAGAAAAAATTCCCGATGAACCTAGCGACGAGTGGAAAAATAAAGACTAAAGTACAAAAAGTGATATTGTTGAATTTAAGATTTCTAGGTTTTGCTAAAAGACAATTACGAGCTAGAGATGTGTTTAAGAATTTAGATGCGGTCTATGAAAGAAGAAGTTAAGCTACCGAACTGGCTTTAAGAAAAAGACTTCTCACTTTTAAGTTTCGTGGTGAAAAACTTATTGCAACATTTCGCGTATTTCGATGATCTCATCTTCGAAGTACTATCAGCAGGAGCAAAATTAGACGAGATGGATAAAATTTTACATATTTTACTCACTCATCTACTCCTCATATGATGGTGTAATTACCGCCTTAGAAACACTAGGTGAGGACAATTTGAATTTATCTTTTGTCAAAACTAGACTTCTAGATTATGAAGTTAAACTTAAGGAAGCTATAACAACAACAAGTCTCAAAGATCTTTAAGCATCCACTAGTTTTCCACCCACCACACCTACCGTAGATTTAATCAAAATAAGAGGAGATTTAATAAAAATTTGAATCAAAATGAAAAATTTAAGAGATTTAAAAACCAGCCAACATTAAATGTGACCATTGTGGCAGAAAAAATCATTTAAAAAAGAATTGCCATTTTTACAAACAAATCCTTGAAAACCAACGAACAATTCAAACCGTTTATCTTAAATCCACATATTATGAAGACCAGGGATTTGCTGTTATGATGAATAGACAGGCACCAATAGTCCAAAGTAAATGTAACGAGGAATTATCACTTATTCTTGATTCTGGAGCGACAGACCACATTCTTAATCAAGAAAATCTCTACGGATTTCCTTGATTTGCCTATTTCTATAGAAATTATAGTCGCCAAAAATGATACCATTGTTACCGCAACAAAAAGGGGCTCAATTGATGTTATTTCCAATATTGGCATCAAAGGAAAACTTTAAAATGTTCTTTTCACTCCGGAGGTGTCGCACAACTTAATCTCAGTGCCACGCATGCAAGAAAATGGAATAACGGTAATCTTCAGCCAAAATGGGGTACACGTTGAGAAAGATAACGCCACCATAGCAACAGGTAAGCCATTAAATGGTTTAATAAGTACAAGTTTTAAAATATCTAAAAACCATCCAAATAATATTGTAAATACGGTTAATACAAACAACTACCAAATATGGCAGTCATTTTTAAAATTAAAGAATTTTCAAATGGTGACGAAATGAACCATATAAACAATCCTGATAAAAAGATGTGCGAAGATTGTATATATGAAAAGCAAACTAGATTGCCTTTTTCAGAATCAAAATCGAAAAACCATGTTCAACGACCGTTATTTACAATTCATTCTGATGTTTGTGGTCCCATAACATCTCCGACTATCGATAACAAAATTTTTTTTTTTATCGATGATTTCACACATTATACAGTAACTTACTTATTAGAACTTAAATCTGAAGTATTTAATTTATTTAAAGATTTTGTTGCAAAAAGTGAAGCACGTTTTACCTCTAAGATTAAGTATTTGTACTGTGATAACGGAGGTGAATGTTTATCAAATGATTTTAAAGAATATTGTGTTCAGAAAGGCATTATAGTTCATTTAAATATACCACATACACCTCAGCCAAACGGTGTAGCAGAACGGATGAATCGGACGATCATTGAAAAAGGAAGAAATATGGTGATTACGTTCGGGCTGGAAAAATCTCTTTGGGGTGAAGCAGTATTAACTGCTACATACCACGTTAATATTTTGCCAACCACCGCTCTGCACGTAAATAAAACACCATATGAACTGTGGCATAACAGAAAACCCAAAACAGAAACCTTAAAATTATTTGGGACCACAGTTTATGTCCATAATAAAACTAGGAAAACTAAATTTGGACAAAAGTTATTTAAAGGAATCCTAGTGGGATATGCTCCAAATGGATATAAGACGTATGTGGTAATGGAAAATTTTCTTTGTTGTTCGTGATGTAATTTTTGACAAGATGACTTTTAAAATCACTAGACCTTTAAAAAGTGATACCGATATTATTTCGGAGCATAAGGCTAAAATAACCGACTCAAACTCGGATAAATTAGGCAATTCTGAACTTCAAAATACTCCTACACAAACATCATATAATGACTTAAATCCAAAATTAAGGCGAGGTGAAAGAATCATCAGCCAACCCACTATTCTGAGGTTTCTGATCAAAGCATAGAAAATAATATTTATAGTTATTTACTATGTGCAAAAACTGTAGTTAGTACAATGCCAAATTCTTACAATCAAATTAAAACAAAAGATGATTGAAATAAGTGGGAGCAGGCCATAAAAATGTAATTCTCTTATTTTAACTGAAACATAGTAGTTAGTAAACAAGCCCATTGACAAAAATATTCCCGTGAAATATAAGGCAAGTTTTAGGTTTCTTGTAGCTTTTTCAAATCAATATAATATGTTAGCTCATCATATGGACGTCAAGGGTGGATTTTTTAACGGTACTTTAAGGGAAGAAATATATATAAAAGTTCCCTAGTGCATAAATACAAATAATGACTTAGTTTGTAAATTGCATAAGGCCATATATGGCTTAAAACAATCGTCAAGGTGTTGGTATCAACATTTTGAGGAAACCATTAAAAAGCTCAATTTTATATTCTTGGAAAAAGGTGACATAAACAAAAACATCTATGTTATTCTTTATGTAGACGACCTTTTAATTTGTACAGGCGATAAAACAGCAATGTTAAATTTTAAAAAAATGTTGATGAAAAATGTTTAAATGATTCAAAAGATTTGCTAGACGTAAATCTTTTTTTAGGAATTCGAGTCCGACGAACTAAAAATAAAATTATATTAGAACAATGTAATTATTTAAGAACAGGTTTACATAGATTTAATATGTCTGAATGCAAGGCCTGTCAAAACACCTCTTGAAAATAAATTGAATTACGTGAAATTAAATAGTGATGAATTTTTATATGCACCTTGTAGAAATTTGATAGGATGGTTAATGTACAGGGTTTTCGTTTATACAGGGTCGTTGGTATGTATGGAAACGGTCGAATATTTCTTAAAGTATAACAGTTAGCAAAAAATATTTTAGATAAAAGTTTTAGGGTTCTTTAAGGTGTATTAGAATTTTAAAGAAATAAGTACACAGGATAAGTCAGAAAACCGTAGGAAAGCAAATTTACCTTTTTTTAAATGGAACACCCTATATCTTCGAATATTTTTGGATTTAGCATGAAATAGCAATTATTTTTTAATTAGCGCATTATAGGTCTAAACTTAACAGTTTCCGAGATATCGACTTTTGAAAAATGACAATTTTCAACTTTTTCAGCTTCTAGCTTTTAAACGGTACGATTTAGAGTAAAACGGCTTACATGTCCCTATCTTACTTTTTTATGATCTTCCCAAAAACATCAACTTCCGGTTAAACCGGAAGTACTGTATTTCCGGCTTTTGAGTTACATCCGGTTTAACCGGAAGTTGATGTTTTTGGGAAGATAATAAAAAAGTAAGATAGGGACATGTAAGCCGTTTTGTTCTAAAAAAAGGTACCGTCAAAAAGCTAGAATCTGTCAACGTTCAAAAATGTCATATTTCAAAAGTCGATATCTCGGAAACTATTAAGTTTAGACTTATAATCCACGTATTAAAAAATAATTGTTATTTTATGTAAAATCCAAAAATATTCGAAGATATAGGGTGTTTCATTTAAAAAAAAGTAACTTTGTTTCTCTACGGCTTTCTGACTCAACCTGTATACCTATTTTTTTCCTATTCTAATACACCTTAAAAAACCCTAAAACTTTTATCCAAAATATTTTTTGCTGACTGTTTCACTTTAAGAAATAATCGACCGTTTCCATACATACCAACGACCCTGTATTTAGACCCCTATCTAAAGCGAAAACAATAAGAGATAGAAAAAAACTTTAATATGAAAGTTATAGTAGATTTTTACTGAATCATCAGAATCTTAGCAAAAAACTTTGAAAAGATGATTACAATGCCGAAAAAAATAAGCAATTTATGTTTTTTTGTGTATCTATTTTATTAAAATTATAGATATTTATTTTCTGATTCTAAAAATGTCTATATTAGCTCAAACCGTTTTTAAAATATTAGCAATCAACATTTTAAAAAGGTGTATTTATTTTCGTTTATAAGTCTAGATTGCCTTGAAAATCAAATGGCCTACATTGGTGATGCTTCTCTTACTATTAAAATAACATTTAGGAGGCGTTGAAAAATAAATGCAACAAGTTTAATTCCATTTGATATGTATTAATTTGTAGTTTGCTATCAAAATTTTTATTTAGTTATTAAGTATTAATATTTTAGTAACAATAATTAATTAAAATAAAAAATTTACTTTTACGATTGTTATTTAAATTTTAAAAGAAAATTAATGCAATGTTAAAAAGAAAAATAATTAAACATTAACAAAAAATTACTAATTTTCAACCTAACTCCCTTGATTTATTATACATTTTTGAATATTTCCTAATAATTTATGATTTATTGAGTTTATAATGAACCCTCGATAGTCTCTATTTAGCACCAAAATTTCTTCTCGAATTCTTTGTTCCAAAACTTTAATGTTCTCTGGCCTATTGTAATAAACAAGAAAGTTTAATTTAAGTACAGATAGTATAGGATTTTCAGTTAGTAATAAAGTGTACTTGAATCATGACTTGACAAGAAGAAACTCAGAATTGTTTAAGAAAGCCCAAGCATTCAAGAAGGATCACGACTATAAATATTTGTGGGTGAGCAACGGTAGTATTCTGTTAAGGAAAATGGACAATGACAAAGCTATCCTTGTCAACTCTGAAGACGATCTACAAAAAAACTAGGTAAAAAATTAAACGTAACATATATGAATGTCCAAAGTATTAGGAATAAAATGGATGAGATGCAATGTTTTGTAAGCAATGCTAACAGTGACATATTGCTATTAGCAGAAACTTGGTTATCAGAAAATGAAATTCACTTATTTGAACTTGATGGATACCAATCGGTACATTCATGTAGGAAAAAATTAGGTGGGGGAGCATCAGTTTATATAAAAAAAGGTATTAAATTTAGAGTTCTTGCTCAGGCAGCTGCTAATGATCTTGTAAGCTGGTTGTGTGTGCTTGTTGGTGAAAATAATCTAAAAATAAGCGTAGTCTACAGACCACCTAAAACATCTTACTCCTATGATGATTTGGAAATTTTTTTAGAGACTAACATCTTACAAAGATACCCGAAAAACCATGTCATCGTTGGTGATTTTAATGTAAACCTGTTAAATAATGATAGAGAAACACTAAGTTTTAAAAATCTTTTTATGCTGAACAATTTCTATATTAAAAATACCATAAATTTTGAAAATGCCACGCGAGTTACAACGAGCTCGGCTTCATTGATAGACCATGTGATTGTTGATCAAATATATAAAGATAAATGTATAGTAAATGTAGAATGTAATTCTCTGTCTGACCATAGTAAACTTGCCATTCAAATTGAAGAAAAGCTAAAGATTTTTAAACCTAAAGTACAATATAAATATAAGGCTATTAATCACAAGTTATTTAGAACCTTGTTTTGTGAAAGACTCCAATTGGAAAATGTTGATAATTTTAAAAAACTTATAGATTTAATATGTTTGTGTAAACAGGACGCTGAATATGAAAGAGCTATACGCTGTCGGGAAAACAATACATGGATTACTAAAGATTTGTTAGAACTAATTAAAGAACGCGATAAGCTCTATAAGAAACTGTGCCAGGACAGAAATAATGCAACACTGCTTACTAACTTTCGGAATTTAAAAAATCGAATTAGCAACAAAATTAAGGTATTAAAAAACTTACACTTTAGGAACAGATGGTGCGAGGCCGGTGACGATGCAAAAAAACAGTGGAAGGTCATTCACAGTTTAGTAAAAAATAAAAACAGTACTGTAAATATTAAAGCATTGGCTGTGGAGAATAAATTTATCGATGATCCTGTTGATATTGTTAACAATATTAATAAACACTTTTCCAATGTTGGTAAACATATAGTTGATGAGATAAATAATGAAGTCCAAACTCTAGCCCTAAATGACCATAATGTTAATGTAGTCTTTAATGAGGTTCATTGTCAAAATACTATATACATACAGCCCTCATCTATACAGGAGATATCCGAAATTATTGATAATTTAAAACGTAATTCTGCTCCGGGACATGACCAAATTACTCTCCGTGATGTCTGTAATTTAGGTGAGAGCCTTTGTAATGTGTTAGTTATATTAATTAATAACGTTATTGCTACTGGTATCTTCCCTGATGAACTGAAAATTAGCAGAATCAGTCCGATATTTAAGTCTGGTAGTAAGGAGAATATGGGTAATTACAGACCTATTAGTGTTGTTAGTACATTCTCCAAGATAATTGAAAAAATAATGAAAATGAGAATGTTAACTTTTATTCATAAGTATATTATTGTAGATGAGTATCAATACGGGTTTATTAAGAACAGTAATACACTAGGTGCCACTATGGACCTTGTAAATAAAATCTCAACAGACTTGGATAATAGGAAAATAGTGGTTGCCGTTTTTGTAGACCTCAAGAAAGCGTTTGACGTCGTTAAGTTTGATGTTTTATTAAATAAGTTAAAAAACCTAGGTTTTAGAGGAGTTATGTATCAGTTGATTAAAACTTATTTGTTGGGTAGGAAACAGTATGTTAAAATGGAAAATATCATCAGTAATAGTGAAACCAATGAATGTGGGGTGCCACAGGGTTCAGTTCTCGGACCCTTGCTGTACTCTCTTTACGTCTTAAGTTTAAGCTCCGCAGGTCTTAAAGCACGGTATTACACATTTGCTGATGATACGGTTCTGTTATACAGTTCTGAAGGCGAGGAGAGGCTCGAGCATTCTATAAATTCAGACTTAGAACGATATGCAGATTGGTTGCTATATAATAAACTGAAAATCAACATTTCAAAGACTAAATTCATGATATTTAGGCAAAAAAATAGAGCTCTAGAAATTCCTACCATTAAAATAAAGAACGAAGAAATCGAGAAAGTTTCAGTAATAAAATATCTAGGTTTATATTTGGATGAACATTTAAATTGGAAGGATCATATATGTCATGTAACCAACAAAATTACGCCGATGGTGGGGGCGATATTTAGATGCCGTAACTATTTAACACAGACCAGTAAAATGAACATATACAATGCATATTTCCTATCTCGTTTTAGATACCTAGTCCCAGTTTGGGGCAACTGCGGTGTTGTCGAATTTCAAAAAATGCAGATAATGCAAAACAAAATTTTGAAAGTTTTATTCAATTATCATCGTCTAACTCACACGGATGATTTATATAGGGATTTAGGTGTCATGAAATTGAACCAGGTACGGGAACTGGAACAATGCAAATATATATTCAAAGTATTACATAAAAAGCAAAAATCAAACACTACGATAAGACTCTTGGAGAATGTACATAACCATTACACTCGAGCTCATGATAGCATTTTTCTGGAAAACGTCAGAACAAACAAAGGAATATTCAACCCCATTTCTCAGGCTTCTGATAGGTATAATAAATTACCAATAAATATTAGAGAAGTAAATAATGCAAAAAAATTTAATATGATGTTAAAAGAGTATCTAAATAACATCGCCACATAATTTAGGTCATATTTTATAACTTGTTGTTTCCATGTTGATGTGTATTTTTTTCTTTCTTAGTATTGACATATTTCGTTTTCTTTGTTTATCCTCGTTACCAGTGTTTTATACACTGTTTAGAGGGTTTAGATAGTGCTAAGTTTATTGTATTTACTCCTTACTTGAATAAACGATTTTCCAAAAAAAAAAAAAAAAAAAAAAAAACTTTGTTTTTTAAATAGCCCCAAAGAAAAATATACAGCACCGTCAAATCGGGGCTGTTTGCCGACCACATTATTGGCCCGTTTCTTCCAATCCACAAATTATATTTTTCATTTAAATACCTTGTAACAGGGGCAACATTATGGGCTGGCGCACCGTCCTGCTGCCAGATTAGCGTAGCGTGTTGGTTGAGAAGAAGCTCTTCTAAAAAGTTTTCAATCTCATTCAAGAAATTCCAAATATCTTAGGCCAGTTAAAGTCCTATTAAAAATTATTGGACCAATGACTTTATTTCCTATAATGCCGCACCAAAGATTTATAGACCTACGGCCCTGAATTCTAATAGGCTGAATTTTGTGGGGATTAAAAGTTGCCCAAAAATGTTTATTTTTTCGATTAAACATACCAGCTGTGCTGAAAGTTGCCTCGTCGGTGAATAAAATTTTGTTTAAAAGATTTCCATCAATTTCACGCCTTCTTGAAATATTCAAACAAAAGTCTAACCGCTGTCTCTTGTCATCTTTTGTTAATTTTCTGCTGCAGAATATCCCATTTTATTATTATAAATACGAAGAAAAATATTAGTTTATTACAAGCAAACAAGTAAGCAATGCCAAAAATGTCATAATAACATTTGTTTCCCATGACATTCTAGACGTAATAATTGCAATAAAAAAAGGCCGGCAGACTTTATCATTTGATTTTCAAGGCATTCTAGACTTATAAACGAAAATAAATACAACTTTTTAAAATTTTGATTGCAAATATCTTAAAAACGGTTTGAGCTAATATAGACAAACTATATATTTTTGGAATCAGGAAATAAATAATTAATTAATTAATATATAATTTTAATAAAATAGATACAGGGTGTTCCATTTAAAAAAAAAAAAAAACATAAATTGCTTATTTTTTTCGGCATTGTAATCATCTCTTGAAAATTTTTTGCTAATATTCTGATGAATTAGTAAAAATCCTAAAACTTTCGTATTTAAAGTTTTTTTCTATCTCCTATTGTTTTCGCTCTAGATAGGGGTCTAAATATAAACGAAAACCCTATACGTAATGTTATGTACTCGTCCCGACTTATGTATAGCCATAAATATTTTAAGCAGGCACCAAAGCAAATCAAGCAAAGAACTTTGGACGTGCTTTAAAAAGAGTCTTAAGATATATTAAGAGTTCCGTTGACCTAAAATTGACTTATAGGTACCCGAAATGATAATTATGTCAATATGATTGAAGGTTACCTAGATTCTGATTGGGGAAATAATGAGGTAGATAGAAAAAGTACAACAGGACATATATTATATTAAAAGCCTTTGGAAATTGTAGGTACAATTTCTTGGAATTCCAAGAAAAAATCTCAGTAGCCGCCTCTTCGACAGAGGCTGAATATTATGGCCCTTTTCGAATGTGTAAGAGAGGCTATTTGGCTGAGAAACTTATTAATAAGTATAAAACTAAATGTATTAAACCCAATTCCAATTTTTTAAGACAATACTGGTTGTATTAGTATCGCTAAAAATCCAACAAATCATAAAATGACTAACCATATTGACATAAAGCATTATTTTTCTCGTGAACAAATATTACAAAATAAAGTAAGAATAAAATATATTCCAACAGGTGAACAACTGACCGATGTTTTCACAAAACCTGTACCAGCCATAAAATGTATGTTCATAAGATCAGCAATTGGTGTACAGTGTACAGTAATTACTATTTAATAATTGCAACAGTTTTATTTGAAATAATGTATTATTACTTATATAAGTTTTATTTTTGAGTAGGAGTGTTGTGTTATTATTATGGAACCAAATATGCTGAGATTGATTTTTCCTAATTAGACCACGGAGTAGGTTTATGGTTTTAAAACAAAATTTGTTTTTTTTAGTTGAGTTTTGTTCTGTCTTCTTATAACATGCCCAATATATTATTTTATTAAAGGAGATAATAGACTCTTAAAACCAATTACGCTTTTTATTATAGTCCTGAACCTTATAATTCAATCATTTTAAACGTCACTTGAAATAGTGACATAACTTAAAAAAACGCATTCTTCTACAATAACATAAAAAGAGGACAATGCAAACAATTTTTACGGTAATATTTTATTAGGGAAATACTGAATGTATTTTTTGTGAACTAAATGTTTTAATATCAGTAATGTAGTTTTTTGCAGAAAAGCCAAATGAGGCTTTTGTTTTGAGATGTGTCACTTTTCTTTTTGTAACCAAAAAAATCTTTTTTTAGTTGTGTCACTAATATCCATTAAGTTTTGAATATGAAATAACAGAACAATGCGTAGAATGAGCTAGCTTCATGAAATGGAAAGAGTTTTGTGCAGAATATTAAAGGCTGGTAAGAATTATTAGAAACAATTTTATTTACAAAATTTATTTCTTTCCCCACAAAGTATGACACACGAAAACATCGAATTTCTGGTGATTATTGTGTTTCCCTCTTAAATCTTCGGTAATAAACCCCAATTCATTTTTTCAATGTCTGTACGTATTGGTCGGTCGTTTACATCTAGAGTAGCTTTAAAAAACTGTTAATATACTCTAAATTTTCTTCCGTCGATTTCAAAATAAAAATTATTAAAGGTGACCGCTCACTTGGACGAAGCGGCGCTTGGCGTCGCACAGCGTATTTTTTCCGTATGAGAGTTAAATGAAATGTAAGTAAATGTACCGAGTGTCCCACTAAGAATGGCTGTCTCAGAAAGTGTTAGTCGTATGGCTTGCGGAAAAAAATATATTAGGTAAAGTGGTCATGAGAAATTACTGGAAATTATTTTCAAGTTTCTCAGACTGGCGCTAGAGGGCGCAACAGTAACGGTAAATATGAATAACGAAGTTTCCTTAAAAGTCGCCTAGTTAAGGTATCCCGAAAATAACATTTTTGTATATTTCGAAGATTTATTAATAAAATTCACCTACAGAACGTGTTCGTCACTTTTCAAATAAAGTGGTCGGGGAAGGTTGAACATTATTTGTAATAAATAGTGATAACTCCGGTCTGGCTTAACATAATTTAGTAAACTTAGTTTTGTTAAAAAGGGCTTTTCTCACTCTATATATCATCTTATGAACTACGGCAATATGTGTTTTACACTAGGCGCTAGGGGGCGCTGTCTTACAACTTCACACACATTAAGCGTTTTTTCCATAATTGTAAATATAATAGTATATTCAATTTTACCTGATTACAAGGACGATTAAAAGTCTTAGAAGTCTGCGAAAACCGCAAATTAATATCTATTTTCAATCCGGAGATATCAACAACAATAATCATAATTACGGAACATTATGATTTTATTTTCAAGTTGCCATTGTAAAGGTTTTTTTAAGAGTCAAATAGGCCTTAGAAAAACAAAATATGAAGGTACGTATGTTTCAAGCAAATATATCGTTACGACAATAATTCTCAGTGGCGCCCTAAATGTTCAAATTGTCGCCCATCGTTCTGTATACACGACTCCAATTTCTCTCTGGTTGATGCAGGTAATTGTAAATATTTTTTTTCTGGCAAAACAGCTCATCCAACGAAAAATATTGAAGAGGTAAAATAGCTTCCAAATACATCCAGTCACTCGACAAAAATATCTGGGTTGTCATAACGCCGTTGATATAAAAAATTAGGAGAAATGTTGACGTATTATATCACTTTTATAACACTTCCACTTATTTACAGCCGGTGACTATACTACTAGAAAACGTCATTTTGTAGTATTAGTCTACATACTAAAAATCATTAAAATCGATTAACAGGTTTTCACGTAATTTAGGAAAAACCAATATTTTTACAAATTTTTGACGCCCTTTACCGGCTGAACGAGACAATTTTGGATAATATACCTAAGTCGGCTTAGATCGACCTATTTTGACGTCAGGAGTCTGTCGTCAAACGTTGTACACGTATTTTCCGGATACCCTGTATAAATAAACTAGAAATTTAACTCGTCCTATTCGAAAATACTGCCTTCACTAAAAAAACGTCGACTTTCCACACGAGTAAGAACTAATCCAGCAGTGACAAGAAAGAAAGTGTCATTCTATCAGGGCCGCGCCAACCACGTGTGCAATGGGTGCACCGCACACGGGCGGCAAGTCTAAAAGGGCGGCGCGCGACGGCCACCACCCGATAAAATCCAAAAATGTTTTGTCTATATAATATAGCAATATCCCGGCGTCAATTAAAATAAAAATAACACCGAAAAATCAAGTAACTACTTATTTTATAAAGGCCGCGTCGCGATTGCCTCTCATCGTTTGCCCTTTAGAAGTTTTGCAATATATTTTTAAAAATTACTTATTTGATACCTTCCCTAATATTTCGATTGCTTTAAGAATCCTATTAACCCTTCCAATATCAGTTGCAAGCGGAGAAAGATCATTTTCAAAGCTAAAGCTGATTAAAAATTACTTAAGATCCTCGATGAACCAGGAGAGACTTAATAATTTGGCATTCATTTCGATTGAATCCGAGTTATGTGAACAACTAAATGTAGACCAAATTATTAAGGATTTTGCAACAATTAAGGCAAAGCAAGTGCCTTTTCTATAAATACCTACGTTTTATGCATAATATTTTATTTTAATTTCTCTTTTATTGTTTTAATTATATAATATATTACTTTTCAGTTGCTTAAGTTTAATGTTTTGTTTAAGGTTTTTTTATTACTTATGCGTTATTTTATTTGTGCTGTAAAAATGAAATACACAATTTTATAGTTTTTTATTAAAACTTAAAAGTATAAACGTCTTTTTCTTTGAACTTCTATCACCGTCTTTCATATTCTATAGGGGTAATAGGGGGCGGCCACTTATCGTTTGCACACGGCGGCAGAAACACCTGGCGCGGCCCTGCATTCTATCGTCGTTACTAAAACAGCCCCTCTCGTACGAATACACAAGTGACAATGTTTTACAGTCAACATGCAGCAAATCTACTAAAGAGAACAGTGATACTACTGTCATCTATCGACCACTACTTAACATACAATTATGTCGTTTTTCTACAATATAAATTAAAATTTGTACTTTTCAACGCTTATAATAACTAAAAATGGCCAGTTTTTTAGTTGTGACACTTTTCCAGGTGACTTGGTATAAATACAAGACCAATTTATTCATTTTTACTTAACCTAACGAAGCTGTCATGCAGTTAGTTTTAAAAACACGTCTGGAGGGTGGAACTCTCCATGCAAAGAACTGGAATGGTATTTAATTTAAAGTTTAAATTGGAAATTTAGTAGATCGGTTTCTAAGGGTTTAGAAGTTTTAATGATTTTATTGAGTCGACTACACGTTTTTGGAGATCATGTATAAAAGTTTTCTAAAGATGGACAGGTGGAGTTAAAAGAAAATAAAGTTTCAAAGGCGTTGCTGGCAAAAAAATATGACTTTCGCATGACCGCTTGCCCTATGCTTCACCTTAACATTATATATCTCTATAAACAGATGAATGCTAAAACTGTGGTTCTGATATACCGATACCATAGCGATTTATAAAATTTCTAAGAGCCCCAGAGCATCACAGCAGAGAGAAAATAGTGTAAAAACCGAGCAATAGGCTAACTTTACTCCTAGACATTATTTATTATTCATTATTTTGTGTGACTAATTTTATATTTCACATTAGGTATTTCTGTTCGGTCGTTTACAGTTTATTTACTTGAGATAAACTGACTAATCTTTACGAGAAGTTGATATGGCTTATCAAATAATGCGCAAAATAAATAGCTTCAAAATATATTGCTTTTTAGTGCGAGAGAATAGTGCCAGAGATAGTGTTTCGAAGTGAAATCTGATAATTATTCAATATGGGGTGCTCCGAAGGATTGGCCAGGATATTGGTCTTTGTAGCTAATTTTTGCTTCTTAGTAAGTATTTTAGTTAAATTACAAATTGCAAGTTTCTTATTATTACCGTGTTTTACTTTAAAGAGGCTAGTTATCTTTAAATAATCTCGTCGTAACGCATTCTGTGTTTTCATTGTAAAAATTAATATAAATAGGTGTATATACTTATATATACTTTATGCGGAACATATATGCATGTTCTAAAAACATTGCGTTAAAATCAGGAACAGTTTGCTAGTCTGAAAACACAGTGGCGTAACCAGGAAACAAGCTCCGTAACTTACTATTTTGAAATACTTTTTTATATTGCATTTTTTAATTTTATACACGATTTTTTTTAAATTTTCCTCATATAATTATAAATAGAATGAAAAACAGATGGCTTGACTTACAAATACAAATATAGAAAAGTTTTAAAAAAATTATACGTTTATGGCGAAACAATCAATGACACATGGGACGCCCCAAAGATTTGATATCTTACATATCCAGTTAAAATATTTTTAATAATGCGATGTTGTCGCTTCTACCAGAAGGTAGTAGCTACTTTGATATTTTATTAATTTATAGTTTAGATGAAATATAATTCTGTGTTAAGAGTGTTATATTTGTCATATAGGGCTTTCATTTCAAAACGAACAACCCTAAATATCTCTTGATTTTGAGCGAAATAAGATTTGACAAGAAACACGTCAATTTTAATTATACATTTGATAGAATTTTACTAGTGACCTCCACACCTACAGCCAACCTCATACATCGTTGCAAAGGGTATTAAATTGCCTATCCAACCGTGCCAAAACAAGTAAAATCGGGTAATCGGTTTGCGAATTAGGTGGAAAAATGTAATAGGAATGCAACTAATTTATTTACTTTGAACAAATCATAAGTGTTTAAAATGTTCGCCAAGTCTATTTTAAAATTGACATTGGAGAAAATTTGTCTGGTAATGCGCCTGAATTCCAGTGGTATTCTATTTTTGAGGTCTTGAAAGTATCAAGCGGGGTTCGATCGATGAACTTGAGTTTGCAAGTGGCCCCAAAGGAAAAAATCAAGAGGAGTCTAGTGGGGATATCTTGCTGGCCACTCTATTGCACCTTTTCTGCCAATCTATTTGACAGCCACTCTCTAACTGGTAATGCCTAGTGGGGAGGAGCTCCATCTTGCTGAAAATGCAAACTTTCTGCATTGAGTTTCAGGATGCCATTTTCATCTACTTCATTTTCCCAACGCAGTACAGGGTGGCCAAATAAGAACGGCCCTCGGCCGTATCATAGAGACCGTTAACCTTACAGCTTTAGGAAAAAAATATCTGTAGTAAACATGGGCAAGAGAAATCGCTCGAAATTATTTTTAAGTTCTCTTCCCGCTAGAGGGCGCTTTCCGAAATCTAAACATAAAAATAACTTTTTCTGCAAAAAAGCAAATGGAATGATACATTTAATTTTTGAAGAAAAAATTAAGAATTTAAAGCTCTAAATGTCAGTAAAAACCGCAACTGTCTAACATTTTTCTAACCAAAGATATTGACGAAAAATATTTCAAAAATAAATAAGCGTGCCAAAGCGACTTTGATTATTAGAATAGTGATTACAATAAAGTATTTTAACTATTAACTAATAATTCTACTTGTCCAAAGTGTCAGTATTTAACAATTAAGTGATAAATTATTTTTTATTAAATAAGAAAACTTCCATATTGGAAAAAATATGATTAAAAATGGGGCCCTAAATGTTCGAAGTGTCTTCCATCATTTTCGATGCAGGACTGTAATCTCCTTCGAGTAGAAGAGCAAACAGTCTCGACCTCTGTTACTGACATGTTTCTCGCTGCGCCTTTTATTCTTTTAATCATATCTTGTCGAGTAGTAGGTCTGGTGGCAAATACTAAATCTTTAATTCTACCCCATAAATAAAAATCTAAACAAGTCAAGTCTGGAGACCTAGGTGGCCATGGAAATATACTTCCACGGCCGATCCATCTGCCAGGAAAAGTTTGCTCTAAATACTGTCGAACATTGACAGCAAAATGGGCCGGACATCCGTCATGTTGGAAAATCATCGCACGTCGTACTGCCAAAGGTATGCCTTCTAGAAGAATTGGCAATTGATTCCTCAAAAAATTGAGATAGACTTCCCCATTTACACTTTGATTAAAAATAAATGGTCCGATAATTTGTCCATTAAGAATTCCGCACCATACGTTTACTGACCAGCGCCCTTGGTACTGGACTTCCCTCATCCAGTGAGGATTGGTTCTAGACCAATAGTGCATGTTATGGAGATTGACATTTCCATTACTGCAGAAGGTTGCTTCGTCCGCCCATAAGATGTTGTGAAGTATTTCAGGACTGTCTTTTAACATACTGGATAGCCAATAACAATAATCAAGCCTCCTATCAAAATCTTTATCATTTAAGGAAGGACTACGTGGTATGGATGCAAACTAAAAGAAAATTTCCTAGATTGATGATTTTGTTTCATATCAATAAATAAAAGCTTCCTTATAAATAAAGTATATCTAAACTAACTATCTAGCTTAACAATTTACAGTTTACGAAGAACATATGGCATATACAACATTTTATTATAAGTTTAATTTATCACTTAATTGTTAAATACTGATACTTTGGACAAGTAGAATTATTAGTTAATAGTTAAAATACTTTATTGTAATCAGTATTCTAATAATTAAAGTCGCTGTGGCACGCTTATTTATTTTTCAAACATTTTTCGTCAATATCTTTGGTTGGAAAAACGTTAGACAGTTGCGGTTTTCACTGATATTTAGAGCTTTGAATTCTCAACTTTTTCATCAAAAAATAAATGTATCACTCCATTTGCTTTTTTGCAGAAAAAGCTATTTTTATGTTTAGATTTCGGAAAGCGCCCTCTAGCGGGAAAAGTAAAGTTTACGTAAAAAACAGCCAAGTCGCAATAGATAGAGAAATAAAAACTCTATCGAACGAGACTAAGTTGAGAATCGGTTTAGCCCAAAAGAAGTGACCGGTTTTCATATCAAATAAAGTTTGACACTCCCCCACCATTTTGTTTTAGAAGTTAGAGTAAAATATTTGAAACAAAAAAGATCCGACATACAATAAGAATCAAAACGTATATATTTTCAGTACCTCTAAATTTGGTAAGATAAAGAGAAACACCTAATTTTCTGTTTGACCATGTCTTTTATGCCCCCTAGCGGACATCTTACGAACTTAAGAATAATTTACAGCGATTTCACTTGCCCATATTTACTACAGATATTTTATTCCTAAAGCTGTAAGGTTAACGGTCTCTATGATACGGCCGAGGGCCGTTCTTATTAGGCCATCCTGTACAATAATAGGATCTAACGCATTTTCCAAAAGAAGATTCAAGTACAATTAACCGGTTAAATTTTCTTCTAGAAATATTGGCCCGGTAATTTCGTCTTCAAGAATGTCTGCGCAAAAGTTGATTTTCTGAGGGAATTGAGTGTAGCCTTCCCAAAAAACTAGCGGATTTTCATTATCTCAATATCTATAATTGTGTTTGTTAACAAACCCATTCAAAAAGAAAGTTGACTCACTGCTAAAGCAAATATTTTCATCGAGGTGCGGTCTTCGTCAGTCCTTTAATTCACAAAATTCGATCCTGTTATCCAAATTGTTTTCGTTGATTTCGGGTAAATTTGTACTTTGTAAGGAAAGAATTTATTCTTCTTAAAATTTTGTACACAGAACTAGTAGAAATATTCGTCAGCTTGCATTTCTTTTGTTACACACAGATCCAGTTTCTGCAAACTTACACCAATTATACAGGGTGTCCGGAAACTTCGTTCGTATATTTTAAGGGGATATTCTACATATGAAAAAAGTTCATATGAATATAGGTCCTTAAATGTCTTATAAGGAAGCTATGGCCGTCCAAAGGTGACCTCTAAATATTAGTTTCTCTTTTATATCTTTGCAACCGCTTGAGGTACCGATGTGCTTTTTGGCAGACAACTAATATTAACAATTGCTAATTTATGATATTGAGAGTTAGTATGAAATTTAGTCAGGGACGTTTTTACGGGGGGTGGCTTAGTTTATTTATTCCTAATTTTTGTACACGACACATTTAAAAAAATTTTACCCAAAAATTATAACTCCAGTGATTTTTCTACACAAAAAAGGTATTCTTAAAAAAAATTATTGGGCCAATAATTTAGGAGAAAAAATCGATTTATTTAAATCATTGCATAGGTAAACTATTATTGAATTGTGTTTAAACTAAAACATCAAAGTAGTCTTATGACAAATACAAATTTGAAGTCAAAAAACATCAAGAAGCCCATGGTTAGGGTTAAAATAAATTGGCAATGACAATAATTAAGTCAAAACGTTGTTTTATTGTAATTTTTAAACAAAACAAATTAAGAGTTGTTGGTTTAACAATAATAAACTGAAAAAAGTAGAAAAGTTACAACAAATGTTGAAAATGGTTTCCATTCATATCAATAAAACCAACTGATATTTTTTTTCGGATTTGTCAACCTATAATACAACTTTTTTCCGTTCCCTGAATTGTTTTCGTATCTTGCTTCGTTCTCGAGAGAAAAAATAAAAACCACTTTATTGCATGTACAAAAAAATACCTATGTATTTTACAGTTGATTAAAATATAAGGTAAAGGTAAGTTTTGATGTCTAATTTACCTCTTTTGTTAATAAACAGTCAAAAATGAATAACCTTACTAACGCTGAAATGGTTCAGATGCATTTCAATTATGGCCTAGCAAATGGAAATGCTGAAGAAGCTTGACGAATTTATTAGGAACGTTACCCAAACAGAGTACTGCCATGTGTCAAAACATTTAGACAGCTCCATGCAGGATTGAGTGAGACTGGCAGTTTTAAAGTAGTACGGAACTTCCTGGTAGACCTGCAACAGTAACCACGCCTGAGTTAGGAGAGGCTATATTTCGAGAGATAGAAGATGATCCTTCAACTAGTGCCAGTAAGGTAGCAGTGCAACTTCAAACAAGTGTATCAACTGTTTGGAGGGTTTCGCATCTTTACCAACTATACCCATACCATATTCAAGGTGTGTGTTGGATGCTCGATATCGGTATGTGGTTTTTTGTGGGCTTTATAAATAAACCGATATCTTGACTTGCTTTTAGGTTTTGTTGACCTGATAAGATTCAGTATAAAATAAACACATGTTCAGAGTACATCGGTGTTTAACTCATTTACAATATCCTTTCGGAATATTAGTATAAATATTCACATTAATATTTAAAACATAACAGTGTGCAAGCTCTGCTTTCCCGTGATTTTCAGCCAAGGTTTAATTTGAGTAGGGGGTTGCTGCATACAGTAGCACATAACAACACTTTTTTACCGAACATCTAATTTACTGATGAGGCCTTTTTTTCAAGAAAAGCCTATATGAATTTTCATAACGAACAATTATTTTATTAAACCATACTTATTACCACTTCGATTGAATGGAAACTCCTATACGCAATTTCTATCTGAAGAACTTAACGTTCTGTTAGAAGACGTAAAGCCTGTCCAGAGATATAAGAAAGTTACACTTAGCCTTTGAACGGAATTATCCAAGGGTGGCCATAAACAAACAATGAATGAATGAATAAATGCAGGTAAATTATGGTCCGTACTTGAAAATGTCTTAAAGTAAACTGCAAATCCGGAAGACGTAATTTCATTATTAAAGTAATAGTTTGATTTTTAACCAATTTTTACCTGATTCAAAATAAGAGGGTTTAATAATAATTAAAATATTATTTAATGTCTTACTTATTTTTATTACAAACCATGATTAAATTCTAAGCAAAATACGGACCTGTTCGGCCATATTTCAATTTTACAGCTGGCCCGAGTCTTTCCTAATAGGGATCAGTTAGTCACTTTCTTATATCTCTGAACAGACTTTACCTTTACAAATAAGAGCTAATATGCGGTTCATGCACGACGGCGCCCCAGCTCATTTTAGCCTAGTTGCTCGACAACACTTCTCCTAATTGCTGGATTGGACGCGCAGGTCCCCAAGGTTGGCCAGTTCGCAGTCCCGACTTGAATCCTCTAGACTACTATTTATGGGATCACCTAAAGTCTCTTGTATCCAAGACGCCTGTACAAGATTAAAGCAACTTAAGAATTCGAATCATTGAAAGTTGTAATGCGATACAAAATATTGCAGGCATTTTTGAACGTGTAAGAGGATCAATGGTGAGGCGATTGCACTGAACTCCCACCTGGCGATTGCAATCGTGCGTTTTATCAGAAGGTGGCCATTTTCAACATTTGTTTAGATTAACTGTTTCATTTTTCTTGTACCATTATTAAAAAAAAATAATTTATTTTTAATTTAAATGTTTTTTACTTCACTTTGAAGGTAGGGAGGTATTTTTTTGTAGGTACATGCAATAAAGTAAGGTAACGCCGGGTAAAATTGACATATCTTTAGAATTATTTTTTTTGCTTTATTAATATTAATATCAGAAATTTGAAAACCTGGGTGTAATTAAGTTACTATGTTGGTAGCTCATAGTGAGTAGCAATTTCGTGTTTAGCTTGAAACCTTGGATCTTAAAAATTATTTTTAAAAACTATGCAAATGTCAATGTTACCCTCCTATGTTGGTAAGATTGACACCCCTTATAAACTGCTTTATAAAAGTATATTTGCTAATGGTGCGGTATCATTGACATAAAATCAGTTAATTAAACACTGTTTTTTTTTTATTTGAACAGAAATGTGGGTTATATTGTTAAAAATAGAAATGACAGAATAAAAAACATAAATCAAAACTACAAAATATTCGTAGCTTTGCCATTACCAGAAGCAAAGTTTGTGGTAAATATGTGCATTCCTCGACGAATGGTAGGTTGTGGCAAAATCCTCACTATGTCTTTGAGCAAAACTGTGGCCTCGTCAGGAACATTTGGATAAACGAAATGCTTTTCTTTCCGTCTCAAAAATGCCACTGTTACTTCCTGATTCTTGGAAACAAATTATTTTATTTTTCCAATGTAATGATAGACGTCAGTCGACCTCTATTTTTCAACAGTAAATTTTACAAGAACCCAAGAATTCATGAAAAGCAATTTAAAACAACCTACCTTCTACAAAAAATATTGTATTACACCAGGATGGCTTAGAAAAACAAAGATTCTTCTCGGCGTAAATACTATAACCACACTTAGGCAATGTTTAAATGTCCAGCAAAAATTTAGGAATTGACTGTTGCACAATTTCTGTATTCTCACAAGAGGACGACAATATACAGTATGTCCACGGATAGACATCCCCATAGGACTAATGGACCAAAAATTTCGTTTTTCGACAAAAAGTCATTCTTGATAAAAAGTTCTGCATCTCGAAGAAATGTAGCCTACGAGGAGATTTTTTGATTTTTTTATACAGGGTACCCAAAAAATAAAAAAACATGAAATACCATCAAGAATAAATTAACTTTACTTATCGTTTTAAAGTAAAATCGCAAATAAAAAAAGGTTTTAAATCATATACAGTGCTTACATAATAAACGTATTAAACAAAAACATTGCACAACAAAAAGAACTGCATTGCAAAGCAAGAACTATTATTTATTCAAATACGCCTCCCCCGTTTTCGACGCATTGTTCAAATTGCCTTCTAATGTGATCATAACTTCTTCTTACCTCCTCGAGGGAAATCATTTGTACTGACTGTAAAATCCTCTGTTTCAAAATATCAACATTACATTCAATGGGTTGCTGAAAAGTTAATTGCTTTAAACGGCCCCAAAGGTACGCGTCTGAAATCGTGAGGTCAGGACTCCTTGCAGGCCACATAAATGGACCGTACCGGCCAATCCATCGATTTCCAAATTTCATGTTAAGCCACTCTGTAACTTCGCGTGCACAATGCGCTGGGCACCCATCTTGCTGAAAGTACATTTGTCCCCTGTACTGCAATGGCAGCTCATCTAACTTATCCGAAAAAAAGGTTTGTAGCATTTCCATGTATGAATTCCTATTGCACGTGTTCTCAAAAAAAAACGGACCTATTATTCCAAAATACGAAATTCCACACCATACAATAACTTTTTTAAAATATTGGCGATGGGCAGGAATTCTAAATTGGGGATTTTCTGTGCTCCAGTATCGTACGTGCTGGGAAGCCACTGTACCATTTGTTGAAAAAGTCGATTCATCAGTGAATAAAATAAGTTTGTGAAATTGGTTATTTTCATTTAAAATTTTGTCCCCTACCCATAAACAAAAATCCAGTCGTTTCGCATGGTCTCCATCTTCTAAAGCATGATTAAAATGCGGTTTGAATGGGTGAAACTTAGTTTGTTTTAAAATTATTTGAATTTGACTTTTTTGGACAATAAGCAAATGTTGAGCTCGTTTCCTTAGTGAGACAAGTGGGTTCTCCTCAACAGATTGTAAGACCACAACGGTAGCTGCATCATCCTCATCAAACAGTTTCTTCTTCCTTTTTAAGTTTTCCACCGACCCCGTGTGTTTGAATTTCTTGATTAATTGTCTAATTGCATACGTCGAAACATAAACTCCAGGAAACTTTTCTAAAAACCTTTCTTGTACATAATTGTAAGAGTTTACACCGGTACCATAACACTGGACCAAACATATTTTTTGTTCAACGGACAGCATATTTCTTTTAATATTTTAAAATGAAATTTTTGACAACTTCATAACATTACAATAATATCATGACGTTTTATCAGATTTTTATAGGATACCTGCATTAGGTGGGATAGGTAAAAAAGGTAAAACTAGAGATTGTTCAGTAAAAATAATACACGTATTAATATGATGCTGGAGTAGAGAAAATCCCCAACTCAGAATTGAATATGATTTAAAACCTTTTTTTATTTGCGATTTTACTTTAAAACGATAAGTAAAGTTAATTTATTCTTGATGGTATTTCATGTTTTTAATTTTTTGGGTACCCTGTATAAAAAAATCAAAAAATCTCCTCGTAGGCTACATTTCTTCGAGATGCAGAACTTTTTATCAAGAATGACTTTTTGTCGAAAAACGAAATTTTTGGTCCATTAGTCCTATGGGGATGTCTATCCGTGGACATACTGTATATTAAATTGTAACATCGCAAAACATGCATTCTTTTATAACGTACCAGTGCTGGGCGGGATATTTGAAAATGTGTCAATGTTTACCCCCTGTCAATGTTACCCGGCGTTACCTTAGATTTTATTTTTTTTTCTCGAAAACGAAGCAACATACGAAAACAATTCAGTGAACGAAAAGTTGTCTTATTAGTTGGTAAATCTGAAAAAAATATGAAAATGAGAAAGTCAGTGGCGTACATTGTTTTGTCAATGATATTCGTTAAGGTGCTCCCTGGGAAGCCACTGGACTTAATAAATTTAAATTGGTTAGGGAGCGCCTTATCATTATGTAAAACGGTACCAAAGTTCAATAAAATCGGAAAAATGATATTTAAAAAAATGATAAAAAACAATTAAAAAAAAACTTTTAACACCCTATATATCAAAAACGGGGCAACTTTGGACACATGTTCATATGATCTTTTTCTCTTAGAATATCTCAAGAAATCACCGCCTTAAGTTACGTACCGTACTTCTGAAACACCCCGTATATGGCGGTTCTACGCTCAACAATTTTCAGGTCCGTAAACATTATTTCAGTTCGCTCAGCTAGAGTATATACCATTTTATTACTTTTCGAATTATAAACTCTACCTTAAAATGACAGAGTGAAAGATCAGTCAAATATTGAAGACTGTGTAAATACCCGTCCAATAAGTAGTTCGTAAACAAACCCTAAAAACATAATGTTTCTGTAGTTTGTTTACTTTTATACTAATTTTGTCAAATCTTATTTCTCCCAAAATCAAGACCTATTTAGGGTGGTGCTGCGTTTTGAAATCAAAGCCCTGTATAATTATGTTGTGCCTCATTAATTCTAATTCGTAATCTTCAATTAATCAATAAATTGTAAATTTGCTGTACATTCTTAAATATAATTTTGTGACGTCGTCATGTGTTATCATTCTGGATTCCCGGTACTTGTCGATTAATATTATATTGTTGGTAATTTTAATTATTAGAAGTTTAGATTCTGATTGTAGGCCATTTTGTGACGTTGCCATATCTATTTCTACGTTGATTAATTGAAAGTGTCCAGAATCTCTTGAAAATATCGATTTACATTAACGTTTTTAGCTGATAATCAGCCCTATGATTAAACACAAGTTAACTCTAGACGCTAACGTCAAAATGAACTGTTTTTCAACCACAGTGAAAAATTAACAAGTAGGCTTTTTTCTGTTGTCGTCATGGAAACGGTACGTTAAAAGTAGGGCTGATCAAACTTCATCAAAGGAATGTCGAACACGAATAACGAGGAATACGAAAAAATGAAAATTTGCCGTTGATTCATTGGTCGTTGTGTCTAGGAGTAGTTGCAACGATGCAATTAAAATAAAGAAATAGAAGTCTCTTAAAGCCAGAGATATTTAAGAACTTTTGCACAACTGTATTCATACTTTTACGCAGGGAAACTTATCGTAAATTTTTAAATAAGAGGCTTTAATAAACAATGATGAACAAGATGAATAATAAATTGTTCATCTGTTAAGAAGAACGGATCACTTTTTCGACACCTTAGAACCTCTTTTCTTCCTTCCTATGCCAATATAATATTGTTATATAATTTGTATGGGTAACATCTCAATAATCATATGAATAAAAATATATTTTTATCCGATTGTGTCAAAAAATGACGTTTTATAGATCAGATATTTGGACGAAAAGGTAACCTTTTCAATAAGGTATTGATTATTGCGCTGGTAGCTAGGCAACCTTTGTCGTCCTAGTCCGAAAAACATTTTGTCGGACGCTAAAATATTTTCAACAGTTTATTTTATTCAATTATTTACAATATTTATATTAAATGTACAATTAGAACAATTTTGAACAAGAACGGGGTAATGTAAATTTGATTTTGAGGATGTGTTATTATTTTTGGTCTCCGTTATGATATTATTCTCCAATGTTGAACTCGATTGGGAGACGGATTGCGACACCTGAGTCGAGACTGACTGCAGGTCAGATTGTGGAATGTTGAATATTTTCTTGGTCAGCTCTAACTTATTACTTAAGGAATCATCTATGTAGCCCTCGGCTACTCCCGAAGACTTCCAGCCTCCATGCCGTTTTAGAGATGTTATGTCTGCTCCCGCATCTACAAGTAATGTGGCCGATGTTCTTCTGAAACAATGTCCCGTGAATTCCTTGGCATTCGGCAGTTTTAAGTAAGATGCTATTTCCTGAGGTATAGAGCCAAATTTGTGTATACCGACAACTTGCTTATGGCATTTTCCATTGCGATAAGACACAAAAAATCGCCCATCACTCATATTTGTTGGACGTAAAGCCAGATAATTTCTATAATACTTTAGATATTCTCCAGTCACCGTAAATGATCTCGGTTTGTTTGTTTTATTATAGGGAATTTTTATTAACAAAGCCGTTCCCAAATCTTGTATGTCATCAATTTTCATATGAGCCAGTTCTTCTCGACGACATGCGCCCGCGATTCCAAAAATAAAAGCAACCTGTAATTAAGAAAATTGTTAGTCAGAAATTTAAAATACTATTATATAGTTACATTTACCTTCAACATTAAGTATTTGTCATCTGGAGCATGGCAAAGGAATTTGTGAACCTCTTCTCTAGTTAGGATCCTTGATTTCTTTGGACAATATCCAACACTTTTTTGTTTCAACAATGCTCGTAATCTCATGTATTTAGATATATCAATATTCTGTTTTACATTTACCACTGCACGTAGCATAGAATACTGCGACCACAGAGTAGATGACTTCATAGTTTTCGATAATTCCGCCATATAGACCAAGAAGACGTTTTCGGAGAACGACTGTATATTTTTTTCTTGCCGGTAATCCATAAATTTTTTATAAGCTCTTTCATATATTTCCTTAGATTTTTGTGGCAACAAATGTAACATTACTTCCTTGGCAGTTTCTTGAATGTCAGGTGGTGTACCTTCTATAAGATCATCGTCTATTTCCATTTTTAATTGTGTTTTTCAGGTTTTAAAACTAGCAGAACACGAAAGATTAGTTAAAACTATCGCCTGATTGATAAAACGTCAGTTGATAATATTAATTTAATTATTTGTTAGATCCATGGATACGCATATTACAGGTTTCATTGTTCAAACATTCAAGGGACAAAAAATTACAATGCAAGATGAAATATATTGGTTTTCTTAATTTTTACATTATTTTATAATCCGAGCAAAAACACAATCGGATAAAAAATAACGTATGTTATACGGACGAAAAATGTATTTCGGACTATGCGGGTTACTGGCCTCGGCTTTGCCTCGTCCAGTAATCTCCCGCAATACGTCCGAAATACTGCATTTTTCGTCCTTGTAACATAATATACTATTTTCAACCACCATTAACTTGCCATATACAATACAGGGTGTTTTCTAACCTCTCTGAAAAAATGAAGGAGGTAAATCCTCACCTTATTTTAAGACGAGAATGCGGCATAACAGTTTTTCGCATGTCGCTTCCTTTTCGAAATACAGGGTGTTAAAAAAAATTAGAAAAGCAATATTAATCATTTTAATAATTGATTTAAAAACTTTTAAGAATGAACTCACATAAACAAAAGTCAAACAAATTGCTGAAAATGTCCTCCATGAGCCAGTAAACACCCATGTACACGACGTGCTACATTGTCTTTTACGTGTTGGAAAATTTCAGGACTGGCGCGAATCATATTAAAACCATCAGTAATACGCAGTCGAAGGTCTTCTTCAGTTTCAATAGGAGTAGTATAAACGAGTTGTTTAAGGTGACCCCAGAAATAAAAATCCAATGGATTCAGATCCGGCGAACGGGGTGGACACATTAAAGTTCTCGTTCTTAATGGCACTGCTTCCATCAATTCTGGCAATTAATCTCTAAGGAAGTTGTAATAGACATCACCAGTAAGTCGATTTGGAAAAAAATACGGTCCAACTAAGCTATCTCCAATAATCCCTGCCCAAATATTAAAAGAAAATGTATACTGGTGATGTCCTTCGATGATAGCATGAGGATTATCTTCCGCCCAAATATGGTTGTTGTGAAAATTTATGATGCCTTGTCTGGAAAAATTCGCTTCATTTGTAAATAGTATTTTTGCCGAAAAATGTGGGACCCTTAAAGAATTTTCTTGAAACCAGTTACAAAAATTAACTCGAGCTGGAAAGTCTCTAGGCACAAAGCTTGCACTCTTTGTACGTGATAAGGATAAAGTAAATAGTCCTTTAAGATACTCCATACTGTTTTGTAACTCACATTCAACTCGTTCCCGATTCTTACACCATGTTTAAGACCTCTTCCTCAAGTTGTACGGTTCTAACTGTAAGTGGTCGGCCGCTTATTTTGCTTTTTGCAAAGCTACCTGTTTCCTCTAACCTGAGGTGCAATCTTGTAAATGTTTCCGAACACGGTACTCGTCGATTAGGAAAACGTTCTGCATATAAACGTCTCGCCTCTAGCGCATTTCCATTTGCCAAACCGTACATAAAATGAATTTGAGCCATTTCTTGATTGGTAAACTCAGCCATTATGAAAAGTATGTAATGTAGTACAAATGAATTCAAAAACAATTCAAAAGGATATTATTTGAAAGATGTTGAACAGGAGACAAATGTTACGGAGAAAACAAATGTGGTTGCCATGGAACGAAGCAAAGCCTACTCGTATCATTTGACGCAACATAATGATAAAAATACGAAAAATAACTAAAGAATTAAGGTACTCTTTTACCCAGATCCCCGCCAATAAACTAATTGTAAAATTTAAAATTGACCCAAAGTAAAGTGCTCTAATCCCTTATGTTTAACAAATATCATTAGAATATCGTTTGGCATTAATTAATAAAATGAAAAAAAAATACAAAATTTTTTTTTAACACCCTGTATTTCGAAAACGAAGTGACATGCGAACATTTTTTATACAACATTTTCGTCTTAAAATAAGGTGAGGATTCATCTCCTTCACATTTTTTCAGAGAGGTTAAAAAACACCCTGTATAAGGCATACCGGGTGTTGCATCGTCGAGCGGGACATAGGAAATCCCATGTAATTTTAAATGGGGTCAATTATTGGCTTCCCTAATTATTTTAGAGAAAAATTCTATTTAGGTTTATTAAAGAGCACTAAAACCCACATTCAAAAGAATAACTTTAGATATTTTTGATGAGCCCGTTTACGGGTTATCGCCGATTTCTTTTTAACTATTTCTCCTTTTTATGGCCCCGTATTTGCGGGCACCAGTCAAGGTAAAAGATGACTGTCAAATAAAGTTCTCATTTTGAAATGTGTGCTTTATTGTTATAAAAACTCGTACATCGAAAATATTAAAGGTGTATTTATGAGTACAAATTAATCTGAATAAAACTAAAATAAAGTATCCAATTACAAGGTTAATTATGACATTTTACATGTTTCAATATTTTACTAATTAATAGGTAGGTACTATTAAATTGTTAGAACTTTAGGATTTAAGAAGATGTTCAAATATTCCTCCATTGACTGCTAGACAATAACCGAGGCGATCATAAAATTCTCTTCTTACATTCGCTAGTTGGTAAACTGAAATTCTATTGCATTCGGCAGAAATAGCATTTTTTAACTCGTCTAGATTTGGGTATTTTTTATCTTTGTATATCCTGTTTTTTAAATGGCCCCAGAGAAAGAAATCATTTGGCGATAAATCAGGAGACCTGCGGCTGGCCAATTTACTGTATGATTTAAACCAATAACATTTCCATTAAAAGCACGGTTTAAATATTCCCGGACAGCCAGGGTACTATGTGCCGGGCAGCCATCCATTTGGTACCAAACTTCCTGATTTTCCCTGGCGGCATCATGTAAAGTAGGTAAAATATGATCTTCAAGTAGTTCCAAAAAATATTCTGCATTTAAATTTCGTGTAAGAAATAATGGCCCGATAATATTTTCTCCGAAAATCCCAGCCCATACATTAACTTTTTGTGGATATTGCGTCCTTGTTTCCACAAACCTGTGTTGGTTTTCTTTGCTCCAATATCGATAATTTTGAACATTGGGTTCATTGTTTAAGGTAAATGTGCATTCGTCAGTGAAACAAATGTTTTTTAAAAATTCCCTATCCATGTTTGCTCTTTCCATCATACCAAAACAAAACTCCTGTCGTCGTATTTCGTCCCTATCTCTTAGCTCTTGGTGCTTTTCATATTTGTATGAATAATATTTATGTCGTTTCAAAGCTCGTAACGCTGTGGTGTGATCTAATCCTATGTCATCCTCAAGTTTCCTTGTGCTGATCTTCCCATCATTTTCTTCCACGCACAATAAAACTTGCAAGTCCCTATCATTTCTTGCATCTCTTCTTTGTTCCTGCCTTTCTTCACATCTGCAGTTATTTATTACAGTGCCTTTTGTCTCAAATTTCTTGATAGTCCTTTCGACTGTAGATTTTGCAGGTATCGGTCTATTCGGATACAGAGCAGCAAACATGTCTGACACATTTTGATAACTATTTCCTTGATAATACCATTTAATCATCAATATTTTTTCTTCAGAAGTGTAATTCATGGCTAATATTTTCGATGTACGAGTTTTTATAACAATAAAGCACACATTTCAAAATGACAACTTTATTTGACAGTCATCTTTTACCTTGACTGGTGCTCGCAAATACGGGGCCATAAAAAGGAGAAATAGTTAAAAAGAAATCGGCGATAACCCGTAAACGGGCTCATCAAAAATATCTAAAGTTATTCTTTTGAATGTGGGTTTTAGTGCTCTTTAATAAACCTAAATAGAATTTTTCTCTAAAATAATTAGGGAAGCCAATAATTGACCCCATTTAAAATTACATGGAATTTCCTATGTCCCGCTCGACGATGCAACACCCGGTATACAGCGTGTCCAGAAAAGTTCTATACATATGGGAATTTTCTTTATTGGTGATTTTACGATTGCTTGATGCACAAATAATATTGACATATCAAAACTTAAGATATCATGTACAGGGCGGCAAAAAAATATAGAAACACAGAATTACGTTAAGAAGAAAGTACCCTCAATTTTTATTTTAGAGCAAATTGTTATAAGAAAACTTTACTAAGGACTACAAAACGTGGTAAGATACAATTTTTCGTTGAAATATTTTAATTTACAGGGTACCATCAAAAAGACTTCGGAAAATATTTTTTTATTTTATTTCTTTAACAGTTACCTGCAACAATTTTGCAACAACTATGTGCAATACTTCAACTAACAAAAGTAACGAATATTGACATGTTAGTCAAAAATCATTTACTATTTTTCGACTTATTAACAATAGTTTGTTGGTTGTAAAGTTAACGCTGCAGGAGAAAATAGAAATTATACTTATCGTCGGAGATCACTATAAACCTATTGGGGAAGCCGCATTCATATTTAATACTAGACACCCTGACAAAATGGTATGTAGCGCCACTATAGCAAACGTAATGAATAAATTAAAACTACTAGTTCCGTTGAAAATGTATTTAAGAAACAACATAACAAATGGTCCACAACAGAAGAAAAGTAACTCAATATATATTTAAAGCATACAAATCCTGGTGACGCAGAACGGAGGATAGTTTTTTGCAACTGGTACCTACAAATGTTGCAGGAAAACGCAAATTTTGAAAGAGGGGTGGTATGATCCGACGAGGCTTAATTTACGAGTTCTGGTATCTTGAACCGAAACAATTCGAGATACTGGTCCCAAGAGAACCAACACGTAATATTTCCAGGAGAACGTCAAGGTCGGTTTGGATTTAGCGTGTCATGCTTTATTTTTGGCACTAAAATTATAATAACCCATGTTTACCTTATTGATAAGTTATCAAATGATCGAGATACAGGGGAACGCCAATAATGACAAATGTTCAAAATCGCCGTATGTTAGAAACTGAGAGGGCTATGAAAATTTAGTTTGCGGCAATGAAAGTTTCATAAAATAATAGAAATCAAGCTGCAAACTCTATCTTTCTATCTGTTATAATAAGGGAGCTGGTATATGAAACCACACGAAAACTGGACACCCTGTACACGACGATAAAAACTGAAGAAGACGATAGCTTAACTCTACAGAACATAGAAATAATAAAACCCGAATAGTCTGTTTATCTGGGTCACAAAATTAAAACTGATTAAGACAACCAAAAATTTAGGGGAGGCTTACACCCGATGATGTCATAGCTGAAAGGGATGCACAACTTGTCTTTTTTTATGCAGGGTGTCCGGAAATGACGATAACAAGTTTTAAGGTATGATTCTACAAAAAAAAATATGGAAAAAAGTTAATATTAACATAGTTCCGCAAATTCTTCCACACGCCGCACGGTGGGGTATTGGGGGATCAAAGTTGGTCATAAATAAGTTAGGAGTCTTCTGTTTTTATTTAGACAGATTAATTCTGGGTACCCACCATTTAACGACGCCATTTCCTTCGAATAGCATGCTGAGGCTAAGATTAAAATTAATTTCTTCACCTGGCAACAAAATGAAAAACAAAAAGTCAACAATCTAATGTCCTAATAATATTAATTTAAATTAATTTTTATTTTATTTTTAACAAGTGAATGGTGACCACTTGGTGAGTACATGATTAATGATATTATTACAAATATAATTAACAAACCGTTAGGTTGTGAAACAAAAAAAAAAAAAACCTTATTGCTATCTATTGGTTCCTAAAATTCAAACATTTTTTCTCTTTTCAGATGCATTCCCATTTTATATTACAAATATTCAATCCACCATAACATTAAGCATGTCCCCTCGCTAATTTAGTTTCACTGAAAAGAGAATGAATTGATATGTTACAATTCTTCTTTTTCAACACGTTTTTACTTCAACATTACTTAAATCACTCGACTATGATTAAGGTACTTAATTCTACTTGCGTATAAATCAACCCCTACCTTCACATGGAGATACATCGTTCTTATACTAAACTCCTGTCGATTCCAAAGGTTGCATAATCTGCATTATATTGTATTGTATTATTAAATCACCTCTCTGTTCCCCCAACTGTTTTAACTTCTTTTCATATAAAAATCTCTTAAATGGTTAGTTGCTGAGGATGACTTTCTCTAAAGTCGAAAGTAGTACAACACATGCATTAAGAAATTTAATTTAATTCATCGTCATTTTATGTATTTTTATAACCCTTGTTTTCTACCCTAGAGGGGCAAATAAAGTTATTTGGTGGTAAAGACATACCTTTATTTCCATTACTTGTAAGATTGCATATATAACACCGCTGTGTGTATTTTGTTTCTGTTACCGCATTACAAACCTTATCATCTATCATGGTAAAAAGAAACGTATGTTCAATATTAAATGTACAATTACTGATTTTGGTTTCAGTTGGTTTCAGTGCTTTAATTTCTGCGTCAATGCTATTTTTTTCAGTGATCATTAAATCAACAGTTTCTTTCTGAAAAGTAAACTTTATTGGTCGACAGTAACGGGTAGAGGAAGGTCTCGGATTTTTCCATATAAATACTTCCTTGCCATCTTTTCTACCAGACAGCAGCAGTGGAACAAACGAAGAAATGAAAACACTTGAATCTGTTTCCCCTTGACTTTGGAACTTTTGATGATATTGCGTGGTACTTGTACCATCAATTCCCCATTTTGAAATTAATTTTAAGTCCTCGTTGATCTCACACGCACTTAACACTTCATTCTGGCATTTCATTATACGGTTAGCTGTATGGTCAATCAAGGCTTGCAACTTGATTTCGGCTGTAGTTTCAGTTACCGTTGAAGATAGTGTCATCCAAGTTTTTTTTAAATTTATTAGAATCTAATTACAATACAGAAATTAACATTTAGGTATAAGTTAGTGTCATTGCAGGTCACTTTTTACGATATCACGTGACCCATAGGTCAAGGGTTTATTTAAGGTCACATATTCGCTATTTTTCAAATAAATTATGGTTTCTTGAATAATTTTACGTAAAAAAGGTTCTCTGGATATATGGTCGTATAGTCGACCGTTTTTGAGATAAAAAGGACTTATAAGGACGACGGCAATGCGTAAACTGAATAAACAGGCTAAGTAAGTAATAAAAATGCTTGTGTGCTATTTTATATGTAGATATTCTTTTACACCATTTACCCACAAAAAAAACTAATTTACTGGTACTTAGTGCATTTGGTACATCATTAAAATCACCTTAACCAAACCTATACCTAATATGTAAATGAAACAATGCAGTCTTTCTCCACAGTTTAATAATTGTCAAAACAAATAAAAGTTTTCCATACATGTTTCGAACGCTTAAGCGTTTGTCCTCAGGGGACACTAACATCGAGTTCAGTAAAACTGTAAATGTAAGTTGTCTCAAAATTTTTTTCTTTTATGTTAGTGTTATTATTACCTAACATGTAGATTGGGGGCTATGCCCCATATATTTGAAAAAGAATAAAGTTTCTTCATTTTAGGAAGTTTTTTAAAACTTAACTTACTGCAGTAGATAACACGGTCGTGGTTAGCACAGGTTATACTTAATTTTTATAACCACCTACCCTTTCTTTTTTTAAAAAATCTTCCTAAAATGAAGAAACTTGATTATTATTCAAATATATGGGTCATAATCCCATATCTACATGGTAGTTAATAATAACACTAGCATAAAAGAAAAAAAAAATTGAGACAACTTACATTTACAGTTTCACTCAACTCGATGTTAGAATCCCCTAAGGATGAACGCTTAAGCGTTCGAAACATGTAAGAAAAACCTCTTATTTGTTTTTACAATTATTAAACTGTGGAGGAAGACTGCATTGTTTTACTTACATTACTTGGACTCCACTGAAAGTATGGACTATTTCTTCTATTTTATACCTAAAAGTTCATTGTTGGGTGGTAACTAGACCCTAATAAAACACTTTGATGATGTAATTTTTAAGGACCTATAGCTTCGTATGGAAGCATGTGCGGATCTATGTTAAAACGAACTCTTTTCCATAATTGTTTATGTAGAATCATAATTTAAAAAATGTGTCATCGTCATTTTCGAACACCCTGTATATTTAGTATGCGTATATACGTGCCCAAGCAAGCAAGAAAATACAATTTGGTTAAAGATAAATATTTTTGTCCAAGAAATGTTTACGTATGACAAAAGTTCTTTTGCCCATGTCTATTATACAGTGCATTCATAAACTAGTAAATAAACTCAATAAAAATTAAGAGGGTAGTTTGTAAAAAAAAACGCTCGCACCCGTCAATTTGAATTTTGAAGAAAGATTGTCTTAAAAATTAAAAATGTCAAAATATGTATTTAAAGTAAACGTTCGATGAACACCGTCGACAATCTGACAATAGCTACGGCGATTTACAAATTCTTTTTAAACTTTGTCGATAACACATGTGTTAATGTTTCTAATTTCTTGGTGTATTCGTGCTTCCAAGGGCAAGGGCCTAGCGACACTTGAATCACCGGTTCCCGTCAGATCACCGAAGTTAAGCAGTGTCGAGCGCGGTTAGTATTTGGATGGGTGACCGCTTGGGAAACACCGCGTGCTCTTGTCTTAGGGAAGAGTGTAAAATGAATCGATATCAAAACCATCCTATTCACGCCGGACAGGCCGGATGAGATCGGATATCTCGTAGGATGAAGGTGCCGTTTCACACTCCCCAGTCGGTAGACCGCACGATTAAAAACCGTACGGTCGATGACCGGTTCAAGATGGCCTCTGATACGACGACGACCGTAAAAAATAGTAAATAAAAAAAAAAAAATCGTGCTTCCAAATCTTCTAAACTCGCTGGGCGATTCACGTATACTTTACTGTTCAAGTAACCCCCACAAGAAAAAATCAAGAGGAGTTAAATCTGGCGATCTGGGTGGTCACTTATTCGTTCTTCTCCTACCTATCCAACCGTTTGGAAAAACTTAATCTAAATAAGCGCGAACAGGTAACGCGTAATGTTGCGGGGCTCCATCTTGTTGGAAAAAAGAGGTCACGCTGGTGTACATCGGCTTCTTCTAAATCCGGATAGATTTATTTGTCGCCATTGTGTCGTATTCTTTGTACTTAATTAATAATTTTTTAACATTAATGATACCGCATTAAATAAAACAATAAGCAAGTTCTATTTCTATTTTAGTCCCTGAGGAAGCAGCAATATAGCTGCGAAACGTACATTTGTGTTTTATTTAAGCTCCTTCCGCACCCACTAACTTCTACTAACAATTAAGAAACTAGGAGACGATCTACAAGAAAATGTTTACTAATAAGATTTATTTTATTTGCAGCTTGTCGGTTTGGCCTTGTTAGTTGTTGGAATCCTATTTAAAGTAAATTTCAGCAAATTCACTGAGGGTATACCTGCAGATTACGACGTACTTCAATATGTGCCCATCATTTCTATAGTAGTAGGTGCCATTATATTTTTGATAGCTTTCCTAGGCTGCTGGGGAACACTCAGGAGTAATACCTGCATGCTTACATCGGTAAGTATTTTTTTTCCGTATTTATCAAAATCAATTACTACCTACAATTCATCCACTACAACTAAATCTAAATCGTTACAACAGAAATATTTATAATATTCGTTTCATTTCATTTCTTGGTTGACACTTTATGTTTTTTTTTCCAGTACGGAGCAATACTGTTCGTGATATTCCTCATTCAGATAGGCCTAGGAATTTTCGCTTTGATAACAATTAAAGATACTGACGATTTACAAAAAAAGATCGACAGTTCAATACTTACACTATTTAATAAATACAACAATCCAAAGCCCAATAGTCAGGAGGCTGTTGACCTTATTCAGAAAACAGTAAGTAAAATATTATTTTTTATTCTATAACGGGGGTTTGGCGCTGTACCGCGCAAAAGGGAAAGACGCGTGCAGTCCCGACTATACCTAAAATTCACAAAAACTGTCAGTGACTCATTTAATACTTATCACTAAATCTAGGAAGCCGCAGAATAACAATATTGTACAAATAAATGTTTTTATCAGTATAAGGCGACGTTGTCATACAAGTCGCAATTGAATGGCAATTTGATCGCGGAGAAAATAAGTGTGGCAACACACAAAGCCGGACTTCACAACTTGAAAGAGGTGAAAATAAGCATTTCGGCAGGGTTTTCGCACTGCTTGATTAATTTGTGTTTTATATGGGTCGATCACATAAATATTGTTTTGTGTGAATATACAGGGTGTTATTAAATAAGTGTCCGATATTTTACAGGACGATTCTTCAGTTATTTATAAGGTGAAAAGTTTATATAAGCATGGGTCCGCAAGCCCTTCATTTTTGAGATACAGGGTGTTAAAAATTTATTTTTATTTTTCCTTTTATTTTTGAAATAATGTCTATATTTGGACAAAAATTGGTATTTGGGGATTTTTTAATATGAGAAATTCAAATTTGATCTTAGTTTGGCCCTTAATTGTAGGGTGTGCCACCTACAGGTATTTTTCTCTTTTGGGGAGTCACAACTTCTTTGTGCATATATGTATCACATTTTCTAGAAAATAAATCGATTCCTCTATCATCTTTACGTGAAGATGGTATGCTTGTCAAAAGTCGCTACAAGCAGCCGTTTTCGAGATATTTTGATTTAAATTAATCGATGCATGTGTTTGTCAAAAAGTAAAACAATTTTAAAAACTTTCTTTTAATCAACATAGAAACATTTCAAACGGTAATTTTTAAACAACAATAAACAACGAAACACTAGATATAAAACTAAATCCAAATCACAATAAATGTTGGAAATGTCCACCTCCTTGCTGTATGCAACTTTTAACACCCTGTATCTCAAAAATGAAGGGCTTATGCATGCTTATATGAACCTTTCACCTTATAAATAACTGAGGAATCGTCCTGTAAAATATCGCACACTTATTAAATAATACCCTGTATAGTTATTAAACTTTATTTAGTGTTGATAACTGCTTATTTTAATTCAGTAAACTATAGATATTAACGAACCTTTAACTAGTTAACAACGTATACCATGGAATTCGGGAACAAAATCCTGAACTAACCACATTGGATGCTGCAGAAATATGTAGCACTTTAACGAACCTTTTTAAAAGAAATCAATTTTAGGTATATTAAACGAAATCGAAAAAGCCTACTAATTAAAAAAAATGAGATTATGGTATGGCGGCGAAAATATTTTGAAAAAATACGGGAGTTTAGGGAAAAGGGGAAAAATTGTATTACACCGACAAAACATGACTCAATGTAGGGCACACAGTTGAGAAGGTATGGCAAGATCTAAATTATAGATAGATTTTCGTAAGGACTAAGAAATCTCAGTGAAAAAGGTCTTATACAGGGTTATTTTTTTAAAACTTGACATAGGCTATCTTTTGTATTTGAAGATATAGACCTATAGTTCCTAAAGCAAAGTTTTGGAAATTAGTACATGATGATGACTCGCATCGGCTTAGGTGGCGTGAAGTTGATCTTTGAGCTAACGTTTCGTCGCTGTGCCGATGTCTCCAGGATGGGTATATATGAAAAATGCTATGATGATGGTTCCAAGATCAAAATGCTCCGGAGTTAAACTCACCCCCCGATCGGATGGGGGCTGGTCCTGGCACCTCATCAAGCGAAGTTATCCCAACATCCACCATTTCCAATAGCCAGGCGGGTTCTTCGAACAACATTCAAAATGAAAATGGTGTGACAACTAAAGCTGTTAAAAGGCCCAAAATTAGCAGCTTCCAAGTTAACTTATGCAATATAAGAGGAATGGAGTAGAACATCAATGCAGTCCATCAACATCTACTATCTACCAATCCTCATGTACTCGCACTAACCGAAACAAAGGTCAGATCATCGACTTCAGCTATTTATATCCTGGGTACGACTTCGTAGCGTAGAAAATGTACAACGAAATATAAGATATTACAATATTCCAGATCATCTATAGCCTGCCTTACGAATATGTGGCTACGACGGCTAAGGAGACAGGGGGGTAAAAGGAGTAAAAAAGTCCATTTTAACTGTAGCGGCATAGGTGTTCGGTGCTTCGTTTCATATTAATATTTTATAAGTTATTAAATTCGTGAAAACATAGGAATAAAAAGAATTGTCTGTAGATTTATATAAGTAGTGCGATTTTATTTTGACGAGCACAGCTACATACGTTTAAATATAGTTATTGATCATAAATTAAATAATATAATTGTAAACACCGCCAATGCCTATAAAATTTCTGAAGTTGTCATGATGACAAGCACCTTCCCACAAATTGAATGTTATATACGATAGAAAGAGACTAAACCAGTATCAAGGGACAGGTGATAATTTCTGGCCCAGAAAGCCGCGCTCTATTAGACATGGGTTGCAAAATTTACCAAAATAAATGATTAATTAATATTCCTTAAATATTATTTTCACCGCTTTAACGATT
The DNA here is from genome assembly GCA_963920685.1 of Polydrusus tereticollis. Classification (NCBI taxonomy): domain Eukaryota; kingdom Metazoa; phylum Arthropoda; class Insecta; order Coleoptera; family Curculionidae; genus Polydrusus; species Polydrusus tereticollis. The sequence goes on along the minus strand of OY987326.1, from coordinate 168,618,746 downwards.
ATAATTTGCAATGTAAGGGGAAAAATAAACGGGATATATGTTACAGGGTGTATACACTATACAGGGATATGCATACGTCTAATTGTTTTATGTAATATATGTGAATCGCAGTATTACGGTAATAATGTTGTGTTTTGGACCACATTCCTTTCGTAGCTGTAGACCATAAACATAATAAAAGTGTATACCTACATTTGAAATAAGAAAAAGAATATCTTTCCGAATACCTAATACTATATACTTACGACATTTTTTGAATGTCCCTGATAACAAAATTTGAGAAAAAATATTCAATGTTTGTATTTACCATTTTTTTGGTAGGTGGGTGGCAAAATACCCTATTGCGCACGCTACAATCTATAGTAGAGATTATTTAAAAAGACCGAAAGGGCAATAAAGCCTGCCACAAAGAAAGTTACATCTTTAATCATCTTCCTTTCTTCTAAACAAATTATAGGCATGAAATTAGCAAGTACCAACCCTTAATTGCGTCTCTTTCTCAGGTGTGAGAAATTAAAGCGGAACAAAGAACCTTTTCCCAGGTACCCAAAAATTCAGGTACGGGCGAGGAATTTTGGGGTTTATTCGACATTCGACTATTTGGTGCAAAATGTTTAGCGCTGAGACACGGAAAATTATTTTAAACGTTTTGGAGTATTTTCAAAATGAAAAAGAAAATAGCCTTCAGCCAATTTCAGCTGTGAAATGCACTTTAGCGGCCTGTAAGATAAGTGAGAAAACTGTAGCCAGGATCCGAAAGGAATAAATATACAACAGAAACCTCTCCCAGGGTAAGTGGTTTGAAATTTACTCACATATGAATACAGGGTGTCCCACAGTGGATGACGTATTAGACGTTTATGGACCAAAAAATTATGTGATTTTTATATTAAATAATATATAAGGATTGTAATTTATTATATATATTTATATTCAATTATAAAGTAAAAAAAAACATGTAGTCATAATATTCAATTTCCTTTTTAGGCTAATAGTGAAAAGCGTGCGTCAAAAACAAGGGATTTAACTGAGGCAAGGAAAACTCAAATAAGAAACGTAGTTTACAATATGATTGCCACGCATAAGTATGTCACACGGCAAAAGCTAAAAGAGAAATTGCATGCCAAGCAAATTATTGACCTAGAAGAACAGCTTTTACCTCGGCTCGAAAAACCCTCGCTTCTTGTTATGGACAATGCAAAGTACCATTCACGGCTCAGCGAAAATGTGCCAAATGCTACAACGAGAAAAGCTCATATCATTTCCTGGCTACATAGCAAAAATATCAATTTTATGGAAAACGCACTCAAACCCGAATTGCTACAAATAGTAAAACAATACAAAGCAAAATTAGGATATGCCGTGGATGAATTAATCTGTACTATGGGCCATCAAGTTTTGAGATTACCGCCCCACCACTGCAATTTCAACGCTATTGAATTAATTTGGGCCCAGTGCAAAACATTTTTTAATAAACAAATTATGGGAAAAGACAGGAAAGATGAAAATACAGTTTTGAATGTTTGGAAAGAGGCATTACAAACCATTACCCCCGAAAATTGGTCTGATTGTGTTTGCCAAACAAATAATAATATAAGGGATTATTGGCAAAAAGCACACATTCTGGATGTTCAGGTTAAGCCACTGAAAAATGTATGTGTCAGATTCTGGTTCAGATTCTGAAAGTGACATTTCTTTATCCTCAGATTCAGATTAACTTTTTTGTATGTAGTTGTATGTTTATTTCTTTTATAAAAACGTTATAAATATAAATATGAAATATATTTTTGTATTGTTCTTTTTTTTCTTTTTATTATATTTATATTTAAAACGTATTAATTAATGTATTTTTTAATGTACATAATTTAAGATTTGCTTGCCCTCACCCCAAAGACCAAATCCTAAAGCCGCCACTGAACATAAAAACTATAATAAACAAAAATATAAAATATTATGATTATTAATAAATTAGCTTATTAAAAATTATATGTAAAATAAAACATAATTTCAATAATACTGGTTTCATTTTTAATTTTTACTTATTTTTTCTGAAATAATACATTCCGGATCTGACCCAATATCCCACCAGCATTTACCAGAGATATCAATTAGTTTATAAAAGGATATAAAATACACCCTCATATTACAGTATGCCTCTCTTCCTCAGGTACACGCTTGGGTACCTGGTAAAAGATAGAACATTAAGACTTATGCGATTTATTATTTTACTCTCTTTGAAGGGCGTCAACTGGATATTCCCTTTAATTTATTCTTTTGATTTGTATGAAAACAAAGAATACCCTGTAGCGTTCTTTGTTGCACGCTTTATTGGGGTTTCGGTCTTTTTAAATAATCTCTACTATACATGATAGACGTTAGTCTGCTGCTTGTTGTGAAAGTGTCAACGTTCCGGGGGGCATGCAACTACCCTCCATTTCCATTTTAAAATCTTTATTTTCATATTTCTCTTATAATATTAAGCCTATGTCTAAGTAGTCTTATCTAGCTAAAACTAACATGTTTTGGGCGCATATGAGCCGTAAGCATACGGCCCAAAATGGGCCCAAGAAAACGAGCAAGCTCGGCGGCCGATATTTTGGCCTAAGGACACTATTAATATTTAAATCTCTAGCGCATTTCACTCGCGTCCCGGCAGTGCCTTAACGGGTATTAACGAGTTTTTATTACCCCGAGGGGTGTAATCGTTAAGTTCGCAAAAAGTTTCGATGAATTGACTTGGAAAACCAATGGCAAGCATTCTGGGAAAAGCTTAAAAAAAAACAGTAAAATTAATTCAGGTACTGAAATTTTGTGCCCGCCGGCAGCAGGCAATCGCAATGCAGTGGAAATGACCATTCAACCGCCATGCACGGCGGAGAGAGGCACTTTATTCGGTGGGCATGTCTAGTGTGTAGCCCAGTGTCGAGTCTCCTCCCACTGGCGTTTGTCATTGTTTTTGAGTGTGCACTCCTATACTGGGCGCTCTCCGATCTCAGTGCGAAATCAGGGAGCTCCCAGCACAGGTATGCACTTTGTTTGTTATTATGTCATGTTAAAATAATTTAGTTGTCTGTTGTATGTTCGTCTACTCCTGTAAAAAATTGAATTATTATCCCGATAATATTAACAGAGATACATTTTTAAGATCAGTGCGCGACTGCACTTGCACGTTGTCTATCACCTTCTTTAAGTGCGCGAGAATATAAATTTGCCACTTTTGGTATTGCATTTTAGAGATCTTATTTTTCTATGGATATAACATTATAATTTGTTTTAGTTGCAATGTTGCGGTACTACTGGGCGATCATATTGGACGGTTGTTCCATCAAGTTGCCCTAATGAGCCAAACGTACAAGGATGTCAAAAGGCATTATACGATACTATACTTAGCTCCATACAACTTATTGGAATCGTTGCATTAACGGTGTCCATAGTTGAGGTAAGAATTAACATATTGAATAAAAGTTTTGTAAAAATCAAGGCGATAAACAGAAATTCGTTTAAAACTACCACAAAGACAATGTTTTTTTTTTATTGCCGAATTAATGATTTAAAAAGGAAAAAGATAAAAATATACAAGGTGGCCATTTGAAAACAAAACAAAGCCAATTTTGGGCACCACAGGTTATTAAAAAAAAAAACGCTCGGACCCGTCGATTTTTGATTTTAAGGGGAAACATTTTTTGGCATTTTCGCCCCCTGAAAATTTTAAATGGAATGGGGGGTCGAGTGATACTTTGTTTTAAAGGTATTTTTATTTATTTATTTATTTATTTATTTTTTTTATTTATTTATAGACTGAAAAAAAACTCCATTTTTACAGTAACGGTACAAAATCACTAAATTATTACAATAAAGTTACAAAATTACAAAATTACAAAAAAATAACACACTACGAGATGACGAAAAAAGAAAAATTGAAATAAAATATAGTTTAAAAAGAAAATTTGACTTAACTCTGGTTAGGCCCTATCTATAAAAGTTAAAGCATGTTCTCTTGTAAGATCTCACTGGTCTTGACAAATCCAAGACACTAGCATTCATGTTAAATCTCCTCTGTATTCTGGACATGGGATTGTTAATTCCATAGTTTGTTCGGTGGAAAGAAGGCCTGAATAGGTCGCGGTTACGTGTTTGGGATCTCTGTTTTTTTTTTTAAGTTAGGAATTCTCCTGCGACTTCAATTGGATCTTCGCAAACTGTTTAGGTTTTATCACTTGTAGAAATTTTGAAATTGACTTTTGCCTTGATTATTCGTATTACGTGTTTGGTGTACGTGGCAGGGTGCATTAAAATTAAGAAGCTCCAGTAAATTCGGTGCATCGATTAAGCCATTGACAATCTTATAGAGGAACATGAGTTCCTGGCAATGCCTACGCGCTTCTAAAGTCTGAAAACCCAATGCCTCGCACCTCTCAAGATATCCCAGTTCAGAGACATTTGTTCTAAAGGCATATGACTTCAAGAACTTAGCCTGAACTCGTTCAATAGAGGAAATATGAGTTTGGTAATAGGGGGGCCAGACGATCGATCCATACTCCAAACATGGGCGGCCGTATGTGCAATATTAAAGTTTTAGAGTGTTTGGAGAAAACCCTCTACTATTGCGAAGGATAAATCCAAGTTGTTTAAAAGCCTTGCCGGTTATGGAGTTAAAATGACTTCTAAAATTTAGTTCGCTATCAAATATAATCCCTAAATCCCTAACTTCTGAATTCCTTGTTAGGCATTCATCGTTCATGTCATAAACAAATCTTTGAAAGTTTTTATTTCTGGAAAACGTGATCACAGAACACTTAGAAATGTTGAGATGAAGTCCATTTTCACAAGACCATTTAGACAGCTCATCTAAATCACGCTGAAGTGCCATGGAGTCTTGAATATTCCTTATAACTCGGTATATTTTCAGGTCGTCAGCAAATCGGAGTTGAGGGGAACCAAGGTTGATATCATTAGTAAATAAAAGAAGTAGTAAGTGACCGGAATAGGAGCCCTGCGGTACCTCTGATGTTACTTTAAATTGATTTGACAAGTAGTTGTTGATTTTAACACATTGATACTTTCTGTTAGGAAACTCTCTAACCATCTCAATATAAGGCCATCAACCCCCATAAGCTTTAGTTTTTCACACAATATCCCATGGTTCACGCGATCGAAGGCTTTTGAGTAGTCCGTATAAATACTATCGACTTGGAAACCCTGTTCCAGAGAATCTGTTAAACAGTGCAAGTATTCCAATAGATTGGTAAGAGTCGACTGCCCAGGATAAAATCCATGCTGGCTGCTCACTATAACACCGTTACAGATCGACGACAATTGGTCGGTAACAAGTTTGTCCAAGACTTTCGGAATTGCAGACTGTAAACTAATTCCCCTATAGTTCTGTATATTGTTCCTATCACCAGATTTGTAAATTGGTTGAATATAACTGCACTTCCAGAAGCTTGGAAATATCCCAACTTGCAGGGATAAATTAAATAGTTTAAATATGGGGTAGAAGAGGGTATATAAACAATTTTTTACTATAAAGGGAGGGACACCGTCAGGACCGAATGATAAGGTTGACGGTAGGCAGGAAAGTTCTGTAAAGACGTCGGATAATCCTATTGATAGTTTATTAACATGAAATGTTGAATCAACGTTGTGGTAGAAAGGGGTATTTCAGGTATTTAGAGTATAACTACAGAGTTTAACATCGCTATTATCTACCTAGCCTGTACAGTGGTTCACCAAAAGTACAAAAACAGGTTGTTTTTACCTTTTTTATTACAAAAAATGACAACGAAGCACTTGCTGGTGTAAAACTTTGCTTTTTTGAAAATTCTAGTTTTATTCCTGTGGCCTTAATTATTGTTGCAAATCATATCCTCGGGTCGTCGTAAAGTAATAAGGTTTAATTAATTTCATTACAGAATCGGCATAAAAGTGATAATGGTTACTCAATTGCTAAAAGGGTGCCAATAATTTCATTATTTCTTGCGAACAATGAATGTGCTAATATAACTGCCCAACTGTTTAACCATCAACATCAAAATCGACAAGTTCATTTTGGAATAGGTGCAAAAATTTCGGGAGACGGTGTCCGTCGCTAAAAAGAGACGTGAAGTGGAAAATCCAGTAGTAAATGAAGCTACAGAGGTGGCGATTTCAGGGCATGTTGTTTAAGATCCCACACTGAGTACAAGAAAGCTGGCGACAGCATTTGGTGTGGTAAAAGAAGCAGCATTCAAACGATATTAAAAAAACACAAGTTCCATCCTTACAAAATACATCTGGTACAAGAACTTAACGAAGACCATTTTGATAGGCGATTGCAATTTTGTGAAATTATGAGTGAACGGGCAATAAATGATCAGAACTTTCTTTTCAACGTATGCTTGTCTGACGAATGCTCTTTTTTCCTAAACGGTACGGTGAATCGTCGCAACTGTCGTTATTGGTCTGATTCAAATCCCAGAATATTTCGTGAGGTGCATACGCATTATTCGGAAAAACTGAATGTTTGGGCTGGCATTTTTGGTAACCGTATAATAGCCCGCTTTTTTTCACCTAGCAATTTAACAGGCAAAATGTATCTGGAATTATTACAAAACGCCATTTATCCACCGTTAGTAGAAATGATTGAGAATGACGATCAGTACATGGAAAATCACTTAATAGGTATTATTATTATTATTATTATTTAACGAACAGTGAGCGGTTTTACCCGATGGAATATTCCAGCAAGGCGATGCGCCACCCCACTTTACATTCATTGCTCGTCACTATTTGGACCAAGCGTTTTCAGGACAATGAATTGGAAGGAGAGGAAGTATTGAGTGGCCGACACGTTCTCCGGACCTAAACCCGTTAGATATTTTTTATGGGGCCACTTACAAACTAAAATTTATGCCACCCAGCCAACATCCTTGGAACACCTACAACAACGGATAATTGATGAATGCCGTCAAATCACCCCACAGATGCTTTAAAATGTACGAGAGCGTTGTGAACAAAATCTCTACTATTGCATGGAGACCCAGGGGCAGCATTTACTGAACAGATTTGTAAGAATTTTATTTTTGTAATAAAAAAGGTAAAAACAACCTGTTTTATACTTTTGGTGAGCCACTGTACAGGCTAGATAGATAGTAGCGATGTTAAACTCTGGGGTTATACTCTACATAAAAATACCTTTAAAACAAATTATCAGTCGACCCCCCATTTCATTTAAAGTTTTGGGGGTAGTTGTCGCCCCGCTAGGGGTTTGACTTTCAAGGGGCGAAAATGCCAAAAAAAATGTTTCCCCCTATAATCAAAAATCGACGGGTCCGAGCGTTTTTTTTTTTTAAACCTAGGGTGCCCAAAATTGCTTTTGTTTCGTTTTCAAATGGCCACTCTGTATATTATCTATGTTTAACAAAATTAACTTTAAGATAAGAGTAAAAACTTATTTTCTTCCCCTCTGCAATCTCATGAATTTGCTTCTAAACTTTAAATATTTTTCTTCTTCCGAGGGGCCATCCAAGGGTCCAAGGGTCCGATGCCCTTTGACTCATTGTGCTCACCCTAGTTTGGCCTTGCACCCACCCAAATATCCCACTTTTTTGCACTAATTTATGTAGGCCAACTGGGGAGAGTATCGGAATATCCTGTGGTTCTAGTCTTGGTTGCCTTTTCCGATCCAAGATAATATGCGGTACCGTTTCACTTTCTCTTCCGCATGAACTGCAGCTTACGCCCCCGTTGTACAGATGCATACGGTGCAGGTGCTTCTTAACAGCCATGTGTCCTGTCAGAATTTTTGTGGTAACTCTCAGCTATTTTCTGCTCATCACAAGTAGCTCTCTTAATTTCGGGTCTGGGTACCCATTGCTATGGTTTAATCCCTGTCTGTTGTTCCAGTCAATTTTGTGTTCATTCCTTGTCCACCGTATTATGACATCTCGTACCGTGCACCTTATTTATAAACGAAGAGATTCAAATTAAGCGCAGTGATTCTCCATGGAGAGCTCAAGTATTAATTTTAACCAGTAGAACCCATAAAAATCGTATGGTAATTGACTATTCTCAAACGATAAATAAATGTACACAACTTAATGTATTGTATATCCTCTGTCTAGAGTAGAATAGATAGTAAATACAGTTGCTAAATATGGAGTATTTAGTATAGTCAAAGAATATGATATACAGGGTGTTTCAATAAAAACTCCCAGGCCAATTATTTCGAAAACTATATGTGACATTTAAATTCTGTAAACCCCAGTTTTTAGCCTCTATGATTGGCTTCACAACTGTGTAAAAAATGTGTTTAAATAATACAAGATGTAGGTGGCGCCATGGTGCAAAGAATTTTTTCGATGACAGGAACTTTTTGTGTTTCTTAAAGATAATTAATTTTTGATCAAATTATGTCCCATAAAAATTTTTGATAAATCCAACATGAACGGAGATATTTGGGGTTAAGTTCTTTATTAAAATCATTTTAACGAGTATTTTAATTATAAATATTTTTAATATCCTTAAGCAGATTTTAATTTAATTTTGGTAATGATAATTTTAGTGATTATTTACCTCATCCATTATAAAAGCGGGTTGATTTTCACCTGATTATTCAGCGATAATCTCCCGCTCTCCGGTGAAAATCACCCTTGTCAAAAGTGAAAATCTCACCCGTCAGAAATCGTTAGTTTTTTATTTGGTAAATATTCTTCAAAATACATTTCGGGATTGGGAAATAATCAGAAAATCATTCTCAGATTTTTTGCCATTAGGAAATCGCTCTCGGGCAAGCCCTCGAGCGATTTCCACGGCAAAAAATCTTCGGGATGATTTTCGATAATTTCCCTATCCCTTAATATATTACTACAGATAAAACGCTCGTGTAGCGTTAAATTATTACGTCCAGTGACGTCTCAGGGAACGCCTTAACAAATAATTTTGGCAAAAAATAAAACTGAGTTTTTGGTAATTTTTATATTTTTTTCGGATTAAGCAACTAAAAATATCCTTTTATTGTCTGTTAAATTGTTTTCATATCTTGCTTCGTTTTCGAGAAATAAAAATGCATATCTCTGGAAAACAAAAATCATTAAATAATTAACATTATCAACACTCAGTGTCAGTGTCAGAATTTGCAATTTCTACATTTTTAAAATAAAAATGGTTCACCATACAAATCAAGACAAATTGAACATGGTTTAGTTTATGGAGAATGCCATCAAAATGCTTCAGAATCTGTGCGCTGCTATCGAGCTCGCTTTCCAGATAGACCAACGCCCGATCGCAAATCTTTTGTAGCTTTGTGTACCAACTTAGCTACATATGGTAGCTTTAAAAAGAAAAAGGTTCCAAGAAGGAAGAGGGTTACGAATGACGAAAATGTAGCTATAGTCCTACAAACAGTAGAAAATAGCCCACAAACGTCATTACAAAAATTAAAAGATGAAACTAATACTACAGTAAGTTCGTGTCGCAGAATCCCAAAAGGAAATGGGTTTTTTCCATACAAGATTAATTGAGTGCATCATCTACAACCAGAAGATTACCAGCGCAGATTAAACTTTTTGGCACATTTTCATATTCTTTTTGAAGAAAATCCAAATTTATTAAACCAAAATATTTATATTTATATAAATTTATTTTATTAGACTTTAATGTTTTAACTTTGCTTTTAAACAACAAACAATACAACGTATTGATAATTTATGGTTTTGTTTCTTAATGCATATGCAATAAAATTGTTTTTATTTTTATTTCTCGAAAACGAAGCAAGATATAAAAACAATTTAACATACAATAAAAGGATATTTTTAGTTGCTTAATCCGAAAAAAATATAAAAATTACCAAAAACTCAGTGGCGTCTTATTTTTTGCCAATATTATTTGTTAAGGCGCCCCCTGCGACTGGACGTAATAATTTAGCGCTACACGAGCGTTTTATCACTAAAATTATCATTACCAAAATTAAATTAAAATCTGCTAAAGGATATTAAAAATATTTATAATTAAAATACTCGTTAAAATTACTTTAATAAAAAACTTAACCCCGAATATCTCCGTTCATGTTGGATTTATCAAAAATTTTTATGAGACATAATTTGATCAAAAATTAATTATCTTTAAGAACCACAACATTTAAAAGTTTCTGCCATCGAAAAAATTCTTTGCGCCATGGCGCCACCTACATCTTGTATTATTTAAACACATTTTTTACACATTTGTGAAGCTAATCATAGAGGCTAAAAACTGGCGTTTACAGAATTTACATGTCACATATAGTTTTCGAAATAATTGGCCTGGGAGTTTTTATTTGAAACACCTTGTACATATTCTTTGGTATAATTGATTTACGCGGCGCTCAGCCGAAAAGTTGAACGAAGAGAGAAAAGAAGTTAAAGATTGGATCCAACTTATAAAACGCACATGATCTCATATATATCATCAAATGCCAATTAAAGAAAGTGAAACGATTTATACAGTTTTTATACCTTACTTGCACTTTAATGTAGCTTATTGATGTCTTTGCCTGGAACTGTCCACTTTATTGTAACTTTTTCGTGCAAAAATAATGTCATAAATTGTTTTCTAGGTCGTAGGGGCAATTCTCGCCCTCTGTTTATCAAATTGTATCAGAGGTAGAGAAAGAAAAGGAGCCTACTACTAAATTAGAGAACCAACGCAGAAGTTGTACAAAATAATGTTACACACAAACTTGCATTGCCAAAGGAGTTTCTTAAAAAAATACTGTGTAAACATTTCAAGAGACTGGTTTAAGTGTGTATCATTACTTTGATTGTAATAAGTATTGTCGGTATAATATGGTAAGAATTAGCGTCATACGTAGTCATTTTATAATTTAACGCATTCTTTGGGTGAGAATAAATTTTAGGTTACTCTTATGTTTAAAAAATGCTTATGGGTTTTAAAAAACGACCGTTTAATGAAAACTTTATATGTATAGTATCTTAGATTTATTCGACATTTACTAGATAAAATGTGGTTTACCTAATTGTAGTTACTGTATAATTTCCAGCAATAAAAGTTTTAAATTTAATTGAAAATGTTTTGTTGTGCGAAAAAGAACTAAACACCTTCTGTGACCTTCCATGAGTAATAACTAATTAGTGTGGGTTAAATAGGAAAAGTTTTAGACAATTTTACCAGTACACGGAGACTTTAACAAGTCAACCTCAGAATTCATATCATTAATATCTGCGGAGATAATTTGAAAAAGTGATTACTTTTCGATTAAAGCAAATATATCTTTTAATGCACCCTATAATGTACCGGGTGGACCACACAATTTCGAATACACCTCTAAATTCCCTTTTCAATGACATACCACAAGTTATCATTTGTTTTTAAAATGGCTTCGTAGGATAAGATTTCCTGAAATTGAAAATAATGACGTGTTATAATATATATGTTAGTATGCACGTGCATGTTGGTAAATTTTGGTTTATCTCATTTAATATTAGTTCTGATAAATTTAAACAAAAATATTTAAAATTATTTACATAGTACAACTTTCTTGTTCCTTGAATTGTTTTCGTATCTTGCTTCGTTTTCGAAAGAAAAAATATAAACCACTTTATTACATGTACAGGGACATTTTTTTAAGTGTCTCACCCGATTGGCGATTTTCCTGCTGACTATAATAAAAAGCAAATTGCATATTTTTCAATGATTTTCGACAAAGAAGCCAAATTTAATGTCAAAAAATATATAGGTTCACAAATTTGACAGTTACGACGCCATTTTAATTTTTTTTTTAATGGCAACCCTCATAAATAACTAGACGAGTGAATTGCATTTGTCGATCCGTTTTCGAAAACATATAGTTGTCGATATTTATTTTAAGCCGTTTCGGAAATACAGGGTTCTTAAATTGCCGTCATCGATTTTGTCGTTGGTGTATACAAGACGCATGTACTAGATGAAAACGACTTAAGAATTCGAATTATTGAAAGTTGCAATGCGATAGGAAATAATGCAAGCATTTTTGAACGTGTAAGACAGGGGTCTTCAACCGGCGGCCCGCCTTAAACTTTTTTGTGGCCCGCACGCAAAGAAAACACAAGTTCCAATACATAAAATATATTACCTAAAACTTAAAATATTGTCTACTTCAGAGAGCTCTTTTAAACGAAAATCGAAAAAATTTTACAGAAATTATTTGAGTCTGGTCTAAATATTTACTCTCGTCGTCAAAATTTTTGAGTACTTATTGTAATACGGATACGGGCGTATGCAAGTAATTAATGTATTGTAATACGGGCGGTCAGTCGATGTGCGTGTTAATACCTATTTCGCGTAATTTATTCATTATTATATCAGCGGCGATGGCGGCTAATACAAGTCGAAAACGCAAAATCATAGACGAGTCCCGCGTTTTTCAGGAAAAGTGGACAAACCTATATTTATTTGTAAATATTCAGGACAAATCTGTGTGTTTGTTATGTCGTGAGACGATTGCTGTTAAGAGAGAATATAATTTAAAAATACATTATGAGACAAAGCATGCTGCCAAATTTGATGATATTAAAGGTCAAATGCGGGTTGATAGAGTGGAAGCGGAAGCTTTGAAGAAACAACTGCAGTTGCAGCAAAGCACTTTTCAGAGATCAAATATAGAAAACGAAGCTTGTGTAAAGGTGAGCTATTTTGGCAATTAAATTACATTATCGACAAAAAATATTGTTTTAGGTGAGCTATATTGTCTCAGAGAAAATTGTTTGCAAGTCAAAGCCATTTGTGGATGGCGAATTTATAAAAGAATGCATGGAATCAGCTGCAGAAATTTTATGTCCATTACAAAAACACATTTTTTCTAAAATTAGTCTATCAGGAGTAACAGTTGCTAGAAGAATTGAAGAGTTATCTGGAGATATTGAAAATTCTGTAAAATGTCGTGCATCTGAATTTGTTTTTTATTCTATCGCAATTGATGAAAGTACGGATATGACGGATACAGCGCAGTTGGCAATTTTTATTCGTGGTATCAATAATAATTTTGAAATTACGGAGGAACTTGCTGCCCTTTATCCTATGAAAGGGACTACAAAGGGATCAGACATTTTTGAATGTGTTATGACGGTTTTAAATAGATACAATCTCGACCTTACAAAATTATCAGGCGTCCTAACAGATGGGGCACCAGCCATGGTTGGTAAAAATGAAGGATTGGCAGCATTAATAAAAAGAAGCCAGGCCGACCTAAATTTAATGCAATACCATTGTATTATGCATCAACAAAACTTGTGTGCCAAAAAAATTAATTTTGACCACATCATGAAAGAAGTTATTAAGATGGTAAATTTTATTAGGTCTCGGGGACTCAACCACAGAGAAATCCAAAATTTTTTGTCCGATATTGATTCGCAGTATGGGGATGTAGTTTACTTCTCAGATGTTCGTTGGCTTAGTAGAGGAAATATGTTGAAGCGGGTGTTTAATCTCAAACAACCAATTAAAACGTTTTTGGCTAGCAAGGGACATCCTGTTGCCTTCTTTGATGATCAAGAATGGCTCAGTGATTTTGGTTTTCTGGTTGATCTTAATTTGCATCTGAATGACTTGAATGTACGGTTACAAGGTAAGGAAAATTTCATAAACAACTTATATGACAGCGTAAAATCCTTTGAAGCTAAACTTAAATTGTGGAAAATGCAGCTGCAAAAAAACGATTTGACACACTTTCCGAACTTATCAACTTGTAAGTGGGGTGATCTGAATAAATATATTTCCACAATAACTAATCTACAGGAAGAATTTACTTCGAGATTTAAAGACTTTAGAGAAAATGAAAAATTAATAAACTTGTTTGCTACGCCTTTTGCTTTGTCTGTTGAAGATGTTCCAGGAAATCTTTAAATGGAACTGATAGATTTGCAGTGCAATACGGAACTAAAAGAAAAATACAATTGTGGACTCTTAGATTTTTACTCCAGATACATCGATATAATTAAGTTTCCGAACATTCGACTTCATGCTCTAAAAATGATGTCACTATTTGGGAGTACCTATGTATGTGAGCAATTATTTTCTCGAATGAAACATGTGAAATCAAAAAATAGGACCAGAATAACGGATTCTCATCTCGAAAATAGCCTTCGTATCGCTACATCCAAAATAAGACAAGATATTGACAAACTTGTAAAAAACAAACAATGCCAAAAGTCGCATTAAATATAAATGTGTTTGTATAAATATTGTCGTGAGTTTACTTGTTATATTTCAGCTATATTAAATTTTTCACTTTCTATTTGTTCTGGCCCGGCAATGGATGGGTAACCTAAATATGGCCCTACTATGAAAAAAGGTTGAAGACCCCTGGTGTAAGAGAATCAATGGTGAGACGATTGCAATCGTGCCTTTTATCAGGTGGCCATTTTCAACATTTGCTTTGATTAATTGTTGCATTAATTTGTATCATTATTCAAAAAGATAATCCTATTTTTAATTTAAATGTTTTAATTAACTTTAAAAGACATACGTATTTTTTTTGTACATGCAATTAAGTGGTTTTATTTTTTCTCTAAAAAACGAAGCAAGAAAAAAAAAATATTAAAATTAGAAAAAAGTCAGTGGCGTACATTTTTTTGTCAACAATATTCGTTAAGGTGCTCCCCGCGACGCCACTGGACCTAATAAATTTAATCTAGTTGGAGCTAATTAAGCCCCTTATCATTATGAATACCGTACCCAATTGCAATAAAATCGGGAAAAGGATATTTAAAAAAATTATAAAAAAAATATTTCTTTTTAAAAAACTTTAACACCCTGTATATAAAAAACGGGGCAACTCCGAAAACACGCTCATATGAACCTTTTCTCTTAGAATATCATAAAGAATCATCCTCTTAAGTTACGTACCGTCCTTCTGAAATACTCTGTATAATACGAAATAAAATTTGTGATATAATAATTTTGTTTTTGTACCTAAAAGAAATAATACATGAACATCAGCACCAAAATATTGATTTTCTGCATCTGAAAATTATCTTAATCAATTCCATGGGTATGTAGGTATACTAATTTTAATTTTCATGTCATTATTTTGACATTTGAAATGTCAGAAAGAATTTTAGGGTTTTATGGCAGCTAAAAGATCAACGGTATAATGTTAACTGTACTATACGTTTTTTTCTGAAAAAATTGCGATATAGGTATACTTTTTCCAAAGGGCTTCAAAGGAGCCAGCGTCATAATCGGGGTTGTCAGATCTTTTTTTAAGAAATCTTTAAGTTCTTATTACTAAAAGTGTTCTTTTATATCAGTATTTAATTGACAGTCAGTAACTCTCTTTGAAAGCTAGTTTACAAATGTACCTTGAACCAAGAAATTTGCAATGTCAAAGAAAGAAGGAACAAGCCATTCATGAATATTATAATAATATTTTAGTACTTCAGAAATATTATCTATACAAAAATAATTTAAATCAAACTAAAAAAGAATTTTGCTGTTGTTAAACAAAAAAAAATTAACAATTAACAAACCTTTATGTTCCTCCTACACTTACGAAAACTTTGTAAAACTGGCAACACCCTGGCGATAGACCGTCGAGGCCCACTGCCAATTTAAAGTGCGAACTATTTTTTCCGAGTGGAAAAATTCATAGAGCAGCATATAAATACAAGTTTATATGCTGTAGACAAGAACAGCAAATAGTTAAAGGTTCTGCCAATTGGGTGATCTCTTATCAGCTTTAAAATCAGTTGATGTTTGAGGTATGTGATATTGGGAATCGGACAGCGGCGTGACTGGTTAAAACGATTTACTGTAATTTACATATTTCATTTTCTACTATAACTGTGTGGTTTTAGACAAGTAAGTTTTTACTTGGTACCTATATTTTATTATATCAGTATGGCTTTTTGGCGACAATTTAAAACAGAAGATCAAGGTGAATTATCGCAGAAGTATAATGAGTCCGTGCCAGAGTCGGCCATCGAAAGCGAAATAATCCGGAATTAAAAAACAAAAATTTACATGTTCAATGTCAACGCATTATTTTAAATATGTACGCGTGTTTAAAAAAAGAAAATCCGGGAAAACTGAAAATGCACTTTGTACAAGAATGTACTACTAGTAATGAAGTAACACAACTTGGGTTTTACAAGAATTTATAACGTAATTAGTTTGGGGACTGTAACTGGTCATTCCATAAAGCGCAAACCAATAATTCAAAAATTCAAAACGGCTGACAATATTACATGGAATTTTATTCTGCGAACTATTTACAACTTTTACGAGGATAATATAGTGCCAACTTTAGAACTGGTTCGTGATAAACTGCGAGGTTACAACAACATTGCGTGACGTTTTGTTAAAATGTGCCTTTAAACATAAAAAAATTAGATAATCTAATGGTTATAATGGAATCCCCGCGTATCATTGAACTACGACAGGACTATTTGCACAAAATAAAGGAGTACCATGCATCCGATAAAAGTATAATTTATTTAGACGAAACTTGGTTTGATACTCATGATGTTGTTAAGCATTAAATACAAATTGTACTTTTGGTACACTGTGTTTGAGAGAAAGACGCGTTATCATGCCGGAATGAGTTGCTCATATCAGCAAAGAATATCACTTATTAATCAATCTCCAACTTTAAGCGCAGTTGTCCTTGATAATATACGGCAGGTAATAACGCAATGAGTAGCGATGTATGGAAAATTTACGTAGCTCATGTTATAAAAACAGAAAATGGATATTCTGTTTCACCACCTATAGTGCCAGCAGTAATCCAACCTGGAAACGATTCTACTTCTGAAAGTTCTGACTATTCCAGTCATTAAATTGTTTATAAATTTTAAATTAATTTTGTTCTTTTAACACGTATCTTAAAGACTTATTATATTACAGAACGTTTACTGTGATTCTGCTGATGCGATCAATTTGTTAAAATATATATAGTGAATTCTAACTACCAACAGTACCAACTGTATATTCCAAGTAACATAGTAACTGCCCCTATCCTTTCTTGGCAAGGAAAACTCATACCTCCTGGCGGTCCTGGCTGGACAAAGACAATTTTTTTAAATTGTTTTCGGCAATATCACCTTTCTTTTTACCGACAGACCATTTTAAAGATATTAAATGCATGTGTTCTTTGCAGGCGAAATCACGGGTACAAACCTCTTATCGATATTAACTATATTTTTAAATTGTTTTTGGGAAAGTTAGCATTTTTCTTTACAGGAAGACCATTTTAAAAATATTCTCTGCAGGCGAGGTCACGGGTACAAACCTTTTATTGATACAAACTATAATAAACATCATATTAAAAATTTACAATAATCCGCATTTTAATTATTTGGTAGAAGCGACGCCTATGGTCAGGAGTTTAATGCTTTCTTATGTCGTCAAATTAAGCTTGGAACAACTATATGCAATTATTGATGTACTGTTTCCCGCGTCAGTGTTGAAAAAACTTTGAGCACTAATACATAAAAGTGCAATTTTCAGCACACGCTTATGAGCGCACAAGTAGTTACTTTCCGTACGCTCAAAGAAAAATATTTTATTTACAAGTATTTTTAATATGATGGTGGGCAAATTATAAAGGAACCCCTACTGTTTTCAACTTACTTATACGTTTTCACTAACATTTTTTTTTGGAATGTACGGTGAACGGTTTCTGAGATACACCAGTGCATCCGCAACGAAACTACACTCATGAACAAGTAATTTTTCCGATACCTCAAATCACAATCTACGTTTAAAACCGAAAAGCTTTTTATACTTACTCAAAGTAAATGAGATATTTTTCGTCGACAACGCTTTCGTAGCTGAGATTGTCATTTAACCTCTTGCACATTTGAAATATTCTTGTGTGGATCTGCTTTAAATGCCTGTTTCCCGTGTCTCGCAAGGTTTCCAGATCATCCTCAAAATCGTCATCTTCAATTATGGCTAAAATTTTTAAATTTACAGTTAGTGCTAAGTGAAGTTGACATAAGTCTTAATACAGTATAGCTAAAACCCAAAACATAATATTGTATCTCGCGTAAAAAAAGAGCTGACAAATAAATAATAATTTGGCAAACCCAACTAAATTCGTAGGTTGAAATATCGTGTTCAAGCATATAAAAATACAGGGAGCGATACGAGGGAGATACAAATTTATAAAAGTAGCGCAAAGTAAATTATCTTAATTCCTTAAAATTATATGTTTGTTTGTTTTGTTATTAAATATTTATTTAAATGGAGTTGACATACTTATATAGTATAGGACAACATTCATAAATAAATATTAATTAATTATTGTTACTAATAACTATCTTTGTAACGTATCTTTATAAACCCAGAAGGATTCATCATGTAGAGGAAAAAACTAAATAAACAAATTTCACTGTAGTATTCCATGTTCCTATACAGGGTGTCCGGAAAAATGTGGGAAATCTCTCAAATTCAGATAGAACATAAAAAAATAGGATGACAATTTCCTATAATATTTTTTCTTACAGATCCTCCCTACGGAGATATGTGCCCCTAAAGGACGCAGCCAAAAATCGGTTGTTCTTGAATAACTTTTAAAGTACTTATTATAATTTAATAAAAATTTAATGTGATGGACACTAGTTAGGACCTCTTAAAATGGTGTCCTTGAAAGATATTTAGCTTCTTCAGTTTACCAGGGCCGGACTAAGCTTTACAACTTAATGCTTAAATTTTTAACACCCTGTATGATAGACTTTAAAAAAAAAATCTGGGTAGCTTGTACCTTAACCAAAAAAAAAGGTACCCTTGTTTATTGTCCATAAAGTGAACCGTTTTCGAGAAAAAGGATAATAAACGAATTCATGGTTTTTTTTTTAATAAAAAGGACCATGATTTCTATTTTGTTTCCCGACAACAAAGTGTGATACGAAAGTCATTCAAACAACAGGAAAGATTCACTTTAAGTTGTTTAGTCCGAAAAAGTACAAACATTTTAAAAAACGCAGTGATGTAATAGAAGGCACCTTAACGAAATTATTCAAAAACATGGGCTCCATGAAGTCTGATACACTCCCGGGCACGACGAATTGAAGATTGCTGTACCCGCCACAATAACCCAGCCTTGGTCCTTATCACATCAGAATTAAACGTGATTCTCTGTAGAAGTTCCTCCCTAGTGAGGACTGGAGTGGAATACACCAAATCTTTCAGGTGTCCCACAGGTAAAAATCCAACGGCCTTAGGCCAGGCGAACGAGGAGGCCAGGCAATAGGTCCTCCTCTACCTATCCAACGGTTTGTATTGATTATTCAAGTGCTTCCGCACACCAACACCTAAAATGAGGTGGTGCCCCATTGTGCATGAAGTAGGTACATGTTGCGGCGGGTTTCAAGTGGTATTAAATCCTGAAAAGCGTTCGGGAGGAACTCCAAATAAAGTTGTCTATTCAAGCGTTCCGGCAATACGAATGGTTCAATAAAAAAATTGTCAATGGTTCCTGCCCAGATATTAATTTATTGGAACTGATGTTGATGATGCGAAACAATAAGGGTTTTCATCAGGCCATACATGTGTGTTGTGTAAATTGGTTATAACATTTTTGGTAAACCTTGCTTCATCCGTAAAAAGAATAATGCTAGTAAAGTTTACATTATTTCGTTGCTGATGCAATAGCCAGTTTGCAAACAGCATTCTACGAGGAAAATCTTTAGGAATCAGTTCATGTACTTTTTGCAAATGATATGGATATAACAGCTGTTCTTAAAGAACTTCATGTGTTATTGTTTTCGATGTATTAAACTGTGCTGATAATTTTCGAGTGCTCGTTGATGGAATGTCAATTACATCATTTAAAATATTCTCCTCTAATTGTGACGTACGTACGGTTCTTCTCAGACCAGCATCAGTACTATTTTTTCCAAACTTTCCTAAAATTATGGAGAAAGTCAATAATATGTATTACCTTATTAACTGGAATCGCCCGCCATTCTCCCTTAGACGTTGGTCCACTCGTTGATATGTCTTCTGGTTTGGCATAGTACGATTATGAAATCTTTCGTGATAAAACCTTTTGGCTTCTAAAGCGATGCAAGACGCAAGACCATACATGAGATGCATATCTGCATACTCAATAAACGTATATTACATAGTTCGAATTAATTCATAATTAAATTCACCGCGAAATCCAAGTCAGTAAATTAATATCCAAGTAAAGGATCAATATGTCAGCGAGGTGAAAGATGACAAGTTCTAAAATGCAGGATATTTTATTTATTTCGTATCATAGTAATGTTTGCAACAACAATACGTATTTTTGGTGCCGATTAATAAATAAAACGCACATTTTTGCGAACATATAGGTCTTCTACAACTATTCGTTTATTATTCTTTTTCTCGAGAACGGTTCATTTTTTCGACAATAAACAAGAGTACCTTCTTTTTTTTAGTCTAAGGTGCAAGCGACCCAAATTTATATTTTTTTGGTCTCTATCAAACGGGGTGTTAAAAATTTAAGCATTAAGTTGTAAAGCTTAGTCCGTCCCTGGTTTTAATAAATTATATTAAGTACTTTGAAACATCCTGTATAGTATAATATTCATAAATAAATATTAATTAATTATTGTTACAAATAACTATCTTTGTAAACCCAGAAGGATTCATCATGTCTAACGTTCGCTAAGTTTAAAACTTGACAGCAAGTAACCAGACACATTTTACCCCATGCATGTGTTCCCAAAAATAGGGTAATAAAGAAACACTTAAAATTCCTATATAGGAATTATAAACAAGACTCCTCATATGTCTCGTTATAATAATGGTTTTATTTTTTTTACCTTATTTTTTATTTTTTTTTCCAAAGAGTTTTTGGCTGATTGCGGTGTTATTAGTTTCATGGGGATGCGCAAGACCTGACTGTTACAATTATTGTCTTTATTTTTACTAGGTGTAAGAGACTATTTTTGTATTATAACTGTCTGATTCTAAGTAGTTTTGTATCCATATATATCCTCTCTGTACTATATAATATGTTCAGTTTATACATGGATTTATTGATTCTTTTGTGAACCGATTCTAATGACCGTAATGTATTTTTATAAAGTCCACCCCATCCAACGACCCCATATGAGAGCCAGGACTGTACAAGTCCAAAATAAACGGTTCTCATATTTGTGTTATTAGGTATTTTGGATAGCTGTTTAAAAACGTATATTAAAGATGTCATTTCTTTTTGTTACATTGATAGTATGTTGGTCCCACTTTAAGTTAGAGTCTATACAGATTCCAAAGTAATCAACGTAATTTTTGCGATGTATTATCCAATCTTGGTCGTTTTCTGAATGGAATTTTAATATCTATGGAGTTAGTATTGGGCAAACTTGTTTTGTAAAAAGAAAAGGGCAGGTGAAATGTCTTGTTTATATTTATTGTTAGAAGATATTTATCAAACCATTCAATTATTTGTGTTATTCCTTTAGACATTTTTTGCTCAACATCAACCCAATCCTTTCTCTGCACGAAGAACGCTGTATCATCAGCAAATGATATTATTACCTGGTAGCTCCAGGTTCAGTAATGGATTTAAGTAAATTAAAAATACAATGGGACCTAAAACTGTGCCTCAGGGTATCCCGTAGGTTATAATTTGTTGTTCACTTAAAATGCCTTCTATATCTACTCTCTGTGTCCTGTCCTTTAAATAGCTTTTAAAAAGAGAATATGTTTGCCCGCGTATACCAACTGCATGTAGCCTTGATAAGAACTCCATATGGCACACCGTGTCAAAAGCCTTTGCCAGATCGATGAAAACGCCTACACATGGTTTACTTCAACAGGCAATTGCATCATTTGTTGATTTATCCGACATAAAGTCGTATTGTGAGGGTGATATTATCTTATTTTTTTTTAAACTTAAGTAATCTAGCTTTTAATGCCTTTTCAAATATTTTTGCGATATTCGATATTAAACTTATTGGACGATAGTTCTCTACTAGTTTTTTTTATCGCTTTTTTTTAAAAATTGGCTTATATATCGCTATCTTAAAGTGTTCTGGATATATCCCTGTAGAACAAGGGCGTGTAAATATATTCTGCGGTTTCTTTTAGAACTTTTGTTAATATTTTATCAAATCCTGGTGACGAATTTGGCTTTAGCGGCCTAAAAGTATATTTTATTCATTATAGTCCACAGGATTTAGAAAAATGAAATTTGAGTTATTTGCCTTGCTTTGGTGGTTTCTGTTCACTGAACTGTTTGTTTTAATATAATTTGCCATTTTTTTGTCCAACTGAAGCATAATGTTTATTAAAGATATCTGCGATATTTTTTAAATTATCTTCAGTTGTATTTTCGTCATGTTGGATCTCCCTAATACCAGTTACTTTGTCTTTTTTATTTAAGCCATTATATTCATTTATAACTTGCCAAAGCTTTTTCCAGTTGTAACTATTTTCCTCTATTTTGATACTATAGAATTCTTCTTTGATATTAACATCGAAACTAGTAATCGATGTTGAAAAAAATCGAGTTTTTTCTAATTAAGATTTTAGTCAATTTTTTATTTCAAAATAAATATTTATAAAAAATCGATGTTTTTGCACATCCCTAGTATTTATTATCGCAATATCTCTGATATCAAAATTGATATGATTCCAAGAAACACACTCTGTTACAAGAAACAAGCCCTGTTTTAAAGAGTCATACTTTATTCCAAAAAACAATATCTGTAAAATTCTAATAACTTTACCTTCCAGAGCTTTCCTTCTCTTAAAATCTCTCAACAGTGAAAACGGAATCTCCCTAATTCTATTGGGAATCACCGTCCCATCAAATTCTATTTCATTCTGATCCCTTAACTTTAAGTATTGCAATCGAATATTCTGATTTAGCTCTTCCATTTTGCAGAAAACCAGTTTTCCGGCATAAGGATTTAATCTACAACGAACCAAATTTAATTATTTTGATTTTCAATTTATTATTATGGATAGACATTATACAGGGAAATCAGCTGCTGAGCTACTCCATACCAGTTATGTAGCAGAACACAAACTTACAATAAGTTCGTGTACAGAGTTGTCCCTTATCCTTTCCCAGACCCAATCCTTGGACGCATTTCGCCGTTTACGGCTCTTCAGCAAGGCTCCGGGTCTGACGAAAAGGTAAGGGACCTCAAAGTGCTTTAACACAGAAATGCAAATATACAGATAAGAGTTGCAGCACGTGGCTACATTTCGTGGCAACTACATGTATCAACCCAACCAGGACAGCGGGCATACTACGTTGGGTGTCGCTGGAAGCCAATGTATCGGTTCAGCCTACCGAAAGCTGAATATCAAAGAACACAAACCTAAAATAAGTTCGTGTACAGAGTTGTCCCTTATATGGTGAAGAGCCGTAAACGGCGAAATACGTCCAAGGATTGGGTCTGACGGAAAGGATAAGGGACAACTTTGTACACGAACTTATTTTAAGTATTCCCGAGTTGTAGAATGTACTAACTAATGAGTACGAAGAAGATGATGAAACAGTAAAAGTTGTTGAACTATCTGCTAACGATATTGCTAAAACAATTGAATAGGTACAAAGAGAGCGAAACGAAAACATTTGTCACAAAAAATTATGGAGAAGGCTACTAGTGAAAAATTATTAAAATACCTGGAAGGCTTCAACATTATTAATGACCGCGAGTATAGATTCCGTAAGTCTAGATCAACAGAAGTCCTTCTCGATTATGTTACTCACGTTTGGAATAACGCAATAGAACACCATGGGGAGTCCCGGCCGGTAACACTGAACATTTCCACAGCCTTTGACCGAGTATAACATACCCCCCATGTTACCTATCTAAAGTGAGAGTGTACGGAATGCCGGCTCAATCTTGTTCATGGCTGTCAAGCTTTCTTAAACATCGTTCTCTGCGAGTGGCGATGGACGGATTTCTTTCAGACACATTTAACATCAATGCTGGAGTCCCTCAAGGTTCTATATTGTCGCCCACCCTCTTTCTACTATACATTAACGATCTTTTGGAAAAAACTAAAAATCCTATATAAAGCTTCGCTGATGACAGCACACTTGTTTCATCTTTTACTTTATATGCTCGATCATCGACTGCCAATGCACATCTTTATAGGCAGCCAGAGGCCTCACATCTCAACAAAGACCTGGAAGAAATTCTGTCTTGGGGTGACAGTAACCAAGTAATTTTTTCTAAAAAAGTTAAAGCTGAAGAACCGGATATAGTCATGGCGGGGCACTCGATTCCCTTGGCTTCATCAATTAATTTAGTGGGCATCAATTTGGCATAGTCACGTTGCGGCCATTGCTAAGGCAGCCTCGTAGAAGCTTGAAATACTTTTCCGAATTAAGAATCTCTATACACCCCAACAACTTTTGATGCTCTATAAACCCCAAATTACACCATCGCTAGAGTACTGTTCGCATATTTGGGGCTCTGCTCCTAAACATATCCCTAAGATTGTTGGATTCAATTCAAAGAAGAGCCATTCGCAATCGATTTCTGCGCACACGCATCGCTCACAGAGCGCCATAAAGGATCAATCTTGCAATGATGCAAAAAAAAACAACTAAGAAAAATATGTGGAAAAATAAACGATTTGTTGCCAGATTGGGCGCTATTTCAAAAAAACTTATTTTTTTTAACTCCGCTTTTTTTTGACAGATTTTGATAAATCTTGAGATTCTGGACAAAACATAAGGAATGCAAGTTTTTTTATTAGAGTGGCGGTTTACGAGCTATTATTGTTTAAAATTTAATTTTGGTGCAGCGCCATAAAGGATTAATCCTGCACTGATGTGCCTTATCATAAAAAAAAATGCGTACTTGCATGCTTAATTGATGGTTTCACTGTACAGAATTATTTATTTTTGACTTACCTAAAATATTCTTTATGTTTTTGTTTCCACCCTTGGTCTCCGCCAGCATTTTTTAGTTCCAGATATTCGAAAAAGGCGGAATTCTTTGGATCTTGGGGGTCAGGCCGTCTTCCTGTGGTATCAAATAATAGAGTATTTTTTACTTAAAAATACATATAAATTACCTAAGGGGGAAGCCGATCAATTTATCTTCATATAGGATTTTTTTTAATAAGTGTCAGATATTTTACAGGATAATTCGTCTACTATTTCTAAGATAAAAAGTTTATATGAAGATGTGGTCGAAAACGCTTCGTTTCCATCAAATTTTAAATTTTATTTTTATTTTTTAGATCTGTCTCTCTCATTCACAGTCCATTTAGTAAACTTTTTGATGTTTTGTACATTTCTCGTATGTGTCAAATTATTTACATAAGTATGATACAAATTGATTGTCAATACTATTTAAATTCAATCTTATTATTTTTATCAGACTATTTCCAATACCTCAAAAACGAATAAAGATATTAAGACACAGTTCTCGCCAAAGTGTAGCTATTTTGATGCTCTTCGAGACTTTTATAGATACTGTGCCATTTAGTTATTTTTTAAAAAAATTGAGTAAAACTGAAACTTATATAAAACGCCCCTTCGGAAACAAACTACGAATTCGCTTCAGATCAGCTTTTAAATAAGCGCGGAATTCCCTTTCAAACAAGTCTAAATTTATTAAAATCAGATACAAAGTGTAATAGATACAGTTGTCTTAAAGTTAAGGTGTTCACCAGCAACTCCAAATAAATATTGAAAAGGAAAGAAAAATCCAAAATTCTTCACAAATATTTAATATCTTGCTCTATGCGTTTCGGTTACTTAAACCATTTTCAAGAGTTGTCTAAAAAGTTCATTTATATAATAATCTCAATTTCAAATCAAAATTATTAGGTATTACTTACATAATATAATCACAAACTTTACATTAAGGACACAAACAAGCTCACAATGACGAACACACTGACGACTATATAAAATTGATCAACGGGATAAACCCAAAAAACATAAAAAAAACAATTAAACAAAATATACCGAACAAGAGCGACATCTAGGTTGCACAAGAGGAGGTACTATTATTAAAACAAACATTCACTACTTAAACTCGTTCACAATTCTCGCTGCTTCTGTGTAGTGGGCGTTGACAGGATCGTTCACACTCAGTTTGATTATTTATCTCTAATTTGGCTATTTCTATATTTTCTAAAAAATTCAGCTTATGGCTTTTATTCGCATTATGTAGCATTTTAAAGTTGTCTTTATTATTAAAATTATGTAAATTCTCTCTTAAACGTAGGCCAAATGCTGATCTCTTGTCATTAGGCGATTTCTGAGAGTTTAAATGTTCTTTTATTCTAATATTTAAACTAGGTACGTCCTGTCTGACCAGCATATTTAGCTGTGCAAGAGTTACAGGACAACAAACTTAATATACCCCACTTTTGTCAAGCACGTTAATTAATCCTTTACTCTCGAGTAAGCTACGTATTTATTAATAATAATTAATAATTTAATAAGAAAAAAATTTCATGACATGCTTAGGAAGGTGTTGACTGCCCCCTTGGATGACACCATAACATCTTTTCAACCACCTAGGTATATAAGACTAACTTTTTTTTTGGGCGCTGTTTCTCTGAAGGTGGGTATTGAAGTCTTTAAACAACAATTTTAAAATAGCTTACAAATCAGTAAACAATTTACGTAGCTTATTCTCGAGAGTAAAGGATTCAATTAACGTGCTTGACAAAAGTGGGGTATATTTGTTGTCCTGTAACTCTTGCACAGCTAAATATGCTGGTCAGACAGGACGTACTTTTAATATTAGAATACAAGAACATTTTAAACTCTCAGAAATCGCCTAATGACAAGAGATCAGCTTTTGGCCACATTTAAGAGAGAATTTACATAATTTTAATACTAAAGACAACTTTAAAATGCTACATAATGCGGATAAAGGCCATAAGCTGAATTTTTTAGAAAATATAGAAATAGCCAAATTAGAGATAAATAATCAAATTGAGTGTTTGAACGATCCTGTCAACGCCCACTATAGAGAAGCAGCGAGAATTGTGAACGAGTTTAAGTAGTGAATGTTTGTTTAAATAATAGTACCTCCTCTTGTGCAACCTAGATGTCGCTCTGGTTCGGGATATATTGTTTTATTTTTTTAAATGTTTTCTGGGTTTATCCCGTTGATCAATTTTATATAGTTAGTTAACCTGTGTTCGCCATTGTGAGCTTGTTGGTGTCCTTAATGTAAAGTTTGTGATTATATTATGTAAGTAATACCTAATAATTTTGATTTGAAATTGAGATTATTATATAAATGAACTTTTAAGAGAACTCTTGAAAATGGTTTAAGAAGCCGAAACGCGTAGAGCAAGATAATAAATATTTGTGAAGAATTTTGAATTTTTCTTTCCTCTTTAATATGAATTATCTTCACCCCCGAGATATCTATGATTCAATCCAAATTAATGTTATTGTTTATTAAATAATCTAAATTTTTAATAAAAACTATATCAATGTGTCCTCACCAAACAAGTGTATTAAGCAAGTTGTAATAATCGTTGTTATGTCATTACTGTAGAGCAAAAATTATAACGACCCAAGAGTACCCCTTACCATTCATAACCTTTCCTAATTTATCATTGTTAATCTTAGTTTATTGTTCTATGTTTTCCAGATAATCCCCAAGCCAGTCCAGTGTCTGATCAATTATACCATATCTTTGCAATTTTTGTATTAATATTTATAATCTATTAAATTTTTACCTGTGTTTAAAGAAAACATTTACAAATCACTAGGAAATTTCTACATGAAGTTAACCAAACATTTTAAGATCTATAACGAGTGCAGTGAACAAGCGCATTTCACTGGAAAAAGCGCCAATAAACAATAATAATTAAAACTGCTAGAACAATTTAACACAATATTAGAAGAGATGCCCAAACACTAACCGTTTACTTCCAAACACTTCGAAAATTATTTTTACTATTTCATACCTTCCAACCATAGCTCCAGTTGATTTTCATCCACTGCACCCCATTTGTCAAGTACGTTTGGTATCTGAGATTCCTGCCAATTATCGGTTGCAAGACACCGATTTGAAATGATTGTCGGAGATGTATGCCATCCAATGCGATAGAAAAGTGAACTATTGAAAGCAAACAAAAAATCACAATGAAAATTTGCTCATTCTATAATTTTTCGTTGTGGGAATGTTAAAATTGTAACCCACTATGTTCGAAAAACGGCATTGTACTATGTTGCTTAACGCCAGAGAGTAATAAAATGTAAATTTGCAATGACAGAACCCATTAAGCAGGGTGAACAACTTAAAGGTTGCATTGTAAATTTCAGGTAAATTGCAATGATAATTTTTCAAAATTCTGTATTTTAGACCTACACACCCCGAATCGATCGATAATGAGCATACAATGGAAAGACGAGTTTGGTGAATGAAAGAAAAGTAACAGCGGCGTTACTACAGCTAGTTTATAATATTAATATTTATAAAAAAATCTACTATGTATACAATACAACTTAACTTTTAAATTTAAGTCATCATGTTCCGAGTAGTCCGATGAACTATCGTCGTTGGGGCCCAGAGAAATAATAAGGGGATCTACAGTGTCTTCTAGCATGTTATCAGCTTCCCACATTCTTTCTTCTATTTCAATCACATGTTCGACGCACTTACTTCATTTTTCACAATCCACCGTCTTTATTTCCTCGTGCAAGAGGTTTCCAACGTCTCTTATTTTAAAAGTGGTGTTATGCCTTGCTACAAACCCTTTTACTTGCGCCCACATCAATTCTATGGCGCTTAATTCACAGTGATATGGCGGAAGGTGAAGTACCGTTATATTTTGTTTTGAAGCGATTTCGTCGACAACAAATTTCGTACAAAGAGGTTTATTGAACTTTACAATCTTCAGTAACTCATTTTTCAGCATATCTTTATGAAATGGCTTCTTATTTAAAGTAAGCCAATGAATGATATCGTTTTTTTTTCCAAGAAGACGTTGGTATTTTTTTGGATTTTCTTGAGTGGTAGCTGTGACTATAACAAACCCAGGAGGAATAAGATTTAGCATTCGCTGGAAGTATTCTTTAAAGACATCAGCGTTCATGTCTTCATGACAGTCTCCAGTCCGTTTTGATTTAAATGCTAGTAAGCCGCCATCGACAAATCCATATTTGCTACCAATGTGAGTAATTATTAATCTTTTACCTTTTCCCGAGGGTGCTTTTATTCCAGTGGATCATCCTTCCATGAAAGCTTGCCTCGCGCTTTTTATATGTTTATCCTGCTATATTTAACACATGGTATAACCCTCATTTAACCAAGTTTCGTCCACATAATAGATTTTCCGGTTTTCCCTTCGAAGCTGTCTAACTGCCCTTAAATATCGTCGCCGCCAGCAGATGATTTCGTCTTTCTCTAATAAAACTGATTTTCTGTTTTGAGTTTTCTCATAACAAAAATTCATTTCCTTCAAAGTTTTCCATAGTTTCTTCTTCATTTCAGACATTATCTTGTCCAGGGTAGATATTTCTTTTTTTAAGTAAAACGAGTGTTTGATTCTTCTGATGGCAGTCTTTTCATCCTCATTTATTACAGTTTCTTTTCTTCCTGTACTTCTCTTTGGTGACCTGATGGGGCCGCGTTTATCCTCGTGCACAAGTCGGTATATTGTTGACTGTCCGACTCCAGTCATATTCGAACACATCTCCGAATGTTGAATTTTGGTGGCGAAGAGCGTTGAACACATTGAGAATACTAATTTTCTCATTTTTAGAAAGCGCGATGTTACTAATCCGTTTCTCAACAACAAATTCAGAAACACTAGCCATTTTTAAGAACGAAGTTTTGCAACAACTGCCGAAAAGTAACTAAACATTTCAAATTTTTGAAACAATGAGGCACAGGTAGGTAAACTTCCATTCCACAATAATTCGTTGATTTCTCGACCGCAATAAAATTTAAATGACAACCCTCAGTCGTAATCCCAACCATAAATAAGTTGCCTGACAAATATCTATTGTGTAGGCACCGGACCTTTTGAAAGGGTACAAGTCCTGGTTACCTACTAATTTCAATAGTTTAGGTTAGCAGATAATAATAGAGCGTTCGGAATAAATCCACTTTCTGAACCTGCATGTAATATCGTAATTCTTTGTCTTTTGTTTGAGGGAGTTTGACATTTGATTGTTAAATCGCTCCAACCTTTTTTAGCAGTGTCGTGGGTATCAAACCAAGTTTCGTCCGAGTATATAATTGAACGATTTTCTTCCCTATATTGTCTGATAAGATTCAAATAATCTCTACGCCATACTTGTAAACGCTGCGATTCCATTAGTACTTGTCGTTTGTCAATGGTACGATATTTAAAACCCATTGCTTTTACTATTCTCCAAAGGCTTGTCCTGCCACATGAAATATCGGTTTCATCTGCTGTAAGTACCTTTTTTAGCGAATCTATTGTTGGGACTATTTGTTTACTGTACATGTCATAAATTTTCCTCCGAATCAAGTCTTTATCAGCTTCTTCGATGCTTCTCAATTTCCGCTCTTACACCGTTTTTTCCTTGGCTGGATGGGTTTGGTCACTATATCTTTTACTGTCGTTAATGCAACTTTGGTTAAAATACTCGTTTCACTAAAACTTGCACTCCGGTCATACCCTTTTTCTAAAAGGGTACAGTAAACGTTCTTTATGATGTTTTTGGCATCAAGTGATAAATGCCTTTTCTTCGTTACACCATAACTTCCGGAAGCAATATTATCTGAAGTTTCACACAGATCTGACATATTTTGGATGCTCGATAACACACACGAAAATACCTTTAACGCACAGCTTGACAAACACCAAACGACTGATGAACTAAGATAAAACGACTCTGCTTTATATTGAACGCCTGCAATTTGCCATTAACCTACCTAATATACCAATATAATAACATAATTAATAGTAACGTAAGGCCCTTAATAATTAGTTTAGGCATAGATGATATTATAATATTGTAGATTAGTATTTTTGTATAAATATTAATAGCTATTTAATTACATGATTAAAATAAAGATACTTACCTATTATACCTATATATTTGTTGTTTTGTTGAAAATAGCTAACCTAAACTATTGAAATTAGTAGGTAATCAGGACCTGTACCCCTTCAAAAGGCACTTATTGATGGCTGGGTTTAAATTTTATTGCGGTCGGGAAATCAACGAATTATTGTGGAATGGAGTATACCTACCCGATCTCGGGACCCCTGACAATAAACATAATTAAATAATAATAATTGGACTTAACCTATGGAATACGGCGAAGATCACTGGGTTTTATAGTTCAATAATGATGTATTACTCTCTCGCATTAAGCAACAGACTATAGACATTTATTCTTTAAAATTTTGTGCCATGACGCGTTCCTTTTAAATGATACAGTTCCAATCACTGGATGTAAAAATTCGGAAAAATACTAAAAAAAAACATGATTTATTACCCTGCAGTATTAAGTTCTGCTCCCTCCATTTTGACATCCAAGGATACTTCGTTTTCCTCGGCCATCTTTTTCATATTATTCCCGCTTCCTACGCCAGCATGTTTGTAATGGACAATCTCCTTTTTCTCGAAATCCATTTCCGCCAGTTTCGATTTGTGATAAAAGACATTGGCACTTGGTACGTTAATGGTAAGTTCACATATTTTCTTTTTAAGTAACCTATAAATTCAAAGCATAAGGGTTAAACACTATTCCATTTACATGCTTGTGAATTTTTGAAATATTATAGATGTGTTAATTTATTGCCTGTTATCTCTAAAATCTTAAAGTTATAACGGAGCAATTAACCGATTATGCCTTTGAACAAAAAATTATTCCAATAACAGTCTGAGCTTAAGGTGCGACATAGTACAACAACGGGCCATTTGAAGGTAAGTGATGATATTATTGGTGAATCTGATGATGGTAAATGCACTTGTCTGCTACTCCTGGACTAGATAGGCTAAGGCCTCCGATACTCTTGACAACGATACGCTACGTGCCAAATTAAAATAGTATGGATAAACATGAATTTTTAATGACTCGCAAACTGCCAGCGAATAACCGTTACACTTTTTAAATCGCCCTTGTAAGCCCGGACCTCATAATCCCATACTACGCCGCGCCGCCTTAAAATAAGTTGATTTACTTTTCAAGTAACCCAGGCTGGGGTCGGCAGGCCGGGTGTCCCATTAATACGAAGGGCTTTAGGATAGGCAACCAAACATACCTGTGTAATATACAGGGTGAGTCGGGAGGAATGGGCCTAACTCTAAGGGTGTAATCTATGCATCAAACTAATAATACGAAACTCAAATGTTGTTATACAATATTCATGTTTTCAAGTTATAAAGCAAAAACAAAATATTGTATTAATTTAGCTTTCCTGTAATACATGTTATTATTGTTTGCTTTTGATTGTTGTGCTGTCACTATCCTATTGCAACTTGTTGGTAATTATAGACAGCGTTTATTGTATATTTATCTTAAGTAATTAGGCCATTAAGCAGTGGCGTAGCCACAGGGGGGCGGTCGCCCCCCTTGGCCTGGCGCCCCTTTACTACTTAAAAAATAATTCTTAAAAAACAAGATCGGTCTTATTTTATTTTTAGTAATGAAGAGTGATAGTAATAAACTTAATAAGACCGATTTTGAGAGCGTCCCATCACATTCAATTTATTTTCTCTTATATAGCGGATTTTAACTTCATTTGGGGTCAGACCCCTGTTCCCTAGGGAGCATAAAGGTGAATTCCTACGAAATTTGGGCGTGGTCTCAAAAATTTTTTGTCTGCGGCGCTTTAGCTCCGCGATTTGCGCCCCTCCGATAGTTCGTCCCTTCCGCCCCAAAATGCTGGCTACGCCATTGCTATTAAGTATTAGATTAGCACCTGAAGGTATTTCAATTTGATTGTTAACAACATTACATCGATTTTTTAAAGCTTTTTTGATTGCTAATGTCTCTAATAGGTTGAGTTTTCTACCCTTGTGTTGAACATATATCGGTTTTAACGAAAAACCCATAATTATTATACACAGTATCATTTTCCCAATTTTATTACTTAGATGTAAATACCTCTATAATCACACCTGTAATCTAGTTGTACCTTTGGCCAATACCTGTAAATTAAGGACCAAAATAACCTTTTTCATCTGTCATTTTTATTTTAATGACATGTAGAATTTTTAACTGTCTTACAATGCCTTTGATAATGACCCGCAAGGGTTGAAACACGTGTTAGGAGACTGAAATATATTGTGAAATATAACAAGTACTACTTTAATTTCCTCTACTATAGACTATCCATTTCACCAGGCATGTAGCCCATCACATATCAATTCCTTAATAATTAGTTTAGGCATAGATGATATTATAATATTGTAAATTAGTATTTTTGTATAAATATTAATAGCTATTTAATTACATGATTAAAATAAAGATACTTAGCTACTATTTTGAATTTGTTGTTTTGTTGAAAATAGCTAACCTAAACTATTGAAATTAGTAGGTAATCAGGACCTGTACCCTTTCAAAAGGCACTTATTTATGGCTGGGTTTAAATTTTATTGCGGTCGGGAAATCAACGAATTATTGTGGAATGGAGCATACAATACAGTTGGTTTTAACATTGTATAAATCGACACACCCGTAATTTTATCTTCAGAAAATTATAACAATAGAGCAAGCTGATAATTTAGGATAAATCCTACGACAGTGGTGCACACTTGGGTTTCTACTAATACGTATGCAATTTTTATGGTGTACAAAGAAAAGCTATGCAGCGTGTAAATAATGTATGGAATAAATTCGATTAATGTTCAAATGTTTTGAGAAAACCGCTGAAGAACGTCAAGTAACTTATAATAATGCGCTTTCTTTGCCACTTACACCATTTATACAGGGTGTCGCGTTTAGAAGGTATAATTGTATGGATGATTTTTTTTAATGGAATTATATCGAAAGGAGCCGCATTTAAAAACCTAATACACTTAAGATCCAAAAGTAATTCCATTAAAAAAATCATCCATACAATCATATCGTCTAAACACGACACCCTGTATACATTTTTTTATAAGTTACTTGACGTATTTCAGCGTTTTTCTCCAAAACATATTATCTAATTTTTAATCTAATTTATTCCATACATTATTTACACACTCTATATTAAACTGTATTTATTTATTAAAACTTTATTTTCTTAATGTAAAAACGGTGCAGATCACATTTACAAATCAAAGGTCTAAAACGGTGTCTTCACCATCACTTAATTCGAAGGATTCGTCTGTGGAGTCAACTGAAAGAATAAGTAGTTCTACCGTTTCTTTCATCATGTTGCCTGAGTCACACATTTTTTTTCCTTCTTTAAGTACATTTTATAGCTTCTTGCCAATTTTCTCTCGTGATAATTAATAGGATCATTTGATCAAACCTTAAATGACACTCTTTACCTAATTTTTATGAAGCATTTATAAGGTATAAATATAAGTATTTATATTTATAAGTCCTGAAAATTTGAAGTCAATCCGATAAGTACTTTTCGAAATATACGAGATCAAAATCAAATAAAACTCTCGCAAGGGGGTGACGACATAACCTCCCACAGTTCATCCGCTTTGAACTTGTGCAACGGTCTTTCTGTGCATATACAAGGAAGATGCTGTTTCTTTGTTCTAGTTCTAGACTATACTTTCTCCACTATTTTAGAAAAAAGAAAAAGTAATTATTAAAACTCCTGTGGATGTCAACTCCATTGCCCAGCAACGGAGGAAGGGCGATGTAAATGACCACATGTCCTCTTAGTCGTAAACAGCACATAACAGAGGCAACGAACGCGACCTGACTTGCTATAGGAGATAGTGACGTCACACAGCGGTTTCCGCGAGTCAATGTACGTAAATTAATTTAAAGGCTTTAGAAAATTAATTTTTTTTGCAGTTCGCACTAAAATTACAAATTCTTTCAGAAAATGTAATAAAATAATGCTAAATGAGCCTATGTTAATCAATATTTTAATACCTCACGTAAAGTGTGTTCACAAATATAAGAAACCGACCTAAATGACTGCTATTATTAGGGTATTCAAAATATAATAAACAACAATACACCAGTTTTGTGAAATGATATGGGCGTAATACATTTTAAGTACCGTATTCAGGTAAAAAAAAATGCGGATAAACCAGGGTCCTTTTTGATTTTAGTCTATCAACGTACACTGTTGAGTTTAGTTTGTTTTTTAAAAATGTTTCGTCCTTGGTGTTCTAGTAAGATTTGTGAAAGCAATGAAACTGAAGTAAATAACAGAGTGCATTTATCAAGAGATGCCAAACAGATTATAAAGAATGTGTTTTTGACATTAACGTCGCGCGGAAATTTGTGCCCTAAAGAAGTTGTAAAGGAAACGGCTTTACTTACAAAAAAATCCTTTTCCACAGTTTGGAAAATTTAACAAGGGCCAATTTTGGAACGCAGAAAAAGAAGTGATATTGGAAAATCGAGAACGTTGGACCAAGGGGACGAGGAACTTATCAGACGAAAAATTTATGAAATGTATGAAGAGCAAAGTGTACCAACGTTATACAATTTAATGAAAAGGCCAACAGATGAAACAGAAATTAAATGCTCAAGAACGACATTGTTGAAGCGCCTTCAACACATGGGCTTTAAATGTAAAAGGATTAATAAAAATCAGGTTTTGATGGAGTCCAAGCGTCTTCAAGAATGGCGATGGGAATATCTGACAAAAGTAAATGAATACAAAACTGAAGGTAGGCCGATCATCTATTTAGATGAAACGTGGTTTGACCCCCACGACACTCCGTCAAGTGGTTGGGTCGATTCTAGCGGCAAATGTGTAACACGTGCCCCGTCAAACCGTGGAAAAAGAATAATAATCTTACATGCTGGATCTGAAGATGGGTGGGTGCCGAATGGTCTATCTCTCTCGGCAAAAAACATTAGTGAATCATGTGTGGACTATCATGAAGACACAACAGCGGAGTTATTTTAAAATTGGTTTGAAACTAAATTATTGCAGAACATTCCACCAAATAGTGTCATTGGTATGGATAACGCTAGTTATCATAGTAGACAATTAAACAAAGCTCCTTCTTCAAAAGACACTAAAGCCAAAATTCAAGAATATATGTTTGATAATGATATATATTTTTATGAAAACTATAGAAAGAAAGACTTATTAGAAGTGCTTAGAAGTATGTCTATTCAAAAAGAATATTACTGCGATGAACTTGCGAAAAGCATGGGGCACATAGTATTGCGGCTACCGCCTTACCCCTGTATATTTAACCCTATTGAACAAATATGGCACCAACTTAAAGCTGGAATTCGTCGCAATAATATTTCACCCCCACTTAATTCTAGTGTATTAACTCTAATTCATAATGAAACTAAAAAAAAATTCTGAGGTGAACTGGAAAAACTGCGTACAACATGTAAAGAAAGTAGAAGAAAGTTACATTTGTATTAGGAATGCAACAGAAAGGTTTATTATTACTTTAGATGATGATAGCGATAGTGAAGTAGATTTAGTTGGGTAATTTATTAATTAATATAATAATTTAGCATTATAAGTGTAAGTGTAAGACCATAATTCTATTGTTATATTTTAAATTTAATATAGTATTTTTAAAATCAGAAGAATGCACTCTTTTGAAATATGAACCAATAATATATAGGGGTTTCTATATAAAAATCAAAGTTTTAACTTTTGAACTATTTTCTTAAACCAGGATACGTGCCAATTCCTTACCCTTTAGGATGTTCATTAATGCTAATGCACAAATATTTTGGAACATCAGTTAGCTGTATAGAAAAAACTTCGTTAACATCCAACACAAAATTTTCATTTAAATTGACAGGCTTCGATTTACATACTAGGATTCCATTGCATAGAATTTTTAATGTAAATTTTGTGGATGATACCACTTTTCTTCTAGCATTTTCCTGGTCGTTGTCGATATCTGTGGTTATCTCGTTGTCATATTTTAGTAATAGTGCTAAAGTTGGTTCCCCTAGAATAGTTAAATAATTATTATAAAGCTGTGAGATGTTACCTAAGAAGAAAAAATACTCTGTTTTTATTATAACATCTTTATAAAATACAGGTATATAATTTTAAAACCTTATGCAATATAGATAGTTCAACGAGGGATACAAACAATGGAGCATAATATTAAATAGCATTAATTAGTTATAGCATTTTCAAAAATATTTTTAAAGCGTTTGTTTCCAATATAAATGTTCTTATTTCAATATTATATTTTTTCAATGAAATATTTTTTTTAATATTTGTAGGTAAATACTCGTTTCAATAAAAGCACAAATATTTAAAAGTTTTTTGTCCTACGGACTTATTTATTTTAAGTTTTATGGATATTTCATTTTTATAACGTGTTGTACAGTGACCGGCAGAAAGTGCGCAGCATATGGGAAAGTTTTTTATCTTTAAGTTTAGAAAATTAATTTTATTTTAGATAGGTTCTGCATGTTCTCAAACCAAATTAACCATTAAATCCGGTAAAAGTCTTATGGTATACGAGGTAGGATCAAAAATTTGAAATTCCGCTAGGAGTAAAGTACCTCCATCTTTCATTTTAGAATATTTTTTTACTAAGAATTATTGTTTTAATTTCAAAGTTATACCCAAATTCCAAATATCGCTTATTTTGGACAAATAAATGGATTTAATCGGGTTTTCTGAATAACCCTGTATAAAAAATAAATGGCAACCGAACAGTACTACAATAAGATTTTCTGCACACTTTTGTTAGAGATAACCGTCGATCATAAGTCCGATTAGTTTGTTTTCATAATATTATGGCTTTTTAAAATAAAAACATAAAAATATTAAATATTTTTGCTGCACACCGTATTTTATTTTCTGAGGGAACAAGTTAATTTCATCTAACTAATATTTTTTGATTTACTTTGACTTAAAGCATCTCCTAAATAGCTTTTTATACATTGAAGTATGCATAGAAAGTTTCCTTTTGATTTATAAAGAAAAAAATTAAAATTTAAAATATATTTTGAACGGATTTTATTTCTCACGCAAAATAAGGATCAATAATATATATTGTACACATATTAAATAATTTTAAAATAATGTTTCTTCAAAAACTGATTTCTTATGCCCCAAGGGCAAGCTTAAAGCCTAAAAATGATAACACAAATTAATTTCCCTCTCATAATCTATACTATTTAAGATCAAAGCAGCCATGAAAACAAGTCAAACATTGAAATTAAATTAATGACATTTAATTAGTTCTGCTATAAAAATGGAAGTTGAAAAGTTGTCTTTACAGGAGACAATTGCAATAGTTTTAATTCATGGTGACAATTATCACAGTTATCGCGAGACAGCAATTATTTTTAACAATAGATACAATAAAAATGTTCACAATTCCACTATATTTAGAATTGTCAATAAATTGAAACAAAGTGGATCGGTGGAAAATAAGTATAAAACTGTCCATAGAAAAACTGCAGCTACGGAAGAAAACGATTTAAATGTTTAGTTATCAGTAAATGAAGTTCCTACAATGCCGTTGTCCGAAAGAGAAGAATAAGTTGGTATTTCAGAAAAGTCTATTAGAAGAATATTTAAGAATCACAAGTATTTACCATATAAACCCAAATTTCTGCATACCCTTCAAGATAGGGATCTAGATGC
Organism: Polydrusus tereticollis; assembly: GCA_963920685.1. Classification (NCBI taxonomy): domain Eukaryota; kingdom Metazoa; phylum Arthropoda; class Insecta; order Coleoptera; family Curculionidae; genus Polydrusus; species Polydrusus tereticollis. The sequence goes on along the minus strand of OY987326.1, from coordinate 168,580,148 downwards.
AAGGCTTGACTTTTGCTTTTGGTTTCAAGGCAAAAAAGAAGATGATCCACATTTTGGAAATAGTATATTATTTACTGACGAAGCAACCTTCACAAGCAACGGCACTGTAAGTTCCCAAAATTGCAGGTGGTGGGCTGACCAAACCCCCCATTTTATAATTAAATGTAAAGATCAATATTCTTTTAAGACTAACGTTTGGTGTGGTATATTAAATACTCAAATAGTAGGGCCATATTTCTTCAGAGAAAATTTAAATGGCGCTAGATATTTAAACTTCTTGCAGAATTAAATAAGCGATTTTCTCGATGATCTGCCCTTAAACTTAAGAGAAAATCTGTATTTCCAACAAGATGGTGCTTCTATTCATAGTACCTTACAAGTAAGGGATTGGATTGGTTAAATCAACAATTTTACGACAAATGGATTGGACGGTTTTCAGAAAATCCCTGGCCTGCAAGATCGCCGGATATTACTCCTCTAGACTTCTTTCTCTGGGGTTACGTAAAAAACCAGGTGTATAAGTATCGCCCTTTTAAAAATTTGGACCATCTGGAATAAGGAATAAGGAACGTAGCCAAAGAATTTAACAAAAAAACTATAAAATGTATAGAAAATGGAGGAGGACATGTAGAAATATAAAGTTATAATAATTATTGTTAATGTAAATAGTCTTAATTAGCATTTTTTGTTTCCTATTATTGAGTTAAAGAATGTATTACCTATTAGTTGGATTATCCTAAAAGTGTATTTGATAAATGAAAATAACCTATATTGATCCTTATTTTGCGTGAGAAATAAAATCCGTTCAAAATATATTTTTAATTAAAATTTTTTTCTTTATAAATCAAAAGGAAACTTTCTATGCATACTTCAATGTATAAAAAGCTATTTAGGAGATGCTTTAAGTCAAAGTAAATCAAAAAATATCAGTTAGATGAATTAACTTGTTCCTTCAGAAAATAAAATGCGGTGTGCAGCAAAAATATTTAATATTTTTATGTTTTTATTTTAAAAAGCCATAATATTATAAAAACAAACTAATCGGACTTATGATCGACGGTTATCTCTAACAAAGTGTGCAGAAAATCTTATTTTCGTACTGTGCGGTTGCCATTTATTTTTTATACAGGGTTATTCAGAAAACACGATTAAATCCATTTTTTTGTCCAAAATAAGCGAAATTTTGAATTTGGGTATAACTTTGAAATTAAAACAATAATTCTTAGTAAAAAAATATTCTAAAATGAAAGATGGAGGTACTTTACTCTTAGCGGAATTTCAAATTTTTGATCCTACCTCGTATACCATAAGACTTTTACCGGATTTATTGGGTGTTATTTTGGTTTGAGAACATGCAGAACCTATCTAAAATAAAATTAATTTTCTAAACTTAAAGATAAAAAACTTTCCCATATGCTGCGCACTTTCTGCCGGTCACTGTATAAGGTTTTTATTTTTAAAAATATGTATTAAAATATTATAAATGTAAATTTGTCTAACGTTCATCTTTTTTGTTTCTGAATATAATTCTTTTTGAAGGATGAATATAATTTTCGAAAGTCTATTTTGTGATACTTTTAATTTTTTAACCAAAGTTCCGTTTATTTCTCCCCCAACCTAAAATTCCGTAATTTAAATGAGTTTTGACTAATGCATAGTATAATATTTCTAGATGTTTTATATCCCGAAATTTCTTAATGCTTTTAAAAATTGGTAATAAACTTCTTAATTTTTTAATCAAATGTCCTACTTGAAAATTCTATCTAATTTCCTATCAAAAATTATTCCTAAACATTTTACATGATTAACATTTAAAATTTGAATGTCATCGCTTATATTGATGCTATTTATATTTTGTGGTACATTATTTAGGTTTAAAGTAAATGGAAGATAATTTGTTTTATTAAAATAATTGCTAATAAATTAGTATCAAACCAATTTTTTATAATTTTAAAATCTTTTTTAATTTTCTTATTTAAATTGTCCCAATTTATTTCGCTATAAAAAATAGCAATATCATCTGCAAAGCTATGAATTTTCTTATCGCAATTTACACTAAATAAATCATTAATATAAATATTAAAAAATAATGGTCTTAAAATTGTCCCTTGAGGAACACCATATTTAAATACTTTTGAATAGCTTTCTTCTTTATCTATTTTAACATAAGTTGGTCTATCTTTAAGATAGTTTTTAATTAATTCTAATTGCTTTTCTCTAAATCCAATATTTTCAATTTTTCTTAATAGTAAATTATAGCTAACCGCATCAAAGGCTTTTGCTAAATCCAAAAAAATACAAATACAAGGTGTTTTATTATCTAATGCATGCGGGGGGCCGACCGCGGAGGAAAGCTCAGGCCGCAGGCAAACATTCTTTGGGACCACGCCTAAATTTCGTAGGGTTTACCCATATACTTATGTAATAGTACTATATGGCGCCTTGCCCATTTAACCAATGTAAACGTAGTGAAGTCGAGGTTCCTTGTTTAGTCAGGGTCATTTCGCGCAGTGCGCATGCGCGTAAAAAATAAATATACGTTTGTTTTAACGGGAAGAAAATGAGGTTATATCACATTTGACTTTGACAACTGGACAGAAATTTTAAATTTGTAAACAAACATTAAAGCTCTTGATTTGTTTAAGATTTTGTGTATTATTTCGATTGAGAAAAGCAAAAGAACGCAGGTAAATATATTAATAAAACTTTTATTAGATATTTTACAATTATTTTTAGAGTTGAACAGGTAAGATAATAGGTTTTTGTAGGATTCTTTGAAGTACATGCAATTTTCGGTAAAAATAAGTAGGTACCTAATTATATCAACAGCAGCAAAGAAAATTAAAATTTTTAGGAAATGGACTACCTAGTTATTGTTTCCTTACGAAATTAACGTAAGTAAGTAAAAAGAAAGAAACATCCAGTCTGGGTACATATCTGTAGAACGATAAATCTTTGTTCAAGTTTTTACACCTGTTTAAAATAATGTAAAATATTCTGTTTTGCCTTGGCATCGTCACAAAATGATCACACTTCACATGCACAATCAAAATTTGCAGAAAAGTAAACAGTACACAAAAGCCGTTAATAATAACAAATCAACTTGATGAAACGTGGGGTCACAGTTCCGGGGCAGGAAGAGTCTTTCGACTGCAACGCAGAGCGGTCCGCATACTGGCCAGCTTGCCCTATAGGGCTGACTGCGCAGATGCGTTTGTTAGTCTTGGGATTCTAACTCTGCCCTCCCTTTTTATCTACGACAGTCTTACCTACATAAAAAATAACATCACCCAGTACCCTTCTCATAGAGATCAGCATGACTATAATACGCGATACCGACGCAACCTGATTCCTAGCTACCAACGTCTTGAAAGGTGCAGGGACGGCCCCGGATGCCTGTCAATACATTTTTTTAATAAACTTCCTGATGTAATCAAAGATCTACCTGTTTACGAGTTTAAGAATAGAGTTAAGAGTTTTCTAATCAGTCAGGCATTCTATAGCTATGAGGATTACCTCAAACATGAGTTTGATCGACTTTAGATATTGTATCATTGCTTGTTTAGTGTTGATCTATCTTAGGCCACCCAATTTTTTTTTCTTTTTTAAATTTTGAAGTACACTTGTAAAGTCTTTTAAACTGTACCTATGTCTTATTACTGTTAACTGTAATTAGTAAACCTAATCTTAGCTATGTACGTCTTCATTTTAATTTTAATGTATTTTTTTTATCTTATTTTAACAATTTCTGATTAGTCTGATTAGGTGAAATTTTAATATTATCCTTAAGTAATTCTAAGATTTTATATTTATACCCATTGACTTGTGTAAATACTTTGTATACTGACACGAATAAAATATTTGTATTTGTATTTGTATAAGCTGTCAACCAAATTAACATTTTTTGCTAAAGATTTCGAGGTTATGTCGAACAAAAATGAGACGTCACGTTGTCACCCTCCAGTTATATGAAATTGTTATTTGACGCGTTTTAGTTTAGAAATGGAACAAATAATTTGCAAATACTTGGAAATACGTACTTAATGCTTATTTTGCAATTTTTTAGCAAGATTTTTGGCAATCTTATCATTACTCTCATTTTCTAAGGCTCACTTTTCTACCCTGTTCTAAAGAAATAAAAGTACATTTGGCAATACCCTTACGGCGCATGCGAACAAGTCGAAATGACCCTATAATAAATAATAAAGCAACTATATATGTTATTTTCATAATGTTTTTATTATACTACATAATAATAGAAACATATAATAATGGATTAAGGGCAAAACCTAAATTATAAATGCTTATAAATTTCCTAACCTAATGAACACTAATTGATAATAATTTGACGAATTATATTCCACGCCGACATTAAAAAGTGTTATAATGACAATACGTTACAATTTTAAATTCATTATTACCATTACAGCGATTATTCACTATCTGACGATGAAAACATTTCATTACTATCGCTACTGCTGTCATCTGCAGGATTTATAATAATAGATTCTACCATGACTTCAACGCGTACATCTAAGTCCCATATTTCTTTTTCTACGCACTTATGCCAATCTGCTGCTTGTACATTCGCTATCGCCGTTTTTAACAGTTCTTTAACATCTTTTAATTTAAACGTTTAATTTTCACGCGCCACTTCGCCTTTTATCTGTGCCCATATAAGCTCGATTGGATTTAATTCACAATGGTAAGGCGGTAAACGTAATATTGTAACACCTCGTTGACGAGCCATTTCATCCACTACATATTTCGTATATTTTTTTTTGTGAAGTCTTGCAAGATCGAGCAACTGCACTTTTAGCATATTTTCGCCAAATGCAATATTTTTTTTTTCGAGCCAGTCAACAATCTTTCCCTTTCGCCACGCAGAAGTTGGCAAAGCTTCCACCCGACAGCCGTGGTATGGTGCATTATCCATCACGATTACCCACGTTCAATACGCGGTAAGATGGATTTAAACCAATCTGTAAATACTCCCGAGTTCATATCCTCATGATAATCACCGGTTTTACGAGATTCAAACACGTTTAACCCACCTTCAAGAAAACCAGAATCACTCTCGATGTGGGTTATAGTTAACCGACGAACTTTTCATGAAGGAGCTTTCAATCCAGTGGACAGTCCATTAATAACTTTGTTTGCTGATCAATAAAAATCATTTTCCGTCCTCTTGTTTCCTTCTGATCGGATACGTTAGTATTCCTATTGTCCTTGATAGTTCTATAAACAGTACGGCAAGATGTCTTAGTCAATGTGGCACAAAGTTCTGCTGCATCAGTGAATGATATTCCACTGTGTGCACTTACAATTCCCTCATACACATTTTTTACCATTGTACGCTCCGCAGATTTTAAATGACGTTTTGTAACTTGTTGGTTACTATCACTTGAAGAACTCGGCTGCATTATAATATTTGTTGTTGAATAACCACCAAAGTAACACCAAAAATAATAAAACTGAATTGCTAATATCCCTTGATTGAAACTTGTCTACGACACTGAACGTTGGTTGGAGGCGATAAGAAAGCGTGCGAGCGCCTTTAGACATGGGTTTTTCCTACCTGCGTTGCCAAATTAAGTAAAACAGGTACCGTAGGGTGAAAAGGCCCTTAATGACATGCCGATTTCGGTAAATTTGGCAACATGTAATGACCTATTTACGCACAATCTTCCCAAGCGGTTTGGATTGCTTTTATTTAACTTAAAAGTGGGCGAATCAATGTTAATTATTTTCGCCGCACACCGTTAATGGTTATATGAACAGTTTTGCCAATTATTTTGAGACCGCAGTATAGTAACATTTGACATTATCTTAATTATAACTGATATAGGGCATAGGCGACTGAAGAATTGTATCTATGCAGGAGCAAGGTAAAATACGGAATTAGATTGCAAGAGGTATGAGACAAGGATACGTTATATCACCAACCCTGTTTAACCTCTACTCAGCTGATGAGAGGAAGACAATTTTCACCTGGTTAGAATAAGAAAACTTCTTTTGAAAAAAATATTAACTAACCTGGCGGTTTAAAACTTTCATCAAACCTTTTCTTTAATTCAGATTTAATTTTCTTCTCATCAATATCATAGATCGGTTTTTCCAAGTCGCTTCCTCCAACGTCATCACTATCCGATTTTACATTACTAATCTCTTCCTCCTTAAATAATAAAAAATATTACTGCATTTTTGTATCAAACAAAGTGTCAATGTTTTTAAAGCCCATAGTATCTCTTATACTTAAACATAAAGATGCGGTTTTTGAGACGCATGGTTCTTGGAAAAACTGGAGGAAGCCCATAAGTTTTAATATACAAAGATGCACTGTGCCTCGTATAGCAAAATATAAACTCAAACTCAAAAATAATTTATTTATCCAATAAACATATGAGACATAATATATGCATACATGTTTCTTTATACTATGGGTAAATAGGGCAATACAGCGATTATAAAGAACCGATAGCACAAGGCACAGAAGAACTGTGTCTGTGTGGTAAAGCCCAATAAATGATGAACTAGAACTAAGAAATAGAAAATTTTAAATATATTCATTGGCGAGGCATGGGCAAGGCGAGGCGAGGACCGACCCAGGAACAGGGAAGAGAAAAGGAGAAGGGGGACAGATATTAAAAAAAAAATTATATAATCTAAACACAGCACAATATGCGGGAATACGACAAAAAAAAAAAGAAATAAAAGTGGCTAAAGTTCACTTCTCCGAGTCTCTAAAAGATGTTTTTTTTACATAATCCCTAAATTTATTAGGTGAAAAATCTTTAACGTTATCAGGTAAGTTATTCCAAGTTTGAACTGCTTTAAAACTAAACGATTTTTGAAAATTTGCTGTGCGATGCTGAGGTATTCTAAAGTAATTTAAATTTCTTGTCTGATAAGGGTGATTATATGGCTGAAAATGCGTTCTCAAATAGGAAGGTTCTCTGTTTAATTCAAAGCAGGTTAGAAAGAATGAGGACTATTATTGAAGGTTTCAAATCACGTTTATTTCTTTCTCGCATAATGTGCATTTTATTAATGCCTTTTTTATAGACTTCTGTTAGTAAAAATATTTGGAAGTGAATAAAATAACAAAATGTGAGATTGAACATAAGGTTCCTTTATGCCTTAATATTTCCACAGGTTGTTTCAGATATTGTAAAAAAAAACCTGTTTTGTGTTCCCCTGTATTACAACCCATTAACGTCAAAAGTTGGAACTACAATTTGTCGCAATTTTTATTAAAATCGGCGAATGAATAAAAAAGTTATTTATAATTGAATTTTACCAAAATTTTGTTGGTCCGGTTAAATTTGCTGTCCAAAAGCAAATATCTCTATAAAAAGCTTGTACTTTTTAATTAAGTTATAAAATTACCATGGTAAGCCAAAATGAATAATCATCCGATTTTAGTCTAATTCAAATAATAACATTTTTCTATAGACATATTTTTTTGGGCTTATTACAAATTTTAATAATAATTTGTAAACCTAATCCACCATAGATCCAAAATTTAAACTATTTTTCACATATTGACTATGGAAAAAAAAATATAAAAAAATATATTCTTACCCTGGCCATTAGTTTCCTATTATACTCTTTCAATTTCTTCTTATAAGTATTTTTGTGTTCTTCCAAAATGTCTTGAAGAGTGTCTACAAAATACTTTTCGTTTGTTTCTTTTTCCTCGGAAAAGTTGGATTTTTCCTTCTTGATTACGAGTCTTGCCGACGTGTTGCAGTATTTTTGCTCCTGCCTTAATTTCTTAATACCTGAAATAAGTTGTTTGCCGTCGGTATCGAAAAATACCAAAGTCCAACAAATATTATATAAAGAAGTGTGTGAGGCGGCTTAACCTTGACGTTTTAGAGCCGGGAAAGTTTCGTACTATTGACCACCCAAATTCGCACGTGGGGCCCATTTTTGGTTTGGACTATTTTAATGCATTCCTCGGCTAATTTTGTTGTTGATAAATGATCAGATCATTATATTTAAGTTTATTATTAAACAATACTCCTACTATACTACTATACTTTCTGGCCTTATCGATAACATTTAGGTTTTCTTTATTTAATTAAAGACAAGGATAACCCTCCAAAAAATCTAAACACTTAGATGATGTATATATATATATATATATATATGTAATCATTAAACCTTTAAAAAAATATTATTGACGCCTTTGATTAAATGCAGATGTAATTGAACCATCTACTTGCTTACCTCTCCAAATATCTAAAATCAACTTTAAACCATCTCTTTGAAATTTGCCTTCTCTAAACAGATCTTCTCTTAGTTTCTTTATTTCTTTTAATGTAACATCCTTATTACTTCGATCAGTTTTTAGCTTTCTAGCGTGTTTTAACGCTTCCAACTGATTTCTCAATTTCTGTAAAGTATTATTGTCGACGGAACTGGAATATCGTTGAAACGCTTGACACAGTTTTTCTTGTAGAACATGTTCTAAGCTGAACAGCGGATGATGAGAAAATTTCAGATGCAAAAATGACAGTTCCAACATTTGTTCTTGAACGACCAAAACCTCTTCCATATCTGCATGCTGTTGTGGGAGTCGGTACATAACTCCTTCGCCAGTTCTAATATCGACATCTGGTCTTATAGAACGATCTATTATAGGGGTAGGTAAAACGGTAAGATTTCCTTCGCAATTAAACCATTTTCTAAAAAATAAAATTATGTTTGTATGTTGTAGATGTTTTGCCATGTCAATCATCTAACTTGCTTATTGCGCATCTTAAGCGGTGTACACAGATAGGAAGCTACTCGCCGCCACACAGCAACAACCGATATTTCCCGGAATCTGGTATTTGGCAGCAAAAGATCAAACAATGTTGAATTTGAATGAATTTTTTCGTTTCTGACTTTGAGATGTACTGAATGCAACAAAGTGCCACTAATACCTTCAGCTTCCGTTAAATCCGTGTTGACTTCACAAATATGGTACCTAGAATCGAAATATCGTCGAAACACGGCCAGTACAAATTTTAGTTTAGGCACGCCACATCGTTGTCAACTTGTTGCTGGATACAATTTGCTGTTTCAAAAGTCGCAGGGCAACATCGCTTGTTGATGTGTGGCGGCGACTGTCGTCAGGTGTGTACACTCATATGATAGATGTAGAGTTGTCGTTCAAACGTTGCCGAGGATGTTTCTTAGTCTTTTCACCGTTTTAGTTAATGAAATATGACAATATTTTACAACATAAGCAAGCATGTACCACAGTAATGTGATATCGCGTCTTGTAAACATTTTATACTTGGTTATGTAAGTTATTCGCTTATCAGGATCTTTATTTCAACGCTTCCATAGCAAAAATATTGCATCGACTGTTAAGTCAGGAAGATGCGGTGGGGGACCAACCAGCATGGGGAGCGTTTGCAACGCAAGCGCACCATGTCACATGTGGCCTAGAGTGTCGGAATTGCAGACGCAAACGCAGGACGCTAAGTGTGACCGACTACATTTGATACAATGTATTGTGTTTGGTGACAAAACGCACCGTTCCGAACGCAGCGTCGAAAACGGTAAGTGTGACGCTTCCCTTAGTGTGTAACAAAACTGTCGGCTATGCTGCGCTCAATGTGCGGTCGGCTTTACACTTGCAACAACAATAATAACAACAATAATGACAACAATAATAATAATAATAATTATGTCTAGTGTGTACTGCTTGACTAGTGTATTGTATTGTATTGTGTTCATTTTAATATTTTAATGTGTTAATTGTATCTTGGTACAAGTCATTTATACATGGTATGTCTTACTTTGTTTCATTTAATTTTATATTTTTTTCCTAATTATTAGTTAGACGTATCTATAAAAGTGTACACTTTTGAGAGATGAATATTGAATAAATAAATAAATAAATAAACTCTGGCAAATTATCGCTACAGCATAAATAAAGGACCAGCAGGCGTTCTCAGGGTAAAAATATAAGTGAGCCGACAGCATCCTAAGCCACTTTCTCCGTATGCAGAGCCTGCAGAGCGGCAGTCTCGCAACACGGATTGTTGCGCGCTCAATCTTCCGTTTGCAATATGGTCCGTATGCACCCAGAAACATGATCGAAGTGAACGAAAACCTTACTTATTAACTTCAAAGGATTTCGTATAGACAGCGCCTACTGCTATTTATTTTTTTTTTCGTCTATGGAATCATAGACTAACGTACTTACTTATCTTCAATTGAAAGAAGCCGCTGTTCTAAAATGTTAAGATTATTCTTTGGAATGTTCAAGTTAGAATTTACATAAAGTCCTTCATCTTCCAATATTCGGGGTTGTTCATCAATTAATTTACTACTCAGTGGTACAGATCCCCTAAAAAGAAATGTATAAGAACGAGTAGTAAAGTCGACGTGTCATCGCGATTTGGTAAAAAATCTCCCAACTTAAAATTTGGTCATGGGAGATCAGGATACGCTATGTTTGCCACCCACAATTAACGTGGTACACCACTTTGCCGGCTCTGATCAACTTGTAAGTTGGCGGCAAAGTGATTTTAATTTTGAAGTACTTATATGGTACGCGTGATAAACGGATTGGACTAAGGAAAACAAGTAATGATACTCGTATAATATGTTATATATTGATGTAATGAAATGAAAAAAAAACCTAAATAATATAAACTAACTGATGATGGTAGATGTTGGCTCACCCGACATCGCCCGGTGAAATACCATCGCATCGGCTTAGGTGGCGTGAAGTTGCTCTTTGAGCTAACGTTTCGTCACTGTGCCGATGTCTCCGGTTTCCAGGGTGGGAAATATACAAAAAATGCTGTGATGATGGTTCCAAGATCAATAAATTCCGGAGTTAAAAACGCCCCCCGATCGGATCTCCGGGTGGGGGCGGGTCCTGGCGCCTTATCAAGCGAGATTATCCAATCATCCACCATGTCCAGTAGCCATGCGGGTCCTTCGAACAATATTCTAAATGGAAATGGTGTGAAAACTGGAGTTGTTAAAAAACCCGAGATTAGCAACTTCCAAATTGACTTCTGCAATATAAGAGGACTGAACTCCAACATCAATGCAGTCCATCAACATCTACAATCTACCAAACCTCATGTACTTGCACTAACCGAAACCAAAGTCAGATCATCGATTAGTACGGTCAGCTATTTATATCCTGGGTACGACTTTCATCACCGATTTAGGCGGAATTCTGGCCTTTGTCTCTTTGTCCGGAGTGATATTTCTTGTCAACGAGAGGAGACACTCGAGCCTAACGACTTTGATGTAATGTGGTTTAAAATATCAACGCAGAGAATTACTAAATTCATCTGCTGCCTTTACCGGCCGCCAAGCGATACCCATTATAGAGACTTGTTCTCCTCTCTTGCTAATACTATCGACTTTTTGCAAACCCACCATCGCAATTCCGAAGTTGTCATCCTTGGCGACTTCAACATTCATAATGTCAACTGGCTCAAATACTCAAACATGACTGACGAACAAGGTCGTGAAGCCGAATCCTTTGCCATCAGCTCTGGCCTCACCCAGCTGGTGGGTGAACCAACTCGGATTCCAGACCGAGATGGTGATTTTGCTAGTTTGTTGGATCTTTTCTTAACTTCAAACCCCGACTTGTACACTGTCACCGTGAAGCCGCCGTTAGGAACGTCTGACCACAACCTTATTTCGGCACTGAACAAACTACCAATTAGTGCTGAAGAGCCTCCTAAACCACGCAAGATATGGCATTATACATCAGCTAAGTGGGAGGACCTAAGGGACCATTTTCGAACCTTTCCTTGGCGGGACGTTTGTTTTACCTCTGATGATCCATCCATCTGTGCAACAGAAATATCGGAGGTTATCCTTACTGGTATGGAAGCCTTCATCCCTTTCTCAAAAAAGTGCCCTTCTAACGGCAAGCCTTGGTTTACCAAAAATTGCGAACGAGCTGTTAAATCAAAAAATTATTTCTACCGACAATGGCGTAAAAATCCTACCGCCGAAAATCGTACCATCTTTGTTAACGCTCGAAACCAATGCAAGCAAACGATAAACCAAAGTAAAGAAGCACACAACCAGAGGATCAGAGACAAACTTCTTGAATGTCCTAGCGGCTCAAAATCATTTTGGTCGGTAGCTAAGGCCGTCAGTCAGAACTTTACCAAGTCAACCATTCCACCTCTAACACGTTCTGATGGCACCATTGCGACCAAAGCACAGGAAAAAGCAAACTTACTGGCGGAACTATTCTCTTCACATTCAACGGTAAATTTTCAGGGAAGTACTCCACCGAACATTACCCCTGTAGAATCGAGAATGCCCGAGATTGTCTTTCGCCACCGCCATGTTAAGCGAATCTTGAGGAGTCTCGACACTAAAAAGGCTTCTGGTCCTGACGATATTCCAGTCATTGTAATTAAGAAATGCGCTGACGAACTGACACCGGTATTTTGTAGGCTTTTTAACTTATCCTACAAAAAAGGAATATTTCCTTCTTGCTGGAAAACTGCGAGAGTCCAGCCCATACCCAAAAAAGGCAAGAAGACCTTGCCAAACAACTATCGTCCAGTCGCATTGCTCTCGGTTATATCAAAAGTTATGGAGAAGGCTATCAACGAAAAATTACTAAAATACCTGGAAGGCTTCAACATTATTAGTGACCGCCAGTATGGATTCCGTAAGTCTAGATCAACAGGAGACCTTCTCGCTTATGTTACTCATGTTTGGAACAACGCAATAGAACACCATGGGGAGTCCCGGGCGGTAGCACTGGATATTTCCAAGGCTTTTGACCGAGTATGGCATGAGGGGCTCCTAACTAAAGTGAGAGCATACGGAATGCCGGTTCAATTTTGTTCATGGCTGTCGAGCTTTCTTAAAGACCGTTCTCTGCGAGTGGCGATGGACGGATTTCTTTCAGACACATTTAACATCAACGCCGGAGTCCCCCAAGGTTCTATATTGTCGCCCACCCTTTTCTTACTATACATTAACGATCTTTTGGAAAAAACTAAAAATCCTATATATAGCTTCGCTGATGACAGCACACTTGTTTCAACTTTTACTTTGGATGCTCGGACATCGGCTGCTAATGCACATCTCTATAGGCAGCAAGAGGTCTCACATCTCAACAATGACCTGGAAGAAATTTTGTCTTGGGGTGACAGTAACCAAGTAGAATTTAACGCTAAAAAGACCCAGGCGGCAGTTTTTTCTAAAAAAGTTAATGTTGAAGAACCAGATATAGTTATGGCGGGACACTCAATTCCCTTGGCTTCATCAATTCATTTATTGGGCGTTAATCTGGATAGTCATATGTCTTGGCATGGCCACGTTGCGGCCATTGCTAGGGCAGCCTCGCAAAAGCTTGGAGTACTTTTCCGAACAAAGAACCTCTATACACCCCAACAACTTTTGATGCTCTATAAAGCCCAAATTCGACCATCACTGGAGTACTGTTCGCATATTTGGGGCTCTGCTCCTAAACATACCCTGAGATTGCTAGATTCCATTCAAAGAAGAGCCATTCGCTTGATCGGTGACCATAGTCTGACAAACAACCTGGAAAGCCTTGAACATCGAAGGCAGGTTGGCGACTTGAGTCTATTTTACAAATATTTTCATGGCAAGTGTTCAACTGAGGTTGCCCGCTTAATACCACCCAGAGCGGTGCATGGTAGAAATACACGACGAGCCACTGCAGCCCACCAGTACGTGGTTCAGCTTAGTGTCCCTCGAACGACACTGTTTCAAAATTCTTTCATCTGGAGAACGTCATCACTCTGGAACGACCTCCCTGAGATCGTCTTCCCCAACGAGTATAGTCTCCAAAGATTCAAGACCAACGTGAATCGTTTCCTGCGCACGCGCACCGCTCCTAGAGCGCCATAAAGGATTTATCCTGTAGTGCTGTGCCTTATCATAAAAAAAAAAAAAAAAATAAATAAACTGCTTCACTGTCACTATAATCATCTAAATTAATTATAATCGGTTTAATTATTAATAATTATAATTACAGTAATTACATGATGGACTGAATTCTTTCAAATACCTTGGAGAATGTCATTAACACATGTTTTTAATAATTCTACAACAAAACAACTTAAAGTCGGAGAAGTATTTTCTGATCTAAGCTTGGATTGTAATTGGTGTCACATGTGCTATATGGGATTAAAAATACAATAATAGGGTGGGAGCCGTAGCACTGTACGTCCCATTTCCTCTGCCAATGCGCTATTCTAAGGAATGTTTGGTAAAAGACAATTATTCTTGAACCATTCTTCAAAAAGTTCTGCCGTTGTATCTTCATGGTAGTTCACGCAGGAGTATTTGATATTCCTTGCAAAAAGCCACAGGGCACTTGGGGACCAACCGTTTTCTGGCCCGGCATGTAAAATAGTTGTTCTGTTCTCTTTGTTTGACGAAGCTTTTGTTTATCCCCTGCCGGAAGAATCGGGCCATCCTTTGGATGGTGTCTCATGCGTGTCAAACCTTGTCTCATCGAGGTAAATTATTGGACGATTTTCAGAACGATGAGATATGCGAATCTCAGTGTGCGCTATTTTTCATTTGCCGACGACACAGTATTGTTGTACGCTGGCGGAAAGGAGGAGGTATTGAAAAACATTGTAAATAATGATCTTAAGGAATATCTCAATTGGCTATACTACAGCGAATTTTTAAAAAATGTTGACAAAACAAAATTCCCGTTGTTTGGGAAAAAGAATTTAAAAAATCGAAAAACTGGTAATAAAAATAGGTACAGGGACATTTTTTTAAGTGTCTCACCCGATTGGCGATTTTCCTGCTGACTATAATAAAAAACAAACCACACATTTCTCAATGATTTTCGACAAGGAAGCCGAATTTGATGTAAAAAAATATATAGGTCCACAAATTTGACAGATACGACGCTATTTTAAATTTTTTTAAATGGCAATAACCCTCATAAATAACCACACGAGTAAATTGCACTTGGCGATCCGATTTCAAAAACCTATAGTTGTTGATCAGGGCAAATTCTTCAAAATAGAATACTGGAAGTATTATTATGTTATGATAGGCTTACTAGCACCAACATATTGTATAAAGAACTGAACATTTTTACAGTTGAATAAGATTTTGGAATTTAAGCAGATTAAATATATGCATAAAATTATCAATAAAACTCAAAGATGCAAATATAATAATGTCTAACGATTTTCATAGGCATGATACTAGAGTACAAAATAATGTTTATCAAATTGCTAGTAAGACTAATATAGAAATAAATGACCCAATTATACAAGCGTCCAAAACATACAACAAAGTACCTGAAGGTATTAGGAGTATAAAGAATTACCTATCCTATATCTGCTAAGCAAATAAAATTGACTGAATGTTGGTTGAAATTTACTGTATCTCCAATATGGTTATGTATAGAGTACCTATGTATTCTTAAGGCCAGAGCTATTAAGCACCTGTTTAGAGTTTAGAGAACTATTAGCTACTTTAGTAATTATAAAAATCTAAAGTATTTAATAAAAATCGTTTAAAAAAAAAATTACGCCATTTTTGTAATTGCTGAATCATTCTTCATGAAAATAATTTTACCTTTTAGTCTGCCTGACAACAATTAGTGCCTACCTGTTCTATTTTAGGTAGGAGGATAAATAAATAGATAATATTTTATATACACATGTACACAAATTTTTACAATACAGATGCGAAAAAAAGAAGGTTCATATGCTGGACCAATGCATTTTTATGCGTCAGTTTGATATTCGGTATAGATGTTCTGCACTTATTTGTTTTATCTGCCTTCTTTAAACTAGCTGCCTTCTTTAAACTAGATACATCTCAGTTAACAAACTTTATAATATGAAATACTATAAATAATTTAATTAGGTACATACTCTAGAGGAAACTTATCGCATGGACGCACAAACTCTACAATTTTCATTTTTTCAAGGAATGTCGGTGATATTCCTTTTTCGTAAAAAGTTTGTAAAATAATGATAAAAATATGTTTTCTTATTTATAAATAAAGTGTACAAATCTTTCATTTGGCGATTTTAAGCTGCCGTAAATATCGCTTTAATCATTATATACTTTAAAATATAAGAATAATTGTGTGTCGTCTACAAGATATAACTCTTTTGCAAATAGTAAACAAATCGCACATTAGTGCATATTAAGAGCTTTATTAATCAACTAGCAACAGACATTTTGTGTTATCAAGTTTTCCCACCACTTCTTTCAGAGCAGTACATATAAACACATTTGTGACCAGGCATTTTCAAAATGCACAAGTAAAACAATAATTAAACACAAAAATTTGTAATACACTGATCCAATAAATAGCCTAAGAGCACGCTCTACACTCTGAATCGACTTCAGCCAACACCAAACTGACGATGAATTGCCGTCAACTGAACAGCGTACTATAACGGGTGGTGGCCGGCCACCAGCCAGGAGGCGTGTCGATAAACCCGACCGGTTTCCGTCAGCTCTCGCATCTGTATTATGATAATTTGTGACATGCGTACTACAAAAGGTAAGATATTCGTAATAAGGAATTCACGACCTTTCATTTGATACCTCATTCGACCAGATCACCAATGAGAGTTGATAGTTATAAAAAAAAACACCCCTACAAGCGCGTAAAAGTGGAGTACCACAAACATAGGGTATCCTGACCTCCCATGACCATAATTCCATTTGGGAGATTTTTTACCAAATCGCAATGACCTATATAACTTGCTCTTTTAAACATATGATAATTTAACAATTGATTCCAATTTTTTGAGAACGTTACTTACTTAGGCTGACTATCAACAACGAACATTAACAAGAGACGAGAAGGATCACTCCAAGCTCCTCCCCTCGTTATGCCTATCTCGCTCGAATATCGGATGCTACCGTATCTAGAGCACCGTAAGCCCCCGACGCGCGATATGCATAAACAGGTTGTCCGTCGTAGAGATATGTACCAGTTGTCTGCGTGAGTGAATTCCATTACAAATAAAATAAACATTTACGTAGTGTTTTGTGTTTGGTTCTGCAATAAAATGCCACGAACGAACGAAAGTTACTTAGACATTTTTTATGATCACGACAAAAAAAAATGTGTCGACTTTGTCCTAAACTTACTGACGAGCATATGTTCCCTAATAGCTTTCAAAAAATGAAGGTAAAATATGCTTCGCAAGTCTTTAGTAACTCTCTTTCAGCTGCCCTATATATACCTACATACATTTTAAGGTTTTGCCTTTAGAAGCAACGCTTACTGCAAAATTTTTACAAACAACAAATGATTTATTTGATTTGTTAAACTCGTCCCATCTTAACAACTTTAACGCATTTATGGGCACAGAAAAACAATTGCACTTTTTAGAAAAATAAAATGTTTGTTGGATGACTTACAGGTAATTAAATTAGTACAGGTAAAACAGAACGATGGAAAGGTAACATACGTGGAAAAATGTATAAATAATACTATGCATTTTATAAATGGCTGGAAAATTACTATTACCTCTAGTCTGTCTTTATGGGAAACCTTAAAATGCAAGAACTATTCATTTCTTTTAACAAGAAACCTTAATCAGGATTGTATCGAAAGTTTTTTTGGTCTGGTAAGAAATTGTTGCGGAAACTCAAGAAATCCAACCCCAATTCAATTTTGTAGGGCATTCAAGAAATTATTTTCTCTAAAATATTTTAATGAGGTTGAAGGTTTCAATTGTATCAAAGATATTAATACAGTTTTGCTTAATGTAACTCCTGATATTCTAGAAGAATATAAAAATATCGATGTACCTATATTGACAAATAATAGTTCTTTAAAAGTTTTTACATGCGACTATAGAAATCTTTCTAGTACGGACGGAAATGCTATAGTTTACATTACAGGGTATCTATTAAGGAAATGCTTGCTGCAACACTCTTGTAGTGCTTGCACAAAGTATAATGTTGAAAATACATTACCAAAAGAAGCTGCTGCATTTCTAGAGCATAAAGCATATTCGACTTCTAAAAACTATGGAGGTCTAAATGTACCTCCTAGTAATATTGTAGAATATGTCAAACAGCTAGATATAATTTTTGTTGAACATTTTAATAAAATTAGTTGCCACGGGAACGTTGGAGCAACCCTTAAGATATTATATGAAAATGTACTATTTACACATCCTTGTAAAGAGTTTCCTCATAAATATTTTTTAAACCTATATATTAGGGTGCGTATTTATTTTACAATTAAATTTGCTAACCGGGATATAAAAAAAAGATATTCTTTAAAACAATCAATAAAACCTAATAACATAAAATTAAATATCTTAAAACATCTTTAAAAAGCGGCCGGTAAATTTTATTTCAGAACATTTAAATACATTATTTAATTGAGTTGTTAACGGGCTACTAGATTTGTAAAAGGCATCGAACAGCAATTCAGAGGTTTTAACTCATTTGGTTAAACGCCTTTGGCTTAGAATGGTTCGTTTATCGATTTTCACAATTTTCCATACAAATAGCGATAATTTGT
Organism: Polydrusus tereticollis; assembly: GCA_963920685.1. NCBI lineage: Eukaryota > Metazoa > Arthropoda > Insecta > Coleoptera > Curculionidae > Polydrusus > Polydrusus tereticollis. The sequence goes on along the minus strand of OY987326.1, from coordinate 168,561,637 downwards.
TTTCCCAGAGTATAACTACTCCTACCCGTATTTTACTGTTAAGTAAGTAGGTACTCTTTGATGGCCTCGAATTCGAAACAACCTGTATATATTTTATGTAATAATAAGGTAATTAGAATAAGTACCTATTTCAGTTAGCATTTGCAAATATTTGATTGTTAATTTTTATACCTACTAATCTCGTTTGTAGCTTACTACATTGTTACTTTTGGAAGAAACTTTCCTTTTTCCCTTAATTTTTACTACCAGTACTTTTTATAATTATGTTAAGATCTACCAATTAAATAACCTGACGATTTCCCCATTTTTCTTTTAATTCACACAAAGCAGAATAGGACACAATAACAATAAAATTATTACTAGATGTTTTTAAGTCACCCTCGTTTATTCGTTTTAATCGCTAGCCGTTTGCATCAACCTCGTATAAGCAAGAACAGGGACACTGCCTCAGGAATTTATCGAAATCGTCGGCGCGCTTGTGTAAGCAGGACATCAAGGTTCCGACAGAGTGTGACCCTTCTTGTCTTGTTAATGTTCGTTGCTATCAATCAAAGTCCTGTTAAGACCGGTGCTCACAGAAGAGACGGAGCGAAGGTAACGGGCGGCGACGTGGCGCTGACGCGACTTTATTTAACAACTGTTTACCATATAAAGTGAAGAAACAACACTGTTAAGGGAGACCAGGCAGGAGCATGCGTCTCCGGCGCCCGCGCCGTGTCCCTTTGTATTGTAGAGACGTGACACGCTTTTAAAATGAGCGACCCGGAAGTTAACGTACATTTTATTGAATTAATGTCTGATGTGTTCGCTTTGGCAAGTATCACCCGCGCATTGCGCCCTTTCCACGTCTCTGCCACGTCAACGACGTGTCGCTTCTGTGAGCGTCGGGCCTTAGAGGTAACAGCGGCTTAAATTCCATGACTACAATTATTTAAATGATGGTTGATAAAGTTATTGAAATAACATAACCGCCCTTAATCCTTTAGACAAACGCTTTCTAAAATTAAAAATGACAACTTACCAAGTAGGACTAAAGAAGCAATCTTTTTCAGCGAGGTCGATATTCAAACGAAGATTTTCCGGCAAATAGCAACGCATTCTATTTGTATTATTTTCTGAAGGTTCCTAAAATAAAGATATATTACAATAGTTTTGTGATAATCCGGAGTAATTTAAACATTGTTGGATTGTTAAATATTCCGCATTATCAAGACATTTTAAATTCAGGTTTTAAATAAATGAAATACTGTATTTAAGCAAAGTAAGTACTATATTCATATAAAAAACAAGACAAATAATTAAAAAGGGTATCCTATATACCATGACAATGAAATATTGAAAATAACTAAGCATTTCCATCACTTTCTTTCTACAATATTTTCATCGCCTTCATTTGAATTTTGTCCATCCTGTTTTACGTTTTCCTGTACCGACTGAAAAATGACTCATATGTTATTGTTTTTCAAAAGCAATTTCCTTGAGATTTTGTAGCGTCATAATACCCTTTAAAGGAATGGCATTTTCTGTAGCCCACTGTAAAGCGAGATTTAAGCTTTTGACAGCATCAGTATTTTTAACTTTGACCCGAGTAGCAAGTTCCATCACATCATTATTAGAGTCAGCACTATCATTTGCGTGAATTAAATTTACTTGTTCAATCAAATTGGCATCACCATCAATCCAATCAATTGCTTCACTAGCATCTGTGTCAACATTCCCAATGCTATGAAGCATTGATAAAACCGCATCAATTTCGTACCTTTTGTCGCATAACCCTTAATGGGATCAAATCCTCAGCATCATCTTCTATCAAAATATAGCTGTAATTTTTTGGTTTTAAGATATTCCTCCAGCGTTTTTCTAAGGAACTGGTTGGTACCATTACTTAATCATTATGAAGCAAGCATACATCATGTTTTAAGTACTTTACAAGATCTTTTTCTTCATTAGTCAAAATTTCAGTCAATACAATACAATAATATTTATTTCTTCAATAATAAGATGCTTACATTTACTATAAACATAATAAAAAAAACCCCAATAGGGGCTGTTGAACAATATCTAGAGAGATATTTTGTAGATAACTATTTTACATTTGTAATTACATTTAGACAATAACAATTTTGATAAAATTACACATGTTTAAAATTGTAACAAACATTTCAAATTTAAAACTGAATTAATTATTCCTTCAAATCATCAAAGAATTCATTAATGTTGTAGAAGTCCTTACTGACTAGATATTTTGTTAGAGTATATTTTAGTTTATTTTTTGGCAGGTTTCTAATTTTGTCTGAGAAACAATTAAAAGTTTTATGATACAGTATTTCACATTTTTTTGGAGGTATGTATAGTTGTATTTTCTTGGTACTAAATTATTTTTATGGCGAGTATATACTATCCAAAAGAAAGATATAAGAAGTATGATGGAAGTGTCTTGTCGTCATTCATGCCAGGCTATTTAAAACACTTAAACTGCTTACTTTGCCGAGTTTATACATTTTAGAAGTTCTTATGTACCTACGTTAAAAAGAATCTAAATAGTTTTTTATCCATGGAAAACGTTCATAATTATGAGACGCGTAACAATATGAACTTTGTTGTACCGGCGCCCAACATGGCATTATTTGAGAGAAGCCCGTTTTATATGCTCGGAACTATGGAAACAAAACTGTACAGTAAGTTGCCTAGGGAAATCAAGAACATAGCGAGCAAAGTACTTTTTAAGAAAATCGTATGTGATTTATTAGTTTTTCCTGTTTTCTACGATGTTCGTGAGTATACGGATTGTGATTTGTTATCTTAACTGTAATTTAGTATACAGGGTATTCCATACTCGATGGTACGTTAGAAGTATCTGGAGAACGAAAAGAAAAATAATTTTGAAATTTTCACTACGGCCATAGGAGGCTGCGCTCTAGCTTTTAAAATAATTTCGCGGTTGCAGTGGTGCCAGATCTATTGATAACTGACATGACATCAACTTTGGAATTTTAAATGGGACACCCTATAATTTTATTTTTAGATTCTAAGAAGCAATCTAGGTTTTTTTTGTATAGGATATTTTTCCATTTCTCTTGTCGTTTCTTAAATATTAATTGTTTTGTGTCTTTTTTCAAGTGTCAAGTCACTTTTTTTTTAAATGGAACACCCTGTATATTATTGAAGTGTTAAATAGAGTGGACCAATTGAATTTTTTTCGTATAGAGTGTTCCTCTACCTATTTTGAACCGCTTTCGGCTTATAAGCCATTTTATGAATAATTACTATTCTATACTAGGTTGCTTCGTAGAATCTAAAAATAAAATAAACTACAGGGTGTCCCGTTTAAAATTCCAAAGTTGATGTCAGTTATCAATAGATCTGGCACCACTGCAACCGCGAAATTATTTCTAAAAGCTGGAGCGCAGCCTCCTATGGCCGTAGTGAAAATTTCAAAATTATTTTTCCTTTCGTTCTCCAGATCTTCTAACGTACCATCGAGTATGGAATACCCTGTATATATTTTATACTTTATAAATTGAAATAGTCGTTTTTCCTGTTGTCTGTGGCTGAAATAGACTTTTTCTATGCCAATGTAAATGTTGGTCTCTTGAAATAAAAATGTGTTTATTTATTTATTTATTTATTTGTTTACTACTGTATATTTAGAAAAAAACTTTACTCTATCTAAACCGAATAATTCTCGAAACCTGCTCTTACCTCTTCTAATTTGTTCTCCAGATTTTCTTTTAGAGAAGCAAAAAAAGAAAACTCCGGCTTTCCCGATGATTTTTCTTTAAGAGAAAGTCTACTTCTAATGGACTTTATATTTGCATCAATTTCGCTATTTTCTCGGCGTATTTTCTCCAAAGACATTTTCAACTTATTCATCTTGTAGCTGCATGTAAAACAAAAATATCATTTGATATGCTCATGTAGATGCTAACATGGTAAATTTTAGGACAACTTAAGTAGAGGACAAAATTAAAACTGAAAATGGAGCTCCCAGTAAGAAAGGATGTGAGAGAAAGGCGATTATATTTCTTAAGATGGGCATTACATTACATCAGGGAAGCACAGACTTATAGGGAACAGGGGCCACTCGGGAAAAATATAAGCCAAGGACGGGCCACTACAAACAATACTTATTAACACAAAATTTTTTATTTTTAAATAGTATGAAATACAATGATAAAAATAAAAGAACCTTCAAAAATGTTTGTTGTAATTATGTAATCGTAAGGTAATCTAATCATTACAATGTAATATTTCATGTTTTATTATTTTAATGCATGACATTGCATTGAACTAACAAGTTTTTTTATATTTGGCTCCATATAACTTATCGCCACACGTAAAATTGCTTCCAAATTTTCATTTGCCAGACGGTTTCGGTTTTTCGTTTTGTTTAGTTTCATCACTGAAAACGTTTGTTCACAAATATACGTCGATCCAAATAAGCTTGCGCATTTCAATGCATATATTCGCAACTCTTTATAAGCGTTTTTATCAACGCAACGGTAGAAGTTGAGTAAATTACCTTCATTAAATTTGTTTCGTAAACTATCATCATTTTGCATGTCTATTAATTCCATGCATTGATTCCGGCGCATTTTCGGGTGAAATGTTGAAAGGATTGCTGAAAATGTCCAATAGAGGTTTAACTTTTTTGAAGTCTACAAAACGATTTTGAAAAGCTTGTATTAAAATATCAGTTTTTTTAACATGAGCGAAATTGACGTCAGTTTTATTGACTTTCTCCATAATTTTTTTGTAGTTCGGAAAATGGCTGTATATGGCTGAATTGATTTTTGTCCTGAAAAGACTCAATTTGCATTGAAAGGACGAAACATGAGAGCATAACTGCGAAATCAATTGATCTTTGCCTTGGAGTCGCGTATTTAAGACATTCAAGTGATTTGTGATGTCTACAAGAAACGTTAAGTCACACAGCCAATCAGGGTTGTCGAGTTCGGGGACGTCGTTTTTCTTTTCCGCCAGAAATAATTGAATTTCTTCAATCAAGTTAAGAAACCGCTGTAGTGTCAACCCACGACTTAGCCACCTTACTTCAGTGTAAAACAGGAGATCACCATATTCGCTTTCAATATCCTCGAGAAATTGTTTGAATTGTCGGTGATTGAGACCTCGTGATTTTATAAAATTTACAGTAGGTACTACAACTTTCATCACATTTTCAAATCCCAATATATTTGAACAGAGGGCCTCTTGATGTATAATGCAATGAAACTGCATTAATTCCTTGGTAGGTATTTATGTTTTTAGTTTGTAAATATTTTTTTAACATAGTTACTATCCCAGATGTACTTCCAACCATTGAAGGTGCTCCGTCAGTCGTAATTCCAGATATTTTCGTTAAATCCAAATCCATTATAGAACATTTTTCCAGAAGAGCTTTGAGCATGTCACTCTCCTTGGTTTGATTTGTCAAAGAACTCATACCAATCAGTTCTTCACTCACTTCAAAATTTTGCGTTACACCTCGTAAAAATATTAAGAGTTGAGCAGTGGAACTCATATCTGTAGATTCGTCGAGTGCTACAGAAAAATACTCAAAACTTCTCGATTTCGTAGCTAATTGCTCTTCTATATTGGCTGCTAATGCGGTAATTCTATGTAACTTCTTTACATTTTCCGGACAAATTTTTTTTGCGGCGATATCTAAACATTGCTTAACAAACTCACCATCTTTAAAAGGTCGACAAGTTTTCGCTATTATTCGAGATATTTCAAAGCTAACTTCAGTAGCTGTTTTAGCATCTTGAATTGGTTTTGTAAACATAGCTTGCTGGCCTATTAGTTCCCGTTGTAAAGTGGAAATTCTTTGCGTTCGATTTTCGCCAGTTAATTTGGTAAAAGTAGGATGCTGGGTTTCATAGTGCCTTTTCACATTACACTACTCTTGCGTATTAAACAGACAATGTTGGATACGTTGAATGAATAAATACAAATTTTGTTATGCGATGAAATAAAAAAGTATTTTTCGGTCCAAATATCTTGAAACTGTCGATTTTCATCTTCAACCTTACGACTACGTTTCTTACTGGGGCCTAGTTTATCCATATTAAAATTGATATTATATTGTTACGTAGGTAGAAGCCAAATTCGAACGACGAAATATTTACTCGTCACAGATTACAGTTCTCAATCAGTATAACGTTCGCTTGTCCGTAGTTAAAACTTAACTGCCCCGGTAGCTGGCGATGCGTCGTATTTATACGAGATACCAAACATCGAGAACCTTCCACTTTGTTCGGGGATACTACCGACGTGTTTCGCGAATCTTAAAGTAATCTAGTTGATGCGACAGATTTCTAGTCTCGTAACAATATGCTTAGACCGGAGCGCGGCCAGTAGAATACTTTTAAAATTCGTTGGCAGGCCGCATAAATATCGACAGCGGGCCGCATGCCGCATATAGAAAGATATTAGTTTTCACTCCTATAAAAACTTGACAGTTCCGCCATTGTTTCTGAAGGTGCAATACTCATATTTGGTAAAAACGCTCTATGACAAAAAAAAAACATATAATGAAATTTGAGTTAGATGCTACAGGGCATTCAAAATAAATGTATACATTTCGATTAATTTAAATTGAAAAATATCAATTTTTTGAACGGCACACCCTGTATATTATTATTTTGTCTGATAGGTTTTATAAAACGGGACTAACGCTATAAAATAAGTTGGCCACTACAAAACAAAAATTTAGGCATTGTTAAATTTTGAAATGTCAATTAAGCAAGTAAAAATAGTTTAATTTATTGTCTTAAGTGACGTACCTATAAAAATAAAATTTATGGATATGGGCCGTCCATAAATCTCGTGACGCTAAAATTCGCTAAATCTTACATCCCCTCTGTGACGGTAGCATGACGCTTGACCAGAGCCCCCCTAATACTTCCCTAAACGCCATGTGACGGTGACCCTCCCCCCCCCCCTTCATGTTACATTTTTAATAAATCATAGGTTTATTTCTTTCCATATTGGTGATTTTAATATGCAAATTTGGAAACAAATTAGGAGTACTTCTATATCGAACTAAAAATTAGTCAACTAATAATAATTAGACATTCGTCAACCACAAGCAGGGCCGTTTCTGAGTGGTGTGCTGGGAGTGCCCCCGCACAAGGGCGGCGAAAGCCGTCCGCAGTTTCACAGAAAAAAAAATTAGACGACAAAAAAAATTCGAGGAGTTTTCAAAAATATAACTTCAGTTCTCAAAAAAAAAATAATGCACCAGCTGTCAAGAATGAGGCAGCCGCCCATTGTGTTAATTGGCTATTTTTTTTTTAGATAGGTATCGGAAAAATACAAAGAATTCTCAATGGAGGCGGCCGCCCTGCAACCCGCGTCAATTACATTTTGCCTTAGTTTACTCAAAAAATTAAAACTAATTGATATTATTGTAATTATGTAGGTAGGTATTATTAATTGGTAGTAGCGTAGGTGGGGGCAAAAACACATACGGGGCAAAAGAACGCACCCTATTTAAATTTGCCGCCGATGTCCGGTTTCAAATAACTTTGGCAACAGTGCACTCAGTGTCTAGTAACTAGTTTGAAAACCAGAGCACCAATATAGACTGTTTATAAAATATGAGGTAAATAAAGTTTTTTAACAATTGAATGTAATTTTTTCATTACAAAATTAACTTATAATAAAAGTAAAAATCCATGTTTTATTGAATCACTTTTTAGGATTTATTCTTAGGATAGTTCTAAGTTATTTTGTTTATGAGTTTGGAATGAGGTTAGGTTGTAAGAATATTACCCCGGCAATTTTTGCAGTGGTGTTGCTAAATGGGGCAAAAGTACGCGAACATTATGGGGCAAAAATACGCTAATAATAATATAAATATTGCTAAGGTGGAAGTCTAACGGAGGGGAGCTACAAAAGCTCTAACCTCCTCCATTTGAAAAAATAGATAACCCCCTGCGCCATAATTTCAGAGGTCGCCAGTATGGAGGGCTTTAGGAAGGAGACCGATCGCAATACATCGATTCCGGTCCAACTTTTGCATTGCTTCAAAAACTGCCGCCAGGGTCGCATTGTTCCATTATCATAGCAAATTTCATGGGTTCTTATGGGAGAATTAACTGTTTTATCGAAATTAGTTAATTTAAACAGTCTACAGACCGAGATATGTATGAGAGGCGGGTGCGGGATACTCCCTAGATACATAATTCTAGCATGTAAAAGGGTGTATTGCATTTTAAGACACTGTATTATTATTACCAGGAGGATTAATTTTTTCAAATACTGGCGGTCTTTACTCTTTATAGACACTCAAACAACTTATTATTTGGAAAGGAAATAATTACACAATCTGCACGTTACTATATATATTTTTTATTTAAATTCAAACTAGAAATAAATTAACATAATATGTTCATTATAGGTAGTACGTACACCTTTTAACAGACCTGAAAAGAAGAATATTCTTAACTTATTTATTTCCCAACTAACTTTACAAAAGATTATAAATGGGGATTTTAAAATTAAATTGAAAAGAAACGTAATAAAAATTATAGTATACATATATACTAACAACTAACTATAAACTTTTATTATTCTATCATATATAATAATATATACAATAGGTAGATATCTATAATTGATTGTTTTCCAAAATTGTAGGTAGGTATACCTAATATAATTAGGCGCCTTGAATGCATTTTATGGTTTTATTTTGTAATTTTTTAAAGGATTAATATTCGACGAACTGGCAAACTGATATTAAATATTGAAATTTTGAGTACCTACCTACCTATATTGTAAAGTAAATATTTCTTAAAAGTTTTAAGGGGACGTAAGTAGGTACCTATTATAATATCTTAATTTGTATAAAATACCAATTAAAGGAGAAATATTATTTCTTAAATTATTAATACCTTTTTAAAGTTAGTTTAACAGTTCGTAACAATGAATAAATTTTGATTAACATTATCAAAAATTTGGTTACTAGAAATACGTCCATTGTCGGATAATCTATCTTTAAGATCTATGATGACCGTCTGAGATGATGACAAAATCAAGCATAGACGACACAGACAGACGAGTAACGAAAGACCACTATTAATAAACAATATTGTGAACCTTTTGTGGTTTTTGCTTACCTTAGAGGCTTGAAAAAGACTAGGATTTTTCTCACCACGATTTTTCCTGAGCTTTCTATCAGACGAATAACTAGTTTTACACCCCGGCACGAAGCAAACGCTACTTGTAAAACATTGTACGCCACTCATTGTTTATATTAATAACGCAAAAAAATGATTCCAAAGCTTATTTTTCAAGATATTCGAAAAAAATACCGCACTCGCCTATCAAAACCTGCAAAAAATATATGGGAAGCGTGCAGTGGCGCCCTCGACGGCCAACCAGCGAAGTAACGAAAAACAGGGCCGTAAATTTAAAATTCGGCCATATTCGATCGGCCTCCTTCCTACCTCCTGTGACTACGCCACTGAAATCATCCCTTTCATATGGATCTACACCAAGAACTTTTAGACCGTGATTTTGAACACCGAGTAAACTTTTGTACCTCCATAAATAAAGCTATAGGGGCCGATCCGAATTTCTTGTCCAAATTAATGTTTTCTGATAAAGCTACCTTTCGCAGTAATGGAGCAGTTAACCGCCATAATATGCACTATTATTCGACAGTTAATCCATTCTGAGTCTGGGAAATTCAAAATGAAAACCATTGGTCGCTTAATGTATGGTGTGGAATCAAAAATATTCGAGTTATTGGTCCATATTTTTTCCGCGAACCACTTGACAGGTATAGATATTTGAACTCTTTGCAAAATGAATTAGCACAGCTCCTTGAAGAAGTTGATGACATTGACAGGCAACAATTGTGGATTCAACACAACGGAGCTCCTGCTCGTTACCATCTAAACGTTCGGGAATTTTTAAACAATTATTACCCACAAAAATGGATCGGTAGGGATGGATTCATTGGGTGACCCCCTCGATCATGTGAATTAACACCTTTAGATTTCTTTTTGTGTGGCTACATTAAAGATCGCGTTTATGTAAATCCTCCTACAACACCAGAAGATATGGAAAATAGGATACGGGATGCCTGCAGGACAATATACCCTTTATGCTAAGGAACGTGCAGGGAAATATAGTAAAAAGACTAAACATGTATATCCAAGTTGACGGGCATATTTTTAAACATTTATTAGGTACGTGATAATAATTAAAAATTAAGTGACTTAGTTAGCAGAAAAATTATTGTTATTTATTTTATAGTTAGTCCCGTTACTGTACTTAATAAAAACAAGGGCAAAAATGAGAAAAAACAAAAGAAATCGCAAACTATTAAAAATAGGTATATGACATACTTAATGAAAGTTGAAGAGTTTTATAAAACCTATCAGAAAAATATAATAATAAACAGGGTGTGCTATTTAAAAAAGTTGATATTTTTCAATTTAAATTAGTCGAAATGTATAAATTTATTTTAAACGCCCTGTAGCATCTAACAGAAATTTCGTTACATGTTTTTTTTTGTCATTCCAATAGAACGTTTGTACGAAATATGAGTATGGCGAAACAGTTTTAATAAGAGTAAAAACTAATATTTTTCTAGAAAAATTAAAATATTAGAACAACTACCTACTAGGTTTAGGTATACAGCGTGTCCAGAAACCATCTTAACATATGGGAAACTTTTTTATTTTTAACTTTACGAAAAAAAATTATTCTTCATAAAAAGTTCTGCTTGTTGATAAAATAACATTCAAATCAAAAGTTTTGAGCCAGCACATACGGGGTGTTCAGAAAGTCAATAATATTAATACCGTAAATGGAAAACTATATTTAATAATTTTAATTACAAAGTACAATAATGAAATACTACACTAAGCTTCAACATGACCACCGTTTTTTCCATACAAACGGTTGTACGTCGTGAAAATTCCATTACTGCATTTCTAACCATCTGAGGGGAAATTTCTTGGACACATTCTCTGATAATTCTCTCTAAATGGTCTATGTTCTCGAAAGATCTGTGGGTATACACTTTTTGTTCTAAAAATCCCCATACGAAAAAATCCAGAGGTGTTAGATCAGGTGACCTTGGTGGCCAAGCAAATTCTGATCTTCGTCCAATCCATTTCTGTGGAAATGTCCGGTTTAAGAATTCTGTCACTCTTGCAGAGCTGTGGCATGGAGCGCCGTCATGTTGGAACCAAAGTGTTTGTCTTATATTCATTGGTAGTCCATGAAAAAATTCAAATAATTCCGTGTCCAAAAAGTTCAAGTAAATTTCACCGGTAATATTTTCTCGAAAAAAGTACGGCCCTACAATTTGGTTCCTAAAAACGCCGCACCAAACATTTGTCTTGAAAGAATACTGGTCACGACACTCAATTACAAAATGGGGATTCTCATCACTCCACCACCTACAGTTTTGAGAACACACTACTCCATTTGAGGTGAACATCGCCTCATCTGAAAACAATATTTTTCTTGCGAATAGTGGGTCATCTTCTACCTCACCTTGAAACCAAGAGCAAAACAAAAATCGTCAATCAAAATCTCTAGGCTGCAGTTTGTGAAGAAATTTTGGCTTGTATGGGTAAAAATTATTTTTCCTTAAAATAACTTGGGCAGTGGACTTTGTAACAGGTCGTGGAACAGTTTGTGAAATATTTCTCAATGAGATTTTAGGATTTTCCACGACAGCTAGCAAAACATTCAATTGGGTATCTTCGTCCGTACGCCAAACCTGATGCTTGTCAGAAAATTTATTACTTACAGATCCGGTATTTTTAAATTTATTAAAAATATCTCCAACCGTTACATGGCTAATAATTTTATTTGGATATCTTGCATTAAAAATTTGAGCAGCCTCTCTGTACGTCTTGTAGGGGTCTCCAACAATTAACACTATTTCAACTTTTTCCTCGATTGTAAATTTAAGCACCATATTTAATTAAAAGGAAACTGTCCGCCTTGACAAATAAAATAATTAGTTGTCATGGTTTCATTTAGTTTTCCAAGGCGTGCTGGACCTACTAAACGAGAATGAATACCGCTTCTTAAAATCTTGCTCGCCCTTTTCTGAAAAATTCTGTGAGATAATTAGAGAAACTATGGAATCAGGAAAAACAACAACATTACGCCACAGTATCTTTGTTTTAAGCTAAGTCGTCTTTCGAATGGCAACTTTAGACCATTTATTATATTTTTGTCAATATCGAAAATTGTCATTAAAAAAAATTGATCAGAACCAAAAACCACGTTTAAATTACAATTAGGTAATGCAATGAAAAATTAGGTTTTATTATTTTTTACGAATTTTTCTTCCACAATCAAAACAATTTCAATTTTCTCCTCAGAAGTTAATAACGCTACCATTTTTATGTTTTATAAATTTTTACGCGTTTTGACGGTTGCTGTCAAACATTTCTTGCTATCAACAATTAATTTGTATGTTACAACCATCCTAGATTACATGTAACTACAGTTAAATTTGCATTGTTATTGTAGACATACGTTTCAAAAAAGACGAAATAATTTTTTCAAGGTAAATGGGCGTAATTTCATATTTGAACGTGGTTTTTAGTTCTGATCAACTTTTTTTAATAACAATTTTCGATATTATCAAAAATAAAGGTACTTTCCTTTTAAGCCAAATTCATATTTTTTGACTTACCTCGTATACGCCTGGGAGAATTTAATATCTGATAGTTGCATTTTAGGTTTTAGACCATGCAGAAGTTTTTATGAAGAATCACTTTTTTTCGTAAAGTCTAAAATAAAAAAGTTTCCCATATGTTAAGATGGTTTCTGGACACGCTGTATAACATTATTAACAAAAAAGTTATAGAATTTCATGCAGAATCTAAAAAAATTAAAAACTAGGGTGTTCCATTTAAAAAAAGCTTATGTTATATTCGCCACGCTTTTTTGAACAACCTTGTATACTCAAAAATAATTTTAAACTGTGCATCTTAACATTCTCTAAAACTTTTGTATTTAACGTTTTTTTGTAATTCCCGAAACAAATGAGATAATGAACTTTACTTAATGGTTGACTCACCCTGTACAATCGTTGCTGACAGACAGAGTTAGCGAGTTAAAATAATGCGGGTTAGTCAAGACAAGGAGATCCTGCATGGAGCGCAACGTGATTCTTCTTTCAATACACAGGGGAATTCCCTGTCGTTGGGTGAGTACAACTGTCTCGCTCGCTCTACAAGCTTTTCCAAATTGCCGTTGATTAGAAATTACTTACGATCGCAATGGGTATACTAAGATTAGATTTACTATATTGGCTAAATTAAGCGGGAAATGACTGATCAAAGTAGGAATATGGAATTTTAGATTAAGAAAGTTTTATTTTTAATCCTTCCTTCATGTTTCAGAATTTTTATCTTTTTTGAACTTTTTTTACCGAACTGCGAAAATAGGGGGGCAGCAAATTTGGCCTACCTCACGCACTGCATAATCCCGTACTAACCCAACTAGCAAAGTAGAACTTTAAGAGCAAATTATTTTATAATTATCGAATAGCGTTGCCTTAAGAATAGTCTTGTTTTGTAGCGAATACCGTTGCGATAATTTTGTTCTTTAAGACAAAAATTTGCATCAAATTGTATTATAATAACGGCTTTTACAACTTTTACTATAGAACAAATGATTATTGTTTGTTTATTACGAGATACAACCTTTAAAAATAAATATCTATAAGTATTGCAATCATATTGTGAAAGAGTCATATACTTCCACAAATAGCTGTTAATTAGAGCCTTATAGAATACTTGTATATATACCGGGTGTCCCACTAAGAATTGCTGTCGGCCGTATCTCGGAAAGTGTTAGTCGTATGGCTTGCGGAAAAAAAATATATTAGGTAAAGTGGTCATGACAAATTGCTGGAAATTATTTTCAAGTTTCTCAGAGTGGCCGCCAGAGGGCGCAACAGTAACGGTAAATATGAATAACGAAGTTTCCTCAAAAGTCGCCTAGTTAAGGTATCCCGAAAATAACATTTTTGTATATTTCGAAGATTTATTAATAAAATTCACCTACAGAACGTGTTCGTCACTTTTCAAATAAAGTGGTCGGGGAAGGTTGAACATTATTTGTAATAAATAGTGATAACTCCGGTCTGGCTTAACATAATTTAGTAAACTTAGTTTTGTTAAAAAGGGCTTTTCTCACTCTATATATCATCTTATGAACTACGGCAATATGTGTTTTACACTAGGCGCTAGGGGGCGCTGTCTTACAACTTCACACACATTAAGCGTTTTTTTCCATAATTGTAAATATAATAGTATATTCAATTTTACCTGATTACAAGGACGATTAAAAGTCTAAGAAGTCTGCGAAAACCGCAAATTAATATCTATTTTCAATCCGGAGATATCAACAACAATAATCATAATTACGGAACATTATGATTTTATTTTCAAGTTGCCATTGTAAAGGTTTTTTTAAAGGCCTTGGAAAAACAAAATATGAATTGAAACTGTGCACGCGTGTCACCTTTTTATTACATCAAAATTTTTGTCGTGCCAACAGTGTTGTGTCGTATTTGATTTTCAAAATGCCTCTGTTACTTGAAGAAGCGGTTGACATCTTTGCGGTGTATTTTGAATGTTTGGGAAATGCAACAATTGCTGAACGGGTTTACGCAGTACGATACCCTCAAAGGCGTCCATACGACAGTAGAATGTTTAATCGTTTAGCTAGCCGTTTTCGTACTACTGTATGTATATCGCAGATGCCGCCGAGGTCGAACCGAGGAAAACATTGTAAATGTTTTGGCATATGTGGAATTTAATCCACAAATTAGTATTAGATTAATTGTTAGAGACTTGGGCGTTACTCGCTCTACTGTGCATAGGATTTTATTAGAAGAAAGGTAAGTAATTATATCTATATGTTATAACTCTTAAATAGTTTAGAATAATGCCAATATTTCTCTTAATAGTTCTCAAGTCAATGTAATAAGTATTTTGTTTTTCTTTATGCTACATCCCTACCATATTGTGCTCCACCAGGCTTTGACCCCGCAAGATTATGATAGAAGATTGGATCATTGCTATTGGTTGCTCAATATGATATTGGAAGATAGAAATCTCCTCTCCAGAATTTTGTGGACTGATGAAGCTACTTTCCATAGTAATGGAGAAGTAAACCGCCATAATATGCATTATTGGTCGCGGGATAATCCCCATTGGATGCGGGAGGTGCAGCATCAAGGAAGATGGAGTGTCAAAGTCTGGTGCGGCATTTTGGGTGGCAGAATAATTGGACCGTTTGTATTTAATGAGTCGCTTACTGGGCAAAGATATTTACAATTTTTAAATTACGAACTCCCAATTCTTCTCGAAGATGTGCCCTTGGATATTCGCAGAACTATGGTTTTCCAACACGATGGATGTCCTGCATATTTTGCGGCAAACGTTCGTCAATTTCTTGACGACACATTTCCTGCAAGGTGGATAGGAAGAGGGAGTATATTTCCGTGGCCTGTCAGGTAATATTATAGGATATATTGTGATACTGTTAATAAAAGTGGTAATTTTTATTTCAGATCACCTGATTTAACATGCCTAGATTTTTATCTATGGGGGAGATTGAAGGATCTTGTTTTCGTTACCAGACCCACCACAAGGGAAAACATGATAGAAAGGATAATGGACAGCAGCCGCCGTATCCCTATGGCAGAGGTGGAAACTGCAGTATTATCAACCAGGGAGAGATTGGAGTCGTGTATACAGAACGATGGCCGACAATTTGAACATTTAGGGTGCCACTGAGAATTATTGTCGTAACGATATATTTGCTTGAAACATACGTAACATATTTTGTTTTTCCGAGGCCTATTTGACTCTTAAAAAAACCTTTACAATAGCAACTTGAAAATAAAATCATAATGTTCCGTAATTATGATTATTGTTGTTGATATCTCTGGATTGAAAATAGATTAACTTGCGGTTTTCGCTGACTTCTTAGACTTTTAATCAGCCTTGTAATCAGGTAAAATTGAATATACTATTATATTTACAATTATGGAAAAAACGCGCAATGTTTGTGAAATTGTAAGACAGCGCCCCCTAGCGCCAAGTGTAAAACACATACTGCCGTAGTTCATAAGATTATATATAGAGTGAGAAAAGCCCTTTTTAACAAAAGTAAGTTTACTAAATTATGTTAAGCCAGACCGGAGTTATCAGCATTTATTACAAATAATGTTCAACCTTCCCCCACCACTTTATTTGAAAAGTGACGAACACGTTCTATAGGTGAATTTTATTAATAAATCTTCGAAATATACAAAAATGTTATTTTCGGGATACCTTAACTAGGCGACTTTTGAGGAAACTTCGTGATTCATATTTACCGTTACTGTTGCGCCCTCTAGCGGCCTTTCTAAGAAACTTGAAAATAATTTCCAGCAATTTTTCATGACCACTTTACCCAATATATTTTTTTTTCCGCAAGCCATACGACTAACACTTTCTGAGATACGGTCGACAGCCATTCTTAGTGGGACACCCGGTATACAGGGTGTTACTTAATGATGTGGCGTAATTTCAAGGGAGTATTCCTGAACCAAATTCAAAGAGAAAATTTCATATAAACATGTGTCCTGAAGAGTCTGGTTTTCAAGATACAGGGTGTCAAAGTTTAAAAAAAAAATTGGTTTTTTATTAATATCTAAATGATCCTTTTACCGATTTTGTTGAAATCTGGCAGGGTTATTCATTGTAATAAGACGCTAAGTTGGCACTAACTAAAAGAAAATTATAAGTTCCAGTGGCGTCTCGGGGGGCAGTGTCACGAATAATATTGACAAAAAAAATGTACGCTACTGAGTTTTTTGAAAAATTAATTTTTTTTTTCAGATTGGGCATCTACAAATACAACTTTTTTGTCTCTTAATATCTTTTCGTATATTACTTCCTTTTCGAGGAAAAAAATAAAAACGACTTCATTGCATGTCGGAAAATTGTTAAAATAAAATCAAGTTAACTTTGATCGTTCAGTATATTTATTTCTAAGCCATTTTTTAAAATCTAACAAACGAAAAGTAATGACTATTTACAAGAAATGTTGGAAATGACTACCTCCCGCTTCTATGCAGGCTTCTGCTCTCCTTCTCATCGAGCGACGAACTCTTTCGAAAATTCCATTAGTGTTACGAATGGTTTCACACCCGTCAATAATTCTATTCCTTAGTTGTTCTTCTGTCTCGATTGGTGTAACATAAACTAATGCTTTTAAGTGCCCCCACAAATAGAAATCTAGGCTGTTTAAGTCAGGCGATCTAGGTGGCCAGAATTGTGGTCCTCCACGACCTATCCAACGATTTTGGTAAGCTCCATTCAAATACTCACGAGCCAATATGCTAAAGTGGGCAGGAGCACCGTCATGCATGAACCAATGTTGTTGACGTAAATATAAAGGAACATTTTCAAGAAGCAGAGGCAAATCATTTTGTAGAAAATGTCTGTAAGATTGTCCGTTAAGACGTCGTGGTAAAAAAAAAGGTCCAATCAAATAGTCATCTAAGATACCGATCCAAACGTTGACAGAAAATTGTTCCTGAACATTTGACTCTGTAATAGCATGAGGATTTTCTTGGGCCCAGTTATGATTATTATGAAATTAATTATTGCATTTCTGGAAAAATGGGCTTCGTCCGTAAACATAATGATGGAATCAAAGTAAGGATTTTCTGCAAGTCTTTAATGATACCATCTACAAAATTGCGTACGCGGTTCAAAATCTCTTGGCAGAAGTGCCTGAACTCTTTGTACGTGATAAGGATACAACAGGGAATCTCTTAAAATTTCCCATGCCATTTTATAACAAATATTTAATTCCCTACCTATTTTTCGGGTACTAGTTGCAGGATTCTCTTCGACCGCATGTATGACAGCCTCCTCAACTGCGGGAGTTCGAATTGTACGAGGTCTTCGCTCTGAGGTATTACGTTTAAAACTGCCAGATTCAGTCAGACGACGATGAATGTTTATGAATATTTGTCTACATGGAAGGACACGGTCAGGATACCTTTCTTGATAGAGCCGCCGGGCCTCCGCCGAATTACCCTTGGCAAGACCATAAAGAAAATGCATTTGTGTCATCTCCAAATTGGAATAATTATTTGCCATTTTTTGAATAGCACAATTATTAACCTTTTGAACAGAGGAAAAATAATAACAAACTGTTACCGAAAACCGAAAGTCAAAACCATTATGTTCATAATAACAAAACAACATTTCCTAGCAACGATCAAAGTTAACTTGATTTTATTTTAACAATTTTCCGACATGCAATGAGGTCGTTTTTTTTTTCCTCGAAAAGGAAGTAATATACGAAAAGATATTAAGAGACAAAAAAGTTGTATTTGTAGATGCCCAATCTGAAAAAAATTTTAATTTTTCAAAAAACTCAGTAGCGTACATTTTTTTTGTCAATATTATTCGTGACACTGCCCCCCGAGACGCCACTGGAACTTATAATTTTCTTTTAGTTAGTGCCAACCTAGCGTCTTATTACAATGAATAATCCTGTCAGATTTCAACAAAATCGGTAAAAGGATCATTTAGATATTAATAAAAAAACAATTTTTTTTTCAAACTTTGACACCCTGTATCTTGAAGACCAGACTCTTCAGGACACATGTTTATATGAACTTTTCTATTTGAATTTGGTTCAGCAATACTCCCTTGAAATTACGCCACATCATTAAGTAACACCCTGTATACCGGGTGTCCCACTAAGAATGGCTGTCGACCGTATCTCAGAAAGTGTTAGTCGTATGGCTTGCGGAAAAAAAAATATATTGGGTAAAGTGTCATTAAGTAACACCCTGTATATACAAGTATTCGATAAGGCTCTAATTAACAGCTATTTGTGAAAGTATATGACGCTTTCACAAAATGCATGGTCTAAAACGCGTTATTTTCGTTATACAGGGTGGCAAAGTTTCAATTTTTTTTCTCGTATTTTGCGTTTTCTCTCTTATATTCTGTGATAATTGTTTCAAATTTGGAACATCAACCATTTTTTAGAATCTCTACAATAAAGTATCAAAATTGTCGGTCGCAGTATACAGGGTGTTACATTTTCTTGAATCGGCTACAATTTTATCTTTCAGAACTTTTTTTTGGAGCGCCCTGTATGAATTCCAGTATGAAATTTGAATTATCTGTTCCTTTGTTTAGCGTTCTGGTCCCTTGCACTATTCTCGTATCTGTGACCGTTTTCGATTTATTTGCAAGAATAGCCATCGATGGAAATTAAGTGTAGGCGAAATAAAGCAGAGTAAAAAGCTGTTTTTACTTGTATGTATTCTAAGTAATTATTTTCATTTTTATTTTAGATCAACCGACAGGGTTATCAACAATCAGATAAAAAAATCACAAATTAAAACAAAACAATTAATTAATTAATCAAATAAAAATAAAACAAAATTATAAAAATTGTTGAAAATGTCCGCCTCTTGCTAAAATGCACGAATCAAGTCTTCGCCTCATGGACTGACGGACTCTGCCAAATATTCCAGGAGTATTGCGAATGATGTCGCATGAAGCTATTATTCTGTTTCTTAATTCCTCTTCTGTCTGGACTGGGGTCTGATACACTAATGCTTTCAGGTGTCCCCAGAAAAAGAAATCCAGGCTAATCAGGTCTGGGGATCTAGGGGGGCATGGCCTGAGGTCCTCGACCTATCCAACGGTTGTTAAAAATTTGATTGAGAAAGTTTCTCACCTCTATGCTGAAGTGCGTTATCAGAACATACTCGGGAAAGAATGTAGTTTCAGCAGGATGGAGCGCCAGCTCATTACAGTCTACTAGTGAGACATTTTTTAAACCGATGTTTCCATGACCGTTGGATCAGTAAATGTAAACGACTCATTTGCGAAATTCGTTCATGTAATTTGAACTTTGGAGGACACATTTAACAAAATTTGTAACAAGACGGTTTTTCTTTAATTATTATCTCTAATATTTCTTTTTAGTTTGGTTTATTTATAATATAAATGTGTAAGATGTTCGTTTTAATTATAATACATTTAATGTTAATACTTAAAAGAACAGAAAATTTTCTAAAGGGGACTCTTAAAAATATGTATCAGTTTTTATGTTAATGCCCATTTTAATTATTTTGCCCATGGCATTCTTGATTAAAATAATAAAATTACTAATTTTCGTGTAGCTTTCATAAAATATACAATATTTCAAAAACTAGAAGATTAAGGTAGATGACATATTATTTAATAAAAAATAAAGGCATTTGGAAAATACACCTTATCAGTTAAAAAAATACAGGGTTGTTCCATTTTAAAAAATTTACATAATGCATATTTAAATTAGCGAAATTTGCCAAGTGAACACGTATAATGAATAGAACAAATAGTGATATGGTTACGTACCAAGTTTTTTAAGGTACTTATGGTGAAAATTTTGTTTAATTCTATTGATTCCATAGGCAACTATGATTTTTTTTATAGGTCAAATAAAAATCATAAAATACCAGGAAATAATTATTTACTTGACAACGTCGCAATCTCAGATTCTTTCTAGCGGAATCAGTAAAAGAAAAAAATATATAGGGTGTTTCATTTAAAAAGCTCATTTAAAAATAATAATTTTTATGTAGTACCAATATTTTGAGCCATCCTGTATAACGCAAAATATTTTTACGTTATGCTCCATTGCACGCCCTATAACTCTTATATAAACTCTTTCTTATATTTAAGAAGTAGTCCATGTTCTGTGGCGAGATTGTAAATAAAAATAAAGGTCTGTCTTTACCACCAAATAACTTTATTTGCCCCTCTAGGGTAGAAAACAAGGGTTATAGAAAATACATGAAATGATGAAGAATTAGAATAAATTTCTTAAAGTTGTTGTACTAGTTTCGACTTTAGGGAAAGTCATCTTCAGCAACTAATCATTTAAGAAATTTTGTAATGAAAAGTAGTTAAAACAGTCGGGAGAACAATGGGTGATTCAACAATAAAATACAATGAAATGCAGTTTATGCAACCATTGGAATAGACAGCAGCTTATTATAAGGACGAAGTATCTCAACAGAAGGAGATGATTAAACGCAAGTGGGATAAAAGACCCTAACCATAATACAGTGATTCAAGAATGTTGAAATTAGAACATGTTGTAAAAGAAGAAATTAATTATTAATTTAAAATGAGACTGACTTAGTGAGGGGACATGTATATTGTTGTGGTGGATTAGATTTTATGTAAATTAAATTAAATGAAATTGCTTCTCCTTAGAATTGTCAAAACAAAATTATGTCCTTTCTGGTAAAAAATTTTTTGGGAATACATCTGAAAGGAGAAAAATTTCAAATTTTAGAAAATATTTTGGAAACCAATAAAATATCTAATCACATTACTTAACGGTTTGTTATATATGTTATAATATTAATGTTATTGATTATGTACTCACCAAGTGGTCATTATTCACATGTTATATTATAAAATAAAATAAAATTTTCTTTTAGTTAAATAAACAAAAACATTACATTAATGAAGGCAATTCTTAGTTTTTGATTTTCTTCCTGTTACCAGGTGAAGAAATCATTAGGTGAATTAACTGTATCATTAAAATGGATGCGTGCTATTCGAGCCGAATGGCGTTGCAAAATGGTTTTGCAACGCCATTCGGCTCGAATAGCACGCATCCATTTTAATGATACAGTTAATTCACCTAATGATTTCTTCACCTGGTAACAGGAAGAAAATCAAAAACTAAGAATTGCCTTCATTAATGTAATGTTTTTGTTTATTTAACTAAAAGAAAATTTTATTTTATTTTATAATATAACATGTGAATAATGACCACTTGGTGAGTACATAATCAATAACATTAATATTATAACATATATAACAAACCGTTAAGTAATGTGATTAGATATTTTATTGGTTTCCAAAATATTTTCTAAAATTTGAAATTTTTCTCCTTTCAGATGTATTCCCAAAAAATTTTTTACCAGAAAGGACATAATTTTGTTTTGACAATTCTAAGGAGAAGCAATTTCATTTAATTTAATTTACATAAAATCTAATCCACCACAACAATATACATGTCCCCTCACTAAGTCAGTCTCATTTTAAATTAATAATTAATTTCTTCTTTTACAACATGTTCTAATTTCAACATTCTTGAATCACTGTATTATGGTTAGGGTCTTTTATCCCACTTGCGTTTAATCATCTCCTTCTGTTGAGATACTTCGTCCTTATAATAAGCTGCTGTCTATTCCAATGGTTGCATAAACTGCATTTCATTGTATTTTATTGTTGAATCACCCATTGTTCTCCCGACTGTTTTAACTACTTTTCATTACAAAATTTCTTAAATGATTAGTTGCTGAAGATGACTTTCCCTAAAGTCGAAACTAGTACAACAACTTTAAGAAATTTATTCTAATTCTTCATCATTTCATGTATTTTCTATAACCCTTGTTTTCTACCCTAGAGGGGCAAATAAAGTTATTTGGTGGTAAAGACAGACCTTTATTTTTATTCTTTCTTATATCTCTTGCAGTTTAGGCGCTATTAGGCGAACACCTTGTTGACACACCCTGTATAATATCAATCATATTTCACGAACGAGCGCCATTGAGTTTCGAATGATCAATTTTTAAATAAGTATAGGTACATATTTATAATCTCCGTTGTTATACGCCTCTTTTAAAATAATTTGGCTCTAAAATCCTGCACTAGAAAATTAATAATTATCTCTTTAAATTGCTATATTATCAGAGTGCATTATACTATATAATATTTGTGAAAGACTTGAAAGTGTCGATAAAATATTGTTGTATAAATTATAAATATCACCAAATACACACTACAAAACAATTTTATAGTTGTTGCATTAAATTGCTTTAAAAGTGTGGTACACAACTTCTATAGAACTGTTATAATATCAAAATGTTTTATAAAAGTGGGCCCTTTCTGATCCTATAAATATCATATAAGGGTATTTAACCACGTTATAGGAATTTTAAGTTTCTATAAAATTTATTGTACAGTGAGGACATAAAGTCTGGAAAACTACCTTTTGCAAGTAAACGAAGCACCTGAATAAAAAACGCTCGGACACGTCGATTTTATTTAATTGTCTTCTATCTTCTAAGATTTCTCAGATATATACAGGGTGCTTTAAGAAAGCTGGGCAGCTGTTAACTTCTTTTTTTTAATGGAACACCCTGTATATTATTGCATTTTTGGATTCTACGGACAATTTTAAGTATATTTTATATACGATATCCTATACCTAAATTCAATTGTTTTTAAAATAAAACACACCTTACTAGTTTACTGAATTTTTAATGACAATAACTTAAATGACACATTTTAACGCAACAAATGCTGAAACTGTTGTCCGTTAACTTCCTGGCAATATCCTAATCGATCGATGAACTCTTGTTGCACGTTTCGAATGAAAAAAGGTGGGATTTGTCGAATTTCATCTCTTATACGATTTTTCAGCGCATCGATATTAGGAGGTCTGTTGAAATAAACTTTGGTTTTTAAATATCCCCACAGAAAATAATCTAGGGGAGTCAAATCCGGAGACCTGGCCGGCCATTCTACGGGGCCACGACGTCCTATCCACCTGTTAGGAAATATCTCATTGAGATACTGCCGAACAGTAAGCGCGTAGTGAGGTGGTGCTCCATCTTGTTGAAACCACATAGTTGGAGTTGGTATATCAGGCTCATTACCTGGATACAGCTGAACTAAGGCAGGAATCAACTCTAGTTGCAGAAAGTCAAGATAAATTTCGCCGTTTAAGTTATCGTCGAAAAAATACGGACCTATAATCCTGTCTTGAAATATTCCAGCCCAAACATTGATTTTTTCGGGATGTTGCGTATGAGCCACTTGAGCCCAATGAGTATTCTCTGTGGACCAGTATCTACAGTTTTGTCGGTTGACAGTACCATTAAGAAAAAAGGTAGCTTCATCGGAAAATAAAATATTTCTACAAAGAAATGGATCTATATTGCACCGCTCTTGCATATTTTCGCAAAACTGAATTCGGCGGTCATAGTCGTCTTCATTTAATTCATGTATTAATCTTATTTTTTATGGATGATACTTTGCCTTTTTTAAAATATTTTTTACCGATGTTTGATCAATGGACAAATCTGATGCTGCTTGACTTGTGTAGATAAATGTGGATTTTCGTTATAACTGAGTAAAACATCTAATTTCTTATTATCATCTAGTTTCGGCCTACCTGTCCTGGGAAGATCTTTTACACAACCATGTTCAAGGAATTTATTGACAATTTTGCTGACTGTAGATATCGTAATTTCTTGTCCGCGCTCTGGATATGTGTTATTAAAAAGTTCACAAACTTCGCCCAAATGTCTTTGGCGATCTCCCCAGCCAAACATCATCAGAATTTCCATTCTTTCTCGCTCTGAGGGCATTTTTAATAACTTGACAGTAACAGAACTGTCCTACAGTATGTTAAAAATTGGCACAGTTGTCATAGTGATAACGAGTCAAAGTGACATCAAGTTACTACATTTCTCCTAGATTTTACGTTGTATCATGGCTTTCCTCTTAATGAAAAAATGTATAATTTCAACTGGCAATATTTTAAAAACAATTGAATTTAGGTATAGGACATCCTATATGAAATATACTTAGAATTGTCCGTAGAATCCAAAAATGCAATAATATATAGGGTGTTCCATTAAAAAAAAAGAAGTTAACAGCTGCCCAGCTTTCTTGAAGCACCCTGTATATATCTCAGAAATCTTAGAAGATAGAAGACAATTAAATAAAATCGACGTGTCCGAGCGTTTTTTATTCAGGTGCTTCGTTTACTTGCAAAAGGTAGTTTTCCAGACTTTATGTCCTCACTGTATAGCAGTTTATACTACCTTTATAAAATTTATTTTGCTAGTTGGGAAGCCACTGTATAGCAAAGGTATATTTTAATTTATTTAAAGAAGCAAATTTCTGGAAATTTGGCCATATTATTTGATTATTCATGGTATAAAATAATTGCACTTTACCTGTTCTTATTTTTACTTCTACCTGAAGTACCCGGATCTTCCGACTTACTAGCGTTTTTCATGGATTGCTCGGAAAACACATCGTCCGACAATTCCGAAATTGTTTCGGTATCATCTTCAAAACTCGACATTTTCGAAGATTTCTTAACTGAAAATATTGATGTAACATCCTTCTCTATGCTGCGAACTGGTGAGACAAACGGCGGTGAATGAATTTTGTTCCTTTTCTTGGTTCGCGAGTTGGATGGTTTTTGAGTGGGTGAGGTAAGTTCAAACATTCCTATTAGTTCTTCCTGCAATAGTAAAATATTTTTATTTCATACTGTATTGTGAAACACACCTTTACATATTTGAATTTAGTCCAGAAAATAAGGTTTTACAGCAATAAGGCCGGTAAAAATTTTTTACCGGACTAGTCCTGTAAAATTTCTTTACCGGGCTGAAATTTGTAAGTTTTAGTTTAATCAATGTCAAACACACAATGTTTCCACCAGTAAATATAAGCACTTTTCAAATATACGACGCAGAATAAAACTTTATTATAATTTCAAAACATAATTATAATTTTCAACAGAACAGTATGAAATAAAATATTGTATGTCATTCGTCCGGCAAATCCTTTACAGTATTCGTTTCAAAATTCCAGACTCGGCTCCTTCGTCGCCTCGTCTCGGAACATTTCACTCATACTGTAAAAGTTGATTTACCGGACTTATAACGTAAATAACTATTATGGTATACCTACAGAAACCTACATAATAGCAATGTACGTATTTCGATGTAATTGCAGTGTATCTCGGTAACTAGTAAAGATAGAGACTTGCGGTTTTTACATTACTGCGCTTTTTCGTGGAATAAAAAAAAAACATTGTCATAGCCATCTTTTAGTTTTTAGGTTACAGGGTGTTTTTGCAAATGTTGGCTTTTTGACCACCCCCTGTATTTCGGTTAATTATTCTTAAACTTATTAAAAAAATTTTCTCTAGGAGTCTTGCTTTTCGAGATTTAAGGCAAAAATATGATTTTTTAGTTGGTAAATCCGAAAAACATCAAAATTTTAAAAAAAGTCAGTGGCGTACAATTTTTTGTCAATAATATTCGTTAAGGTGCTCCCTGGGACGCCACTGGACTTAATAAAGTTAATCTAGTTATGGCTAATTAAGCTCTTTATCATTATGATAAACGGTACTAACCAAATTTCAATAAAATCGGGAAAAGGATATTTTAAAATATTATAAAAAACTTAATTTTTTAAAAAAATGTTAACTCCCTGTATATCAAAAACGAGCAACTCCGGACACATGTTCAAATGAACCTTTTCTCTTAGAAAATCATAGGAAATCATCCCCTCAAGTTACATACCGTACTTCTGAAACACCCTGTATAGTATTGATGAATTTTTAAACTGTGTTGTTACTGTTGTTAGACTTTGAATTTGTAAAATTTATTATATTTAATAGTAATTATTATTTATTATAGTAAATTATAATATGGTAGGTAGTAGGTATCCTAAGAAGTTTACTGCTATATTACCAGTTTCTAGGGTTAACAACAGGACATTGATAATTTGGACCTAATAAAAAAATTTTTACCATGCTAAACTTTTATGTCTCATATGACCATTGACCCACCATTGATTAAAATATACCAATTTGTTCTACAAGCGCGCGGAAAGTTAATATAAATGCTTTCAATATTCACGTGTGCTAAAGTTGCACTTTTCTGCACTAATGCTGAAGTGTTTTCAACACTGCCGCAGGAAACATAATATTAATCAACAATCACGCATAACTATATTCCAATTTTCCTCACACTATAGCAGGAAAAGCATTCTACCTAACACATGCGGAAAGTGTCTTTTTCGCACTCGACTCCAGTCGCGTGCGTAAAAGTATTACATTCCGCGCTTGATAGGTAAATATAGCTATTAATGCTGTGGTGGCATGTGCAATGATTTCATGTAGGTACCTATATCATGGCAATAGAAAATACCTATTAACTAGTTATACGACAGCGAAGAGGGGACAGTGGAGATCCTTAGTGAACACCTTTGCATGAATAAGTAAATGTATGAGATAGATGGCTCTGAATCTTAACATTGATACATACACAGTAATATATGGAAAACTTAATTTAGTGATATAAAGTCAAATAATGTGATATCCCAAAAGACACCGAAGAAGTTAGTATCTGATCTACATAAAAATCTTGTTTTACACTTAGACGCGCTATATCAATGTCCTGCTATACAAGGCAGCATAATAAGTTTCATGACCACAATTTTATTCCTTGACAATGGTTTGCAGAAGTTATTTAATTGGTACAGTTATACAATAATTTTTTACAAATTAGTTAAAAATATATATATTTTAAATTACCTTTGATCTATTCATTCCTGGGTAAAAATATTTAATACAATCTATGGGAAACCAAAATTTCTGCTTTTTCTTTTACTACCTGAACTCACTGCTGTACCGTTTAGTTTTCTGGGGCCGTACCCTGTTAAACAGTAAATACAGGCACGACAACCACACATAGCTCGCAAGTTTCATGGCAACGATGTTTGTATACACAGAACTTTTGTATACATACATACCTACTACGGATTAACCACCGACATATCACTCAAATTCAAATATTATTATATTGTATTAATCGTATTCATCATTTCAAGTTGCATAACTTATTGTGAGTACTTTTGAACCACATTCTTGAACTTAAATAAACCAATATTTCTTGTATGGTACTTCTTTAAAAGTTTGATGCATGAAATAGTTTAAATTTAAAGAGGCAGTCACGGCTTATCGCTTGTTTAGTTTATAACGAAAAATAATTTTTTTACATAAAGCTCGACAGCCCCAAATATTATTTATGCCCAACAGCCAGTAGATCCAATGACTATCAATGAAGACGCCAGTCAACGTCTTGCAATATAGAAGAAAAGAATAGAATGTCGTCAACCTAACCTAACTCTTTTCAGTGTTTTGACATTTCTTGTCAACACGTGCGTACAGAATGTGGACGTAAAAGTACTTTTTTTTAAAGACTATCAATTTGTTGAACATCATCAAGCATTATTACTAATTGAGATGGCTGAAGTAAACATTGATACCGATAATTTTGAACCCAAACCAGCTTCCAAAAGAAGAAATGATTCAACGGGTGATGTTATGGAAGTGGACACTGGCAGCGGAATCGAGGGAAGAAGTAAACACAGGGCACCAAAATCTAAAAGAGCCAAGACGAAATCTTTTTCAGAAACGAAAGATGATATGCGTAAAATCCCCGTTCCCTCGCACAGATACACGCCGCTAAAAGAAAATTGGCTAAAGATTTTTACACCAATCGTAGAACATCTACAGTTGCAGATACGGTTTAATCTAAAGTCCAGAAACGTTGAAATTAAAACCAGTGATGAAACTAAGGACATTGCTAATTTGCAGAAAGCAGCAGATTTTGTTAAGGTTAGTAAACAGTTTTTAATTTCAGCTTATTGTCACCACAATTAAAACTATAGCAATTATTCTGAGAATAAAGATATTCGGAGGTGAAGCACCTTACTATATATTATTATCTATCTTTAAATGAGTAAACTATACTGAATTAGGCATCCTGATTAGGATTGTTGTGTTGTTCAAATAGGGAATTTTTTTTGGTTCAAGGTATAGATGTCTTATCAATAGAAGTGTTTCCTTGCCAAAGTTTACCTATTAAACTGTATGATTTCTAACTGAAATTATAATTAATTGATTTTATATATTTTAGGCATTTATCTATGGTTTTGAGGTTGAAGATTCATTAGCCCTGCTTCGTTTAGATGATCTCTTTGTAGAAACTTTTGAAATTAAAGATGTCAAAACATTAAAAGGTGACCACCAATCCAGAGCTATTGGCAGACTAGCTGGTAAAGGTGGCAGAACGAAATTCACCATTGAAAATGTCACCAAAACAAGAATAGTATTAGCCGATAGTAAAATACACATCTTAGGAAGTTTTCAAAACATTCAGTTGGCAAGAAGGGCTATCTGTAATTTAATTTTAGGATCTCCACCATCCAAAGTTTATGGACAATTAAGAAATGTTGCTTCTAGAGTCTCTGAAAGGATGTAACCTAAACAGTTTGATAAATATAAGGTGTACAGACTACAGTTATTTATTAGGCGAAAATATAGAAATATTTTTGTTGGACATGTTGTGTTTATTGGTATTTTTTTTTTAAATGATCTTGAAGATTTTTTAATTTTTTCTTAATAGCTGATGGCTTATGTAATAGTTAAATCAATAAAAATATGTATTTCTAAACTCTTTAATACAGATCTGATTTTGATATTTTTTTTTTAAATGTATGTTGTATTTGATGATTCAAAATTGGAAACAAAAGTGATGGGACAGATCACTTTTTGAACCCCAAATTTAATTTTCTAAAGAAATAAAGGTAAAGGTTTCTAAATAAGTAATTAAGTTGCCACCTTGAAGACAAATTATGGCTGGGGGGTTTCTGTATTGCTGATAACAAATGTATTATCAAAAAAAGGATTTTCTTAGAATTCCGCTGAATACGAATTTCTTATCAGAATTAAGATTTGATTGATAATTTCCTGAAATATTTGGAGAAATGAGAAAGTCCTTACTGATAAGTCTAAAATAAATAAATCTTCACTGAATTTGGGCAGAGAAATATTTTCTTAATAATGATAAACATTTTTTACCTAGGCTTTAAAAATAAATTAGAACAAAAAACAAATTGGTTTAAAATTTGTGGTAACTTAATCGAAAGAACAGTTCTAATGACATTTGTATCAAAAATTGCAATAAATATACAAATAGTTTAAAAAAGTTAAAAAGACCTGTAGGTCTTATGAGACGTAGAAATCTTAAAGCAACTTTACTTTTCATTGGTAAGAAGTAACCTAGAATACTGTCGCGTCGTCTGGGCTCCACAGTATAATGTACACATAAAGAGAATAGAAAGAGTGCAATCTAAATTTATTAACTTTTTGGTATACATACTAAGCATTGATAAAACGACCCTCACATACCAACATCGTTTACAGATGCTGAATATCGAAAGCCTTGAAATGCGTAGAATATTTCTAACACTAGTATTTGGACAAAAGATATTAAATAGCGAGGTTGACTGTCCCGAACTTCTTGCATCTTTGAACTTCTACGCACCACCTTACAATACACAAATTACAAATGTATTTGCAATGAACAGGAGCCGTACCAATGTAGGGATGTATTGCAGTATCAACCGCATTATGAACCATTTCAATACCTACGTCAAATCCAACGTCGATACCAATGGCTCATCGCTCAACTTAAAAGAAAGACTGAGAAGACATCTGTTTAGATGATAAATGACCGAAGCAAGGATTCCGGACTGCCTTTGAAGTGTTTTTCAGTTGTCTGTAGCAGATTTTTGTATTTTATATTTTTGTTTTACGTATTGATCTACTTTTATATTTTTACTGTAGTGTACCTACCATTTGGAGATTCTCTGTAGTGTATCTAAAATTTTCAAGAAAGTTCTTTTTTTGGTCATGTATTCGTAATTAGCGATCCCAAAAACCCCCATGCAGTCATACTTTTCTTCCAAATCCGGACTTAATATATAAAATGTTTAATAAATTTCACAAAATTTTTCCGAAAATTATTAATTTAGTGGTTTAAAAAAATATCTGTCCCATTACTGTTTCTGATGTTGAATAATTAAATATTTTTAAAAAATCATCAAGATTGGATCTGGCCCCACTCATTGTGCATTAAGCACAGCCTGTCAAAAAAACGCGTCATTAATGTTCAAAATGCACGCATTTACACAGGTTAAAATTAAGAAAATCCTCAAGTCGCGAGTATAATGTATATACCGTATATAAATATCGCAAGTTTTACCTACACTTTTAGCTCATTTTATCGTTGGCCGCCTCGGAGTATTCTGCTATATATGCGTGAATTAAATTCAAAAAAAGGATTCTCTGCAGCAATCAGAACAAACACCACGGCGAAAAACTGTATAATTTGCAGCAAAATGTTTACGTCTGTGGTCGAAGCAAGCTCATTTTGACTGAACGCAAAGCCAGTTAATAAAATGTGTGGAGCCGTTTAGAGTTTAATAGTATATTATTAACCAAGGTTTAGACAGCCATCATTATTGCCCGAGCGGCAAGTTTAAATCACGAGGAGCGGAGCGACGAGGGATTTAAGACGCGAGGGCTATAAGCTGTCTAAACCGTGGTTAATAGGTATAATATTTTTTCCACTAGGTACTATAAATTTTTATAAGACATTTATCTTTATAGTATTAATAATTATAAAAAATTATAGGTAGAGGTATAAGTATATTTTTTAATCTGGTTACCTGCGCTTTGGAATTGGCAAAATATTTTGTTGTTTTGTCAAGTGGCTTTGTTACTGTCAATTTTTGTTCATTTATGTCATCAGATTTCACGAATTTTTCTTATTTTAAAAAATGAGCAAAGAAAATGTTAGTGATATTATTATGTGTACACCTCCAGAATTAAGGATGGAAGCAGAAAAAATGAATGATGAGTTGCTACCCCAAAAATCTAAAGCTTTGTATTTAAAAAGTTACTCAATGTTAAAAGCTTGGTGCCAAACCAAAAAAGTTGAAAAAATTTCAGAAAATATTTTGTTAGTGTACTTTCAAGAACAGGCTAAAAGTAAGAAAGCATCAAGTTTGTGGGCTACATATTCAATGCTAAAATCCACTAGGTATTTATTTAAAAGAAAATATTGATATTTCCAAATATTTCAAGCTAGTGGCATTTTTGAAGCGACAGAACACAAATTATAGAGCAAAAAAATCTCTAGTATTTACAAAAATGGAAATCGAACGATTTGTTAAAGTAGCACCGGATGAAATATTCTTATCGACTAAGGTATGCATATTATGGAAACATTTAACTTAAGTTAATAATTAATACCAACTTTATGATTCCAGGTTGTGATTGTTATCGGTTTGGCATGAGCATGTAGAACAGATAAATTATGCAATATATGTTTGTTAAGGACTTGGATGTTCGAGATGATATTATAATTGTTAATATTTCTACTAATATAAATAATTTAAACCAACCCGACAGCATATTGGTCATAATATGATTAGTAAAATGCCAAAGGTGATTGCGAAATATTAAAACTTACCAGACATAGAAAGATACACTGGTCACTCCTTTAGAAGAACTTCGGCTACTATATTGGCTAAAAGTGGTGACGATTTATTAACTTTAAAACAGCACGGAGGCTGGAAATCAGCTGCAGTAGCCGAAGGCTATAGAGGAATCATTGGCAAGTAAACAAAAAGAATTGCTAGTATGGTTCAGGGTTCTAAAGTTTCGACCTCAATACCAGAAACTATTAGCCAATATCATGTTTCAAGCCCTTCAACTAGTTCGGTGACGACAAGACCTATATGACTCCCACACCACAAGTCACATGTTTTCAAACCTAGGAAATAAATATTCCTGTTAAAAACCTTACAAACACTGCTAGCACTGGAGTTTAATTGAATCGTTTATTTCAGAAAGGTACTATCTAACATTTTGTTACTTTTGAGAAAATGAGTAAAAACTTATTGACAGTTTAGAAAAATATGATAATACTATTTTTTTGACATAAGTACTTTAAGACGGAGTTGTTTAAATATTTTTTTATGGCAAACCATGAATTTTTTTGATAATGACGGACAAAAAAGAAAATTGAAAAAATGCAGTTAGTACCTTTCTGAAATAAATGAAATTTTTTTAAGGAATCGGCTTGACGTTATCATTGAAATATGAAATAGGTTAATATTTATTATTATATTATATTATATTATATTAATTATATAATATATATTATATTATATTAATATACTTATTAATATTTATTATTATATTACAATATTTATAGGTTTATTCTACTTGACAGCTCATGCGAACATAAAGTTCGGTAGCGCTAGTAGCCATTTATATGAGAAAGGGACTAACTGATGTCACTTGGTACCTTTCTCAAATAAATGCCTGAAATTAGATTGAATTTACTGACATTGTATTTACGGAAGATGGTCCCTTTTTGCACCAATACATATATCTTAAAAGAATGTAATGAGCTAAAAAACTGAAAATGGCCGAAAATGTTAGTTAGTCCCTTTCTGAAATAAACGATTCAATTACAATAATTGCACTATCAATTACTACATGAATAGTCATACTAATCAATAAGGCTAGGGTTGCCATATTTCATTTCAAGAAATAACGGACATCTCTCTCCCCCCAACCCAACCTTCTGACACAATTTTTTTTCGTAATATAAATAAGTGCATATACCTACCTATTATTATTATTACCTACCAATCCCAAGAAAAAATTTATTTTTTCTTTTTTTTGGAGATCGTATACCTATTGCTATTATTACTGCATATTATCATATCTAAATTCTAAATCAACACAGGAACAATAACGATTATTAACAAGATAGAACTGAAACAAAATACTCTTAAACAATATTTTACAAGAATATTTTTAAAAGTAGTTAATATAGAAATAAAACAAAACATTCACCTTTTATTTATTTAGAGGTCACAGAGGTACTTGCGCCTGATTTATCTTTTGACCATTTATATTTTTCGGATGATAACACTTTTTTTAAAAGCTGCTTTTTACATATATATAACTTGATTGTTATATGAAAAACAATCCATATTTGTATTTACTTTTATTTGAATGAGTGATTTTACTGTAGGAACAGCAAGTCTACCCCTCTCTGGCCTCCAAATATTATTCATAATAGAAAATATTCTTTCAACCGCAGCCGAGGTTCCAGATAAACAGAATACAAACGCTACAATTTTTTTATATTAATAAAACTGCCATCTTCGGACGCAGTGAATATTACTTTCCATTTTTCCGCAAGGCTATTAAATTCATTTAACTAACCTATAACATCGCCATTATTGACCGATTATTAACGCTAGAAATCGTTTTTCTCTACCTTATAAGTCATTATTGACCATGGTCAATAATAAGCCATTGAAATCCATTATTGACCGATCTTTGACCTTAACCGAATTTTGTTTGAACGCAGGTAACTTGATTTTTTAATTCTACAACATCAATTCATTGTGGTTAGGCAACCAGATAATTATCAATACATATTAGATTACTTGATATTGTAAAATATCGATACAATCAACATTTTTTCTGCTTCCATCCTTAATTCGGGAGATGTACACATAATATTATCACTAACATTTTCTTCGCTCATTTTTTAAAAAAAACGCAAAACTCGTGAAATCTGATGACACAAATGAACACAAATTGACATTGACAAAGCCACCTGACAAAACAACAAAATATTTTGCCAATTCCAAAGCGCAGGTAACTTGATTAAAAAATATACTTATACCTACCTATAATTTTTTATAATAATTATTAATACTATAAAGATAAATGTCATATAAAAGTTTGTAGTAGTGGAAAAAATAATATATTAACCACGGTTTAGACAGCTTATTATAGCCCTCGCGTCTTAAATCCCTCGTCGCTTCGCTCCTCGTGATTTAAACTCGCCGCTCGGGCAATAATGACGGCTGTCTAAACCTTGGTTAATAATATACTATTATCGGCAATGGACGATTGCGTGCCGCGGTCGGAAAATTCTTCAGGTATCACTAACGCCATAAGAGAATAGCGCGCCGAGCCCCTATTACAACATAGGACGATTGCGCGCCTACCTCATTTTATGAAAAGTATAAGAAAGTGTTTGAAGTTGAAAGAAAACACATAGTATAAAGTGTGAAACATTTATTTTATTTTATCACAAACCTATAGGATACGCTTTTTATAAATTCGAAGGGTGTTATTTCCTTACTTTTATATAAAGTAATCAAATTGGTAATGTATTCCTGACGTTTTTTATAATTAAGGTCTCCGCGGGACACTGGTAAACGTACGCTGTTTATTTTAATGTAAGAATTTATAATACAATAAGACGTCCAAAAATCTAAATATATCTGGATGGGAAAAATAAAAAGTTGAATTAAATTGGCTATAAAATGACTCACAAGTGTTTGTCGTTCTTTCATTAGTACTATCACAAGATGCCTATATTTCTGGCGGAAAAAGAGATTAATCAGAAATATAATTCTCAACTAAGTAATCTGCACATTCAGTCACACGCGCATTTTGGGGAATGTGAGCGTACAAATCTTCAGCAAATACATTGCCAACTTCGACCGGGTTCAAAAACAATAAACCAAATGTCCAGTGTAACCATTTGCCTATAAATGAATCTGAATTACGATACTCACTAACTAGCCCTAGGCTTTGTATTTTTCTAAAGCACGACTGTGTTAAATGAAATCTACATCCGATAATGTCAGTAGTTTGCCAAACTTTCTTAATAGTAACATGGATGGCTCTCTCAAAATCACATACTATATGTTTGGGATATAGATTCAAATCTACCGATATACAATAATCAATTAATAATTGAAAAACTTTACAATAACTTTCCGAGTTCTTATTTGGAAGCAAAAAAAAACCAATGGAATGTAGTGCTCGTTTTCTATAGTGTGCATGGTAAACAATTGTTTAAAAAATTTTGGGCAGTATTCAAATGTTCCGTCCACAAAAAATTTGGGCCTCGAACATAAATATGACAAATTATAGTCAAACACAAAAATATAATATTTAAGCTAGAATTATTCACCAATAAAAAATTCTCGCCCTTGTTTTACAGTCGTAGGACTCTAGTGCACTATGAATATCTTCTACGAACGCGGCAGACAAGGCAAAATGCTTCTCCTGGATCTGTAGATAATTTTACGAATATTGACGACATCTTTTGTTGTGATATTTATATCGTTGACTTGCTTTATGCCACTATTGATCAGTTTTGAGGGACGCTGAGAACTATCTTCCACGGCTTTTCTTTTAACTCCGTTTTGAAGCTTCTGCAAATCAAAAAAATCGGTAAATTTTACCCAGGACTGAACTCCCTCACGCGCACGAGATGGTTTCCGCCCATTCGAAATAGACCAATAAACAAAATATATCTTACCTTGATTTCTAAGTTTTCATTATGTGGATGATTGTGAACACCGCTTTTCTTCAATAGCACTTCTTCGCCTCTGTCGACGGAAATAGATGATGTACAAACTCTTTTCATACATCTATAAGTAACCCCCGACGAAGTTTCTTTATCTTTACGGAACGTATACTTGTCGACGATAAACAGTTCTTTCCCCGTTAACTTAACATGGACTCCATTTCAACTCACAAAATTACACGTCGCACACTCCCACAAATGACAAGTGATGAACACATGAAAAAATACTAAATGGCTTATAAAATTTAATTTTTGTTATTGGGACTAAAAGGGTGGGTAACCCCCAGCCGACATAATTATTACCAGGTAAAGCCTGTCCAGAGATATAAGAAAGTTACACTTTGCCTGTATATATAGCCACTCTAGTTAGTTAAATATGTGCGAGCCCAATGTATCTCAGGAGATAATCCCGTCGAAATGCAGAAAACACTTTTCTGTGGAAACTAAGGAAGTTATAAACAAGGTTTATTTAACTCTCATTGAACGTGCGGTCAGCAAGCAAGCAGCGTTAGAAGAAACGGCCACATTAACAAAAATTCTAACATCAACTGTATGGAAAATTGTGAATAATCCCATTTTAGCGAAGAAAAAAAGAACCGAT
Organism: Polydrusus tereticollis; assembly: GCA_963920685.1. NCBI lineage: Eukaryota > Metazoa > Arthropoda > Insecta > Coleoptera > Curculionidae > Polydrusus > Polydrusus tereticollis. The sequence goes on along the minus strand of OY987326.1, from coordinate 168,524,867 downwards.
ACTGGCATTTTCTCGACGGTAGATGGAAGTGATCAAGATATAATACGGCGTAAAATTTACAAGTTATACGAGGAACAAAGCGTGCCTACATTAGACAATTTAATTAAGAGGCTTGAAAAAGATGAAACCGGCGTTAAATGTGTCAGAACAACGTTATAGAAGTGTATCCAACACATGGGTTTTAGATTTTAAAAAAATTAACAAAAGATAAGTTTTAATGGAATCCAGTAGAATTCGGGAATGGCGATCCGAATACCTACAAAAAAATTAGGATTTACAGAGATCAGCAAAGGCCGATTATTTGCTTGGATAAGACCTGGTTCGACACATATATTATGATACCACGGAAAAGGGTTGGGTTGTCTCAAGCGGCAAGTGTAAAATAAACGCGCCATCAAAAAGGGGTAAACGAATTACGATTTTGCATGCTGGATCTAAAGACGGATGGTTTCCAAATGGACTTTTTTTGTCTGCAAAAACAATAAAGATTCTCTGGATTACCATGAGGACACCACTGCTGATTTATTTGAAGATTGGTTTAAAAACAAGCTAATTCCAAATATACCTCCGAATAGCGTAATTGTATTGAACAATGCAAGCTACCATATTAGGCAGTTGACCAAGACTCCCTCCTCAAATGACACAAAAGCAACAATCCAAAACTACATGTATGATAATGACATTTATTTTCAGGAAGATTACACCAAAAGGCAATTAATTGAGGTTTTACAAAGTTTAAAACTACGAAAGGAATACTTCTGTGATAATTGTGCAAAAAATCTAGGGCATACAGTCTTAAGGCTTCCACCATACCATTGTATAATTTAATTCCATCGAACATGTTTGGCACCAACTGAATTCTGCCATTCGTCGTAACAATATTTGCCCTACTATTAACTCCAGTGCACTTGAGCTTATAGAAACTGAAGTTTTTAACATCCCTTCATAAAGTTGGGCAAATTCTGTTACACATGTTGAAAAAGTGGAAAAATCCTATATGCATATAAACAATATAGCACAAATAATAATTAGAACAGATGATGATAGCGATAGTAATATATTAAGTGAATAATTATAAGTATATACCTACCGAATAATTTGTATATTTTTGTAATCATAAATATAATTTTTAAGAATAAAATAACTTGTAATTTCACATTTAAACATAAATAAAATATTATTTAATGTCTTACTTATTTTTATTACAAGCCATGATTAAATTCTAAGCAAAATACGGACCTGTTCGGCCATATTTCAATTTTACCGCTGGCCCAGGTCTTTGCTAATAGGGACCAGTTAGTCACTTTCTTATATCTCTGAACAAGACTTTATGCACCTGATTTGCATTCCGCGCTCAATCGTCCCCTGACCTTTTTTGGTAATAAAAGGAAGATATCAGTAGCAGATACCTTCGGCGCGCAATTGACCTGTCCCCCATTTACAAACCCGGACCATAACAACAAAAACATTATAGCAAGAAGAAACTGTATTAATAAAAAAAAGTATCAAAAATGTAATGTCAAGTTATTACAAATTTATTTGTACCACTTGTACGAACCTGTGTAAATATAGTTGTTTTGCTTCAACAACTCGTCAGTTTCTTTGGGTCCTCTGCTTCCAAATACGTAAGGTATTGGCTTAATTTGCTCCCTTTCAATTTCATGAAGCAGTGGCGTAAAAATCCTCCAAGCCTCACTAAGCTCATCTGACCTTACAAAATTCATCTGGGAACCACAGAAAATGTCCAAGATCAAACGTTCATACGCGTCCGGCAATTTCACGTTCGCATATCGATGACTATAAGTGAGGTCAAGTTCCGTTTCCTCCATATCAAATGCCATACCAAGAGTTTTAACCATAAGTTTAACATATAAAGCTTCCCCAGGTTGAACTCTTATAACTAACTCGTTCCTTTTTGGTTTTCCATCAAAGATATCACCGGATACATCTTTATACTGAATTCTTACCTCGGCTTTTCTTTCATTGAGGGCCTTTCCACATTTTATAATAAAAGGAACTCCATCCCATCGCTCGTTGTTAATTCTAAGGACTGCAGCTGCATAGGTTGGGGTTATAGAACCTTTAGGAACCGTAGGGTCATCTAAATAACTCAATTTGGCTTCACCCTCGCCCTTTGGATCTGCTATATACTGGCCTAATACAACATCACTTAGCTCTAAATGTTTAATGCCCTTTAAAACCTTCACCTTTTCATTTCTTATATCATCAGGCAGGCAAGAAGCAGGTTTTTCCATAGCCACTAGCGTCAAAATCTGCAACAAATGATTTTGCATGACATCCCTTATGATACCAAATGCATCAAAATATCCGCCTCTCCCTTGGGTTCCAATAGGTTCCTTAAAAGAGATCTGGATAGATGCAATGTTGTCACTATTCCAAGTAGGGCCGAAAATTCGATTTCCAAACCTCAGAGTCATGAGATTTTGTACCATTTCTTTTCCTAAGTAATGGTCAATACGATAAATTTGTTGCTCAGTGAAGAGGGATGCCAAGTGATTTGATAATTTTTGTGAACTTTCCAAATCGCGTCCAAAAGGTTTTTCTATAACAACTCTAGTCCAACCCTTTTCACCCATACCACTGTTTCTTATGGAAATAGTAACATCCTCAAACACAGAAGGTGGCAAAGCCAAATAAAACAACCTGTTGGCAATAGGTCCCTCTTCAAAATGGTTAATATCCTGGTTCAACTTGTCAAAATCAGTCTTCACATCATATTTTCCTGACATATAAGTATTCAACTTCCAGAAGTCATCATATCTGGCGTGTTCATTCTGCTTCACTTTCATATAAGGTTCACAGTTCTTTTTAATTTCTGATATCGAGAGCTTACTTCTGGCGTATCCAACTACGTGCGTTTTAGATGGAAGCAGATTATCTCTGTACAACCACCAAAGAGTAGGGTAAATTTTTTTCCGAGATAGATCTCCGGATGCACCCAAGATAACAAATGTGTGGGGATACTGTCCATCGAAGTGTGTCCCAACCTGGTCCATTTCTCTGGATACTAAAGAATCTTTATACAAAGCCAGACATACTGCTTCCGAGTTATTACAACCTTTCGGCGGAATTTTAGAACAGGCCATTAATAATTATCTAATAAATATTTTCTCAAATATCTAACAAAATAGGCTGTAATGGGAACGACAACAAACCTAGTTCTAATTTCTCTCTAAATTTTAATTAGAATGTGACGTAGGTGACATATTTTAGGTACCTACCTAAATATTTCATTTATATCTAACAGTAACAGCCACTCGCAGCGACTTTTTATTAATTGTTATTTAACAAATGGACCTTTACTTTTAATTGTTACTTAAGTTGCAAATGATTTGCACGGAAACATTTCCTCAAAATTTTAACTAACTATGCTTTAATTTTTGTTACAATATGGCAACGTCGCAAGGACGCTGTAATTTTTGCGTTTTTCTGTTGGAGGGCCTTGATTTAAACTTCAAATTGACTTGTGCTTAAAATCCAAATATCTTTTTGGCACAAAAATTATTTTTGATTTTCTTTTTGTTTGTGTGTTATAGTGTTGAGTTTTTTAAAAAGTACCTATCTGTGGTACCTATTCATTTTCGCTACTATGTCGGCAGTATAGCGCCTGCCCACGTCTTGGCCCTTGTGACTTGCTTAATTTCGGCCTTTCCCACGTCGGTTGACTCGGCTTCTGTGGCGGCAGCTACAAAACTTCAATTTTGGGGTTCGGAGAGAATCTGTGTGCTAGTTTTTGTTTCAGGCAGGATGGTAGTGCCTTGTTGAGCTTGTTTGGTTATTTATTTATATTAGAATAGTCTCGAAAAGGATAGATCCTCGTACGCTGCGTAATTTCTTAAGTATTTATGTGAGATATTAGGTGTTGAAGCTCTTATTTGTTGTAAATAATGAATAAAGATTGCAATGGAACACGAAAGTTTTTTATTATTTAAAAATTCAAAAAAACATATATGGCACGTACACACTATTTACCCACACAGCGATTCTCTTAAAATACAATGCGTAATTTGTTTTAGCAAAATACAGAACAAAACTATGGCCCTTAGCACTTACTTCCGATCCGGGTTCGTTGTTGAACCTTGGAAAAAAACCAAATTGGTCCATTTCTTCGTAATAATTACGGCGCTCATTGAGTCTTCGAGGGAAGCCAAATACAACAAAATCCAATGTTCCCAAATCATCTGCAACCCCATCCTCTACCAACCCATCTTCAATAACGTTTACATAATCCATCTTTTTTTCTGTCTGTTTTTGAGTTTTGTGTCAAAAATCAAAATTAAACTAGCACGCACAATTAACCTTAAAACAGCTTTAAGTGACCAAATTTGGCCAATTAACTAATGGTCCTTTAAAGAACGCTTTAAAAGACCATTAAAATCGGTGCAAGATACAAAATACTCTAATGGCACTTTAAAGGGCCTTTACCCTAAAGGTCCTTTAAAAAAAAGTCGCTGCAAGCGGCTGTTAGTTTGTTAAAATACTACAATAATTAATTGTCTTAATGACATTTAATGATTAAAATATACTAATATTTAAAAACACGATTTGGCTGACAAATTTATTGACAAATGGCAGTGGCGGTCTTACGAGGTGGTAGAGGGTGTAATTACCTCCCCCCGCAAGGATTTGCGTTAAAGAAAAAACTGAACATAACACATTATTATTATTATTATTATTATTATTATATACAGAGTGTTTGCGCACAGGATGAGTTTCCCTGTTTAAAAATACGAAAAAGAGTTTCTATAAACCTATGCCCGAAAATATGCTTCGTTTCGGAGATACAGGGTGTTTAAAGTTTTAGTTTTATTTTTGCCTTTCCAAATAATTTTTCAAATAATATCGATATTTGAACTAAAATTGGTAAAGCCTGTCCAGAGATATAAGAAAGTTACACTTTGCCTTTGAATGGGTTAATCCAAGGGTGGCCATAAACAAACAATCAATGAATGAATAAATGCGGGTAAATTATGGTCCGTACTTAAAAATGTCTTAAAGTAAACTGCAAATCCGGAAGACGTAATTTCATTACTAAAGTAATATAGTTTGGTGATTTTAAACCGATTTTTACCTGATTCAAAATGAGAGGGTTAATCTAATAAAACAAATTATGTTCTAAAGACTGTATATATAGCCGCCAATCTATAGTTAGTTTTAAGCTAAGTAATTATTCTTACTTCGTGTGTAATACAGCGTTTGTTTAATCGTGTGTCGATGGTAGATGGAAGTGATCAAGATATAATACGGCGTAAAATTTACAAGTTATACGAGGAACAAAGCGTGCCTACATTAGATAATTTAATTAAGAGGCATGAAAAAGATGACACCGGCGTTAAATGTGGCAGAGCAACGTTATGGAAGTGTATCCAACACATGGGTTTTAGATTTTAAAAAATTAACAAATGACAAGTTTAATGGAATCCAGTAGAATTCGGGAATGGCGATCCGAATATCTATCTATTAGGATTTACAGAGATCAGCAAAGGCCGATTATTTACTTGGATAAAACCTGGTTCGACATATGATACCCCGGAAAAGGGTTGGGTTGACTCAAGCGGCAAGTGTAAAACAAGCGCGCCATCAAAAAGAGGTAAACGAAATACGATTTTGCATGCTGGATCTAAAGACGGATGGATTCCAAATGGACTTTCTCTGTCTGCAAAAAGCATTAAAGATTCTTCTCTGGATTACCATGAGGACACCACTGCTGATTTATTTGAAGATTGGTTTAAAAACAAGCTAATTCTAAATGTACCTCCGAATAGCGTAATTGTAATGGACAATGCAAGCTACCATAGTAGGCAGTTGACCAAGACTCCCTCCTCAAATGACACAAAAGCAACAATCCAAAACTACATGTATGATAATGACATTTATTTTCAGGAAGATTACACCAAAAGGCAATTAATTGAGGTTTCACAAAGTTTAAAACTACAAAAGGAATACTTCTGTGATAATTATGCAAAAAATCTAGGGCATACAGTTTTAAGGCTTTCACCATACAATTGTATATTTAATCCCATTGAACATGTTTGGCATTCTGTCGTAACAATGTGTGCCCTACTATATTAACTCCAGTGTACTTAAGCTTATTGAAACTGAAGTTTTTAACATCCCTTCACAAAGTTGGGCAAATTCTGTTACACATGTTGAAAAAGTGAAAAAATCCTATATCCATATAAACAATATAGCACAAATAATAATTAGACCAGATGATGATAGCGATGGTGATATATTAAGTGAATAATTATTATAAGTACCTACAGAATAATTTGTATATATTTGTAATCATAAATATAATATAGCTTAGTAACTCAACCGCTAGAATGGTATATCATTCCTTTTTTGAATTGCACTTGCGTTATGGTATTGTTTTTTGGGAATTTGCAAACAGGCAGTTGCTAAACTTTATATTTGTGTTGCAGAAAAGAGCAATTCGACATTAGTGCAGAGCAAATAACCCTGAACACTGTCAGCCTTTATTTAGAGCAAAAAGAATTTTAACTGTACCGTCTTTATTTATTTTAATAATAATAAAATAACTTGTAATTTCACATTTAAACATAAATAAAATATTATTTAATGTCTTACTTATTTTTATTACAAACCATGATTAAATTCTAAGCAAAATACGGACCTGTTCGGCCATATTTCAATTTTACAGCTGGCCCAGGTCTTTCGTAATAGGGATCAGTTAGTCACTATCTTATATCTCTGAACAGACTTTATCTAGGGGTTCTTTGAAATTCGAATTTAATGTTAGTATGGCTCCCACGTACAGAGGGCGCCACCTACATGTCTTTTTACTCTTTTGAGGAGTCGTAACTTTTTTATTTGTACTTGAATTACATTTTTAAGCGAAAAAAGAGATTTCTCTATCATCTTCACGTAAAAAGTGTATAAGCCGCCATTTTAAAAGTAATAGTAAATGTCACTTTGTTCTATGTCGTTGAGAAGGTAATTTTGAAAATAATTCGATTGAACAATAAAAAATACAGGTTGTCCTCTTTAAAAAAAATAAAATGGCGTAACTTCCGCTAAAACTGGAAGTGATATTAATTTGGTTTTTAAGTGAAAATTAACAGCCCGCTCAATCATGGCAGTAACCCAAATTTGATTGAAATATCTTTTAACATAACTCTGTGGTGCTTTGTACAGGGTGTTTTTTTTTCGTTGATATAGGGTATAGGCTAAACGGTAAGAGATACAAAAAAACTAAGACATGTGTCTCGTTCTCTTTTTTACTGTTTAGTTTAATGGCGCAATCAGATCTACGCTAACTAGATTGGTTTAGAAGATACAGGGTGATTCTCAAAATCTGCGGTTTTTGTTATCTCTTATGACTCGGTTATTTATGGAGATAAAAAAAAACTTTCAATACGAAAGTGTTGTGACCTTTTACGTAAAATCCAGTGGAGTATTAAAAAAAAAATGAATGAATATTCTTTAAAACCATGAAAAATTAAACATGTTTGAGTGCTATATTGAGAGTAATAAAAATAAAGACGTAGCTTTAGACCTATATTTTGAGCGTTATCCGGAACGACGACAGCCAGAAAAACAAATATAACAAAGATTATATCACAATTTAAGTGAGTATGGATCATTTGAAAAACCAAGAAGTAAGATTTACAATAAGAAAAATAGAGAAAGAGATGAAATCAATACATTAGCTTGTGTTGCTGCTGATCCGACGGTATCTAGCCGTAATATATTGAGAAAGATATTGGCACATGAAAATTTAAAGTTTTAAAAACGAAGAAAGCATAAGTATAAACCTTATAAAATAAGAAAGGTTCATAACTTACATCCTGGAGATGAAGAGCGGCGTTTAGAATTTTGTCATTGGTATTTGCAACAGATTAATCGGAATCCCAATTTTTTTCAAAATATAATATGGACTGACGAGGCTTTTATATCTAGCGAAGGAATTTTTAATCGACATATCAATCAATATTGGTCAAATATAAATCCTCATTAGACGGTCGCCAGGGTACAACAAGGAGGGTATGGGTTCGATGTATGGGTGGCGCTATATCAAAACAGGGTCCTTAACTACAGAATTTTTAATAAAAATTTGAATGCTGAAGGATACATCCAAATTTTGGAAGAATGTGTAATAATCGAGTTGGATAATATGCCAGTAGCTGCAAGAAATAATGTTTTTTTTTTCAAACAAATTTATTTCTGACCTTGAATCAGTAAAAATACTGATAATAAGGCCTAAACATTAAGTATTTAGAATAGGTAAGGTAGGTTACATTTTAAAGCAACATAATATTAATATACAATATATAATTTACAGTATAGTTCACAGTAGGTAAGTGAGTCTATTAGTTTGAGTTTAAATATGTTTTAAGTTCGTGACATAGTTTCTTCATTCTAGTGAGCGATGTAACTTCGTGAGGTATGGTATTATATGTTTGAATGCTTCTATAAATTGGTGAATCCTGAGCTTATTTTGTTCTTGCAAAATCAGTACGATAATTTAATTTTTGTCTTATGGTATATTGGTGGAATTCGTTTGTTTGTTTTAGTTCAGAGTTTATTTTAATATTTTTTGTTTTTATGTTATATATTAGTTTCGTTTGTTCTAAAGTCCTCAACTTGTTTATGTTTAGTATTCTTGTTTGGTTGTAAATGGTTTCTGAAGAAGTATAATTATTTACAACAAGCTGGTGCTCCAGCACATAATAGCCATATGGTAAGGCACTTATTACTAACTGCCAATTTTGGCGAAAACTGGGTTGATACATATGGACCAAACAGATGGCCTCCGCGTTCCCCCGACCTGACACCACTCGACTTTTATTTTGGGGATTTATCAAAAATGAAATATATAAAACCCGAAGTAATATTATAGAAAAACTTAGAGCAAATTTTACAAGCCGAGTCCACAAATGCATCGAGCAGAATGGAAGACAATTTGAGCACATTTCGTGATTATAGTACAATCAATCTGTTATGGAAAAGCGAGTTTACGGGAAAAAATACCATAAGCGATTTTATTTCATAAATGGTTAGGGGGGCATGTGATTAGCTTAAGACCAAATTGTCGCCCCCCCCCCTTGGGCGCTTGTGGGAAACTCAAAAAGAATTTTGACTTGATTTTCCGCAAAAACGGTAAGTCGCAGAGAAGTATTTTGTAAACATATATTGTAGAAAATAATATTCTCCACAATTTATCTCATGGAGTCACTGCGCTACGACTAAAAGTGCAGAAAACAGAGGGCGCCAAAGTCGCCAAAAATCACTTTTTCCTTATTTTCGACGCGAAAAATATTTTTTTGCTCAATCGCATAAATACAAAAGTTGTAGAGCCCAAAAAATCATATAAATTGAGTCTGCGCTTTTTTTTTTACAATGCACGGTTACGGAGATATAGCGCCTGGAAGTACCAACCGAATGCAGTTTCATTTGTTTTATGTCCTGTGATCGTAGCATTCTATTGTTACAGATCCTCACGTCTAATATGACCACTACGCCACAACTAAAAATGCTTTATAGGGGAAAGGAAAGTCGAAGTCTTTCTCCACAAGTTTATTATAGTTATAGAATAGAATAATCAATATACCTACATTAAGACGAATTGACAAAACGGTTCCACCCTGTGAATCATCGACTATGGGCGATTTATTTACTTAGCTTCAAATCAACCTCAACAGTGAACAGAAACTATTGATAGGAAATTGATAGGAAAGTGTAAATTTAAAAAAATGTTAAATGCCCTTGATATTTTAAAACAATTAGGGGATATATCTTGATATTGAGTAATAAGAACTCGTAGAATGGAGTAATATTTTTAAATCGACGTTAGAATAGGTACCAGTATAATAGCCTTATACAAGTATTGTTAATAACTAATTCTAATTGTGTTACGAGATTACAATAAAATTACCATTAACATTTTGAATGTGGCTCAAAACGCCTGCCTTTCAGTGACGCCAATAATCTGTAGTTACCGATGTTATCAAATATGCTGTTTTTGCAATTTTAATATTTTAAAAAAAATGTATTACATGTTTCTAAAATATTCTGGATGTTCTACTTAAAGTTACCCACGGTTGCATGTTAAACTAATTTGCCATATTCATTTGTTTTATTTCGTAACAGTTTCCTGTGATTAGTGTGCCAGATAAGGGTCAATATTAATAGAATGCTAAGACGCTGCATTCCGTTGGTACTTCCAGGCGCTATATCTCCATAACCGTGCATTGTAAAAAAAAAACGCGGACACAATTTATAGGATTAATATTTTTCGCGTCGAAAATAAGGAAAAAGTGATTTTTGGCGACTTTGGCGCCCTCTGCTTTCTGCACTTTTAGTCGTAGCGCAGTGACTCCATGAGATCAATTGTGGAAAATATTGTTTTCTACAATATTTGTTTACAAAATATTTCACTGCGACTTACCGTTTTTGCGGAAAATCAAGTCAAAATTCTTTTTGAGTTTTCCACAAGCGCCTAAGGGGGGGGGGGGGGGGCGAAAATTTGGTTTTAAGCTAATCACATGCCCCCCTAACCATTTATGAAATAAAATCGCTTATGGTATTTTTTTCTCGCAAATTTTACAGATTGGCTGTACCTACTATTAGGCACCTATGCTAATTGTTATTGTTAAGTATATGAGATAATTGTTGAGTTGTTGTTATTATAAATTTTTGTTTTTTATAGTTGTTGTTGTTTTAGTTTATTAATGTTTTAATATTCCTGTTAACTGAGTTTTTAATATACCTATTATAAAATAAAAGATAATGATTCAATCCATAGCCAACTAAAAAAATTTTTGTTTTTTGATATTTTACTATTTAGAACAAAGCAAAATAATGAGTGTGATATATTGTTGCAGTCGCAAGAAAAGATTCAATTTTTTGAGACACCCAGATACAGTGTCCCATTTAAGAAAACGCTACTTTCGATAATACCTCAAAAATTAACACTGGATTCTACGTAAAAAGTCACAAAACTTTCGTGTTGGAAGTTTCTTTTTATCTCCATAAATAACCGAGTCATAAGAGATAACAAAAACCACAAATTTTGAGAATCACCCTGTATCTTCTAAACCAATCTAGTTAGCGTAGAAAAGAGAACGGGACACATATCTTAGTTTTTTTGCATCTCTTACCGTTTAGCCTATACCCTATATCAACGAAAAAAAAACACCCTGTACAATTATTTCGTTGACACCCGGTATATGAAAAACCAAACATTTTAAAACATAAGTGTATGAACTTCTTGACTTAAAATTCGTCTAGGAACCTCTCATCTCTCTCTCTGAATCTCTCCCATTAAAATAAATACACGACATAAATAGTACGCACCAGTAAGTATAATATCATTAATTTTTATCTGGTACAAATAACTTCATTTATTTTATAATTATTATTGCCTACAACTTCTAGACTATTGTGATATTTAGGTATATACATTTAACAGAGAGTAAGACCATTATAATATTTGGTTTAAAGGAAAAAATGGTGTACCTAATTAGTGAAGATTTTAACAGGGTCACTGAGGCACCAGGTTCATTAAATTAAGTACTAAGTAAATATTACTAAAAAAGTTTATTAAAAATATTTGGATATGTTAAACAAACAGTATGTAAATGCAAATGAACCTTAAGCCAAGATCAAAAAATATAGTAGTGAGTAGTAAAATAAGACTTATTTTTTACATAAACAAGTATTTTTTTAATCAATTTCGATATCACATGATTAACTAGGTACTTACTATTTTTTATTTCATTTTTAGGATTGCTGTCAGAAGAAATTGTTTTCCATAAGTATAATAAAAATAACTTGCAAATACTATAGGTAGAACATCTTGACTTGTTTCAACACTATCATTATAAGCATATCATAATAATATGCTAATGTTTTTAATAAATTCATAGGTCTTGCCATTCTTTCTTATGTTATAATAAAGTAAGGTACCAAGTCATATAATTGAAAATAGATAAGTAGAATAATTTGTTTTGTGCATTTTTTCAGAAAACTGTTCTTTTAACTTTCTAATTGGAAAATTCATCTTTACTTTAAGTCAAGAACATTTATTGTCACTTTGCATAGAGTGTTAGACAAGTAATTAAATACATATAACAACATAGACTATCTATACTAATTACATATAATATTATATACTTTTAAATTTGTTGGAATTAGATGAAATTTACTGTTAAATAGGACAATGGTTAGAGATGCAAAATTCTCAGTAATAATCTTTTGGAGAATATTCTCGAGGATATTCTCAAGTTAGAGAATTTTCTGAGAATGGTAACAAAATCGTTAGAAATGGCAATAAAAATAAATAAAATTTTTACGTTACATTACAGTACATTTTTTGTATTAAAATATTTCCAAACGTTACTTCTTGGTTTTGTGATACCCTTTAATTTATTTTGCTCCATGTTTTTATACTTATAGACGGTCTAAACTGAGCCAAACGAAACTCCAAAATAAAACTAGTCTCACCACATCATTAAAATTCACACAGCTGTATACGAGTATACGTTCGCGCTTCTAGGGGATTTCCCTGAATTACTGTTATACTCGGATTCGTTCTCTCGAGAATATTCTCCTCTTACATCTCTAACAATGGTATAGGGACAGTCGGGGTAAATGTGGAAACGGGGTAAGTGTGGCGCGGGATACAGATTTGGTAATAACAACAAATTTTATTGAAAGATGGATTAAATTTAAGAAACTGTAGTCTTTTGTACTTGTTCTGATAGTTATAGCTCCAATAATGCAAAAATACTGCTATTCATTTACATTCAATAATAAGGGTATATTTGAAACTGTGCAACGAAAGTGTTAGGGCTGAATAAATTTCCAAATAAAAAAATTATTTTTCTCCAAAAATGTTCACTAGTTACCTGTTTTATGCAGTTAAACTGTTATAATCCGTAACACATCCGTATCTTTTCAATTTTATTTAAATCCTACATTTTAAAACTCCCGCCACACTAACCCCCAAAAATTATGTTGTTGGGGTAAATGTGGCAACGTTGCAAATCGTAATGACGGCGGCTCAGACTCTCAGACGGCGGTATCGCGCTATCGGGCATTATCGGCGTTGTCTTTTAGAGTTTGTTTGAAACTGTATTGCAGTTATAAAGTACAATCTTACCCAGATTTGTGTTTTTCAAAACTAAACAAAATATAAAGAAGGTAAGAACTTGCAAGTCACTTAATTAGTGAAATACAAAATGTCAAGGAAAATAATCTAAAAACTTTAAAGATGGCAGACCAGGTCACGATTGGTTTAAAGCTTTTTGTAAACGACATCGTCTTTCATTAAAAAAGCTCGAAAAAATGGAAAGTTCTAGAGCTCGTCAGTCCAGGGACCCATTTGTAATTTACGACTTTTTTGATAAATTAAAAGTAATATTGGGACAAAATAAGTTTGAACAAGCTCCACACCGAATTTATAATTGTGATGAGTCAGGTGTGACCTTAGATCCCAGCAATACTAAAATAGTGTCTCCAGTTGGTGAGTCCACTGTACGTGTTACATTTGGTACTGGACGTGAGTCAACCACAGTACTTTTTTGTGTTTCTGCTAATGGAAATAAACTTCCACCACTAATTTTGCATAAGGGTAAAAAAAAAATGGGATTCCATGATTGGCAAGCATCCTGGTACCTCATACCAGGTGTCAGACAATGGCTGGATGACAGAAGAAGTTTTTGTGTCAAATGTCGATACTCCAGCTTTATTAATCTACGATGGCCATTTGTCTCATATCAGCATTGAATTGGTTGAACCTGCAATTGAGCATAACATAACAATTTTAAATTACCGCCGCATACATCCTACATATTACAGCCCTTGGATGTTGCTGTTTTTAAAGGGGTTAAGTCTACGTGGGATGTTGCATTAACAGAGTGGAGTAGGCATAATTACGGTAAACGTTTAAGCAAGTCGGAATTTGCAGATTTAATTTGCGAAGTTTGGACTGATGTGGACCCTGACACTATAAAAAATGGATTTTCTAAAACAGGCATATATCCTTACAACAGGAATGCAATTTCCAAAGCAAGTTTTGATCAGGAAAAGTTGGCACGCTATAACACTGCTCAGACACCAGCAGCAACTAGCTGCTCCGGGTTAGACGAACAGCAGCAAAACTCTCCTGTCAATTTAATCGTTGAAGGAAAGGAACTAGAAACCCCTTCAAAAAAATTTGAAAAAATTTTACTTTCCACTATTCAACAAACTAGTAAGTACAGAAAAAAGGGTAAAAAAAAGAATTGACATTTCTGAAGTTATCACAGAAGCGGAGTATTTAGAGTCACTGAAGGAGAAGAAAAAACATAAAACAAAAACTCCAGTGAAAAATGATAAAAAACGCAAAACTCAAGATTTGGCTAAATCTACCAAATCTAATCAGTCCCATAAAAAGAAACGCGTAGACTCCAGTACAAGTGAAGATTCAATAGAAATTACGTCAGGTGAAAGTTCCCTATGGGAAATGGAGGTTGAAGAAGATATGCCTAGGGTAACCCCTACAGTGGATAACATAGCGAAGGGATCTTTTGTACTAGTTCGATTTAAGGGGGGGAAAAGAAATTCAACGAACTTTTTTTATGTTTGTATTATTCAGAGTATTGATAAAAACGACTTAGATGACATTACTGTTATGGCTCTTAACTGTTTAGACCCTACCAAAAAGATTTTTGTACCGAAAGACAATGATGTAAGTATCTTCTGTAACACTGGAACAAATTGTAAACGTATTGCCACCTCCCAATATAAGTATGTGTGGAGACAGAATGAGATACGTTTTTTCACATCCTATTCAAGACGTTTTTGAAATGTAGTAATAGCTGTCCGTAGCTAATCCGTTAACAGTATAATATGTTAATAATATCAGTTTTTGTTGTGCATTATTATTAAAAATAAACATAAATGATGCAAAATTTGTAAGTTAGTTTAACCACACTTACCCATTAGCTTCTTTGGATGTATTAATGATAAAAAGAGAGTTGCCACACTTACCCAAGTGTATGCCACACTTACCCTTTTAGTGGGTAAGTGTGGCGCCACAAAATTATGAACTAAATTTGGTTTCTGGGGTGGCGCTTGCACCTCTATTAAAATGGGGAAAACAAAGAAGTTTAGAATGGTATTGTAATACTGATTTAATTATATGTTGTAGAGGACATCTAAACCAACACTGCATTTTTTTATAAATTACATCTGCTTAAAAAATACTTATAATTTTTAGGGCAGCTTAAAGTGCGAACTATGTATATAATTTGTGCCCACACTTACCCCGACTGTCCCTAAATATATTTATAGTTTTATGACATGACAATCATAAATGGTGAAAGACAGTAAGACATTGAGTCAATTATACAAAAGTTAAAGGTGGCGCAGATGGTACTCAATCTCCCTTAAATCATAATATAGTGTAGAATTTTTTTAAAACTTTTTCTTAGAAAAATTAATGCTACTATCCTGAAGGGATGCAGGTAACAGATTGTAGAGAGTGGTACCGTGGTAAAAGGGGCTTCTCAGATATTGTGACGAATTTAGAAGGTATATATCTGGACTAGACTAAAAAAGCAGCACAAGGTTTTCATTCGCTTTAAATTGAGATTAGAAAATCTAAAATCAAAGTATCCCTTGCAGTGTTACCATGACAAAACAAGGTTATTTTGTTTGTACTGTCAAATAAATTTTAAATTTTAGAGATATATTAGGGTTGGGCGGTTATTGAAAAATAACCGGTTATCGGTTAATCGGTTATTTTCAAGTTCGGTTAACCGAAGTTAGGTTAACCGGAACAAAAATAACCGGTTATTGAATAACCGGTTAATAACCAGGCTTTTAAATGGCACAAATAAAAAAAATGTAAGATTTTAATTTTAACTTTAAACTTTGCAACGCAGTAAAACGTGACTTGCACAAAATACTAAAATCATAGACTAAAATACTATGATTTGACTCTTTTAATTAATTTCTCTTTCTTTCCCATTTCTTCTTCCTTTCTGACTAATAGATACAGGGTAACATAGCCAACGCACTAGATACTGGCTGACTGTCGCGAGGACATGGGGTCATCGTAATTAAGACTATAGCCATATAGCCAAAGCCAACGCAAGGAAAGATGAAGGTGAATTTCATTGGTAAAAGAAGTGCACGTTCAGTGTATTTGCGTCCTACTTTACTTTATGCGATTAATAAAGGAAATAAAATATATTTAGTGTTCATTAACTTGTCTAACATGGAATTCGCTTAAAAGTCAAGCAGGTAGATCGTAAACCAAAAACCGGGTATCGGTTATTAGCAAAAAATAACCGGTTATAGGTTTAACCAGGGTTGACAAATAACCGGTTATTAACCGGTTAACCGACGCGAAAATAACCGGTTAAGAAATAACCGGTTATTGTTGCCCAACCCTAAGATATATAGGTACCTATATTTTGTTTAGTATAAAACGCACAAAAAAATTTGTACATAGCATGCCTGGAAAGTGTCCTTACAGGGCTCTCAAGCTTTTAAGTGCACGGTAACACTTTCTAGACTTCATCCATAGACAACTGTTTCAGTTTAAATAATAATTAGGTATCTTTAGATAACAAAACATTTGAGGTTATAGATAGGTACTTACTTATATTAATGCCACGGATTACTCCATAATGCGTTGAATTCTTACAAAGACTATTTTTTTTTAAAGAACCTTAAATACGATATAGAACCCAATATAAGTACCTCCAATATAATAATTAGTATTAGTATAAGCTTATTGTACATCACATTCCGTCCCATTTTTCGAAGCACAGATTTAACACTATCAAGGTGGGTGTTGGCATCATCAAGTCTATTTCTGGTTCTTAATAAAATCTCCCTTTGTGTGCCCAGTTCCGAAACTACTTCGTTTCCAATATTTTCAGTTTCAATAGCAATTTGATGGGACCTAGCGAGACTTTCTCCTGTTCTCTCTAGAATCTGGGTGCCTTCTAAAACCACTTGCCTGTTTTGGGCATCCCAATTAGAATTATTTCTTTCGTTAATCATCTTTGTGTCTGGTCGATATTATATTTTGCTAAAATTACACTGCAATAAATAAAAATATCCAGCATCTAGTTTTGATAACAGCCACGGATTTACAACAGTGCAAGCTACAAGTAAGCAGTGCGAGACTGCTGGAAAGGTTAGGTTAGTTTAGTGCACTATCTTCTTCTGCACTTATCTTTATTTATTTATAATTACAATAATTTTTAATAACAAATACCTAACCCAAAATACAATACAAATAATACAATTTACAAATTAGAAATGCGAAGTACGTAGGTAACTCTTTAAACAATAATCTTCTTTGGCCGACCTACCACCAGATGGCACTACGCTAGAAAATTTATGGCGGGTAGTTTTAATAAGCTTTATGGTTCTGTGGTTTAAATATTTTTTTAAAATTATTCTTCTATTCATTAAACAATATTTGAGTATTGCAGTGTAAATCAAAACTCAAAGATATGATTACACACTTTAATACTGAATTCAGGTCCCTTTATGAACTATGGACGGATTCTTTGAATAATATTTGAGGGTTTTAAAGACGTGTCATTGCCTTCTTGGAGTATTACATATGATGATATACATAGCAATTCAATAGTGTCATAAAACCACAGAAAAAGAAAGGTTTAGGTTTTTTTTTCATTGTAACTAAACCGAATCCAACAGTTTTTTCAGTGTCCCCGCTGTCAAAAAGCTATTAACCGACTGGTGAACCCCCGATACATCACCTTAGTTTATAGCTCAACTGTGTATACTGTCAATACTGTTTAATGGAAGTTGAGTCTGCGTATGTGCGTACTACATGTAACATCAAGCTATTATCGCCAAGATGTTTGACAGCAGAGATAGCTATGAGCTAGGTGGCCAGACTTCGGATGAAAAGGAATATTTTTTATCAGGCCTGATAATTTCCAAGAGTTTTTTTGTTTTTAATGCCAACCAAAATTTGTTTTAATCTAACCCTCTGCTTTTACATGGTCAACCAGCTTTCGCTCCGGGCTGCATTGCATAAGGAAAAAATTATTTCAGAGTTATCATTTGAATCGTATATTGAAAAAACAGATTGTGTTAAAGTCCATCCAAACATGAACATATTTCGTTTGACCGAATAACTGCAATAATAGTTTTTACATGTTTGATTGCCAAACCTACGTTTTTAAAGAGTTTCTTGGTAATATTACCCATATAAAACTGTCGATGAGCGTGCCAACCAGCGCAACACAGTGTGACCCATTTCTTCCGCCATTCACACCACGCACATACTCTTTTTTAATAGTAAATGCCTTAAACACTTCTAACAGCTGTTTTTTACTATACGTTTCCTCGAGGTACAAGTCGTTTTTAACATGAACTCCTTTATTGCGGATTTTGTGCTCGTTGCATTCGGTACTCTTTCCAGTTGCCGGCTGTGGTAGCTTGCATTGTCCATCGCAATAACACTGTGATCTGGTACATTTGAAAGCAAACTGTCTTTAAACCAGCTTTTAAAAAGAGCGGCGTTGGTATCTTCATGATAGTCCAGACTTGAATCCTTTATATTTTTTGCCGACAGTAATAAACAATTAGGGATCCATCCATTCTCCCAACCTGCATGAATTATTGTTATTCGTTTTCCTGTATTTAGAGGGGCTTTATTTTGGCATTTTTCAGTTAAATCAACCCATCCCTTTTTGACAGTCTCATGAGTGGCAAACCACGTTTCATCCAGATAAACTATTGAACGTTTTTCGTATCTAAACTTTTTTATTTCCCTAAGGTACAGAAATCCCGTTTTTCTTAATCTTTCGGACTCCATATAATAAGTTTTCTCTTGTTTATTGTCTTATACTTTAATCCCATCTCTTGCAAAGCGCGGTGAAGACTTGTCCTGCGACATGATATCGTTGTACCGTCAGTTGTTAACCGTGTTTTTAAAGAATCTAACGTGGGCACAACATTTTCTCAATACATTTGGTAGTTATAACATACCATATATTAACTAAATTAAAGTAGAAATAAATAATATATTTTAATGAAGAAATGTATTTAAATGAAAGAAAGTAATACCCAAAAGCAAGAAATAAAACATTAAAAATAAATATTACTCTTATTACTGGCGATGCAAGAATATTGACTAGCTTATAAAAAACCAGTTATAATTTATTTAAACTGAACCAAAGAAAAAAAAATAGCGTAAAGAAATTCTAAACAAAATTGGTATCTCTAATAACAGAACAAGAGGAAACTCTGGAGCTACGAGTAAAAATGTTGTCCATAAAACTAACAAGAATATATCCTTATAGTTTTTGCGATGGTAAAAGGAAAAAATTAGAACATGATTAAACCCATTCCACAACTATTTTTAAATGGAAACCTATTTTGACAGGAAATGTATGAAGTATATATTCCTTTATACCACTAACTCGCCCTTTATTGATTAATATATATTTTTTAAACAAAAACAAGACTTAATATAGGCCACGTACAAAAGTCATTATTCAGATACAGAAATTGTCCATTAATCCAGGTATTTATTTTTCACTTCAGGTTAGTTATTTAGGTTAGTTCATACTACGGTCATAACAAATCTACTGTTTAAAATCGAGTGTTTTTTATTATATAATTAAATCTATCTACTTATTGATATTTTTTATTTATTCATGAATGTTTCTCTCTCCAAGGCAGTGCAGGATCTACCAATGGGGCAGATTGTTCTGTGTGGGGCAGTGAGAGTGAAACATTTTCTGGCATCCAAAACTTTATAGGTACTCGTCTAAAAAATTTTTGCCCTATGATGAACTTGATTTTATATAACATTTTAATTTGTTAAATTGTTAATTCTGTATTGTGTGTACTGTGTATTATTTAAATTGCAGATTTTAAATTTTTGAATGTATAAGTTAAGTATTTTTACTATGATCATTAATTTGACTTTTATATGTTCAAAATAACAGTACCTACACAACATAAATAAACTACCTACAGCAACATGAGACTGTGTGTTTAGGCCCCAATGAAATGGTAACAGAGTTATCCAAAACCGCCCAAACCTTAATATAATTTAATCTTACCTTGCTTATTACAACCTACAGCATATGCATTGGGATTTACTTCCTCTGCATTAACATTTTGCACTAAATCAGATTCATAAAATTTGTATGCTTTCAGCTGCTGGCCAGTGTAAAAAGTATGTGTTAATATAAGGTAATTTCCCAAGTTCATTAAAATTATTGCTACTTCTGGCAAATTTTCAAAATCAGTCTCTCCAAGCAGATAAGGATTAATAATCTTAAGTTTTAGATCGTATCTACATTTAAAATCGCCATTAGAAGAGTCTTTATAATAATTACTTATTTCCAAGTTGTGAAATTTTAAATGACTATACAATATAAACAAAAGATTGAAGCACACACACAAAAAGTTCAAATAAGTATTACGATAGGAATACAGTTGAAACACGAAAATGTATTTAATTCCAGGCAGCACAGGTATAGATACTTCTTATAAATGGTCACAAATAAATCCTAAAATTACTTTAAAACTTATTTAATTACACCAAAAGATTCGAATAAGCCATTAGCATAAACGGCCACGAACATTGTTTGTCCTCCAGGCAAAATGGCCGACCTGTCAAATATTTGAAAATGGTCAATACAAGGAGATTATACTTATGTTATGAATAACATTTTTGAGTATGAGAAATGAACATGAGCACAAACAGCACAAATATAATATGTCAAATCAAGTTCATATTATTCTTTGTAACAAAAAACTTTAATTTACCCATAGGGCGGCTTTAAAACTCTATGGAAATCTTGGTTGAAACCACAGAACTCAAAAATTGTTGCAAAGTTCAAGCATTTATGCATATATATTATTAACTAACATAGGAAATAGCAATTATATAAAAGTTCATTATTTTTACCGAAATTTACGTTTAAACAAACCGCACGAAACTACAAGAAGGGTCAATGCCCCCTGGTGGATTTTATAGTAAACTAGTCAGTTGAAGTAGTTCAAATGGTTTAGAACGTGACCAATAAAATTATTTCTGAAAGTTTCCAACCAATCAAATTAACGATTGCAAAGATAAATGTAAAATGACCTTCACATTTTCCTTTTCCTGTCACTTGTCACTGGACATTCGAGAGTCTAGCGTGAGCTTGTGTCAATTTTCGTAAAGTCGCATACATCCGAAAAAAGTCGTGTGATAACCCAAGGTGTGACTTGGCGTGCTTTTCGTGAAAAACGGGTTCCCATTGTGAGTTGTTTTATGTCAGGGAAGTTGTAGTTTTCCGCGTCATCCCGCGGTAGTTTAATTGAATGGATTCCTGTTTAACCTGGTTAATGCCGGAGCAAGAAGGGCCAGCCAAAGTCCTGTGGCTGAGAGTGTGGCAAACCCAACAAGAAATTGAGAGTATGAACTTGAGGGACAGTGACAATGATACTGAAGGAATAACAAACGGTTTTAACAATCATCAGAACGCAATTATGAACGGTAAAACAGATAAAAGCGGAAATTTCACTCGCGCCAGACGCACCAAAAGTGACAATCGCCCTAGCCAAAGACCTTTGCATCGAAAATTCGTGACCGATTATGGAGGCTGTCCCTGGAGACAGGAAAAATATCATTATGCAAGAGGGATTGTAGGGTAAGCAAAACAATTATTTTTTTTGTAACGAAAAAACGTGGTTTCTTAACCAATATGTGAGCATTTTGAGGCTCGTTTTACATCGGCGTCTGACATAAGATGGCTTTCGCCCGGCGTTGCCAGATTTTGCGGCGGGTGAAATGAAATAATGGTCCTTGGCCGTTATAAACAACATTTTCCTTGACTTTATTTTTGGATCTATAAATATTAAAATGAGGATTACAATTCAAAATTTAACTTAAAATGTCGATATGTTGAAATCTATAATTACAACAAATAGGTAGGTACTTTATGTACCTAGGTCTTGTATGTACTAATTTAGGACTCTTGAAAAGTTCCAATGCTTGTTACAATGCATATTGAATCAGACATAATATTATTAGTATAGTATTCCGATTATTAGCTAGCCCAGAATGACACGAAAATTATAAATTATTAGCTAACCAAACAAACCAAAATTAACCTATCCCTTGTCTATTGTTATTAGGTTCCAGGGATATCATCAGGTGAATTTTAAAAATTTACACACTACCTACTCAAAAAGTTAGTAGGTAGATTTCACTATGTAGGCAATTTGCTTGTATATTTTCCTTGTGCAAATTTAACTGAAAATTTCACCTAAAAATTACCTAATAAGTGGAAATTTTTGGAAACATCCCCGGGAAATTTCCAGAATTATCATTTTGTGGCATTGACGAGTTTGTAACAATGAAACCGTATCACCTATCAAAATTTTGAAATAGACATCGTGGTTAGGGTTAGTTAATAATTAATTTGTATTAGAAACAATTGTTATAACTTAATAACCTTCTTTAAACTCGGAAAATTTCCTATCAAAACATAACACGTGCATAAAATATTGCCTAATGGAATTCTAAAATTTCCAGAAATATTTTATGTGCTCCTTATATTTCTACTGGTAATTTTGTCATACAAAACCTAATATCCCTCCAGCTAATGGATGTCAAAGCCAAGCTGTTTTTGAATTTCTAACATATATAATTAAGCATTCATTTATTTTCCTCCTAAATGCCCTATTGGCTGGTGACCTATTGATGTTTTTTTTTATGAGGAGTTTAATACCTAGTCATTAGAAGAGAATAGTTTTACTTGTTCCACTATAAATCCATAAGAGGATATGAAACACCTGAAAAGACTAATAGATACAATTTTATAAAGAGTAAATGCAGTTACAAACTTATACTACTACTATAATTTAAACACAGACTTGTTAGGTACCTACAGTCATCAAAAGAAAACATATTTAAACAAGTATAAAAAAGAATATCAAAAATTTAAAATTAGACCCTATCACAGATCATTTATCACATTATTTTGTTCCTTATGATATTCCTAGAGTGAGTACTGAGTAGTAGGTAACTTTGAGTGCATAGTTCTAACCACTTATGCAAGTGCAGAGGTGGCAGTGTTGGTCTGTTCTGTGTGGTCCTTCCAATCCAGTCTACAGTCAATTGTTCACCTAAAAAAGAAACTGAACTGTTCGCTGTGATGGTTTTATTTTTATAGTTAAATTAATGATTATTTTAATCATTTGTTCTTGAAAATTTAATCATTTGCGTCTTCTCAATATTTAGTATTAAATCAATACTCAAGCTCATTCATAGTTTTATTAATTCTTTCCTTATACCAATTGTTTTTCATTAATTATTACAGAGGTATAATCCGCATACAGTATACCTTAAGTAAGTCTTATAGTGACTGCTTTGTAAACTTAGACCAGAAACTGACTTTTGACAAATTCAAATATTCAAATATATATATTACAGTTTTTTTTGTTTGATACAATTGTACATTAATTTAAAAACAGTACATTTATGTAGAAAATACAATAAGGATGTATCATAGCACCTAACTGAATTAACAGTTGTATGTGCTAGCAAGATCTAGCTCATAATGTAGTCAAATCATCCAAACTACAGTAATATAATATAAATAACATGATACAAAACAAAAGAAAAATATATTCATTAGTTTACCCTCAGACGGATAAACGGTAGACAAAAAGAAAAAGAAAATAACAAAGAAAAGAGGAAAAACTTAAAACAAAATTAAATAAATCCATACCTAATCATATCCTAAAATATTATAAGTTCTTTAAATTTATATTCATCTGACAATCAATTAGAGTCTACTAATAAATTGAACATTATTATCAAACAAATATTTTCTACAAGCCACAACAAAGGACTTCATTTTTCCTATCCTCCTGATATTTACAGGCAGCATATTATAAAATGTTGGACCTAGATAGTTAATAAATCTTTGCCCAATGTTTTTATTGCTCCTAGGAAATTTGAGCTTCTGTTGTTTTTTGCTTCTAGTTTCATGGGTGTGATTCACATATATTTTAAAATTTTCAACTTTATGTACATAGGAACAGACAGACAGTACATATAGGGATCTAACATTTAGGATATTTGGATTATATAGAAGTCGAGTTGGATATCTCCTATCCTTCTTGTTTATAATTTTAAGTATATAGTTTTGGATCACATTTAGTTGTTTTAATGCGATATTATGTAGACCACCCCAGATCACGATCCCATATCTGATAAGTGATTCAACAAGTGCCTTATATATCATCGTCAGAAGATGCCTAGATAGTATTTCACGAAGAGTAAAAAACTTATGTATTAATTTTCTTAGATTGTTTTTAAGTCTCATGGCATGATGTTCCCATTTTAAATGTCTGTCTATAATTATTCCCAGATACTTTGTGTTTGAAACCTCCTTAATAGTAGCATTAATATTGTTAATGTTAATGGATGAAAACTCAGGACGGTTTGTAGAATTTAAGGAAAATGCTATGTAATTTGTTTTATCCAGATTCAGTGAAAGTTTGTGTACATCAAGCCATACCTTGACCATGGCAACACCCTGGACCACTTTGTTTCTAACAATTTCCCAATCCTTTCCTGAATAAAATAGAACAGTATCATCCGCGTAGGAGATTACGGTACCACCAAGGTCTAAACCAAGCATTGAGTTTATGTATGCAACAAAGAGTATTGGACCCAGCACTGTTCCCTGAGGAACACCCATAATGATATTAAGAGGATCACTGTAAGTGGCGCGAATCCTTACTACCTGCTTTCTATCAGAAAGATAGGACCGAAAGACCTCAAGCACCGAGCCCCTGATACCATTTCTCTCAAGTGTATTTAAAAGCGCATCATGGGGAACCGTGTCAAAGGCCTTTGCTAGATCTAAGAACACAGCCATGCACCTATCACCAGCATCAAGACTTTCCGTCACTCTAGTTATTAGTTCATACATTGCTTCGCACGTACTGACCCCACTCAGGAATCCAAACTGATTTTTTGATAAAATATTATTGTCATTGAAGAATTTAACAAGTCTGTCTTTCAGACATTTCTCAAATATTTTTCCAAAATTATTAATTACACTTATTGGCCGATAATTGTTTATCTTATTTTTATCACCAGACTTATGAATTGGAGTCACCGTCGATGATTTAAATTGTGTTGGAACTATTCCTGTTTTAAAAATTAGGTTTATAATATGTTGTAATGGCTTTAAAATATAAACGTGTACATGCTTAATAACCCTTGCGGGTATACCATCCAAACCAGGGGCGGATCCATTTTTTAGAGAGCTAATGTTCTTAATTAAATCATTTCCTGTAACGGGACAGAGATATATTGATGAAGCTGGCGAGTGACTGTTTTTGTATATCAAATTTGGATCAATAACTTCATCAATACTCTCGGCCATCCCTGGTCCTACAGACACAAAATATTGATTGCAGAAATCGGCCATATCCTTGTCAGTTTCAAACTGGTTGTTAGAGTGATCTAGAATAGTTATATTGTTGTTCAATTTGGAAGTCTGCTCATTTGTAGCCTCACAGATTATTTTATATATTTGCTTAATATTGGTCTGATTTTCATTTATTTTATTTTTGTAATAATCATATTTACATTTACTGATTAGTTTATTTAAGTTGTTTCTGAAAGTCTTGTATTGAATATGTAGGTTTTCATCATGGGAGTGAAGTAGTTTTTTTTTAATTTTGTCTCTATATTTTATAGAATTTATAATTCCATTCGTAATCCATGGCTTCAGTTTTTTTTTGTTTTTGAGTGTAATATTTTTTGTTGACTTAGACCTTTGGAAATGTTTCTGAAATATGGCGCAGAACAGGTTAGCAGCGCTCTCCGGGTGGTCACAGTCCAGAATACTCCGCCAGTCCTGCCCCGCAATCAGATCAAGAAAAACTCCATAGTCAACACTCTCCACACTCACTTCACCAGTCTGAGTATTATTTGAGTTTTTATTATTATATCTTATATTTATCATGACAGGATAATGGTCAGTTAGATCTGAATCAAGAATAAAAGACTGATAATTGATAAGTGAGCAATTCAGCTTTTTTCTGACAAAGATATGATCGATACAAGATGCTGTATCCACAGTTACCCTAGTGGGGCAATTTATGAAAGGTATAAAACCATAGTGGTATAGAGCAGACAAATATGCATTAACATTTTCATTGTTACCATCATTGATATCTACATTAATATCGCCTGTCAATATCTCTATCTGATTTGCTATGTTAAGACTAAGGTAGTTTTCAAGGTCACATATAAAAAGATTCATATTACTGGAAGGGGGTCTATACAAACATGTAATACCAAAAGATACTCCATTCACCGCAAACTTAATCCTACTCAAAGTAACACCACTATGTACCAGTTTTGTGTCGGCAATATGCACATTTAGGTTCTCTTTTGTATACAACAGCAAGCCATCGTTTTTATTAAAACTTGCATTATTGTAGTGTGACGTGTAACCAGGTATACTGAATTGTGAGTATTCACAAGTATTTAGTTGAAAAGTCTCGCTTAGAACAATAATATCACAGTAGAAGAGATCATACATCTCCAGTGTAACCAGCAGAGAGTCAAAATTTTTTTTAATACTTCGAATATTTAGATGTAATAAGTTCAAGATTTTACCTTCAATGTTTATTTGTGTCTTAAGTAGATCGCTATGTATACTTTCCTGAGCAGGATCACAATTCTCCCCGTGTTCATCCAAGCTATTAAGTATTTCAGCTTCCAGGTTAGGAGCCATTAGGATTGCCATAGTCTATTTTACTCCGCACAACTTCTAGCATATACTTATATGAGGGACACTCAGGGCTACTGGCCTCATGGGAAGATTTGTAGTTTGTTTTATATTTTTCATTCGCTGTTACACAATTTACACATTTTTTTATAGACCTTGGGCACTTGTCGATTGCATGACTAAGCATGCAGTACTCACACACAACATCATTTTTACACTCATTACCTTTATGATAATATCCCTGACAATTGAAACATCTCGGGACAAATAAATCTTCATATACCTTATATCTCTCCCAATCCAAATACACCTTGCCAAGATAGGTAATCCTACGAAACAGGTCTGGAGAGCATTCAACAAATATGGTTTTGGAGTTTTTATTCTTGTTCTCCCTAATATAGACAACTTTTAGGTAATCATTCTCATCAATAAACTTATTTTGGTGTCTTAGATCCTTCTCAATTTGTTCCTCTGTTAAATTTTTCTTTAATCCAACTATCTTTATTCTTGGTTTTCTTAGTTTTGTAACGTGTACCTCATAATTGCTTTTTAAACACTTTATGGCTTCATTTTGTAGTCTTTCGATTTCTTCTCTCGTTTCACACTTAATAACCACACCACCATCCTTAGTTTCCCTCGAATTTTTTACACCAACATTCAGCTCAGCCGGTCTTACATGTTTTTGTAGGTCAGCTTTAGTTCTATCTGCATTCTGTTTATTTTTTGGTCTTATAATAAGGCTTGGGATATTTTTAGACTTGTATTCATTTCTACTCACTCTATCTGCATAAGTAGGAGCCCCCATATCTGCGATCTTAGGTGCTGCAAACGAGTTGCTAGAGGTATTTTGGAGTTGATTTTTTATTGTCACAACATCATTATTTAGAGTTTCCAACATATTTATCATAAATGGTATTTTTTTTAACAATTTTTTACAGGACTCGCATATGTACATAAGCATGCGTTTTTGTAATGGCATAACGCGTAGTTCTGAGGGTGATAGAGAGGCACATTGTTTGTGTATTTGTTCAGAACAGCAATCGCATTCAAAGTATTCACTATCATCGGATATTTCTTCATGGCACTTTAAGCACTTTATTTCATTGCCATCCATACTGATTTCCGAAAACTAAACGTGGCAACATCGAACCAAAATCAGACTTCAACTGCGTGGAATTTGTAAACAAATGGGCGATCTTTGCTTTGTTTTGTTTCATTAAATTACGAAACCACAATATATTCCGACACTACAACTTCTATTTATTACATGGAATTGTTTTCCAGCAATTAAATTCGCGTAAATCACAAGAAATGGTAACATTCGTAATGAAAACTAGGATGACACTGCTGCAACGTTGCCAATATTCTATGATTGAACAAACATGTGGACGTTGTCTTGGGGAGGATTACATCTGAATTGTATGTGCTCACAAATTTGACTAGAATGGTAGAGAAAAGGGTATGCCTTATGGCATACTACTCTTAAGTGCACTCTGTATGGGTTGCTCATCTGGGGCACACACCATCACCTGACGCATCAGCATGATGACCTTTGTATAGAATTTCTGATATTGAAGACTCCTGGAATGCAGTGCTCCACTATGTGCCAACTTTTTTAACAGACTACCAAAGTAGGGATGAGAATGCTACCGCTAAGAAGATTTAAAACTGTACTAAGAGAGTATCTTATCCAAAATTCCTTCTATAGCATGAATGACTTTCTGAATTGTGTTGTAACTTCAGAAGATTTTAATGTAGATAATTTTAACTATTGTAAATACTATTTTATTTTGTTCTATTGTACTTTGAGTGTTCTTGTTAATACACCTATGACCATTGTAAAACTGTCCGTGTTATTTCTTTTGACATTATTTCGTTTATGTTTTTATGATGTTTGTGGATTGTATCCTATAATTTTTGTTTAACATAATCTGAAATAAAGATGTTATTATTATTATACAGTAATATATTGATTTGATTTGATTAAAAAAAAAAAACACTCTTAGCATTCTATGTAGGTTGAACAATAATAACAACAAATAATGTTTTCCATCTTATATCCTTACACTATAATAAAAATAGTGACTTACTGCTTTGTCAACAAAAAAATCTATAAATGAAGATGCACTTTGCAATAGGAAAATAATTTTCCAATAATATTGACTACCTACTTACCTAATTAGTTTTTGTACCTTCTAAATAAAAATTATTTATTTTTGGATTTAGCCGCCCAATTACCTAATTATTTATTAATCCAATTAAATTGCTGTTTGAGATATCTTTGACGATGCATGTTGAGTTAAGATTCCAGTTTTAATTGATTAACCTTTAAAACGCTTTGGGCAAGTTTGTTAATGTTCTAAGATATAGGTAGGTACCCACACAGAAACAAATATAAAATTTTATTAGTTAGTAAGGTTAAGCAATCTAGAATGACCTATGGTGGTTCTAGTAGATCTCTAACCTGTGAAAATGTGAAGAGATTAGTTTTACGCATAGACTAGACTTTTAAATAAAGAATAGACTACGCATTTCATTCATAAAACTATTTCGCGCCAAAACCAACATCCATTTAAAATGTGCCACTGGTGCAACAAAGACGGGCAAGTAGACGCCCAAAAAGGACAAAGCTGCAGATTAAAAGTGTATGGTTTCATGTGTAAAGTTAATTAAGACCGAGATTCTAGTGAAAATGCGAATATATAACATTGTTTTTAAAACCCTCGATTAAACCATGCTGATATTTACCTAAAAGTTGGAACAATATCAACAAATATCTGTCAAAGTCAGTAGGTAATGCTTAAACATTTGGCTGCATATTTTGTTTGTCAAGCTACGTTCAAATAATGATAGTAATTTTGTCAATCCATCAATTTTAACCCTCGCAGGATTAATCATTTTGTCAAAAATGCAAAATTTGAACAGAGTGATTGTCTGAAAACCCCTTTCGACATGGGTAGAAGGAAAATGTGATAAAATATCATATTTTGAATTTTTGAATCAGGATTTGACAATTATTATTTATGTATGGAAGTCTTCGTGTCCCATGATGTTCTTTATTGAAAGAGTAGATAGTCGGAAGAGGACAGTAAACTGCTGTACTAAACATTTTCAATGGTTATCACCCTAATTTGCAGTTCACGTTTGAAAAGGAAAAAGATATGAAACTGCCCTTTTTGGACGTACTCGTGATCAGGGAACACAATAATAATCTTGTCACCTTAAACCAACGGCTTCTCAACCATAGGACTGTAACATTGGCCCACCCTAAGTTTAGGGACCCCAACTTTCTATTGATCAAGCAGATTTTGACCATGACCGCACTGTTGAGATACCAGTTAACATCCAACAATCTATCGAACACATTGGATATTTTAAACTCCTAATGATACCTGGTTTGAGTGGAAAGTTGGTCAGAATGCTTCAAGTTCCAAAAAACTGTTGGTGTAGGTTTAGTAAAATTAAAGACCCCACACCTCGAGGTGAAAGATCTAATTTGGTCTACCGAATTGATTGTTTGAGTTGTGATAAGTTATATGTTGGTGAGACCCGACAAAAACTGGTCCAAAGAGTATACCAGCACGGTTACGATCCTAGGATTACCAATATTAATAAAAGGGCGAGAACTGCTCTTTCTTTATATCATTTTGAAACGGGACACCACTTCAATTTTGATAACAAACTAAAAAACCTGGCAGTGAATTTTAAAACAGATACAAGCAGAACAGAACAGAACCTTAGCACAAAATATTGTAATCTCATTAACTAATTTTGGTTTGCTCTAGTCTCTTGTTCTTAGTTTGATTGTGATTACTCTAAGGAGTTGATTTTCGACCCTGATATGTTAATTAAATGATATACTCCGACACAAGGTAAATGGTCATGACTAACTAATCCCTTTATACTTTATACCTACTTGTCCTTACTTAATAATAATTCCACAATTTCTAATGTGTCGACAGGTATAATTAATTATACCCTCAATACGTACATTATCAAAATAAAAATAAAATACCTCCCTGTTACTTAGAAACGCTTACAAACCAGCCCTTAATTGGTTTATGGTGGGTAAAGTCACCCGATCGTTATAAAGCAGGTAAAGTCATGACCATTTACCTTGTGTCGGAGTATATAACTTAATAGCTCTGCCCTCTGGTGTACTTCACTGGTGTTGTTCTTAAACCTTCATAAAATTCCTACTCAATTGAGGTATACTTGCAAAAGATTGTGTTTCGTTGCCTGACCAAACATGGCTATTATCTATCGAAAAAATAAATAATAACAGATAAAGCAAGCATATTTGCTGGTAGTGTTAATAATAATATCACAATAATTTTAACAGTTCGTGTGTCGAGTGATACTTTGTTTTAAAGGTATTTTTATGTAGAGTATAACCCCAAAATTTAACATCGCTACTATCTACCTAGCCTGTACAGTGGCTCACCAAAAGTACAAAAACAGGTCGTTTTTCCTTTTTTTATTTACAAAAAAATGCTTACAATCCAGTAAATGCTGAATATGCTTAGGAAAATTAGTAGAGATTTTGTTCACAACGCTCTTGTACATTTTGAAGCATCTGTGGGCTGATTTGACGACATTCATCAATTATCCGTTGTTGTAGGTGTTCCAAAGATGTTGGCTGGGTGGCATAAATTTTAGTTTTGAAGTGACCCAAAAAAAAAAAATCAAACGGGCTTAGATCCGAAGAACGTGGGGGCCACTCAATACTTCCTCTCCTTCTAATTCATTGTCCTTGAAACTGGAAACGCTTGGTCCAGATAGTGACGAGCAGTGGGAGCAGTGAGTGTAAAGTGGGGTGACGCACCGCCTTGCTGGAATATTACGTTACATGTTTTTGCTTTATAAAAAGTTTTGTTTAGATATAGTATGCATTAATTGTCTTTTATTGGAATTTTTCTGTTAGACAATAAAGAATTGAATTGAATTGAATTGAATTGAATATTCCATCGGGTAAAACCGCTCACTGTTCGTGAAATAATAATAGTAATATTAAGTGATTTTCCATGTACTGATCGTCATTCTCAATCATTTCTACTAACGGTGGATAAATGGCGTTTTGTAATAATTCCAGATACATTTCGCCTGTTATATTGCCAGGTAAAAAAAAGCGGCCTATTATACGGTTACCAAAAATGCAAGTCCAAACATCCAGTTTCTCCGGATGTTGCGTATACACCTCACGAAATATTCTGGGATTTAAATCAGACCAATAACGACAGTTGTGACAATTCACCGTACCGTTTAGGAAAAAAAGAGGATTCGTCAGAAAAACATACGTTGGAAAAAAAGTTCTGATCATTTATTGCCCGTTCACTTATAATTTCAAAAAATTGCAATCGCCTATCAAAATCGTCTTCGTTAAGTTCTTGTACCAGATGTATTTTGTAAGGACTTGTGTTTTTTTAATATCGTTTGAATGCTGCTTCTTTTACCACACCAAATGCTGTCGCCAGCTTTCTTGTACTCGGTGTGGGATCTTGAACAACATGCCCTAAAATCGCCACCTCTGTAGCACAAAATTGTAAACTATATACAATTTTGTGTCTGTAGCTTCATTTACTACTGGATTTTCCACTTCACGTTTTTTGTTAGCTACTGACCCCGTCTCCCGACACTTTTGCACCAATTCCATAATGTAGTTTTGTCGATTTTGATGTTGATGGTTAAACAGTTGTGCAGTTCTATTAGCACATTCATTGTTCGCAAAAAATAATGAAATGATTTGCACCCTTTTAGCAATTGAGTAAACCAGCATAATTTTTATGCCGATTCTGTAACGAAATTAACTCAACCTTATTACTTTACCGCGACCGGAGGATATGATCTGCAACAATGATTAAGGCCACAGGAATAAAACTAGAATTGCCAAAAAGGCAAAGTTTTACACCAGCAAGTGCTATTGATCGTTGTCATTTTTTGTAATAAAAAAAGGCAAAAACGACCTGTTTTTGTACTTTTGGTGAGCCACTGTACAGGCTAGGTAGACAGCGACATTAAACTCTGGGGTTATACTCTACATATAAATACCTTTAAAGCAAAGTATCACTCGACCCCCCCCCCCCCATTTCATTTTAAATTTTTGGGGTAGTTGTCGCCCCCGCTAGGAGTTTGACTTTCAGGGGGCGAAAATGCCAAAAAAATGTTTCCCCCTATAATCAAAAATCGACGAGCTCGAGCGTTCTTTTTTTAATAACCTGGGGTACCCAAAATTGGCTTTGTTTCGTTTTCAAATGGCCACCCTGTATAAATAAAAGTAGAGAAAATCAATGTGGTTCTTACAATTTTATCAATCTTCTTATAATCTTTAGTATAAAATGTTTTTAAATATTCTAATTTTATATTCTTGTTACTTGTAGTAAAGTAATTAAGTGTTGATTTGTTCCTATTTCGGTTTGTTGTCCTTCTCTATGTGGTTGTTACAATTTTTAACCATTCTTTCGCTAAGAGTAGTTTGTGATTTAATATGGCATTATTTTAGCCCTGAAGAAGCTTTAAACCATTAAAGCGAAACGTTGGCAAGCATTTGTTAGCCCTTTTTTCATTGTCCTCTTCCGGTTATCTACCCTTTCAATAAATAATTATTATTTATGTTAACTCTTATCAATAAAAGGTTGTTATAAGACTTATAAATAAACAATGTTGATTTAGATATATATTTATTTATGTAGTAGTGACATCATTTTTGCTTGACGTAGGTAACTACTGTGTAAACTTTGACAGTAATACAATATTTTCGGTCTTAGGAACTTAGTACTTACTCACAATTATTTTTTACGTAAATAAAATCCATTAAAAAAGGTTTTTTTATGATGCCAGCTGAATTTAAATTTTTTCAATTTTTAATTATATTTTTTTATTATAGGTATTTAAATATTAAACCTGATTTACTTAAGTACACAAATGTTATAATAATTATTAACAGTGAAATGATTAATGTCACTAGCAGCATGGACCAAAGGAAAGTAAAAACATTTTTTATTTTCTCCTACTTAAATTGGTCACCACTTTTGCAGTTGGAAACGCATGGCTGCAGCGTTGCCAAGTTTGGCCCAAAGACCAGAATCAGTTTGTAACATTAAATTTTTTCTAGAGACGTTTTTGTTATAAAGGAATTTGAAAATGTAAAAAAAATCTCCGCTTAGTCGTTTAAAACTCGTTTTTAAGTTATTTAAAATGGGTTGTTTTGATTTTAAAGAGTGTATATCACAGGATAAGTGCGAAGAACTTATTTTCTATAAAAAATGTCTCAGGTAAGGTAGTTACAATTTTGGTAATTTAAATTTGCTCTTTAATAGGGGTAGGAACAAAGGATAATATATATTATAACCTATAGAATATTTTCATAAAACTAGTGTACATATATTTTGTGCTTGTGTAAGTGTGCGACTTACGTGCGTGGTTGTTTACTTGTAAAGCATGCGGGGGTCGAGTGCTTTTACAAAACTGCTAAAGTCGCATAACGACTAGGGGTGCCAGTCCAAATGCTTTGTTCTAATCCCGGGATTTTCTGGATGAAGAGTACCTATACAGGGTGTTCCTTAATGATATGCGAATATTTAAGGGTGTGAATCTATAATCTATATTAAAAATTAATGATAGTTTGCTTAGTCCAAAAATGTTCCCTTACGAAAATACGGGGTGTTAAAGTTGTAGGAAATGGAAATTAATTAATATTTTCGAAACTACTTCAGATATTTCAGTGATATTTAGTACGTAGCGACAGGTAATAAAGGTGCATATTTTTGAATACAAAAATAATTTTCAGCTTTAACAGTGGCGTGCCTACGGGCACTAACCTCGATATTTTTGAGGAAAAAATGGTACGCCAATGGTTTTTTCCCAAATAAAAAGTATTTTTGAACTCACCACTCGATTTGAAACATAAGAGCTTTCCTGAGTTGTTTTTCTGCGATGCGCCGTTTTTGAGTAAAAAAAACTTGCAAAGTTATTAATAATTTAACAGGAAAAATAACCAGATTATCCGATACCGTAGACAGGAAATTGAATTATTAGCCAATGGTGGAAAACGAGGGTGCAACCATAAACAGGCATATGAATTTTTTAAAACGATTCCCCCAATAGAATCGGAACGCTGCTTCTGTTCAGCAGGTCATATTTGAAATAATTAACGATCAAGCTTAGGAGACAATAATAGTTATTTATTTCTGACCGGTATATTATTAGCTTATAACGTCTTAGTTACGCGGGAATTATAAGGGTCATAACTCCCTTGGGATATTAAGAAAAATTTGACATAAAATCAAACGATTGACATCTAATGTCAATTTGATTGTCATCTATTGAAACATTTATTCCACTTTAAAAATGAACAAAATGTTACTAAAATCGGTCAGAAATAAAATTATCTATGTATCACTGGAATTATAAGGATCTCAATTACCTCGGGCAATTGCTGTCCCTCGGGCCAAAGGCCCTCGGGACGTAAACTTTGCCCTCGGTAATTAAGACCATTATAATTCCCTAGATACATAAATAACTATTATGGTACTAGTATGTTATGTTGAAAATAAGTCACGCGAGAAGGTATAAATTCTCAAGTGACTTAGGAAACATAACACACGAGTGGCATACAATGTTTTATCCAACAAGTGGAATAAATCATTTTTTTATGAGATAATAATTAATAAGTTTCGTGATCAAATCAAAGCAACTTGCGTCTCAGTACCCTATAAATGTAAGAATGACTTGACAGTGACTTTTTTACATTTTGGTCAAAGTTGGTTGATTGTTTGGTTGCCACGGGCATGATACATTGTTAGCAAATGTTTAAATAAATTTTGACACTTGTCAGTTTTCCCTGCAGAAAAGGGAAGCTTTTTTGAAGAAAAAACCCTCTAGAAAATGGAGGAAACCGATGAAAATGACGTTCCTGAGGATATCCTTACGGAAGCGGAAGAAGCAGCGATGCAGATTTTGTCAGAAAAGTCCCGAGATGCTTACGACAAGGAGTTCAAAATGTTTGAGTCTTGGATGAATTCACGGAAGATAAAAGGTATCGATGAAAATGTTCTATTGGCTTATTTTTTACATTTGCAAAAAATATTAGCCCCATCGTCGCTATGTACCAAATACTCGATGCTTCGCTCGACTATTCACCTGTATAAAAAAAAGACATTTCAAAATATGGCAAACTAACGAGCTTTTTGAAAAGCAAATCACAGGGATACAAACCAAAGAAGTCCAAGACATTAGAACGACCTGAAATAGAGAAGTTTTTGAACGAAGCTCCCGACGACGAGTACTTGGTGATGAAAGTGGCTTTGATAATGGGGATTAGCGGTGCTTGTAGATGCGATGAATTGATCAATTTGAAAATAGAAAATATTCAAGACAAAGGGAAATATTTCCACGTAGTTTTGCCAGACACTAAAACCAAGAAATCGAGAAGTTTCACCAGACTTGAAGAAGGATTTCCAGTCAACCCGATCAATTTGTGTAAAAATACATGTCTTTGAGACCAAAGAATACTAGTTCTAGCCGCTTTTTTGTTTTTAACAAAAAAGGTAGGTGTACCAGCCAGTGTGTGGGAATAAATACGTTGTCGAAGATACCTTCAAGAATTGCAATGTTTTTGAAATTGGAGAAACCAGCGCTCTACACCGGTCACTGCCTGAGAAGGTCTTCGGCGACTCTTTTGGCCAATGCAGGGGCTAACATGACTACTTTGAAGCGTCACGGAGGATGGAAGTCCTCGACGGTAGCAGAAGGATACTTAGAAGAATCGGTGCATAACAAAATACAAATTGCAGAAAAAATACAAGGTTCTAATGTGTCGGCGTCTTCTAGCACTATCAGCAGCTGTACCGATATTGGAGCGTCTGGTTCCAATGAACCAACGAATTTTACAATGACTTCAAATTCGAATAAACCGTTAGCGTTTTCCTTTCATTTCAATATCAATATGAATTCTGCTTGTAATAGTAATAAATAAATAGAATACTACTTTAAATATGACCGTGAGTTATAATCCATAACTCACTAGTGAGTTATGGATTATAACTCACTAGTGTGTTATTTGATAGTTTACTTGTCTAAAATGACATTGATAATGACAGTCATAACTGTCATGTGTTGGATAAACTGATTTTTTTGCATTCCTTTTCTAGAAACTTTGAATGATTTTTTTTTATTTTGTGAGCATTACGATTAAGTGTATTTCGAGGTGTATTTAGTAAACACAAATAAACAGTTCTTTAACTTTTCATGTTATTTTACTTTCGAGATTAGCTCTTAGTTTATACAGGGTGTTCCTTAATCATATGCGAATATTTAAGGGTGTGAATCTACATGAAAAATAAATGATAGTTTGTTTTATAAACTATGATCCAAAGATGTCCGGGGTGTTAAAGTTTTAGGAAAAAAAATTGAAATTAATTAATATTTTCGAAACAACTTCAGATATTTCAGTGATATTTAGTACGTAGCGACAGTTAATAAAGGTGCATATCTTTCAATACAAAAATAATTTTCAGCTTTAACTGTGGCGTACCTACGGAAAATAAGGTACGCCAATGGGTTTTCCCAAATAAAAAATATTTTTCAATTCACCGTTCAGTTTTAAACATAAGAGCTCTCATGAGATATTTTCCTGCGATGCGCAGTTTTTGAGTAAACAAATAAAAACCGTTGTATTGTCAGAGAAAATTAATCTAATTGTTGAAGAATACAATTTTGCAATAAATCTAGTTTCCATGGAATATGTCACTTGCTTTTTACATCTGACCTTTTCTAGTAAGTCTCTATCGTTCAAGCCTGTGCGTTGTGAATTATTTATTTTATTTTATTTTTACCATCTTGTTAAAAATGGTAAATTATTTAAATGCAGGAATGGTGGAAATGCATTACGTGTATGGCCTCACCGACGGTAATGGAGAGCAAGCCAAACGGATTTACCACCTAAGATATCACAATCGTGCTTTGCCAGATAGTCAAAACCTTTTCTAATATTCATCGTCGTCTTGTTACATCTGAAGGTAGACCTCTAAGTGTGATAACACGTAAAATTAAGAAGCGGTGCTGCACAAAATCGAAGCACACTCTAAAACGAGTACGAGGAAGATTGCTAGAAACTTGAATATTTGCCATCAAATTGTTTGGAGAAATTTAGTGGATAAATGCCTTAATTTAAGAGTATAGGCATTACTTCCCAGAGGTTCTCCAAGGCGTGTGACCTTCCGTCTTCTTCATAATATTGCACAAAACCCGCAATTTCAAAAACATATTCTCTTCACGGACGAAGCTAATTTTTCAAAAAATTCCATTCAGAATTTCCACAACAATCATTTGTGGGCTATGATGTAACCGAAACCCATTTCCAACTCCAGTTTTCGGTTATCGTTGGGTAGGACTTATTGGTAACCACTTTATTGGCCCATTGTTTTTGCCGAGACGACTTGACGGACAATCTTACCTCAATTTCCTTCAATAACTGCTGCTTGAGGATGTTCCTACAGCAATAAGAAACCATATTATGTGGTATATGCACAATAGTGCACTAGCACGTTTCAGTTTAAAGTCTGTTTATTACCAACTGGCAACGGCGATAAACAATGATTACGTACGATTTTGGTGTTCGAGCTTTGCTGTTGGCCCCGTCGAAGATTACATTGCAGCGGGACCACAATAGCAAAGCTCGAACCCCAAAGTCATGAGTCAACATTGTTTGTTCCCGCTGCCAGTTGGTAATAAACAGACTTTAGTGGTTCGCAATTTATTCAAATCGTTGGATTAGCCGCGTTAGACCTCAAGAATGGCCACCAAAGTCCCGCGACCTCAACAGCTTAGATTTCTTTTTGTGGGGCCATCTTAAGACGCTAGTGTACACAAGTCCCATTTACAGTGTAGAAAAATTAATTGAAAGAATAGTTGCAGCATGTGATAGAAAAAGAAATACTCCGGGGATATTTTATCGAGTGCGCAATTTCATGAGAAGGAGGGCGGAAGGATGCAGTGAAGGGGGTCATTTTCAACAATTTTTGTAATAATCGCTCCATGTTAGTTGTAATGTTATGTTCCTGTTGCATGTTGTCAGTTGTTCATTACACACAGATGCCAACCCGAAATGTGTTTAATTTAGTTTGTGGCAGTTCGGAGTATGTTTGTGAGCAGAATAAGAGAATATTCCCCTGGATAAAATTAATTATTGTATTTGACGCTGACTTAATTAAATAAGAGACTAGTTAAATCAAAGCAAGCGTTCAAAATTCTCAAAGAGACATGACTCGATAAGACAAGAAGCAATAAAAACACAGTCTTAGTCTCAAAATTATTTCTGTTTATTCTCAAAAAACAGCAACAATGTGTGGCAAATTTATTGTGTTGCGTTAATTTTGTCTAAAGGTTTATTTTAGGGTTTTCAACAATAATTTTTAAGC
Source organism: Polydrusus tereticollis (assembly GCA_963920685.1). Classification (NCBI taxonomy): domain Eukaryota; kingdom Metazoa; phylum Arthropoda; class Insecta; order Coleoptera; family Curculionidae; genus Polydrusus; species Polydrusus tereticollis. The sequence continues at coordinate 168,485,665 of OY987326.1, read as the reverse complement.
TATTCCATATGTTGACAAATTTAATTGGCGAGGAGCAATGGTATTATTGTCGCCAACTGTTGGCGAGGTTGAGGTTCAGTTGGCGTTGGAAATAAGAGTTTCAATTTAAACTAAAGGGGACACTCAGTTCGTGCAAAGTTCGTAAGTTTCGAAAATTCGATATAACCGATTTTTATGTTCGGAGTTCGAGAGGTTCGTTTTGACCAATGAAGACGCTATTTTAAAGTCATGTGGTTACAGCGAAATGTCAAATGTTTTTTATTTGTCGCGTTTGGGCTCTTCGGTGTTTACGTCGCCTTTCCGTCATTTGTATTTGGATGTTCTGTTTGTTGTAAGCTTAGTCTTGTGTTTTGAGCCAGAAATTGGAAAACCAGAAACGGATAGTATAGAGAATGATGACACTAATTTATTGTTACTCGAGTTAATTCAAAGTTATGAATTTATCTACAACTTAGGCCATAGAGACTATAAAATAATACATAATTAATATAATATAATATAATAATATCATTTATTAAAAACTGGAACATTACATACGTTCTTGTATATTTAAAAAACTGTGGTGTATTCCAAGACCTCATCTTTTTAAAACCTCACCAACTTGAACATTACTTCAACCTCACCAACTTTTCGAGTTTATAAATCCAGCTTTGGTCCGTTGGTAGAACTCTTATTTTCCTATTATACCTGCGCCCACACCAATTCTATACGGTTTAATTCACAGTGATATGGCGGAAGACGAAGTACCGTTATATTTTGTTTTATCATCCTCATTTATTACAGTTTCCTTTCTTCCTGTTCTTCTCTTTGGTGACCCCTGATGGGGCCGCGTTTATCCTCGTGCACAAGTTTGTATATTGTTGACTGTCCGACTCCAGTCATATTCGAACACATTTCAATTATTTTTGCAACTCCGAATGTTAAATTTTGGTGGCGAAGAGCGTTAAATACATTGAGAATAATAATTTTCTCATTTTTAGAAAGCGCAGTTTTAGTAATTCGTTTCTCAGCAACAAATTCAGAAACACTAGCCATTTTCCAGAACGAAGTTTTCCAACAACTGCCGGAAACTAACTAAACATTTCAAATTTTTCCCGATCTCGGGACCCCTGACAATAATCATAGGTACAATAATAATAATTGGACTACACCTATGTAATACGGCGAAGACCACTGGTTTTATAGTAGGGATCGACCGATATGATTTTTTGTGACCGATACCGATATCGGCCGATACCGATACCGATATCGGCCGATACCGATACCGATATCGGCCGATACCGATATATCGGCTATATTTTCTATTATGGATATTTTGCTATATAAATAAGCTACAATTAATGTCCGTCTTGTTCAACTGCCCGCTCAAGTAAAACCACACAGCTAAAGATATTTCAATCCTTTGATAACATGCAGTTATGGGACATCAATAGTAGGTACTAAATCTAAAGACATTCACTTTTCTATCGGAGAATTATTAGCTATAGGTATACAACCCTTCAGTATTCTGAATGATGTCGGCTTTAAACAGCGTTTAAAAAAATTGGATCCTTGTTACAATATGCTTCTGATAAATATTTTAGAGAAAATATACTTCCTGATATTTACCAAAAATGTTCTCCAGCAATTAGTAAAAAATTATCATCATCACTTTCCTTAGAAGAAAACATTAAAGTTTCTGTAACTACAGATTTATGGACGTGCAAACACAATAACAATTCATTTATGTGTTCTACTGCTCATTGGATGGATTTTAAAACGACTGAAAGATGTTCATTTGTACTGGCCTGCAAACATTTTCCAGGAACACATACAGCTTTAAATATTGCCCAGATGTTAAATGATTTACTGAAGAGATGGTAGTTAGTTCATAATCAGGTTCTTTTGGTTTTGGCTGACAATTCCGCCAACATAAAAAAGGGCATCGACGAAGTTAAACTAAAACACCAAACTTGTTTTATACATCTTTACAATTAGCCATACAAGACTCGATAGAAAGTCAACGATCAATCATGGATTTATTGGCAAAAGCGAGGCGTATAGTAACTTATTTTAGTCACTCCTCTCTGGCTTGTGATTGACTGAAGAATATTCAAAAGACTCTTAATATGGCGAGAAAATCTTTGGTTCAGGATGTACATACATGATGGAACTCAAGTTTTTATATGTTGGAACCTTTGGTAGAAAGAAAAACGCTTTAAATATATTTATAATGGATGATTCAGCTTTAAAAGATAAGGAACTAGCGTTTCACCAGTGGGAACTAGCAAAAAACTTATGAAACTTATTAGAACCCTTTGAAGGGATTACCAACATTTCTAGTAAGAACAGTGCATCTATATCGGAAATAATATCATTAGGTACTTAAGACACTTTTGATTTATCTCGGCAAAGCTGAAGGAGCTGATTTTTCTGGAGTGCAGACTACTAAAATTGAGCTCAAAAAATCTTTATTTATTTATTTTACTTTATAAATTTATGTTTTAATTTCTTTAAAAAATATATCGGCCGATACCGATATACTCTTGGCCGATATGGGCCGATACCGATATCGGCAAGAAGGCCGATATGGCCGATATACCGATATCGGTATCGGTCGATCCCTATTTTATAGTTCAATAATAGTTTATTACTCTCTCGCATTAAGCAACAGACTATAGAGATTTAAATGGACAAGTATAAGAATACGATAAAACAAATAAGTATTTAATTCTAAATAATTTTTTTTTACTAATTCGCGAAGCAACTACTCTTGTGAATAGTATATTTGGTCAATTAGGGTAAATATTAATAGGGGTAACTCTAAACACGTGAAGTAATCCTTAATTTAAAAGACCCGCCAATTCGGAATGAATAAGCGTTCTTTTCGTACCGAGATATTATTAAAAATTATATTATTAATTAAATTACCAGAAAACCTTGATTTTTGGGTTTAAACCATTCAGTCTAAAAATCGTGTACAGTATTAAAAAAATAACAGTGACGTATAAACACAAGCGTTATATTACAATTTTTTATTATTATACCTACATAAACAAAGGGGAAAAATGAAAACACAGTGAAATACTAACTATTTCAATGGAGTGGCCAGCAAGATCTCCCGACTTGACTCCTCTTGATCTTTTCTTTTGGGGGGAAATTGAAAGCTTAAAATTTATAGAACCCCGCCTGAACGTATTGAAGACCTCAAAAATAGAAAAACACTGGAATGCAGACGCATTACCAGACAAACTTTCTTCAATGTCCGAAAGGAATGTCAAAATAGACTTTATTATTGTCTTGCCAATAACGGCGCTTTTTTCCACATAGAAATGCTCGAAAGTATTTAAGTAGTTTTGTTTTACAAATAAATGTATATTATAAAAAAGTTTTCAACCGTTTATTACATTCTTATTTGTAATAATTAGGTTTTACTCTCAATACAATACTCAATCCTCATACAAGGACCTTCAAAAAAGTCTAATTCAATTTTGATATAAAATTAATAGAGGAGCCCATATTTGAGGGTAGCAAAATTTACAGGGGATTTCCTATGGCCAGTTTGACGATGCACCATCCGGTATGCCCATAATAATTGATATCGGGGATTCCGTTTTTGAAACATTTTTTTAATTTTAAATACTCCATTTATCTGTTACTTATCTGTGTTTTGAAAATAGTTACATATTTATTATGATTTAATAATTATTGTTGTTTAGGTTTTGTAATAAAACTTGCCCACTTATCTCTACAGATAATTACAAAAAACAAAATACCTAATCTTATGTTTTACGTAAAATCCGATTTTATTTTTTATAGTTTGAACAAGTAGGTGTTTACTTTGTTCCGCGATTTTTGTGTATTTTGTGATATTTTGTGTACAGCGGGTTTGTAGTTGACTTTTAAAGTAGACTTACTAATAATCGTTTTTCTATGACACGTGAGCAACGTGACCGCAATTATTATAAAAATAATACTGTCTTTTCCTCTTGTTTATTATTTATTCATGTAAAGCCTGAATTAAAAGATCATGCATGCATGGCAAACATCGAATATGACATACAAGAATGATCGTAAATAGTGTGGTATTCCGTTGTTTGACGAACCTGCGTTATGTATGATAAGAAACAAACTTCTTCATATGCGGCTTGCTAAGTTAGGCAATGGTCTTTAACTTATTTTTCTTCATATTGATATTGTTCAGTATTGAATGAGTTTGAATTCAGTAGCGGCTTTTAATAAGAGCTGCAGCACTGCTCAAAATAATTATTATTCTATTTTTTAAACCAACATTCTACAATAATATGTATTTTTAATACTTCTGCACGTACGAACTCGTCGGCTATGTTAATTCGCACACCTCGTCGTTGCACCGTCATGCGCGTCACACGATCGTTCGCAGCCGATACTTCCACGTCGTCCCTAATAAAACTCAGCGGCGGCAGTGGCGGTTCGTGGGTTGGCAGTTAGGGTCGGCAGTTCGGTACAGGCACGGATTTAGAAAAAAATGGGGAACTAGCGCCGCAAGCGAAAATGTTGCAAAATGGTGAATTACGGCATACAATTCTGATGTTTTTTTCAGATTTTTTTAGAATTAAGTACCTACTTACCAATAATTATTGTGACAAACTTGACTAACCTCAACTAACCTGGTTAATTGTATTACGTAAAAATAAGTTTTAATGCGCTTTAGACACCAAAATCCTTGCTCATTTGACATAGATGTGGGTGAATATCGGGTCAAATCGAATAGGTAAATGTTTAGTTGTCTGTAGGTATATGCTTCTTGGAAATATCATGCTTTTGGAGAGAGCAACACAGTTCGCACTAAGGATTTTGATTTTTTCCTCTTTAATTTGAAAATAAAATGATTGGCCAACAAAACAGTTTAAGTTTAGTTTCACCACAGATCTGTATAGCTACATATAAGTAGATCTGTGGTTTCACTCCCCATAAGCCATGCATATTTTTGATACCAACTTTTTGAAAATTACCTATTACTCCCCTTGTCTCTCTCCTGTGTTAATTAAATTCAACATGTTAGGGGTTGTTTTTTTTTTAAATTTGTTCTTCCAATAACGAAAACTCCACATTTTGAACTTAAAATATATTGAATAAGATATTTACTTTTGACCTCAGTTTCTACTTCGTCTTCCATGCCATTGCGTGCATTACTCTCAATTTTTTCGGGATGTACCTACTAATCTTAAAAAAAATCGAAAGTTTTGTTTTTCAACAGATAATACTTACTTTCACATATTTTACACTAATTCATCCCATTACTTTAACAAATTATCACGAAAAACTTCGAAAACAACAGATCGATATAAAATCTGTCCGACCGATAATGAGCATAAGACTATTGGTTGTCAGTTACAGACCAATCAGTCTGCTGTCGTATCTTGGCAAGGTTGTTGAAAAACTTATACTAAATCGTGTTAACGATTTTGTATTCGACAACATTTTACCACCAGAGCAGTTTGGTTTTCGATCTGCTCATTGCACGGTGCGCCAAACGACTAGACTGGCGTCCAATGTCCTTAAAGGCTTTAATGGCCGCTTTAGCACGGGAGCAGTGCTTCTCCACGTTAGCAAAGCATTTGACAAGGTCTGGCACGACGGACTTATTCTAAAGCTAATAAGGTTGAGCTTGCCAAATTACCTAATAAAGGTTATTCACTCTTTTTTGGAGGACAGAATTTTCGCGGTTTCGTCAGAAAATGCGATATCGACAGTAAGACACGTTAGAGCCAGAGTACCGCAAGGCTCCCCCCTGGCGCCGGCCCTGTACAATATCTATACCTACGATATTCCAAAATTTGGTCAAACACAGTTATACCTGTTTGCTGACGATGCCGCGATTACTGCCACCGCCAAACTGCCCAGGCTAATAGTCTCGAAGTTGCAACGACAGAACGACATATAAAATTTTTAGAGTCATAGTTGGATAGGTGGAAAATTCGGTTAAGCGACGCGAAAACCCAAGCCATCTACTTCTCAAAGTCCAGAGTTAAATTTCCTGAAACCCGTTTGTTGGTCAAAAACTCTAGGATAAATTGGAGTGATAATATTAAATATCTGGGTCTCTGGTTCGAGAAGCGGATGGCTTGGAATAAAAATGCTGATCAGCGCTTGAAAAAGCAAACGGTCAACTCGGTGCTATTTTCTCACTCCTCAACAAACGAAGCAGGGAGTTATCCCAGTGCGCCATCAATGATCCTGATAGGATACTTTACTTCTGCGAACTAACGATGGACCTACTAGTTTACTTACTACTTTACTACTAATTTTTGTTTCATGTTCTTTAAATGACGACCAATAAAAATTTGAAATTTGGCAGTTATGTGTAACTTGATATGCTGTTTAAGTAAGAATATTAATCAAACTAGGGTTGCCATCTAAAAAAATTCTCGATGACGACATATCTCTAATTCAGTAGACTATCAACATTTTTAAAATACAAAAGACCACGCCTTAAAATAACAATGTCCGAGCATTTTTTGAAAAGAATAGCTCAATCAAATAAGAGGGTGTCTCATTTAAAAAATCATATGTTCGCTTTAAATCTCGAGAAGTAAGATACCCAGAAAAAAAGTAAGTACGCCACTGAATTCTACTTAAGAAACTCTCTTAGAGACAGCTTACAATTTTTTAATAAGTCGAAGTGTAACCGAAATACAGGGGGTGGTCGAAAAGGCAACATTTTCGAAAACACCCTGTAGCTTAAGAACTAAGAAAGCTATGACAATTCTGTTTGCGCCATCTTTTCTTTCACGAAAAAGTAGCGCAGTAACGTAAAGACCGCAAGTCTCTATCTTTACTAGTTACCGAGATACCCTACAATTACATCGAAAAATGGACACCCTGTACATTAACCCAATGGTTTTGAAAATATTCACATTTAAACTGGAAACTATTTTCAATTAAAGCCGTGTGTGCATGCGCTTAGTGTCTAAGGATAAAGTATAACGTATGTTACATAAAATACGTTTAGAATTTCAGGTAGAATCCAAAAATTGGAAAATATACAGGGTGTCTCACGGTGACCGTCCATTAGAATATTTCGGAAAGTTATGCGATTTAAATTCTGAAAATTTGGATTATAGGGTTTTCGGAGACACTCTCCTCAGATGAAATAATAGCGATATTATGCGACTACCGGTTATACCAGAACTTGTCCAAACTTGCTTATTTTAAATGGAACACCCTGTATATTTTTGAATTTTCAGATTCTGCATAAAATTATTATTTTTTAATAAATGCATTATTAGTATATAACTTAATAGTTTCCAAGATACTGCCTTTTGAAAAATGACATTTTTGAACTTTGACAGCTTCTAACTGACTATGTCTCAGAACAAAACGGCTTACATGTCCCTATCTTCGATTTTTATTATCTTTCGAAAAGTGGCAACTTCAGGTTGAGATAGGGACATGTGAGCCGTGAGCTAAGAGGTACAGTTAGAAAGTTAGAAGCTGTCAAAGTTCAAAAATGTCATTTTTCAAAAGTCAATATCTTGGAAACTATTAAGTATGGACTAATAATGCGTTTATTAAAAAATAATTATAATTTTATTTAGAATCTGAAAATTTAAAAATATACAGGGTGTTCCATTTAAAATTGTTTAGACAAGTTCCGGTATAACCGGAAGTCGCATAATGTCGCTATTATTTCATCTAAGGAAAGCGTCTCCGAAAACCCCATTATCTAAATTTTTACAATTTAAATCGCATTACTTTCCGGAATATTCTAATGAACTGTCACCGTGTATATGAAATGGCTAAGTAGACAGTATTTCAAATTTCCTCCTACTAATATTTTTTTTTTAATTTTTACCTAGCAGGAAGCATAAAAAAGTTGAGGGGCTGGGACATTATGATGACTTACCCTGTACAATAATTTCGTTGACACCCAGTATAGTTTTCTGGAAAGAGTAATTTACCAAATAGATTTTGTAGAATTATTGACGAAATTCATTCAGTGTAGATAAGGAGTTCTTAATTGGCACTTGATAGGATCTACGTCAACCTGGATTATACTATGGGAATTGGGCTGTAAGTAATCAGCTATTCTTAAGCTGACCTCGGACGATCAGTATTACTGTCAGTATTTGAAAAGGCTCACAATAATACTGATTGTCTGAAGGCAAATACGTTAATATACTGGCATTATTCCATCAATACAGGGTGACTCGGATCTAAATGTACATACATCACCAGGAGATAGTGGACATCTTGGGGGTTCTAAATAATCTATCTTTAGTGGGTCCATCTTTCCTCGTTACTTAGATACAGAGTGTTTTATAAGGTTTGGCTCATTTTTGTTTTTGCCATAATTCTTTTAGCACCCGGTATAAAATGTTCATATTCGGTGGAAATATTTTGAGTAGCTATCGCTTCAAAATGCCGTATGAAAATTTTTTGAAATTCAGGTCCGGACTTTAAAAACAAGACTGATTTCATTTTTTTAAATTCAACACCCTGTATATCATATTTTTGTCAATTTTATTTTTTATTTGAAAAACACATAAAAAACTAATTCTAATGACATACTTATCAAAATCCCCGCTCTCGCCGCTCAGCCATAATAAGTTGCTCTTCTTTAGATGTTGAAACACATACAAAATAATATCTGTTTTTATAACGACAATAATACCAATAATAACAAAAATAACAAAAAGATAATTATTTGAGAATATTTTCAAAATGCCCACCATTAACTTCTTCACATTTTCTTCCTCTGATATTTAAATTTGAAACTGCACTTCTGATTACACCTGGTCTATTTTTTATTTCCTGAAATGAAGTGATAATGCGTTGCAAGAGCTGGTCCCGTGTGCTAATTTCTTCCTCGTAAACTAAATTTGTCATATACCCCCAAAAAAAGAAGTCCAGCGGGTTAAAGTCGGGAGATCTTGCTGGCCAAGAATGGGGCCCCCCACGACCTATCCATCTGTTGGGATATCTATTGTTTAAAAGTTCGGAAACAATTCTTGCATAATGTGGAGGGGCTCCATCGTGTTGGAAATACATTCCTCTTAAATTAACATTCTCATTTTGGAGAAGATTTGGCAAAATGTTTTCCAAAAAGTGTAAATATTGGTTTCCATCTAATCTTTCTTCAAAGATGTGTGGGCCAATCAATTTACCATTGATTATACCTGCCCAAACATTTATGGAAAATCTATGTTGCGAGTGCGACTGCCTAATACCATTTGGATTTTCTAGAGACCATAGATGACAATTTCTGGAATTGTTGACTCCATCTCTGGTAAACTGAGCTTCATCGGTTCACAAAGTCCGGTGAATATCTCTTTGGTGCCTCCTAATCCACTGACAAAAAACCAAACGGTTAGCATAATCACCTGGTTCCAACCTTTGTACCTCTTGGATATGATAAGGATATAAGCCTTCATTTTTTATTGTTGAATGGGTTAATTTTTGCGTTATATGCAGACGTCTAGCAAATTTCCTTGTGGATGTTTTTGGATTTTCTTCAATCAAATTTAAAATGTCTTCTTCCTGTTGAACTGGGTGTCTTACAGGCTGATCAATATTATTTTGTGTCGGAAAATGTCCTTGTTCGCGAACAAAAGAAAATACATTTGAAAATGTTTGACATCTTCTTCCAGGAAACCTTAATTCATACTCTCGAGAAGCGGCTCGCCCGTCACCATCGCAAAATCCATATACAAATATTATATCAGCGTATTCTTGGTTTGAAAATTGATGAGGCATTTTAAACGAGAAGTAAATGTTTAACAAAAATATCCTCGTAATGGCCAAAAATCTGACAGGTTACAACTGACAATGACTTATTATGTTTTGTTGCCCCCCAATATTTCGTTGTTCTGAGGTGCCGAGCCATGGAGTCAAATTGAATTGAAAATTTTCAAATTTTAACACGCCGCTATCTTATTACTTTGGTTTATTTCTTATTATTGTAGTTATAAAAACAGTTATTATTTTGTATGTGTTTCAACATCTAAAGAAGAGCAATTTATTATGGCTGAGCGGCGAGTGCGGGGATTTTGATAAGTATGTCATTAGAATTAGTTTTTTATGTGTTTTTCAAATAAAAAATAAAATTTACAAAAATATGATATACGGTTGAATTTAAAAAAATGAAATCAGTCTTGTTTTTAAAGTCCGGACCTGAATTTCAAAAAATTTTCATACGGCATTTTGAAGCGATAGCTACTCAAAATATTTCCACCGAATATGAACATTTTATACCGGGTGCTAAAAGAATTATGGCAAAAACAAAAATGAGCCAAACCTTATAAAACACTCTGTATCTAAGTAACGAGGAAAGATGGACCCACTAAAGATAGATTATTTAGAACCCCCAAGATGTCCACTATCTCCTGGTGATGTATGTACATTTAGATCCGAGTCACCCTGTATATCGGCGGAGCTGAAGTTCATCATCCGGTAGTTGTTAAATAGATTAACTGAAAATGTTGTTTCTGTGTACCTTTGTAGTGACGATGAATTTAAAAAAATGGGCCGAATTCTTCTGCGTTCCAAACTGCCATCCAACAACAGTTTTTTGAGCATGTAGTGGAGATCCAACAAATGCGGATTGATAGCGCCACAAATTCTCATATTTAGGCATATTGTCGTTTGCGGACTATATACTGTTAATAGTGTCAAGTGTATCCAATGCTAAATATGCCACAATGGAGTACACGCTACCGGTATCTCCGATGCCGCCTGGAAACGATCCCAAAGATAAAAATAAACGAGGAAAAAATAAATATTAAAAATACCATTGCGATAAAAAAAAAGTAGTACAAGAATTAGTAGTCCCAGATAGAACTCTTGGTCTATAAGGATATCGAGAAGTGGATATCGTCGTCACTATGAAAACAATATAATTATGCCACCTAACTTTTTAGGCGTTACCATGAATTTGGTAATCTACTATATACGTGGCGAAATAAAAGTATTGTAATAAAGGTGCTTTAAAAAATTTACCTACCTTTTAAAAATGGGCAATTTTTCAAGTTTTTAAATAAAATAATAGAGTATGTATAACAACTATCGATTTATATATTGAATATAAAAAAAATCCAAAAACAACAAAAGCCAAAAGTGGAAAAACAGTAAAAATACAAAATTTTAACCAAAAGTAAACATTTCTAAATGCAACATCCTAAAATAATATATACTTAAAAGCAGCTGTTTAATATTTAGTCATTGCGCCGTTGTTTTCAATTACTTTTTGTAACCGACGCGGCATACTTAAGACTAAGCTTCTTGTATACTCTTGGGTTATATTATCCCATGCTGCGTTTATCCTTTCTTGGATGAAAGTCATGTTTATACATGAACTTGGTCATTTCTCCCCAGACATTTTCTATGGGATTGAGGTCGGGGCTCTTCGAAGGCCATGGTAAAACTTGGATGTTATTTTGTCGAAAGTAATCTTTTACTATGCGGGCAGTATGAATGTGAGCATTATCTTGTTGGAAAATATAATTTTGATCACCGAATATGGCTTCAACCGATGGCACCATAACATTATTTAATATGTTGCAATATGTTCCTGCAGTTAGCCGCCCTTGCACAAATTGACAAACTCCTGGGCCTCTAGCACTAATCCAACCCCACACATTTACGGAAAAACGTCCACTTTGATTTGTCTTGTGCGTATATCTTTCATCATACCTTGTGTTTATGGGTCTATATACTCGGACTTTTCCATTGTTACAGGACTGGAACGTTTTCTCATCTGAAAAAACTACAGACTCCCACAGTTGGTTTTGGTATTCGTGAGCAAATTGTACTCGTCTTTGCTTATTTAGTTCTGTTAAATATATTTTGTTTGCAGAACACCTATTTTTGAGTTCAGACCCCCGAATTCTTCTTCGAGCTGTAATTGAAGATCCAGGAAAATGGGTTTCTTCTTTAGCCTTAATAGCGGTCCCGAATGGGTTGTCCCTTAAATAATTAATTAAAGTTGTATCTTCGTCATCGGTGGAAACTTTTGGGCGACCAGAACCTAGGTTTCTCACAATACTTCCATGTTCTCGAATTTTGGATTTAGCCAACAACACTGTTTTTTTGTTTATCCCTAATGCGCCTGCAATGTCCCTTATGGGAACCCCATCCCTTAATCGCGTAAATATGATCGATTTTTGCTCTGAAGTTAAAGGCATTTTTTAAAAATTACATGACACTGACACAAGAATTCTGGTGACACTGAGTTATCAGTTTGAAAGAAAATATTTTATAATAGACCAGCAGATTAAATTATATTTTGTTGTACTACTTTTTTTTGATCGCAATGGTACCTACCATATGCTTGCAATTTAGGACATGAATTTACAAGATTATTCAGATAAAGACAAAGAAAGAACAGTGGGTATACGAGAATGCGACCATTGATGATGTAAAGAAAAAAAATAAATAGTATACTGAGAAGCAATGGAATACAACTTTTTTACCCATCGTCATTTTTTCTGTCTCTCTCGCCTGCTAAATTTGATAAAATAATGACAACACAAGCTTTTTTCTATTACCCATCGTAGGAAAGAAAAAATTAGTAATAACCAAATGCTATAGAGTTTTTGTTCTGGCTAATCAGGTACTGATAACAATATTGATCGTGTGAGGTTTATTTTCGAATACTGATGAAATATTGTCAGTATCCAATTCCAATACTGACATTAATATTGATGGTTTGAGACCCACGTAAACTTGTAAAATGTGCGTATTATTGGATATTTGTATCCTGGAGCAAATTAAAATTAATAGTAAACTAATTAAAACATACGTGAAATTAATACAGAGGTTTTTACAATGCAATTCATTCAACAGTGCTTGTTACCGGGCCGACAAGAAACATTCAGAGCATCCCAACAAATTGACTAAGGGGCGCATTTTATGTTCCCCGGTACCTATTTGTGACAATTTTATTGAGTCACGTTAAGAGGACCCCTACATGCATGTCAGCGACTCGATGGAACGGCACCAGTGTATCTCTCTATGGAGTTTCCTGCGCCAGCGTGCATTATTCACCACGTATAAACTCATCAATATTTGCAAAATATGTACCAGTTATTAACCATGAGTATAAGGCCTGTACTTCAACATAGATCGCTATCAATCTATCACTCACATCACCTCTCAGTACTCTCATTTCAAAAACCCACTACTCCCTTAGCCTGGAAATTACGAGATAATATCTTTCTTGTTTGTTTACAGTTGTTTAAGAGTATACTGTTTGACTACTTAAAAAAGATTTCTTAAAGAATAAATATTCAAAAAATTTTATTGAATTTTGTTACTTTTTCAATAGGTTTTTATTTTTTCCCGGCAATCTTCTGATTTTAATGAACAAAACTAGTCTAAGTAACATTTTTCTCAAAGTGCAAACTATAGGCCTGCGCTTTCCTGCGAATTCCTGTCAGAACGAGAAAATTCGCCACTATTTTATAACAGGCAAGCCGCGCAAACCCCAACACCGGAACCGGTATCATTTTAAAATTTGCCACTTAACAAGTCGCGTAATTGCTAATGCTAAGATTGCTAAGTAAACAAAGATCAAAGATAATAGTGTAAATATAACAATTCTTTATAGAAGAAAAATTTGGCTTTCAATCATAATTTCAATTATTTTTTAAATCACGTTTTAAAACAATTGATTTAAACCGTTTCGACCTTGGTTGAAGATATACAACGATAAAACTGAGCACGCGTTAAGGGCGCAAGTGCAGGTAGCTGTAACGGTTGCCCATTTCTAACAAATTAAGGGCAGCTTCATTTTGAGACTCAGTTAAACATTTGCCGTTACCTGGATGCCTTAAGAGTCCATCACGGTAACCCCTGACCGGCAGGCAACCGACCATACAGCAATGTAAATTAAATGGGATTTCTTGCACTCAGCTGTAACGAATTTCGAGAAAACTGGTAAATTATTTAGCTTTGGTTAAAAGGATATTAAAAGGCAATCCTGTTTGCGAGGCTTAACATCTTGCAGATTTTTTATTAATGACTTCCATGTGGAGAAAATCGTGCGTAAAGTTGCAATTCTAACCGATAAATATATTACTGCATACATTTCGAAAACGAAAGCCAAATAGAAAAATCTGCAACATGGCGATAGACCGTCGAGGCCCACTGGCAATTTTAAGTGCGAACTATTTTTTCCGAGTGGGAAAATTAATAGGGCAGCACATATAAATACAAATTTATATGCTGTAGACAAGAACAGCAAATAGTTAATGGTTTTGTCAATTGGGTGATCCCTTATCAGCTTTAAAATCAGTTGATGTTTGACGTATGCGATATTAGGAATCGGGCAGCGGCGTGACTGGTTAAAACGATTTACTGTAATTTACATATTTCATTTTCTGCTATAACTGTGTGCCCATAAAAATTTACCAAAATTAAATACTAATATTATGTTTTCTTACTTTCAGGCTACACGAAGAAATCGACCATTTCTACCATTACATGAGTCCTACAGAGGCAGAGCACAAGGTGAGGGCGGAAGTGGTGTCCCGCATCGAAGACATTATCCTGTCCAAATGGCCTGAGGCTCAAGTCGAAGTGTTCGGATCGTATCGTACAGGATTGTACCTACCTACGAGCGATATCGATCTCGTAGTCATAGGTAAGAATTCCTAATTTGAAATATGTAGTATAAACTCTAATAATTAATGCAGGTGACCTGGATCACCGAAAAAAGTCGTGGACTTATATTTTTTGAGAACAGCCACATCAAAGGGGTCGACAAGACTGTCGCTTCTGGTTATTCTGGGGCACTATATACCAAATTTTAACTTGATACCTCATCTGGAATTTTGATTTTTTATTCCAACTGGTTTTTATAGTTAATGCGTTATTTTTAGGCAAATGGACAAACCTTCCTCTGCGTACCTTAGAACAAGAATTCTTGGAAAAAGGTGTAGCTCAGGAGGATAGCATAAAGGTGTTGGATAAGGCTTCCGTCCCCATTGTAAAACTTGTAGATAAAAAGACTGAAATTAAGGTAGGTAATAAGTATTTAGTCTGTCAAATTAGTTTTAAATTAAAGATATCTTTGTAACATAGGCAAACCTCCAATACTTTCAGTAGCATGTCCAAATTTTGAATTGCACTTGTTTTAAATTAAAAGTTTCTTTGTAATATTGGCAAACTTCAAATACTTTCAATAGCAATATCCAATGTTAAATTACACTTATTAAATCAAATCTTTCTTTGTAATATTGGCAAACTACAAATACTTTCAGTAGCGATGTCCAAACGTTAAATTACACTTGGTAAATTAAAATTTTCTTTGTGATATTGGCAAACTACAAATACTTTCAGTAGCAATGTCCAAATGTTAAATTACACTTGTTTTAAATTAAAAATTTCTTTGTAATATATTGGGAAACTACAAATACCTTCAGGAGCTATACCAGAATGTTAAATTACACTTGTTTTAAATTAAAAAATTCTTTGTAATGGCAGACTACAAATACTTTTAGGAGCAATGTCAAAATGTTAAATTACACTTGTTTCAAATTAAAAGTTTCTTTGTATTGGCAGCTACAAATTATTTCAGAAGCAATGTCCAAGTGTTAAATGAGACTTGTCTTAAATTAAAAATTTATTTGTATTGGCAAACTACAAACACTTTCAGTAGCAATGTCAAAATTCTATGTAATATTGGCAAACTACAGATATTTTCAGTAGCAATGTCCAAATGTTAAATTACACTTGTTTTAAATTAATTTTTTTTTGTAATACTGACAAACTACAAATACTTTCAGTAGCAATGTCCAAGTATTTTCCACGTGTAAACTACCCACAGAATTGACTAATAAGATTTTAAAATTGCTATACCCGAAATATATAATAAAGACAAATTCTCATAATGTTAGCTCTGGTTTAATGTTTGTAAGAGATATTTATTGATTTCTGTTTCAGGTGGACATATCTTTTAACATGTCAAACGGTGTGAAAAGCGCGGAGCTCATAAAGACCTACATGGAGCAGTTTCCGGTGCTTCCCAAGTTGGTGTATGTTCTAAAACAGTTCCTCTTAGAAAGAGATCTCAATGAAGTATTTACCGGTGGCATTAGTAGCTATAGCCTCATACTAATGTGTATAAGCTTTTTACAGGTAAGTCCACGGAGTAGTAAGGGCGTTTTCAGGCGATTTTCCGCTTGCGACATTTCTCGTTCGATCCACAAAACACTTTCACACGGTGCGATAAACTTTACTTTCAATAGAATACATTACAAAAAGTTCGCGCGGTGGTGTCAGTTTGTCTTCGTTGTTCTTAGAGTGGAAATGTTATAACGTGAACATGATGGATAAGAGGCGAATTATTTTATATAAAGTGCAGAATAAACAAATAAGGCGCTCGCACACTGGGCGCAAATTGCAACGGTTTTAAATTGAACAAGATTATGCGATTCGCGTTCAATTTTATTTATTTTATCAGTGTTGATTGAGTACTGGCAAAGATGTCAGCGATTTTATATCGCTTTCTTGGGTAGTGCCAAAATTATGACCAGTCTTCCATCCATCTCTCCATAAAACTAAACCATGGCCAGTGTGACATCGATGGTCGTGATGACGTTTATCCCCATTGCGAAGTGTCGACTTTTCGGTGCTTTTTGATCTTTTGCAAGGAATGTTTAGCTGCCTTTTTTTTTTGTTGATGCAATGAGGTTAGGTAAACAATACAATACAAGAGTCCGTGGTCATGACCTGATTTCAGTTTGTGCCACCCCTAGACTAATATATGCTTACGTCTTCTACAACGTACATACTGAACACTTATTGGATATTAAACTTTAATCAATAACCACAAAACTAAGACGTAAACTATAATGTTAAGACGCTTCGTTTTCTCGTCATCTCACTTTTAGTCGAAATAATTGCTGCAAGTTTTTGATTTTGAAAAGTTGCGCCTAAATAATTTTGTACTCTTTGTAATGCTAACAAAGATAATTCATCACTACAATACGTACAGCCGCAACGGTCGTTCTTTGTCGGTGCGTCATGAATAAACGATCAATAGATGATGACGTGATTCACACATACATGTATTAGTACTATATGGCGCTTTAAAGTTCTTGGTCTGGTTGATATTTTCTATATTTTGATTGAGAAAAGGAAAAGAACGCAGGTAAATATATGAATGAAACTTTTATTAGAAATTTGACCATTATTTTAGAGTTGAAAAGGTAAAATATAGGTTTTTGTAGGATTTTTTAAGTACATGCGATTTTCGGTAAAAATAGGTAGGTAAGTACTTAATTATATCAACAGCGGCAGAGGAAATTATAATTTTTAAGAAATGGACTACTTAATAAAATTATTGTTTCCTCCGTAAAAGTCTGGGTACATACCTGTGGAATGATAAATCTGATCAGGTTTTTACACATGTTGCAAATAATCTAAAATATTTTGTTTTGCCTCGGCATCGTCACAAAATTATCACACTTCACACACACAATCAAAATTTGTAGGAAAGTAAAGATAAACACTACACAAAAGCCGTTGACAATAATAAAAAGTAATAAAAACACAACTCGCAACTTGACAAGACGAGCTGGCAACCAAGTCAAGATTTACTAGAGATTTCGAGGTTATGTCAAGTAAAAATGCGACGTTGTTACGTTGTCAGCCTCCAGTTGTATGAAATCTTTATCTGACACGTTTTAGTTTACAAATTCAAACAAATAATTTGAAAACACTTGTAATTACCGACTCAATGCTTTTCTTGCAATTTCCTAGCATAATATTTGCTAATTTACCATTACTTTTATTTTCTACGGTACATTCTTGTGCCCTGTTGTAAAGAAATAAAGGTACATTTGGCAATGCCCTTACAGAGCATGCGCAGAACTCGAAATGACCCTTGATGTTCTATCTCAGTTGTTGCTTCAACTTATTCAGGGTAATAGCCATATAGTACTAATACATATATGGATTTACAACACCCCATCTTCATTTATTATAGCCTTAAAAGTGAATAAAAACATAATAGAGCGTCTCCGGGGTTGCGCAATACGTCTGGAATTCAAAGTAACGTGCTAGACAGAGACAAAAGATATTTGGCGAGTTGTTAATTAATGTCAAAGTAATCGTTTTGATCTGTCAACTTCAATTTGTTTTTTAAACGTTTTTGTGCCTTGCAGTTCAATTTAATCTTATAAACTGTTTAGCCATTTTTATCGTATTTTCGTGTTGGCGGTAAGTAATTATGGGTATTTGTTATTATTATTAAGTCCGAACGCTAAACACGAAAATTTTGACACTTATGAACTTAAGACTTTGTTTTGACTTTTTGAATCTCGTAATTTTGATTAGATTCATATGGTTTTAGTCACACGTAATGACGCACCGGCAAAAAGCCACTGTACAGGCTGTAACCGCAATCGCTAAAAATATTCTCAGTATCCAATATGAACCAACATCGAGACTTTATTAACTTTAAACTTTTGGTAAGATTCTCTCTTGATCAGAATCATGATAATCCGTGAGTCAGTCAGCTCTTTGTCTTTTAAAAATTGTACTAAAGGAAAAGTTTCGTCTAAGTCAGAGTTATACTTTTGGGGAGTAATTCAGCTTTTTCGTTCGCTAACATTTGTCGTCGAATGAGAGACTCGTAAAGTCCGACTAGTTATTCTGATACTTCGGCGATTTAAGAATATTATTGCTTACAAATATTGTCAATTTTTAAATAAACACAAATACACGGAAACACGTTTATTAACTAAGCATTAACTACAATTATAATAGTAAGGTTTTAAGTAAGAAGGTAGTATAAATATGGGAAACTGTAGAATAGGTGCATGGATCACATTTTAATTTTTTGGATTTATAGTCCGTCTAGAAAGTATCCGGAATTTTATGTTTTTCCAAATTTTAATATATTTCCTTTTTGTAACATTTGAAGGCAAGAGCAATGCATCAAGTAGGTTGTGCCTATAGTAGGCTATGGCTAAAATCGCATGACAACACGATCTGTAAAATATTGTTGATTGTAAACAGGTTTAGGGTTTGTGAAATAATGTCGCAAGTAGAAAAAAGAAAGAAGGTGGAATTTTTGTATAGAAAAGGTGTTCGAAACGTTAAAAAATTAGTGCAATTGACTGAACTCGGAAAAAGTGCAGTATATGAGACAATACAGAGGATAAAAAATGGCGCAGATATGAGGCATAGACCAGTTTCGGGAAGACCGCGTAAGATTCGTGGAAACAATTTAAACGCTTTAGGAAACTTAGGACGGCAAAATCCACGTCTAGAGTTTCGAAAGTTGGCTAATAGATTTGGAAATACACGAAGAATAAAAGTGTATCCAGAAACTGTCCGCGTGTCACTGAAAAGACAAGGCTACATAGCAAGAAAATCAAAAAAAATTCCGGCAATGACACCTCTACAAAGGCAAAGAAGAATAGATTTTTGTCAACGTTTTCGAGAAGATAATTTTAGGAATGTTTTTATATCTGACGAAAGTTGTTTTCAGCTTGGTTCAAATCAACTAAAAATCCTATCAAGAGAAAATGTTACCGTTCAAATTTCTAAATTTCCCACTAAAATAATGGTGTGGCGAGCAATATCTCAGCGTGGTGCTACCCCTCTTTGTATAGTTGATGGCACCGTTAATAGTGCAAAGTATTGTGACATTTTAAATGGTTTCCTTCTTGAAACGGCTCATGCTTTATATCCAGACGGGTGGCGTTTTCAGCAGGATAATGCAAGATGCCACACTTCTGCCTATACTCAAGCTTGGATGCATGAACATCAATTAGCAACACTTCCATGGCCAGCAGCTTCACTAGATCTTAGTCCTATTGAAAACATATGGGGACTAATAAAGATTGAAGTGGAACGAGCAGCGCCACGAAATAAAACAGATTTGATTCGGTCGGTTTTACAGGCCTGGACCACCATCACCGAACATTATGGCGGTGGCCTAGTTTCGGGTGTACCTGTACGTTTAGTTAAGTGTTTGGAGTTAAACGGAGGTTGTATAAGTAAATGAGAAGAATTATTTGTTGTAATTTTATGATTCAAGTAATAAAAATATATACCGAAAAATTATAATTGTGCTTTCTTTTTTCCGGATACTTTCTAGACGGACTATATTACCTCCCAATCCCAATCCAACATTATTTTCAACACACGTTGGTAAGGAGCTGCTTTCTAAATTTTAGTTTAAATTGCTTAACTGCACATTGTTTTTTTATTCTCCCATTACCGTCCCTTTTTTTTTGTATAGCTTTCGTGTGTTTTCATTAGATTACAAAGTCTGCTTCGAGTTTGCATATTTTACACAGGTTTCTAAAAAAGTCGATCTGTTGTCAATTCTCCATTAATTTCATTTTTCATTAAACTATCCTGATTGGGCGAAAGTAGATGGTTGTACAATCAATACAATACAATATAATATTTAGGAAGACTGGAATAACAAGTAAACATGGACAAGCTCATCTGTCTAACGCATCGGGACTTAACGACTCTATAATTCGCGACAGCTAATGGTTGCGAACGGCTCCTATATCGGCGATTTCTGAACATGTGTGCCTTGTGCATTGTGATGTGGTGATAGACGACGTTCATTGAATACTAAAGTCATATCTTAGAGGGACTTTGACTTTTTTAATTATTGATATAAATTATATTGTACTTAATAGGTTTTTCAAAAACCAGTTATAAATTTATTAAGTCTGGTACGCTGCATAAAAAAGTAATTTAAACTCATTGATATTATACAAGAAATTCCACATTTCTGAACATTTAATGCCGGTGAAATGTCAAAGTTTGGTTTTTAGTATTACATTTTTTTTTCGATATATCATATTTTTAGTGCACAAAACCTTCATTCTTGTTAGTTTCTTTAAAAATAAAAAATAAAAACCTTTGTTCCATTTCCAGTCTGGAAACCTGAAAGTATAAACATTATAAAAAGCCAATGAGTACCAAAGTTTAAGACAGCAATACTGTTAATGAATAAACAATAATAAACATTTTTGGGGTTAAAAATTTGTTATTGATTATTTAAATTATTATGGAAATATGGTTCGAATTTAAATAACTCATTAACGAAGGTAAGGGCAGGGCGTTTAGCTTTAGTGATTCCCAGTTTTTCTAATAGATCAAGTTTTTTGATTTTGTGGTATTCATGTATTACCTATATAACATTTTCATGATGAAAATTAATATTTTAGTTTGACAAACGGCTTGCAAAAGCTGATTTAGTTCAGGTATTTTGGGATCTATTAACCAAGCTAAGACGTTCATGAACTTTGATAGCGATTTTTCTGCAGAGTATCCGACTGACACCGCTGAACAATCTGCACAATGTAGGGATTGTAGGGGAATAAACTCCTGATTTTAAAATTGTAAAACATAAAGTCCTATGATTGAAAAAAAGAGTACAAGAAAGACTCGTATTGTAAATGCATTTATAGTTTTTATAAATTCTTTTTTACGTTTTCTTATAAATATAAAATTAACCTGATACAAGAATTTCACTTAGGTGGATAAATGTCTGTACTATTTTGAAATTATTTAATTTTTTTAGTTACATCCAAGGCAAGAAGGAGTGCGACAGACTAATGCTAATTTGGGGGTTCTGCTCATTGAATTCTTTGAGCTCTATGGTAGAAAATTTAACTTTATACATACTGGAATTCGAGTTCGGGATGGTGGAAAGTATATAAACAAGGTAAGCCTCTTCGTTAAACAATTAAGGAAATAAGGTATGTTCAAGTGGGACCACCTAAGAAAATTTGTGATACAGTAGGGCCTCCGTATCCACGGAGGTTTGATTCCGCGGTTAGAAGCGTGCCTCATATTTTCGGTTAAATGAAGGAAAATTAAAACAGAAGAAATAAAGAAAAGCCCTGCTATAAATCATTTATTTAAAATTACCGTCAAACAAATTATTCAAATGCTGTTTACAAATAAAATGTAACTTACATAATAATTATTAAACGAAATTATTAAATATAATGGGAGGCAAGACTTGTCTTCTCCCTACTTCGAGTATAAAAATAAATAAAAAGGTACAAGTAATGCGCATAAAATCTTTAGCGTCTTTCAACAAGTTTAAGTCATGCATGAGCTTGTCAGTTTCGCAAATATCTTCATAATGAATAAGGAGAAGCAATCCCATCCTTTCCAGAACTGTAAGGGACCACAGCATAAAGAGATCAGCAGGTGTTCCTGATAAGAAATCCTTCGTCTGAAGTTGTCTACTTCAATCATATTTCTGGTGCATACACACCGATATTGCAAACGAAACAGCAGACTTATACTTTTTTGAAAGATTATATTATATCATCATTCTATGAAAGCATTTTGGCAGATAATGCCATTTTATTGTCAAATTAAATATACAAAATATTAGTTTTATTTAGTGTCTGGAGTATTTAAATGCATAGACAAGGGAAATACAAACAATATATAAAACGATGGAAGCTTAAATGTTAAATATGGTTTAAGGTTACCACCTACCTCGGCTAGCTGAAGCTCGTGGCAACCGTAAACAGAGGTAGTTTCTTTAAGTAGAGTTCTTGCCAGTAAAACTACTATGTGTACAAGTATGGCCCCCCAAAGGTTGTTGTGCAAACCTAGATATATGGTCGAGTTTTAAGTGCCAGTCACAACTCTTTTAGTTCCAACTTCACACAACAACACCAAATTGCTGTGGGTGAAACAATCGGGTCTACACACAGTGTCAAAACAAACACAAAAATGAATACTTAAAAGTTATTTAATTAAGGGAAAAATGAGAAAAAAAGGTTATTTTAAATTGAAAATAATAAACACTTAATTCAACATATACGTAAAAGGATGAATTTGCTAAATAAAACACTCTTTATAACAGCGTAAAAGTTGCAACCCTTTCACAATTCGCTCTGTAAGTATGTGTGAATATTGATTGATTCAACAGTTGGCCGGAAAAGTAGTTATTGGAATGGCAACGTAAAGGGACCTAACGTGTAATACAGAGAGGGTTATGTGGCAAAAATATCGATAATTTACCAAAATATACGTTGTGGACTTACCATATATGTATGTGCCTCAATTAGGATTTGATGTGGAAAACACAGATGGGGAAAGATTTCCCGAATTTTTCCACAAAGGCGAAGGGCCTGACCAGTCGTCAGAATTTCGTTTGACCGAATGACACCGATGACAGTTTTCCGTCAAACTCAAGAACCCACCGAAAGAGAATAAACTATATTTGAGAGAACATAACCCTGAAAATGAAAAGCGGTTTTGCGCACGGAAGTAGATCTACGGACTTGCGGTTCTACGACACAAAATAAAACATAACCAGAACAACCTGAAAGTAACAACGTTACAACTCATCCCTCTTCTTCAAAGCAGTTAAATATTATAGGTCGGCGCTTAAATGTAATGTGAAACAAATTTGAAACCTCAAACTAAATTAAATTTTTAAAAAATCAGTGGCGGACCATTTTTTTCTTAAACAATCATAAGACGGATACCTTCATGAAATGTTTATTAGCGTAATACACCAGTGTGCGCCAGCGATCTCATTCTTGAAATAATTTCATTAAAAAACGCGTTTTTGAATGAATATGCCGCAAATGTAAGTCTAGCCATTCAATTTACGGCGTAATTTATTCTATATTTTTGGAAACTTTAATTATTTCAATAATGGGCATTCGACGTTAATGTTAGTGTAGTCCCAGGATTCCTGACGCTTCATTATTATTAATAAATTTTTTTATTTCAGTCTTGTTTATTGTGCCATTAATATTGGTTGGTAAATTAAATTATTTTTTAAATTATAAATAAATATTTATTAAAATACTTAACAGTGCATACATATTTCAGGAGGAAATGCAGAAAGATATGGTTGATGGGCACCGGCCGAGTATGTTGTGCATAGAAGACCCATTGCAACCGTCCAACGATATTGGGCGGAGTAGTTATGGGATCCTCCTTGTAAGTATAATTCAATGAATCATAAATTGTTTTCCTCCCTTCACAAATTGGTCTAAATTAAAAATGCGTTTGTCTTGACAATTTCTGTACAATTATTTAAATTAACGTTCACATGTGCTGTTCTAACCAACAGGAACATTTAAGGTATAGTGCCACCTAACCTAAACTGCAAAACTATATAACCTGTTAAATGCCAGTTTTACGCTTACAACTTTTTCTAAATTCATTAATTTATTCGCGATTTTCATCATCACTTTGTGTTGGCTTTGCACTAGCCATGGCCTTCATAAAGGCCTGGGCAATCCAGTGTCTGTAAACGATTTCACCAACATAAAATGTTAGTATTTTTCTACTTTAAAATTTTTTCCTCTTTACATGAAGATGATATCTCTAATTATTTGAACTCACCATTTTGAAATTGCAGATGATATTCCTAGGGATGTAACGAATAAAAAACGGTCTTGTTTTTTTTTTAAAGGGGGTTTTAATGCGCTTTTCTTTTTCAACCCAATTTGGGATATTTGAATATTGTGTAATAAGTGAAAACTAAAGAATTAATAATATTGATTATTTATTATTATAAGCTCGGCAAACTGTAATAGTAATTGAAATACGTAAACTCGAGAATACAGCCGGCTCAGGCAGGCTCATTCTCACGCTCCTAGAGTATTTTCAGTGAGTAAACCTGCAATATGGCGGGGGAAATTCATGTTAACACACTCCAATCGCCTATAAATGAAGACAAAGAGTTACTAGGATTTCACACCACAAATTTATTCAAATCGAATTCAAAACATAGACAAAACCTACTTTTAATAGGTAGATCATACAGTGTCACCATTAAACTCCGCACTATATGGAACTTTTTATAATTAATGAGGTTAGTTTAAATTAAATAACGCCGATCGTTTAGACTAAAAATTATATATTCAATTGTCACCATCTGTCATTTGGTATCTATCAAAAATTACATTTTTGTCAAAAAATGCTGAAAAATGGCATTGTTTAACCGAATTTCAAAAAATGTTATTAGAAAAAGTTGTTTCCAGTATAATTTTAGGCCTCTGTACAAAGTTTCAGATGTCTAGCGCAAAGTTGAATTTTTTGCCATTTTTTCGAATTAACGTGTTTTTTTTATAATGTAAGTTGACGTAATGGATATTAAACTATTTGCTTATACCATACTCAGTATTTTATTTAGTTTGTATGCTTATTTTTTTACTAGAATGCCATTTTTTTTTTAAATATAAAATTAGAGGCAAAATAATTTGACACGGGTGGTGCAAAGTTATCATAATTTGACAATTTTAACAGATAGACGTCAGATGTTCCATTTTTCAAATGACAAATATGTATATCTGAATATTTGATAAAAATTTTATTTTATACTAAATATAATTTAATTTAACTAATAGCGAATTCCATTGGTTAATAGAAGTGCGGCACCGGTATGTCAGTAAAACTGCATCAGTGCACAAAAAGTGTTGCACTATTGCACCAATGGTTTTCAGATTAGACCTTAAGTGCATTTTTCCAACAAAGTTGATAATAATACTCCTCAATCCTCAATGATTTTACTTACCACTGGACAAAATTTGAGACAAAATAGAATTTTAAAGATCGAAAAAATGAAAACACTGTATTTTTTGACATTTTCATCCAGTTTCGGTGCAGCACGGTCTCCAGGAGCACGTGCGGAACTGGTTGCACTCGGTGCAACATTTGTTGCACCGGTTTCCCAACGGTTTACAAATACTTGCACTGAAATGTCCAATGGTTTTCAAATTTTGCACTCGATCCGCACCTTTTTTACCAATGGAATTCGCTATAACATTATTATTCAAAGGAACAAAAAATTTCACATTTCAGTGTGGCGTCCTTCTCGCTCTATACAAACAGTCGTCCGTCTATAAACTTCTTTGACAGCATTTTGTAAAGAACTTGGTTGTATATCGGCACAACACTGTCTGATCGTTTGTTGATATTTCCATCGATTCTGTCGATTCTTATAAACTTTCTGTTTAAGATAACCCCACGGGAAAAAGTCTAGTGGTGTTATGTCAGCCGATCTGGGTGGCCAGTAACATTCTCTATCACGCCCTATAACTCTGTTTTAAAATAATTGGTTTATGCGTTCTTTCACTGCTGCAGTTTGATGTATGGGTGCACCATCAAGCTGATACCATAAGTTATGTCTATTGTGTAAGGGCATGTTATCCAAAACTTCGGTAATCTCATTATCAAGAAAAGTCAGATACCTTACACCAGTTAAGTTTACTCCAAAGAAGTATGGTCCAATAAGCTGATCTTTCAGAATCCCACACCATACATTGGTTTTAAAATGGTACTGGTCGCGACATTCAATTGTGAAGTTGGGATTTTCTTGGGACCATCATCGGCAATTTTGTGAGCTCACGCTACCATTCGAAGAGAAAGTGGCTTCATCTGTCCATAAGATCTTGTATGGAAAAGGAATATTTTCCTTGTGTTCACCCTGGTACCAAAACGAAAAATCTAGACGGATATCAAAATCGCGTTCTTTCAATGTGTTTATAAACTTGGGTTTATATGGCCAAAATCAATTTTTCTGAAGAATTTTTCCAACACTTTCCCTCTTGTACCCTATTGAATCACTTATCTTGGTTATACTAGTTTGACCGTGGTCAATAACACTTAAATAAACATCAAATTGTGCTTCTTCATCGTATTTACTTGCTGCGTGAGGTTTTTTAAAATTATTTTGAACAGATCCAGTTTCTCTAAACTTTGACATTATTCTTGAAACGGTGCAATGCTGCAAATTTCTTTCTGAATGCCTCTCATTAAAAATGTCAGATACTTACCGGTGAGGCATATTTTCTCCACAAATTAAGACAATTTTTTTTTCTTGAATGGACAACATTTGTGATAGCAGTAAAAACTATAACTTGCGAAAATATTCCAACTTATGACATTTCTTTTATTTATTCGGCACTCTAATTCCTTTTTTTTTCCATAGCCTACTTATAAAATTCCAAATTGCCTTGATATTTTATTGTGGATAACAAAAAAATGCGTTTAAATTGTGAACTAATCTGATATCTGCGAATTTTATTATAAGTTATTATTAAAATGGAACATCTGACGTCTATCTGTTAAATTTGTTAAAATATGGTAACTTTGCACCACCCGTGTCAAATTTTTTTGCCTCTAATTTTATATTTCGAAAAAAAATGGCATTCTAGTAAAAAAATAAGCATACAAACTAAATAAAATATTGAGTATGGTATAAGCAAATAGTTTAATATCCATTAAGTCAACTTGCATTGTAAAAAAGACATGTTAATTCGAAAAAATTCAACGTTGCGCTAGACATCTGAAACTTTGTACCGGGTGTTCCACCTAAGGAGGTAATCGGCTATATCTCAGAAAGTAATAACACTAGGACTTTGGGAAAAAATATATATCGATAAAAGCGGCCAAGAGAAATTGCTGGAAACTATGTTCAAGTTCGAAAAATGACCGCTAGGGGGCGTAAGAGAACTTTGAGAATAGAAATGCCGATTTTCTCTTGATTTTTCTTCATAAAGATATGTTGAAAATATAAACATTGTATTCTTCATAAAATTATGCAACTTTATGTTAGGAATCGTTTTTTTCTATTTTCAATAATAAAGTGGTGGGAGAAGGTCAAACTTTTTTTCTTTCAAACGCTGATATCTCTGCTTTGGATAAACCGATTTTATTCAACTTGGTCTTGAAAAAAATCCCTTCTTTTCCTCTACACGTAGATCTATTAACTATACCATATTGATTTTGATGGTGGCCACTAGATGGCGTTTTTCCATAATTCCTCAATGAATAAGGATTTTCTCAAAAAAATCAAATGTTATGATATGACTTGTTCATCATATTTTATTTTAGGCTTATAAAGGCTATTAAATAGTGGAATAAAAAATCGATGTCCGTATTTAAAATAAAAAAGTTGATGATGGTTCTCGAATCCGAAACGTCGGATTAAAAAAACTAACCCCATCAGCTTGTAGAGGAGGAAAAGTTACTATAAGGAACTGAAAACCGCAACGTGATATCTTTTGTTAAACTAGAGATTTAATTGATTAATTAATGTTTTAAAAAAATGGCCTATTTTTCCATATTAATTATTATTATCCCTAATTTCTCTAGGTTAACAAAGGATATCACGTTGTGGTTTTCAGTTCCTTATAGTAACTTCCTCCTCTACAAGCTGATGGGGTTAGTTTTTTAATCCGACGTTTCGGATTTGAGCGACCATCATCAACTTTTTTATTTTAAATACGGACCTGGATTTTTTATTCCACTATTTAATAGCCTTTATAAGCCTAAAATAAAATATGATGAAAAAGTCATATAGTGTAGAGGAAAAGAAGGGCTTTTTTTCAAGACCAAGTTGAATAAAATCGGTTTATCCAAAGCAGAGAATCAGCGTTTCAAAAGAAAAAAGTTTGACCTTCTCCCACCACTTTATAATTGAAAATAGAAAAAAACGATTCCTAACATAAAGTTGCATAATTTTATGAAGAATACAATGCTTATATTTTTAACATATTTTTATTAAGAAAAATCAAGAGAAAATCGGCATTTCTATTTTGAAAGTTCTCTTACGCCCCCTAGCGGTCATTTTTCGAACTTGAAAATAATTTCCAGCAATTTCTCTTGGCCGCTTTTATCGATATATATTTTTTCCCAAAGTCCTAGTGTTATTACTTTCTGAGATATAGCCGCGATTACCTCCTTAGGTGGAACACCCGGTACATAGGCCTAAAATTATACTGGAAACAACTTTTTCTAATAACATTTTTTGAAATTCGGTTAAACAATGCCATTTTTCAGCATTTTTTGACAAAAATGTAATTTTTGACAGATGGTGACAATTGAATATATAATTTTTAGTCTACTGTGAAGCAAAAACGATTGCCGTTATTTAATTTGAACTAACCTCATTAATAATAAAAAAAAGTTCCATATGGTGCGGAGTTTAATGGTGACACTGTATACAGGGTGTTTCTTAATAACATGCTTATATTTAAGGACGTTATCTTTGGGTCCATGTTGAGAAAAAAACTTCATATGAACATATGTTCTAAAAGTCTTAACTGTTGAATTATAGGATGCTAAAGTTTTAAGAAAAAACCTTTTTTTTTATGATAACTTTGGTATGACCCTATATATTTTTGTGAAACATGATACGCTTCTTCTATGCATCAAAAGGCATTGTCTCCTGTACAACATGATTTTCTATTCTTGCCAGTGGCGTTCGTGCGGGATTTGCACTAAATCATTTTAAGGAGAAAAGTGATGCGCCACTGCTTTTTCTTAAAGTAAAAATTATTTTTGAAATCCTCATTCTTATCTGAGCAAATTTGGTCTCTTCATTTTGTTTCGTTTGACGTATGGTTTTCGCAACCACTTTATTGCATGAACGAAAAAAATACCTATGTATTTCAAAGTTAATTAAAACATTTAAATTAAAAATAAAATTATTTTTTTAAATACGATTGTGAATAACGGTTCCGAATTTCAATAAAATCGGCAAAAGGATGTTTAAAAGAAATTATAAAAAACCGATTTATTTTAAAAAACTTTAACACCCCGTATATCAAAAACGGGGCAACTCCGAACACATGTTCATGTGGACTTTTTCTCTTAGAATATCAGTAGGAATCACGCCCTTATGTTACGTACCGTATTTCTGAAACACCCTGTCTAGCTATCTGTTCCCGTTAATCACCACACGTATACAGGGTGGTGATAAAGTTTGGAATAATAGGAATATTTCTGAACAGGTTAACTTAAAAAAAAAACGCTCAGACACGTCAATTTTTATTTCTATTTCTGCATTTTTTTAGCTAATACTAGATTATACAGGGTGTTACATAAATAAATTATCACGTCAATGTCACTTTTTGTAAATGGAATACCCCGTATATTATTTCATTTTTTGATTCTACGCAAGATTCTAAGCAGATTTCGTTTATGATGTCCTATACCTATTTTCAACTGTTTACGAATTATTGACAATTGAAAATTAGACATCTTCAATGAAAATAAAAATATAAATTGAATTATTTTATCGGTTTTTTTAAGTTAGCCTGTTCACAGATATTTCTATTATTCCCAACTTTATTTTCATTCGTATAGGGTGTCTCAAAAAATCAGCATCAATTTCAAGTTTGTTTTTATAAACGAAATGACACTTTTTTAAATTTTAAAGATATTATTTTATTTAATGAACATTATTTACAATAAAGGAATATGCCTGCCTATTTTAATAAATGTTGGAAGTGGTATCCATTCACAGCTCTACAATGACCCAATCTATCCACAAACTCTCTTTGGACGTTAGCATGGTTACCAATATCTGGCGTTCATAGTGATGTTATTTGATGTCATCCTAATTCACTTTTTTGACAAACGCCTTGTGATTATTTGATTATTTTGTATGGTTTTATCATAATGTTCTTAACAGAAACGCAAATAATCGAGATCCTCATTATGGCTGGTTGTGGAGATAAAACTCGAACGCAAGAAGTGTGTGAGATGTTCAATAATAAATACCCGGAGAGACAGCCAATCAGTCAGGCCACTGTAAGTAAATTAATAAATAAATTTAATAATTTCGGACATGTCAGAGACAAGCCGCGTTCAGGACGACCAGGCATCCCTGAAGACACTAAAATTGATATTTTAATGTCGCTGGAAGAAAATCTTCATTCAAGTATTAGATGTCTTTCAAACCAAGACAACATTGATGTGGATCATTCAGCTATTGTAAAGTTCTTAAGAAAAGAAAAGTGGCGTCCTTATAAAATAAAAATAGTTCAAGAGCTATATGACGATGATCCGGACAGAAGGAATCAGTTTTGTGAGGTAATGATGGATATCTGCCAATAATAATTTTGTAAGAAACGTGATTTTCTCTGATGAAGCCACATTTTGCCTTAATGGGGAAGTAAATAAGCAAAATTTTCGTTATTGGTCAAATGAAAATCCACAATGGTATAGAGAGGGCCATACGCAGTATAGGGAGAAAATTAATGTTTGGGCGGGAATTGTTGAGAATAGAATCATCGGGCCATATTTTTTTGAGGGGACATTGAATGGCGAACGATACCTGTCATTTCTAGAGGAAGAACTTGTACCTGCCTTAATTACACTATTTCCAAATCAAGATGTTCCAGATACGTTTGATGATATACTTTGGTTTCAGCAAGATGGAGCTCCTGCCCATTTTGGCGCAAATGTTCGAAGATATTTGGAAAATACGTTTCATCATCGTGTGATAGGCCGATGGGGCGAAATAGAGTGGTCACCAAGGTCACCCGATTTAACTCCGCTCGACTTCTTATGAGGCTACGTTAAAGAGAGAGTATACAAAAATAAACCACAAAATTTAGAAGGCTTGAAAATAAGAATAAGAGCCACGATACGGCAAATTACCCCAGATATTTTTATTAACGTCCAAAGAGAGTTTGTGGATAGATTGGGTCATTGTAGAGCTGTGAATGGATACCACTTCCAACATTTATTAAAATAGGCAGGCATATTCCTTTATTGTAAATAATGTTCATTAAATAAAATAATGTTTAAAATTTAAAAAAGTGTCATTTCGTTTATAAAAACAAACTTAAATTGATACTGATTTTTTGAGACACCCTATAAGAATGAAAATAAAGTTGGGAATAATAGAAATATCTGTGAACAGGTTAACTTAAAAAAAAAACGCTCAAACAATTCAATTTATAGGGGAAAGAGGAAAAAAAATCACAAAGTCTTTCTCCACTGATTTAATAGTGAGCTATTAAAGGCTCAATTTTAAAATTAAACGTCTACATGTTTCGAAGGTAGTAACCTTCATCTTCAGGAGATAAAAAACAGTGCTGCAGTTAGTATAAGCAGTAGAGAGGAAACTGTTGGTGGAAAGTGACGTTGTTGGAGCTTTAGAAAATCTTACGAACAAAATATTAAAAAGTGAATGTAAAAGCAATCAGCATACTGAAATTTTAATTGAAATTCTTTATTTAATTCAAAATGTATGTAAAGAAATTGTCAACTTGTGGTCGGATATAAAAGAGAATATGTTCCTCATATGAAAGTTATAATCTAGGATTTATAAAAAGATCTTTTGGACATTCTAGGTCATGTTATAAAAATTTTTTGTGGAAGAGAAGAAAATTTTGTTACGAGTTTATGAGAAATTATAATGTTGAAATTTCATTTCTAAAAAATTTTTGTGGACCGAGGGCCCCGTCAAACTTAGTTACGTTCGTCCCATTTTGTAGGAAAAAGGAAACGAATGAGAGTTAGATTTTTAAAAAAATTAGTAAAAACAAATCTTTATTTTATATACCCTCAAAGACTAAACAAGGAGACGGACACAGTTAAAAATTTCAACTGCACTTCGAGAATAGACTATTTCTTTAAATTAATTCAATTTATATTTTTATTTTCATTGAAGATGTCTAATTTTCAATTGTCAATAATTCGTAAACAGTTGAAGATAGGTATAGGGCATCATAAACGAAATCTGCTTAGAATCTTGCGTAGAATCAAAAAATGAAATAATATACAGCGTATTCCATTTACAAAAAGTGACATTGACGTGATAATTAATGTATGTAACACCCTGTATATTCTAGTATTAGCTAAAAAAAATGCAGAAATAAAAATAAAAATCGACGTGTCGGAGCGTTTTTTTTTTAAGTTAACCTGTTCAGAAATATTCCTATTATTCCAAACTTTATCACCACCCTGTATGTATACACAGAGTGGTTCAAAATGAATAAACTGCGCGTTCCATATTGTACCACAATGGCATCGGTCCTGTTCTGATGGATCAATGTTAATGCTTTCCAAACTGAATCAACATAAGACGACGCATAAATTATGCACAAAACGAAAACCTATTACTTTTAAAAAATCTGGCGAGCTTACCTCGTTTCGAGCGCATGCGATATGTTTTAAGGGTTTATCCAACTCGGTGCATGATACTCGGATTGATAAACAGTAATAAAAAAAATCAAATATTTGTTTAGGAAACCTACAGTCAAAAGTTTATATTGAAATAACCTAATTTCTCCATATCAAATGTTTAGTATGTATAAAAGATAATTTACTCCTAATAATAATACTTTAGTGTCATGTAATCATAATTGAATATCGACAATTATCACGGTAGCAACCAGAGAAAATTTTTAATTTAAATTTATTACACATCTTAACAGATTATTTATTAACTGTACTTATTTAAAATGTGGTCGCACTAAGGCGTGTAATTTATACAAATTTAACAGTAATTAAAATGCAAATTAAATTAACTATCCTGTCTTAATTTAATTGAGCTCGTCATCGACGAAAATTAAATGTGACGTCTTATTAAGAAATTGTTGAATAATGCAATATGCATGTTGAGAGAAATTCGTTTCTATTCAAACTTATTTTCTAATGTTTTATATTATGGACTTTATGACTGAAACAAGTGCGCTATTAGTTACATACTAGAATTAAATTCTGACCTGAAATAGGACATAGGATTGTGCCGTAAAAT
Organism: Polydrusus tereticollis; assembly: GCA_963920685.1. NCBI lineage: Eukaryota > Metazoa > Arthropoda > Insecta > Coleoptera > Curculionidae > Polydrusus > Polydrusus tereticollis. The sequence goes on along the minus strand of OY987326.1, from coordinate 168,452,181 downwards.
CCGTTTAGAAGGCAAGTTTACGTACCATGCGAATGACAGGTCTTGTGTTGTACACTCTTTTAACGTCTTGGACGCCACCTATTTTAAATGGTTAAAAAACTAAATACTTACAAGGAATTTCAAAATAGGAATACCGCTTGCTTCTAAAGTTGGTAAGAGTTTCTCTTGTAGTCCAGCAAGTAACAATAAAACACAGATATACAATATATATATATATATATATTTCCAAACTGGATTTCATTTAAACTGTAAAAAAAAATGAAATATTCTTATAAAAAATTAACACTTAATAAAATATATAGTTGTGTAAAAGGGGGGGGGGGAAGAACGTTCTTCAACCTTCATAATTATATGACCATAATACCTAGAGCTTCTCAATCAATATTACCAAGGTGGTATTACAAATTAAAGGTAAATTTAAATGTGTTAAATCTTATTTAATCAAATAATTTAATTTAATTGATATTTCCAAGATCCCACGTTGTGTTGATTCTAAATTAATAGGCATTCTGCCTCCAGTCTGGTGGGCCTGAACAGTGTAAGACAGCACACAAATTTACAGGGAAGAGGCTACCGGCCCATGTGGCCTTCTAACAAAGATCCACTTTCACTAACAGCATGTGGCCAAAGGAAGACCTAAAACGTATTAACTATATTATTATATACCAAAAAATCCTCGACAAAGAGCTGAAGTTAAAACTTCAACTAAAAAAAAACGGAAAAGACCTCCCAATAAAACCCTCATTGGCTGAAATAATTGCAAAAAGAAAATTGAGGTCTCATGTACAAATCTAAAAAAAAATTTAGCACGTTGGAAAAAATTGAGGTTATAAAAAAAACAAGTTAAGGAGACAAAAAAAATTAAGAAATCTTACCGGCATTAGAAATGAGTACGCTCTATGCCCACATGAAGTGCCAACTAAAGTTGGAGCAGTGGACGTCTACAAATCAAATCAGAGGGGGCCCGTTAAATCCCGCCGACTTCCACATTTGCGGGTGATCTTAAGTAAAGTGACGAAGTCAAATCTTAAGGAAAAGGCAAAAGACAGGTGCACATAAATTAGCGTCTGTAATAACTTTTAAATTTCAAAAAGGTTTCAGAGAATTCGTTCTCGATTAGAACAATTTTATGCTCTTTCTTTTTGCCGGTATTTTATTATTATTATTATTATTTCACTCATTTTATATAAAGTTTTACGCCAAATGATCTTTATCGCAGAAAGCAAATTGAAATACTTGTTGTTTGTTTATCTTCACTTAACGACAGAAGGGACAGAACTCTTTGTGATATAACCTCACTATAATTTTAAAATAGGTAACAACTAAAAATCCCCAACAACTACCACTATTGCTAGCTGACGTGTTTTCTAAGCTAAACCATTTTAATTTACCTACCTTTTAGGGGGTACCCTATCATTAATCTCCACTTTCACAAATATGTCTTCTTACCCGTGCAAGTGATCAGTCAAAATCAGTTTCTCTAGGTAAACTTAAATAGAAAATTTGTGCTACTCATACAAAGTCCAACTCTTTGGAGTTAATCTAGATCTTACTCTTAGTTTAAATTTCCACCCTTAAACGCTACAATCCAAGTTCAATAGTTATTTTGCTTTAATTTGAGGACTACGACGTACAGTTATATTCATTGAAAATGGGGGATCATTTTATGCCATATTTGCGTAAATCAGTGGCACTTGTTAAATGGATGTATTATTTGACGGGAAATGGTTTTATGAATGAAATTTTAATGCGTCGTCTGTTTTTATTTGAAAGTGACCTAAACTGCCAACTCAAGCTGGAAAGAAAATATTTTCTATAGTCTCTAGTGCTGTTTTCTTTCGACTCAATGGTGCTAACCTGAACCCGAGAAGAGCCAGCAACGAGAAGTGACAAAATCCCGAGTTTAACATTGATTATTTCGTACACCTGCCAATTTCGCCGTTTCGTCCAATCGAACCGTCTCGATTAAGCCAATCACCTAGTATAATACTGATAAAACCCCTTGGGATTTTAGCGATTAAACGTCGCCATTGGCCCGTCTAGTTCTGTCACAATATTTCGAAGTATAAATCAATGTCAATTATTTTTTTCTAACTTTTTCATAAAATTTCTGATATTTTAATACAATTACATTAGTACTATATTTATTTACCTACTTGTTTTTATATTATAATACACCCATGTCTATTTTTTCTCCAATAAGCTTGTTATTGTAAATTACACAACATTTAAAAAAAACTATCAATGTCATTTATTATATTATAACTAATCTAAAATTCTGACGTATTGCTTTTGCTTTAACATATTTTGCTGCAATGCTGGCAACCAAACATACAATAATAAAATTATAATAAATGTATTTTGGTTGTCAGCCTCAAACTAAACAGTTTTCGTCGGGACATTTGGGGTTCACGACATAATCGTGCCAAATATCACTCGACCATCATTTTTTTATTGGTTAAATTTTCCATTGTTCACTCAAACTTATTTGGCAATTTTACTCGTTGAACTTTGGGCATGTTTATTTAAAGATTAAATCCCTTGAGCTTCGCTCTCGGGATCTAATCAGAATAAACATGTGCAAATTCAACTCGTAAAATTTCCAAACAAAAAAGTTTTCGTGACAGCTGAAAAATTTAACCGATAAAAAAACGAGGTCTTGTGATATTACTATTGATTAAATGGGGACTAAATTATATGTCCTTCACCTTGAAATTTTGACAGTTGACCGGGTTATTACACTAAAACGACGAAGAAAATGCTTTACACTGAAATAAAAATGTGGGTACCTAGTAAGAAGTATTTTTTTCATGAATATCTTCTGTGTTTCATGTAATTGACTTTCCAGCAAATTTTGTAAAATCAAAAAAAAAATTAATAACAAAAATATTTTTGAAATGTTTTATTGGTTGTGCGTTACTTACTGATAGTATATTTTAGAAAGGAAATGAAATAGTATATTACATACCAAAAGTGGTAAAAAGCCTATTACACACGATTTCGAAAATTACGATACGAGCGTTAGCGAAAATTGCCATTGTTAATGCAGAAATTATAATATTACGTAACTGGTCTCACGCACAGCTTGGTTTCTTACAATATAGTGTGTGTAATTAGAGTTTTACGGATAAAGTAGACAGTGCGTAATTAGGTACTTACTAATATTATAGAAGTAGAAAAACAGTAATATGTATGTTTAACATTTGTAAAAATCTTAAATTACTGGGGTCCTTAATTACTCTTGAGGGTGAACCTACCTAGAAAAAGGGTCAGTATACCTACATTCTGAACCATTATGCGGCTTTAATTTGATATGTATGGAGGTAGAAATTGTTTCTTAGTCCACTCCTATAATGCTACAAACCATTTGTTTTTTGTAAAGAGTATGTTGGATATTTTTTACAGATAAATCTTCTATTTTTCAATTCTTTGATAGGTACATGGACAATAATTATAGGTACTTAGAATTTAAACGGTAGGTAGATAATATGATATTTTATTTTGTTTAAACAAGATAAGTTGTAAATTTCGGAAAACCTTATGATTTTTTTTTATAATGTATCTGTTACTACTTACTCTTTACTTATTTTACCTGATCTACGCGTAGAAATATGATATTATATATAAAAACTACTAAATGAGAATAAGTACTTGTGCTTTCAGGAATATTTTTCAAAAAAACACAAAATCTGTTAGGAAAATAGAAACATGCTCTTTTAGATTAGTTTGATATTTTTTCCTTCCCGTCGCCTTGCCTTAAAAATGTACTTGTTTTTATACATTTAATATCAACTTCGCTTGAATAACATAATAAATAATGGTAGGTCTTTTCCATATACCTTTCACGTAATAAAATACAGGAGATAAATACAACTAAACAAATGTATCATAGCGGTGCAAATATACTTACTATTCAGTATCCTTTGGAAATGAAAACATGCTTATTCCTTGTCCTTCTTTTGAGTGACACCCTCGAAACGCACAGGTATTACCAGTCATAGTTTTATAATAGCACAGCACTCACAAAAATAAACAGTTAAACAATACACTTCTTTCAACAAAAAAGACAACTAAACTCGATAACGATAACTCATCGACTACCCGACTAACGGGCCGGCTTAAACTTATGACAGTTGTCCGGGTTACCTCCCACTACATTGATTTCACCAAATGTCATATTGTCGCTTCTCGTTTGGCTCTTCTCGGCCTGAACTAACTGAATATAATATAATATAATTAATTATTATTTTTTTTATACTTTTTCAGGTCAAAAAAGCCTTCGAATATGCCTACACGATCCTAACCAACGTGGTGCATCCCCTCTCTGCGCACAACGACTGTAACCGGCAGAGTATCCTGGGCCGGATCGTGCGCGTCAGCGACATGGTCGTACAGCATCGGCGCAAGATAGAGGAGGGATTGCGCGGCTTAGGTAACCAGGGGCCCCCTCAGGGCGGCGCCCCGACGACGGGGATGGTGGGAGGCGGAGGACCGGCCGTCGTTGCCAAGCCGTCTCGGTCGTCAAGCACGGGCAGCACAAGCAGCGCGGAAGAGAGCGGGGTCAGCTCGGAGGTGAGTGAGGTAATTGTTTGATTTTTTCGTTTCATTGTTAGTTTGGAAGATAAAGTACGATTTTTAGGTTCTCCGAATGAAATTTCTTTTTTTAACATGGCTAAATATACAGTAAAACTTCTAATTTCAGCAGTCAGTTTTGAGCTTCCTAAAATGGATTTTTTGTTTCTTAAAAAAATGCAATCACAAGAACATTTTCAATGAGAGTGGTTTGTTTAAGGTCAGTCTATGAGACACAGTTAAAAGAAGGTGTTACAGCTTAATTATTTGACAAATGGTTCCATTGGAGCCTAGCATCAAGAAAGTTGAGGTTGTCCACTTGAAGATAAATATCTTGTTGATATTTACGTTTATGCAATTTATTTCCCAGTGCAATAGGTCCTATTTTCCTATTGTTTACCTTTAAAGCTATGTCACTGGCATTGCTGTAACTATTTATTTTGCTTCCTTTGTTCTATGGTATTCTTGAACTAACTTTCCTTTAACTATTTCCAACGTTAAATCACCTTTTGGTCTTCCTTCTAAAGCCGTTACCAAATTTTCATAACTTTCAGGTAAACTACATAGTAAAAAGGCTACCCATGTTTTTCAACGTCCCCATCTTCTGTCATTTCGATGCGACAAAGTCTTTTTAACGATAATAATAACCTTTACTGGTTTCCATATTGTTTTTTTTTTTATTTCCCCTTGCTTTATGCACAGTTTTACAGTTCCTTACGTGAACTACTTGTGCATCATCCAACAGCAAACCAATTGTTGCTCTAGCTTTCCCATCTTTAAGCAGCCAATCTTCGATCTTTCTAGTGGTGGATTCTTGATTACAGTATCCCAAAGTTCTTTTAGTAATAGCAGCTTAACTTTATTCTTCCAAATTGGGTAGTTGGTTGCATCAAGTTTTGCAAGATTTACTTTATTCATATCCATTATTTAAATACTCCTTACTTACATCCACATGTAATAGACTACCGCTGGGTATTTTTCCCTTTACTTTGCTTAGAGACTTTACTAGCCGCTATTGAGAAGTCTTACTCTGTATTTATATTTAGTTTATGACCGATTTAGCATTTTCAATCGTTATTTTCTCTGTCAAAATAGGCGTAGGAAGTGCTTCATACTTAGAATTCTCCGTAAAATTCAAATCCAAAAAAATCGATGTCTTTATTTATAAATAAATGAAAGTCTGACTAGTAATCTGGTTTAACACTTGATAAAAATCATTTTTATTTAAATTGTATATTTCTATAGTAGAGATTATTTAAAAAGACCGAAACCCCAATAAAAGGTGCAACAAACAACGCTACAGCAGGGTATTCTTTCTTTTCATACAAATCAAAAGCAAGAATAAATTAAAGGGAATATCCAGTTAACGCACTTCAAAGAGAGTAAAATAATAAATTACATAAGTCTTAGTGTTCTATCTTTTACCAGGCGTGTACCTGAGGAAGAGCGACATAATGTAATATGAGGGTGTATTTTGTATCCTTTTATAAACTGATTGATATCTCTGGTGAATGCTGGTGGGATATTGGGTCAGATCCGGAATGTATTATTTCAGAAAAGTTAAGTAAAAATTAAAAATGAAACCAGTATTATTGAACTTATGTTTTATTTTACATATAATTTATTAAAAATCGTAATATTTTATATTTTTGTTTTTTATAGTTTTTATGTTCAGTGGCGGCTTTAGGATTTGGTCTTTGGGGTGAGAGGGATCTTAAATTATGTACAATAAAAAATACATTAATTAATACTTTTTAAATATAAATAAAATAAAAAGAAAAAAAAACAATACAAAAATATATTACATATTTATATTTATAACATTTTTATAAAAAAATAAAGAAATAAACATACAACTACATACAAAAAAGGCGACAGGCGAACAACCGGCTAGCACTGGCGGAGTCAACATCATGACAAGGTCGCGGATGCTGAACATAATTGGTACTTTGGCGGTCTTTTTACTAGGGGTAAGGAAACTGCTGCTGATCTCAAAAGATCCTATTCCTAAACACACCATTTTCGACAAAAACATTTTTTTAAATATACCCAGACGTACAGAATTATCTTGGTGGTTATGAAACGAAAAACGGCTGCCTTATATCATCCTTTTGAAATAACTCGAAGGGTTGGTCCACCATTACCTTTTTTATTAAGTTACAGAGCCTTAAAAATCGTCCAAACATAGACCATAATCTGAATCTGAAGATAAAGAAATGTCACTTTCAGAATCTGACACATGTATTATCAGTGGCTTAACCTAAACATCCAGAATGTGTTCTTTTTGCCAATAATCCCTTATAATATTATTTGTATGGCAAACACAATCAGACCAATTTTCGGGGGTAATGGTTTTTAATGCCTCTTTGCAAACATCCAAAACGGCATTCTCACCTTTCCTGTCTTTTCCAATAATTTGTTTATTAAAAAATGTTTTGCTTTGGGCCCAAATTAATTCAATAGCGTTGAAAATGCAGTGGTAGGGCGGCAATCTCACAACTTGATGACCCATAGTACAAATTAATTTATCCACGACATATCCTAATTTTGCTTTGTATTGTTTTACTATTTGCAGCAATTCGGGTTTGAGTGCGTTTTCCATAAAATTGATATTTTTGTTTTGTAGCTAGGAGATGATATCAGCTTTTCTCGTTGAAGCATTTGGCACATTTTCGCTGAGCCGTGAATGGTACTTTGCATTGTCCATAACAAGAAGCGAGGGTTTTTCGAACCGAGCTAAAAGCTGTTCTTCCAACCATTTTTGAAACAATGTAGAGTTCATGTTGTCATAATAGTCACCGCTTTTATTTTTTGTAGAAAAAACTAAGTCTGCCCCATCTATAAAGCCATCTTTGGTGCCAGCATGCAAAACTATATATCTTTTGCCGTCTGATTGTTTTTTATTTAAAACTGATTTGATGTTGTCATCATGCCATGTTCTAATGTCGCTACCATTTTGAAATATCCATGTTTCGTCTATAAAAACCACATCTAACGGAGTTTCTGTTAACAAGTTTTCTGTATATATTGTCTCAAAGATTTTATACGTTTTGAAACAATATCCGGTTTCTCCATAATGTAGCGCCTGCCACTGTCCCTAAAATTAAAAAAAAATTATAGAATTCCTTACCCGTACCTGAATTTTTGGGTACCTGAAAAAGATTCTTCGTTCCTTAAGGGTTGGTACTTGCTAATTTCATGCCTATGATTTATTTAGAAGAAAGAAAGATGATTAAAAGCTGTAACTTTCTTTGTTGCAAGTTTTATTGCCCTTTCGGTCTTTTTAAATAATCTCTACTATACCCAATAAATCCTTTTGCAGGGCTCAGATCGTCCCTCACGCGACCACTCGCCCAACTTGAACTACCCGCCCCGTCACCACATCAACCGCAACAAGGTGTGGCGGAACCAGAAAAAATACGATACAAGAGGCCCAGGCGGCGGGGGGGGCATCGGGAACCAGCACCAGGGCTACAACTCACACAACCATCGCAACAGTCAAAACAACCAGTCTTCGGTGATGAGCAAAAGAAAAAAACCTGAGAGGCAATAGTGTATATATTACGTAGGTTAGGTGTACATAGATAGGTACCGTTAGGTAGGTGGTAAATCATTTAAGACGTTAAGGTAATAGAAATTGAGAGGACGGGGTCCTTGCGAGAGGAAGGTTTTGGAGAATACAGGCTGATTTTTCCTGGATTGCTCCTAGTCATTTGTGTCTTATATGGATATTCTTTACTTTTTAGAAGTTTCATTTTATTTTATTTTAAAACTCTCAAAGGGACATGTTTTATGGATGAATGTGGTAGAAAGTGAAGGACCCAAAAAGCGTATTTCCTCAGATTGTTTTCCCTTTTAAATGAAATCAACTCGTTTATTTGCAACGAGTGCTTTTGGACATCAATAAGGATATACATGGCAGAAAAATTAAAATTAAAAAAATACAAAGTGTTGGCTATGTGTTTCTCCAACGGTTTTCAAATATACAAACTGCAATAAAATCCAAACACCTTGTTAAACTATACAGGGTGTTATTTAAAAGCACGAAAACGATTTTTTTTAAGTTTGAATACCTTGAAAATGAAGCATTATGCATGTATCTTTATCTTTTCGAGGTACCGGGTGTTAAAAAAAATTTAAATAAAATCATGAATCGTTCATTATGAAGTTTAGAAAATGAAAAACGAAACATAAATAAGGACTCATCGGAGACTAACGTCTAAATTTTAGGGTGATAATGTTATCCCGGGTTTGGGGCTACTTTGGTACTATATGGAAATTTGATTTAAATCGCGGTCTATTTAGTTTTGTGACAAAGTAGCCCCGGTAGAAAATCAGGCATGGAAAATACTACATTGTACTATTTTATTTTGTTTTGTTTACAGCAAAAGTACAAGGGTATCAGTAAAACATAAACTTTATTCATTCAAAACTTTAGATGTTTCAATATTTGCAAAATTGAAGTTATTCTTGCAAGTATTAAATTCAAAACAAAATTTAACAGAATCCTAAATATACAGCTGTTTGAGCAAGCCAGGCGTTTTGGTTCAGATACTCTGTGCATAACCTCTTGCTAGGATCCCAGAATCTATGTAATATAACTGAAAACCTCTTGTTGTATCTCAGTCCCTCCTTTTTTTTATGTATACATACTCTCGATCTTGAGATAGGCTTGCCAATTTCAGTAAACAGTAGTGTGTTAATTTATTCAGTTAATACTATACAGAGACACGTTATAAAGATTGCAACATAGTGAAACTTAATTAGTATTGTTTTCTGAGAATTTTATTTTTGATGCAAAAATATTTTAGCCAACAGCAAATTTAATTAAGGATTATGAAGTGCTTAAAACAATAAAGTATACAGGGTGTTTCAAAATATTAAATGAAATGAATCTAAATCCAATTTGACTTAATTTAATTACTGGTTTTATCAGTCAACCAATCAAATTGTTTTTTTTTTGTTGTATTTATTTTATCTTGCTCATTTTAGAATTCACTTAACAGCCAATAACTGACTCTAATGTTGAATGAAAATCAACATTTATAGTTTTTTTACCCCATATTTCGAAATCTAAGCTTTATCGGGCATATTTATATAATATAAATACATTTTGTATACCTAAAATTCAAAGTATATAAATTTACAACATAAAAAGAAAACTTTAAGATAACTTGTGAAGTTTTGTTCTTTGTAGGTTGTCTGTTTTCCAAATGTTAATTTTCTGAGAAATTAATATCAATAAAGCTTTGCGTAAGTTGCAAATCTTTCGATACCCCATGTTTGCTTAGCTTACTTTTCCAAGAAATAAATTAGTCCTTTTTCTTAAGAACACTGACATCGGACTGAAATTACATCTATACACACCGTGTCCAAATATTGACATTTTTAAGGAGTTGCTTCTTACCTGCTAGAGATATCCAAGAACTATTGAATAAGATAAAAATTTTAAAATTCTTTTTGTTATGATGTTAATAATACAGAGTGTAATTTTAACATCATTACAAACTTTTAAGAGGCTAGTTCCCCAAAAAATAGTCCCTGAATGATTCTACTTCAGTTTTTGTTTGCATAACTCTTATCAGTTACCTAGGGGAAACCTTAAAGATTCTCAATTTAGGATACCTTGTACAAAGTTAGCAGGTGACTTCTTGGGTCAATTTTGTTATTTCATCTGCTGCTTGACAAATAAACCATTTAAATGATAATATTTATTTGGTTCATAGTTACTAGAAAAAAAGCTATGCAATTCTTTGTCAAACACCCCAGTTATTATGATTAAATTATTTTTATCTTGGGTTACATATTACAAAGGTAGTGGAGGCAGCGTTTTCCTTAAAAAAAAATCATAAATCAAAAAATAATAAAACAAAAATCCCAAAAAAAATCATCAATAGTTTATAAGTTGTACATAGCGTCCTTTTGATTTTTAGATTAGAACCACAATGTTTCGTCAATTTTATGTGTTTTGAAGCTGACATGGTATAGGGCTTCATTTTAAATTTAAAAAATTCCATTATATGTTTACAGTGTACCCAGAAATGGTCTTTACATATTGGACGTTTCTTTATTTTTGACGAAAAATGTTGTTCTTTATAAAAAGTTCTGCAAACCTTAATGTAACAGATATTATAAAAGTTAGCATTGGAGTGGAAATTTAAACATACACCAAAAACACGTCCTTAGGTTACGGAAAAGTTCCATTATAACGAATACTAAGTAATATAAATACAATTAAATTCCATGGCAGAATAGCCAGGTACAAGAAAATATCACAAAATGGAAACATTACAACTAAAGACATTACAGCAACAAGAACAAATTGGGTGACAGATTTTTATTAAAACATGAAAAGATAAGTAAGCACAGCTCAGGTCCCTATACTAGCTCTAACATTTACTAAGAACCGAAAATCTTACAAATATATCCAAGTTAAGACCATGCCTGGAAATTATCAAGATCCCCATTTAACAGGTCACTGTTCAGTGTAGAAGAACCAGTTTTAAATAGCTGCAAGTCATCAGCAAACAATTCAAATTCTGAATTCACTATAACACTACAAATATCCATCATAAGAATGTTAAAGAGGTTAGGGCCAACCCAATATGTATACTGTTAAATAAATGTAAGTAGAGACCGTTTTAGTTAATGCTTTGCGATTTTTTTAGGATAACCATCTAATCCAAACTAAAATTATTTCTCAAGTATCTGTACATTTTCATATCTCCTTATTTATATACTATTTCTTAATGCTATTGAACCAAGAGTAACTAAGTACATGCTGACTTTGTTAGACACCAGTTGAAGTTTGATTAAAACATACTCGAAGGATTTTATATATGATATTCTATGGTATATATTTTTTAACAGTTATTCCTACTTCATATTCCTCTTTTTGGTTAAGCTGTGTTGTGCTTTTTTGCATCTCAAATTCTTTAAGGATATTTGGTCGAATTCCTAAATTCGAAGTTATACTTTTTTTGAATCAAAGATCGGAAAAAATAATTTTGGGTGTTTTTGACAGGTGGAGTTATATCAACTTTATCAAAGCGTATTTTCGCAAATAAAGCAATATTTTACTATTGTCTATAATTTTTAAAGACTTACCCTATTAATTTAAAATCTTTGGTTGTAATGCCACACACAGAAACAGAACTTTATATAAAGGTAGCTTTTTTGGTAAAATCACAAATAAATCAAATTTCCTATCGCAAAGATAGTTTCTGAACAAGCTGTATTTTTCTTACCGGTGATGTTTAGACAGGGTGTACGTGTATATACGATTTACTAGAGTAAAAAGCCGTTTTAGGTAAAAACTACTAATCCAACATTTAAAAGAATTTGGTATCTCGTATTCTTAAAAACTTGACGAAAAGTAGAGGCTCTAAATTCGCGTATCCCCTAAGAAAAATACAAAGCAATTAATTTGTATAAAGGTTTAGCCTAGAATAGTTTTAACGTTTATGTTTCTTATGTATATAATATATATTTAAAAAAAGGTCAGTAAAAATTTTTGTAACGGATTTATTACTTGAGTAGTTACAAAAAAAAATGCTCGTGGTTTTAGAGGGTTTAGTTCATCAGCCTGTTGGTATCTGCGCAGAGAAAGTCAAACAGAAAGTTGGATAGTTGAATTTCAACAATAAAACGATGGTTTTAAAATTCGTTACGTTCATAAGTAGTTACCCAGCAAATGGATATAATCAGCCATACAAGCAATGCAAATAACTCTCACGGGTCCATAAACATTAACCTGTTAATGCAGAAGGCATCATCGATGGAGTGGAAACCTAGTTTTTGCTGGGTTTTGATACTTGATTCCCAAATTGATTTGCAGTTACCTACCAGTAAGTGTTTTTTTTATCCTTGGATCCATTTCTAGAGCCGGTATTTACTTTGCCAAACACGTGGTTTTTATTCACAGTATTTTATTATTTTTTCCCTATGTTAACCGAATCGTTTTTCCTAATGTTTTTAATTTAAGAATATTGATACTGACAAAATACTATAGGACTACTAGGTAAGACACATCCAGATTTGTCTAATGAATCTGCCAGCTTGGACTTGATTAGTTCCCAGATATATTCAGTAGGATTAAGATCTGGAGATTGTGCAGGCCAATCCAAAGTTGTAATGCCAATTTCCTTCTTCAGCCTGGCGTGGAGTTATCTTATAGGATTCAATTTTCATTTTCTGATCCAAACATCTATTTCACTAACTTCATAAGTCCACGCTGTTAGATTTTGATTTGTCCTGGCTTATTTGCGGTCTCTCTCTTTCCCCCGCGTACCGCAAAAAATCGCGTGGTAAAGAATCTTAGGGCGTAGCATTCACCGTTAATGTAGGTCCTTTTGAATGCACACACAATAATACTGTTTTGAAGCATTTGGCGTAGGTGGTACTCATTTGGTTAACTTGTTTGGTTTGTGATACTTCGACGGAAACGAACTAGTGCTGGCGAAGTAGTGCTCTGAAATGTAATAAAATTACTGTAAATTTAAGATCAGTGTTCAATTCAGTATTGCCAACAATTTTAAATTCAATTGAAACGTTTTGAAATAGCAATAATATTTTTGACATAACAAACTGTCTTGTGAGTAACTAACTGAAAAATGAGGGCACTTAATTACCGGTTGAAGGAAAGAAAAGTGATTATTTACAAACATCCAGAGAATTACAAAATTCGACCTGGATTCATCCTCTTAGTTGTATAGGTTTCGTTTAAACTGCAAGCTACGGTTAAACAGTAGTTTTGTGCCATGTGTTCTATGTATACCCAACTGTAACGACCATCTGAAGTTTAACTATCAACTGACAGAGTGAACACCAGTTACACTTCAAGCTTCGTTTAGACACATGCGCAGACGGAGAAAGTCAGAGATGTTTTGACATTTTTTTTCGGAATTTTTTATTTAATTCTCTCATTTTCCTTTGAGGGCCTTTGTAGTTCTCTTTCCATTACATATAGGGTCTTTATTAAAATTCCCCGAAAGTTTGATCCAGGCCTCTTCTTTTTCCCTACAGGTAGTTACATCACTTTTAGATTCAATATTTCAATATACTTGCTGATAATGATGAACAACCCGTATCAAAAGTTCTGTTTCTCGGCCTGGAAAATTGGTTGTTCTAGGGACCTTATAAGAAGCAACATTCATAACGTCAAACAAATTAACTGAGAAAAACTTTAAAAACGTTTCTTAAAACCCTAGAAAAATCCAAGGTTTTAAAATTAACAAAAATACGTGAGACTGTCAACTGTCATTGTTAAACTTCTACCAGAAAGTATACAAGGAACAAGATGCAAGTTTTGGTTTAAACTTTAGCTTAAACCTATGATTAAACTTAGATTTAAACTCTAGATTAAACGAAACCTATACAATTGGCCCTTAATATCTCTACATACAATTTGTTTACGAGAAATTTCAACTTATTTGTTTGAGTTATTTGCTAGATACAATGGGTCAGATTCTCATTAAAGGATAGTGAAACCCTTGTCAAGTTGAATATAAGCGAATGTCAACATTTTAACTTACTAGGTCGTATTGCACATTCAAATCTATATCATATATTGTATGTTGTAGGTACAAAATGTATGAAAATAGGTTTCTATGCATTACTGCCTTACTAATATAAAATGTACTACTATGTTGAAATTTTGGCATTGTCTTATATCTATTTATTTATGATATATTATCACTATACTTTTTATAGATAATATTTTCAAAAAACACACAAAAAGAATCATATGAAGCAATAATATAGCGGTGATTCTACCTTGTTTTAGCTTTATTATTTAAGTAAGTAGAACACAGTGTGTAATAACATTACGTGTATGTATGATGTGTGTAGTATTGTTTAAAAATACCCTAACTTAGAAATTCACTTTTACCGGATAACGCTGACCTCCACTTATCGATTACAAAATTGATAACGAGCGCATTTATGATTTTCGACATCAAACAATGGGTTTTATTAACCAAAATTTACAGTCGGTAGCAAATTTGCAATTTCAATCTTGGGAGATTTTGAGCGTTTTATTTTGTAGCAAGTGTTTTTTAATTTTTGGATGTTAGGAACCAATTTTGTTTGACATCAATTAATTCGGCAAATTTTAGTACAAATTTTATGTCGGTCATTGGAATCCTGCAGAGTAATAATTATGATTTTACGGCTGAAAGTTTGAGCATCCGTCATAAAATTTAATGCAAGCACGAAAGCAATGCCAGAACATTAACATTTGTTTATCAAGACATTATAGACATATTGAAACATGTTGCATATAATTTCCAAGATCTCTTAGACGTTATTTTGACCCATTGCCACTATGGGGCTTTTGTTTTCCAAATTATTCTAGACGCTAATTTGTTAATTTTTCTTAACTTTCAGACTGTGTGTTTTGTTTATTTTTTTAAAACTTTTCTACCGGTTCGATTAAAACCCTACAACTGAACACTCTGTACAATAAGGGTGTTAATGAATGTCACGTACTAACTAATAACACGCAATCAAAAATGTTTAATTTTTTTTTTAGTTTTTTTCGTTTTTCTCCCATATTTTCCGAGATAATTATTTCAAATTTGGTGCACTTATTAGTTTTTTGAATCTACAATAAAATTTCTAAATTGTCAGAGGCAGTATACAGAGTGTTAAAGTGTATTCACAAATATAAGAAACTGACCAAATGACTCTTATTTATTTCTACCTAAATAGGGGTATTGACACAATGCCGCCTGAGCCAGGACCGTCTTATAAAATACATAGTATTGAAATATTTAATTTAGCAGCAAACAAATATGAAACTGATGTTTATTTAAGTTTATTAAATTAAAAATATAAAAATAGAATTATGGTCTTACACTTACACTATTATATTAATTAATAAATTACCCAACTAAATCTACTTCACTATCGCTATCATAATCTAAAGTAATAATAAACCTTTCTATTGCATTCCTAATACAAATGCAACTTTCTTCTACTTTCTTTACATGTTGTACACAGTTTTTTCAGTTCACCTCAGAATTTTTTTTAGTTTTGTCATGAATTAGAGTTAATACACTAGAATTTAGTGTGGGTGAAATATTATTGCGACGAATTCTAGGTTTAAGTTGGTGTCATATTTGTTCAATAGGGTTAAATATACAGTGGTAAGGCGGTAGCCGCAATACTATGTGCCCCATGCTTTTCGCAAGTTCATCGCAGTGATATTCTTACTTCTAAGCACTTCTAATAAGTTTTTCTTTCCATAATTTTCATGAAAATATATATCATTATCATATATTCTTGAATTTTGGCTTTAGTGTTTTTTGAAGAAGGAGCTTTGTTTAATTGTCTACTATGATAACTAGCGTTATCCATAACAATGACACTATTTGGTGGAATGTTCTGCAATAATTCAGTTTCAAACCAATTTTCAAATAACTCCGCTGTTGTGTCTTCATGATAGTCAACACATGATTCACTAATATTTTTTTGCCGAGAGAGATAGACCATTCGGCACCCACCCATCTTCAGAACCAGCATGTAAAATTGTTATTCTTTTTCCACGGTTTGACGGGGCACGTGTCCCACATTTGCCGCTAAAATCGACCCAACCACTTGACGGGGTGTCGTGGGTGTCAAACCACGTTTCATCTAAATAAATGATCGGCCTACCTTCAGTTCTGTATTCATTTACTTTTGTCAGATATTCCCACCGCCATTCTTGAATACGCTTGAACTCTATCAAAACCTGCTTTTTATGAATCCTTTTGAATTTAAAGCGTGTGTTGAAGGCGCTTCCACAATGTCGTTCTTGAGCATTTAATTTCTGTTTCGTCTGTTGTCAGCCTTTTCATTAAATTGTCCAACGTTGCTCTTCATACATTTTATAAATTTTTCGTTGTATAAGTTCCTCGTCCCCTTGGTCCAACGTTCTTAATTTTCCAATATCACTTCTTTTTCTGCGTTCCAAAATTGGCCCTTGTGTAATTCTCCAAACTGTGGAAAAGGATTTTTTTGTAAGTAAAGCCGTTTCCTTTACAACTTCTTTAGGGCACAAATTTCCGCGCGACATTAATGTCAAAAACACATTCTTTATAATCTGTTTGGCATCTGTTGATAAATGCACTCTGTTATTTACTTCAGTTTCATTACTTTCACAAATCTCACTAGAACACCAAGGACGAAACATTTTCAAAAAACAAACTAAACTCAACAGTGTACGTTGACAGACTAAAATCAAAAAGGACCCTGGTTTATCCGCATTTTTATTTACCTGAGTACGGTACTTAAAATTTATTACGCCCATATCATTTTACAGAACTGGTTTATTGTTGTTTATTATATTTTGAATACCCTAATAATAGCAGTCATTTAGGTCGGTTTCTTATATTTGTGAACACACTTTACATTTTATGCCCTACCAACACTTTCACTCTCCTGAACTTTTTTTGGGATACCCTATGACTTGATGTGAATTTTGGGCCAACATTTGAATGAACCACTGGCAATAAATTCGGGGTAGAAAATCGCATAGGAGAAGAGGTGACTTGAAAAACATTATTCCTTAAAATAAACAGAAATCAATCACAGAAAGGCTTATTTCGTTTTTCTTTAGAAATTAATGAAATACCTGACATTTTTATATATTTTCTAATTAATATTAATGTTTACGACATCCCAATTGAAGCATCGAATTTGTAAGATCCTGTGGTGGATGCTCAGAAATAATATAATGCTATGATTTCGCGTTACATAATAAAATGCTCTAAAGCTCCCAAATTTAAGAAACGTTGAGACTGTGTTAAATACAAATTATGCATAGTTTGATTTTGACACAGTTGACGCTTTTACATAAATATTAGACCTTCCACAGACAAGGATAGTGTTCTCCTTGTATGTGCTATTGCTCAGTTTACTATTTTATTACTCGGCACCTATTTTTTTCTTATGGAAAATTTCTGTAAATTATTTTTAACTTGCCTATTTCCATAATGACTAGAGTTAGCGCATTTCGGTGTAAGAATTTTTTTGTAAAATATTTTTAAAGGAGTTTTGTGACATTATTTGTATATACTTAATGTGGATATTTGTAAAAATAGGTAATTTGGCGGGATGTTTCTGATATAATATTTTTAACCATGGATGACTGCTAACTAATTTTATTTCTGAATTTACATGTGTACGGGTTGCTTGTTTTGCAATAGACCTGCGAATTCAGGAAATTCTTGAACTAATTATAAACGCAAAGTTTATGCAGAGTGTTTCCACATATTATGCGCGAAAAATTTTAAGTGATATTATCATTGGGCTAATTTTAAGCATATAAGTTCAATAAACATTTGTTCGATAATGCTTAGGTTTCAAGATACGAGGATGTTTATAGTTTTTACTTTTTTAAATTTATCTCATTGGTTTTTGGAGATAATTAAGTGAAATTTGGTACACCTATACTCCGGTACCAAAATAATTGGCAGTGACTCATTTTTACCGGGGTGTGCAAGACGTTAGGGGAACGCCAATTCCAGAGGCGTGTCATTTTAAACAATAATAACTCAAAAGATGTATGAATTTTTTGTTTATTCTTATAATATATTTACATTTACTATAATAAATATAATATTATAAATTAAACTGAAATATAAATTAAGCTTTTACATAAGGTGATCTAATGAAGTAATTAGAGAAACTAAATTACGCAGGTATAAAATCCAAAAAGAATAATAAAGCAACAGTATATGTTATTTTCATAATGTTTTTATTATACTACATAACAGTAGAAACATATAATAGTGGATTAAGGGCAAAATCTAAACCTAAATTATAAGTGTTTATAAATTTCCTAACTATTGTTACCTAATGAACACTAATTGATAATTATTTGACGAATTATATTCCACGCCGACATTAAAAAGTGTTATAATGACAATACGTTACAATTTTAAATTCATTATTACCATTACAGCGATTATTCACTATCTGACGATGAAAACATTTCGTTACTGTCGCGCGTCGATTGATTTATTACCTCGCATAGACTGTAAAAAGTATCACTCTGTTGATATATTCACGTAGCAATAAATTTGTTCTGTGGGAAATAAAATAATTCTGTGATCGACGCTTAAAAGGTCATAAGTCAATATTTTTGTAAATTGACATTTTAAGTTATATGAACCAAAGAATCGAAAATCTTTAACCTGATATATCCATTTATTATATATTTTTCCTCCAAATATTTTAAAGGAAATAACTTAATGTTCTTCTTGTAAATATTATGTTTAACATCATTTTCGTAACTTCGGTCAACATGAAAATACCTCGCAAATAACTCATAAAACTCAAACCAACGCAAGTGCTACAAGAACCTAAAATATTTAACCGTGATTTACCCGAATTGTCAAAAATCGACTTATGACCTTTTAAGCGCCGACCACAGAATTGTTGTGTATACCACATTCTACCTAATTATCTTTGAAAACAAATACTATAAATTTAAAAAAGTGAAAACTAAACTTCAACCCCTGTATCTTAAAAACAAGTTTTATTGAACAAATTTTATACCGGGTGGTGCACCGTCAAACCGCCATTTTGGCTCCCCTGTTAATTTTACATCAAAATTGTATTAGACTTTTTTAAGGTTATTTTCTTTTAAGTACTTACGTTTATTGAATTAGTACAATCATTATCTTTTCTTGAATACTGTAAAACATGGTGAAAGTAATAAAAATTTCTCATCAATCAAAGCGTCTAGTGACATTTGACATTGTCATAATTATTACTGGTGGTTTCAGAGCCGCATTTAATTTTTAAGGATTTTACGAAGAGTTTTTTCTAACTTTGAACGAATTGACTCATCAGAAAATAATGAAATTTGTGCGCCATCACCTAGTATGAACCTTTATGCTAAATATTAGCTCAAGAATAACCAATAAAATTTTGCACACATATTTGAACACACCGTGTATGCCTAGGACATTTACAGTAAACAGTAGGGTAGGCCGAAAAAATTCACATTTGTATTTTCAACTCTTAATACCGCAGAAAATGTGCGAATTGGGGAGACTAAAAAGGGGTAAAAAAGAAATCAAATCGGTTTATATCTTCCGGTCGCGTATGTGCTTTAAAGTTTGCCGAAATTTGTAAAAATTTATATTTTTACGATAATTTTTTAATTTTACTTGACTTGTCAATATTTAAATGTAACAGCTCTAGTCGACTCTTTAAATCGGTTAAGGTCTTCCGCTCGCGCAGCAGCTGTCAAATTAAACAAATTCTCGCGCTCATTGTAAAGGGTGCGTTTACAATGGCTGTCTGCAAGTTCGGTCAGACCTTCAGCGGGTGATTCAATTCACACTGAAGTAATTCAATATTGATTTTATTTGTTTTAAACAGAGTAACAAGCACCTGATTTGTAATAAAACTGTATTGCGTAGTTCCATCATAATATTTGAAACTCCTCTAAAATAATTTATTCTTTAAACTTGTATTCAATAAAGAAACCCCCCCAAAAAAAACATGTAAGTTGTTAGTATTTTTTCCCTTGAACTGTGATTTACCATTATTTCTAATTTTTTTTCAGAATTTCATTAACTTTAAAGACAATGCGCGACCGGAAGATGTTGATGGATTTAAATAATATTAAACATTGTTTTATGTGGTTTCAATACATAGGAATTTGGGCTATTACATTCGGGAACAGGCTAATTTAAAAATGTTAAAAATTATCGTAAAAATGTGAATTTTTCGAAATATCCGCAAACATTAGAGCGCATGCGTGACCGGAAGATATAAATCTATTTGATTTCCTTTTTCACCCCTTTTTAGTGTCCCCAATTCGAAACCTTTTCGCGGTTTTAGGACTTAAAAATTGCATTTTGCATTGCACCCTAGTAAACAGTTTTGATTGAAAAATACAGAGAGTCATTAAAAATTAACCAAGTTACGTTTTATGCCATATGATTTGTTGGCAAAATATTGCACTGACCACGTGATTAAAAAACATTATATTTGTAGAGTGACAAATCTCATTACTTCACATAATGTATTTTGTTATTGTCGAAGCATTTCTAAACCTTACAATTGAATATATGGTATAAAAAAATATATGCCGAACTTTTCCGACCTATTTTAACTTATAGGTACAGGGTGTCCGGAAATTAGGATGACATTTTAGCCTAAAAAAGTATAAAAAAAAGTTCATGTTAGTATAGGTCTGCAAATGCTTCCATACAGAGCTAAGGGCCTTTGAAAATCGTGTCATTTAAGTGTTTTTGTTTTTTAAATTTACTAGGATCTAGTTCCAATACAAAAATGAACTTTAGGTATAAGTTCCTGTTATTGTAGGTCACTTTTTTTAAAACATCAAGTAACCCATATCTCAAACAGAGGTATCCATAAGGTAATATTTTTTTGCCGAGTGTATTTTCGCTACTTTTTAAATAAATTATCGTTCCTTAAACATTTTTACGTAAAATAATCCCCTGGTTATAGTATAGTCGATCGTTTTCGAGATAAAATAATTTAATGCTAAGAAACTTTTTTGAATAATAATTTAACATTTTTTATTATTACATGTTTTATAATAAAGTGTTGAGAGGCGAAAATGCACTAACCTGACCTTAAATAACCCACCGCTCTTTTGTTACCACGCCACTGATTGAAATATAGGTCAGCCGATAATTTAAAAAAGTGACCTTCAATCACACTAACTTATACCTAAAAGTTAATTTCTGCATTGTAACTAAATCCTGATAAATAAAAAAAAACATTGATGACACCATTTTTAATGGCCTTTGCGGACCTATATTAATATGAACCTTTTTTTTTCATATTTTTTTAGGTAGAATAACTTAAATTTTTTATCGTCATTTCCAGACACCCTGTATATTCGGCACACAATATTATTCTTTTGAAAAGAGGAATCAAAATTTTTTTTAATAATTTGTTTACTGGTTAAAAGTCATTGGTTAAGGGAATAAATGAAAATACCAAATGTACACTAAATATAAATAAAGCGCTATCTATTAAAAGTGTTAACTAACCTGAATTTCCAAGCACAACCCCTACAATTGTATTTTAGGAAATTTTCAGAACGTACCACGACTTATATATAGTGAAAATTATAAGGAAACAATCCTGCAATAAAAAAATGTGATATATTTGATAATTACCCTATAAGTGAATTATATATTTTTGTTTTTTTTTGTCTGTGTGCTCTGTGTTCAAGGAATACATATTTTTCGTTTTCTTTTTGATATATGACGCCATATTTTAGTTATTTATGTTTTTAACATTGTTTTTTTTGTACATCAGAATATCATATTTTTTTTAAGCCTGGAGAACTGGTTATTACTAATTTTGTTCCCAATAAAACTCCTGAACAAAATCAGCGCATGAGAGAAAAATTTGGCATTTTTTTAATGGACAAATATATTGCTATAAATTGCCCTAAAAATAGACATAAAATAAATTAATTTATGACTAGACGGTTATCAAAGGATAACGCTATAAGTTTGTTTTATGATTGTTACATCAAAAACACTTATTCTTGCAGTTAGGTTCTTTAAAATTCCTAACAAACTTTTGTAACTACAGTAAAAAATCAATTCAAGCTTAAACACCACAACTGTTAGTTGCAAACTGCAATTCAAGACTTAAACCAAATTGTGGTGCCATTTTTTTATTCATCAGTTTTTCAAGTGACTATTTTTAGATTTGATACCTCCAATTTGTAGTGACATATTGACGTTAAATATTTGGTAATTTTTTAAGTGAATCGGTAGTAATTAACTTCAACACAGATATACAATGCTTCAAGCTTACTTAGTTGTCAATCAGTTTAAAGTATTGTTCATCTGTCACCGCTATTTCGGCGAGTGCGTGAACCTAGGAATTCAAAACTTGACAAAAAGAATCCTTATAAAATCCATAATTGCTTGTTTTTTTGGTAACAACGTTAGTAATTGTATCGTCTCCATAAATATGAGAATGAGACTAATAAATTCTGGCACAGGTTTATTTTTTACTAGGTATTGATAAAATAATTAGTTTCTTAAATTTTTATGATTGCTATATTGTGTTTTAAAAATTTCAACACATGGTGCATCTTTATTCATCACATTGATTGCTTTCTGTTAATTACAGGAAAACAAAAGGACAATTAATACTACTCGTATAATCAATAATTTATTTTTTGTTGTAGTTGCATATTGAGGCAATGTTTAGATAAGCCATTACTTATAAAATTAATATCGGCTTAAAAAGTACAAATATACTCGGGCTTAACATACCATCAGATTTTAAATGCTAAATATTGCATTTCATCGCTTTGGAATGAATAGTCGTAACTTACACGTACCTAAAGTTCGGAGTAGTCACTTTCAACGTGACCATTTGGAAGTCAGTTATTCATTTTGTTTACCCTAGGCACGTTTAAAGTCGTTAAAACTGATATCTGACCCCTCTTCACACAACCTTACTAAAATCTCTTCTTTTTTTGTACGCCAAAAAGTCATGTTTTCATTCAAACTACTACCGAATTATTTTTTATTTTAGGTTTGAATTATAATATTTATTGGTTTTTGTTCTGTTCAAGATCTGAAATCTGATTGTGGGAATTTCCTAAACTAATATATTAACAATAATCACAATACTAATACCGAAAAAATAGACAAATGGGGTATCAAATTCGAAGATAACTTTTTGGTGGAAAGGCAATGCACCCATGGAATATATTTTAGTTGATAAATTGCATTTATACAGGTATTTCAAAACAACATGTAGATATTTTACGAGGCGGCTCCTGGTGCGATTTTATGAAGAAAGTTTAATATACGCATGGGGCCTATGTACAGGGTGGCCCACGTAAGACGGCCCTGTAAATTTCCTTGGAAACTGTTGTGAAGTTATGGAAAAATATTCGTAAGAGAAATGTATTATACACCCTATATTTATATTTGTGAATTCTACACGTTATTATTTATTATTAGTATTGTTCCTTTATACACAATAACATAATAATTTATTTCATTAATATTGCGAAAAAAATCAGAATGAGTTTCCCTGCTAAAAATGTGAGAAAAAGTTCACATAAAGCTATACTCTTTGCAAAACAAAAACCGATGCACGTCATACCCTTCGAGTGACGTCAGTTATCGACAGTTTTGCCAGCTTGTAACCAAAATATCCGAGGGAGTAAATTACAAAGTTTTTTTCATAAAAACAAGATAAATATACAAAAATTTCCCATATTTTATATATTTGTTTAGGGGCCATTCATAAAGGACGTCACGGCTTGAGGGGAAGGGGGGTCTAGCAAAATGTGACCATTTGCGACAGGGAGGAGCAGGGGGGGGGCTTAAAAATGTGACGGCCGGAAAAATAATTCCAGTTAGTATTAATTTGAATTATTTACCACATGCTATTGACATTATTAACCGCAACAATGTGTAATTTTCGATTTTAATTTTGTGGCGTGACATACGGGGGGGGGGGGGGGTTCTGAAAAAATGTGACCATTTGTGACATGAGGGGGAGGGGGTCAAAAATCCTCTGAAAAACCGTGACGTCCTTTATGGACGGCCCCTTACTGCATAACACCGTTTACCATCAACTTTAGTAGATCTAACACTTTTTTTATTTTCATCTTGCCAAGATCGACCAATGGTACCATTCTGAGAAATCCATGTTTCATCCAAGAAAGCGAATTGTTACAAGAATGTTCTATTCTTTCAAAAACCAGTTGTCTGAAAGCTACATGGGAAAGTTCCGTAAGCTCTCGCCTCAGTTCATCTTTTTACCATCCGAAGGCTATTTTGGTGAAGATGCTTCTTAAAGAGTTAAGACAACCATCAAACAGTTATCTGTCTTTTAATTTCTTACTTAAGGTAGTCAAAGTTACATTATGTTTTAAAAAAAATTACAGCATATGAATAACCCATGTAAAATATTATAATTTTTAAATAATACAACTTACTTGTTTCGTACATTCCATAAATAATGTCAGGGATAGAACTTATATCCAATCTTCACACATTTACAACTCTCTTTCAATTAGATCGTTTATTTTAAGGTGATTCTAATAATTTATTTTCCTTAACTGTTGTTGAAATTTCGCTTACAGTGGCGATATTCAAATTTAGGGCAGCTGCTACACGCTAAAAATTAGTAAAGTAGAAATAATATATCTAGACCTTAACATACTCTTTAAATTCTCTGTACGGCTGTTAAGGGTAACAATAGGCCATTGTTGTTAAGTTTTTCCTGAAAATAGCTTCTTAGAAAAGCTATAGTACCTCTTTGCACCGACTATTTAAATGCTTCGGCATTTTTACAAATAGTAAACAACGTTATCGACAGAGATATGTATGTGCACTTCTGTTTCTCTTAATAGAACAGTTTTTTATTGCTATTTATGAAAAGATCTGGAGTTTTTGTTAAAAAAATAGACGGACAACAACACGGAACCACGAACAATTAAGGTTAGTTTTGCATGAAACGTCAAACAAAGCCAACGAACGAGCTGGCGCCACCGCACCGTTTACAGTTGTGTTGCCAACTATCGGCCAATAAAATTCAAATTATATTAATTTTTACAAGCATGAATATACAAAATATTTGCTGTAAGTGGGTTCGTATCAAAGAAGAATACTTTCAGTTTGTAGTAAATTTAATATCACATAAAGTTTTAATACTTTTTGCCCAAATTTAATTTTCTCGTGTTTTCTTACGGACTTACAATTATCGGCTGATTGATGACGTGCATCGGTTTTTGTTTTGCATCAACTGTATGTCCGGAAATGCTTTGTTTCGGAGATACAGGGTGTTAAAATTTTTAAGCGGAACAAAAAATATGTACGCCACTGCCGTTTCCTATTTTGACAACACTGTTATGTAGGCAGTTTAATGGCTAATGCGAAGTACCTTTTGATAGTTTTTTGATTTCTACTTTGTTTAGGAAATAATTGGAATTTTATTAAACTGATATGGGTATAGCGTTATGCAAATAAATGACATTTACTTTTTAATTATTCTTTTTCTCGAGAACGGTTGCTCGTGGCGACTTCTACCAAGTATGCCTTTTTTACGTAAAAATGACAGAGAAATCTATTTTTTTGCTTAAAAATGTAACACAAGTACGTATAAAAATGACTATTAAGTTATGACTCATCAAAAGAGATATGTAGGTAGCCCGCTCTACAAGTGGCAGCCATACTAACATCCAATTTGAATTTCGCTCTTCAAAAAATCCCTAGATACCAATTTTAGTTCAAATCTCGACATTATTTTAAAAATTCTTTAGAAAAAATAAATATTTAACACCGTGTGTCTCCAAAACGAAGCCTTTCCAGTTTATAGGAACTTTTCTTCATATTTTTAAACAGAGAAACTCGACTTGCATTTTTTCTTAATATTAATAAAACACCCTGTATATATCATATACCTAAAGTAGATACATTTAAAGATATTTGCGTTTTCTCTGCAATTCCACTTTTCTGTCTGTAAATTCAATTTAAATTAATCTTTAATAATATCTTGCAGCCAAAGAAAATTTATTGGGATATGCAATGAATGTCGAGCATAAGTCATCTTGAAACGAGGAAATTTTAAATATTGGCCAAACAATATTTAATATAAAATAAAAAACATGAACAAAACAATATAAATGCAGACAAATATTATAATAAATTATCAACAAACCCTATGCATTGCTATACTATACACGTATATAATATTGCTTCGATCTTTCTAGTAGTATTCCTAATAGCATTGCTCTCATCAATATGTGTTATTTTGTCTGGATATTTAAAGCTCGTTTGCATTAGGACCAATGGCCGAAAAGTAATTTTTATAGGCCCTTACCTTTAAAGTTGCCCAAAAAAAAAGTCGGAGCTTCGAACAAACCAAGGTATGATCCCATGTTCAAAAATAACGGCTTAATTATAGCGTAATCGGTACTACAATGTTATGGTAGAGTGCCCCATCTTGCCGATAAACATTATTTTCTCTCAAAGTATTGGGCAATTCAGAAACCTTCCTTCATCAAACAAAAAATGCAACGTGTATCCATGCAGTGTTATGGTAAAACTTTGTTATAATATTTTTATGTTTTTTTATTTTATACTAAATACTATATAATTATTGTTTAGAAAATACTTAACATTTCTTGTTTAGACATGACTTATGCTCGACTATTATTGCATATCATTTGGTTTGAGTGAAAAGTTAATATAGAAAACTAAGCATCTAAAATCTACATGTTGTTTTGGAAAACCCTGTATACTTTAGGGTAAACAAAATGATGCGTCATAATCATTAGTATTTAATTTTTTTATCCAAGATGTAGGTAACAGTCGCTATGAAATTCACACATTTTTTTAAAATCTGAAACAATCAAATGCTTTTAAACAAAACGCTGCATAGAACCAATCCCTGACGCAGATGATAACTGTGGCTCTATCGGTCGGAAGAGCTAAAAAAACGAAGTACTGCGTCTATCTCTGTCTAACCTTTACTTGCCAATTTTTAAAATGTGTTGGCCCTTATACTAATTAGAAGATACTTGAATTGGACGTCAAGCCAGTGCGGTCCATGAGCATTTTAAAAAGTACGTCCGAGACTAGACTAATACGTCTCCTTAATTTGACAACCTATTTTATTTATTTTCGCCTTACTAATATTGGCTTGACTTTCAGTTTAACTATTATCTTCAAAGGGATAAAGTCCATTTTTAGTACAGACAACAATACGTCGGTAGATCTTATGCGGACTTTAAAAATATGAATTCTGGTTAAATATACGAGTCATTCTTCTCTTTTAGCTAAATTTTCTAATCAGGAAAAAATAGTTTTTTTAGATCTCTGCGTATTATGTTCACCGTGCCTCTGTACCAGCAGTATCAGGTAAATTAAATTAACGCGTATAATATATTTGCCTCATATAAGAATATTTTACTTTAAATTGGTCTTCAAGTATCTTGTCTCAAAATTATTCTGAAAAGTCATTTAAAAAGTTGACTGGTGAGAAAACTAAAACTTTGTATAAATATTAATACACCAAATTCTTATTCAGTAATAAACTAACCTAAACTAAGTTGCGTTAAAGATTAAAAATTTAGATTTTTGTGACAATAAATATAAATGTGCGCTGAAATGTAAATATAATCTGCAACAGTATTTTTAAACTCACTTTTTAACAGTCTACTTTTAAATTACTCTTTCATATCAATTTTTAGACGAAATACTTCCGTTATAGCGACATGTTTTTACACTAAGCCTAGGGCAGTTTTTCAAATGTACGTGTTAATTTTGTCCAGGAATGCATTTTACCGTGTTAATAGGATCTTGTGCATAGCCATTCATAAATTCTTAAGTAATTTATAATTTTATCAATATTTTAGTAAACGCGTTTTGATAGGTTTAAGTATTTATATTGGCATATAGTTTTTAAGCTGTTGTCTGTTTATGTAAACTTATTTAAAATTTTCACAATTTTAATAGGGATATATCATTATGTAGACCTAATTGAGTTAAGTACAAATTCTAAAAAAAAAACAAAAAAAAAGATTTAATAAGAAATCTATTTCATATGTAAACATGCGCCAAGAACACATTGTACGAAAAGTAATTTTAAAAAATGTTGAAAAATATATTTTATTCTTGAGCGCCACATATTGTGTTTTGTATTTATTTCCCTCCTATATTCCCTAGACTACGAACATTCTTCAAAAAACTTACCCCATTTTGTTCGATTTTACCATATCTCGAATAAGTAAAAAGGATCTTTATCTAAACACATACAAGAAGAGAAAAACTTAAACCAACCTGCGGCACCGGCGCCATTTTTTATTTAACAGTGGGTCTAGTTTTTTCCCGATTAACTCCGTTCCCTTTGATTTTACGACGAAAAGTGAAGAGAGGTGGTTACAATAATTTTCGATATTTTTATTATTCATAGTAGTTCAGTCATTGGAGATCAAAAAAGGGGCTTACCTGTGTCCTGGCACAATTCGCCTTCGCTTCCTTCTTCAAGGGGCTTATCCCTGGAAGTTCCGCGGCTAGCTACAGTCGTTGTCTCAGGGGCGGCGATCTGTGCAGGGCAGTTTGAAACCGCCCCAGGTCCTTTCCTGAGGTCGGCCTCGGTAGTTGAGAGCATGTCGTGTTTTTCTTCGTCCGGGCTGGAGGGGTTGCGTTGTATAATGCCATATTTTCGGTCATTACAGTATTTGCCACGCTTGGCTTCTTCGCTGCCGACCTGGGGCAGGTTATGCCCAGGTGGTGGGTCCTTGTATTTTCTTCCTAGGGAACGGCACTAGATGCTGGAGGTCAGGCCTCGACGTCCAGCTCTTGGCGTCGCCGGTTTACTATTATTTAGTCAAAAAAATCACGTTGCCACGTGGTTTTTGTCTTCTGCCGACCTGGTGCAGGATATGCCCAGGTGGTAAACTCTTGTATACGCCTCCCTGGCGATGGCGTCAGCTGCTGCAGGTATGGCACAGTTCGTCCAATGCGGGCAACGCCGGCTATGACTAGTTCTCGTAGTATTACTTCTTTAAATTAATTTGCCACGTAGTTTCCACGTCTTGCCGACCTGGTGCAGGTTATGCCCAGGTGGTAAACTCTTGTACACGCCTCCCTGGCGATGGCGTCAGCTGCTACGGTTATGGCACGGATGGTCCAAGCTCGGCAACGTCGGCGATGACCGGTTCTCGTCGTACTCCTTCTCAGAATTAGTTTGCCGTTAGGTTTTTACTTCTTGCCGACCTGGTGCAGGTTATGCCCAGGTGGTAAACTATTGTATACGCCTCCCTGGCGATGGCGTCGGCTGCTACAGTTATGGCACTGTTGGTCCAAGGTTGGCAACGTCGGCGATGACCGGTTATCGTAATACTTCTTCTTAAAATTAATTTCGGACCTGCTCGTACCTAGGTACGAACGCCTCGGATCGGCTAGGAACCACTGTTTCCTCACAGTATCGGGCTCGACTACGGCGTCCTCCACCGGTGCTTCTTCAGCTACACCTTGCTTTTATCTCCAGGTTCACGTATGCCGCCTTGGCATACCCAGGTGCTCGGAATCTCCAAGTTCGACTGGCAATTTACTTGGTGACGGTCGTCCAAAGAAAGACTTATGCAGATTTTAAAACCGGAACAAATGCTCAACAATACTTTACTTGACGTTTACTCGTTTATGGTTCTGCACCGACTGGTTATTCCCTTGAAAATCACTCAATTTATAGTTATTTTCAAGGTCGAATACCACAACACCTGGAAAAAAGTCGGGAAGTTTTGAAACTTTGCAGGTTAGCTTAAATCAAGCACAAAATGATGAACGTGTGTAATTAAAAAAACTAAATAAAACAAAGCAAAACTTTTATTACAGACTATAGAGCAAAAATATAGGTATTCTAAATATAGAGTTGTTCGACCGGACCTCCATTAACTTCAATGCACTTTATTAAGGTTCTTCGTAATTTTTCCAAGGAGTTTCTGATCGATTCAGAATAATTAGTATTTATTAGATTTATTTCATTTCTTATGAGTAGTTTAAGGTGTTCAAGATTCTCTATATTATTCGCATTAATTCTATCTTTCAGTGTGCCCCACAAGAAATTAAGCATCTAAGGGTGTGAGGTCGGGACTGTTGGGCGGCCATTTAATCGGACCATTCCGTCCGATCCAGTTCCCAAATATTTGAGTGAGATAGTTCGTTACTCCAATTGCGTTGTGCGGCGGGGCGCCGTCTTGCTGAAACGTAAGTTGGTTTAAACGTGCTAGTGGCAAATCATCCAGAAAGTCTCGTAATTCATTTTGAAGAAATCGCAAATATATATTTCCATTTAACGTGCCTTCAAATAAATGTGGCCCAGTGATTTTATTATCAAGTATGCCGCACCATATATTTACAGATTGACGACCCTGATACTGGAATTCTCGGTAACTGCGGGGATTTTCTGTTGCCCAATGCCTCGTATTTTTCCTGTTTATCATGCCATTGGTAGAAAAGGTTGAATCGTCTGTCCAAAGAATTGTTTGTAAAAAGTTATTATTGTTATTTATTATTCCCAGCATTTCACGGCAAAATTCTACTCTTTTTTCTCTTTGCCGGACAGTCAATTTTGGTGTGGGTCTAATTTTGAAAGGTTTGAAGACAGCTAATTTAAGTGTTTTTTGAATTTTTCCGTATGATGTATTTCTTAGGTTATCCTGCGTTTGTCTTAAGTCGGTTGAAATGGTTCTAATTGATTTATTCGGATTTTCTTGAAGAGCGAGTAAAATGTTCAGTTCAGTATCCTCGTCTTGTGGAATACGTCTTTTCTTCCTATTTAAGTTTGAATTCTCTTGAAATTTTATAAATATTTTTCTAATTGTCTGTTTACAGGGAACGTGCATACGCGCATTATTTCTTCGTAGTTCTTGCTGTGCCATTTTCACATTATTATTATTTTTAATATAAGCAATTAGAATAGTCTGCTTTTCTTCAATAAAATAAGGCATTTTTTAATAGAAATTCTTACTGTTTATCAAAATTCACAATTCATATGTTACGAAATTTACCAAAAGTTAACATTGTTAATATTGTTATCCATGGAAACGATACATCTTGACTTGCATAACCTTATTTCTTATATATAGTAATTTTTAAACATCAATAAGTCGAAAACGGATCAATTTAGATATATAGATTATGTTTAGAATTGTCCGTGGAATCCAATAATGCAACAATATACAGGGTATTCCATTTAAAAAAATATAACTTTGATCTGTCACGCTTTTATGCAACACCCTGTATCTACGAAAATATATTTTGCAAAAAGTTTACATTAAATCCTACGACTTTTGTATTTAACAGTTTTTTCTTAATTGCGAAAGATAGAAGTTAAAAGGGGGGTAACATTATGCGCGATCACCCTGTACAAAGACACCATCAGTCAAATGCGGTTCTTGTTTTCGATGGCTACCCTACAGACGCTGCAGAAAAAAGCACGAAAAGCGCAGAACGACAGCGAAGATCGCAAAAAAAAACAGCTGAGGTTTTATTTGATGAGTCCATGACCCCCACAGTCTTACAGACAAATTTCCTATCAAACGATGCAAACGAAGGTCGCTTTATGTCCATCTTGAAACGGAAGTTTGAAGAAGCGCACCTCACAGTGATCCAGGCTACAGAAGACGCAGACACATTAATAATAAATACGGCAATCGAGATGTCATCTTCATATGAAAACGCAGTTGTTGTTGGAGATGATGTCGACCTCATTGTTCTGTTGACAGCACTGTGCAAGGCTCACCATAATGTATACCTCCTGAAGCCTGGAAGAGGAAAAACAGTAATTCACGGGGCATCTATTCATCGCAGAGTTTAAATGGCGTCGAAGCAGTGAAGGACAACATCTTGTTCCTCCACGCAATAAGTTGGTGTGATACGACGTCGGCCTTATTCAACCAAGGGAAGCTGAAAACATTAACAACTCTTGAAAAACGTAGAGACTTACAAGCTTCTATAGAAGCATACCAAAACAAGCATGCCACCGCTGACGAAGTTGCTATTGCAGGTGAGAAATTTCTTCCTGCTCTCTATGGATGCAAAGACAAAGAGAACATAAATCTGGATAAATATCGATGACAGTGTTTTGTGAAATCGGTAACAAAAAGTAAATTTAATTTGGCATCTTTACCACCGACGAGAGCAGCAGCACGACAGCACTCGTTGCGAACCTACCACCAGGTTCAGCAATGGTATGGTTGTACCAAAGACGCCGAATAATGGGGTTGGAAGAAAACAAGAACAGGCATTACTCCAGTAACAACGTTGAAATATCCAGCTTCAAAGTCCCTACTGGCATTTTTATCCTGTAAATGCAAGACAAACAACTGTGCTAAAGCCTGCGGATGCAGAAAAGCAGGATTAAAATGTTCAACCTACAAACCTGCAAAGTTTCAAAACTTCCGGACTTTTTTCCAGGTAAGAATCCCCAATGACTGAACTATTGAGTTATTGCTCGATTTAACCATTTTTGAAGGGGTTGAAAATGCTTTTCGTGTGGTTTGCCCGTTTTGTACAATAGGGCACCTCTATATGCCTCTACTGCGGGTGTAGGTTGGGATAAATCAGTATAACCGTAGTAGGTCGTCATTCGAGTCTGTGTCGACCAAAACTATAATATAATACCATATGAACATGGACTTCAAGCATGCAACCTTACCTAGGGACGCGCCGTCCATATGGGCAAGGTCGTGCGGCGCACGACGGCGCCAAGGCCTTCAGCACAAATTAACATAATACCACAAAATTGTAAACTATAATACTAAAAAAAAATTATCTATGAATACCGGTGGTGAAAATGCATTATCCACCGACTGCCGGTCGGCGACCAGTACCAGTGGTGAAATTTTACTACTCCTCTTTCTGTGGGGCGCGAAAATCCGCGTGCGTTCGACGCGCTGGTTTAAACTTGCAAAATTTTGCTTGTTCGTAATCGATGTAGCAGGTTAATTTTTCATTGAAAGCGCATAAGACGTATAGAGTGCCTTATTTGCTATTACGTATCAACCGCAATTGTGAAAAGTAATTACAAATAAGGTAAGTAAGTGATTAAGTAAATTAATTAACAGGGATGCAAATAATTGTTTTTCTTTTTAATAACTTTTGTTTGTGAGACGAATAAGCCCTAGTGTTTAATATTTTTTATTTATTTTATTAAGATGGCCAGAGAAAAAAAAAAGAAATTGTCTGGTTACCAAAACTTGCTTAACAAGCGAAAACGGGAGGAAGACTTAGAGAAAACCAATTTCAAAATTAGTAACTTTTTTCGAACGACCCCACAAGACACTACTTCTGATAACAGTGATTTTCTACATTTAACAAAATCAAGCTTGCCATCAGAATTAAAAAAGAAAGCTAATGAGGATGAAGATCCAAAATAATTAGATCCTGATACGTTTCAGTCAGTGTCGGTACCATCATGTTCGAGTAAGCAAGACGAATTATTCGAAGAAGCGCCCCTTTCTAACGATCCCGGTCTTTGGCCGAGTGTATTGTCTCCAATCCAGGTGCAAGAACTTGTCGAAAAAGGTCCAATGCATTATCAAAATAAAACTATGTATCCTAAAGACAAAAGTGAACGTAAATTTCCGATATATATTTTACTCGAATTTCGTTAAATAGTGAAGAGGTCCGCTGTAAAATATTCAATGACCCCAACCCTAACAATCCATTGACTTTTAAAAACACTAAATTAAGTAACCAAAACCAAGACGGTTTCAATGATTGGCATCATTTAAGCGAACATATAAAAATCCACGAAAAAAGTAAATCTCATTTTCAAAATTTACGTGTCTGGTCACATTTACTAGAAAGATTAAAAACTAATCGAACCGTTGATTCGGAAATGCAGAATTTATTAAAAAATTAAACTAAACATTGGCGCAGTGTCATTGAAAGAATAATTTATACTATTCAATTCAATAAATTTAGTGTCGAAGAACGTTTTTTAACATTTCGTCCTATAAGTGATACAACAGGTGAAGGTTTAACCAACTTTTTACTACTTTGAAGAATTATGGTTTAGACATGTATAATATGCGCAGCCAAGGTTATGATAATGGTTCAAATATGAAGGGTAAACATCAAGGTGTACAATAAAGAATTTTAGACATTAATCCACGAGCAATGTTTGTACCTTGTTGTAACCACAGTTTGAACCTTGTCATGAACGATGCTGTGAAATCCAATATTCCTAGTATAATTTTTTTTCAACTGTTCAAGAAATATATAATTTTTTTTCTGCCTCAACCAATCGGTGGTCTGTTCTGAAAAGTAACATTTTAAGTCTAACAATAAAGCCTTTGTCAGATACTAGATGGTCTAGCAGAATTGATACAATAACCCCTCCAAGATTTCAGTTGGGCGAAATTTACGATGCTATTTATGAAACTTTAACCGGAAATAATTTTGACAATACTACAAAACATCTAGCCTACATCCTACCTCCCTAGGTAAGAAAATTGAAAATTATGAGTTTGTGTGTATGGTAGCCTTGTGGTACAAGATTCTAAGTAAAATGGATGCTGTTACTAAGATTCTGCAATCAAAAACATTTAATATTTCCCAGGCTCCTTCTTCATGTACCCTGCCCGGTCCTCCGGACGTTGGCGATCACTGTGGAGAGTGCATCTCTGTCTTCTGCCAGTCTGAAAAGCTCGCCAGCCTCAGAAACACCTGTCTGTCTACTGTCTGATGTTTCTCAGCCATGACATCTGTCTTCTACCGACTCCTCGCTTGCCTTCTATTGTCCCTTTTAAAATGAGTTGTATAAGAGACGATATTTTTCTCCACGTAACACGTGTCCTAGGTAGGCAATCTTGCGACATTTGATTGTTGTTATCAGTTGCCGTTCTGTTCTGGCTCGACGCAGGACTTCCTCATTGCTCAACATGTCAGTCCAGAAAACTTGCAGCATCCTTCGATGAATCCACATCTCTAATGCCTCCAGTCTATTTAGCAAGGCTGCTTTTAGGGTCCAGACAGTCCAGCCTTCCACCCTATAGAGAAGAACGGACCAAACGTAGCATCTAACCATACGTTGTCGCAATTTGAGATTTAAATTATTACAGTATCGGGCTCCAAACTCTCCTTGATTACGCTGCCCAAGTACTTAAACTGATTTACTTGCTCAATCCCCGAACCGTTGAGACCGAGCTGAGTGTCTAAGTGTCGTTCTCTGCTGAATACCATAAATTTTGTCTTGTTGATGTTTATGTTCAGTCCCAGTTCCACTCCAGTTCTGCTTATTCTAATAATCAAGTGCTGAAGACCCTCCATACTATCGCAGATAATCAGGGTGTCATTGGCGTATCTAATTGTATTCAGAAGAATTCCATTAACTCTTACTCCATGTTCTGTGCCCTCCAAAGCCTTGGTTTGCCAGGCTTGCGAAAGTTTAAATAACCTCAATGAGTTTGTGAAACAATATCGATCTGACAAAGGCTTCAGTGACTTATTAGTAGATGCCAAAGAACTAGCTTCTTGCTTAGAAGTTGATGCAAAATTTTTATCCGCAGAAATTTTAAGGGCACGAAAGATTAAAAAGCAATTTTCTTACGAAGGTGACGACCAGCCAATTAAAAATCAAGAAATGAAATTTAAAGTAAATTGCTTTTTCGGAATGCTAGACATTACTCTTTCATCCGTACATGAAAGATTTACGTGTCATTCAGATGTTTTTATTTTTTTGTGTAATGTTGAGGATTTCGGCAAATATTCTGACCAAGATCAATTTAATTTTTCTAAAAAACTGGAAGAAACCTTAACTGACAAAGATCAAAACGAGAAAGATATAGACGAAACAGAACTTTTACACGAATTACAATTTTAATAATAATAATAATAACCTAGCTACAGCTGAGAGATCATTCTCTAAATTATTAAAGTTGATTGAAAATTATTTACGATCTAGAATGGGCAAAGAGCGGTTAGAAAATCTTGCTATCATTTCTATAGAGTCTGACTTTTTAAAGCAACTTGAAATGGAAAATCTTGTTAATAAATTTGCAAAAAGTAACGCTAGAAAAGTCTAATTTTTGTAAGACCTTTCCATCATGTATCATGATCATGTATTATCTGTTTCAAAACAATCGCTATTTTATTTCTTTATTTTTTTTTTAATATTTTGAATTAATGTTCTGTAACTTTGATACTGTTTTTGTTTTGTTACTGTTGTTTCGTATTCTATTAATATTTTTTGTGTACTTTCTGTTTGTCACAAATAAATATAGACATATATATTAGTACTAAAAAGTATAGTTTTCTTCAAAAATTTCAACGATCAACTATGAGAGAAGGCTGGTAATTTTAGCTCAATATTGTAATACTGGGTAAAGGCGCATAATAGTTACGATGTCTATGCGCCTCTCATTTTTTCGCACGACGGCGCCGAATATACTTGGCGCGTCCCTGACCTTACCCGGTATATTGCCGGTCCCGAGTCAAGTAAGAAGCCACCTCATCATCAGCTTACGTCACGGATTATCGAGCAACACGAGACAGGATTCAGGAACATTTTAAAGTAAAAGTGAGATAGAACACGCTTGCAGGGTGATGACGACGTTGCTTTTTCTTACTTGATTTTAACTCTAAATCCGCAACAGCTTTATGAAAGACTCCTTGGTGCGGTGTTTCGACCTTTGGTACCATAGAACCATGTTTTTGTAATAAAACCGTCACAGAAAACTCCGAACGTTACATTCACTACAGCACATATGACACGCCAAACTGGTATTCTATTGAAAGAAATGTTTCCCGGTCGCTTAATATCAAGGTTTGGTAACGTTACATGACCTGCTAATTCCCACGATTTGACGGCTCCTGATTTTTTCCTCTGGGGATATCCGAACGGAAGAGTTCACAAGAGGCGTCCCCATACAATCCAGGAACTAAAAATTCGCATTTCGGAAGAAATAAATAATATTGGAGCAGAAATGTTGGAAAGCGTTATGCCAAACTTCAGACAGAAATTATAGAAATGTATAGACTGAATAAGGTTAAGTACTTAAAAGACATAATTTTCAAGAAATAAATTTCGCCTACTAAAGTTTATAATTACCGCATATTTGTTTCAATGAATCATTTTTTAACCCAATAGCATATTTCTGAAAATAGGCGTGATAAACCTTATGCCTAACGTCTCCATATAATTTACTTTTTTTTAAGGACTAACCCTCTTTAATTTGACAGTGTACAGTGACGGAATAGCTATTTATGCCATCAGTTACGAAATGCCTAATTTTGTGTAACGCGTGAGATTTTTGCGGAACGAACGAAGTGAGTTTCGCAAAAACTCACAAGTTACACAAAATTTCATTTCGTAACGTATTGCATACAAGATTTTTTCTAATTTTGAAGAAAGTAATAAAAAAATAAAATTTAATATAATTGATAAAAATTTGGAAAACATAAATTTAGTTTTTCTAATTTTGACATATAACTGATGGCATAAATAGCTATTGTTGCTGTTACTTCATGTTAGTTGTCAGTTTGACATTTTGTAAAAAGTCTAGACGGAAGGTTTTTATCGAGATTGATATATTTTTAGTTTTATTTTTAAAAAATTCAAGTTCTGAAGAGCTACCAAGCGATATTGAAGAGGCAGCAGGTAATGCTCTATTATCAGTAATTCCCAAAAAGTCAAAGGCAGTTTATGATTTGGCATACGAAAAATTTGTTACGTGGTGTGATGAGAAGAAAATTAAACATGTTAATGAGAAAGTTTTACTTGCATATTTTGAGGGTAAGAAAGATCTAAAAGTTTCCACATTATGGACACTTTACTCAATGTTAAGGTCTGAACTAAATCTGAAAAGGAATATTGATATTAAAAAATATACAAATTTGGTAGCATATATTAAAAGGCAAGCGGACGGGTACAGTGCTAAAAAAGTCAAAAGTTTTTATTAAAAAAGATTTTGCCAAATTTTTATTGGAAGCTGATGACAAAGAATACGTAATGGCTAAGGTTGCAATGATAATTGGAATGGCAGGAGCATGCAGAAAAGCAGAATTAACATTTCTTTTAGTTGAAAATGTTATAGACGAAGGAAGCCATTTTCGTGTTGATATCCCACCTTCAAAAACAAAAGTTATACGGCAGTGTGCAATTACCCCTGGAGACTTTGAAAATACGAATCTTATTGAAATATTAAGAAAATATATTAAGTTGCGTCCCCAGATTCTTAAACACAACAGATTTTTTGTAAAATATGCGAATGGAAAATGTACCAGAAATCCTGTGGGAATTAACACATTTAGCAGTCTGCCAAAAGTTATTGCACAATTTCTTGGTCTTTCAAATCCTGTTCTATATACTGGCCACTGCTTCAGAAGAAGCTCTGCCACTTTCCTAAAATTAAAGAGGCACGGAGGTTGGAAATCTAGCTCTGTTGCGGAGGGATATGTTGAAAATTCCATGAATAATAAAAAACTTATAGCGCAAGAAATATTTGGTGAAACATCTAATGCAATGTGCGTCGCTTCCCAAATAACAGCAAGTTCGAGCAATGAAAAAAATATGTTGTCGGGAATTAATTTGAATAATTGCAATAATTGTGTTATCAATATTTATAATAATTAATTAATTTATAATTTATGTTTTTAACTTGTATTATAACAGTTTAATAAATAGAATAATTCTTTTTGTCACTAATTTTGAAATACATTTTTCGTCACCAATTGCATAAAATTTTACTTTATGCAACTAGTTACAAAAAGTAAGACATTTCATAATGTCAATCAGTTTTAAAAAGTGTCACTTTATATGTCAAAATTAGAAAAATAAAATTTCGTACACTGAGGTTAACATTTTATGCCATTTTCGAATATTTTATATAAGCCTCAGAACTAAATGCGAAAATACAGGATCATTAGATCGAAGGGCTGGAAGTGGCAGAAGAAACATTTCAAACGAAAATCAAGATAATAATATACAATACAGAACTTCAAAATTAAATATAAAACAGATTATTCAAATATTAAAAAAAAAACATTGTTTTAATATTTTAAAGCGGCACCATTTCTTTCCACTAATAAGTTTAAACGTCTGGGCATTGATGCCACCAGCATTTGGGCGTGATGAAAATTGTAGGTATTCCAGGTTTCTTCAATTTTTGGATTGATATCAGGGCTTCTTGAGGGCCAAGGTAACAATGAAATGTTATTTTCCCGTATCCAATTCGAAACTCTCCTTGCTGTATGGACGGGGCAGTTGTCATGCTGGTATATAAAATTTTCTTGTTGAAATATATTGTTTACCAATGGCAACATAACATTTTGAAGGATGTGTATATAAGCTTGAGTATTAAATCTTCCTCGAATTCGGTGCCATACTCCTAGCCCTCTGTAAGTCATATACCCCCATACATTAACTGAAAATCTTCCACTTGTTTTAACATGTTGGGTATATTATCTTTCTCCGTACCTACCGTGTATTTGGCGCAGGCGCGGATCTAGGATTTTGTCCAGGGGGGGGGCAAAATGGAAAAGCGCCGAAGGCGCAAAAAAAATAGCGCCGCAGACGAAAATTTTTTGGGTGCCACGCCCTTTTTTGAATCATGGTGCTTGGTTCTCAAGTGGGAAAATAAAAAATGCAACACAAAATCCCCTCTGTATGATGTGAGCTTAGGCCGTTATACAAAGTAATTTTTAGAAACCAATGATGACCAATGATTACTTAGTGTTCAATTATTATAACATACAATACGACATGTATATTTTTTATCTTCATTCAAGTTGTTTACAAGAATAAGTACTTTTTAAAGTTTATTATAATTGCAAATTATTTTGATTTGTTTTTGTGTTCCTTATTTTTTGTTCTATAAAATAAATGTTAGTTAATAGATAAAGAATAAATAATAATTCTAAGTATATATATTTTTTTTTAACATATCTGCACGTTTTGCAGAAATTAGGTAGGTACTATTTAAAATCAAACTTGGTTACAAACATTTTTCACTACACTAAGTTTAAATATGTGTGTCCAGAAAGTTACGTATCTATGCATACCACAATTATTACGTGGACATGGATGGACAATATGGACACTACCACACTAACGTAATTAAATAGAATAAATAGATGCAGCTATTAAGAATTTGGCCGTTTGTAAATATATTAGGAAACACGGCAACACTGCACTGGTCCATCCGTCCATCTCCCCCGTAATTCCCCTATTCATTCCTATTATGTATTCAATATTCAATATAATTCAATGCATACCTTTTTACTTTTACTGTTTACTTGCCATGACTAATTACTAATTCAACTTATTTGATGTAGGTATGTAATAAATAAGGCACTTATGTTATAAAAATTAAGAAATAATGCAATTCACTCGACAATTCGAGAAAAGAAGTGACAAACGACATATCGGCATGTAAACAGATTTTCTCCGATGTTGCCAGATCAGATACCCTATACCCTCTTGGGAATTTGCGTTTGCGACAGTTTGCGTAGCTCTGGGACCGCATCAATAAGTAATTAAAATTAACTTGCGGAACAGCGGAAGGATACCAATATTCTAGTGGTTAGCGCGTTGACTTTCAAGAGTTTAAAGTACAGAGTACAGAAGGTTTAAAAGTAGACTTTCAAGTCGTGAACCCAGGTGCAAAGCTGGTGAAGGGAATTTTTTGTTTGTTTCCTAAAGTTTATGCAAAAAAAGGAAAAAAGTCAAAAGGTGGATTTATTGCAAAAAGGTTAAAAGGTAGATCTATTCTTTAACAGGTTAGAGCTTGTTATTGGTTATTGCTTGTATACATCGTGTTACCTATGTGCTTTGGACGGTCTCAGGGGGGGGGGCAATTGCCCCCATTGCCCCCCCCCTGTATCCGCGCCTGATTTGGCGGCCTATACACTCTAATCTGCCCGTTATAATAAGACTGAAAAGTCTTCTCGTCGGTAAATACTACCTTTTCCCAAAAATCCATACCTTGCGGTAAATATTCCAGCGCAAACCCCATTCTTTGCTCTTTATTCATATCGGTCAAAAACGGTTTTTTAGCAGCTACCATATTTCTCAATTCCGATTTTTCCTTATACGATTTCTCGCCTTTCTTACTGTCCCAGGAAAATTAGTTTGGTTGTGTGCTTCTACAGCCGTCTGAAATGAATTGTTTCGCAAAAAATCTATTAGATCATTATATCTTGATTTTCGTTTGAAATTTTTCTTCTGCCACTTCCAGCCCTTCTTTCCAATGATCCTGTATTTTCCCATTTAGTTATGATGCTTTGTATAGGGCTTCTTGGTTTTCCAAATTGGTCAGCTATTCTTCGTAGAGAAACACCGTCTTCGAATAAATCAATTAATCTCGCCTTCTCGAGTTGATTCATGTTCACAAAATTTGTTAAAATGAAATAATATAATTTATATAAGACCCACACGAAAAGAGCTTATTACATAACCCATTTTAGCCTGTTTGCGTTATGTAATATACTATATTATCGTACTGAGTGATGTAATGAACTTATTACATTACTCATTTTTAATCAAACTATGGTTTTTTTTTGTTCCGTCAGTCACTGTCACTTTTTGTGTAATGTCACTGCATAAATATGAAAACCATTTTGAATACATAAAAGTAAAAAAAAACAAAATTCTGGGTCTTATATAAAATGTTGTATATCACACGTACGGTAAGGCTTATTACAGCACTCGTGTGGTTACTACGACTTGGTCTACGACCTCGTCGTACCAATATTCCCCACTCGTTGCTGTAATGAAGCTCATACCGTACTAGTAATATAAATAACTATTTCAAATCTGATGACACCGATAACAATTTGTCAAAAAGTGGAGTGCATTTCCAGGTGATCTAGGTATACAAAAGCCGACATCATGCACATCAGGAAAAAATAACTGTACGAAATTTTATTTCCGTCACTGTGCGCATTATCCGTAAGAAAACTGCCAAATGTATTTTTATTTCTTTAGACCAGGGCACAAAAGTGCGCCATAGAAAATCAGAGCAATGATAAAATTAGCAAAAATCTTGATAAAAAATTGCAAACTTTTCCTATTATAAACTTAAACACGTCAAATAAATACGGATCACCCTAACACCCTATTCACGAAAAAGCGATTTTCCGAAAATTTCGACAAAATGATCTGATATCATATCAAAGAGTAATTGGTTGTGTTACTCTTTGATCATATCATAAATGAAAATACTATCGAGTATAGAAATTAACACGGGAAGATTGAGTTTCTAGTGAATAACAGAGGCGAGGGGCATAAAACCAAAGGCGGCAATATCCACCTTGTATAGTTTTGAGGAAACCGCAAAAAACTGTTTAGATTCAAATATGATACTAAATGTAATAGTTGATCATGGAAATAGCTCTTGGCATCGTATATTGAAAAACGGTAGCTGAGAAAATGATTGATAAGTTTATATTTAATTATTTTAAGTTGGAGATTGCCAGTTTTGTTTCCAATACTTGGAGATTGCCGGTTTTGAAAATAAGCTTAGTGGAAATTGTCGGTTCTGCAACTAACAAAATATGGTTTAAAGTAAATTAGAGTAGGACATACCACTTGCGTAGTAAGAAAAAATATATTACAGAAGTATAAACAATTTAACCGAATTAAACTAAACTAAGATCTCTGGAGCGTCGCGGAGATATTCACAAATTTCGTCAGATTTCAACTCTTGATCAAAATCACCAGAAATTCGTTTACTTCTTGTTGTGCATCACTATAAATAAGTACTTGTCGATAATAATGTAGCTGATCAATTTG
This sequence comes from Polydrusus tereticollis, assembly GCA_963920685.1. Taxonomy (NCBI): domain Eukaryota; kingdom Metazoa; phylum Arthropoda; class Insecta; order Coleoptera; family Curculionidae; genus Polydrusus; species Polydrusus tereticollis. The sequence goes on along the minus strand of OY987326.1, from coordinate 168,409,347 downwards.
TGACCATTCTGTACCAAAGTATTTGGTCAAAAGCTACCCCACATCACGAAGCTTTAGCATATTAACTTCATGACAATTAGGTGCAACTTTTTCAGGATTTACCATTTTTATTTGTTTTCCTTTTCGTGTAATACTAATGAAGTTTGCTAAATCGTTTTTGTAATGACGTTCGCCTCTTATTAAAATATTTTCAGACTTACCTTGTTTTGGAATAACGCTATCGTTCAGATTTTAGGTAAAAGAAAAAAACAAAAAATAAAAATACACATTTATTTGTCTTTCTCCTCTTTCACTACATTTATTTTATATATTTAAAGACAATGTACAAAAATTTGTATGAGTTAATGAATCAACAAAAATTTAACAACTATGCTAGACATAAAAATATGACTAAAGCCAAATAAAAATGTTTTGGATTATAAAATTTTGCAGGATTTTTTTAAGTCTAGCATAACAGGCTACAGTTGCTACAGGCACTATACGTACATTCCCGCAACCTTGCGGGTTCCTTAAACAACCCCTACTAAACCTTAATGGTCTTGGTTCTTTTTGACAATAACATACAGATCACGTGGAAGTATCATCGTAAAAGGCCGGACCTGAAAACTTTTGAACCACCCTCGTCTTGTCTTGTTCTTTATGGCTCTGCTCCCTGGGGGCAATTTGCCAGTAGAACCACCCTGTCTAATCCGTCGCACCCGGGTTTAGAGTCTAGGGTGCACCTGTTCAACCATGTTATAAAATGTATTGATTCAATAACATTTTTTACTTTTTCTTTATATTGAAAGTTAATTTAATCCTTAGCGATTTATTTATGCCATTTTGAAATAAAAAATTAGCATTTATTTAAAATCGGCGTTTCTCTCGAGAACTGTTCATTTCATGGAAATCCATAGAGTACGTTTTTCAAGTACTTTTAAACTATGAAAAAATAATAACAAGAGCCCGATAGCGTGACACTAATAGTTAAGGTTAAGTATGGTCTGATTAATTAGCTGCATTTGTATCTAGCACTACAATTGAACATACTATACAGGGTGTCCCACCGGGAACTCCATCGATCGATTTTGTAAAAAATATAATTAGGAAGAAACTAAAAATTTGATAGCTTACTAATGTCGATGGGGGTCATTTGTCTAAAAAAATTATTTTCATGAATCTGGCACATCCGGTTATACCGGCTTGCTTATTTTAAATGGGACTCCCTAAATGTTATTTCATTTTTGGGTTCTACGTAAAATTCTAATAACATTTAATGTATAATGTTCTATACCTAAGTCTTACCTCTATAGATAGACTTTATTATTAAATTTGGGTTGGTTTCTTTGTAGATAGGGACCTTTTCTAGGCCCAATTGTATAGGTTGGGAGTAACTCAAATGCGGAGGTTAATTCAGGAGTAAAATGCATTGTATGACCAGAGGTTACCTCCGACCCTAGGATTAACCTCAACTCGTGGATTGGGTATGAGTTAACTCGCAATCTTGGGATAAAAATGGCGTATTTTTAACATATGTTTATTTTTGAACCTATTTTACCATTTGTATCTATTGGATCTCGACTGCTGCGTAATTATATAGTAGCCCTATATGGATGTTTTCCATGTGGTAAATTATCTTCTCTCAGACGACGAAGAATATTTGGGGATTATTATTCCAATAAAATTCCAAATATACAAAATACATATTTTGAGAAACAAAATGAAATATCAATGTTTTTGGAAGTAGAAAATATATCAAAGAAAACTATTGAAGATATAATTAATGGACTTAATACAAAGAAAGCTAGTGGTTTCGACGGAATAACAGTGAAAATTATTAAAATTGTTAGAGATGAAATTATTCCAATATTACTTTATTTGATAAAACTTTCTTTTAATACAGGTATTTTTCCAGAAAAATTAAAAATTGCAAAAGTATCACCATTATTCAAAAATGGCAAACACTATGATGCCAATAACTATCGACCAATTTCTGTTTTGCCAATAATTTCAAAAATTATAGAAAAAGTTATGAATAACAAACTATCAGAATTTTTGGAAAATAAAAATCTATTTTTTTCAGGACAGTATGGTTTTCGTAAATCTAGAGATACCGAAATTGCAGTAGCAGATACTATCTCAAAAATTCAAAATAATGTAGACAATAATAAAAAGTGTTGTTTAGTATCACTAGATTTGTGCAAAGCGTTTGATACCGTAAATCATACTATTTTATTAAAATGTCTTTATAATATTGGAATAAGAGGAATGGTTTACTGTTGGTTTCAAAATTATCTTAATAAACGTAAACAATTTGTTCAAATTGAAAACTACAAAAGTAACCTAAAATGCATAAATTGTGGGGTACCGCAAGGTTCGGTATTGGGACCGGTTCTTTTTTTAATTTATATTAATTCAATAGGTAATTTAAATTTAAGGGGTAATGTAAATTTATTTGCAGATGATACTACCATAATTTATTTTTCAGACAATATTTTTAAATTAGAAAATGACATAAAATATGATTTAAATATTATTTCTCGTTGGCTTCAATCATATAAATTAACTTTAAATTTTGAAAAATCCTCGTATATGCTAATAGGAAAAACTACTTTACATAAAGAAATTATTCCAAAATTAATATACAACAATCAAATTATTAAGTATACTAACAAAATTAAATTTTTAGGGCTAATTGTGGATGAAAAGCTTAGTTGGAAAAATCACATCCAAAAACTTCGAATGGATATTTCCCCATTAATAGGGATATTATATAAAGCAAGAAATTATATTTTCTTAAAATATTTAAAAATTATTTATTTTTGCCTAATTTATTCAAAAATACAATATTTAATATCTCTGTGGGGTTCAGCGTGTGAAACCTATTTAAAACCATTACAAAAATTACAAAATAAAGTAATAAAATGCATTTATAACTTGCCTATTTTGGAACCAACAATAAATCTTTATAAGCCAAGAGGTTATCTAGATCTAAAAAATTTATACAATCAATAAACTTAAAAGAAAAAAATTCCAATATAAAATTATCAAAATCCAATATAATTCACAATCATAATACAAGACATTGTGATAACTTTCAGAGTATTAAAGTTCGGTCAAATTTTGGTAAAAAATCAATCTTACATGATGGAATAACAATTTATAACGTATTGTCGGCAAGCCTTAAAAGTATAAAAGATATTAAAAAATTTAAAATCAAACTCAAAAAACAAATTCTGGAAGGATATTAACCCTTTAGGTACGGGAAACGACCGAAGCCGCGAAAATTTTTTGTGACCGCTGTACGGATCTCAACTAGAGCCGCAAGAGGAGAGGCGCGGTTTTGCACGGGAAGCGTTCTCAGTCGTCTAACGGCAGAAGCAGCTGCAACGCCGACAAGCCGCGCTGATTGGTCTATTTCATTTTAAACGTGTTTCTTTTTCGCTGGGCTGACGGCGACCGGGGACGCTGTTGTTGTTATTTGTTACTATTTTTTCATAATATGGACTATATTTATGTTACTGCATTGTAAAATTTGATCGTTTTTTCTTAAATAAACTTGTTTAATTTCATAAAAGGGATGTTTTTTTTTTGTCAAAGAAAATAAGCCAAAAGAAAACAAATTGTAACGCTCTCTATTACACGATATTTTTTAAGGTTAAGGACGGGAAGCGATCGAAGCCGCGAGCGCTTTCCGCGGCCGTCCAGGGGGCACGGTTCGTCAAAACCGCTGCCGTCCTTAAAGGGTTAATATTAAAAGTTATTAGATAATGACTGGGAAGTTGTTAGATGTTTATTTATTTATTTATTATTTATTATTTTAAAAGTATTATACTTACTCATTTTGTCTATTCCCTGTAATGAACTTGATAAGTTAGTTGGGAATAAAGTTAAAGTTAAATTAAAAAAAAAAAAAAAAAAAAAAAGGTTTAGAATTTTAAAACTTTCTTTAGGAATGCTAATTCAAGTGATTGGCTAACGTCTAACGCTAATGTCGTGGCAACTTACACATAAAAAAATTTTAAATAAAGAGAAAGTTGCAAAGCTAGGTTACTTTTAAATGACATGAACATGACAATGTCAGATGTCATCTGAAAAATGAAATTAACAGAAAGCAATTTTGATATTCCCTTCCCTCTGAAGTTAGAAGTTTTATGGATTTTTATGGGCCTTAGCAGAGTTCGCATAATTTTTTAAAGTTCAGTTACACTATTAGTTGACCATGGCGGTGTTAGAAAACAATGAAATGCAAACTAAATGTCACTGACACTTGAAAAAGTATTAACAATCATGCCAGGACGCTTAAATTATTCAAACGAAGATTACTTAAATTTATTATTATTATTCTTATTATTATGGAGAATGTGATAAAAAAGTGTGATACATTTGCTACTCGATATTCACAAAGACAGACCAATTTCATCTAGAAAAAAAATAACTCGGAGAAAAAGACAATAAAATGAAATTAGTGAAGATTAAATTTTAAAGAAATTGAGAAAATAAGTGATTGTTCAAGTTGACGTACTTAAACTTTCACACATTTATCGCATCTTATTATTAAGCCTTCATGGGTCGCTTTTCTTATTGATGCAGGATTTAAATTGTCAAACTCATTCCTTAATCGCTGCATGCAGCCTTTCATGGTTGTTACTGATTTTTAGCTGCACCCCAAATAAAAAAATCAAGCACTGTGATCAGCCAGTGGCAAATTGTCTACATAATTATCTTGAAAATTGTGCATGGTGTTTATGTTATTTTTACAACAGAAAAATCTTAAATTGCCAATATTTCAGGAACTGTCAATTTTCGAAATAGACAACCTTGAGCAAAGTTATCCCCATTTTTAATGCTAAATGTGAGCGAGCTATTTCTGTAAAGGCGTCAGTTATAGAGTGTTGCCTCTGTTTTTCTTGGTTCCACCGAGGATGCACAAAGCACAGTTAAATTTTTAAATTACTTTATTTTCCTTTTGTTAAACCTTTCTACTTGTTATCTCGTCCCGCTTTGGGAACTAATTAATTTTAGTTTAGTGAAAATCTTTGTAAAAATGACTATAACCGTTGAAATAAATAAATAAATAAATAAAATTATAAAAATGAGTACTTTCTATTTAAAAAAATTTTATCTAATAAATTTATATTTATATCCTACTATTAAATGTGTTTTGGGGTTCCTGTGAAGCTGGTTCTCAAGCAATTTCAGGAATTCATTACCTGCGTACGATGGCGGTTTGTATATATAGCACTTACTTTTAGTTTGTTGTCTCCGACAGATACACACACCCAATTTATGGTTTAATTTTTATTTGATTTTTCTAGTTCCTGAACTTTAATAGTGTCTCTTATATATATAATGCAGAGAAAAAAATAAGACAAACATATATTTAGAAAGGCATCTGAAACTACATTTTCACTTTCTGCAAAATTGCTGCAAAAAATATTGAGAGCCACAATTTTTCACATATAATAGAAACAGAGTATTTAAGTGAGTACCAAATAGATGAATCCGCTGAAATATACATATCTGGTTAAGCTTCATAGCAAAAATGAACTTTTTTGACAGTTTTTCAATTTCATTTAAATTCTTCTTTTTTGAACGCCCTGTATTAATAATCATCAAAATATTATACGAAGTATGCTTAAGTGTGCCCTTTTCTACAAAGAAACCGACCCAAATTAAATAATAAAGTCGTTCGTACAGAAAAGTGGATAAATAATTAAGCTGGATTTATAAACTCGAAAAGTTGGCGAGGTTGAAGTTATGTTCAAGTTGGTAGAGTTCGATATTCAACAGTTGAGAATATGGTATCTATAAAGTCAGTAGCGAAGTTCGAAAAGTTGTTGTTTGATTGGTTGAAGTTTGTGTCCAATAGAATGAATTAAAGTATTTCATGATTTTAAATAAATTTGAGTAACAATAAATTAGTGTCATCACTCTCCATACTATCCATTTTTTCTCCTCCAATTTTCTGGCACAAAACACAAACTAACCTTACAACAAAAAGAAATACAAATGGCGGAATGGCGACGTAAACGTATTTTTCGGTCTGCAAACGTCATTCTTGAAATATGTCAAAAAAGGTTAGACTTAGGTATAGAATATTATACATTAAGAATAGATATTTTCATCTACGGATAGCAGTATTCGTCGAATAATGTCTATGGAAACAATTGTCGACATAATTGAAACTATAGAAATTATTTGGATAATCAAGATATTGGGACGTGAAAGTATCGGGCCTAAATGTGATTACAATTTTACGTATAACCAAAAATGAAATAATATATAGGGTGTCCTATTTAAAATAAGGAAGTTGACATCTACTTCCGGTATAACCAGAAGTGCCAGATTCTTGAAAATATTTTAGACGAATGATCCCAATCGGCATTAGTAGACTACCAAATTTTCAGATTTTTCCTAATTACAGTTTTTCATAATCGATCGATGGAGTTCCCTGTGGGACACCCTGTATGTATTAGTTTACATGATACCTATTAAAATTTTGTTAGGTTACACAGGGTGGTTCAAAAGTTATTAATAAAAAACTGGGTTTTAAGTCCGGCTTTTGGGGCAGATAATATCTCGTCGGGGAGGCTCCTGAGAAAAAAAAATGAACTTGCATGCTATTTTCACGTGATCTATATGAATCCGAGAGATTGCCCATGAATTCTACGACGCCCTGTATACTGTATATTTTCTAAAACTTTGTAACACACGCACACATAAATTAGTATGGCGTTGTGGGAATTCGTTGTCCGCCCATCTCCTAATAATTAGTTGCAAAGTAAACAGAAATGGGTAGATTAAGATTCCCCTACTCCATCGTATCACATCTCGCTCATTGTTCTGCTGGTATCACGCCTCCCGCTTCGATTCGATATGCATTCTTTCGTAGGTTGCCGTGTGAGTGAAAGCAAGTTTTATGATACCCGTGTCCAACACAATACAGCTCCCTTGGACAGCGTAAATAGCACTAAAATTTAAAATTTAGTCCAAGCTGGAGGTGTGATATCAAGGAAACAATGAGCGAGATGCGATATGATAGAGTGGGGGAAACCTAATCTATCCATTTCTGTTCACTTTGCAATACTTCATATTTTTATTCTTCTAACTTATTACTAGGATATAAATACGGATAACGGATTTCCACACCGGTATATATTACCTATTATTAAGCACCCATTGCAACTGTAACCGATAAAAATTAAAAGATAAAATAATACAACCTCTAAAACCATTTAGTGAAAAAAAATAATAAATATAACGGTGGATGCTCTAAAAACTCCAACGGATCATTTTGGGATATTTTTGTTTGCATAAATAGCAAATGCAAAGAGGTAGGTACACACCCACAAAAATGTTTTTTTGCAAAATCACAGCACCTTAAATAAATTGCCTAATACAAAACACAAAAGCGATATTTATACAAACTTGCCTATTTTTTAAAGAAACATTCGAAATCAACTAGGTTGACGATAAAATTGGTATGGCCTGTGCAACACTGGCAACAAATAATGCGCCCGATTTTAGAGCATCCACCACGTAAAATTTGTACAATACTAATTATGGGAAGACCAATTCTTATTAACAAAATAACAAATATAAAAACAACGAAAGGGAAAAGTACCCAGAAGAAGAGAGCTTATCTCAGAAGCCTAATTTCAACCTAATATTAGATAATAGCGCCCAGGAAATCCTAATTTTAGTCCCATTAAGCAATAAAATATTAAGGACTTGTGCTTAGTGATTTAGATAAGTCGTTTTATAAAACAGCAATAAACAATAAATGTTCAGGTTCAATTGAAGAGGCCAATAAAGACAAACTTATCAAAATTTACCAATTGTACATTACTTCCAATAAGCAGTTCTGGACTAGTTTTAGAAAATTATATACCACCAGATAAATGTACCACAGGGAATATATTGTATTTGCACATGGCTTTTTGACATTTGACGTTAAAAAAACTACCGTCAAGAACTGCTGTCGGGACAAACCTATTATGTATCAAAAAATACATGAACTTCTTTAATGGGCATTTTGCAAGAAAATTCTATATAATGGATATTTCGCTTTGAAATTACGACCACTGAGACTTTAATCTGTTCTTATATCTATAAAATGTCTTAATATTTGCAGCTAACTTCAGTTTTAAATTAAAAGGTATAATTTATCGGAATGTCTAAAGGAAAATGCAAAATATAAATAAAGTAGAAAAATGCAGAAATATTTTAATTAATACTTGTTGCCGTTGTAAACCGATTTTAAGTTATATGTAAAAAGGTCGTGATATTCACAATAGTCTCTTTCTGGGCAAGATAAATACAAAAAAGATTATAAAGGTTTGTCAGAATAAAAATGTCTTGATATCGGCTTAGAAGTTCCTAACAATCCACCTAAATTACACCGTAAAACCAAGATGTTAAATGTAGGTTTTAAAATCAGCCTGTCACTTGACAAACATCTCAAATAGTACTTAGCCTTAGATCACATTAAATGTTAAAATCTCATGAGGATGATGCCCTGCTATGCTACAATAAATTATTTAATATTACATATATTAACCGGTAGACCAAAAACGCCAAAAGAACAGGGACTGTGCAGAAAAAAGTACCGCTTGGGGCGCTTGGTTATTAGTCCATCTCTAAATGCCAAGTCAAAATGACCAACATCTAATTTTTGTATTTTGCTATGTCTTTTTAAAATTAGGAACTAATTGGTTAAAAAAAAATCCGATTTCTTAAAAAAAATGCCTTTAAAAATGTATAACTGATTATTATTAAAAAAAGCGTAACCAACATGTAAAAAAAATTCGATGTCGCTAATTTTAAATTATCTCTGGCCGCTCGCTCGTCAACAATCACGAATCATAGAATATGATGAGTAAAATCGCGTCTATGTCATCTAGTCACACTTACAACATAATCCCATTAACCCAGATAGCCATCGAAGATAGCTAACTAAGCGTCAAGATAGATACAATATTAGTTGGGTAACCTACAATGTTTGGAACGCTGCAATGCACATCACAACTTTTGTGCCATTGTAAAATTGTAATACACACAACGTAAGATGTCTTGGACTCTCCAGTATATTATAAGAGATGTGTGCTATTTGTATTTTGTTTTTTGTTGCTAGGAAAAAGATCATAAACATTTGGAGATATCGAGATATATATATATCGAAATTTAAAGGAAATGTGTCAAGTTGTTTTTGACTGAAGTACGCAAATATCGGTATATATTGCTTTAAAATGCCAGGACGTGAAATCTCCGCCCTTGATAGGACAAGAATTGTTGCTATGCATGAGGCTCCACATTTTAATCACCACATACAAATTCCAATCAATGGTACGAATTGTTCAAAGGTATAAAGAAGCTGGTACAGTCGAACGACCACGTAGTGGGCGACCTCAAGTACTTAATGAAAGGGAGGATCGGCATATGGTTCAATATGCCCGTAGACATCGATCCAACTCCAGTTCTTAGGAATCACTTCCAATGTACATTTCGCCGTGCTTTATCGACATCCACAGTTAGAAGAAGACTCCACCGTGCAAATCTTTATGCAAGAAGGCATTTAAGGTTGCCTACTCTATTTCCACGACACCGAGTTGCTCGATTACCGTGGACGCGAGAGCTTAGTGATGACTTTTGCAGCAGTGGCGTTGGGTCATGTTCACAGATGAAACCAGAATTGGACTGCAGAGACTCCATTAATTCCTATCCGTCAAAATATGATAATTTAAGTGTATAATTGACAGTGTTATCAGGCTTATCATCATTACGCAACGAATTAGGCGAGAATTTCATCTTCATGGGCGACAACGTGCGGCCACATCCCGCAAGAGCGGTTGAAAGGGTACTTGAACAAGGACACATTGTCAGACTGCCTTAGCCAGCGAACTCGCCAGATGAGAATCCTATTGAAAACATGTGGGATGTCTCTAGAGTCTGACTGTGATAATGTACCATCGTGTCAGTATGTTACTGAATAGAAGAGGAGCTCATATTGATTATTAGTTGATGTTTAGTTAAAAATCAAAATTTAATATTCCAATTTTTGTTGTATTGAATTTACGAAAAATTTACAATATTTTTAGATGATTTTTATAATTGTTCAAATTTTGTTCTTCCTAAAAATACATTCAGAAATAAACATTTCTTATAATATTTCAAATATTAAATAACTTGTAAAATATCAGGGAGTTCAAGACTTTTGACGCTGACTAGAGATGGCATTTTGGGCCCAATTTTCTTTTTATATATTTTAAACAATAGTATAATTTCTGACATAATTATTGTTTTTCTGTTTAAAAACTAGCAAAATTCCGCTCGCCGAAGAGTAGAGTAAAACTCCTCAGAAAAGTGCTGTTTCACGCACCATTTAGGAAGCGCCAAAACGTACTTTGCGCACGGTTGTAGAAAAAAGTATTTTTGTTTGAGTAAAGTCAAAGCAAACTGGAAAAAAATTATCCAATTTTTAATATAAATGAATGATTGGTGCCGATTGCGAGCGGCCCAGAGTATGGCGCGCATAGATACCGAATTAAACCCATCACTAATTATCGCCATCATTTATTTTATCTACAACTATGATGTAAGTAGAACTTAATGCATTGTCACCTAATAAATCTAATGTTATTATGTTTGTTATTAAAATATAGTAAAAGCACAGGCTAAACGCATATTATGCTCTTTATCATATCTGTTGTACAGGCCAAATGATTTTCCTGCTTTTGCTTTTATAAGTTTGGTAAGCATTTAGTAACTTCAAGTCTAGAGCAAGCAGGTGGTGTTCAAGTTCAAAGAAGCTTATGAATACTAAATGGCAAGAACCCTAGGTCTTCGTAAGCATGAATTAAACTATCATTGTAGATAAAATAGTGTTCATAGCTCACGTAGTAAAGGGTTTTAGCGGCATTGAGTAAAAGAAAATGTAAGCGATTTTGCACAGGTCATTATTATGGCGCCAAGGTCCTTAAAATTAATATACCTTTACCTTACTATGAATAAAACATGTAGGATTTGAGCCTTTATTTTCCAAAAATTATGGTCCTTTATAAAGGTGAAAAATGTTGCTTTTTGTATAACAAGAACCTCTTACGGTTTACTGAAATGTAATCAAGAGCTTGCTTTAAAACCATTTAAAATTTTCAATGTACCAACTTTTTTGTATATGCTTTAAAATTATAAAGGCTGACATAAAAGTTAAAACATGTTTTACAATTAAAAATGAATTTTCTTGATAATGAACACAAGTTTTAATAAATCTGCTTAAAACAACTTGTTCTGCTTGCCATATAGATCAAATTGATTTATTAGTAGAATTTCTTCGCTTGGCTGTCTTTACTGTCCCTTAAAAAAATGCATGCGATTAAATAGGTTACAACGATCAACTAAATATAGTGTTTTAAAAAAGTATAAAGCATATGTGATTTTCTTTTAAATGACATTTTCTTTGGTTTCTTTAAAAAATATCAATATATTTCGAACTCACCGACACAAAACTCGATCCATCTAAAATGTTGATGAAATTTAATGTATGCTAACTTTTCTTCCTTAGTACGAATATAATGAGTTTTCTTTTTAATTATAAATAAATACACATATTGATTTTAAACGGTAAAAATAAAAGTCTGTCTAAACCATAAATATCTTTAATTAAAAAAAAAAGTTGGGAAAACGATATCTACATTACAGTAAACGATCATAGGACATGTTTCGACCTTAGTGAAGGTCATCTTCAGCATCATATATTTATTGTTCAGGACAAAAGCAAAAACACACAGGAATAATCTAAATGAGAGCTAGTGAATCTAAGGAGGCTGCGTACATTAAATTTCATTATAATTTTAGATGGATAGACTTTTGTGTCGGTAAGTGTATTTCGAAATTTATTGATTTTTATTTCGAAAATATTTATTTCATCATTTTTCTGCGCTCCCTGAATATTTTCATTCTTTTATTCAATCTGCGATATATAAAAAACTTTTCTCGGAAACTATTGCATGTAGGAAAAATCTGAGTGCGTCACTGGATTCTACGTCGAAAACTACAAAAATAACATTTGTTTTCTCTTTAATAAGCTTCAGGGTAACCTAAATATTGGGGTGTCCCAAAATGTAAAATTTTCAAAAACATCCCGAATATCAAAAACAAAAAGGACTAGAAAAATTTTGATAGGGGCATCTTTTGTTTCACAAAAAAGTAGCACAGTGCTGCCAAAACCGTATCCTTCTATCTTTACTAATAACGGAGATACCCCGTAAAACCATCGAAAACTGGACACCCTGTACACATCGGAATCGGCCGATATATCGTATCGGCAAAAAGTCATATCGTGCGATCTCTACTAGGTATTTTGAATTTCTAATGATAAATTCTTATTTCTACGCATATTTTGTTCACAAAGAAGTTTTCCTGGTAGGGTTCGCTACGAGCAACGGTTTCTGAGATATTTAAATTAAATATTTTATGCATTTATTCATTTATGTCAAACGATTTACAGGGTAAATATAATCAATATCAAAACATTTCAGACAAACCTAACACTAATATAAGAATATTGCGTACTGAAACTAATCGTTGCCTTATTCGTTATCCAGATTTACGACTGGTCCAAACTCTCTAATTTGTTGATTTAAGAAGTAGTCCGGACTATATATGCCAGACTGGCTGTTTCAAGATTTAAGAAGTAGTCGTAGTTATTTGGTGGTAAAGACAGACCTTTATTTCTATCTCTAATTTGTATTTAGGGATTCGAAGAAACACCCTTTGAAATGTGTATCTGGATCGAGGACATGCATTTCTTTTTTTGTTAAACAAAGTTTTAAACAGGGTGCACCAAGAACAAGTTTAAAAGAGACGGTATTTCGGAAACTCAACTTTTGGACTAGTTCATCATACTTTAGCCCTAGAAATTTGTGTTAGAATTTTGTAGACCTTTTAGAGACAGTACAAATACAAACAGTAATGATATTTTACTATTTTAGTTCCTCAATATTTAAAATTTTCATGTCTAGTTGACATTATCATATGATATATTGACAATGAATGGTATAAATCTGATATTAACCTATTTTATTGAAATGCAAAATGTCTTCACTTAGTAACTTTTATATTAGGAATTGCCTGCCTACAATAGTTTAAAATGTTTACCTGCAGCTATAAAACGTTGTCAGTTGTCGAATTGAAACTTGACAGTTTAAGTCTAACTTGGATCAGTCATCCAACATAATCCGTTGACGATTAAAGGAAGTGTTGAAGATTACATTAAATTATAAGAGCAAGCCCAAATAAACCCTGAAATTTCGTATCGTGACGGACCCTTTTAAGACCGAATGACGTATTATTACTTGTATGTTTATTTAAATTCCCCAAAATGTAGATATTTAAAATATTTAAAAACTACTAACACTTCTACGAATGACGGATCTTTAAAGTTTTTTGTAGTACAAAGTAATTGAACATGCTTGTTTTATTTTTTACACTTCTTCAAAAAAAACTATTTTGGATAACGTTTATCCAAAATTTCAATTATGGATAATTGTTAAAGAGATATTTACCTGTAAATGTTGTATCCTAGAATAACTAGTAACTGCACTGCAACTATAACTAGTATCGTTGTTACTGAAACGCAACTAACTGTGGGACAAGCACCTTTTTGTCCTAGCTGACTGGCCACCTATAAAAAAAATTGGGTCTATAAAGCCTTTTACAAAATTGCATAATATAGGAAGAATAATCATACTAGTCAAGAAAATGCGACTGATGTTATAATGGCTGAACGCAGCGGCGGATTCAGGGGGGGGGGGCAAATAGGGTCTCCCCCGCCCCCTGAGCCTTAATCGCGGCTTAAGTCGCAAAGCCGATATACGACATACGCTTTCTGAGACCAGAAATTCCAGAGAAATAAATATAAGGAAAGGCTTATAGTCAGTCAACTTTACATACTTAATTATTAATATAATATAAAACAAGCTAATACCTAATATAAACAAATCTATTGTTATGTATTAGGTATTATTGCTTTTAAAAATTAACAAATCTCAACATTGTGTTACCGCGGTATATATATGTTATATGCGATTTAATAACAAACTTAGAATATTTGCATCAAGCGCGTGTTCTATTTCGCAATAGCAACTCGACACGTGTATTCCAAGAAGCAGAGTCAGCATGATTGCAAAACGTGATGTTTAGCGTGTGAACCATGCCGACGCTGCTGAATTTTTATTATAAATACCTTTGTAAAATATTAGAATAGTTAGTATAAGATTTAAGGCGTTACTATGCCGATTTTGTATCTCATATGTTTTTGTAATTAAAATAATAATCTTTTTTAAAAAGTCAAGTGGAGTTTTAGTGATATAACAGTGGCGCAGTCGGTAGGATTCGTCAACGTCCACAGAACAGGAAGATTACCCAACTGTTGACGGCGGATCCCAATCCCTTAACGGAAAAAACGAACCAGAAGAGACGTCCCAACTCGACAGCTGCAACGGAAGGAACACCCAGTGAAGCCCCTGGTTGCCCCAGCTCGTGGAGAACAAGACAACTCATGCATCTAAGCGTGTTGATGTAAGTTACATTGATTTATCTCGTTCTATTTTTTTTATACCTCATAGATAATTTGGTGAGAACATCTGTTTGAAAGTCTGATATTTTGTGTACACCCCTGCTGTTTTATAGGTGTAACATTTTTAAAATAATATTGATTAATATTCTATTGCGACATTTACAAATTTTAAAAATCCTTGAGCCGTAAACTATCAAAATGCCCGATACTCGCTCGCAAACAAGTACTTCTACTAATAGCCCCGGAACTAACCCGGTCCAAGCCCAAATTGAACCCTACAAACTCTCCGAAATATTTTCAATAGTTCCCGAATTTGACGGAGATCAGATCTCGTTGGGTACATTCCTCAACGCGTGCGACTATGCAAACAAAATGGCAGTAGGCGATCAAAACCTCCTTTTAGTTATTCACATAAAAAATAAATTAAGAGGCAGGGCCGCCCAACTGATAAATTCCCGAAACCCTTCAGCATATTCAGATATCAAAGATCTCCTAAATTTGCATTTTGGAGATTCCAGGGATCTATCGTCCCTCATACAAGACCTCCAGCGTCTTAAGCAACTATCTAATGAATCCCCGCTAACCTTTTTCAACCGTTTGCAAGTCCTGAATGCGAAAATGCATGCTAACATTCAGAAAACTTCTACTCTGAATAAAGACCAGAAACAAGCACAATGTGAACTAATTGAGACCATGACCCTAAACACTCTCCTCACAGGCCTAGAGACACGCCTTGGCCAAATTATCCGCGCAGGAAATCCTGCCAACCTCATTGATGCACATTCCCGTATTAAGAGAGAACTACAACTTTCGTACTTTGAAACCCAGAAAACCAATAAACCACTCAGCGCAGTGAAACCTCCTTTACCAGTTCGAAGGCCCTCAATTCAACCTACAAAATGCTATAATTGCGGACGTTTGGGACATATAGCAAACGAATGCCGATCTCAACCAATACAGAGACCCAGCCTCTCTCAAAATAACAATAACTTCCAAAGACCCTCATTGCCAAGCCAGCATTCGAATTCCTTTCAATCGTATCAAAATAATTCGAGGCCTTCCACATTCTCACAACAAAGTCAAGCTCAAACACCTTTTCGCCCCTCCGTAATCCAGCGGAACCCGAACATTCAATCAAATCAGCACAGAGCTCATTATATGAACTACAACACTCAATTTTACGAAGATGACTCTCAGCAATACGATGAGAACTACTATGACTACTACCCTGATCACACCCAAGACACCGTCGACTCGTTCTATGACACCGATCAGACATTCAGTGATCACATAACACCCACCAATGAGGAGCCCCAAAATTTTCTCTCGCTTCCGAACCAAAACCATCCTCCGAACGGTACTACTCCGATAACCGATCCCCTAGAGAATATCCAGGATCGAATCAGCAACCTGAATCTGGACGATCTAAACCCCAACGTGAATTTCCCGGAACAGAGCTTGCTCTAAATCCGTTACTCGCAGTCAACCCCAAGAATCTCTATTTCATCCAAGATGCTTCCAACAAGTTTAAACTCTTAATTGACACCGGAGCCGGCATAACTGTCTTCAAAGAAACGACTGCCCAACATTTTCACAATAGGTCCCCTGAAAATGTCACCATACAAGGAATAACCGATCAAAAGTTACATATAACTGAATCTACCCTTGTACCATTCAACGCTGGCGACCCCCATAAAGTCTTTATCTATAACCTTGATATAGAAATTTGATGGAATATTAGGCCTAGATTTTCTAGAACATTACGAGTGTGTAATAGACCTTAAGTCTAAAGAATTAATAACAAACTTTAAAACTATCCCCTTGCACAAAGTAAACGCAAATGCTAAGGAAAAACAAGGAACTAACAAAGCAGACGTGCGTAATATAATTTCTATAGAAGGGCGAACTGAACAAATATTTAAATTAAAATGTGATTTGTCCGATGCGGATGCTATACTGCACGCCCAAGAAATAGATAAAGTTAGGTTACCACATGCACTTGTTAGAGTAAATAAAAACGGTGAATTTTTAACGTCTGTTATCAACGCTAATGCGGTTTCTAAAACTATAAATTTTTCGGACCTCTCGATCGAACTATTAAAAGATGTGCAACCCATCCTAAGTCTAAATTGCCCAAAAATTGGAAATCCAGAACCTATTGACAGGACAGAAATAATAAGAAATGAATTAAGAACAGAACACTTAAACCAGGAAGAGAAAGAAGAAATACTACAACTATGTTTAGAATATGCAGACATATTCTATATAGAAGGCGACAAACTATCGTTCACCAACGAAGTCAAACACGCAATCGAAACTAATAATTCCAGGCCCATATTTACCAAATCATATAGGTATCCACAGGTGCACAAAGAAGAGGTGAAAACACAAATTGGAAAGATGCTAGACCAAGGTATCATCCAACCATCTGTATCACCTTGGTCTTCCCCAGTTTGGGTCGTCCCTAAAAAACTGGATGCCTCTGGACAACAGAAATGGCGCGTAGTCATAGACTACCGTAAACTAAACGAACTAACGATTGATGATAGATATCCACTCCCCAATATCTCTGATCTCTTAGACCAGCTCGGAAAATGCCAGTATTTCACTACCTTGGATTTGGCTTCTGGGTTCCATCAGATCGAGATTAGCCCCGAGGATATCCCGAAAACTGCTTTCTCAGTCGAAAACGGCCATTACGAGTTTTTGCGTATGCCTTTTGGCCTGAAGAATGCCCCGTCCACGTTCCAGCGAGTCATGGATAATATCCTGCTGGGTATTCAAAATGAACGCTGCTTGGTCTATATGGACGACATAATCATCTATTCCCCAACAATCCATACACACATGGATCGACTCAGAGACGTCTTTAAGAGACTTCGCAAGGCTAACCTAAAAATCCAACCGGATAAATGTGAGTTCTTACGCAAGAAAGTAGCTTACCTGGGACACCTTGTCACTAAGGATGGAGTAAAACCAAATCCCTCCAAAATCGATTGCATCCAACAAATCCCGGAACCAAAAACTCCCAAAGAAATAAAGTCGTTTCTTGGACTTGTAGGCTACTACCGCCGCTTCATCTCTAACTTTGCGAAAATCTCCAAACCATTAACAAAGCTTCTCCAGAAAGACGTCGAATTCAATTTCGACTCAGATTGTAGAACGTCATTCAACCAACTTAAGCAAGCTTTAGTTTCCGATCCTATCCTAATCTACCCAAATTTTGAAGAACCATTTCTCCTCACAACTGATGCTAGCGCATTCGCCATTGGCGCCGTTCTCTCCCAGGGTCCTGTAGGAAAAGACCTACCTATAGCATTTGCATCTAGAACCCTCTGCAATGCTGAGACCAAATACTCTACAATTGAAAGGGAGCTGCTCGCAATTGTCTGGGCCGTTAAACACTTCCGCCCCTACCTTTTCGGTAGAAAGTTCACCCTTATAACGGATCACCGACCCCTAACATGGCTGTTCTCAATCAAAGATCCGGGTAGCAGACTAGCAAGATGGCGTCTTAAACTAGAAGAGTACAACTATAAAATAGAACATAAACCGGGTAAGATCAACAAGAATGCCGATGCCTTATCTAGGATAAAGATAAACCACTTCCAAGAATGTGCCAAACTTCAATCCAAAATAAGGACCTTCACACCCGACGACGAAACATCTGAATCAGAAGATGAAACAGCTACTACCCAAGGAAAAAACAATCCTGAAGAAGAAGACGAAGAAATAACAAAAGAATTTAATAAATTCGTAGAACTATACAGAACCAGATCTCTGATAGACTATTCTAAGATAGAGATCTCAAATTCTCAACTCCTAGACAAATCTCACAAGGATATACTCACGTTTTTCTGGCAAAATAAAATGGGAGATCTACATTTCAAAATAATAGAAGACATATTTGAAGAAAACACGGATTTATCATCAACAACTCTTAACATAGTTAATAGCAAATCGGTGAAAAAAAGAAAATACTTCATTATACCACTCCCGTTTGACCCTGAAACCGTAGTTCAACATCTGTTCTATAACCTTTTTAAATTCCAAAACGAATTCGATATCTCGAGAACTTACTGCATCGAGACCAACCTAGAACTTCCTATTTTAGAGATTTTATCCTATATCTTTTCAGATAAAGACATAAAGTTAAAAATTTGCCAAAATCTAGTAAGAATACCGACAGAGGACGAAATTCCTCAAATCCTTGATCACTATCACCGCGGAAAAACTAACCTACACCGAGGTATTAACGAAACCGTGAGACGTTTAAAGGAAAAGTATTCCTGGCCCAATCTTATCAAAGATGTCGAAAAGTTAATAAAGGCTTGCGAAATATGTCAAAAAGTTAAAATATGCAGGCAAAATTTAAGTAGGCCTCTAGTCATAACCGAAACACCGAGAACGCCATTCGAACGAATTAACATAGATATCTTTGAATATCCCACAAAAAACCATGCACTAACAATACGGGATGAATTGACCAAGTTCACCCAAGCCTACCCTCTGTCAGATAAATCAGCGAAATCCGTAGTCAACACCCTTTTGGTGTTCTTCCAACATTACGGTACTCCTCTGAGGATAGTCTGTGACCATGGCCGAGAATTCGACAATTCACTCATGAAAGACCTTTGTCACCTTTTTGAAATTAAAATAAATTTTACAAGCGTTAGCCATCCCCAATCAAACGGTTCGGTAGAAAGATTTCACGCGACACTTTCCGAAATGATTCGTGCAAATCTTGCAGAAAATCCCGAAGAACACCCCTTTAATGTCTTACCCTACACCGTTATATGCTATAACAATACGAAAAACAAAACCCACGGGTTTACCCCGTTTGAATTACTCTTTGGACATACTTCAGCCAGACCCCCTGAGAAACTTTACAACCAAATGGAACTGATTTCCAAATATGTAAGGGATCTAAACAATAGAATGGAGTATTACTATAAAGTCGCCAGAGACAGAACTGCAACTCAAAAAGAAAAATCAAAGAAAAGATTCGACGAAAGCGTTTCGAAAACCCTATATGAATACAAAGTGGGAGATAAAGTCTACGTAAAAGAATCTCAAATTAAGACGAAAGCTGAAAACTTATTCAATGGCCCATTCGAAATTACAGAGATCCTAAAAAACTCAGCCATCGTTAATAATCTCAAAACCAATCAATCTACAAAAATTAATTTTGATAGATTAAAACCCTATTCTGAATAAGCGCCTTTTATTTTACAGATTCTGTGCGATACTTGCGGCAACATCTTCCCAATACTCAATAACACCAATAAATAATACTATCGGAATTTTCTTCCATGAAGAAGGAACACTTAAAATATCAAACAACAAATGGACACTTCTAGTCTACAAAGACCTCCTACCAGTTAAAGAAGCTATTCTAAAAAACGATAAAATTTTAAAGAACCTGCTAGATAACTTCTTTTCTCAGGACATACCCTCACCTAGGATAATAGCGTTTAAAGGAGAAGTGCAGACACACGTCAGCCTACTTGGACAAATTTCTGACTCAGTCAATCTCAAATATAAAGATGTTATGGCTGATACACAGAAGTACTCCTATAATAGGAGAAGACGTGGACTTATTAATGGAATGGGAACTATCTGGAAATCAATATCCGGCAATTTAGATGCTTCAGATGGTGAATATTTTAATGATTGCATAGAGAAAATCGGTCGAGATGAGCGAGAAATTGAAATCTTAATGAAAAATCAAATATCCGTGACGACATCAGTAATAAAAAGCTTTAATTCAACTATACAAAAACTAGCCATCGATGAAAAAGCCTTTAACGAAAACATACAGAACATTCAAACTGCAATAATTAACATTTCAGACGACTTAGCTTTCTATGACGCTAAAATAGACCTTCTTAATATATGCGAATCCCTGATGGAAAGTTACTCGTTTATAGAAAACTTTCTTAATGATATCTTAAATGCTATAACGTTTGCTCGCCTTAAAATATTACATAGCTCTATTATTACTCCACTAGATCTGATCGAGTCACTCAAACAAATCTCTCAATCTCTGCATAAAAATAACTTACCACTTCCGGTCTACTCTTCCAGTATTGCCAAATACATTGATATCATTGAACTAGAGGCATACCAATCAGACTCTAAAGTAGTGTTCGTTCTTAAAATTCCTCTGGTTGAGCCCGAAACTTACACCATGTACCGTCTTTACCCGATCCCAATATCAGACAACCGAACAGGGTTCCACCACATCATCTCTACTACCCAAAAATACATTGCGAGAGACGATGAATCAATGCTTTACATCTCACTCCAAAGTCTTGAGAGCTGTAAACCTCTTGGTTTGAGCCAAAAAATCTGTTCAGAGATACTTCCACATCCAATCGACAGTGACTCCATCTGTGAAGCGCAGCTCCTGAAGCAGTCAACCCAATCACTACCAAGGACATGCCAATCAAATCTGCTAATGGTAACAGAATACAACGTCCAACAAATCGACCTCAACTTCTGGTTGATTACTGTATCAGACCCACTCCCTATTACAGTTAAATGCGAAGGAAGACAAATAATCACGAAGATAGTCCAAGTTAACACCCTCCTACGACTCCAGCCAGCCTGCAGCGCCTTCATCGGTAGTACTAGAGTCCATAGTAAATACCTGATGGACGCCTATCAAAACATCACCTACAGAAGCCTACCCATTGAGATCCCGTATAGATGCTGTGAAGATTTTCCAAAGAAGTCATCACTTCCAGACCTCAAACCCTTGAAGCTGAGCAAGATTGACACCGATGATCTCAACATCGCCCAGCACAAACTCGACCAGTATTCGGAGGAATTGGACAAAATAATTTCCCAGCCATTTATAGACAAACACTTGTCTTGGTTTACCATAGTAACTATAACCATAATTGTTGTTCTGGTTATTATCTACTTCACGTGCAAATGTCGACGCAGAAGAATACCAATAATCACCATGCATCCTTCCAACGATGATTCCCCTCCAAGGCCAAAGCCAAAGAACCGGAAGACCGTATCCAGCCTTTGCAGTATACTTCCGAGGCGAAGACCTACCATTCACCCAGAAGATTCCATTCATGAAGAAGAAATAGAACTCCATTAGAGTCCTAAAAGTTGTCGCATAGCATCAACTTTTTAAAAAAAAAGGGAGTTGTTATATGCGATTTAATAACAAACTTAGAATATTTGCATCAAGCGCGTGTTCTATTTCGCAATAGCAACTCGACACGTGTATTCCAAGAAGCAGAGTCAGCATGATTGCAAAACGTGATGTTTAGCGTGTAAACCATGCCGACGCTGCTGAATTTTTATTATAAATACCTTTGTAAAATATTAGAATAGTTAGTATAAGATTTAAGGCGTTACTATGCCGATTTTGTATCTCATATGTTTTTGTAATTAAAATAATAATCTTTTTTAAAAAGTCAAGTGGAGTTTTAGTGATATAACATATATGTATTGTATTGATAACTGCCGAGTGCCGCCGGAAGTGCCGGAACGGATTAAAGGAGCAGGATCCGCGTATTTTTAACTCGCCGAATACTGAGAAACACTGCAAATTCCAGCCCGCCGGGAACCCCCGGCCACCCGTAGAAGAGTAAAACACGTAAACAACGCGAGTAGTTAGTAAAGCTGTTGGAATTTTTATTTCTTAATTGTAGCTCTATTATTTTATTAATTTATTGGTGTGGAGTGAGTGAGTTATTGTTTGGATGTGAAGTTTCACAATTATCTCATAATGAGTGCGAATGAAAATAAAAAAAGAAAGGCAGGGACAATTGACAGCTTTTTTAAACGAATGAAAAATTTTGAAAATAAGCATGATGGTAGTGAACCAGTTGAAACTGTAAGTACATTTTAATTGTTTTTATACAGTGTGTCTACGTAAGCTCGAATCGCATGGAAAACTTTCTTATTATTAATTTTAAGAAAAAAGTTATTTTTCATTAAACGTTTATGTTTCTGCATAGTCTAAAAGTTAAAATGAAAGTCAATGTCAAAATTTTGCAGTCGTATGTCGTATGCGAGGTTTTTCAAAAAATATGAATTTGATATACTTATGATTGACGATAAGCTCGAATCGCCCCCCCCCCCCCTCAGCAAAATCCTGGATCCGCTACTGGCTGTACGGGGGAGTTTAAAGCATCCTGATTGCGAATTCAACAACCAAAATTTTCCACCACGTATAGATTTTGAGTTATAGAATGTATCAGATATTTTATTTTATAAAAACATTTGTATATAATATTTATGCATACAAGTTCAAACCAAGAAAAAAAAACAAGATATTTTAAGGATAACAGGATCTTTTTACCAAAATACACATGAAAATACATTTTATATTGTCTTTTGTACATAACTTTTTTGCAAATGCTGACTTCCGTTTATATTCCTGATCGCTATCTCTCATAGGAAACCAACAATATTCCCCCAGCATTGCTGAATCCCATCTGCCTTGGTAGCTTTGCTTCATTGTTAGTATGTCCTGGTGGAACCTTTTTCCTTGCTCGTCACTAACCGCACATAAATTTTCTGGGAAAAAATTTAAACGGGAGTGCAAGAAGTGTATGTTAAGAGACATGCGACAGCCCATTTTGCAGTAGCTTTCAAGTAGCTCTTCTACAAGTTTTTCGTAGTTTTCTACTTCTTTGTTTCCTAAAAAGTCCGAAATAATTCTTTTAAAAGAACTCCACGGAGCTAACTCCACATCATTTAATTTTTGATCAAACTGTTGATCCCTTAGTATTTTTCTAATTTGTGGTCCAACAAATATTTCTTCCTTAAGCTTAGCATCACTTCTTTATCTAATGCTTTAACGAAATTTTTCATCAATCCCAGTTTAATGTGTAAAGGAGGTAACAGAACTTTTTTGGGGTCAACAAGAGGTATATTTTTACGTTAGCTTGCCCTGGAATATACTGATCTCTTGGAAGCTATTATTTTACTTGGTAATGGCTCTGTGTTGCTCTACTGTCCCAAAGACAAAGAAAACAGCATGCTTCGTAAATCCACCCTGAAGCCCTAGTAACAGTCCTATGACTTTTAGGTCACCACATATTTGCCACTTATACGTATCACTGCTTATTGCATTTAGAATAAGTGACATACTTTCGTTGTTTCTTTCATATTAACTGCATGTGCAAGAGGAATAGAGGGTCTTTTGTTGCCATTATGGAGCAGAACTGCTTTTAAACTTATTCTAGAAAAATCTTTAAACAAGCGCTATTCACCCGGGTTATGTGCAAATCCTAAGTTTTCCATAACACTATTTGGATTAACACAAACACGCATTTTATCATGCATAGTAAAAAACGAGGATAGCTCCTGGTTACGGTTCCTAAATATTGTAACTTTGGTTCCAGTGTCTAGTAAATTCCATTGTTGTAATCTAGAATCTAACACTTCAGCGTGCTTTTTGGACAAGTGGAACTAGATCATTTAATTCAACTTGGGCGATTAAATGAGGTGCTTTTCCTTCACTTTCGGAAAAATAAGATTCGTCCTTGTCTGATACTGACACATTATCGAGTTCTGCCTTATCATCATACATTTCTAAATCTTCCTCCCAAGTTGCCGGGGCGCTGGAACTGGTAAACCTTCTCCATGAAGAACCGGTTTTATTGCTGAGGGAATATCCGGATATTCAATATAATGTTTGCTCTTTCTTAAAAAACCAGACACTTTTGTCATGCAAAAGTAACAGTCGTTAAAATGATTTGCTGGTTCTCGCCAAATCATTGGAACTGCAAAAGGCATAGAAGAGCGTTTGCCATTTAACCAGTTACTTAGATTTGCTGCAGTGGTTTGACAACACATGTGAGGAGCCCAGTCCCGATCTTGATCGCCAGCAACACATTCAAAATACTTATGATAAGCTACTTTGGTCATTTTGTTAATTGTCCTTTTCTGCGATTTAGGGGTAACACAGCCACGTTTCTGTACTTTAGACATTTTTGTACTGTCGCGTACGTCGGTTCACAGATGTGATACTACGTTTACAGGCGTCAACCAATTTTATTCAACACAAAGATAACATTAATATAAGGCTCTTAATATTGGCTTGTTCGCGCACTTCGCTTCTCTGTCTAATAATGACCACTACTCGTGCTAAACCAATACTGATGATCCGACGGCCGGCTAGCTGCTTTTATAGCCGTTCCGTACCTCTGTTAAAGAGGGATAGAAATATTAGGTATCGAAAGTTCGAGAAGCGACGGCATAATTCTCGTATAGAGGGGCCATCTATAAGTAGATTCGGTTACGGGCAGAGTGAAATTTGGAATAATGTTTAAATGGGTACTTCCATTATTTTAAGCCGTAGAGGGTTGAGACCTCGTGGTTGAGGTGTCATTCCTAGACACCCCCACGCGGTGTTGCCAGATTGTGCACAATCTCCCTAACTTAGGGAAACCGCAAATTTGGTAACGTCGCGCTCCGGTATATTACAAATTACTTTTTAAAATAATGTGATTCAAATACTCATTAATATTTGTGAAAAATAATCAAAAATCTTACGTGTTAGGAAGTTTTTACCATCATTTTCGCATTTAAAGATCAAAAATTAACAAAAAGTTGCCCTTTACATTACAGTTGCAAATTGGCTGTAAACTGGTGTTATTATTCCATTATAAGAAATATAAGGAAGTATTAGAAGAATTAAGGGCCAATTAGGTTCCTACTGAGAAAATTATATTTAAAAACCAACATTTATTTTTATATATACTTAATACTATATTTTATATATTTGTTCTTAACGCAGGATTCGCTAATAATTAAACCACTTCTGTTTGCAGGTTATTGCATAGTCTGTCAACCTGGGGGTCGGCATCCCATTTTGGCCAGAAAAGTTAGTAATTCAAGCAAACTATATAAAATCGCTGAAATACATAATTTGGCTCTAATTATTATTAAAAACATCGAAGTTGTGTCTGCATCTAGAAGTTATAGATTCCACAAATAAAAGCATAAATTCAAACCAGAAAAACAATATAAATACAATAAGGAAATTCTAAGAATAATCTGAAAATTAAGGGAACAATTGACCTTTCTCTAGTTTTATTTATTTATTTTTAATAGACATATTAATGTACAGGGTGATTCATCATAATGTGAAGTCATTCTAGGTAAAAATTAAAAACATTAGTGGACCGTCCTCACTGGCGTGTGTCGTCCAAGTCAACGTTTGTTCTTGTAATTAACAATTTATTAATAATTTTAACTTTAATTCGTTTCATATTTTGTAATTATTATAACAGCACTTCATACTTTTAGTTTTAATATCTTCGAGTGTATGGTCGCCTTTCTGGGGACCGCCCGTTCTGCGGCAGATCCCGGACCAGCGATTCAAGTGAAGTGTGAACCCGCAACCACGTTTCGCTCGCGACAGAAAAGTAGTTTTAGTTTTATAACCCGCAACCCCCACAGTTAAATTGAAAAGAACAGGAAGTTTCCACCAAAAGCAGGCCTGCTGGGAACTATCGGATCATCGCCAGGTAAGGACTTTTAAAGGCCCGTTTCTTAATTGTTGTTCAGTTGGATTGTCCATTCTTCTCCCCAAGTTGAGTATTGAAGGCTTCACTCCCTGGATTACAAAGATCCGCACTAAACAATTAGCATGTAGGGTATTTGAAATACTTTTTGCAAGGGTGTTCACATATTCCCTTAGTCACTTCATATACAGGATATCGCATACAGTTATGGAACACTATATATATTACCAAATTTTTGGATTCTACCTAAAATTCGAAACGTATTTCATATAACATATACTACCTTAACACAACGGGTTTCAAAATATTGACATTTAAAATTAAAAATATTTCCATTAATTTGATACGCACCTAGTAAAATTTACCTGCGCTTTACCCGCTTTAATTGTGACGTTTTATATTAAATGACAAACAATTCACCACAGCTTACGGAATAAATTTAGATAGTAAAGCTGAGCGTTCCCGCCAAAAATTATTATTTTGTTGGGATCCCAATATCAAAGTATCAAAACACCAGTAAAATATATTAGCGGTTATTTGTCAACCAGTTGTTTAAAAGAACCATATTACGGTGTAATATCATGCATGCAACGTGTCACCGGCGCGCTGTCGGCTCGATGCAATAACGCCAATAACTGCTTCAGACAATATTGAATCACCGGTAGCGACAGTTATTTCTCTACAACCGGTTATTTTTAACCTGTACCGAGCCACTAATTGCAGTCGCCAGCCGCGGCGACCGATTGCTTCAGCAAAACTATACCTTAACCCAGATATTTGCTCCCCAATCGAGGCTGCTCAGTTGCCACTAGTAACGCAATGCTGCTCTGTGGACGCAAGTACTACGAACATCGGAACTGATTCGAAATGCTAAGCCTTTAACAATTCTATCCCCATGTGAAACTCAAATAATTTTGACATTCGTTTTCAACTATCTTTTGACCAATACACAGCTAGGATTTCAAGCACGTTGCAAACGCATTTCAGTAGAAAATTAAGAAGCGACTTACCTGGGCTACATTTGATTTGACATGGTTAAGTCCATCCCTCATCTCATTAATAAGCGATTGCGTATCGTAACCAACTGCTTGGACTTGGGCGGTTGGAGCTTTCGCTTGATTGGTAATAACAGTATCTAGACGTTGCTTAACTTCAAGTACGAACTGCCTACAAAAAAATTTTCGTTCATTATAAATCCCACCAATACTCAACTGATAATTTATTTACTTTCTTAGTCTATGAAGAAGTAGAAACTATTTTCGAATTGCAAAGCACTTTTCTAAAGGATCAGATTTATAATTTTATCTGGGTAGAGATATAGTTAAACCCAATCTAATTAGACAGAAGTCGGGTTTGGCCGCATTTTTTAAAAAACGCGGCATCCGCGTGAAAAGTAAATCGTGTTCTATCTCGCTTTGACTTTAAAATATCCAGATCGATAAAATCAGTGGTGGCAAATGACGCGGTGGCCTTCCTTAGATGATTCTTACTATACAGTAGGGTGGCCCATCTTTCTATAGGTTTTTTTTGTTTTTGAATGTCTGTGTTCTCACCCTTTAAAAGTGTTTGTTAGCTAATTTTATCAAGGTTTCTGTTGTTTTGTTTCTTAACAATACAGGTCTAAAGTAGCTAATTAGTCTTATTCTTAAAAGTGTACCCCTTATTTAAACCAGTTTATTACACACATAATTTGAATTTAGGCATTTTGATCATCATTTTTATAAATGACAAGAATATAATATTTTATAACAAAGTAGTTAGATATTTTTCGTTCTATGGTTAAACATTACCAAATTTAACGCCCTTTTGGGGAAGGTCTGGGGTTTCCAAAAGATTATTATTATTTTACTCTTACCTGCCGATGTACCTGTTTTTCTAGAGCGGGTCAAAAATTCCCTCGAGCTATCATTACTGTTTAGTTTCAATTCATATTTCAAAGCAAGGTTTAGTTTTAATCTATCTTTCGAGAAGAGAACGTTAAATTTGTGATTTAAAGTGATTTGTGTAAGCTGTGTTTTTCTCTTCCGTCATACCGACTTCTCGAAGTTTAAGAAAAGATACTTGGGTGTACCTGATTGGCAATTACACGTCACAAATTATTGGAAGTAAACTTACTTCCAATAAAGATGTAATAAGTGTACTGTTCTTTAACTTATGTCAAGTAAAGGTAAATCTTCATCCAAAGCTAAGATAGTAATTGAGGAAGTACTTGTTTTCTGGAACAAAGCCCGTATTCCAACTTAAGACCTACAGCGTTGTTTAAAAAAATTACAACACTCATATGAAGAACTAAGAGGTGTGCAAAAAAGTTCTCATAAAGCAACGGATGCCGTAAAGGAAAACGAAACAACGTTTGCCGATAAACTAAACGATTTGTTTGATATCGCTTACGCAAACGTATTTAAAATGTTAAATATTAAAGAAGATATAGTTTCTGGTCAGTCAACGAAAAAAAGATCGTCCGGGATTTATGTACGATGTAGACAAGAAGCTGACTAAAAAAGAGCAAAGGTGCAAAGAGAGAGAACAGAGAGCTCGTGAAAAAATTGTAGAAAGTACTGGGAAGATCGATAAGAGCATAGGAGCCCTTGTAGCGTCGGCGTCGTCTAGCAGCTCGCAAACAAGTTCTTCTAACGACAAAGAAGTAGATCTTGAGAAACCACGACCCTATATATTTATAGGGACAAGTTTGCACTAACAGTCAGGGAAAGGAAGAGTATCAGAGATGTATGCATTTTCATCGTCAAAGTTTATGTTAAGGCTTGGTTCACCGCTCCCTGTCCATACAAAGCTTCATATCAAGATCTTCGATTTGCGAAAAATCCTAGTAAATATAAAACTGTTGATCCACAGATATGTGAAGCTGCGGTTGGAAAAAATTAAAAATCACCTGTGGTATCATTCTTTGATAACGAAATCCCTGTTGAAATTAAAAGAAATATGATAAAAGCTCTAGAAAAACAAGGCTCGCTAGAAGGAGGTGAAAAACGAGTTAAATTAAGTAATACATACGAAATAGAACATAAAGGACTTTGGGAATTTATATGTAAAAATGCTATTAGGTTTTTTGAAGGTTAGGGTTATCCACAAATTTTTTAAAAGAAAATCCAGAAACCTGAGGAAGTAATGATTAGTAGAAAGGGGTATTAAACTTATAAGACGAATATAATAAAGTAATAACAAAAGATGAAGAAACAACGTCAACGTATACTGCAAATTGTAAGCGAATATAGAAAAAAATTTAAAGATGTCAGTAAGACGACACTGGCGGAAACTTTTTAAAAGTGATTAAAACAAACTATTTGGGTAAATAATAGGGTCAGTTCTTAGGTACAATTTATTAATATTATATTACTATAATACCTAAATAATATGTATACTCTCTTTCTATGTATACAGTGGTAGAAAAGTTTTAAAATTTAAAAACCTTTGTATTTTATTCCATTGGCGGCACCATTTTGGATTAATTAAATGACTTAAGATTTTGCACACGTCCTTTTCTTGACGTTTACAACATTTTAAAAGGGCGAGACCAAAGGAAAAAAAAGTCGCAAAATGTGGGCCACCCTACTATACAGGTATGAAAAGAGCGAGAAAGATTAATCTAAAATCACCATTACTAGTAAGGAGCAAGCTATAGTAGAGATTATTTAAAAAGAAAGGGCAATAAAACCTGCAACAAAGAAAGCTACAGCTTTGTATCATCTTTCTTTCTTCTAAACAAATCATAGGCATGGAATTAGCAAGTACCAACCCTTAATTACCTCTCTTTGTCAGGTGGGAGAAATTAAAGCGGAACAAAGAACCTTTTGCCAGGTACTCAAAAATTCAGGTACGGGATAGGAATTTTGGTGTTTATTCGACATTCGAATATTTGGTGTAAAATATTTAACGCTGAGACACGGAAAATTATTTTAAACGTTTTGGAATATTTTCAAAATAAAAAAGAAAATAGCCTTCAGCCAATTTAAGCTGTGAAAATGCACTTCAGCAGTCTGTAAGACTAGTGAGAAAACTGTAGCCAGAATCCGAAAGGAATATACAACACGAACCTCTCCCAGGGTAAGTGGTTTGAAATTTATTCACATATGAATACAGGGTGTCCCACAGTGGATGGCGTATTAGACGTTAATGAACCAAAGAATTAGGCGATTTTTATATTATATAATATATAAGGATTGTAATTTATTATATTCAATTTTAAAGTAATAAAAGAACATGTAGTCATAATATTCAATTTTCTTTTTAGGCTAATAGAGAAAAGCGTGCCAAAAAAACAAGGGATTTAACTGAGGCAAGGAAAACTCAATAAGGAGCGTTGTTTTTAATATGATTGCCACGCATAAGTATGTCACACGGCAAAAGCTAAAAGAGGAATTGCATGCCAAACAAATTACAAACAACTCTACATTAGGCCATTTGCTAAAGCATTTGGCATTTAAATTTAAAAGGGACAGTGGCAGGCGCTACATTAAGGAGAAACCGGATATTGTTTCAAAACGTATAGAATCTTTGAGACAATATACAGAAAACTTGTTATCAGAAACTCCATTAGACGTGGTTTTTATAGACGAAACATGGATATTTTAAAATGGTAGCGACCTTAGAACATGGCATGATGACAACATCAAATCAGTTTTAAATAAAAAAAACAATCAGACGGCAAAAGATATATAGTTTTGCATGCTGGCACCAAAGATAGCTTTATAGACGGGCAGACTTAGTTTCTTCTACTAAAAATAAAAGCGCTGACTATCATGACAATATGAACTACTATGTTTGAAAAATGGTTCGAAAAACAGCTTTTACCTCGGTTCAAAAAACCCTCGCTTCTTGTTATGGACAATGCAAAGTACCATTCACGGCTCAGCGAAAATCTGCCAAACGCTTTAACGAGAAAAGCTGATATCATTTTCTGGCTACGAAGCAAAAATATCAATTTTATGGAAAACGCACTCAAACTGAATTGCTACAAATAGTAAAACAATACAAAGCAGAATTAGGATATGCCGTGGTTGAAAACGACATTTCTGTATCTTCAGATTCATATTAACTTCTTTGTATGTAGTTGTATGTTTATTTCTTTATTTTTTTATAAACCACCCCAAAGACCAAATTCTAAAGCCGCCTGAACATAAAAACTATAAAAAACAAAAATATAAAATATTACGATTATTAATAAATTAGCTTATTATAAATTATATGTAAATAACACATAATTTCAATAATACTGGTTTCATTTTTAATTTTTACTTAACTTTTCTAAAATAATACATTCCGGATCTGACCCAATATCCCACCAGCATTCACCACAGATATCAATCAGTTTATAAAAGGATACAAAATACACCCTCATATTACATTATACCTCTCTTCCTCAGGTACACGCTTGGGTACCTGGTAAAAGATAGAACACTAAGACTTATGTGATTTATTATTTTACTCTCTTTGAAGGGCGTCAACTGGATATTTCCTTTAATATATAATATAAGTATATTCAATAACTAGTTAAGAAACATAAATTACGAATTAACAATTATCACAGCAGTTGCACTCGCAATTCTTGCACTGTTTATGGCAAGATGAGTTTTATTGTTGTTAGAACTTCCATGGTTGTTAAAAAACATTTTTAACATTGAAAATGTTTATATTATCGCACGGGCACTTTAGTATGGGTACGGAATTCGAAATTCTTGCGTTGCATTTGTCCCTGACGTCACACCGAATTAACATGATCGGGAGTAAACGTATGGTTTCGCTGGAGCAGTTAGCGGTTGCGGATGGCGTTCTCGATCGAGCTTAGCAATCGGCCGTCGCGTCGCCACAAAAAATAAAAAAAAAATTTATTAACTTTAGACTTTGGGCACCGAATGAATTTCAGTTTCACTCTTTTAACTTTGTAGAGAACATATTATTAGTGTTAACAAGTGTCAACAATAGAGTACTCAAAAAATAATTACAATATTATCCAAGAATCTAAGCATTAAAAATAAGAGGATAAAAACTTTAAAAGTGTAATTAATTATAGTTTAAGGGCAAGATAGTACTTAATACAAAATTGTCACAGTTCTTATAAAATAACTGAAGCCGGGGTTACATTGTTCTGACGTGTTGTTGTTACTGTTATTTGTTCTACATTACCCAAGAAAATATTTCGATATACGAAAAAAACGAAGATCGATATTTATTTGGAGAATATCGTACGTTAGTTACTTTTTAAAGATGAAACGATGACATGTACCTTAGGATGCCGAGGATGGTAAGGAAGTGTATTGAACATCTTTGAGACGTGGTAATTTAAGGCAAATATAGATTTATTTATTCCGTGATAATTGTCCTTGTACAGGGTGTCCCATTTTCAACATATTTATAGATCTCCGCAATTGTTAGTTATATCAAAAAAGTAATATAGGTGCCATGTGCTCTTTTTGGGTTAAACTTAAAATGGTAAAATTAAAATTTGAAAATTTTCGCTCGCTTAAGAAATACGGGGGAAAATAAAAAAAATGACAATTTTAAAATTACCCTATATTTTCTTAGTTAAAAGAGATACAGAAAAATGTTTTTTACAAAAGTTTCTTTATAATGATAGTTCAATAATCTGACGTTTTCAGAATAAGTATACGGGGTCAAGTAAAAAAGTTATCGGACCTAACCTCATTTTTTTAAATGGAACACCCTGTATATTTTAATCTATAAAGATAGCATTTTAAATTGTCTCCTCAAATATATAACACACCATGGATGATATTGGTTTCCTAGGCGATTTATTTAAACTTTATTACTTTGAAACGAAATAAAAGATTCATATTAAGGTAAAAAATAACGGGAATCATCGCAAATGTTCCAAAGCTCCTCCGTTGTTTTCAATGCACTCTTGACATCTTTTCCGAACGGATTTTAAGGCATTCATGATGTGTAATGGTTTTATTTCTGCAAAGGCCTCAGGAATTCTTTGATCAAGTTGTTCTCGGGCTAAAATGACTTCTTTATAAATTTTATTTTCCAACACTAACCAAAGAAAACAATCTGGAGGTGTTAGATCCGGAAATCGTGGTGGTCACCTTATAGGTCCATGTGTTCCTATCCAACGGTTTCTAAAGTGAGTATTTAAATACTCTCTTATTCGAAGAGCGTTATGGGTAGGGGCGTCATCGTGTTGAAAGTAAATCTCTATTACTTCATTTAAAGGAACATCATCAAGGATATCGAATCCATTTAAATTTTCTTCAAAATAGCAATACACCAGTTTGTTTTGAAACAAAAAACAGCTTATATTTACCCCAAATCGACCTTGTTGGCGAACAGGTCTTACCATGGGATTTGTGGAGTTCCAATGTCTTTCATTATAACGGTTATGAATACCGCAACTTGTAATCCGAGATTCATCTGACCAAATTATTTTTTGGCGAAAAGAACGATCCTCGATAGATTCATTTAAAAACCAGTGACAAACCTTTCGCAACCTAACATCTGCAAATCTCAAATCCAAGACGATAAAAGAATCGATCCATGAAAAGCAAATACACTATGCATTTGGTCATATTTTAGTATCTTGCTTTTTTCCCTGACTGCATCATGATCATTGCATAGCCCAATCTGATGGCTCAGTCTCATCCAATACCCACTAAAAGTGCTAAACGCGCCTAAAGAAGTTTTTACTTCAATAAAAGTTGAGCTACTACTATTCAAAGCTATCACAGGATATTACCTCATTATTGGCCTCGACAAATCCTAACACGCTTGTTTCTTCATTTTCCTTGTTTTCTTTATTATAAGCTTTTGATGTCGGCATCGTAAAAGAGCTGTATGTTTTTAAATTATGTTCCAGTCGTCGGAATATGTCCTTAAATGGTTGCCGTCTTTCCGGATAGCGAACAAAATATAAATTTTGCGCCATTTCTTCATTTTTTCCCACTTTCAATATATACTGCTTTTGTTTCATGGCCTACTGTGGTTTAAAGTAATAAAGTTTAAATAAATCGCCTAGGAAACCAATATCATCCATAGTGTGTTATATTTTTGAAAAGAGAATTTAAAATGCTGTCTTGTTAGATGAAATATACAGGGTGTTACATTCAAAAAAATGAGGTTAGGTCCGATAACTTTTTTACCTGGCCCTGTATACTTATTCTGAAAACGGCAGACTATTCAACAATCATTATAAAGAAACTTTTGTATAAAACACTTTTCTGTATCTCTTTTAACCATAGACATCCTAACTATTAGACCGAACAATAACAAATAAACGTGTTGTCATCATTGTATTCCAGTGTAAAGTAAATCAACATTCAAGCTGCTCCCCTCCGCTTGGTCTGCCAGACTTACGCCACAGAAAACGTAGTTTTCTGGGCTTACTCTGTTAAAAGTACTTCTATGATTTACTAGAATAACATGTGTGAAATATATAACATTGCCTAAAATCTTGTAAAAAACCTGTAGTATGGCAACGCAGTAAAAAAGAATCCGCCCAGATCCCATCGTTTTCGTGGCCATCCGCATCGACTCGGCAATACTCGGCATAACGGATGCTCCATTTCATTTGTGACAGCGTTTTTCTGTGGGTTTTCCTGGAGTTTTGTCAACCTAACCTTCATTGTTCTGTGGTTTTGTCGCATGCATATGTAAAGGCAGCGTAATCCCCACTCCCGACCCCACCTAGCTCCTCACAGCGTCTCGCCACCAAACGATTTTGGCATCACAATTTTATAGCATTTATGAATGGCGTGTCGGATCTATTGTTACGATGCCTATGCTTTTAACTAAGAAAATATAGGGTAATTTTAAAATTGTCAATTATTTCATTTTCTTGCGTATCTCTTAAGCGAGCGAGAACTTTCAAATATTGATTTTACCATTTTAAGTTTGACCCAAAAAGAGCACATGACACCTATATTACTTTTTTGATATCACACACAAGTCATAAGAAGTAGGAAAGTAAGCTTAGTGGTTTTCAAAGACTAGTTTTCTAAATAAATTACAATTAATCTACTTAGAACTCCCTAAAAGTTCCAAAGATTTAATTTAAAAATTATTGACAAAAGTGGGGGCCAACAACCACATCCAACGAGAACTAAACAGGGCCATATTTTTAGCTCCATTATTAATAAAAAAAAAGAAGAAAATAGTAGTCATGAGTATTTTTCTCATAGAATTTACACAAACAGTACCTTTCATTTGCTTATGGTGATAACTTACCTAAGTTCCCCAACGGCATTCTGAACCTGGTTTTGATTATTAAACATGGCGTCCACTTCATGTCTTCTGATGGTGTCGACATACCCACTGGCAGGCGGTGTCTGCCCAGCAGGTGGAGGGGGAATATTAGCACCTACAGCACCTGCTTGTTGGGATATAAGGCTCATCGTTCTTTCCTAATATAGTAATGGAATTAATGAATAAGTTTTGAAAATGCCGTTAATGAAATATCTAATCAATTGCTTAGTTCTTATAGTGGTTTACCATTATCCCAATGACTTTTTTTCTCTACTTGACTTTCATAGCTATACTCTTATTTTCTTCAATAAATAATTTACTTTTACCCCACTTAACCCTATCCTTATACATTACATTTAAATTACTCTATAAACAATTAAAATGAAAAACATAAACTCACCTGCTTGCCAACCACTTCATCCAATTTTTTATTTAACTCCCTAATTATTTCATATATTTGATTTTGGCCCTGGAAAATCTGCCTAAGTTCTCGCTGGCTATCTGATTCATACCAATCTTCCAAGTCTGGTTCTTTCTGGAATAGAAAAAACGTTATAATATGTATATGTTTAAGTAATTTATATTTATATAAATAACATCTCCATCTACATCCTGTTTAAATATGGTTCAAGAATTTGTACTTACATTGTAATTTATTTTATTATGTTAAATCAAAGAAATCGTTCATGTCGCTCAAAGAGACTTGGCGCATCTGTAATTACTCTTAGTACCTACTCTATTTTGAAATTTTTGTATTTTGTAAGCAGCGGGTATATGCCGCCCCGCAGTTTTTGCGCTTTGGCGATACGTTCGTTCGATAATGGGGTCAGTTACTATTTTATCGTTTACCAAGTCCTTGACGTAGGATATTGGTTTACTGGATCCCCTTGTTAAAGTTCTTGTAAACTTGTAAACTGAGTTGTGCTCAATCTGCAAATTTTTAATTAAATATGTTGAAGACGTACAATCATGACTGAGGCAATTTAAAAAAAAAACGCGTAAATCTCCTACACTATACATGTAGAATTGTAATAAATATTGTAAGATATAGGGTGTTCCATTAAAAAAAAATTATGGTCCTACTTTTTTGAACCACCCTGTATACTTCAAAATAATTTTATAATATATATTTGCTTATACCCTACAACTTGTGTAAAAACTTTTTTTTATATCCTATTCAAGCTCTATTAGCATTTATCGTTTATTGCGAACTTATAGCGTAGGTACCGTTTTCGTCAGTCCCTTGAGGTTCCTTATAAGCCGATATTACTGTACACATTAATTGTTCTTATTACTGTTTTGGTTTTAATTATTTAATAATTTATAATAAAAAATCGAAAAATGATAAAAATATATATTCTTTAATATTTAAATTAAGGCGATACCTACATTAAATTTAAATATAAGAAACCATAATCATTCTTTATTAAAAAAAAAAACATGATTTTCCTCCCCAACTGGCATTCACAGCAAATGAAATGTATTATATGAAATAGTTATCACTTAGCAGAGAAGACCACTATTTGGTAAAAAAACAAATTTAATGAATTAGAATTAAGCAAAAACACCGAGAGACACGAGAAAATTAAAAAAGTAAACTGTCATGCAACAGTCAAGCATAGAAGTCAGTGTCAGTATGTAACAATCTTTTGATTGTTTCAACTTAATTAATTGGAATGAGCCAATTTAAGCATTCAGTATCCTTAATAATTCAACTAAATATTAAAAGTAAACTGGCCCGACCGTATCGTGCCATAGTAGGTTCCGCAGATCGATTTTATCGACGTATTGGTTCGCGCGCCACTTCACGGGTGAGATTTCTACGCATGCCAGGTGATCTGATGTCAGGGAGAGGAAACAAAACTATCGTTCGCGGTCGTTGCCAGCCTTTTGCACGTAGTATTCCCTTGAAGCCAGATTTAAATGGCGTGAGAAATCACATTGGTAAATAAAAGGCACCGAGTGTGTCACAGACTTTTCTGGATTAATTTTTACCACGTAGTGAAGCGTAACATCCATTGGGGGGATTTGTTTTCTGGCCAAATCAAGGAAGAAACCAGTCCAACAGGTAAAATAGTGATGCAGTTCGATTGTAGCGTGGTTTTGACCTTCACCATTTTGTTTGTTTCAGTTTTTTTTTCTTTTCTACCTTTTTTACTGTTTTTACTCTTAACTTGGGATTTTTACTTTTTTCACCTTTTTACCCTTTTTATCAAGGTTTTTTTGACCCTTTACATTTCTTAGGGGTCATTCAAGTATTACGTAGGCACTACAGGGGGGCGGGGGGGGGGGTCTTTGCTTTGCATATTTTTAATGACATGGGGGATGGAGGGGGCTGGATGGTGATTACGTCAGCAGGATTTATTTTTTTACTTTTTCGGATTTTCTACAAAATTTAGTCGATTTTAGTTTGAACACATAATAATAATGGATACGTTTACTCGCTTAGAACCGAGTAGGGGAATTACCGCGCCACTTGTCTCTAAATTTCTTTCGCCAATCTATTGTTTCGTTTCGGTACGATTGACGATTTGACGTGTTGTAAGTTAATGTTTGTTTTACCATTGATTCACAGCTTGCTACAAATTGTAAAATGTAGAAACACAGAATGCTGTCGTCCAAGAAGTGGCTTATTTAGATTACTAGACAACAGGTTTCTCCCACCACCAGTAAAAGTAAAACAAACAGTTGATGACTTGATTTTGGATGATGGAGGGCAATTTCTCAATCTTCCAGTCAATTTAGCTCTACATTTGAATTCCTCACGTCGAACATGCAATATGTGTGGTCTTTTATCATGCTTCCGTCAAGTCATTAAATCGTCACATCGAGAAGATCAATAAAAAAGTAAACACGCACACTGAAACGAGAGTAAGACCTTTAAGAGTGGCTGCTCGTCGTGCTAACGAATTGATGTGCATAATACAAAATTTAGACTAGCACCACGATGTTGAATGGCTCGAAGAGAACGATGTCGATATTCCAAAATCACACGAAAGTGAGCAGACACACAACATTGAGCAGCAAACATGCGATGTCATCGAATACTTAGAGTCATGGATTCGTGTGTCATGGACTGAGGACTGTTAATTTGAATTAATATACCAAAATTTTAAAAGAAGCTTGTTTTGTTCGTTAATCTATTAAAATAATAACTGAATACCATGTCAATAAAATTTGCTTAAATAAATATTATGTAGACTTATACCTGCTGCTCATGAATCAATAAAGAAACCAGAACACATTGAAAAATGCATGTACCAATGTTTACGTAAGCATGGGAAGGGGGTGGGTAAGAACTTTGCTTACTTTTGCTGAGGAAGGGGAGGAGGGTTAATAATTGCAAAAAATCTGCTTACGTAATACTTGAACAGGCCCTTACCTTTTTCATCAAGATTCTTATTTTTGCCTTTTTTATTCATCAAGTTTTTTATTTTTGCCTTTTTCTTTATCAAGTTTTCCCTGACTTTTATTCTGATTTATCCTCCTTTACATTCATCTCATGTTAATATATTTTCTCCCATTTTATATTATCGTATTCTATCCAAATCTATCCTATTCTACCTTATTTAATTAATTCCACCTATTTTCATTAAAACCTTAAATTCCACAAATTCCCTTTTACGACAAGCGAATCTCGTTTGTATCCTGGTGTGGACGTCTGATCCACGTAATTGTAGCGTACCCCGGTCAATTGTTTGCAGTGGACGGTGGGCGTGGAGTTCCTTGGTGTAAAGCCGATTATATGGGAGCCACGGCCATTTTGTTTGACAACGTTCTCCAGTTCACCGCCATTTTATTGTGAACCTGTTGCCGGCCAGCAACTAGAAGCGTCACTGGAGAGGCTGCAAGGTGTTTGGATCCGAAGGAGCTTAGTTAAAAGAGGAGTAACTTTTTAATATTTCTTTAATGTGAATTTATTACCCAAGGCGGAATTAACCGCGTATTTAGTTGAGAATCTTGATGAACAGTTTATTATTTTTATTTTCATGAACCTTAATCCTAAAGAGGACCCTAACGTGCAAATAAAAAATCTTTTAAAATCAGTACTGTCCATTTTTATCGTAACATTAACATATTGTTGTCTTTTATTATTAAGTAATTTTTGTTTAAATGTTAAGTGTACTGTAGAGCGAAGGCTACCTTTTAAGTGTAGGCCATAACTACAATTATCATCTATAGCTTGGAGTTGCAATGCTTAATGTGATGTTTTCTGCTTTCCCTTAGTAAATTTAATAAATAAGCTCTATTAAAACTTAATCTGTACTGTTTGTTTTATTGTATTCTCTTTCTTTGTCTAAATAGGAAATTTTCCATTGATCAATTGGCTTATCAAAGGTTATTAATTTATTAGCATTCTGGTTCAAAACCATTTTTCTTTGTTTAATAAATTTATCTTTCATTGACCCCTTTGGTCTTTAATCTTCTTCTATTTTTTGGCAGTCCCTTTGGCTCTCTGGCGCCCAGCACTTTCTGGAGAATCATAAATAATACTCACTCAAATCAGGAATCCCGACCCTGTTCTAAAACCGACACGACTATACCTGAGTAGCCGCGGTTTAATCGTTGAGCAATGAAAATATTATTATTATTATTATTATTATTAATTCACTAACTAATCACCTAATAATCAATTTCTTTTCAAATTCTATTTTTATTTTTATTTTTTCATTGTTACAAGTATTGTCAAAAAGCCATTTAATGTTTTTGTAATATTTCAACTAAAATGCTGGACAATGATAACCTAAATTAATTACATATCCGATAATCGGATTAAAACATTGAATCTTAATAAATAATATGCTTGAGTAGCCAAGGTTATTAATAAAATTTCAATTTAAAATAATTTAAAAAAAATTATAGTATAAATGTCAAATCCTCACGCTCCTTTAATTTGACCTTTTTTTATTTTATTTTACTATTTTACGGTTCGTCGGCGTATCTGAGGCCATCTTGAACCGGTCATCGACCGTACGGTTTTTAAACGTGCGGTCTACCGACTGGGGAGTGTGAAACGGCACCTTCATCCTACGAGATATCCGATCTCATCCGGCCTGTCCGTCGTGAATAGGATGGTTTTGATGTCGATTCATTTTACACTCTTCCCTATATGTTATAATTTCAAACAGATCCGTCAATTTATAACAAAGATACAGCTACTTGAGCCACATCATAACACTGCAGAGAGCTTTGTCCTTAAGAAATGATATAAGCCACAGAGTTCAAGAGTTCTCCAATTCAATGCTTGCCATACCTACCTCATTTGGATGTTCTTTCCTATATTCTTCTTTTTGTTGTTCGAGCTTTTGTTGATACTCTTGATATTCTTGCTGCAATTTTTGTTGATCAGCGTTTGGATCTAAAAAAATATATTTATTTCAAATCGTGATTCTGTGGGTACATACACCAATTACAGGCCAAAGAAATTAATCAGGGTTGTTATAAACGGAGCAGCCCCTCCACACCCATGAATATTTTTTTAAGTAAAACCCCGGTGATTTAATGTAATAACTATTGAGTTTTAGTTTTTACAAGACTTATTACATTATTTCATTATGATAAAAATGAATGATAAAAATATAGGGAGTCGGTAGAGAAGAGATGAACAGATGCGTCAAAGCATATGTACATCGTTTTGTCACTAACTACATAGGCTGGTTGACTATTTATTTATTTATTGCCAACTATACGGGTAACCCCATTACATTCAAAAATAACAATATTAAAATTAGAACAAGTCTACAAACTACACAAAGGCTATATTATTAGCAGTATGAAACGATCAGTTATACACTAATCAAAACGAAAAAAGAGCCACTAACTTAATTTAATATAAATTGAAACTTAAAAATGTATGTCCACCACATATAGTTTTTAGAAATGAAAGAAAAAAATTAGTTATTTTCTTTGTTTTTCTTGTATTCGATTAAAAAGCAAAACATGATAACATTTGGAATTACACATTTACTCCGTTATTGAATTTCTGTCGATATTTACGTCAAAGTTTTTAAGAATTAATGATGGATTTTGATGTGCTTGGAAGGCCACGAAGGCATAGAGTGTATCTCACAGAGATTTAAATTGCTAGGGCAGTAACTTTGATTCAAGAAGGTTAATCAAGACGCCGTACAGCAGAAATTTTAATGGTAATTGTGCTGCCATAAATAGAGCCTGGATCAGACATGAAATGTATGGAGTTGTTAGAAGACAACCTTATCCGCATCGTGCAAGGGCGACTGCAGCTAGAGAGGATCGACTTTTACAACTTTGGACCATCAGGGAACGTTGAAGTACTGCTCGAACGCTACAAAATGAGTTGCTAGAAGCTACGGGTACAAGAGAAAGTACTCAAACTATACGTAATCGGCTTCACGAACGTGGGTTGAATGCAAGAAAGCCAGCTAGAGTATCTCCTTTGAGCCCTGAACATCGGATAGCCAGACGCTTGTTTGCAGAAGAACACATGAATTGGAACATGGCACAATGGAGTAACGTGATGTTTACTGACGAGTCTAGATTTCTTTTAAATCATATTGACGGACGTCTTAGAATCTGGAGACGACCAGGCGAGCGCTTTTTGGGTTCCACAATTCAAGAAAGCCAGGCTTTTGGCGGTGGCTCAGTTATGGTTTGGGGTGGGATAACTTTAAATGGCCGCTCTGACCTAGTAGTTATTCGGCGAGGGCCGATGACGGCAGAGAGGTACATCAACGAAGTTCTTGAACCACATATTGTCCCATTCGCAGAAAATATGGGTCCAGAATTTATCCTTCAGCAAGATAATGCGACACCACACGTGGCCAGGATAATGCAAAATTATTTGACTGTCCACAATATTGAGGTTATGGAGTGGCCAGCGAGGAGTCCAGATTTAAATCCCATTGAAGACATTTGACCAACACTTGGGAAGCGCTTGAAGGATCGTCAGCCACTAAGAAACCTACAACATGTCGAGGAAGTTCTCGTGGAAGAATGGGAACAGCTAGGTCAAGAAGCTATTCGAAATGTCATTGAAAGCATACCTCGACGTTGTGCAGAAGTTCGGCGAGTTAGAGAAGCCCATGCACGCTATAAGTTTTATTTGAAAACAATTTGTAGCCACGCTGTTATTATTAGTTCTAATAAATCTTTTACAACCCAGTGTGTTTTTATGTAAATGTTATAGATATTATTAAAATTTTTGGAAACTTTAGGATAAATGAGCATCCTCTTTATGTCATAGTAGAAAGTTCAAACTTTGCCAGAATAGTCCTATGGATATGTGTAACAAAATGTGGGGGGTAGCCTGGTGTATAAGGAGAAAACTTTTTTTTTCTATATAACCGTGGACCACACTATTCTAAAGATTACATTATTGTTAAGGTTTGTGCCTGTTATAACTAACAAGACATTAGATTCTTTTTTTTTAATAAATTTAAACATTTTTACCACATAAATCCCTAAGGCCCGCCTTAAAAAAAGTGACTGCATTAAACCTCATTTTGGAAAATGATGCATAAAAAAAATAAGCAGGCAGCCCAAATTTGCATAATGCAAAACTTACTTTGCTGACCGGGCATTGTAGCACCAGGCGCTCCATAACTGCTAGTCAAAAAGTGGATGACGTCGTGGTCATCTGCCAAACCTCCGGTGGCAGCTGAAACCCCGAAATATCCATTCTTGGGAAGTACTACATTTTCCACCCGGAAACATAGTTCGTAATCTTGTTCATTGTTCGTCATTCCATTGTGCATTTGTAATGTTAAGACATTGTTGTAATAGTCGATCTTAGCCTTAGTTGGAAATGGCTTGTTTCTAAAGTCCCTCAAACAGCCTGCCAGTTGTTGAGTTGTACCATCGCTAAAAGAAAGACATTATGTATCAAATCTTCAACTTCTTTAAGTTCCTTATGATTTGGGCCGGGTGGTACGTTCGAGCGCCGCGAGATATCTATGTTATTTCTGGGCAGATATTCTGAGTGTTAATTGATCTCGCGTAGATATTTAAGAGAGTGATAGTGCTCGTCAAAATAGAAAAAAAAATAATCATAAACGTGCGGTCAAAAAGGCTTCATATTAGCTTTAACTTTTTTTTAGTTTTTTTCGTTTTTCTCCCACATTTTCCGCGCAAATTATTTAAAATTTGATACACTTATTAGTTTAGGTGTATTCAGTTTAACTATTTGTGTTCTATTACTTAAATATGACTTCAAAAGTCGGAGAACTTTACCCCTTATTCCTATTAATTCCATTTTGTTTACTAATATGTTATGATCAACTGTATCAAAGGCTTTAGATAAATCTAGGAAAACTGCCAGAGGTTTATTGTTATTATTAAAACAATTTACAATATAGTGACTTCATATAGGGCAGTATCGGTACCATTCCCTCCCTAAATCCATATTGCGAAGCAGACATTAGCCAATTTGTATTCAAAAAGCTACACAGTCTCCTTTTTATACATTTATCTATGATTTTACAAACGGGACTAGTAAGGGCAATAGGTCTATGTTATTAATATCAATTTTTTTCCTCCCTTATGCAACGGTATGATCACAGTTTTTTTTTAAGATATTAGAAAAAACTCCCGTTTCAATATTTCAAACAAACACAATACACCCTATATCATTAACTGTGCCTTTTAAACTACTAAAATATTGATATTAATAAAAAAAGAGATTAACAACATAAATCAAGGGCGCAAGTAAATATTTATAGTTAAATTTCATGATGGTGTTAGACATGCCAAAATCATCAAATGAAGAACTTTTTAAAGAGTTTATTGATGCAATAATTTCTTCATCAATAATAGGATACAGAAACATTGAGCCTGGAAACTGTGCTTCATTCAACAAGAAATCCGGCACATTAGTTGGCCTACTTATTTTATTAGCTAATATTGCTCCTATAGTACTAAAGAAATCACAAAGTTCATTTGCGATAGATGGCTGATCACTCAACTCATGGTTATTGCTATCCCTCAGGGCAGTAATGCTAGTTTTAGTTTGGATATTATTCGTCGCTTGTTTAATTATATTCCAAGTCTTTCTGGGATCATGATTTACATCAATTAATTTCTGTTTACTTTTTATTCAATACTAATGTGTAGTTATTTTTTTATCTCAAGGACAGATTGTTCGATGTTGTCAGATCAAAATTTCCCTAAAAGTAGGGA
The DNA here is from genome assembly GCA_963920685.1 of Polydrusus tereticollis. Classification (NCBI taxonomy): domain Eukaryota; kingdom Metazoa; phylum Arthropoda; class Insecta; order Coleoptera; family Curculionidae; genus Polydrusus; species Polydrusus tereticollis. Next base: position 168,364,917 of record OY987326.1, on the reverse strand, counting down.
AATATACGCCGCCTTAATTCTGACGGTACACGACAAACTAAAGAAGGTATAAGAACTGTCCACCTCCTCTTGCTAATATGCAAGAATCAACTCTGAATTATTTCACATGAAGCTATAATTCTATTCCTTAAATCTTTCTCTGTCTGGATAGGCGTCTGATACACCAACGATTCTATGTCCTCAGAAAAAAATGATCTAGACAATTTAAATCGGGGGACTTAGGGGGCCATGGTTGAGGTGCACCTCGACCTATCCAATGGTTGCAGTGTTGATTTAAAAACTCCCTTACCACCAAACTGAAATGTAGCGGTGCATCATCATGCATAAACCATAACTGGTTTCTTAGTTCAATTGGTACCTCTTTTAACAGCACCGGGAGTTCCTCTTCTAAAAATTGACGATACTATTGCCCGTTTCATCTTCTGGGCAGGAAAAATGGCCCCACCAAATAGTATTCAATAATGCCAGCTCACACATTTTCTGTAAACTGATTCTGACATTCGACTACCGCATGAGGATTCTCTTCTGCCCAAAGATGATTGTTATGAAAATTTTTGATAACACCATCATCACCAAAAAAAGTTTATTTTCGAAGATTTTCGGCCAACATTTGAACGATTTATCGATAAGGATACATTAAATTATTCATCAAAATTTTCCAAACAAGCACAGATGAAATGTTTAAAGTTGCCGCAAGTTTTCTTGCACTTATACCTGGTTCGTTTTCTACAGCATTCAGGACTGCTTCCTTAATTTCGATAGTTCTTACAGTACGATGTCCAATGAGTGGATTTCTTGAAAGTCCCATTTTCGCACAGTAGAATGTGTACTCGTGCAAAAGTTCGTGAATCAGGCTGTCTTCGATTTGGATAATGCTGCCGATATAGCCGTTTAGCTTCAAAGAAATTACCATTGGCAAGACCGTAATCGAAATACATATCGGCATATCAAAAATTAGGCTTTTTTGATCACCTGTATTTTTTTCCTATTTTGACGAACACTATCACTCCCTTAAATATCTATGTGACATTCATTAACACCCTGTAGAGCACTTTGTGTTCCTTTTCCTTTCGTTAGATCCTAGACTCCCTGACGAGCCTTGATACGGCGAAACACGCCTTGAGATAGATCTGGCGAAAAGTAAAGATGAATCTTAGAAAATGTAAAAGCGTTACATTCCCAGATTGTGAGCTCTTTTTTTTATTAATATAAATATTTTAGTAGTTCTTTAAAAGGCACAGTTAATGGTATAGGGTGTATTGTGTTTATTTGAAACATTGAAACATCAACACAAAATTTAAATTATTGATTCAGAAATAAAAAGAAACATGACAATATACTGTGTCTACATAAAGTAAGGAACAAATCCATTATTTAATAATCCAAAAACATTTCGTAAAAATCCTCGGACACGTACACTATCGAACAAAAATAGAGCAACACTTTCGAAAAATGAAAGAAATCTCGATTTTATAATATTAAATGCATGATATCGTATTTAAATACATCGTGTCTTAAATATCAAAGTAGGCTGCTGTTATCGGCGGCAACGGCTTTTTCCAACAATCAAAACAAATGAACTGATATTGACGTAAACTTTCAAATACAGTATTGTAATGCGTGAAAAGTAAAGCAACATTTTAATATTTTCCTAAAAAAGAAAGGTTTTCGTGAAAGTAAAGGTTAAAATATTTTTGCAAAGTTTATTTTATGTTTAATTGATATTTCTGTGCTGGATTAATCATGCCGAGAGGTATTCCAATTTCGAAAGAATTAAAGCAGAGAGTAGTGAATGCACGCTTGAAAGGTACAACACAATGCCACAATGTCAAGACGGTTTGTTTTACCAAGATACAGCGTATCCAAAATAATTTCAAGTTACATTCATAGGGGACACTTAGAGAATCTACCGAAATCGGGAAGGCCGAGAAAAACAACAATTTGAACAGACAGGCGCATTAAAAGGATTTCTCAAAACGATCCTTGGATGTCTGCATCTAGAATTATTGCTGAAATTCCCAAAATTATGGTTAGTCCACGGACAGTTCAAAGAAGGTTGGTAGATGCAAAGTTATTTAGTAGACACCCGGCTAAAAAGCCCCTTATTTCGGTAAGAAATAGAGTGGCTAGGCTTGAATTTGCACGTCGACATTTACATTGGACAGTAGACGAGTGGAAAAAAGATTTATTTAGCGATGAAACGCGTTATAAAATTTTCAATTCTGATGAAATGAAGCGTGTAAGATGGCGAATCAACACAAGGTTTAATCCCAAATACGTTACACCCACAGTTAAACATGGCAAAGGCAGTGTTTTTCTATGGGCTTCTTTCTCATGGAATGGGGTGGGTCCTTTAAACTTCATTAATGACACCATGGATGTATTTGTCTATCTATAGAGATATAATGCAAAATGTAATGTTGCCTTATGCAGAGTGGGAATGCCGTTGCATTTTATTTTCCAACAGGATAACGATCCAAAACACTGTTCACAAATCGTTCAAGAGTGGTTTCAAGAAAATAACGTTCGGGTCTTGCAGTGGCCGGCACAATCCCCAGGCCTTAACCCCATTGAAAATCTATGGAAATAAGTTAAACTGGAATTCGTACACAATTATGTCCAAATAAACAATCATTGGTAAATAAAATCAATGAAGTTTGGACAAACCTTCCCGAAAATACTGTTCAAAAATTGATTGCCTCAATGCCGCGACGTTGTCGGCAAGTAATAAAAAATAATGGATATTCTATTAACTATTAACATAATAGTTCTAGCTATTGTAATTATTAAATGTGTTTAATGCTTTTTTTATCGTAATATGTAAAATACAATACTGTTGACACAATTTGTTGCTTTACTTTTGTCGCACTTCATTTCGTCGATTTTTATAATTATAAATATTTCTCTACCTTCATTTTGTTTAAAGTGTACCAAAATATTGTGAAATAATACTAATATTGTGGGGATAATATTTCATTAAAATTAGCTGGGGATCACAATCATATAATTAATTTTTTAAATTCAAAGAAATAAAAGCACTTTGTTGCTCTAATTTTGTCCAATAATGTATATAATAATTTTTAATTGCGCATATTTTGACCTATAAATTTATTCTACAGGGTAACTCATGTAGTAGATATGACATTACCGACGATTTTCTTAAATGGAAACCCCTATATTTTAGTTTAGATCTGTAATCTCCAAGAACAGCTGATTTCAAAAACATAACACACTTAGGGCCTAAAATTGATAGTTTCGTAGCTACAGGGTAAAAAAATATTTTTTTTAAGAGTATTTTTAATTTAAAAAAATGAAATAAGCTATTTAATTAAGTGTTGAAATGGTCCTCCTTCTTATGCCTGGCAGTACCATCAGCGATCAATAAACTCTTGTTGGAATTTTATTATGGTTTCTTCTGAAATATTCCTGCATTCTGTTGTTATTCGATTTTTTAAATCGTCAATATTTGCAGTTCTTATTTTATAAACAACATTTTTCAGGTGACCCCACAAGAAGAAGTCCAGTGGTGTAAGGTCTGGAGACCTAGGGCGGCCATTCAATAGGCCCACATCTTCCAAACCACCTGTTCGGAAAAACTTGATTGACATAATGGCGCACTACTGCTGCATAATGTGAAGGTGCGCCGTCTTGTTGGTACCACAAATTTTCATCTAGAATTGCAGGATTATTTCTACTCGGATATAAGTTAACTAGCGTAGGGATAAGAAAGTCTTTAAGAAACTGAAGGTAATTTAGCCCGTTTACATTGTTGTCAAAAAAATATGGCCCCAATAATTTTGTTTTTCACTATACCCGCCCAAACATTAATTTTTTGAGGATATTGAGTATGATGCTCACGCATCCACCTGGGATTTTCTTGTGCCCACTATCTACAGTTTTGCCGGTTTACTTCACCATTTAATTTAAAAGTAGATTCATCCGAAAATAGGATATTTTCAACAAACAAAGGATCTGCGTTACATCTCTCCATTAATATTTGACAAAACTCCATTCTACGATCTGGATCATCTTTATTGAACTCATGAACCAGTCGGATTTTAAATGGGTACCATTTTTCTACCGTTAGAAGGTTATGAACGGTCATAGCAGCCGCCTCATGATCTCTGCCAATCTGGCGGACGCTGTTATGGGGATCTTCTTCTATAGCCAATAAAATATTTAATTTTTTATCATCCGGAATAGCTGGACGGCTTTTCCTGGGAAGATCTTCCACAGAACCCGTTTCTCAAAATTTTGTTTTAAGTTTACTCACAGTTGATCTAGTGATTGATTTTTCAAGGTACTTTGCGTTAAACAAAATACAAACTTCTTGTTGGGTACGAATCCTATCACCATATCCAATCATCATAAGAATTTCTATTCTTTGTTACGCATAGTAACTAAATATTAAAATTAATTTTATTACTTCTACTAAACTTACTAGAAAATTTCACTATAATGACAGCATAATGTCATTATCTAAATATGAATTATTTATACTACAAGTAATTTATTTAGAATTTTTTCTAATATAATTAACCTATTTGTTAATCTAAATTTAAACACAAAACAAACTGGATTTGGAGATTATTTTTCTTAATTATTTTAACACCCTGTATCTTAGAGGGTAAGCATTTTAGGGCATATGTCCATATGAACTTTTGATCTTAAAATGATGTCAGGAAATATGTCCTAGATATTCTTCATGTACTTAAGGATCACCCGGTATAGAAGTTTATAAATAACTAAATTCCACAATACTATTTATCAAATATATAAATATGAAGCTGTTAGGTTAACTTGGTATAAAGGGAAACAAATAGATATTTACTTTTGATGATCAAACAGTTTTGTTCCATCATTAAGTATAGCATAAATATACGGATTATTGTGCTTATTGTCATTGTCGAAAGAGTCGAAGAATATACCCAGTCCGTTCCATCGATCTGATGCACCAAATACTTCTCCATCATATGAGCCTTTGTTTTGGGCGTACCAAAAAGCCTAAAAATATGAAAATTAATTTAAGGGCATAATTTTTACTATGAAAAATGATTAATACCTAATTATTTATACAATACAGAGATATTTTTGTCCAGGGTTGGCGTCATTTCTCTCAAATAATTTAACTTAAGTGATTTCTTTTAAATTTGAACGACAGTTTTTTTCAGCTTTTAATCATAAATTGTTTAAGATGGGCAACAGTGCATAGGGATAGTCTATTTCAGTGGTTCCCGAAATGTTCGCGCAGTGTTGTATTAGTTCTAGTTTATTTTCTCAGCTAAGTTTTGCGAGTCTTGTATTTTTAATGATGGACCGATTTTATTGAACAGTAATAAACGTTGTGACAATGCAGATAAAGAAAATACATCCTCAACCATATTTCGTCTTTTGAAGGGTGTTTACGGACATATCAATAGAGGGGGGTTACCGCGGCAGTGTTTTGTGACTTATCAAAGGCCTTTGTCTGCGTGAGTCATGAGATACTGCTGCGGAAGCTCAGTCGCTATGGTTTCAGGGGAAAAACATTTCACTGTTTTGAATCCTATCTTGGGGGCAGAAATCAAAAGGTTTTCAGGGGTTCTGTTTGTTCTGAGAGCCGAGTGATTGACTGGGGAGTCCCTCAGAGTTCAGTGCTGGGACTAGTTCTCTTTCTCTTATATATTAACGATTTGGCGTCTATCGACATTGGGGGAGAGTTCACACTTTTCGCTGACGATACTACAATATTATGGCACTCTAACAATGCTCTTATGTTAAAAGATATTATTGCCTCAGATTTGGTTAAGGTCAGAGAATGGTGTGATTCAAACTTGCTGTCTCTAAACGTCGAAAAAACAAATGTAGTTGGTTTTAAGTGTACTATGGAGGGCTTGGTCATTGGTGATTCATCCCTTGTAAATTGCCCTAGTACTAAGTTTCTGGGCCTTGTCATTGATAGTGTCCTTAAATTTGAGAGTCATATCAGGGCACTGAGCAGTGTAGTAGTGTGTGTAGTAGTGAAGTAGTGAAGTCTTTGTTGCTCCATGCTTTCTCATTTTTCTACTGTGATTGTCACAAAACTTTACAATTTTTTTACATCGGAGTGCTTACAAAATTATATCGAATCTGAATACCATAGTTTCATCGTGCTCGTATGGCCCTACCAGTATTAATTGATTTAAAACGATCAAACAATAGACCTTTGCCCACAAAAAATAAGAAGGAAAGGAAAAAACATACTTTCTTATCAAGAACTCGTTATCGGCTGGTGGCTATATGTACGGCAATTATTCCAAATTTAGTGTAGGAGACTTTACCGTTTTATTATTCATTTATCCTACAGGTAAATGTTTGTTTAGTGGAGCGGATTTACTTCTAAACATTATTACTCGTTTTTACCAAATAAAATATGGATACGGAAATAGGATTTACCTGCTGTAGAACGAACAAATTTAGCAGTTACTTTTGCATATTATGTCATGGCGTCTTCCACCCTAGCTGTGTTGCGCGGAAATCTGGATTTAACGTCATTGACGGATATAAGATAGTCTGCTCCAAGCAATGCGGAAGAAAGCTTAAAGACGACACAGACAAACCCCGTTCGTGCGAGTCGGACGAGACTAATACAAGTGACATGAATGAAAAACTAGAATTATTGACCTCCAGATGCAACGACTTAGAAAATGACCTAAGTGCCAAGACCAGCAAATTAAAGCAGCACGCGAAGGATTTATTGCTACAGCAAGACAAAATAACTGAGAAGGACGCTATCATAACGAAACTCAGGTCTAAAATCTCAAGCTGTGACGGCCAAAAAGACCTGTCAAAACAAATAATTGACATCACTACTAAGAATGATGATATCAGGTTGGAACTACAAAAATACAAAGATGAACTTAAAGACACCAAAAGTAGTCTAAAGGAATTAGACATGTTAAAGCAGAACCTGTTGACCTCTATTGATACTCTGACAGCGGAAAACAACTTGCATCTGAACGAGATAAAAAAGTTAAAGAGTGAACTGTGTAATAGTACCAAACCTGTAGACGAACAATCAGCTGCTCACAATTTCACCTCATTCAATCATCCACCACATATCAATATAATAAAGCCTCAGATTCTTCTTTTTGGTAATAAGTCATGTGTTCTAGGAATGGGACGGCTAATTAAATCGCATTCCGGTAACAATTATGACATTAACTGTCAATATTCAAACACAGCATTCACCACAGAACGTCTCTTAAAGGAGTATTCTCCACTAAGTCAAAAATTTACCAAAAATGACTACGTTATTTTGTTTGCTGGTATAGTCAACGCTCTACAGGGAAAAACTATTGACGATGATGGCTGGAATATGATTTCTGATATATCCGCTAGAACAAATTTGATAATTGTTACACCACCATACTGCGACAATAGAAAAGTCTTAAACAACTTCATTTTTAACCTTAATCTGGACATTAGGACGCATTTACAACAAGATAATACTAAGTGTTTCTCCGTATCTACTGACAGCTTAATGTCAGCTTCCGAGCGAAACTGGAATGGAACCGTTAACTATGAAATCAAGCGCAGGCAGTCGAAGTTCATCTGCATTGAACTTATTTGTCACATGAAAGGTTTCCAAAATTTTTACCGAGAAGCTATTCAAACCATCCCACGATAATTACATCATCCCCTAGTCAGTACTTCGACAACTCTCCAATAAAACCAAGCTCTGGTGATAGACACATCACCTTCTCGTACCAAAATGTTCGTGGCCTAAGAACAAAAACTGTGCAGTTCCAGAAAGAAGTTTTAAACTCTAATTATGATGCAATTATCCTAACAGAGACCTGGTTGAGCGACGGCATAGCTAGTGAAGAGTTGTTCCCAAATAACTATGTTGTATATAGAGCAGATAGAAATCCAGATCTGACTAATAAGTCACGAGGAGGAGGCGTCTTAATAGCAGTTGACTGTACACTAGAATCTTCGATATATAAAGTACCAAATAGTGTCATCGAGCAGTTATGGGTCAACGTTCGGACTGGAAGTGTCAACAATATAGTGGGGACTGTGTACATACCACCTTCTTCTAAATCAACGGTCTACGATGAATATGTAAGATCAGTGAACCATGTACTTGATCACTTCCCTACCTCTAAAGTAATTTTGGTGGGTGATTTTAATTTACCCAATTACTCAAATTCATTTCTTCAAATTGATCACAATGACTCATTTATCAATGATCAAAATCACTACCTTAATTCTCTTAATACTGATCTCAATACAAATGTTATCTTCACATCTACGAACGAGAATGAACAGATTATCTTTGACTGTACTTGTTTTTACGAACTTCGTCAGTGTAATAATGTCAGTAACACCAATAATGTTATGTTAGATTTAGTATTCACGAATTACTCGGAGATCCGAGTTTCTTGTGATCCTTCTCCTTTAGTCAAGGTTGACAGGCATCACCCCGCTCTAGTTATTGAATTTTGCTCGGACGCTAGAGCGGACATAGCCTCGGATTTGCAATTTACAAAATATAACTTTCACAAAGCAGACTATAATAAATTGAATGATTACTTTGAACAAGTTGATTGGAGTTTCTTATATTGTATCGTTATTGATGACGCCATAGAAATGTTCTACACCATTTTGAACATTGCAATAGACCTGTATGTTCCAAAAACTAGGATCCCTACGACTAAATATCCTAATTATTTCTCAACTCATACGATCAATCTAATAAAAAGAAAAAACAAGGCATTTACAAAATATAGGTACTCTCGAGCTTCTTTGGATGAATCTACTTACAAAGGATTACGCTCTCAGTCAAAAGTCTCAATAAGGAAAGATTACGACACTTTTATTCAATCTACACAAAACAATATTCTAGAAAACAGTAAAGCTTTCTGGTCCTATATTAGATCTCAACAAAACTCAACTAGTTTCCCTGCTAGCATGACGTTTAATGATGTTGAGTCCAGCAATCCTAAAATAATCGCAGACTTATTTGCCACCTTCTTTCAATCAGTGTTCACGAAATCTGATCGCACGGCTTCTAATCCCCCATGCTCCCCCTTTGACAACAATCTAAATCTATACAACATTAACATTAACAGCTCTACAGTGTTTGAGAAATTTGCGGAACTTGACGATAAGAAGGGCGCAGGCCCGGATGGAATCCCACCACTTTTTATCAAGAATTGTGGCCCAACTTTGGCATTTCCATTAAGTTATCTTTTTCAGCTTTCTTTAAATTTGGGCCACTTTCCCGAAATTTGGAAATCAGCTTTTGTTACCGCAATATACAAGGGTGGTGAAAGAAGGGATGTGGGCAACTATCGCCCGATATCTGGTCTTGACTGCATGGCCAAGGTTCTCGAATCTATAGTCGCCGACGTGCTGTTGTCGAAACTGCATAATTTTCTCTCGGAACATCAACATGGGTTTATACCGGGCCGCTCTTGTGAAACCAATTTGTGTCTTTATTCCCACTACTTAACCACAGCAGTTGACTCTGGTGTTCAGGTTGACACAATCTATTTTGACTTTAAAAAGGCATTCGATAGGGTCGACCATAATATTCTTGCCCGGAAATTGAAATTATGTGGCATTGCAGGCCCCCTTTTGTCATGGATATTAAGTTACCTAAGTAACCGAACACAGATGGTAAAAATACATGGGACCTTGTCAAGAGAAATAAAAGTTACCTCCGGCGTGCCGCAAGGATCACACTTAGGCCCTATATTGTTTCTTATATTTATTAATGACCTTGCCGCTGTACTTAACGACTGCCAATTTCTCTTATATGCAGATGACTTAAAAATATTTAACAAGATAAACAACTCCAACGACTGTCTCCATATCCAGTTTGAGATTAACAAGATAGCGGAATGGTGTAGCACTAACAATATGGAACTCAATACCTCAAAATGTAAAGTAATGTCCTTTACGAGAAAAAAGACACCGGTTTTATATTCCTATTTTATTTTGGACTCCGCCCTACCAAGAGTAAACCTAATTAACGATCTTGGAGTTGTCTTTGACTCAGAATTGAGATTTAATGAACATATTAATTACATCTTGGCGAAATCTTTCAAAATGGCAGGATTCATAATGAGGCGTTGCTGGGAGTTCTCAAACACAGAAGTCTTAAAGTCACTCTATTACTCATTAGTTCGTAGTCACTTAGAGTACTGCTGCATTATATGGTCACCCTGCTATAAGACCCATATTAATCGAATCGAACGAATTCAAATAAAGTTCACAAATTTTCTGCTATATAAGCTCGGAATTGACAAAAATATCTACACTCACCAACAGCGATTACAGCTACTTAGCATAGACAGCCTAGAAACACGCCGAATATGTCTTACCATTCAATTCGGTTTCAGGATAATCACCAACAATATCGATTGTCCTGATCTCTTAGCACTAATTAACCACCGTGTACCTTCGCACGATACCCGTCTCACTAATACGTATTTAACAAATCGAAGCCGCACCGATGTCGGAAGAAATAATGTCCTAAATCGTATTATGCAATACTTCAATACATATTTACCCCCTTGCTTTGAAACTGATTGCACTCTAATGACTTTCAAAAGAAGAATTAGGTTACTGATTTCGTCTATCTAATGTACTTATAAACCAAAAGTATTGTGCAAATTGCAACTCCGACGTTGATGTGATTTATTGTCATCTCATTTCTGTTTTGTATAACCGTATTGTTTTATTGTCTTTATTATTACTTTGTACCTACCTCACATATATAAATGGTTTATTCCATATCTTATTAATTAATTAAGGCGTGCTGTGAAAAGGTTGTTTTGCCTTGTTCTTTCTATTTTCCATTAAGCGTACCATATTGTGAATATCTTTGTATTAGTGTTTTAATTTATTTTTCTTGTAAATTTTTGATGGCTGTAAAATTGATTTGTACCATTTGGGGCCTGCCCTGTAGTGTATTTGTTCAATAAATAAATAAATAAATAAATTGGCTTCGGCATGTTTCGCAGTCAAAGTGGTAGTCAATGAACTTGGTTCAAATATTGCGAAATCAGTTTACCACGCGCTAATAGAATCTCATCTGAGATATGGAGTTGCATATTGGGGGTTATCTAGTCAGCAACTGCTCGGTGTTCTGTTTGTTCTGCAGAAACGCGCAGTGAGATGCATTTGTCGGGCCAAACCCAGAGACTCATGCAGACCATTGTTCTTGCAGAAAAGAATATTGACACCAACATCATTGTTTATTTTGGAGACTGTCACTTTAATGTTTAAGATGAGATATAGGTTTTTAAATACTGACTCCTCCTATACGACACGACAATATCGTAATCTGCCTTTGCCAATACCATCTTCAACCCTTACAAAAAAATCGATTATATATGAAATTGTAAAAATATATAATCATTTACCTAATTACTTAAAGGACCTACAGTCACTTAAATTATTTAAAAGGTTTGTGACGCGGATGTGGTTGGAGAAGGCTTACTCTTGCCTGGAGGAATATTATTCCGATGTTCCGAGTTTTGTTTAAGGGTTTTATTTGATATCTTTAGATAATTGCTGACATACCGTAAATAACCAAATTTTAATTAAATAACCAAACTTTAATGCCTACCCTTGTTTTCTGTTTTTTTTTTAAATGTTATTAATATATATTATTGTTATTATTTAATGATATAGATAGTGTATATATATAGATAGACTTTGTCAATGAGAATTTTGTATTCTTTGGACAATAAAGTATATATTTTATTTGATTTGAACCAGCCAAAACCTGTGAAAACACGAAAATATCGTAACTATGATTATTACCTCACATACTACCGGAATGTGTACTATACAGGATTGTTCAAAAGTCCTGCAGAAAATTCATATTTCTTTCTATATGTTATTTTCAAGAAAAACGCTGATACACGAAAATTGATTTAAATTGTTGTTCATCACTATAAATAGCAATTCTAATTACTTTGGGAACTTAGTTCGATCTAAATCCAATCCTAAGAAAATGTACCTTGATATGAACAGAGCTAATAATGGTGCTGATATTGCTAACCTTTTTGCTCAATACTTTTCATCAGTCTACAATCCCAATAACAGTACAGGTACTAATCCTGTTTCCACTGAGAAGTTCGAGATTATTACTAGCATCAGCATAGGTGCTGCTAGCATTCAAAAACCCTTAGCTGAGCTTAATATTAACCAGGGTGCGGGCCCGGACAGTATTCCTAATAGGGTTTTAAAATATTGTTTGCACTCTCTCTACCTTCGATTGTATCATATATTTTAAAATCTCTTCTGGAATCTTTCCTAGTGTCTGGAAATTATCATATGTCGGTCCTATTCATAAATCAGGCAATAAAAATGACGTTAAGAACTACCGACCAATCAGTATTCTTTCCGCTATACTTAAACTATTTGTGCACTGCATTGAAACTGTTCTAACCAATGCCTTCCAGCAATTTGCAGTGAGTAATTAGCATGGATTTACCTCTGGTCGCTCTGTTGATACAAATTTGTTTCTTTTTATTAATCGTATCAATAATGCTTTTGATAAGGGTGCTGAGACTGCTTTCTAAGATGTCCAATTACGGGATTACCGGCATATAACTCTCTTGGCTGCAATCATACCTCTCTGACAGACAGCAACATGTTAAAATCGACGATTATCTATCGGAACCATTTAAAGTTACCTCGGGAGTTCCCCAGGAATCTCACCTGGGGCCCCTCTTATTTAATCTCTTTATTACTGACTTGGGTGGTATCAGTGGCGTGCAGTGCCATTTAAAATAGGGTAGGCAACAGTTTCGAAATGTCAAAGAAGGAGAAAGCCCGAAATTTTTATTCAGGTGCCACGACCAAAGCGTTCCTTTTAAGCTAAAATGTAGGCGTTAGGCAAAAAAATAAAACTAATAGTACTTACCAATATGGTAGGTACTTTCACGAATGTCTTACGAAAACGTAAACTAATAGCTGCAAACAACTGCTCTGTTTTGCGTTAAATGTCATACTTGTAAAGAGCTTACTGTTAATAAGTTTCACCAGACTTCTTTTCTTTCTAACCTCTCTCTAACCAATAAAACTAACTCACAAACAAAACAACAATCCCTCTTGTATAGGTACTAATAAGCTTTCAAAACAATTATTAAAAGTGCGGCGCGTGAAATCCCGATCTCACACAAGAAGAGGGTACAGAAATTTATAGGAAAACTGAAATTATTGGTAATTAATTGCGGGCCAGCGAGGTGCCGGCATTGTCTTATCGGGTTTTAGTTTCTTGAATTCCCTGAAATTATTCGGATACATTTACGTTGTAGTTTAAATATTTGACTTGAATTACTGGAATGGCCCCATTCCAGAACCGCATAGGACATGTTTGACCCAAAGTATCCATGGTAAGCCGAGAGCAGTGTCTCTAGAGACACACATCCTGACAAGCTTCGAATCAGGTATATTGATTTTGACAATTTTGTACTAAGTTTGGCAACATGACTCTCCCACGATAACCTAATATCCAAACACACGCCCCGAAAGTTTATTTCTTTCAGGCAGTCAGCCAACAAAATAAATGATGGTCGCTATGCTCTCGCCGCAGGCTAAAGTTAATGGTTTGAGTTTTGTCCTCATTCATACACAGTCTGTTTGCCAAAAACCAATCCTTAATACTAGACATTGTTGCATCGATGTGCGACTCATTGATACGAGAGGGGTGATATCCCTCAAAAGTTGTTGTATCATCGGCAAAAAGGATAAGCTTGCCGTTATTTTGGAGATTTGCTAGATCATTTATGTATATCAAAAAAAGGACTGGTCCCAGGACTGGACCTTGGGGTACCCCATAACGAATCTCCAGGGTCTCAGAGCTACACCGATTATAAGAAACGTACTGTGTACGGTCTGAGAGATATGAGTTGAAGAGTAGTTCTACACTACCCAACTGAAAACCGTAAAGTGAGAGCTTCTTAAGCAAGATATCATGGGATATGCAGTCAAACGCCTTGGTTAGATCCAAGCAGGAAGCATATGTGTCATGCCCCTCCTCAAAGCCATTCAGAATATGTCCCACAAGACAATCAATGGCAAGGGTAGTAGTTCTCTTATTACGGAAGCCAAACTGGTAATGAGAAAAAATGTTATTACTTTCAAGGTGTTCAGTAATTTGCGTCTTTAGGGCAGACTCAAAGACCTTCGATAAAATTGACAGCAACGATATTGGACGATAATTTGAGCAATCATCAACAGAGCCTTTGCATTAGAGACTTTTTCAGAATTCCTTCTCATTTGTTATATCTAAAGGACCATCGTAAATGAATGATTAAATATCTCAAGATCTTGCGGCACAAATAGACCTGACAGCTTGTGGTGTAACAAAACCGGAGAAGGGCAAGAGTCCCTAGATATTGTCGCACAAACAGACCTGACAGCACGTTTTTGAAGGAGAAAAACATTTCTAAATAGTTGCCTTGAACAAACAGAAGCTGATAGATACCGCAACGCAAATGGGATTCCACCAAGCAAAATAGATATTCATTGCAACTTTTCTGCCAAGCTCAACAGAGATAAATAAAATTCCTTTGTTTGTGTATTGAAAAAAAGTTCTTACACACATCAATAATTGTAACCATTAGGTTCATAATATAATGATAAAACAAATACGTATTGAAAAATTACGTCAGGCTTCAAAGACTTTGAAAACTAATGACATTTTAGAGATTGCACAGTAGTTCTTTATGCTCCCATCCTTAAAAATTGGTGTGACATAAGAGAGTTCCCAGTATGAGGGAAATTTTCCACTACTTAATGACAAAAAAAAATTAAGCCCTAACTTTATTATTCAATGGATGTAGCCGTTACTTGATGAAGATCCATTATAGAAACTTGATAGGAAAAATACAAAATGTATAAATCTTCACTTATATTATTTATTCCACACTATAACAATTGTTTCGACACACAGTGTCTTCGTCAGATAGTAGAAACTGAAGTTTCTACTATCTGACGAAGACACTGAAGTTTCTACTATCTGACGAAGACACTGTGTGTCGAAACAATTGTTATAGTGTGGAATAAATAATATAAGTGAAGATTTATACATTTTGTATTTTTCCCATCAAGTTTCTTAACTTTATTGTCTAAAGATACAAAATCTTGTTGACAAAGCACTTAATGTACACATATAAGATTCTAATCTAAAATAATTAACAACCCTATTATAAAATTTCTATGTTATAAGAACGAAAAACAAAACAATGACACACAATTTCTGACAGAAACAGAGCAAAAAGCAAATACAATCATAATGGGCCTTAGATATAAGATGTTTCTTTACCGTTCTAAGAAACACAAAACGTGGTGGAATTTTAAGTTTTAATTTCAGTGGGGAGGTGATTAAATATTTTCTGCAGTGTTGAAAAAAAACATGTTTATTTTAAAAAAAAACTTAAAAACATGTTTTTTTTGTTTAAAACTGTTTTTTTTTTTGTTTTAAACTGTTTTAAACTGTTCAAGAAAAAAACATGTTTAAACATGTTTTAAACATGTTTAAAACGTGTTTTAAACACATCCAAAATTAATTTAAGGTTTGAATAAAAAAATCCATCTAGTAAGACCCGTTCTTTTAAAAATAACAGAACAACAAATCGAATTAAATGTTGAAAATGTGTGCCATTTATGGCTTGGCAATATCCAAAGCAATCAATAACTTTTTGCACGTTTTCAACCAATTCCGGAGTTATGGCAAGCATTTCCCTTCAGATCATCTCTTTCAACTCCTGCAAATTGTTTGACCGGTCAACACACACTTTCGATTTGAGGTAACCACACAAAAAGAAGTTCAGCGGAGTTAGGCCTGGCGATCTAGCAGTCCATTCGATAGGTCCTCTCCTACCGATTGGGAAAGGTTTCATCTAAACATGTACGCACAGTGGCAGCATAGTGCGGAGGAGTACCATCTTGCTGGAACATCAGTTCTTCGTCGGGGGAGTCTGGGTTCAATGGATTCGGAAATAAAAGTCACTAATGCTGGAATTAATAAAGTTGGAGAAATTCGAGATATATTTGTCCAGTTAAAGAAAAATGGATCAATTACTCCTCCGCGCACTATTTCACACCACACATTTGTTTTTTGAGGGTACTGGCTGTGAACCTCCATCATCCAATGCGGATTTTCTGTTGCCCAACAACAATTTTTTCTGTCCACATTACCAATCAAGGAGAACGTAGCTTCATCGGAAAAAATAATATTTTTTACTAAATTATTATCTTCACTCAGCTTCAGCTTCATCTGCAGGACTCAAACGCCTTTTCTCGACATTTGGCATAATTCATAGTAAGCTTCGAAATCGATTAGGAACAGAAAATGCCGCGAAACTTCTAACCATATTTAAGCAGCTTAATTCAAACCAAGAGTAGAGTTTAGTAGAATGACCAGGAGACTTTTGGTTTAGTTCTTAGTTTGTTTGTCTTTGTTACTTTTATAAGGCGCTTTTATATGTTTACACTTTTTAATTGCTTATGTTATTGGAACCCGGTACACAGACTGTAGGTAGGTATATAAACTAAGACCTAGAGCTAGTCTTAAACGTGTTTTTATAATTATGTACTTTTAATATTAAACGTTAGATATAAATATTGCTATTTTTGTTTTTAATTTAATATTTTTTGTTTTAACAGTTTTATGTGATTTTTAGTAAAGCTTGACAAAAAAAACAACTTAAAAAAAAAACACTGTTTTAAACAGTTTTAAACAAATCTGTTTAAAACACTAGTAAGTGTCCTAAACATAACAACCCTGATTTTCTGAATTTGATAAATCAAAGATCTTTTTGTCAAAGTGGAGGTTCGAGGTTGGTATAGGTTGGTAAGTCGTGAGTAGAGTAAAATTCTCGGTAATAATCTTTTGGAGAATATTCTCGAGAATATTCTGAAATTAAAGAATTTTCTGAGAATGGTAAGAAAATCGCTAGAAATGGCAATAAAAAGAAATAAAATTTTTACATTACATTACAGTAAATTTTTTGTATTAAAATATTTCCAAACGTTACTTTTTGGTTTTGTGATACCCTTTAATTTATTTTACTCCATGTTTTTATACTTATAGACGGTCTAAACTGAGCCGAACGGAACGCCAAAATAAAACTAGTCTCACCACACAGCTGTATACGAGTATACGTTCGCGCTTCTAGGGGATTTCCCTGAGTTACTGTTATACTCGGATTCCTCTAGAAGCACCGACGTAAAACACTGTTACCAGAGTTATAGAAAAGGTTAGAAAAGTTCAAAATTTTAAAAATCATTGCAAAATTTTTCAGAGTAGATTATGTAGAAAAACTTCACTAGAGAATATTCTCGGGAGAATTTTCTTACAAAGAATATTCTCGTTCTCGAGAATATTCTCCTCTCACATAGTAGTGAGTCTGTCGCGTGTCATTTTTTAAAAATTATAAATCTTTTATTGTCCAAAGAACTGAAGAATACATTACTTCTAATTGACAAACCTTATGTATCCCTATAACTAATAATTAATTAGACCTATATACTAAAATAAATACAATAGGTAACAAGACAAATCTCAAAAGTTAAAATAAATAAATTAGAAAATATGGTCACTGAAATTTAAAATACGTACCTACCTAAATATTTGCAAATTTATCTTATAGCTTAAATCCTATGGTAGTCATGGTTTTGGGAAAACCTTAGTTCAAAAAGGGTGCTGTGAGTCAAAAATGTTTGGGAATTATTGATATTTTATTGTCTAATTTATCTGTGACCTTGTTATTACTAAAATTTTAGTTTTATGCTTAGTTGTAGGTGTATAGATATAAATAAATACAGGTAGATATCTATCATTGTTATTTTTTTAAAATTAAGTCATGATTTTTGCCAACCCTGTTTTTTGCACATTACTTAAGTATAATAAATATTTGAAAGACACTTATTATTATTATTATTATTAGGTAGTAAGTAGTAGTTAAAGTATAAAGATACAAAACAAAACAAACAAACAAAACATGCTTTATTATCATAAAAATACAAGGTATTTTTAGACAAAGCTTTTTTCGGAGTATAAAAAAATATAAATCATAGAACATAAAACAAAAAACAACAAAATAAAAGCAATTAATAACATCTACAGAGACAATAATGTAGTAACACACCTAATAATAAAAAAAAAACAAAACATAACATATTTAATGGGTCCAATAGTTATTGTTACAAAAAAGAGTAAAACAGATTAAAAGTAAAAAAAAAATACAAACCCTGCCAACCAACATGCTCGTATAGAAACCAAAACAAAAACAAAAAAACAAAAACTGTCCATTCAGTCTCACAGGGAAATACATCAGGACCAGTCATCTAAATAATACTCTGTTAAACTATAATAGGCTTTCTCCTTAAGAAGAGACGCTGTAGATCTTTTGAATTGTATATGTGTCGGAGACTGTTTTATACCTTCAGGAAGGTGATTAAATATTTTAATGCTTTCATAAATTAGAGTGTTCTTGGTGAGTGTGCTTTTGGGAATCGGTACTGGAAGATTATTTTGTCTCGTATTATAGGGATTACGAGAAGCAATGCTGGTAACATTGTTATATTTTTTAAATATGAGGCAAACAGTCTCAAGTATAAACAAGCAAGGTAGCGTTAAAATTCCCTGCTGCTTAAACAGTAGCCTGCAAGAATCTCGAGATTTTGCCCTGCATATATACCTTATTGCTTTTTTTTGCAAGACAAATGCTGAATTAAACAAATATTGGCTACAGAATCCCCAGAAAGCAATTCCATATCTTAAATGACTTTCCACAAGCGAAAAATAAACTGATTTGGAGATTGACTTTCCCAACTCATTGGACACGATCCTAACCGCATAACATCCCCTTGCTAGTTTCCTATTTAGAGCTTCCACATGTTTACGAAACTTTACAGGTAGGTAACAGAATAAATCCAAGACAGACTGTTAAAATACTTATAATGCATTTGAAATGGTGTTTGTTCTGTTTATATTTATAAATTAATTTTTTACTTAAGAACTAACTCATTTCAATAATAAAATTTAAATAATATCAAAATATTTTTACAAACAACAATAATATGTATTGTTTAATGATTTTAACTAGCTTCAACGAAATTATCCAATTAACTAAGTAAGTAGGCATGTAAAAAGCTTTAAATTCCATTATATCCAGGCTAATATTATCATACTCGAAACTTACCAAACCATCAGCACCAATTCGACCTCTACCACTTATCCTGAAAGATATTTCCGTCTCCCAATAATCAAAACTTATGGGATTTTTAGTCCATATTGCACCTTTTTGACTTTTTAACGAGGGGGCCAGTCTTACATTTTCTGAACTAGCTATGGCATCTGGGAAAAAAAAAACGGGCAAGTAAAATAACTATGAAATGTTAAAGGAGTTTTTAAAAAACGTGCTGGTGCTGGCTATTAAGTATTTTTATACTAAATTAAAAAAAAAACTGGAGCTTAATGAAATAACTGTTAATGAAAAAATACGTTTTTTAGTTTTATTTCCAAGATGTTATATTCATTCATATAATTATTGCCAATTTTAAACCTTATTCATACATAAATTAAGAGAAAATTATTATAAACTATTTTACATATGTTTATTGGTTATATACGTGTCCAGCATTTGACATTTGTACAAACATACGCTAGCCACTCACTCGCACTATTCTTCACGAGCTAGAAAGAGAGAACCCTAACTGAAATGTCGTAATTTGAGTAAAAATTTAACTGACGTGTACCAAAAAATCTACTTACTGCCGCCGTATTCCCAAAAAGGCACTGATCCATCTTTTTGTGCTAGATATGGCGGTTTGAAAGAGTACTTATATTCAAATTTTTTGTGTACTATATTACAGTGAATAAAATTAAATAATAAAATTAAAAATAAAGAAAAAACACTTATAAAATCAAGCAGACTACCCATGTTTACATTTACACGAACGCGACAAGTTGGCAAGCCGGCAAACGTCAAATGGCATGGCTTTGTCAGCTGTCCTGTCAGTATATACAAAAAAAAAAGTATGAAGTTGGCATCGATGCGGCTGTAACTTGGGGGCAAGAGCTAGCTGAAATTGGAACAACCGAACTACAGCCCTACAGCCAACATTGTTGCAGCCAGAGTAAAAACAGGAAGCTCGTCAGGAAGTTTTGAAACTCAAGCAGCGCTAAAATTTAAAATGTCTGTTTTTAAATGATAAATGTCACTGTTGCCCATGTCAATTTTTAAACCTTCTCGTTGTTTCTCAATGTACTTGACCACTTTTAAAATTAAGCCAAAATACCGATGGACTTAGGAATCGGCGGAACTAAAAGCCCAGTAAGATCCACAGTTTGTAAAACTTTTAGATAGGGTCTTCATTTTAATTTTTAGTTCACAAAGTATGGACACGATTGTACCTTGGAAGATTTGGCCGAAGAATATGAATATAAGGGTATTCCAAATAAAGGAGCTTGTAATAAGTTGCGGCGTTGGTTTATACGGTTATGTGTCGTATCCGAATCGAGTAAAATGTATACCCATCATTTACGAAGCTTTGGTGCAATAGTAAAAGAACGTCAAAGACAAGTTCTAAATTATGGCTTTAGAATACACCCCTTTAGTAAAGCTTAGTAAGTTTTATAACATTAATAAAAATGTTCCATTTTCTTAAAATTACCGTGCATAGGTATCTAAATATACCTGGAAAAAAGTAAATAGGGATAAGTTGCTTCTCTAAAGTATTGGGGTAACTTTATGCAACATTAAGTAGATGAGTGTCGAGACCGCTTTCATTTAATTATTGAAAAAATAAATAAGGTGCTCTATAGCTAACTATTGTCTGTTAAAAATTTGATAGAGGCTAGAGGTCTCCATCGAAATGACTATTTTGTAGTCACTTTATTTTTTATTTATAACGAACACGTTTTATATATTTTTTTTAATTTAAAAAATGCATCATAATATTTGTTACCCTTAAATGCTGAATTTATAGCGAGGCAGGCCATGATTTAATAAAATAAGACAAAAGAATAAAAATTCACTTACGTCGAATGATACAAAATGACAGTTTCACTGCTGTTCGCAATATTTATAGCAACTGCTTGATAAAAATATTTTTATTTATAAGCTAAGTACAATAAAATTTAAAACTATGAACCAAAACAATAACAAATAAATTAAATAATATAACAAAATTAAAACTTATTTAAGGTGTTTAAATTGCCTTCCATCATTTTCGATGCAGCGATTATTTAGCCGTTTCCGACTTGACATTATACTGCCGCTTTTATTTCTGCCCTAGATATACTATTTATGGCGTTTTGAAGTCGACCTATCATATCTTCTTGGGTGGTTGGTCTAGTTTCATATACTAAATCTTTTATTCTGCCCCATAAATAAAAATCTAAACACGTCAAATCGGGTGACCTGGGTGGCCAGGGATACAAACTGCCTCTACCTATCCACCAGTTGGGATATTGTTCTATTAGGAAGTTTTGTAGGATACGAGAAAAATGGGCTGGACACCCATCGTGCTGTAACCACATATCTCTTCTTGTTTCCAAAGGTACGTTTTCCAGTAACTCCAGTAATTGAAATGTTAGAAAGTTCAAATACATTACGGTTGTTAAATTACCTGGAAAAATATGCGGCCTAATAATCATACCATTGACAATACCACACACCAGACATGCATTAACACTCAAGCGGTGTTGGTTATCAACTTCACGCATCCAGTAGAGTAGAGTAGAGTAGAGTCGTAGAGTAATTTATTGGTAATAGCATACAAAGTATTTTTACAAGTCAAATAAAAACTAAATATTTAGTGTATAATACATGAATACAAGGAACATCAACATATATCACACAATTGATACTATAAAACTCTTACAGACAAATTTTTCTAAAAAGTTTTGTAGATTGTGAAATTATAAAAATTATTTTATTATAAAAATCACAAGATTTACTTTACCAAGATTATTTACAAATTAAAACATTACACATTAAATTAAGTTTAAAATCATAAGATAAAATTACATGTTAAAA
Organism: Polydrusus tereticollis; assembly: GCA_963920685.1. Classification (NCBI taxonomy): domain Eukaryota; kingdom Metazoa; phylum Arthropoda; class Insecta; order Coleoptera; family Curculionidae; genus Polydrusus; species Polydrusus tereticollis. Next base: position 168,342,880 of record OY987326.1, on the reverse strand, counting down.
TTTGATATGAAATACTCCTTATAAGATTGTGAAGTGCCTGCTGAGCATATGTGGAAAGTATGTCGACCAATGACTTGAATAGGTATGGAGTGTTTTTATGATCGGGTTGCCATGGAGCGTTGGGAGTTTATTAGTATGCCTGAGTTGAATATTGATGATAAATTTGAAAGGTTTGTAGTAATACTGGAAAGAGCTTACATTGAGTCTTTTCCAGAGAAGAGATATTCGGTGAGGTCTGATCAGGGATGCAACATAACTTGGTTTGATGATAGTTTGAGGGCCATGCGTGAGCATTTGGCTCTATTGAGGGATTTAAGTAAGCAGTATACTCATAATATTGATTTTGCTCAGGAGTATAGGGAGTTCAGATCGGAATATAAAAGGGCAATCAAGGATGCAAAAATTAGGTCGAACGACAGACTGATTGAGAGTGCGGACAATCCATCCTCATGCATGTGGAAAATTATAAACAAGAGTAGGGGTGTATCCAAAGGGGTCTCTGGCCCTTGTAGTATCTCTGCGGACACTTTTAATGCATTCTTCACCAGTGTGTCACGTGACCTGGCTGCTAAAATCTCTTGTTCCGATCAGGATCCCATTGATTATTTAAACAACATCATTCCACCACTGAATCCCTTTTATTTCAGGGAAGTAACATTTAATGAGGTTAGGGACGTTGTTGATAGTTTGAAGATCAAGAATAGCTGTGACATTTTTGGGCTAAGTACAAGATTGTTAAGAGTCGTAAAAAATTTGATTATTGCGCCATTGACAGGGCTGGTAAATTTTTGTTTTGTAGAGGCAACATTCCCAAAGATTCTGAAAAGAGCCCTGGTAACACCCATATTTAAGAAGGGGAGCCCGGAGCTACCCGAGAACTATAGGCCAATTGCCCTATTGCCGGTATTCTCAAAGGTCGTGGAAAAGTGTATGGCTCTGCAGATCGTGGAGTTCTTTGGTCGCAACGGGTATTTCTCAGATTGTCAGTTTGGATTCAGAAAAAATAGAAATACAACTTTGGGTATATTGGATCTAGTATCACACATTCTGGACTCATTTAATAAACGGGAGTTTACAGCATCTTTGTTCTGCGACCTTAGCAAGGCGTTTGATTGCGTTTCGCACGATATTCTCCTCCGAAAGCTAAGGGCATATTTTTTCAGTGTGAGGAGTGTTGAGCTTCTTTCGTCATATCTATCAGGCCGGACACAGGCGGTCAGAGTCGGGGGGGTGACGTCGGCTGAAAGTGGTGTGACTATTGGCGTTCCTCAGGGGTCAGTCTTGGGACCAATCTTATTCCTAATATATATAAATGATCTGCCACTGATAGAAGCATCAGCAAAGTTTACACTCTTCGCTGACGATACTACCATCTCGGTCACTGCTGATTCAATTGATCGGGCCATTGCAGGGTCAGTAGAACTATATGAGAGGGCTGCGAATTGGTTTGCTGTGAATAAGCTTCACCTTAACAATGACAAAACTAAGAAAGTCATTTTTTCAATGAGGGATACTGGCATTGCTAATGGGGATGTCACTGTCGTTAAGTTTCTGGGTGTGCATCTGGATCCCAAAATGCTGTGGGACGCCCATATTGGCGACCTATCAGGGAAGTTGAGGAGCAGCTTGTTTGTGCTTCGCAACCTGATAACTAATGTAGGTCGGAGTACGTTGCGAACGGCCTACTATGGAATCTTTCATTGTAAGATGTCATATGCAATACTGATCTGGGGGCATTCGCCTCAATCAAAAAGAATCTTTGGGCTGCAAAGAAGGGCGATAAGGCTGATTGCTGGTCTGGCGTATAGAGAGGACTGCAGAGCGGCCTTTAGGCAGCTTCGCATCTTGACCTTGCCATCAGTGTATGTACTGGAAAACTTGTTACATGTAAAAAAGAACGTTGAGACATATACGACGCACGACGATGTCCACCAGTACAACACCCGACACAAAGACCATCTAATGCCTAACTATTGTCGCCTAAAAAGAACACAAGATGGACCGGGTTTTCTTGGGCCGAAGTTCTTTAATGTGCTTCCCATTGCTGTAAGAAATCTACCTCTTAAACAATTTAAATCAAACGTCATTAAAATTTTATTAGAAAATGCCTTTTACGACATTGAAGAATTTCTAGCCACCAATCTATGATAAGTATTCAATGTTATGTCGTTCGTCTTGTATTTTATTTTTATTTCTATTTTAACTTTAAAATTTTATTAACTAACTTTTCAATACCATACTATTTTATTATTGTTTATTGTCAATTGTGTAATATGGTGATATATGTATGTTATTTGTTAATCTATTTTAATTTAAGCCTCATCATGCTCACAGAACGGAATAACATGTGAAATGTTTCTCTTTTTTTTTCTATACTGACGTATGTAAACATATTTTATGTAATAGCATGAATAAAGGAATTTGAATTTGAATTTGAATTTGAAAAAGGCATTTGCCATTAAATACTTTTTTACTTTTATTTTGAACTGGCTGATACCGAGGACCTTAATATTTGTAGGAATCAAGTTAAAGAACTTTATAGCAAGATATCTGGTGCCATTTCTAGTTCTCTCGAGACGGCTGAAGTCTGGTACTAAGTTGTTATTATTCCTAGTTGGATTTATGCAGGTCAAAGTGAGCCTGATAAAGATTTATGTTTTGTTTGATATGCAACAGACATTGAAATATATATACACATGGTACAGTCAAGATCTTCAGATCCACAAAACACTGACGGCAGTCATCTCTAAAACCCAAGCCGCTAATAATGCGAACACACTTACGTTGAAAGCCAAAGATTTTATCTATATGACAAGAATGGCCCCACGATAAGATAGCATAGGATAGGTTGGAGTGAAAGTAACCATGATATGCTGTAAGGACAGTTTTTTGGGAGGTGATCTTGACAAGGTTTCTTAGGAGAAAAAGACATTTCGCCAATTTCTTAGAAAGGTGAACCACATGGCCTTCCCAGGTCAGGCCTGGATCCAGATGGACCCCAAGAAACTTGACTTCATCCACGCATTCCGCCAAAAGGGGATGATCTGGTATTGTATTTCTCAGTGTGAAGTTCATAGCCTGAGACTTGGAGCCATTCAGTGAAAGCCTATTGGACAAAAACCATTGCAACAAACCTGCCCGACACGCTCAAAGCCCATACCATTCACATCAATAGGATGATAACTTTGATAATAGGTGGTATCATCAGCAAATAAGACAATCTTTGCTAAGTCCTGAGCGTGGACCAGATCATTAATATACACCAGGAACAATATGGGTCCCAAAACCGAGCCCTGAGGTACTCCAGAATGGAGGGGCTGTTCAGGTGAACAGTTCTGATTGAATTTAACATATTGTATCCGGTTTGAGAGGTAGGTGTTTATTAAGAGGACAGCGTCATCATGAAATTTATAAAACAGTGTGGATTGGTATCTGACCAATAGTGCGTATTATGAAGGTTAACCCGTCCATTATTGCCAAACGAAGCTTCATCTGGCCACAGTATTTGAGACAGGATATGGGGGTTTTCGTGAGACATATTTTTAAGCCAATGACAATAATTCAATCTTTGATTAAAATCGGTCTCTTTGAGAGCCTGGTGTAATACTACGTGATATGGATGCATTTTATGATCAGCAAGAATTGTCTGTACTGTGCTAAAAGAAATTTGCAAATCTATGACCATTTGTCTAATACTTATATGAGGATCTGCATGTACATACGCCATAACATTAATTATATTTTCTTCTGTCCTTAAACGACGATATCTTCTCGCAGAAGAAAATGGTTGCACTCTTCCTGTTTGTTTTAAGCGTCGGGCTAAACGCTAAAATACCTCTCTTGAGTGGTGTGTTCTTAATGGATAACGAAAAGCATACTCTCTCAAAGCTATAACTGCATTTTCAAAACATTGAAAAAAAATAGCTAACATATCATAAGCTTCTTCATTTGTAAAAGGCATTTTTTAGAAATACTTTTATCAAGCAGATGTTACTTGCAATAGCAACGACAGTGAAACTATCATGGTATCATTCGGCGTGAATGAAAGTGAAATTTTATTCTTTTGTCTTATTTTATTAAATCATGGCCTGCCTCGCTATAAATACAGCATTTAAGGGTATTAAATATTATGATCCATTTTTCAAATTAAAAAAAATATATAAAACGTGTTCGTTATAAATAAAAAAAAGTGACTACAAAATAGTCATTTCTATGGAGACCTCTAGCCTCTATCAAATTTTTAACAGACAATAGTTAGCTAGAGCACTTTATTTATTTTTTCAATATTTAAATGAAAGTGGCACTCATCTACTATCTTCGCAATAATTTTAAAACGACAAGAGATATATCGATCCCCGGTTTTCAGATTTCGTTTTCTTAACTAATAACCTACCAAACGAAGTAAAAAAATCTGTAGGGTACCATTTGCATTTATGAAGTAATCGGAACTAGTATAGCATTTTTTTCAACAGCGCCACCTACCGCTTAGCATTAAAATAAATATAATTTTTTTAAAAGCCATGTTTAATCAAGTTTAAAAGACCTTTAAAATAAGCCCTAGTTTGTTATATTCGGTTACCGCAAACCTCAGTTACATCAGTTTAAAGTATCTAAATTATTATTATCGGTCACCTTGCCGTTGGCATGGTAATAAGAGAAAAATTGTCATAAAATTTGTAGATATTTGAACAAGGAATGTAAAAAGTAAATTTATTACCTACATTAAATATGAAATGTTAGGAGATTTTAACGACTTTTCGTGACACCATAGCAAATACAACCCCTAGCGGTAAAAATTAGGAACTTAAAAGTATTTTTATTCAATTTCTTCTGGCAATATTTGTTAATAATTTTTTTACCTTTAAATCGTAACATCAATAGTTTTCGAGATATAGCCGCTACCTTAACTGATCACCCTGTATATATACTCTCATATATAATTAGGGGATTAGTCTGCTAGCTGTGGAAATTATTCTAAGCGTTTTTTTTTTGCACTAAAAACAAGCTATGCTATTGACCATCTTAAGTAACGTACCAAACATGGAGATAGAACTATTAAATTCCACTTGCTCAGATTTTCCCTCTTTACTGCTGTTAGCATACTTCACCATATCATTCTTAAATTTCTTCAGCCCCTTATTTACCAGTCGTTATCCACCGTAAGAGTTTCAACACAGACCAACAGTACTTTCCGTAAGTCCTTCAATTCTCCTAGGTTTCTTTAAGAAAGATTATTTGATTGTTTTAATGTCTCAATTTCTGTAAGCAACTGCTATTCTGCAAATGCAGTAACCCAAATGAGAACGGGATGATTTGTGATGTTGTTGTAATGTAGTTCTGATAATTTGTGATGTAATTCCGATATTGATTTGTTATTTGAAATTGTTCTAAAATTTTTTTTTCCTAATTTTAATTTCATCTATACTTTATTGTCTTAAATTATATAATATTAAATATTGTGAACTTTGTAAAGACATGTTCTATATGCCCTAGGGCATTCTGATGGAACAAATAAGTATACTTTACTTTACTAAAAATACATTGTCACCGGACTTCTACAGGTATGAAACATTTGAAAGGTTTATTATGAACTAGTCGAAATTGTAATTACAAGATAATTGCTTACAGGTTAAGTCAAATACAAGCTTGCAAAATTGGGTTTTCTGTGTTATTTTTGGGGTCTAAAAAGACGATAATACTAGATTACATAGCTGCAAGTAACAAGTTAAGTTTTACTGGAGGAATATGGCGAGCACAAGCGATAGCGAGGCTACCCCATTAGTTTATAATATTCTACAGTGTGTATCAGCCAAATGGAATAAATTCGATATTAAATACATGGGGGCGTGTCCGAAGAAACGCTCGGCTGGTATTTCTAGTTGCGAATTTTTTTTAATAAAAACTTTTTATACAGGGTGTGTCATACTCCTTTTGTAACCTTATTTTCGCGGTTTAAGTAATTTTAACTTTTACTATATATTTTATTAAGAATACTTTTCCATTGTTATCCAGCATTTCACTGTATAACTCGATAGCATCAATAAGCTGTTTCGTAGCTTCCTCGGTACCGTCCATAGAGGGTAACAAGGACGCTGCGACCCTAATATCAAATTTTTCAGTCATTATGTCTTATTTTACTATTTTTACTAATTTGATCTGCGATCTCGTCGCGCTACAATAATTTCCCTAGATTTTTCTAAATACTTGCTTATTCTTAGAAAATATTCTCCTAACTTGGGCTCGTCTTGATCAGTGTTGATCTCATTTTTTAGCCAACCTAATTTGTTATCTAATATTTCTAAGTCACTATATAACTTATTTATTCTAATTAAATTTTCACGACGCTCTTTGGGTTCTCGTTGTAAATTTTCGTAAACTTTAATACAAATTTTGTAAAATTCGTCGCACTGTGCTAGTATGCTATCCATTACCTAATTATAATCCCCAAAAAAAAAATGTTTATATTAATTAGTATCTAACCTTTTAATCGTCTCGCCTTGGAGCTAATTTTGCACACTTGGGCTTATAGATGAGTTCTTGGCTTCTTCTGATTTCTTGCTGTACTTTCTTCTCTATATGATTTTTGAATTTATGCACTGCATATGCCACCATTATGAGTATTACTGCTACAAAGGCCACTATTCCCAAAGCCTCTTTCCAAGTCACTGCTACTGCACCACTTTGCACGCCATTTGAAGTGCCTCCGCTATTGCCTGCTTGGCTAATGATGACTTCCTCCTTTGTTTGAGATGATCCCATTATTCCACACTGCAATAACTTTGTACCACACTGTAATTACTTTTACTTTGTTAAGACTGGCATAGAATCGACTGGTAGGATCGCCATGTAATGTTCTTGGTTCGTTGTGTAACAATGTAGTCAGGATACGATAAGAAAACGACAGTATCTAGTTCTACATAATAAATACTATATTTAATCAGTCTTCAATTCTCATATATATACAATGTTACAATGTACGAGGAACAACCTTTCAAGTAGTTGTCCTCGGTCAATTACCGTTCATGTTATCAATAATATAATACTATACATTAAACAACACATTCCTAATCTAAACATAAATGGATCAATGGCACCTCCGGCATTGACTCACTGATGGTCAATTGCCTAGTGAACTTGGTGGCGCCATTTAGCCATTACACATGTAACAGTGGCCAATACTAACTTTCCTATTTTGAATGCAACACCCTGTATATTATTCAATTTTTGTATTCTTCAGAAAATTTTAGGCACAATATCCTATACCTATCTTCAACTATTTCGGAAATATTAAGTGTTTTCAGATTTATTGCAAAAATTAACAACACACTAAAAAATTAATAAGTATAATACTGTTTATTTCTTGATAATGTAAAAAACAAAAAAAAAACATTAATGTAGGAGACGTTGAAAGTGCTCGCCGCGAACGTCTTGGCAACATCCTAATCTTAAATAGAAATTTCTTCTAACGTTACTGAACATCTCAGGCGTGACCGATCTAATCGCAAGCGTTATTCGTCTTCTTAAGTCAGCTAAGTCGAGGGGTTTTGTTGTGTATACAATATTTTTGACATAACCCCATAAGAGGAAGTCTAATGGCGTCAGGTCAGGGGATCGTGCTGGCCATACCATCGATCCATGCCTCCCTATCCACCGATTTGGAAATACTGGGTTGAGGTACTGCCGGACATTGTTTTGGTAATGGGGCGGTGCTCCATCTTGCTGAAACCATATCATATTCGCTGGAAGTTGTGGATTTGCTGGATCAGGATATAAGTTTGTCAAAGTTGGCAAGACATTATTTTGGAGCAGTGCTAAATAATTATCGCCATTTAAATTGCCATTAATCAAAAAGGGACCTATGATATGATCTCCAACAATTCCTGCTCAAACATTAACCTTTTCAGGATATTGCGTATGTTCTTCTCGCATCCAGTGAGGATTTTCCCTAGACCAATAGCGGCAATTCTGACGATTAGCATGACCGTGAAGTTTAAAGCTGCACTCCTCAGAAAACAAAAACATGTTCTAATTGGATCACATTGTTATCAAACATTGCCATCATTTGTTCACAAAAATACGTTCTCCTATCAAAATCGTCTTCCATGAGCTCATGAGTAGGTATTATTTTATAGGGATACATTTTATTTTCTTGTAATGTTCGAATAATCGATGAATGGCAAACATCGAACATTGGGGCTGTTTTTCGACTAGAAGTATGTGGGTTTTTCTGAAACTCAAGCATAATATCTATTTTGGTATCATCACTTATTGCATTGGCAGCTACTTTTTTTTATCAGCTTTACCTGTCCAAGCTGGCGGAACTGCTTTTCTATTTTACTAATTGCCCCTTGAGTTATAGGCGGCAAATTTGGAAATTGTTCATGAAATAAGCGAGCAACTTCCATTTGTGTCCGTGTTTTATCTCCATAACCAATCATCCATCCATTATACCTTTTTTTTTAATTTCATATCAGTGAAAACATTTTAACATCAATTTTCAACATCTCCTACATTAATGTTTTTTTTTTTGTTTTTTACATTATCAAGAAATAAACAGTATTACTTATTAGTTTTTTAGTGTGTTGTTAATTTTTGCAATAAATCTGAAAACACTTAATATTTCCGAAACAGTTGAAGATAGGTATAGGATATTGTAATGAAATATGTCTAAAATTTTCTGAAGAATCCAAAAATTGAACAATATACAGGGTGCGCAACTAAAAATACCAATCGACGTGTCCGAGCATTTTTTCGACACGCCGCATCATGTATTTATTATCGAATTTATTCCATTTGGCTGATACACACTGTTGTTAAAAAGTATTAATAATTGCTAATACAGTTTTAATTTTTTTACTTTTTAGCCTTTTTTGGTCAATGATCATGGTATTTGTAATATTTTTAAAAATATTCACTGTTGCACTGGATTTCCTATTTTGCTCCCTAGACCGTTTATTTGTGCATTCTACTGGATGGATAATTTTGGGATGTATCCTAGACGTTGTTTTTATAATAAATCTGATCCTCTGTTTCTACACTGGTTACTATGATGAGCCCAATCAAGAGGTTGTTCTTAAGAAAAAGAAAATATTCCTGTAAGTACCTAAGCGTTGTAATTAAATTTTATGTTCCAAGTACGCTCAACTGTTTTATACCAATTTATTCTATAATTTCATTAAGAAATTTAATGGAATATACAGGGTTTTCAGAGATATTTTGTGCCATATCTGTAGGGTTTCATATAAGAGGTACAAAAAAAAAATACAGGAGTTGTAGGGTTTTTTGTGAACCGTCAGAAAATGAAAAAAAAGTAACAAAACACTTTCTGAAAAATTAAATATTCTAAGAGAAAGAGTTCATATGAACATGTCTCCGGAGTTGCCCCGACTTTAAAATAGCGTCTTCATTGGTCAAAACGAACCTCTCGAATTCCGAACATAAGAATTGGTTATCTCGAACTACACGGGAACTTTTGGAAACTTACGAACTTTGCACGAACTGAGTTTATAAATTGAACTGAGTGTTCCCTTTAGTTTAGATTCAACTCTTATTACCAACGCCAACTGAACCTCAACCTCGCCAACTTCTCGAGTTTATAAATCCAGCTTAACGCTGAAATGTCCCAGATGTATTTCAATTATGGCCTAGCAAATGGAAATGCTGAAGAAGCTCTGCGAATTTATCAGAAACGTTATTGAGTGAGACTGGGAGTTTTAAACGTAGAGTCAAATCTGGTCTTATCTGGCGGGTTTACGATTTAACAAAAACATACTTTCAATTTTTCTTTTCTTTTATTGCGTTTAATCATACTAACCAAATAAAACCCGTCAGACAAATATGACAGACTTATGCAATTTTGGCATGAAAGAAAAGGATAGGTATTTTATTTAATTTTCAGCGATTCACAAAAGTTTGTACCTGCCACCTTCGTCTTGATTTAAAGATGTCAGTTTTGTGACTTTGACAGTTTGTGACAAAATGAAAAAAATTTCTGGGTTTTTGCAAGCAAAAAAAATGGTACTTAATCTGATAAGCTATTTCGAAAATGCAAGAAAAAGTGGAAATTCGCCAACTAATATTCAGGAAACAGCAGCCAAAGCACTGGGAATTAGTTTAAGGGCTGTGCAGAGAATTGCGCATGAAAAAAAACATAACATAATACCCAAGAATACTAATAAATGTAAACGAAGAAAGCCAAAGACTAAGGATTTAAGCGAAAATATTAAAATGGGAGTTCGAAATGTGATTTACGATTTATACAGATCAAAAACCAATGTAACTCTTCCAGTTTTACAAGAAACATTAAAAATTCGGGGTGTTTTGGAAATTGGACTTGAAGCGCTATCAAAATTAATAAAAAAGTTAGGGTTTCGCTATAAAAAAGACTGTAACCGAAGATTTTTATGTGAGCAGCCACAGATAGTGAGTCAGCGTGTTCAGTTTTTAAAAAATTATACGGAGAATTACAAATCGAAATTTAGAAAAGTGGTATTTTTAGACGAAACGTGGATATTTTCAAATGGAAGTGGTTCAAAATCTTGGCAAGATGATTCTGTGAAAAGCGTGAAAAGGAAAAAGGGATGTGGCACGGGAAAGCGGTTCATTATTTTACGTTTTACGTTAAGTTCTGTAACAGGATAAGTTCCAGGTGCAAGCTTAATTTTTTCTTCAACATCAAAAAGTGCTGACTATCATGATAATATTAATTGCGAAATGTTTGAAAAATGGTTAAAAGTTCAATTGATACCAAATTTGGATTCTCCGTCTTTAATTGTATTAGATAATGCATCATATCATTCAAGAATTTTAAATAAACAGCCTACTTCATCTTGGAGGAAAAATGATATTTATGAGTGGCTTGAAAAACACAACCAAAATCCTTCACCAAATATGCTTAAATCGGAACTCCTATCAATGGCAAAGTCTCTTAAAAAACCAAGAATATACGCGGTAGATGAAATATTGCCTGAATATGGCCATGAGGTTCTACGACTGCCGCATATCATTGCCAGTTTAACGCAATAGAATTAATATGGGCCGGGGCAAAGTCTTATTATGAAAAACATGTAGGTGATGGTCTTAAATCCGACCAAGTACAAATAGTTTGTCAAGATTCTTTGGATCATATTACACAAGAGTACTGGAAGAAATCAGTGGAACATACAGAAATATTAATAAGGGATTGGTGGGATCGAGAACAAGTACTAGATGTCGAAGTATCGCCAATGATAATTGCTCCATTCGAAGACGACTCAGACGACGAGGACTTTTTAGATTTTATAAGTGACGATGACAGTTTTTAGTCTATAATTAGTTTATAAACGGTTTTCTTTGTTTACTTTTTTTAGTATTCTTCGGTATTATATTATGCTTTCTTTCATGCACATTATTCTGCACAGTCCTTAAACTAATTCCCAGTGCTTTCGCTACGATTTCCTGCATATTGGTTGGCTAATTTCCACTTTTTCTTTCATTTTCGAAATAGTTTATCAGACTAAATGCCATTGAATTGTTAGGTTTTAGTAGTAAAATTGTTAAAATAAATTACACTGTTTATTATTGTCGTTTTTAATAAATACATTTAAGGTATACTATTTACAGGGATGGCGAACCAATGGCACGCGACATAAAATTTTGGCTCGCCACCGATCACAAAGTTTACTATGAATTATTATATTACGAATTGCGACGGCACGTCTATGGCCTCATTAAACATTTCTTTAGAAAAAATGCACGTTAATACATAAAGATTCGCCACCCCTGTACTATTATGTACATAATTTTTGCAAAAATAATAATATTATATCTGGCTATCTTCACGACTTCACGACAGTTAAAATAATAAAACTCTGTATCTTTTCTCCGGGTATATTGATACCTACATAGTCTCACAGCATTTTGATATAAGCTGTGGAATTTTCGAATTGATTTATATGATCCGTGACCTTTGGACCCGCATTTTGAGACCGGTTTAGACTTTATACGTTTCTTTCTCCCACTTATTTTTAGCGGGGCGCTTATTGGCTTAACAGGGGCAAAATACGTGTAAAATAAATTTGGGATTTGATACCTCACCGGCTCTAGTAGCTTTTTCTCGTTGACTTTTGAAGTAGGTAACCTATTAAATTGGAAATATTTTTTTAGCCTGATATTACACAACAAAAATTTAGCCAATGTGTAATTTGATTTTTTTTTTCTATTTAATTTATTATTATCTGCTGAAATAAACTAAAATTTGTTTAATTTATTTAACATTTCATCGACATTTTTGGTGGTCGCTAGTCAGGGGTTTTACTGTATATTGTTTATCTAATTTTCCACCCTCATTTTGGTTATTAAATTTGTTAAATGTAAAACTATTGTGTTAACCGTCTGCAATAATACGAACGCACCCCTGAGAAATTAATTTTGGAACGAGACCCGTCATTTTTATTATGACTGATAGTTTCAAGTTAACGGTTAACCTATTAACATTCAATTTTATTGAAAATCAGCTGTCCATATACGGCCAGATTGGTTTTTATTTACAACATTTTGATGAGCTCTGGAATTTTCGAATTGATTCATATAATCGGTGACCTTTGGACCCGCCAGATAAGACCAGATTTGACTTTAGTACGGAACTTCCTGGCAGACCTGAAACAGTAACCACGCCTGAGTTAAAAGAGGATATATTTCGAGAGATAGAAGTAGATCCTTCAACTAGTGCCAGGAAGGTTGCAGTGCAACTTCAAACAAGTGCATGAACTGTTTGGAAGGTTTTGCATCTTTATCAACTATACCCATACCACATTCAACGTATGCAACTCTGCTTCCCCGTGATTTTCAGTTAATTTACTGATGATGCCTCTTTTTTAAGAGAATCCATTACGACTTTTCATAACGAACATTTTTGGACCGATGATAATCCTCATAAAATTAGTGAAGGTTGTTTTCAGCAACACTTTTCAGTGAATGTATGAGCAGGGATCATTGGCGACATCTTATTGGACCATACTCTTTACCACCTCGATTAAATGGAAACTCCTATACGCAATTTCTATCTGAAGAACTTGACGCTCTGTTAGAAGACGTACCTCTACAAATAAGAACTAATATGTGGTTCATGCACGACGGTGCCCCGGCTCATTTTAGCCTAGTTGCTCGTCAATACCGCGACAATACTTTTCCTAATTGCTAGATTAGACGCGCAGGTCCCCAAGGTTGGACAGCTCGCAGTCCCGACTTGAGTCCTCTAGACTAATCTAGACTATTATTTATGGGGCCACCTAAAGTCTCTTGTATACAAGACGCCTGTACTAGATGAAAACGACTTAAGAATTCGAATTATTGAAAGTTGCAATGCGAGACGAAATAATCCAGACATTTTAAACGTGTGTACTAGAATCAATGGTGAGACGATTGCAATCGTGCGTTTTATCAGAAGGTGGCAATTTTCAACATTTGCTTTGATTAACTGTTGCATTTTTTTGTATCATTATTTAAAAAAATTATTTTATATTTAATTTAAATGTTTTAATTAACTTTGAATTACACAAGTATTGTTCTTATACATGCAATGGTTTTTTTTTCTCGAAAACGAAGCAAGATACGAAAACAATTCCGGAAACAAGAAAGTTGTATTATTAGTTGGTAAATCCGAAAAAATATCAAAATTAGAAAATAGCCAGTGGCGTACATTTTTTTTGTCAATTATATTCGTTAAGGTGCTCCCGAGACGCCACTGAACTTAATAAATTTAATCTAGTTAGGGCTAATTAAGTCTCTTATCATTATGAATAACGGTACCAAATTTCAATAAAATGGGGAAAAAATATTTAAAAAAAAGTTATAAAAAACCGATTTAACACCCTGTAAAGTCCGTCTATCTATCTTACAAACTCATTATAAATGCTAATCCCTTACCGGCATAATAACATATTGTGTGAGGTATAAAATTCGGCCACCTGATCTGGGGACTCCAGGTACGGATCTATTTAAAGGCTATTATTTTAGTTATTTAAATATACTGATTTTTTGGTTTTAAGATTCAGTTAGATGTTTGTATTGGTTTAGACTAGAAGTTATTTGTTGCCACTTAAACGTGATATCTAAAAATGTTTCGTCCGTGGGAAGAAACCAGTACGCCAAGTGGATCTACGGGTCGTGATAAAAGCCAATTAAAGCGTGATTATTTATTAGTTGACACAAAAAAAGTAATCTTTGACGTTTATATCGCCCTTTTTGAACGTGATTTTTCAAAACTTGGTGCAGCGAAGGAAGCGGCAGCTTTGACACGCAGGCTGGTGAGCACAGTGTGGTTTGTTGTAAATAAACCTATAGTGAAGAGAAGAAAGAGGAAAGACCCTTTTACTTTTAAGAAACTGGACGCGACAGATGTCGATATAATTCGTAGAAAAATATATGCCATGTACAGGGAACAAATGATCCCCACTTTAAAAACCCTATTGCAAAGATTAAAAAAAGATGATACAGGAATAGAGTCTTGTCGTGCGACTCTAAGGAAATGTATTTTAAGAGACGGTTTTAAAATGAAAAAAAATGACAAACGACAAGTAATTATGGAATCGGCCCGGTTAAAATGATGGAGAATGGAATACCTAATCGCAGTCCATGGATATAGACAGGATGGAAGGGATATTATTTATTTGAACAAGACGTGGTATGACACACACGAAGTTCCAGATAAAGGTTGGGTAGATTTATCGGGTCAATGCAGAGCCAAAGCTCCATCAAATAAAGGTAAGCGTATAACAATAATTCATGCTGGGACAAAAAACGGATTTATACCAAACGGTTTGGCCTTAGCAGCCAAAAATATAAAGGACTCCCTTGTTGATTATCACGATGATACTACGGCAGAACTATTTGAAAACTGGTTTAAAAATAAATTATTACCAAATAGTGTTATAGTGATGGATAATGCGAGCTACCACAGTCGTAGGTTAACTAAAGTTCCGTGTTCCAATGACACAAAAGTTACTATCCAGGACTATATGATGGAAAATATTATGTATTTTGAGGAAAATTACACAAAAAAGCAATTGCTCCAAATTTTAATATCATTTTCGATAAAAAAGCAATATTATTGTGACACTTTGGCGGCAGAAATGGGTCATACCGTGTCCTTATCATTGCGTGTTCAACCCAATTGAACATATATGGCACCAGCTGAAAGCACCGGTAAGGAGGGATAATGTTTCGCCAACCTTAAATTCTTCTGTGACAGAGATGCAAAATATTCTAAACAAAAGCTGAGAAAATTGTGTAGTTCATGTTCAAAAAGTAGAATAATCATACGTAAATATAGATATGTTGCCCAGAGAAAGACTTATTGTGAACTTGGATGACTACAGTGACAGTGAAACTGACTTGGGTTAAAATGTAATAATTATTTTTCTGACACGGTACTTTTTTGTAGGTATATGTATATTTTGTTTTAATTAATAACCGTCCTATATGTTATAATTTTAATTGTATTATATTTTATATGCTGTTATATTATTATTTTATTATTATTACTTATATACTTATTATCAAATATGTTTTTGCGTTTTCTTTCTAACATAAAAAATCAGTAAGACACTTTTGTTTCATACAGGTAGATGAAAAAAATATTTTTTCCACGCTTTTATATATATTATTATCTTAAAGCAGCGCAACCTTTTATTCTATCAGCAACGAGTGCGTCCCTGCTTTCATTCGATCACCCGCTGGGTCTTATCGGCATTAGGGATTAACATTTACAATGAGTTTGTAAGATAGATAGACGGACTTTACATCAAAATCGGGGCAATTCCGGACACAGGTTCATATGAACTTTTTCTCTTAGAGTATAATAAGGAATCACTCCCTTAAGTTACGTACCGTACTTCTGAAGCACCCTGTAGAATGCACGACCTGTAACTTGTTGAATTTATTTAGACGTTATTTCAATGCATCGCCCTTATGGGGCTTTTGTTTTCCAAAGCTTACAGCTTTTCAAAATTTGATGGCTCATGTCTTACAAATAATGGTTTTAGCTAATATAGACAAACTATGTATTTTTGGAATCACGAAAGAAAGATCTTTCATAAAAATGAAAAATATAAACTCTTCCAAAAACTAATTTGTTCATTTTTTCTGCCTTTCAGTCTTTTGTTTACTTATTTGTTTTTTTTTTCATTTCCTGGTGGTTTAGATAAAACCCTACATTGAAAGTTGCTTTGTATCTATTATAGGAAACTGTACACTGTGGGCCAAATTTATTTGGAACCCAATTTCACTCTGAATAACTTTTGCTATATTTGTCGGATTTTGGTGGTATTTTCTGTGAATATTAGAGGGGCCTTTCCTTAATTGTAGAACAAATATCCAATCACTATGTACAGGTGGAGTCAAGTAATAAGAAATATTTGTAATCATTGCCTTTGGGGCTGTTGCAAAATAGTTTACTCTAAAACTACAAAAATTATTTGATATTATTAAGAGACTATCGGAAAAGAGGCTCTGAAAAAAGTGTTCTAGAAACTTTGGGTTTTGTATTAAAACCGTATTTTTTTTCGAAAACTTTATTAAATAATATTACCATACAGCTTTACTAAATATCAAATTAACAGAGCAAGAATGTAATAAAAAAAAATATTTTTCAATAAGTTTACAAGAAATTATTGTGAATATGACCATCTTGATTATCTACAACAGCTTGAAGTCTTCGGCGCCATTGTCCAATTGAGTTATTAATAATTTCTTGATTATATTGTTGCCAACAGTAGACTACTCTCTCTTTAAGCTGATCAATCGTATTAATCCGAGTATTTTCATAAACTTTTCCCTCTAATGTCCCCCAAATGTTATAGTCGACGGGGTTTAACTCCGGGCCATTTGGAGGCCACATGTTTGGTTCAATAAAATCAGGACAATTTTCCTGCAGGTAGGTATGTTACAGTACTTCTTGACGTATGGCTTGGTGCGCCATCTTGCTGGAATGTGTAGTTGTCGCTAACTATTTCTATTTCTCGAAGCATACCTTCTAAAATGTCCCGTTGATAAACTTCGGAATTAATTTTTACTCCAGAGCCAATAAAATAAATTTCAGTTTTTCCTAGCATCGGTACAGCCAGAGAAACCATAACTGACTTAGAAAAATGATCTCTGGGAACCAGAAGATGTTCCAATGGTATCTCCGATTTTCTTTGTACATTAGAATATACTCTGTTGTTCTGAGAATTTTTTGGCTGGCGCAAAGAAAAAACTTTTTCATCTGAGAACCAAATTCTTTCAATATCATTGCGTCGTCTAAATCTTCTTAACAATGCTTGACATCTTTCTACTCTTTTATTCTTAACATCATTTGAACATTTTTTGTGACAGTATATTTTTTTAAAGGGTCGATACTTCAAATCAATTTTAATAATTCTTCTTACCGATGATCTTTTAATAGTAGTCGTTCTTGTTATTTTTCTTGAACTTATCGTATTACCGGGTTCGACAGCATTAAGAATTGCACTAACTCTTTTAACGTTTTCGATACTTCTATCAGTCTTCTTTCTTCCTCTTCCAGGCTTCATTTGGAAGGAACCATTGGTCTCGAGTAAATGCCGTAGAAAATAACTAACGGTACTTAATTTCCAATTACGCTCTGGGTAACTTTTAGTAATCTTTTTTGCACCTTTGACTCTTAGAGATTAAATTAAGATTTTATCTTCAAATGACAAATACGAGTACACCATTTTCAAATAAATTTAACACACTGCCAAGTTACTAATATTTACATACTGTTGTCAAGGGATCCAACGGCATATTTTCTTTTGTTTCATAGGTAACTCGACATCCAATTATTTACGTATTTTTGCTCTGTTAACTTGATATTTAATAAAGCTGTATGATAATATTATTTAATAAAGTTTCGAAAAAAAATACGTTTTTAATACAAAACCTAAAGTTTCTAGAACAATTTTTTCAGAGCCTCTTTTCCGATAGTCTCTCAATAATTTCAAATAATTTTTGTAGTTTTAGAGTAAACCATTTAATTTTGCAACAGCCCCAAAGGCAATGATTACAAATATTTCTTATTACTTGGCTCCCCCTGTACATAGTGATTGGATATTTGTTCTACAATTAAGGAAAGGCCCTTTTAATATTAACACAAAATACCACCAAAATCCGACAAATATAGCAAAAGTTATTCAGAGTGAAATTGGGTTCCAAATAAATTTGGCCCACAGTGTAGATATGGTTTATAATAATATCTCTGAACCCCTCTACGGGGTGGCTAACCAAGGGAGCTAAGCAACGTATATTGGAAACCCTTAACATATAGCTTCTGAAAGATAATATCATATAGTCAAAAAAAATCGTTGGAAATTATTTTCAAGTTCTTAACGTCCCGTTGATGGTATGAAGATTTTATATTATGAATTATGAAAAAGCATTTTAGTTTGATTAATAATATTGTTGAAAGCCTAACCCAGTATACAATACTCTCCCCTACACATATTTTAGATACACTAAGCGGATATCTTCACATTGGAGCATACGGCAATTTCTTTTATTTCTTCTGGTATATTTGTAAATAGTTACAAAACATCGTGCCCGAGTGCGGTTCAGAGGAATATTTCCACATTTTAACCCACGCGGGGCGTTAGGCTTATTTGACTTTGCTATAGATCTGTTGTTTAGAAAAACAAGAAGTGTGAACAGAAAGGAAGATAAACGTAGAAGAATTGAGGCAAATTGCACAGGTTTGCAAAATAAGAATTTTTAGGAATTGTTTGTATTTTGATAGTTGATTTGTATGTAATTTCCAGTGCTGATTTCAAAAATCAAATCCCTTTTTTTTTATCACGTCAGGTTATCTCACAAAAAACGGACCTACTTTGGGTAACAAACTAAATTTAACGCAATTTTTACAGTTGTTCTTAAGGTTCTAGCTTTTATTAAACAGGTAACAGTCAAAGTTTACATTTACATAACAGAATATTAAAATTGTTAAATTCTTAGTTAGTCAATTAGAATGCTTCTTTCAGTGCTCTTCTTGCTGTGGGCACGTTCAGGATCGTCCTTTTTTAACATTCAGCAGTAATCCGCTATCATTTTGACATTCCATCTTCCTTGGTATCTTCTTTTCATTTCCTTGATGTCTTCATGGAATCTTTCGCCCTGCCCTTTACTGACATCACCAAGATTTGAAGGAAAGTAGTCAAGGTGTGAGTAGAGAAAATGGACTTTTATGCTCATGTTACAGCCCAGCATCTTGAAGTTGTCCAGCATGTCAGCGACTATTGCTTGGTAGTTTGGGTCCCTTTTGTTTCCCAGAAAATTGATTACAACTAGTTTGAAAGATACCCATGCTGCTTTTTCTCTTGCATTTATTTGTAGCTCAAAGTAAGCATCACTCATTAGTTTCCTGATGTCAGTATGTCAGGTCCAGTGAACACTCCTTGTTTTAGTTTTGCCTCAGATAAACCAGGCAACTGATGACTCCTTCTTTTGGTAATGCCTTCACAAATTGTTTCATTAACCCCAATTTAATGTGAAGTGGTGGAAATATTACCTTTTTAGGATCTACAGGACTCTTCCTCGCAACAGTTTTAATTCCGGCCTGCAAGGCTTTTCTGAGTGGCCATTCTTTTTTGACATAGTGTTGCTTTCTGTCACGACTATCCCATTTACAAAGAAAGCAAGGAAACTTTGTGTGGCCACTTTGCTGGCCAAGCAACATGCAAATCATATATATATATAATATCGTCCATGTGTGATCTAAGTAACAAATTGTGTTCAAGATCAGCTTAAGATTTTCATAGCATTCTTTCAAATAGACTGAATGTCCAACGTGCATCGAAGCATACTTATTGCCGTTGTGCAGAAGAACTGCTTTTAGACGAATCAATCGGTGGCAACAGACAGGCTCTAACACGAAAGATGTACAGTGGAAGAAGATAGTGAGCAATAGTCAAAAAGTGTTGCAGTTTTAACCGGATTACTCTAGTTTTAGTACAGTAGTAGTACAGTTCTCCAGTGTACAGGGTCTTCCAACGAGGACTGAACAGGGGCTCATTTTTGAGCTTCCTTGTATTTAAAGAAAAATCCAAAATAGTCAATCGATGCACTTTTTCCTGCAGAATTCAAAAATGAAACCAAAAATTTATTTGAACCAGAAACAAAAGAGTTACGCTATGGATAAGGTGTTTTTTAAATGGAACATAGCTTTTTTTTATACGATTTTTGGAACGAGTGATTTTTTTTTTGTCCGTTCTGATTAAAATATTTAATATTGTGACAGCTATTTTAATAAATTTTAATGTTTTATCCAGTATAATTTAACTTTAACCTGTTTGAAACATACACTTAGGTAATAAAGGTATAATCACCTTTGAATTCTTCAAAGTCAAAAAATTTGACAAATTTACTATAATATTGCCGAAATGAAATATTCATTAGATGAGAGATTGCAGATTGTTATCTTGTTCTACAAATGCCAAGAAAATGCATCTCTCATCTAATGAATATTTCATATTTTAATCAGAACGGACAAAAAAAAAATCACTCGTTCCAAAAATCGTATAAAAAAATCTATGTTCCATTTAAAAAACACCTTATCCATAGCGTAACTCTTTTGTTTCTGGTTCAAATAAATTTTTGGTTTCATTTTTGAATTCTGAAGGAAAAAGTACATCGATTGGCTATTTTGGATTTTTCTTTAAATACAAGGAAGCTCAAAAATGAGCCCCTGTTCAGTCCTCGTTGGAAGACCCTGTACAAATAGCTACTTCATTGCAAAAGCTGTACTACTCTCTTACATTAATTTTTGAAAGTATTTGTTACTAAATATAAAATTTATTTGGGGAAATTTAGAATCTTTTATGAACTTATAAGGGCTAACATAATTTTAAAAAAACGCAAATTAGCCAAATTTTTCACTATTTTTTTCGTAATCAGCGCTAAAAGTATTATAAAAGTCACTGACAATATTTGAGACAATTTTTACTTCGCAGACCTGTGTTGCTAATGAACACCCATCGGCGTTTAAGCCAGCAAGTAAATGTATCCTACGAAACCTGCAATACAGTCCTGAACTGTGACCTGTAATACAGTCCTGAACTGTGACCTGTAATACAGTCCTAAACTGTGACCTGCATATGCACGCTTATATCGTCTTAAGCTCAGTCCAAGAATTGTTACCAGGACGATCCGCAGCGAATGCAATTTGCAGAGTGGTATATGGGTCCCCCTTAAGATGGAAAAATATCATTGTCTAAGTTATTTCGGCAAATAAATTTTTTTTAAAGAGCATTAATATGTCACAGAATTTATTTAAACCTATATACGGCCTCAAATCTCCAGTTAGGCTATTTTGGATTTAATAATATTTTTTTTTCCAATTATTGGGTACATAATGCAAGCGTCTTTGAAAACACCTTGTTTACTGACGAGGCATTGTTTTAGCTCTCTGGATATTTAAATTCTTAACAAATGAGAATGTGGAGTTCTAAAAATCTACATTTCTTTATTTTTTCTTCTTGCATTTTGTTGTTGTTTGTTGAAAGTTGGCGTGTGGGCGACTTTATCGAAAAGAAAGGTTATTTGATTTGATGGAATTCGGGAGCGAAATCCTGAACTAACCACATTGGGTACTGCAGAAATATGTGTCACTTTAACGAAACTTTCCTTGTGCACTTTGTTCAAGGTTTTGAAAGGCCTTCATCAAGAAAATGACGAAAAAGGAAATAGTCGAGGAAGCCAGACAAGAGGACGAAAAAAAAATTATCCTGGATAATAAAATTGACTAATTCCTAATAATTCATCACGATACAACGGTTTCATATTCACTTACGATCTTTTAAACTTGTATAAGTCTCGGTCATCAATACAAACCGGTCAAGTCTACTTAAGCATACGATTTTCGACTCACGATCTTTTATCCTTGTAGTTCCTTCGATGAACAATCGCATAATATACGAAGGTGTACATTTTTTCATCGAATTGAAAAGAGAACAATTAGTTTACATGAAGAATGTCATAATTTTTATAAAAAATTTTTTTAAAATTGTTGTTTTGAGAGAAAAACGGTTTCATTATTTTTCGCCATTTAAAGCAAATCCGACTTAAGTATTTTTTTCTAATTGCGCAGTTAAATATAAGCGACATTGCAAATATTTTAATTACTCTTACGTTGACAAACTTACTAATAGTGTTACTTCTCCTAGCGGCCAGCTTGTGAATTTCAAAATAATTTCCAGCGGTTTCTCTTGAGCGTATTTATCAATAATATTTTTTTAAGGGCTTACGCTGAACTGTTTCTGAGATACAGCCGTTTACCTCGCTTAATCTCCAACCTGTACTTGCACCATATGTACTGACCATTGTCACCAACACACACCAGAAAAATATGGGTATTACTTCTTTTTCTTTATGTATTTTAGAAAATACCTCAAGACCTATTTTATCATCGATCTTATAGCTTGTATGCCTACTCATTTCAGAAAATTGATACATATGAGTGAACCGACCGCTGCAATTTTACAATTGATGAGTTGCTGCAAGTTTTTACTTATAATAAGATTTCATAAGCAGTTTAAGTACTGCGCTGAGGTAAGTTATAATTCAAATTCTTTATTTTGATTTCGAGCACCACATACATATCTGTGGAACGAAACCCGTCGCAATATTTATACAAATTACAAATAAAAAAATTGACAAGACAAGTACACTTCATAAAACATAATTATAGTATGTTGCTTAATACGAGAGAGTAATAAATTATTATTGAACTAAAAAACCCAGTGGTCTTCGCCGTATTCCATAGGCGTAGTCTAATTTTTATTTTATAGAACATTCGGAGTTGCAAAAATAGTTCGAATATGACTGGAGTCGGGCAGTCAACAATATACCGACTTCTGCACGAGGATAAACGCGGCCCCATCAGGTCACCAAAGAGAAGTACAGAAAGAAAGAAACTGTAATAAATGAGAATAAAAAGACTGCCATCAGAAGAATCATACACTCGTTTTACTTAAGAAAAAGAAATACCTACCTTGGACAAAATAATGTCTGAATAGAAAAAGGATGATGGAGAAACTATGGAAAACTTTGAAGGGTATGAATTTTTGTTATGAAAAAATTCAAAACAGAAAATCCCTTTTAATAGAGAACGACGAAATCATCTCTCGGCGACGACGATATTTGAGGGCAGTTATACAGTTTCGAAGGGAATACAGGAATATCTATTATATGGACGAAACTTGGTTAAATTAAGGTTATACTGTTGGTAACATATGGCAGGACAAACATATAAAAAGCGGGAGGCAAGCTTTCATGGAAGGATGGTCCACTGGAATAAAACCACCCTCGGGAATAGGTAAAAGATTAATAATTACTCGCATTGGTAGCAAAAATGGATTTGTCGATTACTAGCATTTAAATCAAAAGGGACTGGAGACTATCATAAAGACATGAACGCTGATGTCTTTGAAGAATACTTCCATCAAGCTAGATCCTATTCCTCCTGGGTCTGTTATAGTCATGGATAATGCCAGCTACCACTCAAGAAAATCTGAAAAAATACCAACGTCTTCTTGGAAAAAAATGACATCATTCATTGGCTTACTCTAAATAAGAAGCCATTTCATAAAGATGTGCTGAAAAAGGAGCTACTGGAGATTGTAAAGTTGAATAAACCTCTTTGTCGACGAAATCGCTTGAAAACGAAATATAACGGTACTTCGCCTTCTGCCATATCACTGTGAATTAAACCCCATATAGTTGGCGTGGGCGCAGGTAAAAAGGTTTGTAGGAAGGCATAACACCACTTTTAAGATGAGGGATGTTGGAAACTTCTTGCAAGAGGGAATAAAGACAGTGGATTGTGAAAAATGGAGTAAGTGCGTCGAACATGTGATTGAAATAGAAGACAGAATGTAGGAAACTCATAACATGCTAGAAAACACTGTAGAGCTCCTTGTTATTTCTCTGGACCCCAACGACGATAGTTCATCGGACCACTCGGAACATGATGACTAAAATTTAAAAATTAAGTTGTTGTATGGTACATAGTAGATTTTTTTTGTAAATATTAGTATTTATTCCAATTTACCTATTTCATATTATTCTTACTTCTATATAAGTTTTTATCTACTTAATATTAGAATAATTATCATCTCTATTATCTAAGTTCTCCACCATGCTTAATGGGTCATGTTATTGCAAATTTACATTTTATTACTCTCTGGCATTAAGAAACAGAGTATAGGTAACTAAACAAACAAAAATACATATTTTAATAATATGCCTAACATTTACATTATATTTCACAAGCATGAGAAGCAGGAACATATTACAACAAAATCAAGATAAAAATAAAAGACGTATGAAATAACGTAAGCCCTAAGATACACCTAAACCATTTCCACTCCTTAGGAAAGTAACAATTTCACCAATGCTGTAAAATGCCTCCAGTACAACAGTTTTTTGACTTTTCTTTTAAATTTTATTGGCAGAATTATACTCTTTAATCTCCAGGGCAGTTGGTTGAAGATACGACTTCCTGCACCCATAGGAGATTTTTTGTAAAGTTCTAGGCTATGCCTTATTAAAGAAATATCGTTGAATGTTCATGGTAAAAACTTTTGACCAGGTTATTATTTATTTGTTAATGTATATAAACCAGAAGCTTTAATAGATAGACCGAGTAGACTGTAAGTATTTTGTGATTTTTGAATATTTCTCGATAAGATGTGTTGTACAGCAAATTAAAAATAATTCTCAAGATCCGCTTTTATATTATAAATACTCTCTCAATATCCGAAACCTGGTGCCATACAATGATGGTGTACGACATATCGGAATGCGTAGTTGGCATTTAAGAGCGTGGCCCTGTCAACACTGTTCTCCCAACTATTATATTTATAGAAACTCTTATTAAGCCTACCATATACACCATCAATATGGATCTCCTACGACAGGTACTACGACTCTCTATAGTGACTCCCAAAAAATTAGTCTGTTCTGATAATTCAATTTTATGACCTTCAAAATCAAAGGAAGGGTTACTTGACTTTTTTTTAATGGTTCTTATCTCCATATATACTGTTTCAGAGTAATTTATCATTAGGTTATGTTTTGTGCACCACCCTGAAACATCACTCAATATTTTATTGGCCTTCACCCTTATGCCGTCAACACTACGATCAGAAACAATGATCGTAGTATCATCGGCATAAAGAAAGGCCCGTCCTATACTCACTTAATCAGGCAGATTATTAATTCAGACTGGCAATCATTGGCCCTGACGTTTCTGTCCACAGTCAAAAATGATTTTATAAAATCGTTTTTCTAATTTGTTTTCATAAAAAAGCTGTTTCGATATCGTTTTCAGTATCGTAATGAACTTTTTATGAAACAGTTTTCTTTATTTTTCTAAGGTTGGTAATGATGTTCACAAATGTTTTATTTTGCTGTCGTGTATGTTTGGTTGCATTAATTCTATGAAATGGAGATGAGTTAAAAAAATATCAAATAATCTTACAAATTTCCTATATTATAAAACGTAGAACTATAATATTTACCGCAATTTCCCTTAACTTTGGGGCAGTTAAACTAAATTTAACCAAATTCATCTTACTCCATATTTTAAAATTATGTAGGTATGTTAGAAAAATTAGACAACTTCGGGACAAAATGGCTGACATGGAAATAAAATTATTTGTTGATTTCAAGGCTACTATGATAAATAATTTGATTGTATTACCAACATAAAATTTAGGCTTAAAAATTTTTAAAATTTGTATGTCTTATTTTCTTTTTAAATATGGATTTATTTATTAAAAAAATGCCAAAATAGAAGAAATAGTATAAAGCACAAGTTTTTTAAAACTATTAGCGCACTTGTCCGTTATAAAACTCGTCGTAAGTCGCAAGCGGCTCGTTTTCTGACATCGACGCGTGCGCTAAAATGAGCTTTATAAAACTAAAACTAATTATTAATTCCATCAGACACATGCTGTAGTATTACTATTATTAGTTTCGTTTTCACTGATAACGATTATTAAATTACATGGATTCCTGTCATCAATAAATAAATAAGAACTAAAAATATTTCAAAATATTGAAACTCACCGACTCCCCAGTATGTTCATCACCTGTTGTTTTCGGCCACTCTGACTGTAATCGTCAAACAATGTCGTATGACCTGTATATTGTGTGGTGTATGTTGTATGTTGCAGGTTCCTTTTTTTTTAGTTTAGTACAACGGTAAAGTTTTATGTACTTTGAAAACTCGTTAGAATTATATGTTTCCCTAACTATTAATAATTTTTTTGTCTTTATGCCAGTATAGTGAAATAAAACGAAGAGTTTTGTAAACTCATTCATGATAAACAATTAGGCGAGTTTTTGTATACATTGAACATTTTCATCTTACATATATTTCCATTTTTCTATCTCGTCCTAACTTTTGACTTAATACAAAGACCAATATTTTAGCTGAATAACTGTCTGCCGCTCTTGGGGTTTCACCCACTGTGGCTTTTTTCTTTCCGTTGCCATTACTTGCCTGCGAGAAGTATTTTGGCTTTTTTACCACGTAGATTAGACTTTTGCCAATGGATGTGTTCATAATATAATGATACTACGTAGCTGGGAAATCAGAAAAATACCTGAGACCATTGGCCGTTTGACATTTCCGCATCTAAAATACCTATAATAGTGTATAAAAAGATAAGAGCTGCTATTTTCATTACTAAAACGTTCGAGATATGTTATATTTTACGCGGCACCTGGGATTACTCCACAAACAATAAACGTCCTTTCTTGAAAATATCCCTTCCCACTCCTTAAATTAATGTTATACTGATATCATTATACCAAAAATACCGGCTTACTCCCACTTATACTTTCTCATTTCGTACCGTGGGCACAGATAACCTAATACAGATACGTAAGAGCGGCGATTTAGCGATTCGCACTAGGTTTAATGGACATGTGCTGCCCGCATCAATGCATTTATATATTCGGGATGTCTCAGGAGAAAGATTAACCGCACCAATGTGTTCAAAATATGGAATGTTTTTATATTGTTATACTACATACATTTTGATTGTTATTGTATTGAACTAATTTAAATAAAACCTGACAACGAAAATATTTATTTAGACATAATAAACAAAAAATGTTAATATTACAAATCACTCAATATTTTTATTTTTCGCTTCGTTTTATCTGTTTTTTTTAACTATATATATTACGATTTGCATATTTTAACGTATAAAATATATTTAATCTAACAAATAATTTAACAATATATATAATGGGAAAGTTTCTGTTTCTACATGGACGAACAAAAGTGATTTTACTCATTTGGTTAAGAAAAAAATGGGAAATTCCTTCATTATTTGAAGCATCAACAAAAAATTTTAAGAATATATTTTCTAATTTATAAATATGATGAATAAATTCTTCACTTGGTGATTTTAAGCTTCCAAAATGCCTTCTTTGTCGCCATAAGCTTTTAATTGTAAAAATATTTTATTTTTGTCTAGAGCTTGAGACTGTTTGGAAAATTGGATACAAATATCGCATGAGTGCATTCGTAAAGCTTTACTTATTAAATAGCCACAAACATAAATGAACGGATTTTGTGTTGTCATGCTTTCAGTCCTATAGTCATAATCAGGCAGAGTTATTGCTTGAGGAGCCTTTTTTTCTGCACTTTTTGTCTAATAAACAACACTATTAGTACGTTTTAATTGTGTTAGAAGAACACCTAAATCGTCCTCACAATTCATATGTTCGGAATGCAAAAAACTTTGGCAAAACAACTTTCTAAAAGCCCTTTTAAACTGAACGGCGTTGGGTTGAGCGAATTGCCACCTTGCTGTCTAACATTTCCGAAATAATTCTCTAAACAGTCTTGATTAACTCTCCTAGTTTTTGGATATTTAAAACCTGCCTTAGAAAGCCGTTGCCAAAGAATCTGTATTGCCCTGATTGTTACCATCCAGCATTTAATAAATTTACATTTGGAGGTTACATCCTTGTTATTTAAATCGTAAATTTTTATGTTTTGCAAAAATATTATCATCTCTTCCAAAAAGTCTATCTTGTAATCTAAGCCCTGGAAAGCATTTTTAAATTTAGAAATAACATAGGCACACGTACTACACTCAACAGTTTATTACCGATCGTGTTGCACCGATAGTCGCTAGCACTAAACTGATACCCGTACTATACGACAAGGAGCCGGCTCTTTCTCGGGGGGGCGTGGTTTTCACGAGGGTTGAATACGACGCTGTCGCTTACTTAGGTATCTGTATTAGTTAATCTGTGCCGTGGGTCAAAAATTTACCACTTGGTACTGCCACAAGAATAAATAACAACCAGAAGGATTACAGAAAGAGAGATCCGATATTCAGGTAGATTTTGCCGCTCGGGCTTTGGAAGAAATTGGAAGAACTTATCGGCCAGTGCCGCGACAACTAGTGTAGCTATAAGTTGTTCTGCCAGTGCCGTAGTATTTTATTAAAACTTTTCAAAATATGGAGAATAAATCCAAATCCCACAATGTTTGTTGTGTGAAGAATTGTGATAATAAAAGTTACAATTCCCCAATCTAAGTTTTTTTAGTTTACGAAGTGATCCCAAAAGGTAAGGATAATTTTATATTTAGAGGTATAGTCCGGAAATTAAATTCCGGACAGCATATATTGAACCTATTACTTTTCTGCCTATTAATTATCTACATTATAAGTGTATTAAGTGTGTTCAATTTTCGAAGGTATACGTTCCTACTGAACCTTTCATACTTTTGTGTTGTCTTAATTATAAATATAAAATATACCAAAAAGTGGCAATTTCACTCTGTCACTCATATTTTTAATAATTATACCACATATATTAAATGGTAAAAGCTTAACTTACTAAATTACACATAAATGTCATAAAATGTCAAATTGATGTCAGAATCTTAATCAACGCAACTGTACGTAGACACAAAATTGCTCAATAGTAATCTATGTAAATAAAAGTTCCAACATTACATGTCACGCATCCCTTAAATATTCTTTCGATGTGACACAATTTTAAATTAACTTTGTTTTTTTTTTATTCGTTGTAGAGCTAAGTCTTGTTGAAGTAGGTAAAACATAAATTACATTCACCCTTGTCCACATTTCCCCAAATAATATATTATTACCTTATTTATGAGAGTTAAATTGTTTTACACTTTAAAATATATAAATAGAAACTTTAAAAATATTAATAAAAATAAATTAATAGTTTGGGGACATTTATAAACATTTATATGTAGGTAGTGTATATATTTTAGTATGTACTATTGTGTATAAATAGTAGGAATATGTATAATAATGCGCCATTGTTCATATTTTAAAATTAACCATTTCTAACCAAATCTGTGAATAAATAATATTTAATCATCTAATATTATGTATTATTTGACCATAATTATAACCCAAAGACGGTCCTGTCAGGCAACGTTGAAATATTTGGTAATATACCTGAGACCGGCCCCGGTTTTTCATAAATCACGCGCTGCCAAGGTCATAGAAGATCGCATCGGATCTCTCTTTCTGTTATCCTTCTGGTTGTTATTTATTCTTGTGGTACTGCGCCTTGAATGCCTACCTGTAGCAAGTACCATTTCGTACCGCATATTAAAATAACAGGTAGATACCACTGATAAACCCAGAAATGGAACTTGAAATCCATTTATATTTTGACCAAAATCAAAAAGTTATATATAAAAAGCTTCTGGAAATAATGTAAAACATAGTGATATAATATTGAAACTTGACATTTTTCCAACTTTGGCCAGAAAATATAAAAAACACTATACTTACAAGTAAAAAAGTATTTTTTGAATGATTCAGATTTTATACAAAAAAAAATATAATGAACGTAATACAGTATTTAAGTATCTATTAATATTTACAAAATTATTCAAACTTTACAATGTACTGTAATTTATTTAAACATTCTGCAACAGTCTTTCTACCTTCGGTAAAATCGTTTACCATTTCGACTATTGCGCAATCCAGATTCTTATAACATTTCCTTCTCCGCTTTGACGGAGTTAAATGTAAATCGGCTCGTTGTTTATTAAAGCCGGCATCAATTGCATCTTCTTTTAAAAATTCACTAGCTCATTTGGATGATGCTTGCCGATAGTCCGGTTAAATTTGCTGTGCCATGCTTCCAGGCTGTTAGTTGTCCTATGTTTTTGCTTGTAACAGTTCCAGCTATCTCCAATCGCGTCGTTTTCCAGCCATTGATCAACGAAGTAATCGTTAAGGCGCATCAATTGAGGATTCTCTGGGCAGTGTTCCATGATGCACAGAAATCCATCGGTTGTTGCATCAAGAGGAAGATGCGCTAACGCTGCACACAGCCGTATGTGTCTGCGTATCTCCTGGTATTCTTTGTATAAGAGCGACAGACCTTTAACAAAAGTACCAATGAGCCTTTATGGCTAAACCATAAAAAGATTGATGTATATAAAAGTATATAAAAAATAACACATTTTGTTTTAGAGCCCTGATGATGGCTAAATAAAATAGCCGAAACGTTGGCAAAAGAATAGTTTTTTCTTTACCTTTTAAGACCCAATCCCGCTAAATTACAAACAAAGTAAATTAGTATGTTTGGCAGAAAAGAAGAAAAGTGAAAAAATATTTAATTCTTTATTCTACAATAGACATAGATAGAACTATAAAAAAAATGGAACATCTGACGTCTATCTGTTAAAATTGTTAAATTATGATAACTTTGCACCACCCGTGTCAAATGTTTTTGCCTCTAATTTTATATTTCGAAAAAAAATGACATTCTAGTCAACAAATAAGTTCACAAACTATAAAAAAAATATTGAGTATACAGGGTGTCCCGAAATTAAGGGGCAATACTTTACCACTATATTCTTCCCCATTCAAAGGGGCGTAACTCCCTTAGGAAGCATTTTCGCCCTTATGTCCATATGAAAAAATCCTATTATTTTAAGTCGGAGAATATGGTAGTAGACTCAAACTCAAACTCAATTTATTAATGTCAGTATTGCTTAAAGCCATTTACATACGTCAAAAATAGTAATACAAAATAGTAATACATTTAAACATTACAAGATTAATATTTAAAACAATTAGTTAAAATTTTAAAATAGACAATTAAAGTTTAAAAATTTAAAATAGGACAATCTGAACAAGTAGTATGTTAAAAAAAAAATATCACACGAGGTCACTAAAATCATTGCCGAGGTACTCCTCCAGGGAATAAAACGACCTTGAGGTCAGATATCGTCTTACTCTACTAATGAATGAGCTCTCATCCAATTCCCTCACCCTCTCCGGCAACACATCGTAGAAGAGGACACAATAATAATCACTGCCTCTACGAGTTCGACCAAGTCTGTGATAGCTAGGCACAAGGTCTCTACTGTTCCGAGTCGAATAACTATGAACATCACAATGCATTACAAAGGTAGAAATATTTCTTTTAAGGTAAGTTAGGCACTGAATGATAAAGATGCATGGCAAGGTGAGTATCCCCAGTCGGGCAAAACAGTGACGACAGCATTCACGATATCCCAAGCCCATCATCACACGAAGGCACCTTCGCTGAAGTCCAAATATCCGAGCTGCATGGGAGGAGTATCCCCAATTAAGAATTGCGTAGGACATAGTTGATCCAAAATACCCATGATAGGCTGTGATCAAGACACTCAAGGACACAACTCGAGATAGTGTTCTAAACAAGTATATTGTCCTCGACAGTTTGGTAGCAAGGTAACCAATATGCTCCGCCCAAGTCATTCCAGGGTCGAGCTGTACTCCCAGAAACTTTACTGAGGCATCACTTGGCAAATCAGGGCCTGTATTCCGCAATGTGAAGTTTAGATTCTGCGTTTTTGATAGGTTAGGACTAAGCCTGTTCGCCAAGAACCAGGTCTGTATCTGGAGCTTCTGATGAGATATGGTATTCAGAATGGGCTCCGATGGATGAAAGCTCTGTAGACTGGTTGTATCATCAGCAAAGAGTATAATTTTTGAGTCATTGTTATGCTTTGGGAGGTCATTTACATAGACAAGGAATAGCAACGGTCCCAGGACCGAGCCCTGCGGTACACCATGTCTCATTGTTTGTCCAGTAGATATGTTTCCATTAAAGGTCACAAATTGTGTCCGATCTGCAAGGTAAGACTCTACAAAGGCAATGCTACTAGGATGAAAGTTATAGTAATTAAGTTTTTTGAGCAATATATCAAAGGAAACACAATCAAAAGCTTTTGTCAAGTCATAGAATGAGGCATATTCAGTTAGCATATTAATAGCTAGGGTTGTAGATTTTTTATTTCTGAAGCCAAACTGGCTTTGGGTAAACATGGCATTGACCTCAAGAAAGGAAGTTATTTGGTCTTTCATAATTGACTCTAATATTTTGGACAGGATAGGTAGAAGCGATATGGGTCGATAGTTAGTTTGATCTTCACGAGAACCCTTATTTTTATAGACAGGTACCACTTTTGCAGTTTTCAGAACATTGGGGAAAATGGATTCTGTTATGCCATGATTAAATAGATGAGTCAATGGGTAGACAATGATATTTTTTACTGTCTTTATAATTTTTGTGTTTATTTCATAGCAATCCCCACTGTTTGTGTTTTTTAAGTTACATATCTTCTCTCTTACCATGTTAAAAGTTACTCGCGAGAAGCTGAACTCATCAGAGTCAAAATCATCTGTGAGATAGTGTTCAAATATATTAGGAGCTTCGGGCATCTGAGCAATTATACAGTCTGCTATGTTTGCAAAATAATTATTAAGCATTTCAGCATTTAGATTGGTATGTGGTTGTGTCACAGAAAAGTTGGTATTAGATTTTATTAGTTTCCATATAGTTGCCTGCTTGTTAGAAGAATCATTAATAACCTTATCATAGTATTGTTTTTTCGATAGAGAGATTTCCTGTTTATATTGTTTCTTATAGTCTTTAATTTCTTGTGCTGAAACCAGCCTAGGATATTGCTTATGAATTGATATTAAAGTTTTTAGTCTCTCTCTCATGGTTTTCAGATTATTATTGAACCAATTCATAGAAGTTTTTTGAGAGCTATTATTAATACACTTAGATTTAAGAGGAAAGGATTGTTCTATAGCCTTTACTATTGTATCAACAAACAGTTGGAATCTGCAATCAATATTACATTCCGCATTAATGATGGGGTTCCAGTCCACAGCTTAAATAGCATTATATAACTCAAAGAGTCCTTGTTCCGTTATTGGTCTGAATGTTATTCTCCTCGTACCCTGCAACCGAGAGATATGCTGTTTATATACGAAATTGACACCTACATGGTCAGTTAAATCAGACAGATCCAGCGGTGCTGTAAGAAAGGCGTCATCTGATAAATTCGTAAAAACATTGTCTAAACAATTTTCATTCCTTGTATTAAATTGAACCGTTTGTATCAGACCGAAGGAATCCAAAAGATTATTCAAGATAGGAACTTTTTGATCAGCGATGTTAGAAAAATTCACATTAAAATCTCCCGTAAGAATAATCCCATTTGCAATATTTATAGAGCTTAAGAGAGTAGACAATATTTCAACGAATCTACCAAAGTCACCGTTAGGTGATCTATAAACCATTATTAGCTGCATGCACAGGTCAGGCAAGAACACCCCAGTCACCTCACAATGCAGCTCCTCGCAGTAGTGCGATATACCGAGATCATTAAAGTTTAGATTACTTTTTAGGTAGATACCCACACCGCCATGCGCCCTCACAGATCTGCAAAAACTCGCAGCAGCAGTGTAACCAGGAAAGGTCAAAGTAGAGAACTCATCCTGTACCAACCAGTGCTCATTCATGCAAAACAAATCAAAATCATTCTCCCGGAGGACCACCTCAAACTCTAAAAACTTCCTCCAAATACACTGTACATTTACATGTAGGATCTTCACTTCCTTGATTGTGTTGCCTCTGTCCGATGTAAAGTATTGCCCCTTAATTTCGGGACACCCTGTATAATAAAAGTATAAAATATAAAATATAAAGTATATATTAAGTCGATAAAATAATTTTTCTAATTTTGTCTCGAAAAATAGATATTTCGAACGCGCTAGCGAGTTCGAAATATATCCATTTCGAACTCCGAATTTTATTTTTTAAAAGTTGGCATTGGTTATATTTAAATGTTTTATTCTGTTGACGTCTGACGTTTCCTGTTATTGTTATCCATGAGAAAAGAAAGTTTTCGGGATTTCTCTGGTAAAAGTTGATTTATCGTTTTATTAGCAGTATCCCTTAACTCAGGGGGAGTTAAACTTAGATTATCATGCTCCATATTTTTTTAATTATAATTATGAACAACTCTATGAAATATTAAATCACAAATTTCGTGACAATGACACAAAGAAAATATTATTTATTGTCAAGGCTACTATGATAAAAAGAAATTTAGAGTATTACCAACATAGAATTTAGACACACAAATTTACAAAATTTGAAGGGTTGATTTTCTTTTTAAATATGTATTTTCTTATTGAAAAAAATACAAAATAGAAAAAATAGTATAAAGTACGTGTTTTATAAAGCAGTTAGAGCACTTGTCCCGTTAAAAAACTCGCCGCAAGCGGCTCGTTTTTTAACATGGACGCGTGCTATAAGATGATGCTTTATAAAACATGTACTTTAATATACTATTATTTACATACCCAGTTCTTGAACTTTTCTCCAGAGAGATTGATTGAAATGGAAATTACATCCCGTTAGTGTAGCGCTTTCAAAAATGTTTCTGAATGCTGCTTGCATAGCTCCTATCTCGAAGTCGGTTTTAAAGCTGCGTGGCTGCCATTCAGGGATTTTCAATTTGATGCACTTGAATAAACGCTCGTATGTGCTAAGTTTTCTATCGGGCATAAAAGCATATACAACTGGCACAATATTTGTAGCTTCAAGAGTGCTGCCCAGGTCTACATGTATGGAGTACAATTGGCAACTGGCTGAATAATTTACTGCAACATTTGAATGTTCCATCGGCAAGAAAGTCGGTCGATTCTTTCAAGCACTGACGGCCATATTTGCTGCAAAAAGCTAATATACGGTTTTCACCATCTCCATCGTCAATGAAAAGGAAGTCTTCTCCCAACGTTTCCGGAATTTTTATCTCCCTCCTGTTTGAAAAACTAGTGAATTCCATGGCTTCATTGCGTTTTCTGTATAAGGTGCTCTTTTTGTTCTCAAAGGAAGGTACTTCTGTTACGAAGTCCAATCCAGCATCTTTTAATACAGAAAATTCCTGATTAAAAATCCTTGGAATCGGTAGTAGCTCTTCTCGTGCTCTCCTCTTGCATTTTTCCAAACATTTCAACACTTCGGCTTTGGCTTTGTCTGGTATGCAATCGTGCTCTTTATTTTTCCTGACAACATTGTTATTTGACGTTGTTATACTGCCGCCACACTTGCTCCGATGTACACATCACCAATTTATTATGCCGTTTTTATTCACTCGCTTAAAATAATATTGGTGGCCAGAATGAAGCGCCATATTATGACCTTTGGAACTTTGCACCAACTCAATCACTTCACTAACTGCTTCCATATTTGCTCTTTAACTGTTCACTCAAGACGGATTAAAGAATAACCGTTTGGCGACTTCCCCAACTTTATATATCAACATAATAATTAAAGGGGCGTAATCCCAGCCCTATTTAAGATTAAATATAGTTTTAAGTATTATGATAGTTTTACAACGTAATTGTTGTTTCAT
Source organism: Polydrusus tereticollis (assembly GCA_963920685.1). Lineage (NCBI taxonomy): Eukaryota > Metazoa > Arthropoda > Insecta > Coleoptera > Curculionidae > Polydrusus > Polydrusus tereticollis. The sequence goes on along the minus strand of OY987326.1, from coordinate 168,307,125 downwards.
GGACATTTTGTGTTTGAGGACATTTACAACCACCCTCCAGGTATAATATATTAATTAGAGGATGACCCAGGTAATGTCGGGTCGCAGTACGAAATGAGACTGTAAATAGTTACTTTCGAACAGACGGCACCAAATGGCACTATACCAGGTAAAATTTTATCATGGCACAAAATGGGACAGTACGAAGTGGGCTGACACCAAAATACCCTCCCCCAAATCAAAAGATCTAACAATATTACTAACTACCCTTGTCTACTACCTACTCCCCAACCTTGCAGGTTATGTAATGTTTGTAATATTTTATTACATCATAATATCATTAAATTATTTCTTACTTTGATTTATTTTCTATGCTTTGAGTTAAATCTCTGAAAAGACACATACCATCTGGTTTTAGTACGAAATTTTGCCTATGTGTGACCCTTACTTTGAAAGCAGAAGTTTATTGATTTTTGACAACCATAATGATACCATTCAAGAATCGGTACCGAGACAAGTAAAAAAAAATTAATTATTCTTTAAAACATAATACTGTTTACCCAAATTACATTTTTTTTTTTTATGATAAGGCACAGCACTACAGGATAAATCCTTTATGGCGCTCTAGGAGCGGTGCGTGTGCGCAGGAAACGATTCACGTTGGTCTTGAATCTTTGGAGATTATACTCGTTGGGGAACACGATCTCAGGGAGGTCGTTCCAGAGTGATGACGTTCTCCAGATGAAAGAATTTTGAAACAGTGTCGTTCGAGGGACACTAAGCTGAACCACGTACTGGTGGGCTGCAGTGGCTCGTCGTGTATTTCTACCATGCACCGCTCTGGGTGGTATCAAGCGGGCAACCTCAGTTGAACACATATTTTCATACCTAATAATTTGTTTATTCGTAGTTCTCCCATCAACGCTTTGCCTTTTCCCCCATAATTTTCATTTTTATTAGTAGTTGAATAATTGGGTTACTTCCCCTAAGCTATCAACGAAAAATTATTAAAGTACCTGGAAGGCTTCAACATTATTAGTCATATTAGTGACCGCCAGTATGGATTCCGTAAGTCTAGAACAACAGGAGACCTTCTCGCGTTTGGAACAACGCAATACAACATCATGGGGAGTCTCGGGCGGTAGCAATGGACATTTCCAAGACCTTTGACCGAGGGGGCCTAACTAAAATGAGAGCATACGGAATGTTGGTTCAATTTTGTTCATGGCTGTCAAGCTTTCTTAAAGACCGTTCTCTGCGAGGGGCGATGGACGGATTTATTTTAGACACATTTAACATCAACGCCCGAGTCCCTCAAGGCTCTATATTGTCACCCACTATCTTTTTACTATGCGTTAACGATCTTTTGGAAGAAACTGAAAATCCTATACCGGGTGATGCGTGGCTTAGTTGAACATAATGTAAATGTAAATTTCGAGGTGGCTAAACGCTATTGTCAAAAATTGACGTAAAGCTGGACATAACGAATAGAGATTATTTCACGTTAAAAACACATCTTCGTTTCACCGATCCGGCAATCACACATCCAAAATAAAAGACACCATTATGTTTTTCTTACTAAGCCTTTAACTTAACATTCTAAGATTACAGATTTTCACAAAATCATTAATTAATTAAGCGTTTAAACAACGCTAAAAAAACAAAAGTCCGGAATTAAGAAACAAAGATTAACATGTTCAATGTCAACGCATTGTTTTAAATATGAACGCGTATTTAAAAAAAGAAAATCCGGGAAGAACTGAAAATGCGCTTTGAACAAGAATGTACTTGTAATGAATCAACACAACTTGGGTTTAATAAGAATTTATAACGTTATTAATTTGGGGACTGTAACCGGTCATTCCATAAAGCGCAAACCAATAAATCAAAAATTTAAAGATGCTGACAATACTGCTTTTTTAGCTTAAAATTTTTTATGTGGGTGAAGTGTAAAAACTTAAACATCAATAATATTTACAATTAACTGCACTTCCGTTATGAAGTTAAAAGAGGTGATTAACTTTTGATTGTACCTTAGCTATGTATATCCATTGTCGATGCCGAACTCCTAATTTTTTAAGTCATGTGTTGTAACTCAGTTGTATAAGTTATCATGCCTTGTCAATAAGATTTATCTCTTATGCTCTTGAACAATAAGGCACTTTCATTCATGAAGTGTCACCCGATTCGCGGTTTCCCTGGTGACTAAAGAAATTAACAGCTAAACAATATTCTAACCGATTATAGAATTCGTTTCTAACATTACTGTTTGTTAAGCCGGTCTAAGTCTAAACCCTTCGACTTTTGTATACAAACTTTTTTTTATCTCGTAATTTTAATGCACCCTATATGTTTAGAATGTATTTAGGTGATCGACATTTCTTGCCGGTGTGTAGTTCACCGTTAATATAGACCCTTATTTAATTAACTACACATTAAAAAGTGGTGAGATTTTAATACCATTTGTATGTTTTTAGATTTTGGATGTTAATTATTATACCTACATGATTACTCTGGTAGTGCTATTGACTCTGCTATATTGGCACGTTGTCTGCTGCATGATAAAATATTTAAGAGAACGGTTGACCGCTGACAAGAATCAGATATTTAAAAGAGCAAAATCGATCTTGGTAATTGGAAGGTGAGTAGGACAATATTGTATATTAATAATAATAATAATAAGTTTATTTCAAATACTTACACTATAATAAACATGTTAATATGATATTCTTGAATAAACTTATTCATAAATTCCCCAGTAGACGTGCTTGTTAGGGGCAAATCTTGTTTATTTAAAAGTATGTAAAATTATAAATATTTAAGAATATTTCTATAAAAGGTTGCACGTATTCAATAAACGATACTTTCTTGATGATAGATTATTACATTTCTGGAAAGGGTTAATTATATAATTGATTCACAATAATATTAAATAGCATTAATTAGTTATAGCATTGCCAAAAATATTTTTAAAGCGTTTGTTTCCAATATAAATGTTTTTATTTCAATTTTATATTTTTTTAATGACATATTTTTTTTTAATATTTGTTGGTAAATAATCGTTTAAATAAAAGCATAAATATTTAAAAGTTTTTTGTCCTACGGACTTATTTATTTTAGGTTTTAGGGATATTTCATTTTTATAACGTGTATTATGGTTATGTTCTTTAAATTGTATAATGTTTTTATTTTAAAAAATATATTTTAAAATATTATAAATGTAAATTTGTCTAACGTTCATCTTTTTTGTTTCTGCATATAATTCAGTGGGCAGTGATGGGCTAAAATATGGAACAAATTCATTTAAAAATCAGGTATTAATTTTTTGAAAAAACGCTCGGACACGTCGATTATAATTTTTTCTTCCGGATTTGGTGTGTCAAAAAGTAGATGTAGCAAAAATTTTTTGTATTTTAAATAGAACCCTATTTTTTTCAGTCGAATTTGGAATTCTACGTCAAATTCTGCGCATAATTCATGTAGCATACCCTATCTTTATCTCTAACGATTTTAGAGAAAAATTACATCATAAAACGAAAATTATTTTATTAAGTGTTGAAAATGCCAACCATTAACTTCTTGACAACATGCCAATCTACTTAAAAACCCTTCTAAAACATTATTTATAGTATTTTCATTAATTTGCCTAATTTCATATCTAATTTCAAATTTTAAGTCTTCCAAATTTTGTGGTTTATCCTTATACACTTTTGATTTCAAATAACCCCAAAGAAAGATATCCATTGGTGTAAGATCGGGAGATCTTGCAGGCCATTCTATGGGTCCTCTTCTACCTATACATCGTTCGGGAAATACAGTATTCAAATACTCTCGTACTTGTCGAGCAAAATGAGGCGGAGCACCATCCTGCTGAAACCAAATAGACACTTCTGGTAGATTAGGCTGATTCGGATTTGGAAAATCCGCTGCTAGTGTGGGAATTAATTCATTTTAAAGAAATTGTAAATACCGGTCTCCTGTAAGATTTCCATCGAAGAAAAAAGGTCCAATAATTCTATCATTTAATATCCCTGCCCAAACATTTACTTTTTCTGGGTTTTGCGTGTGCTGTTCTCTCGTCCAATACCGAACATTTTGTCTGTTTACCGAACCATTCAAACAAAACGTGGCTTCATCGCTAAAAAGTATGTTGCGATGGAAAAATAGATTTAAGTTGCAAATTTCCATCATAGTTTCACAAAACTGTAGTCGGCGGTCGGGATCATCTTCGTTTAGCTCGTGCAGCCACCTAATTTTGTACGGATGGTACTTTTCTTATTTCAATACCCGCAAAACAGATCGTCGGCTCACATCATTATTAAGGGCTACTTCAGTGGATGTACTATGGGGATTATCTTCAACTTCTAACAAAATGTTCAATTTTGTGTTTTCACTAATTTTTGGACGACCTGGCCGTAGACGATCCTTTACATTCCCTGTTTCCCTGAATTTCTTCTCAATTTTACTCACTGTAGATCTTGTAATCGGTCGTTCTGGATACTTAGCGCTAAACAAGTTACAAACTTCTTCTTGATTTTTTGTTTTGTCTCCACATCCAATTAAAATTAAAATTTCGATTCTTTGAGTTTTATTTAAATGCACCATGATCCCCGTTTTTCAAAGTTATACCTAAAATTATTTTTGATTGACACATGACTTGCTATCGTAGTGACAATTCATTTAAATTTACCTGTTTCCCTTTAAGTAGGTACATGTACCTTTTTTTAAAGAAAAATTTCGTTTTATGATGTAATTTTTCTCTAAAACCGTTAGAGATAAGGATAGGGTATGCTACATGAATTATGCGCAGAATTTGACGGAGAATTCAAAATTCGACTGAAAAAAATAGGGTTCTATTTAAAATACAAAAAATTTTTGCTACATCTACTTTTTGACACACCCTGTATAATTTCTTTTTGAGGCAAAGAATCCGGAAGAAAAAATTATAATCGACGTGTCCGAGCGTTTTTTCAAAAAATTAATACCTGATAAAGGAATTTGTTCCATATTTTAGCCCATCACTTTATATTATATTGGAGCTTAACGGTTCCGATCGCCTATTGGCATTCTTCACTGTTATACAGAATGGCGTTGCTCTTAAATGCAGTAAGGTACGTACAACATTTAACTGCAAAATTCCAAAACAATGTTTACTACAACTCGGCAAACCTAGGAAATACGTAACGTTTTATCCCAACCTCGTTCAAAGTGCGCACTTCAAAGTCAATACCTAAAAAATTTTAAACCTCTATGCGTCAAAGAAAACTTAAGTAAAACACCAAGTGGGTTATATTTGGAATGGTGATTTAAGCTATATTCAAATATGCAAAAATATACAGGGTGCCCCATTTAAAAATTTGTTTTTTCTATTGATGCCTATTAAAATATTGGTTTGAAAAAAATTTTACTTACACTATTGAATTCTACGTAAACAAGTGCGTCGGAAATATTTTCATAGAAATAAAAAAATGTTAACTGAAGAAAAATTACAGAGACTTTCCGAAATGCGCATTATCGAAAAACACCCTGTATCTCCGAAACGGTGATAGATACCGATATGCGGTTTTCGCCATTAAGCTTGTTTAGCAATAGGAGTTTCCGTTTAAAAGTGTACAGTTTGGCCCACCCTGTACAGGGTGTCCTATTTTCGACTTAAGAGATACAGGGAAAAATCAAAAAATTGACAATTTAATGATTATTGAATAATCTGCCGTTTTCAGAATAAGTATACGGGATCAGGTAAATAAGTTATCGGAACTAACCTCATTTTTTTTAAATGGAACACCCTGTATATTTTAATCTAAGAAGATAGCATTTTAAATTCTCTTTTCAAATATATAACACACCTTGGTTTCCTAGGCGATTTATTTAAACTTTATTACTTTAAACCACAGTAGGCCATGAAACAAAAGCTAATATCCGAGAAACAACTATGTTGACATTCTAGTTGTTATTAACATTTAACGTCAATTTTGTTTTTACATATTATTCGTTTGTAAAAATGACTTATCAACATTTTAAAAACTGTGTTATGATATCAGATATTATATATAACATTAAATCCCATAGATACCTAGATACAGTTCAGTGTGTCTAACGTTGACAGGTTCTTATTCATCAAGTTTAATGCACACGCAATTTCAGAAGTTAAAAGGATTCTATACTTCTGTGGATAATAGAAGACATTTGTAAATATAAAAAGTGTTTTAGTGAACTAAACTAAACGGGCCAGCCTTATACTGTGGCTTATACAGTAACAATGTACGGCAGATAAGAATCAAGTCTGCTCCGTTCAGTGTGACATTTAAGAAAATATAACTTTATGCGATATCCTGTATCTGAAGTGACTAAGAGAATTTTTTGAACACCCCTGCAAAAAGTATTTCAAATACCGTACATGCTATTATTTTTTTATTCTTGCCTTGCCTTAAAAATTAAAACGTTATGGTGAATCACCCTGTATTACTTTCAGTGATTTTTTAATAGGCCAGTCACCGTGAATTACCCTGTATTTCGTTTTACAGGGTCGAAGCAAATATGTCTTATCCAGCGCTTCATACTTTTGTGGGCACCTTTTACAGAGGTTCCCTGATTATATACAACTCGAGCTACGGTAAAGTACTACCAGGAACCGAAGCCGAGATTATGTTGGTTTGGTTTGGATGGTACGCATCAAGTCTGTTTTTCATATACATTTTAGGTAACTGTTTACCCTTCACTTTATAATTGACACCTTTTAACCCATACAATTTTTTTTTGTAGCTATGATAATGGAAATAATGAAAGGAAAAACTTCTGCGGCACATAAGTATGTTGAAATGGAAAGGCAGCTTAAAGACTATATGCGACACAAACAGTTGCCGATGCACATGCGAAGTCGAATTCTTACTTACTACGAATTTAGGTTCCAGAAAAGCTATTTTCGGGAGAATGAGATTCTTGACACAATATCCGAACAACTGAGACAAGTAATATTCTACGTCACTAATTGCAAAGATAATTCGTGGTAAAAAGTGTATTTTGGAAAAAAAATTACCTACATAATTGGACAACACATCAAGAATAGAATTATTTTTCCAGTTCATGCCATATTCTCATTGAAGGTTGGCGACCACATTTCTAAATACGTTCAGATTTATCCACTCCCTTGAATATATTCTGAAGCTACGATTTCGTCTTCTTGCCATTGTCTTTCTTTCCTTCTACACGTCCTTGCATTATGTTTTGTAGTAATATACAGGTTTTTTCACTTAAAACTTCGAGGACCTATATCTGAAAAATGACTGGATAATTTTTGATTTCGTTGCCATCGTTAGGTAGAATCACTTTACATTTTTTAAAGATACCATTAATGCGACCGCTTCGACGTCTTGGGTGTCGCGACGCTTCAAAATATATAATCGTTTGCAGGGACATTTAAAAGTACTTTAAATTTTAGGACTTTTTTGTCATTTACCTTAATTCGATTACTTTATTCGTTTTTAATTAATATCTCTCTTACTGTGGTGTTGTATTTGCCTTAGGTTATTATTGCAAGGTCGTCTGCATAACCCGCGATATGACATCATTCTCTGCTGAGTGCACGTGGCAGCCCGTCCATGACAAGGTTCCAGAACAGAGGAGTTGGAGGCTCTAGTGATTGATGCGAAGGATGTGTTGTCAAGGGCAGATTCCGTTATTCCAGGCCGCATTCCTGTTTCTGATGCTTCGACAGTATTTTTCCTTGACTCTTTCTATGTTAATGTTCTTTACTTTTTGCTTTTAAAAGCGAAGTGAAAGAGTTTTATAGCTCAATTTGCATGATACCGTCACCATTGCAAGCTGAACTTAATTTTAAAACTTTTAACACTTTCTTCTGTACCATAGTTTTTTTCTCGAAATTATGCACAAACTTTTGAGTTGTTTGCAAAAAATTTTCCTTTTTATGTTGTTTTCACACATACAGTGTCACCATTAAACTCCGCACCATATGGAACTTTTTATTATTAATGAGGTTAGTTCAAATTAAATAACGTAAATCGTTTTTGCTTCAAATTAGACTAAAAATTATATATTCAATTGTCACCATCACCATCTGTCATTCGGTATCTGTCAAAAATGACATTTTTGTCAAAAAAAGCTGAAAAATGGCGTTGTTTAACCGAATTTCAAAAAATGTTATTAGAAGAAGTTGTTTCTAGTATAATTTTAGGCCTATGTACAAAGTTTCAGATGTCTAGCGCAAAGTTGAATTTTTTGCCATTTTTTCGAATTACCATGTTTTTTTTATAATGTAAGTTGACTTAATGGATATTAAACTATTTGCTTATACCATAATCAATATTTTATTTAGTTTGTATGCTTATTTTTTTACTAGAATGCCATTTTTTTTCGAAATATAAAATTAGAGGCAAAAAAATTTGACACGGGTGAAAGTTATCATAATTTAACAATTTTAACAGATATACGTCAGATGTTCCATTTTTCAAATGACAAATACATCTAAATATTTGATAAAAATTTTATTTTATACTAAATATAATTTAATATAACTACTTGGGATCTTCTCTGGGTTTTTAAGTCAGGAACGCTCCTTTGACTTCTATTGGTTTGTCGAAAACTGTTTAGGTCTTGTCACTTCTAGAATTTTGAAATCGGTTCTTGCCTTGATTATTGTGGTTCGTGTGTATTGGATTTAAGAATTTTGTTCTGCATAATTTTGGCGCCTTTTCCATTAATTTTGTTATTGATAGTAAATAGATAATTATTAAAAAGAAAACCATTTATCAGAAATTTAAAAAAACTGGACAATACCATTACTATACTTCTTTTGTGACCTTAAGGTCCGAATGTAAAACATTGACAGCAAGATGCTATTCCCAGTACCTTCAAAGGGCCGAACAGAATATAAATAATAACCCTCGTAGCTTTTGGTCCTTCATTAATAGTAAACGGGTTTCCTTTGGATTACCATCGGCCATGACCTTGGGCGATACATCAGCTACTAATGGGCAAGATATAGCTAATCTATTTGAAAAATATTTTTCGAGTGTATTTGTTAAAAGCAATGTTCCTACGCCCAACTATAGCTTAAACTTTGAATGTAATGCTACCTACCGCCCAATACTAGTGGCTGAAGTATTTGATGAAATCAGTCGCTTGCCGGACAAACTTTCGGCAGGCCCTGATGAAATACCTAACTATTTGTTGAAACGCTGCGTCTGCACCCTAACTGACGTTCTTACTTTTGTATTTAATAAATCACTTGAAGTGGGAGAATTCCCGACACTCTGGAAGGAAAGCTTTCTTGTCCCCATTCATAAATCGGGCGATAAAAATAGCATAGACAATTATCGTAGTGTCTGTAATCAGTCTTGCATACCTAAGCTATTTGATTCTTTGGTGGCGATCAACTTTCGTGGTGCTGTAAGGAGATAATCATAGATCAACAACATGGTTTCTCTAAGGGTATGTTATTAGTTTCTATAGAGGATTAAGAAGGGTAAACGGTGATATAGCATTGGTGGTTTAGTACTGGATAGGGTTGACAATATTAAGGATCTCGGAGTAATTTTAGACTGCCGACTATCATTTACTGATCAAATCAGTGTTGTTGTCACCAAAGCTTCAAAAATGTTGGGCTTTATTCAGAGAAATTGTAGTGATTTCTCAATTACGTCTTTAGTTTTACTTTACTGTGTCCTAGTGCGGTCCATAATGGAATACTCTACGGTGGTGTGGTCTCCGTTTTACGAAGTTCATAAATATAGCTTGGAGAAGGTTCAAAATAGATTTCTTAGACTGTGTGCGTATAAATTGAATATACTGATTGTTGATCATGATTATAGTGAGATTAGAGGTATGGTTGGCCTTGACTTGTTAGCTCATAGAAGAATAATGTTTGATGTTAGCTTTGTTACAAAGATAGTTAGGGGTTATACTATATGTCCGGCTTTGTTAAATTCTATAGCTCTGAATGTTCCCATAAGGTCCCTTAGAAATTTTGAACTATTTCATATTGGTCATCACAGTACCAACTATGGTTCACATGCGCCCCTGATACGGGCCATGCGTTTTCTCAACCACCACAATGAGTTGGATATATTTTCTAATTCCCTCACTTCTCTTTAAAAAAAGGTAATTGTCAATTGTTTATAGTTGTATAATTTCGTCGATACCATCGTAAACTTACTTTTGTCAAGTTAGTATTTAGATATTTCAATAGCCTTTTAATTTAATTTCAGTTGTATTGATATTATAATGGGTTGTGCCCGTATATTTTACAAATAAATAAAAAATAGAGAGTGCCTTTCTACTATTAGTGCCCCACAACTATGGGTTTGGATCGACAGGGAGCCAGTCTTTCGGTAGTTTGTATGTAGCGTTTTGTCTAGATCTCGTGTGTGAGTCTGTAATTAGTGGGTTCGTCGATACGTCCGTGCGTCTGTAATAGTCTGTTATAATTTTTAAGAAAAATTCATTTATCGTTTGCATACGAAAGTCCTGATGAAGTACGCGGTTCATTATATATCTAGGGACGTCAGCAATAATTTTCAACGCCCTGTTTTAAATTACTTGGAACTTATTAAGCTATGTTTTGCTTATGTTGCACCACGAAGGTGCACCATAAGTGAGAACCAGCCTGACCAATACCTTGTAGAGGTTGACCTTTGTCCTATTACCAAGTCTACTTCGCCTGTGAAGCAGGGTGTAGATAGAGCCTAATTGACGCAATGCAAGCGCTTTACCCTATTAATTGAATTGAGCCTCCAGTTCAGTCTTTGGTCAAATATAAGTCCCAGGTATTTCACCTCCTGGCACCAATTCACTTGGTTTAATATAACTAACATTATTATTCAAAAATTTCACATTTCAGTGTGACGTCCTTCTCGCTCTATACAAACAGTCTTCCGTCTATAAACGTCTTTGACAGCATTTTGTAAAAACTTGGTTTAATATCGGCACAGCACTGTCTGATCGTTTGTTCCAAATGCTCGATATTTCTAAACGGTCGATTCCTATAAACTTTCTGTTTAAGATAACCCCACAAGAAAAAGTCCAGTGGTGTTATGTCAGGCCAGTAACATTCTCTATCACGCCCTATAACTCTGTTTTGAAATAATTGGTTTATGCGTTCTTTCACTGCTGCAGTTTGATGTATGGGTGCACCATCAAGCTGATACCATAAGTTATGTCTATTGTGTAAAGGCATCCAAACTTCGAAATTGCCTTGATATTTTATTGTGGATAACAAGAAAATGCGTTTAAATTGTGAACTAATCTGATATCTGCGAATTTTATTATAAGTTTTTTTAACTTTGTACGTGTATTTACTATAAGAAAAAATGGAACATCTGACGTCTATCTGTTAAAATTGTTAAATTATGATAACTTTGCACCACCCGTGTCAATTTTTTTTGCCTCTAATTTTATATTTCGAAAAAAAAATGGCATTCCAGTAAAATAATAACCTACAAACTAAATAAAATATTGAGTATGGTATAAGCAAATAGTTTAATATCGATTAAGTCAACTTACATTAAAAAAAAAACACGTTAATTAAAAAAAAATGGCAAAAAATTCAACTTTGCGCTAGACATCTGAAGTTTTGTACATAGGCCTAAAATTATACTAGAAACAACTTCTTCTAATAACATTTTTTAAAATTCGGTTAAGCAATGCCATTTTTCAGCTTTTTTTGACAAAAATGTCATTTTTGACAGATACCGAATGACAGATGGTGACAATTGAATATACAATTTTTAGTCTAATTTGAGGCAAAAACGATTGCCGTTATTTAATTTGAACTAACCTCATTAATAATAAAAAGTTCACTATGGTGCGGAGTTTAATGGTGACACTGTATATTATTATTTATTATACAGGAAATCAATATGCATGCTTGCAGAAAACTAGTCGAAAATGTAATATTCTTCAGAAATTTGCCCCTGAATTTGCTGGTCCGTATAATATCATGTTTGAGAATAGAAGTTTACTTGGTGAATGATATGATTATAAAGGCAAACACACCAGGAACTAGCATGTACTTTATTTCTACCGGTACTGTGGCAATATACACAAAATCAGGTAAAGAGGTAAGATTGATAATACCATTTAGGATATACCTCAATAAAGTCAAAGTCACAGTAATAAGGCGGGTATATCGTATTATCGACGTAGGTATTTTATTTTTCTTCCACTATGTTAAAGTTTGAGACACAGAAAAACCACTATAGATATTATTTGCTTGTTCTAAACCCAAAATAGAAATACGGTAATATTACCTACAGTATAGGGTGACGGCCTGGTCGCGTGGGAGCCTCGCTTCGTAGGCGACAGGCAGGCACCCGGTTCTGCTGACCCAGCAGACTTTCGCACGCAAGTTACACCGGCAACTATGCGGTAGCGGAGGGACCTTCAAGACTGGCCGTGGCTGATTCGCGTTAGCCATTGCCCAGTGATTGAAGCATATAATATGCTCCATTCCACAATAATTCGTTGATTTCCCGACCGCAATAAAATTTAAACCCAGCCATAAATAAGTGCCTTTTGAAAGGGTACAGGTCCTGATTACCTACTAATTTCAATAGTTTAGGTTAGCTATTTTCAACAAAACAACAAATATAAAATAATAGGTAAGTATCTTTATTTTAATCATGTAATTAAATAGGTATTAATATTTATACAAAAATACTAATCTACAATATTATAATATCATCTATGCCTAAATTAATATAGTGACGATAGTGATAGTGAAACAGAGCTAAATATAGAGTAGGTTAAGTTAAATATTGTATTATAATATTGTAGATTAGTATTTTTGTATAAATATTAATAGCTAACAACCCACTTTGTCGCAGGAACTTGAACCGATATCGACAGTTACACTATTAGAGAGATTTTCAGCAATTTCATCCAGAATTTCCTCCTCTAACTCAGGGATCTAGAGGCCTTTCTCCACCACGATGCGGCAAAAACTTCCTATAATGGATTAAGATTAGACTTTTAGCATTTTTTTTATTTCGCTTGAATTTTTTCCTATTTCTCTTAAGCTACGATCAACTCTTTCAAAAGTTCTTCGGTGCGGTAAACGTCGATTTGGAAATGCATCAGAATAAATTCTTCTCGCCTCCACAATTGTCGAGTGCTTGTCCATAAATTAGATGCATGTCAGCTAAAGGAATAAATAATCCTCAATTACCTACGTCTTGTGTAGGTACTTGATCAATCAGACAATTTAGAAAAGTGTTATCAATAACACATTGTTAACGAATTGTCTTTTTTAAAGAGGAATTACGAGAGTAATAAAAAAAAAATGTTCGAAGTCCGTTCCTGACTTTCCCGACGATGCAAAACGTCTACTGTAGTATGGTTTTATGAGTCTTTGTGGCCTACATAAAATATTAAAATCTGATTACATTATACTTTGTCGGTTCAAAAAATAGAGCCGAAAAGGTAAGTCGCTGGGTACCCCTTTGGGGCTCTCTATCTCCGTTAAGGGGCACTTTACTATAGTTGATGCAAAACAAAAACCGATGCACGTCATACCCTTCGAGTGACGTCAGTTATCGACAGTGTTGCCAGCTTGTAACCAAAATATCCTAGTGAGGGAATTATACGGTTTTTTTTTCATAAAAGCAAGATAAATATACAAAAATTTCTCATAGTTTATATATTTGTTTACTCATAGTACTTTTTACCATAAACTTTAGTAGATCTAACACTTCTTTTATTTTCATCTTGCCAAGATCGACCAATGGTACCATTCTGAGAAATCCATGTTTCATCCAAGAAGACGAATTGGTACAAGAATGCTTCTTTTTCTTTTAATTTCTAACTTAAAGTTGTCAAAGTTACATGATGTTTTAAAAAAGTTACAGCTTAAGAATAACCGATGTAAAATATTATAATTTTTAAATAATACAACTTACTTGTTTTGTACATTTCATAAATAGGTCACTGATAGAACTGATATCCAATCTTCATACATTTACAACTCTCTTTGATTTAAAAGGTTTGTTTTAAGGTGATTCTAATAACTTATTTTCCTTACCTGTTGTTGAAATTGCGCTTACAGTGGAGATATTCAAATTTAGGGCAGCTGCTACACGCTAAAAATTAGTAAAGTAGAAATAAAATATCTCGACCTTAACATGCTCTTTATATTTACTTCTCTGTACTGCTGTCAAGGGTAACAATAGGCCATTGTTGTTAAGTTCTTCCTGAAAATAGCTTCTTAGAAAAGCTACTAACTCTTTGCACCGACTATTTAAATGCTTCGGCATTTTTCACAAATAGTAAACAAGGTAATCGCCACAGATATGTACCGGGTGTCCTACTAAGAATGGCTGTCGGCCGTATCTCAGAAAGTGTTAGTCGTATGGCTTGCGGAAAAAAAATATATTAGATAAAGTGGTCATGAGAAATTGTAAAAAATGATTTTCAAGTTTCTCAGACTGCCGCTAGAGGGCGCAACAGTAACGGTAAATATGAATCACGAAGTTTCCTTAAAAGTCGCCTAGTTAAGGTATCCCGAAAATAACATTTTTGTATATTTCGAAGATTTATTAATAAAATTCACCTATAGAACGTGTTCGTCACTTTTCAAATAAAGTGGTGGGGGAAGGTTAAACATTATTTGTAATAAATGCTGATAACTCCGGTCTGGCTTAATATAATTTAGTAAACTTAGTTTTGTTAAAAAGGGCTTTTCTCACTCAATATATCATCTTATAAACTACGGCATATGTGTTTTACACTAGACGCTAGGGGGCGCTGTCTTACAACTTCACAAACATTACGCGTTTTTTCCATAATTGTAAATATAATAGTATATTCAATTTTACCTGATTACAAGGATGATTAAAAGTCTATGAAGTCAGCGAAAACCGCAAGCTAATATCTATTTTCAATCCGGAGATATCAACAACAATAATCATAATTACGGAACATTATGATTTTATTTTCAAGTTGCCATTGTAAAGATTTTTTTAAGGGTCAAATAGGCCTTGGAAAAACAAAATATGAATTGAAACTGTGCACGCGTGTCACCTTTTATTATTACGTCAAAATTTTTGTCGTGCCAACAGTGTTGGGTTGTATTTGATTTTCAAAATGCCTCTGTTACTTGAAGAAGCGGTTGACATCATTGCGGTGTATTTTGAATGTTTGGGAAATGCAACAATTGCTGAACGGGTTTACGCAGTACGATATCCTGAAAGGCGCCGATACGACAGTAGAATGTTTAATCGTTTAGCTAGCCGTTTTCGTACTACTGGAAGTATTCGTCGCCCTGTATACAAGCGCGGATCTGGGTCAAAATCCAGGGGGGGGTAATTGAATCTCAAATCTCATTGATTTATATATATTTTTTAATATAGTTAACTCTTACCTTATTTTTGTCTAATAATTATTGAAAAATAAACAAACCATTAACATGAAGAAAACATTACATTACTATATTAGGTAGCTACAACATAGGAACTAATTAAAAGAATAAAAGAAACATAATATTAACCATATAGGTACTTTTAGTAAAAACACATTTATAAAATTAAATCTACTAAACGACTTTTAAGGTCAGCAAACCTATTAATAACACTTTCGACATCGATGACAATATCGCGGTTAATGTGCATCAATGCCAAACCAGACAGTCTTTCTTGAGCCATATTGCTTCTGGTCCAAGATTTTAAACGCTTAAGAGCAGAAAATGACCTTTCGCAAGATGCAACACTTGCTGGAAGAGTAAATAACAGGATGAATAATCTAAGCAGAAGAGGAAAAAACTCTTTACTTTCGTCACATTTCCTAAACAAAAATTCAATGGGAGAATCTTGATTAATCTCTGCATTTGATAATCTCCACAGGTCAGTTTCTGCTCTTAAACGCTGAAACAACATCTCTGGATCCACAAATGGCGCAAGAAGAGAGCACAAATTATTGACTGAGTCGTCCTTGGGTCTTGAAGTGTGTAGATTTTCTAGAACTTTGAGGTCAAAAGTGGAAAAAAAATCCTCATCAAATCTAAACTGAGTGTCTTCTATAATATGATCTATAATCGGTATATATGTCGAAATTCTGTAATAATCTTCAGAATTGTCAGCAGGTACGTTAACCCTATGAATTTGCATATTTGCTCTTCGTGGCATAGTTAGAGTGATGGCTACCGCATTGTGCAATTCCGTAATCTTTTCAAAAACATTTGAAAAATGTTCAGCGGCGTTTAGTCGTTTCTCCTTTAGTTGGCTAATAACATTGTTTAGCATATTTTTAGCAGAAGCTCTATTAAGGCTTTTCGTTTGAAATATTTGGCTTATATTAAGGGTTAGAGATAAAACATCTGAAAGACAAAAAAGAGTTACAATAAACTGACTGTTTAAAAGTGATGTCTTTAAAATGTTTGCTTTTGTAGATGCCTCTCTATCCTGCCAGTTGGATATGGTTTCTAAAGCTCCAATAATGGAAGGCAATGCCGAACAAAATCTAAATATTGATTTGTGCCGCTCTACCCAACGTGTTTCACACATTTTGATTAATTTTGAAGGGCACAACTTCTTTAATACAATCAACCTCTTAGAGGACTGTCCGAAATAAGAAATTGCCTCTTTCATTGTTCCAAGAGCGTTTCGAACTGCTGGCACTTTGCTGGTTTTAGAAATTGACAAATTTAATGCGTGGTTAAAACACTCTGATTTTGTTGCATTTTTTAAAGTTTGTTTCAATTTAAATACGGCGCCTTTTCTTTCACTCAACATAACCGCACAACCATCTGTTGAAATGCCCACGCAAAAATCTTTGTCTAAAGAAAACTCAATTAATTTATTAAGGACTATTTCCGCCAGCTTTTCTCCTGATAAAATGGGTTCAACTTCTTTTTCCTCTTTTAAATGTTTTTCGTGGCAGTCTATAAACCCCAAAAAATCTTCGTGTATTTCCGAATTATAAACATATCTTATAACTAAAGAGAGTTGGCTAAGACCAACTATATCCGTAGTTTCATCAAATATAATGCTGTAAAATTTATTTTGTTTCACCCTGTCTAGAATTTGGTTCAAAATTTCTAACTCTATGCATCGTATTATTTCATTTTGGGTCGTCTTGCTTATATATGTTGCCTTGCTCGAAGTGGTTTTTAATTGTGAATTTAGATTTTCATCTCCCAATGCCCGGTAAGATAAAATTGCTTTAAAATTTCCGAGATTTGCAGAGGATTCTTTAAAGCTTTCCTCAAAAAACCCATCATCTCTATGTCCTCGAAAGGGGATATTTTGACTGCCAAGGAGGAGTACAGTTTCGACAATAGGTTTAAGTCTATTTCGGTTTTCCAAAACTTGTTCTTTTCTTTTTTTATCTATTTGATTAAGAATAGAAGACTCGGGCCGTTTTAGTGTATCTAAGAAAATTGCAGATTTTTGTACTGCTTCTTGGTGGTATTTAGTTTTTTCATGGTGCTCTAGATCTCCGTCCTTTCCGGTTAATTTCGAATACTTATTAAGAGAAATTTTTACTAATTTACCCAAAGTACTTTGGTGATTTATGCTGCCACCTTGACCTGCAAACAACACGCAGTGTTTGCAAAGAAGTCCTTTTAAAGTTTCTGAGTAAACGAGCCAATTAAATTTTCCAAAATGCTTATTTGACAAAAAACATTTAATTGATTTATCTTTCTTTACGTGAATACTGTAAGGATAAACAAAATTTTCTGACAATTCCCATTTATTTTTAATGACCGAAGCACGCTGGGAATCCGATAAAGTTTCAATTTTATTTAAGTATTTCCCCAGATCCAAGTTTTGGGATACTATACATTTCTGAATATTAGCATTAGCACTTGTCGCTGCTTTCTCTACGTCTACGTTTTCTTTATGTATTTTAACCTGTTCTTTTTGAATTTGGTCACAATCAACTTCCTGAATATCTAAAATTTCGCATTGGTCCCCGCACGCCGATGTCACCAAATCTAAAATTTTAACAGGAAAATTTATAATAGTACATAATATAAGAACGTTAAGCACCCGTCAGTACCCACTAGGTAATTGTGTTTGGATGATAAGTATTATAATTTAAAGTTTATAAAGTTCATTATTATTATATTGGTGTATAAAAATACATGCCAGGGATACATGCACGCTGCACGCATCAAAACAGAAACATGATCATCACCTAAAGTTAAACTCTTGAGTAGTTTAGTACCTACACCTACATAATGTAAAATGTAGGTACCTTATGTTCATATAGGACTATAAGCTGTGTTTAAGTGTTTTATATCTTATATCAACTTTTTTAAATCAAAAAGTAATTTGACACACCACAACTTTCTCCGGACCACCACCACCCGCATACCTAGTAGATATAGTAGTAATAATAGGTAGATATAACTTAAAAAGTTTTTATTAAAAACTTAGAACTTACCCAGCTCCGAATTTCCTAAAACTTTCTTCTCTATATTTGTCTGAATGGTCAGATCACTACTTGATGGTTGCTCCCGTTGACTTTGGCCATTTGTTTTATGTTTTTTCCCTCTCAGGAAATCCAAAATACTTCCTTGTCTCTTACTCATACTCACGTGACCAAGATCTAAATACACACATACAAACATTAAACATACATTGTGTATGATACATAAGTTAATAAGTTTAAGTACCTATATAATATTATAATAAAAATATAAATAAAGTAGGGTCGTGTATAACTAAAAAATAAAAGTTAAAAGTAGTAAAAGTACCTACATACCTACCTATACCTGAGTAAAAAACTGTGGACTGTGGACACCTATACCTTCTAGGTATGGTATCTACACATTGCAACTGGACTTTGGTATAACTGGAAAAAAACTTTTCTAGTTATACCAAACCTAACATTTATTTTTTTTTCTTATGTAAACTTATTACTTATTTTCCAGTTCCTAAATACATGATAACTTACCTTAAAACTTAAGCAAAACGAGAAACACAACTTTTGAATATTACGCAACCAAAGACCAAAGACAAAAGATTTCAAAAGGCTGACGGTTGAAAATGAAATGAAATGCAAGCCGCAACGCGAAGCCGCAAATGAGAAATGAGCGATGCGCTGGAGCGCTGGCAGTATCTGGCACGGTGGCTCCGGTGGCAACGCGCCTCCTCCCTCCACGGGCCGCGCGCCGCTTTAAATCTGTCTGCTGTCTGACACGCACCAGTGGCGCAGATAGTTCTTTTCATTATAATAATACCTATGTAGAATGAGATGGAGTAACTTGGCTTAAGATTTTATTATAAAATATATAAGTAAAATAGGGCACTCAAGTTTGGATTGGATAGGTTTAGGAATTTAGGAATTTTAGGATCCAGGGGGGGGGTAATTACCCCCCCTACCCCCCCCCCGAAATCCGCGCTTGCCTGTATATCGCAGACGCCGCCGAGGTCGAACCGAGGAAAACATTGTAAATGTTTTGGCATATGTGGAATTTAATCCACAAATTAGTATTAGATTAATTGTTAGAGACTTGGGCGTTACTCGCTTTACTGTGCATAGGATTTTATTAGAATTAAGGTAAGTAATTATATCTATATGTTATAACTCTTAAATAGTTTAGAATAATGCCAATATTTCTCTTAATAGTTTTCAAGTCAATGTAATAAGTATTATCTTTTTCTTTAGGCTACATCCCTACCATATGGTACTCCACCAGGCTTTGACCCCGCAAGATTATGATAGAAGATTGGATCATTGCTATTGGTTGCTCAATATATTGGAAGATAGAAATCTCCTCTCCAGAATTTTGTGGACTGATGAAGCTACTTTCCATAGTAATGGAGGAGTAAACCGCCATAATATGCATTATTGGTCGCGGGATAATCCCCATTGGATGCGGGAGGTGCAGCATCAAGGAAGATGGAGTGTCAATGTCTGGTGCGACATTTTGTGTGGCAGAATAATTGGACCGTTTGTATTTAATGAGTCGCTTACTGGGCAAAGATATTTACATTTTTTAAATTACGAACTCCCAATTCTTCTCGAAGATGTGCCCTTGGATATTTGCAGAACTATGGTTTTCCAACACGATGGATGTCCTGCACATTTTTCGGCAAACGTTCGTCAATTTCTTGACGACACATTTCCTGCAAGGTGGATAGGAAGAGGGAGTATATTTCCGTGGCCTGCCAGGTAATATAGAACATATTGTGATACTGTTAATAAAAGTGGTCATTTCTATTTTAGATGACCACAAGGGAAAACATGATAGAAAGGATAATGGACAGCAGCCGCCGTATCCCTATGGCAGAGGTGGAAACTGCAGTATTATCAACCAGGGAGAGATTGGAGTCGTGTATACAGAACGATGGGCGACAATTTAAACATTTAGGGCGCCACTGAGAATTATTGTCGTAACGATATATTTGCTTGAAATATACGTACCTTCATATTTTGTTTTTCCAAGGCCTATTTGACTCTTAAAAACCTTTACAATGGTAACTTGAAAATAAAATCATAATGTTCCGTAATTATGATTATTGTTGTTGATATCTCCGGATTGAAAATAGATATTAACTTGCGGTTTTCGCTGACTTCTTAGACTTTTAATCATCCTTGTAATCAGGTAAAATTGAATATACTAATAGAATATTTACAATTATGGAAAAAACGCACAATGTTTGTGAAGTTGTAAGACAGCGGCCCCTAGCGCCTAGTGTATTTTTTTGTAAAATTTACTAGATATTCTTAATAAAGACATATTATTATGATTATTATTATTATTAAAACACATATTGCCGTAGTTCATAAGATGATATATAGAGTGAGAAAAGCCCTTTTTAACAAAACTAAGTTTACTAAATTATGTTGAGCCAGACCGGAGTTATCAGCATTTATTACAAATAATGTTCAACCTTCCCCCACCACTTTATTTGAAAAGTGACGAACACGTTCTATAGGTGAATTTTATTAATAAATCTTCGACATATACAAAAATGTTATTTTCGGGATACCTTAACTAGGCGACTTTTAAGGAAACTTCGCGATTCATATTTACCGTTACTGTTGCGCCCTCTAGCGCCAGTCTGAGAAACTTGAAAATAATTTCCAGCAATTTCTCATGACCACTTTACCTGATATATTTTTTTTCCGCAAGCCATACGACTAACACTTTCTGAGATACGGCCGACAGCCATTCTTAGTGGGACACCCGGTATGTGCACTTTTGTTTCTCTTAATAGAACAGTTTTGTAATGCTATTTATGAAAAGATCTGGAGTTTTTGTTAAAGATTAGACGCACAGAACACGGAGCCACGAACAATTATTAAGGTTAATTTTGCATGAAACGTCAAACAAAGCCAACGAACGAGCTGGCGCCACCGCACCGTTTACAGTTGTGTTGCCAACTATCGGCGAATAAAATTCAAATTATATTAATTTTTACAAGCTTAAATAAACAAAATATTTGCTATAAGTGGGTTCGTACCAAAGAAGAATACTTTAAGTTTGTAGTAAATTTAATATCGCATAAAGTTATAATACTTTTTGCCCAAATTTAATTTCCTCGGGTTTTCTTAGGGATTTACAATTATCAGCTGATTGATGAGGTGCATCGGTTTTTGTCTTGCATCAACTGTATATAAAATTATTATTTTTTGGAAGGAGAAGACCAGACATTTGACGATTACAAAATTTGTATGGCACATTTTCTTTTTAAATATGGATTTTCAATTGATTAAAATTTGTACTGCAATATAATATACTATTAAAAATAAATTTACGTATTATTGCATAGAAAATTACAAATAATATTATATCAAAACGTTATCAATATTATATTTTCCACAATTTAAACAGACGCCATTATGGCCCAAGCGTCAATTTTAAACGTTGGTTAGTAATAGCACTGTTGCTAGTGGTTAACACTTTATTTGAATATTATATCGTGAAAGACATATAGTCTTTAAAGCCGCCTTATTATACTGAATTTGACTATAGCCCTGGAGGATGATGTACATACATACAAGAATTGGGTTTCAAACGTTGCATAATTTTAAGATCTTTTCGTAGAACCATATTTGAAATTTATCTATAGTTAATTTTTAGATTTGCCATTTGGAAGATGGCTCGCACTTTGGCGAAATAGCTCTAATAATAAAGGGCACCTTAAGAACTGCTTCTGTATTAGCAGTAGAGGTGTCTGAAATATACAGATTAGATCAAAAAGACTTTGTCAAGGCAATAAGTCCGTATCCCGATCTTCTTGCGAATATTCAACATATTGCGGCCGAAAGGATGGAAGTTGCGTCTATGCTTGATGAATACAATAAGAAGGAACATACAACCAAAAGATAGCATAAAACGTGCTTAAATTAAGTGAACTCCTGAGTCAGATAAGATTATATCTGTGTTAGTAATATCTCTCTTGTTTAGGTGGGAGCTCTGTAACATTTGAGGAAAGTACAACACTGTTTATACTCAATTTCTTAAGAAATTGCCTGAAAAACGATAATCTTTTGAAAGAGAAATTTGGGTAATACTAAACCAATCACGAAAAATTCGGAGTCGGTTTGGCGTGGCCTCGTTCTTACTTAAAAGTCGTCGGTTGCATAATGCTTTAACTTCTACTTAATAATTAATTTACCGTCAACTGTAAATGCGATTGCAGAGCATGATTTTTCAAAATCATAGATAAGCGAAAACATTAATCTTTTTATTTTAAATTTCATAACGTTTTTCTACTGTTAAGTCTTTATATTGCTCATAGCGTCACAACTTAGTGCAGGCTTACTAAAGTATTGATGTGTTCTAGCTTTGAATTGCAATCTGTGAAGAAAAACCGATTACATGCGAATCTTGAAAGTCCGCTTTGACTATGAATTCTACGTTAACTCCAATTTCGATCTATCTCAGACACGCGGTGTTGAAAATTGTCGCGTAGCAAAAGGAAGCGCCGTACTAATCAAGTCAATTTTGGAGTTAAACACGTTTGAATTGCGCCTATCTATCGGTCGTTCTTTAGAGATGAAAGTTCAAAGGTTTTAGCAACTAACAACAACACGATTAGTTGTTGTTCGGTGGTTTTAGTATCGTCAAAGAGTAACCTATTGTATGATGTACCCAAATTCTGTGACCTTGATACCACCAGCTACACCGTAAAAAAGAAGTTAAAATGATAGGATAAAAATTTATATCCGAACACGGCATACACGGGAAAAAATGCTTAAATGCTTTTTATAATATTATGTTAAATTGTTTATAATAATACTGAATTTCATTAGTACAGCGCGTATCAAAGTTATTGCTTACTGAAATAGTTGAATAAATATAGGTTTCGGTAAATCCGTGTTTTAAGTGAATTTTTTAATATTAGTGATTTTTGGTACTTTGTACATGATATGTACATGCTGGGATTGCTGGGTATACGAATTGTGATTATTTAGTTATGTGTGTAATTTCCACAGCAAGTGGAATAACAAGCAGTAAAGATATGGTTGGTAAAAATAAATAAAATATTAATTTCATGTTTGTTTTGGTTTATTTAAATTTTACCATATTATATTAAGGCTGGTGTAAAATAAAGGGATTGGTCAAGAATTCTGTTTGATAAATGGATATTATGTACCAACGTGGGGTGGACATATATTTATTAAATGAAAGTATCCTTGACGAATTCTTTAATTACAACTAAAAAATCATATTAAAACCCTATTTTATTTTCTTCTCTTA
Organism: Polydrusus tereticollis; assembly: GCA_963920685.1. Classification (NCBI taxonomy): domain Eukaryota; kingdom Metazoa; phylum Arthropoda; class Insecta; order Coleoptera; family Curculionidae; genus Polydrusus; species Polydrusus tereticollis. The sequence continues at coordinate 168,283,481 of OY987326.1, read as the reverse complement.
AGTAATTTACATTTTAAAAATGTGTACTAAACCAATCATACCACAGTTGACGATGAAAATTGTAAATATGCACTTAAAAACTTAAAACACATCAGATAAAAAAAAATACATTGGTAGAATTTCAATTTTGCCACTGCTAAATAATGTTAGGGTGCCTATATTGTTATAAGCAAATACTTGGACTGTATTGTAGTAGTCTCTTAAGTTTTTGGGTTTTACATAAATCGCCACATTTTATTTTGTTGTTCTTTATTTACTCAGTTTAGTCAGTTACAGGTTATCATAAGATCGAATAGGTGGCGGAATACTTACCTGCCTGTGTGACACCCAAGGGGTAAGCATACGATGTACTACATTCAAGCTTTATTTCCGATATTTAAAGAAACTACCGACAAGTCAAAATAATAGGATTTGGAACCAATAAAAAATTCGCACTAACACACTAAAACACCGATGGAAAAAATAAAACAAGAGAACCACAAAATTATCGCTTTGTTTACGCCAAAACATGATTGAAAGTATGACAGCAAATTTGATTGATACACCACTAACTTCGCGCATGCGCATATAAATTTGGTTTCGCAGGAATGGCTTTTTTTCGCCTCTAATTGGTTATAGGTTACTCTTTGGTACCGTACTGGGTGTTTCTCGAATTATTAACCTAGGCAGACTCAAAATATTACTAGGATTGCAGTTCTTTAAAGTAAAAACAAAGGAAATACGAACCAGTTTTGCCCATCATCCACTCTAAAAAAGTTATCATATCATATAAACCACTCTTCTGGTGCATTTTTTACTATAATACAATAGTTTATACGTGGATGGGGTACGATGGACTTAATTTTTATGATGGCTGGTCAGTCAGGCTAGTGCTATATATCTACACAGATATGAATGCCCAACTGTGAATGTAACAAAAAGCGACATCTCGTGGCACTCGAACGTATCACCCGGCCCATATTAAGAAGAACTTACGAACGATACAATACAATACTTTCAGTACAATATTTATCTCAATACTTTCGGCCTCCTCTTTATGGATACTTATAACAGCAAAATAATTTAGCCGTTCTTGCGTCATTATGATTCTTAGGTAGTTTTTAATACGCCTAAGCTGGCTAAATGATCTCTCAGTAGTACAGGAGGAGACTGCAATAGTTAACGTCATTTTTTTAAGTTTATGATATCTTAGGAGTACGTCCTCATAAATCATGTTTTCTTCTTTCCGTAAAAAGTTGTAAAACGATGTCTTGTAAACTTTCAAGTGATATATTTTTGGAGGTACAGGTATCTAAAAACATATCCCGGCGAAGAGTTAATTTTGGTATGTTGAAATCATTTCCGTAAAACTCTTTGATATCTTGAACTTAAATCCGCATTTCCTTATCCTATGGTAAAACTTTACGGTCTGTCTCAGATTCATCACCTTGCATAATTTTAAATATTGCTAGTCTTTTTGGTGAATCACGAGCAAAATTAATTAAATCACGAATAACTGAGAGACAGTGGGAATATTTTGAAAAGAATCTTGTACTGCAAGATTTAAAGTGTGGGCAGAAGAATGAACAAAAATTGCTGTTGGCTGAACATCCCTCATTTTCTTTTGAGGCCCATTAAGTTGTCCGCTAACGTTTGTAGCACCCTCATAAGATTGTCCTCGACAATCGTCGAGGTTCATATTAAATCTTAAAACCCGTTGTCTCTTGCTCGTTGATCCATGACGCACCGGCAAACATCCACCGTGCCTCTTCTATTTTCTTAAAATGCTTGTTAGTAGTGGTTATATTTATACGAAATTTTTAAAAAAATGCAATGCATGTGGTCAAAGTTATATCCGAAAGACATTAAATTGACCGACTCCTTTACATATCAATGTTGAATGCGTTGTAACATTGACATCCAGATATGTTCTTGAAAATACTGTAGGTACTTCAATCTGTATTAACTTGGAAACAAATAATGTACCTACAAAATGAACTGGCTTATTTACCACACGAAACGGGGAGGAACCATTTGCCGCAATTTTTCCAGCTAAGTGGTCAAAGCTTATCACGTGACTCAAACTCACTGCAGATGTTAAAGCGTATTGCAGACTTATTACAGTGGGTAGTTTTTTTAAAATTGTATTTACACCTTTTTTTTAGTTCGTGGTCAATTATACACAAAATTACGTCACCTTACGGTACATCCGCAGTTGGTCAAGAATAAAATTTCCATTTGTGTTATATAGGGTGTCCCACCCATTATGGACAGAAGCTTATATTTTCGTTATGACTGAATTGATTTTTTATATTTTGGTACGTTCACGTAGGTACGACCTTAAGCATGTTTTACAGTCGGCAAGTCTTTTCCTACACTATTGCTGCAAGTACGGTTTTGGCAAGAGAGTTGCAAGTAATATTTATTGATGAGCGTTTTACAGCGGACAATATAATTGCAGTTGCGCTTTTAAAATACAAGGGCTGTCAACAAACACATTATAAGTACTGTTAAAATTGTCAGAGGAAAAATATAGGTTCACACTTTTAATGTGCTTAACAACAGATAATAAAATTGTTTGTAATTTGGCGTCCTTGTCTTAACCCGACAATTCACTTTTATCGATTGTTTGTAATATTTACCCTTTGCTGCTGCTACAGGATGGCATATTCAATACCTCAAAAATTCCATTTTACTTTAACTACACTTTTCATAAGCACTCAAAAACTACCAAGTGAACTGAAGACAAAACAAACAACATATTTTAAGGTTAATTTTTAGGAACATTTGTTTTGGTTGATAACGTAAAAATCACTACTATTCTCACCAGAATTGCGGCAAAAATTGCCAGATAAATCACACAGAATCGGTTTTTTGGCGAGTGATGTAAATTGCAAGACTTTGCCAAAATCAGCTAGCTCGCCAATGCGCATGCCTTTCTTCGAGCTTTATTGCAAAATACTTGCCGACTGGTTCAACGTGCTCTAGGGCGCACTTTACCAACGCTTAAAATTTTAGTTTAGTGCGTCCCAGCAAAGTCTAGCGCGGGAAAGTTCTAAATTGGACAGCAAACGACGACGACGTGCAGTCAAATGCATATGACTCTGCTAGGAATACCACGGTGGGCACGATGTACTACAGTTTGATATCAGTTTCTGTAAAAATAATAATATGATTTTAAAGGCAGTTATCAAGCCAGTCGTGTATAACGATCTACATAGTACACGTATGTAATATTTTTAAATATTCGTCTTGTAAGCATAAATTCAAGAACTAGAAAAGCAATGTAAGAAGCAAATTACAAGAAAAGTTATGGAAACAAAGGACCTTTTTCTGGATTTAGTTTGCTTCTTTTAGTAAAAACGGTAATGTACGGACATGTTAAAATTTTATGATCACGCATGGCGGGGACATTTTTAGATCGGTCGGCAATTATCTTTGTTTTTCTACTGGTGGGAGTTCAGTGATTGCGACTTAAAATGTAAGGCTTCGGCGAGTGCATTGCTTATAACTTAAAAGTCAGATGCCGCCGAGTACGATTTCGTGTAGACATGAGCCCTCCAGCATCTATCTTTTTTTTAACGTAGTATAGGTAAGAACAGAGCGAAGCCGTATCGGCGCTTCGCTACTAGCGATCAAAATTACTGGCAATAAGTCAAGTTTTACATTATGATATCAATTTCTAGCTGATTCAGCCAATGAGAAGCGAAAAATGGGCTTTGAAGGCCAATAGAATATTCATAATAGGAAATTTGATAAGAGCTTTCTTAGCGTCCGCGTTGACTCTTAAAGTTTAACCGGGGGTGTTGTCGCTACCTTTGATACATTTTTTGCTGGAGTTTTTATATAGATATCTAAATGTAAACGATAATGTTGTATTTGTGGCGTCTACTTTACCACAATACCTTCCAGTGCCGCATTTTCTGCTATAAATTGAAATATTATTTTTAGGAGTTTTGAGAATTTATCCTTAGAATCTGTAAAACTAGAAAGGAATTGAACACGTATAAATAAAAAAAAACTAGATCTGTGTATAACCTATTGAACCGCCATTGTAACAAAAAATAAATACACAAATGGTCATACCCACCCTACTGGTTGTCTTAATTTTATGAATATTTGTATTTAATTATTAATTGGATGTCAAATCGATCGCTATTATTATTATTTATTGAGAACCCACATAAAACCGTGCGCCATTGTGTTTTGAAAAGTTTAAGCATTGGAAAAGTACGCCCTAAGGTCATACGTACGTGAACTGAACTTCGGTTTAAATAAAAGAAGAACCGCACATTTAGATATCTAAGGAAAGTTTAAAACTACAACAGACTGAATTTTCGGTTTCACCCCCCAACTACTACTACTTACTTTGAAATTGCAAACTACACTCCTCATGCACCATTTGAAAAGTCGTAAAAGTCCTGATCTTACTTAATCCTAGATCCTATCTACCCGTGGGGATGTAAAGCAAGTGGTTATTTGTGAGTGAATATTTATATAACTGTGTTTTATTTCATATATCTCCTTGTTTTGTTATCAATATTTCTTACATATCTCATTTATGTTACTGTTATTCTTTCTATAAAAGAATAAGAATAAAAACCTTACAAAGCAATATACTGGCCGGTTACGTTGCCGATCAACCAATTACGGTAGGTGATTTGCCGGTTAGTCGGCTTCACGTGCACCCTAGGTAGCACTCTATGTACTGCTGGTCGGCCCTAGGTTAGAATCCTAGGTAGAAGTGGTAGCGCCTCTTGGTGAAAGGCGTAAAAAGGTGCCCAGGTAAGGAGCTAGGTACAAGCGCCCAGGTAAAAGGACCCCGATGACAATGGGGTCTCACACGTTTTCACGTTTCCTGACCTGCACTCCGTCGCTTTATAATCCGGCTACGCCGTAAAAAAAGCTTCCAATCCAAATCAACAACAAATGCAACAGCAATTAGGAAGCTTTAATGGGGAAAGGGTGTCCAAAATCCACTCACGTGTAATAAAACTTGACTGGACACACGTTTTCACGACGGAGACAGGTCAGTAAGTAAGTAAGGAAGGCCGTAACAATCGCGCACGACCTCCCGGAAGAGCAGCAATCCTACCAACAAAATAGAAAGCTTCCTGTCAATAAAAAGGGCGCTAGAATTCAAAACCTCGTACCTCTACAAAAGCTAATAAGCTATCATAACCGAAGCGAACCCGTACAAATAATAAAATAACCAAAAAAGCGGAGACAAAAGAATCATGGATTACCCTTGCACCCCCCTGCGCGACTGTGAAACTAAAGAAATTTGCTTTTAATGAACTAACAAATGGGAAATATCAATTATCACCAAACGTGGTCCACCCGTATACAACCCACATTACATCAGATAAATAAGGCCCAACGGGTCATGCGCTTCTTCACACATCTAAGGAATAAGCGATATAATCGATCTCGCAAAGGTCGATAGATGTTAACCTAGAAACTAAATGATTTTAAACAAATTTCCATCTTTAAATAAACACACAAGTGGCTCCTACATTAAATGACGATAAACAGATCACAATACAATGCCCTTGGCTGGTAAAAATCACCCGATAGCAGTCAATACCATATCAATAAGTTAGGTCGATCGAAGGGACTAAAATCGATATTGACGCCCACTTCTAAGCCTATAACTTGAACAAGGTTTATTTATAACCAACAAAATTAAATGTACCTAACCCAGATCCAGAACCAAAACAAAGGAAGATATACCACGGAAAATTCACTGTTTTCCCCTGGAAATGTATGTGATGCAACCATAGCGGTGAGTCCTAGATCTTTACTACCATTACACCGTCTGTAGCTGACTGTTTTTAGGCTACTAAACTTTGGACATGGTCTGCCATTTAACAAGGGAGGAAAATCGACTTTCAACCCCTAAGCCAAGGGAGATATGGAATCAAGATGAAAAATAAGGTAAGGCTCTGCTTTATTAACCAGGCATTCGGCAGCTAGAGACCGTTTTAGCAACTCTGACATACCTATATCACCTTACGTATAACCGAAGACAATATTACCTAAGATCTCAGTCTGCGGTCACAGAATTCAAACAGTTATCTTTATTTTAGGAAGACACAAGCTGGATCAGCCAATCGAGGTAACAGGGATTGCAAAAAGATAAAGAAGGGGCCAGGTACTCAACAAATGTCATAAGAGAGGAAAGCAACTTCTACACACCGAGAGAGAGAGTTATGTAACAGTGCAATGTTACAAGTGATATATATATATATATGTATAGCCTTATTTTTACTAGTAAAATGTTTTATAAATATCTATGTACATTGAATAACCACCGAAGCAAATATATTGAAAGGTTCTTGACAAGAAGGTGAAGGCGACATAATAATAAACTTTAAATAAAATTTTGGTTTGTTTCAATTCACCACATACTAATGGTTTTTTTTTTTCGGAGAGCACATTGTACTACCTTAATGATTATTTCTCACACCTTAGCAAAAATAGGCTTTAACCCCTAGTACTAAAAATAAACCGTTACAGGTTCACTTGAAAGTAATTTTGATTAAAACAGTATTTTCTACTCCGAGGTTGGATTTACGCCCTCTAGCGGTGGACTTAGAAACTTACAAATAATTTCCAGCTTTTTCTTTTTGCCGATTTACCCATAATTTTTTTGTTCTCAGGGTCGTCCGATTAACGGATCCTGAGATATAGCCGGCGTCCCTTATTAATGGGCCACCCTGTACTATATGCTGTGTTCGCATAAAATGGACGCGAAAGTCCGTTCAGCTCTGTCCAGTGTCCAGTAGAAACGCCAAGCGTGGGAAGACCAACAGATACGTATACAGGGTGTTCGACAAACACGTTATGAAACTTGGAAACTTGAAAAAAATCAAAATTCGATATTTTCCGAGTTACCGTCTGTCAAGTTCAATTTTCTTTTCTTTATTTTTAAAATATTGTAAACATTTCTTAACTAATCATACATATTTGGCACATGGACTCAGCTTGGTGATTTCTATTATTCTGTTATTAACGGAAACCCATATTTTATTTTTCGCATCTCTGGGTTTACAGGGATATTCACTTTATTTAAAGAAGAGATTACGGCCAAAGTTTTATTTTCGTGACGGATATGGATTTATTGGAGGTACATTTTAAAATTATTTTCATAATGTGCCAGGTGACTTTAAATACAACACCCTGTATTTTATGTCAATATAATATTTTGCTTTAAATTATCATGTCCTGTAACTCTAACTATAAAGATTACTACATACTAAGGATACCATTGTTGGAACAATTGTTGTCATGGAAGTTATATAACTGTTATCGCCAACAGGACATTGATATAATTTGGGCCTAAAGCATCTAATAGATATTTATGTTATAAGGATCATAATAATGATTGTTTATGATCCGAATTTCATACAATATTTTATATTCCGACGATTTTTGTGTTTTTTTTTTATGAATTTTAAGTTTTCGCCAGTAAACTAATTTTTCATTATAGTACCCAGTCCTATAATGAAATCATTATAGTACTGTCCTATAAAGTATGTCATTTTGACACTGAAAATGAAATCCATAATAATGTCATTATGACACGTCGGAATATAAAAATAGTTATGCAACTATTCATAGTTCACACAAGACATAAAAAGGCTTAGGCAGTTAGGCACGTCTAAATATAGTAGCGTTGCAAGGTTCTAAGGGTTAGGTGGTCAGGTTCGACAACTATTTCTAATACCAAGCAGACGAGATAGAGAAAACATTAAAAAATCTCTCGAAAAATCTAGTTCATTTTGCATTCATATGGGAGGGGGCGCAGATCGCGGAGTTAAAGCGCCGTGGGCAAAAAATTTGTGGGACCACGCCCAAATTTCGTAGAAATTTTTATGCTCCCTAGGGAACGGAGGTCTGGCCCCGAATGAAGGGAAAATTCGCTATATACGCTATATACAGGGTGTCCCAACTTTATTTATACACGAAATATCTTCTTCCCTGTTCATGATATAAAAAAAGTTTTAAGAGAAATAAATCTTGGTTTAAAGAACTACTTCTACAGAGAGTACATTTAAGTATACAGGGTGCCTCAAAAGTACAATTTTTAATATCAACTTTACTTTTTTAAATAGGACACCCTGTATTTTATGTCAAATATTGCTTCTTCAATCAATTCTTTATCAAAAATCTATATATTCTATGCCTAATGTGGTCCGTTTCCTAGGTAATGGTAAGATTAAATTAGTATCAAAACTTTGAAAATGCTTTGAAATATTAGGTAAACAATAATTACCTATTACTATAGTAACAAACTAGTGACATTTTAAAATAAATTTTGACATTTCTAACAGTGATATAAATTTTTAACTAGAAAATAAGAGGTCAAAGTAGTAAGTAATTTTTATAACTATGCCATCACTTTTTACTCCGAACGAATGTTGACATGCTGTTAATCTACGGCGCCGGCGAGTGCAAGAAAAAATCGCGGGATGCACAACGGTTATACAGGGAGCGGTTTCCAGATCGTCCAACACCATCGCTTTGCACTTTTGCAAATGTGGAAAGAAAAATGCGAACGGGTTCTTTTCCTACCTCGAGGAGTTCACAACATGCTCGACTAGTAAGAAACGAAACTAACATAATAAATGTCCCTGCACTCATAGTACTAAACCCTCATGCGTCAGTAAGAGGCATATCAGAAGAAACGGATATTAGCAAGACTTCAGTGCAGCGAATTCTAATTAACGGATACCACCCCTTTAAAGTTCATCTGGTACAAGCTCTCACATAATGATTATGAAAGACGATTGGAATTAATCGCCTTTTTGACTACACAGTTAAATAAGGATCCACGGTTTCTGGAAAAAATTATGTGGAGTGATGAATCGCGATTCCACAATAACGGAATCGTGAATCGTCATATCATTCATTATTGGTCGGTTGAAAATCCACATTGGGTTTGGGAAACTCATTTCCAAAATATCTGGGGAGTAAATGTGTGGTGTGGTCTCTTTAATGGACGATTAATTGGGCCACACTTTTATGAAGGTACATTAAACGGTCAAAGGTATTTAAATTTTTTAATCGAGGTCTTACCTACGCTTTTGGAAGAAGGTCCCATAAACGAACGTTTTAATATCTGGCTTCAACAGGATGGTGCTCCGCCACATAACTCCCGGATTGTATCAGATTATTTAGACAATAATTATGGGAGAAACTGGATTGGGAATCGAGGACCTGTCAGGTGGCCAGCACGATCGCCGGATTTAACACCTTTAGATTTTTATTTGTAGGGATATTTAAAGCAGGTAGTTTATACTGATGATATTACTATGGAGAGAAAACAAAAAAGTACGGCCCCCAGTCCCGGGCAGCCCTTAAGTGGGCAAGGGGTGCGAAGAATCTCCCGGCTCAACATAGTAAAATCACATCTACGTCTCGCAACCTGGAATGTCAGGAGTCTTTTTGCCGCTGGCAAGCTAGATAATACCATTAAAGAAGCCCAAAGACTTAACATTCATATATTGGGAATCAGCGAATTACGCTGGCCAGGTTCAGGAGTGAACAAAAATGAACATGGCACTCTCTATTACTCTGGTAGTGCACCTGAAGACCGTTATCATCGGAACGGCGTGGGAATATTTGTCTCCGCCGCCTACAACAAATACGTCAGCAGTTACACACCGATCACGGACCGTATAATGCTTCTTCAATTGCAAGGCCAACCGGTCAATGTAATACAAGTATATGCTCCCACAGCAGAGAGACAACATGATGGAGAGGTTGAAGGTTTCTACGATCTGATTGACAGAGTCCTCAGTAAGGTCGGCAAAGACGAGGTTACCTTAATTATCGGTGATTTTAACGCCAAAATAGGGCAAGGTCGACGAGCCGACTTGGTTGGTGACTTCGGACTGGGCTCAAGCAATGCAAGAGGGGACAGACTATTTGAATTCTGTCAGGAAAAGGAAATGGTGGCCATGAATACGTGGTTTAAACTCCCCAAAAGGCGCCTTTACACTTGGATATCACCCGCCGAAAAAGAAGGTCGCGAACCCATAAGAAATCAGATAGATTACATCACCATAAATAAACGTTTTAGAAATTGCGTGTAACGACTTACCCAGGGGCAGACATTGGCTCCGACCACGTGCCGCTCGTAGCAAACATAGAACTTAAGTTGAAGTTAATTAGAAACACTCCAAGAACCCCTCGAATAGACACATCAATCCTAGAAAACCCGCAAGTAAAAGAACAAGTACGTCAGCAACTCAACACAGAACTAGGTACACAGATAGAACAGTCGGAAGTACAGTCCTCGTGGGAAGAATTAAAGAATACCTTAACTGCGGTATGCCGTGACAATCTACGACCCCGTAACAGAATCAAAAAGAAAAGATGGATGAACGACAATATCTTAAGCTTGATGGAAGAACGGAGGCTGGCGAAAAGTGACAGGGATAAGTATAAAACAATCAACAAAGCTATAAAGGGTGAAATCAGGAAAGCAAAGGAATGTTGGATGAGAGAGAGGTGTAGAGAATTGGAGGAACTTGAGGACAAGCATGATATTTTTCAAATGCACAAAAAAATCAAAGAAATAGCGGGAACCTATAAAAAACGATACCCTGTCGTCTTGTTAGACTCGTCAAATCACCCCATCATAGACGAGGAGACGATTAAAAATACATGGGCGCAATACATAGAAAATCTTTTTAGCGATGAAAGACCACCCCTACAGGAAAACAACAACGCAATAGAGGGACCGGATATACTCGACGAAGAGGTACTGCACGCCATTTGCATAGCAAGAAATAAAAAAGCTCCAGGCCCGGACGGAATACCCATGGAAATATTGTTTAATGCGATATATAATACCGGCATAATCCCAGAGGACTGGCTCAAATCAATCTTCATTACAATTCCTAAAGTACCCCGCCCAAAAAAATGCAGTGATTACAGACTGATTAGCTTGATGAGCCACCTGCTAAAAACTTTCCTCCGAATCGTCCATGCCAGAATCCGCAAAAAATGCGAATTCGACCTTGATGATGCTCAAATGGGGTTCAGGAACGCCTTTGGAACCCGCGAAGCCCTGTTCGGAATAAATGTCCTTCTCCAGAAGTGCCGTGACCAACGCAAGGATGTATTTGCTTGTTTTATAGACTATGAAAAGGCCTTTGACAGGGTGCGCCATTCTAAATTGATAAGTATGTTACGAGAAATCCAATTGGATGATAAGGACATCCGTATAATCGAAAATCTATATTGGGGACAAACAGCTGAAGCACGAGTCGGTATGCTGACTACATCTGGTGTGAAAATTCAAAGAGGTGTACGACAGGGCTGTATTCTCTCACCCCTCTTGTTTAATCTTTACTCCGATAAAATCTTTAAAGAAGCCTTGGAAGAGGCGGAGTACGGAATTAAAATAAACGGCGTTCTGCTAAATACCATTAGATATGCAGATGACACTGTTATCTTGAGCGATACCATGGATGGCTTGCAGCAATTGTTAAACAAGATCAGTGTGGCTGGCCAAGAGTTCGGACTTAGCATAAATGTTAAAAAAACCAAGTTTATGATATTTAGCCGAAATAGCTACGAGAACGAACAGCTAAATCTTGAGGGGAAGGTATTAGAACGTGTCAGCCAGTTTAAATATCTAGGAAGTATATTGACGGACACCTTGGACCCCGAAGTTGAGATAAGATGTCGGATAGAAATGGTAAGAACAACTTTCCAACGAATGAGAACACTTTTTTGTGACGATAACCTGAACCTTAAATTGCGCCAGCGTATGGTGAAGTGTTTTATTTGGTCAGTTCTTATGTATGGGGTGGAATGCTGGACCTTAAATGTTAGCTCAATAAATCGGCTAGAAGCATTTGAAATGTGGATTCATCGTAGAATGCTGCGTGTTCCGTGGACTGATCTGCTGTCCAACGAAGAAGTATTGAGACGAGCCAGGGTGGAGAGACAAATAATGGTCACAGTAAAATGTCGCAAAATTGCTTACCTTGGCCACATCTTACGCGGAGAAAAGTATCATCTTCTCCAGTTGATCATGAAAGGAAAAATAGAAGGCAAGCGGGGTGTTGGACGAAGGCAAATCTCTTGGCTGAAAAACATCAGGGAATGGACAGGCATCCGGAACGCTGTTGACCTGTTCAGGGTTGCAGAAGATAGAGACGCACTCTCTGCAGTAATCGCTAACATTCGGGCGACCGGACATGGCACATAAAGAAGAAGAAAGTTTATACTGAAAAACCAAACAATTTGGAGGATTTAAAAAATAAAATTTCACGCGCCTGTAAAGAAATTCCAGCAGAAGTTATAAGGTCGGCCTGCACTACGGAACTCCTCAAAAGATACTAGATATGTCAGACCGAACATGGTCGTCACTTTGAGCATCTCTCTTATAATATCATTGTTATTTTTTTTTATTTTACGTTTTAAATGTATTTGAATTAATAAACACATCAGAAAATTGTATTTGTAATTATCTCGAGAAAACGGACAACATTATGCATAGAACATATTATACATTTTTGATAGAGAATTCATTGAAGAAGCAATATTTGACATAAAATATAGGGTGTCCTATTTAAAACAGTAAAGTTAATATTAAAGATTGTACTTTTGAGGCACCCTGTATACTTAAATGTACTCCCAGTAAAAGTAGTTCTTTAAACCAAGAACTATTTCTCTTGAAACTATTTTTATATAATAAACAGGGAAGAAGATATTTCGTGTATAAATAGAGTTGGGACACCCTGTATATGGGACGCTCTCGAAACCGGGTTTATTAAGTTTATTCCCATCACTCTTCTTTACTAATAATAAAATAAGACCGATCTTGTATTTTAATAATTATTATTTAAGTAGTAAAGGGGCGCCAGGCCAAGAGAGGGGGGGAGGGGTATGGCCCCCCCTGTGGCTACGCCACTGTATGGTTAGGTACCGTTACCCAAAGACAGATATTCTTCCAGGTTCACCAATCTTTTAATTTGATTTCCATGACATGTCGCAGCCTGTTAATTTCGAGATATTGCAACAGAAAGTTAGCTATATTAATAAAAATGGAGATAGTATGTGAAATTTATAGATTTTTGGTCTCACAGAATAAATAGCTACGCAACAACTACGCACCTGCGAGAACTCTCCTTTTTGTTCTACAAAATCTTCGAGTGGTCGCCACCATAATCAGATTCTAATATATTTTTATTTAGCGCGTTCAAGTCGCTATGCCATCAGCAAGTGTTGTCATGTCGTCCTTACCGCTCAAAATTCGATTTAAGTAATCGCATTAATGTTTGAAGGGTTTTGACCGGCGGCGCATTTCTTGTTTAGGCGATTAATCGGGTTAGGCGGCATTGGATCAAATACATTTATTGTCGACGCTTTTTACTTTAATATTTATTTGAGGTAAGTTGAGAATAGAGGTCAGTTGTAGAAGATAGTTTGGAAAAAGCGAAATAATTATTGTGGTATAGGCATTTCCTTACTTTCTTATTTTTCTTTCTATAATATAGCTACAAGCAGTAGATCAGCAGGCAATAAATGCGAGTATATTAATTGTGAAGATAATTGAAGTAAAATCTATACAGAAAATAGACTATCAACTGTGTAAGTGGTAAGCTATACAGGGTGACAATTTTATAACTTACACTGGCTATATTTTCTATCAAAAAATCAAAAAATATCGTTTCTAAATAAGAATGAGGTATTTTGCGAACCACTCTCGTCTACCCTTTAAGCACGACCCTAATCCTAAATGGCACGACACCTCTCTGAAAAGCTTATTAAAAATGCTTTTTAGCAATAACAAAATTAATAAGAAACTACAAAATGTTTGAAAAAATTGTTATTTTAAAGTGGCTAAGGGTAGAGCTTAAGTGGGTGAGGGTGGTCCGATAAATATCTCATTTTCATTTGTCCGCGTTTTATAAAATCGATATTTTTCGTTTTTTTTTTTAAGTTGAAAATACTGGGTAGTTAAACGAGAATCGGGTGGAAGACTGACTAAATAATTCAGCCAAAAGGTTTTATATAATATAATATAATATAATAACCTGTTACTTTTATACAGGGTATTAAAAGAAAACACAAATCCTAACTTCTCACATTTTTTTAATGGAACACTGTATATTATTATTTTAAAAGAAGCACCATTAAATAAGCTTTAATTTGATATATCAGCCGTTTTTCTGAAATGTCAATTCAAACTTCCTTAATTACATCATGTAATATTATGGTATTAAGCAAAAATTGCATGGGTCCGAATTTTTTCATTTTTTTTTAATTATGTTCATTGTCTGATTCGTTATATTTGACCCCTATAACCCTATATTAAAATGTTGAAGATAATATAATTTAAAATCATAAAACCCAGGGTGCCATTAAAACTTTTTGGGCAATCCTGTAGAATGTAGAATAATTTGAAAATATGCGTCTAGGCCACCCCTATTATAATACATTTAAACATTTTGGATAAGCTCTTTAGATTTGTCAGTTTTCCACCCGATCCTCATTTGAATGTAGTTTTAACATTGTCATCCTGTATAATATAAACACACACCACAATTGCAATTAACTTTACTTAGATACGCGTGGATGCAAGTACATATCCCCAAGTTTAGCTTACTTCTTTTCTACAAAGTACTTACAAAGGGTAACCCAACTTTGGTACTTATTCAAACATACACGTGCTATTTTGTTTGGCAACATGATACTGACCATAGACTCGATTTAACGACCTCTCTGGGCAAACATTGCACCAAAGTCCCTGAAATCGTATGCCGCCAGCCGAGCTCTTTTTTGGGGGTTCTGTTGCGTAGCTATTTATTTTGTGGTCTCAGCTATACATATTTAAGCTGCTGAATTGCACGGAACAGGACATACTCAAACTCGACTGGAACCAACTAAACAGACAAATGAAACACCACCTCTCCCCCGTTACCTCCAAGTATGAGCTGGACGAGGCCGTCCTCAGACTTGAGAACGATCTCACCCAATCCAGCACCCTCCTAAACCCCAGATCTACCCCTTATAACACCACTCTCTCCCCCCCCCCCCACCCTCGACAACTCATCCTTGACAAGCACAGAGCCCGTAGATTCTTCCAATACTCCCGCGACAAACACGCATACAAGGTACTAAACAGACAAACAATAACAGCCCTTCGCGAATTCAAACAAACCCAATGAGCCGACAAACTCCGCGAACTCGATCCCCAGGACAATAGTCTGTCCAGGGCCTCAAACATGTAGAAGCAGATAAGGCAGAAGCCTTTGCTGACACATACGAGAGGCACAGCAAGCTAAACGACTACGATGACATCGACCTCGACCATGAACGACTGGTGGAGCGTACTGCCAGACTAATCAGACGCTTTCTCGAAACTAAGGAAATCCTCAGACCAGTCTCCCCCCGCGAAATCGCAGATATCATTCGCTAGCGCGAATCCAAAAAAGCCCCCCAGCTGGAATCAGTACGTCGCGGTCAGTACGATCCTTTTCGACATTGAAAAAGCCTTAGGCACCGTTTGGTACGACGAACTGATTCACAAGATGGATCGCCCTGGATTATCCCTCCAACCTCGTCCGTCTAATCCAATCATACCTAGCCCGATGCAAAATCCGCGTCCGCATAGGCCACTCCCTCTCCACCCCTAGAATCCTAGAGGCAGGCGTCCCTTAAGGCACTGTTCTCTCTACACATATTTTCAATATCTTCATTCATGACACCCTAGCCCGCTATGCTGACGATACCGCCTTCGACGTAAGGACACTGCGTCCACACATAGTCACACGCACGTTGCAAGAAGCAGCCACCGAATTCTCCAGTTATTGCGTAAACTTCGTCTCAATCCCGACAAAACCCAAACCATCCAGTTTGCTCGTAGAAGGCCTTCGACGAGATCAATCTGGATGGTCGCGACGTTCCCTAGTGTGACACAGTGAAATATCTCGGTATCACCCTCGACAAAACTCTCCACTGGCGCCCCCATTTTCAAAACACTAACGAGCCAGGCTTTTCTACAGCCAACTATACCCTCTTGTTGGGGAAAGGTTCAGTTATCTAGTTGCATAATTTAATAACAAAACCAAGTATCAATTCAAAGTAAAAAAAGTACGACAACGTCGCCGTCTACAATCTTTTAATTTATCTTTGGTGCATTGAAACTACAAATTCTTATGGAAACAAGTAAAAAATGTCAGTTAACTTCAGTTAAATTCTAAAACTTAGTTCCGCCAAGAATAATTTTCGAGAATATTCGCCGAAATAAAGCAACAAACGAGCGGCCGCCCATGAAACAACATGTACTGTACATGACTGAAGGCAGGGTTTGAAACAGATATATGTTTTTTAGATGAATAGTACAACCGTGGTAAATTCATTTTTCATAGGGTTTATTGTTAGGCAACTAGATATACTTACGTGTCAATTTAAACAGCATGACAGGATGCTACTATGTGTACGAGAAACAGGGATGGTATATCACAAATAAAACTAACATGTTTTGTCACTTCAGATTCGATCAGCCTTTGTGAGAAGCAGACGGTCTCACTCGCGGTATTAACGCGGGTTTTCGTTGATTTTACGGCATCCAAGCCATGAAATAAGTTGGTCAATTCGCGCAGTTAAATCCCGAAGATGTAATAATGTAATTATTATATCACGACTCGAGTCCCGTTTATCTTTTGTAAAAAGCAGTCCGAAATTCGTGGAATTTATGCGATAAATTCTCAAAGGTTTAATAATGTAGTATTGTATCACGATATTATTGTTTGTTGTTAGTGATGTAGAATGTGTAGCCGATTTAATGAAGTAAGTAGTTACCATATCAAAATGTAACAGTAAAACCGTATTTGCTGTTACGCAGACCAAATTTGATGGTGTAACCGAAATAATAGAAGTAAATAAATATATTTTGTGTGAGAAAAAGCCTTTTATTTTAACTGACATATTTTGAACCATGCAACCTATGAAAATACAGTAAACAATTTATGTTTGGCCAGAGCAAAAAAAGGCAGCGGTCAGCACCTCTACTCAACCGACGCATCACCCTCAGCCACAAAAACGAGTGCCTCCTCATCAAATCAATCATCCGCCCCACTCTCACATACGGTTCGGCAGCTTGGGGTTACGCAGCCCCATCCAGTCTTAACCGTGCGGAAGGAACCGCAGGGGGGCGAGGCAGGCAAGCTTAGGGGGAGTAAACGGAGATCAGAGGTGGAGATAGCTTTGACCGCCGATAACTCCTTCAAGGTGCGCTCACCACGACGGAACAGGACATTTTGGCGCCGCTGTCAAATCCATATACTACCCGAGAAAATTTCTTTTAAAAAAGTAAGCCTTGAAATTTAAACGCTACGTGATGTGATAGAAAAAATAAATTTCCGGTGAATAATGTGGAGCATTATTAACCGTTTTTATAAAGTAGTCATAAAACCCAAATAGAAAAAAATATGAAATTAACTATTTACCCATTTTATTTACACAGTTGTTTGTCTTGTTATCTATGCTTTAAATGGGCGAAGCTTTTCCGATTTGATCCATACAACTATTGATCTTTGAACCCTCCCTTGAATATACAGAAACAAAATATAACTTATAAACAACATTTACTTTTATGAAAGAGAGTTTTGTTTTGGAGTACAAATTTATTTACAACATTGACATTTTTCTATGAAACCAATGATAATTTAAAATAGAAGAAAAACAAGTAAAATCACAGAGAAAATGCTAAAATATTATAAATAATTAATTAAAAGTGGCTAATACTCATTGTGTGCTAAATCCTAACTATATACATACATATAATAATTAGTAATATTAGTAATAAGATTAAAGTCGTTTGCCACCTTGTTTTTTTTAAATAACTCTTGTATATAGGAAAAAAACTTGAAAAAACGTCTACTTAAAAAAGAGTAGACCTTGAAATATTGTATTATGGTTTGGGGAAGGGGTAAAAACTTGCCAAAAAGTCGCATTAGAGTTATTTCTCTAAAAAAAAACCTAAGGTTATATTTTTGTTCGGCTTTTCGATTAAAAATACGTAAGTCGCTATGAAACTTGTGATACACCGGTACTATACAGGGTGTTCGGAAATATTGGTTCTTATCTTTAGGATTTCATATTAACTGCTTTGAAGAAGAGAAGGTGCTGGCAACATTTTTTAAATGACTGGTAAGCGCTTAATAAAAGTGTGAAGATTTGACAATAAAAAAAAAATAAAAACCATTTCTGTAATGCCAGTTAATTAAAAGTTTTGCAGAAGTGTATGTCTCTGCGTTTATTGGTAATTAATTTTTTTCATCATTTTAGACATACCAAAAACTCTACGATTTGTGATTAATTTTTAAAAATATGAAAATATCAGACTTTTTCTCTGCCAATTAAGAAACAAATACTTATTTTGAGAGAAAACAGTGACATACCATTGTTCCAGAAAAGTATTTTTGAAACAACTTAATTTGCTTCAATATTTTTATTAGCTTGTCCTGTATATTACATGGGTGACGAGCGTTTAATGCAAAATTCGATTAGTTTTAATTTAAGTTATGACAACCCATGCACAAAAAAAATTATTTATTTCCGTTAATATAGATATTTATGCAAATGTACAAATATTTCTAAAAATTAGCAACGCATACTTCTGCACCTGTTATTTTCTAGTTCTGCCTGTTTACATTAGATGCAAACGTCATGCAAAGTACCAATACCATTAAATAATTTTGTATTTATTTATTCCGTGTTTATGCTCTACTGAAATTATATTTTTAAAATGAAAAACCACTGCTGAATACCTAACGCATTAGCAAATAAAGGAATATTTTAGTTTAGCTTAGCTTGGCTTTGCTCCACATGTATCATTGGATATTTTACGTTTATACCTGTGATATCACACAAAAATTGAATGCCATGTGTAAAAAATAGCACGTGTTCTAATTTGATGCAGTGCAAAGAAAATGGCAACAGTTGATTCGCAAATGCGCATTCTTACAGGCAATTTTTATTGAATTGCACGTGCAATTTCCTAATGTAAACAGGCTTTTACAAGTTTACAATTAATTTTGTAAAACACTGAAAATTATTTTGTTATTAACATTGACAAATGAACACTGTATAACAATTGCAGAAACGAACCAATGATATAGTAGCACCTTTTTTTACAATTTTGAAATTAATTTATTAAAATAAGCAGCCGGCTCCCAAGCTCAAAACCTAATTAAATCATTTAATGTTGCTGTCACAGACGAACTAATCGTATACCCATATTGCCACCATCTCCATAACTATAAGTAATATACTTGTATAATCTTGTAGACTTTTAAACGTGGCGTGGTTTAGGTGTCTACAATTGTTTGCAGGAAATGGTCACTGTGTCTCGATGATATAAACAACTTGAACATGGACAATTCATTCGGGATAAGGACCCGCACACCGGCACACCTTCTGAAGCTGTAAGGGCAGAAAACACAACAGCCGTAGAAAAGCTACTGAAAGAAGAGCGGCGTATAACATACAGTGAGTGAGCCGATACTAAAAATAGGAGCACCGAATCATACAATTTTACACATCCATTTACGTTTCAAGAATGTTTGCGAACTTTGTGTTATACACATACAGCCAACGCAAGAGCCAAGGGGGGACGAGGGTAAAATGGTCCCGCGAGATGTTAAAAACATTTGAATCTGGGCATATAAATTCAATTGTAACTTACGATGAAACCTGGTTGTATTATTAGGAGGATGTTTCGTTAAAAGGAGAAACAAATTGTGGCTGATTAAAGATGAAGAAATATCCACCCTCTGCAGTAAAAACTTCTTCCTCCGAGAAAAAAAAAAGGTGGTTGTGTTCTCCGGAAAGAGGGGTATTGTTGACCGAATTGTGCTAGGAGAGAAGACCGTTATAGGGCGAATTGGTACACAGAAAAATATCTCCCGTATCTCATTGCCAAACATGACAACGCGTTCGCCCACAGAGATCAAGTAACGGCTGATTCTTTGAAATATGCCAAGCCGTAAATTATGGACCATCCGTCCTACAGTCCGGACCTTTTTACATGAAAGGACGACATTTTGCTACTAATGACGTGTTGCTGCCAGCGTGGAACTAAGCAACTGCAGACGTCCAACAGGATATTTAGTGTACTTTTTTTTTTAATAATAATTTATTATAGACCTCAAAACAGTTTACAATAAAACTGGCACCGAGGCCTACAAATTGTATGGTATAATTATTAACATTCAAATAAAGTTATTCCGAAAGGCAAACAAATGTAGTTTATATTTCTTTATCCTGTCACTTATTGTATGTTATATGTAAAACCATATTTTTCACACCAGATAATCAATTCTTTGCGGTTGGAGTATTTTTATATTCATCATAATGTGCTATAGTTGCTATACTATCACAACAATGATGAATTTTAAATTTGTATGCTTTCCACAACCTACTTATGATATAAATACGATCAGATCCGCCAATTAATAACAATGGTGGCTTCATGAAAATCGGATCACGCTGTATATTTCTTTTTTGTCTTGTAGTTACAGCAAAGCTAATTTATTACTGATGGCGTGGTTTCGTACGGAGTTTTTTCGTTAAACCATGGAGAACTCGCTATATCGCTGTGTGTTACGGGATGAGGCAAGGAACATCATATAGGTATGTGGAAACGGCCTACTGATTTCCCCCTTGCGCAATTGGCTGGTGCGCATCCAAGCACGATACTATTATTACTGCAGCAACGAAGAGTCTTTCGTGGTCTTCCATACTAAAGACACGTGCTACATGCGATGTACTGCCTGGGAGAATAAAATTTGCTGTTTGTTTTAAAACGTACCTACATTGAAGCCGCGGGTCATAAATGCGACGTGGCAATGTTCCACGTGCAGCGCGATTGATAGAGCAGCTCCTATATTTTGCGACTTGACTTACGTCCGTGCATCATTGTGGAGACTATTTTTGTTGTTTGTTAAGTTTTTCATTAGTATTCTTATTATGCGATGTCCACCAAATGTTTACCAGACGATGAACAATTTAATCGGTGTGGAAGTATTCGTTATGGTTCGTTCAGGTTAGTAATTTACGTTTTAAAACAAGCACCATATTTCCTTCTTCCAGGCAGCACACCGCATGAAGCATGCTGCGTATGAAAGTCCATTAAGACACTGAAATTTTTCATCAGTTAACGTTGCTGTTAACAGTACGGGGTGAAAATCTAACCAGTGAAAGTAAATCCTAAACAGACATTTTAATTAAATCGATAATCGAAATTCGGCCTACGGACTAGCACGATCGTACCTGTTAAGACAACCTATACGTGACCTCGCTCCTTACCACAATCGTAAAGAATCGGTTTCCTAGGTCGCGGTCCCGTAATAGGGCAACCGTAAAATATCGTTAATGACGTTGCATTTTAGATGTGTGTGGCAAAGTAGGTATGTAATACCATATATGTATTAGTACTATATGGCGCCTTGCCCATTTAGCTAATGTAAACGTAGTGAAGCCGAGGTTCCTTTGTCAGTCAGGGTCATTTCACGCAGTGCGCATGCGCGAGAAAAAGAAAATAGACGTTTGTTTTAACGGAAAAAAAATAAGGTTATCACATTTGACTTTGACAACTGGACAGAAATTTGTAAACAAACATTAAAGTTCTTGATTTGTTTAAGATTTTGTATATTATTTCGATTGAGAAAAGAAAAAGAACGCAGGTAAACATATTAATAAAACTTTTATTAGATATTTTACAATTATTATTCTTAGAGTTTAACAAGTAAAATAATAGGTTTTTGTAGGATTCTTTGAAGTACATGCAATTTTCGGTAAAAATAGGTAGGTACCTTTCTAAGTATATCAACAGCAGCAAAGGAAAATAATCTTTAGGAAATGGACTACCTAGTTATTGTTCCCTCACGAAATTAACGTAGGTAAGTTAAAAGGAAGAAACATCCGGTCTAGGTACATGCCTGTAGAACGATAAATCTTTGTTTAAGTTTTTACGCCTGTTTAAAATAATGTAATATATTCTGTTTTGCCTCGGCATCGTCACAAAATTATCACACTTCACACGCACAATCAAAATTTGCAGAAAAGTAAAGATAAACAGTACACAAAAGCCGTTAATAATACCAAATCAACTCGATGAAGCGATCTGTCAAACAAATTAACATTTGCTAAAGATTTCGAGGTTATGTCGAGTAAAAATGAGACGTTGTCACGTCACCTTCCAGTTATATGAAATTGTTATTTACCGCGTTTTAGTTTAGAAATGGAAACAAATAATTTGAAGGCACTTGGAAGTACAGACTTAATGCTTATTTTACAATTTTTTAGCAAGATTTTTGGTAATTTTATCATTGCCCTAATTTTCTAAGGCTCACTCTTCTGTCCTGTTCTAAAGAAATAAAAGTACATTTGGCAAAACCCTTACGGCGCATGCGCACAAGTCGAAATGACCCTGGATCTTCAATCTCTGTTGTTGCTTCAAGATATTCAGGGTAATAGCCATATAGTACTAATACATATATATGTGTAATACAGTCAAGTAAAAGAGCGGTGGGTATTTAGTTCGTAGCTAACGGCACCGCTCAACATAGTCGGTTAGACATAAAAATTATCGAGCTTACGGTTGCGGTAAGGATAGGATTGTGCGACGAAATCGTTTTATTTTCTGTAGGTTAATTTCCGCCCCGTACTGCAACTGCTAACCACAACGTTAAGCGCCAACAACTGTACTCGGAATCGTTTAAGCTGATATTACATTATGCAGGTTTCATGTAATGCAATTGATATGCAAGACCGAAGAGAACAAAGCGCATACGCTGCTGCAATTGTCATGCAAGACAACTTCCGCTATTTCTGTGCAATTCATCTGCAAGCCTAGTCACTTTTTAGTAATTTCGTTACCAATCGTAACATGAAAAAATAATTCTCGAATTCTCGTTCCTGGACCCTTTTATTCTTCGTGGCTTGAATTTTCTCGTCGTGTTAAATTCTTTAACAGTGTTTAAAAAATGGGAAAGAGTAAAACCAAAGCGATTTAGGGGTTAGTTGGCGGTACCGTCAAAAACAAGTTTCCTCAAAATTGCCTAGATATGTAATATAGCGAGTAAGACAATGACCAATTTGCATATGTATAGCGGGCTTATTCTTTCCGAAAATAGAGTCGATACATTATTAGAGAGATATCGGTATATTCAATAACACATACTGGCGTAAATTAATCCAGGCGCTATTTGAATAACGTAGCGCGTTATTATGTATTATTTTAGAGATATCGGAACCAGCGATAGCGTCACGCGTGTTCAGTAAGGAACGTTATGAACCTAAAATTTAGATTTTCAATATTTTATGAAAAACATGCATGAAATCTTGGGTCTATACCTTTTAATAGAGTTTAATTGCAAATATCAGGTTAGTTCAGGTTCGTTTTTTGTTAACTTAATTCTTTAAGAAGCATTAAATCATCGTCGGCTGTAAATCTTGAGGTGTGCTGTTAGGGTTAGTCCATCAAACATGACCACTCATTGGCGAGTCAGGTATATCCTTAGATCCCTAGTCTAGAGGCAACCGGACATTTCGTAGAGGACAAAATGTATTATTACTGTTATACACCTTTATTCTGTACCCTTAAATTAAAAGCTAAAGTTTCAAATGATTCGTGCTTTTATTATTATTAAATAGGTGAATAGGTACATCGCAAAACAAACATGTATATATAAATATATATTTATGTTCTGCAATTACATTTATACAGTAAAAAAAAGTTTTTTAAGAAGACTTGTCAAACTTTGCTTTTACACGATGTGCGCATGCCAACTTATTACGTTATTTCTAATACGGCCCAGAGTAATCCTCTCGCAAATAACTCCGTGCAGTATCGTTATTAACGTTGCGGCGCTATCAAATCGAATCGCGCATTGGTTAAACGTCAAAATAGGGTTTCCGCTAATTACGGACGACGCTATAGGAACTACCGATATCTCTCTATTGTTGCCTTGCTTTGTGTGTGGTGGTTACAAAACATAGCCTCGCGCGCTCTTCTCATGTGCGCACGAGTCTACCCCAAGGGGGAAATCAGTCAGCTGCTACGCAGTGTTCACATCGTCACCGTATTCAGACTCGCCCTTTCCACGTGAGTGGGCTCTCCTAGTTGAACATTGGCATTTGTGAATAAACAGCTGATGTTGATATCCATCTGTTTTATTTTTCAATAATATAATATAAATAGTACAAAAGGTGATTTCACATTTTTAAAACCATATAATAAAATGAAAGTCGATGTCCAGTGTGTAATGTTTTAGGTTTTCGATGATTTTGTCAGGTATCTTTTTTTTTTTGGTAAAGATAGAGGCGGTTTTCACAACCCTGTGCTACTTTTGTAATAAATGAAAGATGCCGATAAAAAAACAAATATTTGCTTCCAGTAGTGTCAGGATTTGGCATTGGTCAGGGCCCAAAACGACAAGTTAAGTGTACCATTTACAAAGTGTTACATCAATGTGAAATTTATAAAATGGACTGGAATCGGGAAAGCAAGTATACTTATATAATTATATAGTATAAATATTCGCATATTTAAAAAGATATTGCTTCGGGGAGTAGCAAAATACAGCACACGAAATGCTGACCAATGCAGGGCTTGTATGCGTGCTAGATCCGATAAAAATTTGTAGTTATTGCTTCAGATACATTTTTAAAAATTATATCAACAAATTAACTGCTGGTGCCTCTTTCGTCTCAGGGCAACAATATGTGCAAAAATAATGAATGAATTATGAATCTTAGGAATTCTTTAATTACTTTTAGAAAAGCCTTTCGCAATTTTATTTTCGAAAATTCGTAATAGGCGACTAAAAACGGCATTTTGTTGTTGTAAAATCTGACACTGGATTTCAAATCCGCAATCTCAAATGGGTCCGACATTTAAAACTCCCAGGCCCGTATTATCTTTAATTTTTGGCAGACAAATTTGTGCAACATACCAAATTGTAAAGTACCATGTCTCAAAAAAAATGTCTGTAGGTACATTAATCAGTTAATGCATGATTAAATCAGTTTTTATTTATAAGATGACAACTCATGCCAAATTTTCATTTGAAGCAGAGAATGAGATGGCTCCATCTCGTGGTGCTGATAAAGAACACCAATTTCAAAGCATACCCTCGTCAAATTTTCATTTCTTTTAAGAAAAAACAAAAAACATTTTTTGACTTAGTTGCTAAGATAAATATACAGGGTGTTACTTAAAGTTATGCACTTATTTTAATGGGTGATTGCTAGACCAATTTTTACGTCGAAAAGTTCTTAAATGCCCCAAAATGCTTGGTTGAAAAAATTGGAAAGCGCTAAATATATTTTCGCTAAAAATCGAAAAAAAAAATAAAAACTTTAGCACCCTCTATATTAAAAACCAAGCACTTCGGGGCCGACGTCTATATGAATTTGTCGACCTAAAGTTGGTTTAGGAATCACCCATTAAAAAAGTGCATAATATTAACTAGCACTATACAGGGTGGTCAAACGAAACTCAAGTGGAATACTATATGAAAAATAAAGAACTTTGCCAAAATATCTATATGTATTCAGATTGTGGTGGCCCAGACGCATGTTTTAAAAATATTTTACATTATACAGGGTAGTCAAAGTTTTTATGCTACAAAATTATGTTTTTTTTTTTTAAATGGGACACCCTTATATTTTATGATTTAAAAGTATAGCCTCCATCAACCTGATAACTTTGATATAAGATTATAGGGTCAGAAGTTAGGAGTTTTTGGGAAAATTATCCTTTTTGGGCTTTTATATGAAAAACTTCCATGACATTTCTAGAAGACCTTAAAACAAATGAAAAAAAAACGTGCCTACAAAAGTTTTCTTTGGATGCTGTAGTTTATAATTTGTAGCTTTTTTTACTTTTATACAGGGCGTTGAAGTAAACGCAATCATACGTTAAGTTAGCCCTGGAAAGTACTTAAAGAGATAAATATACTTATCCCTTTTTATACATAATGAAACCCACAATAAGATACAGTCCATGAAGAGATAATTCGACATATATCTCTCACCCGTACAGCGTTACTCAATACTTGTATGGGGTCACAGCAGTGCTGCGTCCAAGGTATTTGGCCTACAAAGGCCCTAAGGATTATTACAGGAACGTCGTACCGGGATGACTGTAGACAGAATTTTATCAAATCAAATTTTGACTCTACCATGCTTATTTATTCTGGAAAACTTTCTATATGTCAGGACTCATGTTGGGCAATACAGGGCGCATACATCTGTTCACTCGCACGATACGCGTCATAAACCAAACCTAGTACTAAATAGCTGGCGGCTAAAGAGGTGTCAAGATAGTCCTGGACATCCAATCCATTTCTATAATAAACTTCCTATAGCGATAAGAAATCTGGCCATTAAAGATTTTAAGAGTAAAATAAAAAAAACCCTCTTATCAGTCAGGCATTCTACTCTACCAATGAATATATGGCCTGTGATATAAATGACATAATATAAAGTTTTAACTGTCACATATTTTAATAATTTATTATTCAATGTTTTTAATATATTGTTTTGTATTGGAAGAAACTTAAATTATAAATGTATTGTACCTATGTTTGATAATGTTACTAAATCTTAACTGTCTTGATTATAATCTTAATGTGTAATGTAACAGTAAGGGTTATTGCCTCAATGGTGCAACTGTTTATAACATTTTAAATCTTTAATTTTACATGTTCACCATGGTTATTGACTTGTGTGTGTACTATGTGTATATTGACACAAATAAACTATTTTGATTCTAAGCCCCACAATTTTTTGGTTTACATACACATATCTCCATTTGGTCCGAATGTTTACGTTAAATCTGACGCGTCGTTCTGTTTAAGGACTCTTTGTATTCAAGTTGCTTCTTTGCTAGTGCTAAATAAAATTATCAAAATGGAGCCGAGGGGGGAAATACTAGTGTCCATGTATGTTCAATATGATGAGGAGGGTAACGGTAAGTATTTCTGATAACTGCGATAAGCGAAAAACTAAGACTTCAAGGAGTTAAATTTACAACTTAAGATGACTATTACAAAGTAAAATCAGAAGATAAACGATTATCAAAAAATGACCCTACAAAAAACTGTAACCCTTGATCTACAGCAATATTTACCAACCTCACAACTGTCCGCTGGAATTACTTTTAATTTAAGGCAGTTGTGGGCTTATAATTTAACAGTCCACGACTGCCCTATTGCTTCATGTGGCATGAAGCCGTAGCTGATAGAGGAGCCAACCAAATGGCGTCATGCCTATATAAATTCTTAATGGAGATTCCTAGAACCATTGAAAAAATTACGCTATATTCAGAATCTTGCTTGGGACAAAATAAGAATTGTGTTATTGCAATGTACTTTGCATTGCTAAAAGCCCACCCAACTGTTTAAAGAATAAATCATAAATATATAGTGCCAGGTAACACATATATGGAGTGTGACGGAGATTATGATCTTATTGAAAAAACTAGAAAGTGTATAGAAGCTCCAATACAACGTCCACTATCAAGTACTGAAAAAAAGCATCCCTCAAAGTCATTGAAATGATAATGTTCGTTTAAACTTAAGGTAGCACTGACTATACTATTAAAATTTTAGATTCTAAACACCTTCGCCTGATTTTCAATACTAAATTAAACTTTAACTAAATCTCCTGAAAACTTTAAAAAATTAACTTTTTGTTTGTCGAAAATGAATGAAAATTTGGCATGGCTTGTAGTGACTTAAATTAAAGCTAAATCAACCTTGAATTAAACCCTTATCACTGTTTTAATGTACAGGGTAAGGTTAAAAGGTAAATTAGAAGTTTTCCAAAATAATTATCTTTAAACAAATTTGTATGTTATGTATTCATTTTTAAAGAACTCCGTAAACTATACAATTTTGTATGTCGGCCAAACGAGCCTGGGTTTTAAACGGCGGACCTTATGGTTTTGATGCAAGTTAAACCACAACCTACTATTACAACCAACTTCTCGTGATTTGATATTGATATTTGATAAATAAAAGTTTTCAATACCACTCTGTATAATATCAAACATCCTCTGTTTCTTAAAAAAAAAGCACTGTGTCGCAAAACTCCCATTTCCGTATCACCTAAGGGAGATATTCTGCAAAAACAATAATCAACTGGACATTCTTGAAATATCAAAGCGGGAAACGACTCTACAGAACCGAAATCGAACTTTCAAATCTAACCAAATTATTATCAATCGTTCAACTCTATCACGTCGCCGGAACCACCCGCTGTACTTTTAGGCGGCGTCGGATGAATGTAATTTTGTGAAGCGGCTGCCGTCTGAAGCCGCCTTAATTCCTCGGGCGTTATGTTTAGGTTTCCCAGCAATTGATTGGTAATTTGTTGTTTCTGCAACATCTGTTGGAGGTTGTACTGTTTTAGATAGTGCTCGCGCATGCGCTGCGCTTGAAGAGCCTGCATCAAGCGGATTTCTTGCTGCACGCGGTTGTACATGCTGAAGTCGTTTTCAGACATTTGCAACTGAAAGTGGACGAGAAAATACATTAGTAGTCGTTCAAGTTAAGCAAGTTATTTTAGAATATAATAAGGCTGACTGCGCACTACGAATTTTAATCACGCAGAAATGTGATACAGTACTGCGCGCACATACGGGAAAAAATATCGTGAGTAACACCATAGATTACCGCGATTAAAAATCGTAGTGCGCGCTCCGTCTAAGGGCCCGTTTTATATGTTAGGTTTAAACTTGGAGGTGAAATCAAGATAACCTTAAGTTTAATGGACTGTTGTATAAATATTGGTTTCCCATTTAACTTTACTGTATGCTTTTCTTCGTGACGTTCTGATTTGCTTATTTGCCGCCAAACTATAACAAGCGTCTGCCCGCGCATCGACAATAATTCACAGCATCGCATCGATTAAAGTGCATATGTCAGAAATGTGGAAGCTAGGTTTACGTTTCTGTTAAATTGTTACACCAGGAATGCATTTTAAAGGCGAATTGTGAACTGGTTAACAAATCATTTTTGATTTAATTTGTAACTAAGTAGTTTTTTATTTCATTCAATAAATTCACAGATTATTGCTTATATTAGTAGCACTGCTATGGATAAACATGGCGACAGTGTATTTTGAATGGCCGTCCGTAATATAGGCGATAATTTATTAACTTACTTAATAAAGAGTTTAAAACTACTAGTTCAAGTTCTCACTTCGCCTTTGAATGAATTTAACACGCACGTAAACAAACGTAACCTTAACGTAATGCGCGCGCAATCAGGACGAATGTGGAACTTTCTGTGTAAACGATAATTTGCGTGTGAATTACAATGCCTTGACTTTACTTACCTACGTTGAAGTTAAAAAAAAAAACTGGCTGGTTAAACCTGAACTGAGGGATAATCCGATTGTTAATTTATACCACATACGATTTTGTAGAATGCAACTGCAGTACAATTTCGTTAAAAATCGGATGAAGCCACACTCACACACCTTACTGCGTCGGCGCAGTATACCGGGTGATGCATGGCTTAGTTGATCATAGGAAATCCCATGTAAATTTTGAGATGGCTAAATATTGGCTACCTACATTTTAGAGAAAAATTGTATTATAATTTTTTGAAGAGGCCGATATAATAAACCCATGTGCCAAGTTTAAATAAATTTTATTAAGCCAATCCTAACTTATTTAATTAAATGTGACCGCAAAATTACAAAATTTTCATAGTTTAGGTAATACAGCAAACACCAGCAAATTATTATATGGCATTGACAAAACGAAAAGTAGAGTCAGTGACAACATTTTATTGAAGGCGCTTTAATTATAGTTAAATATGAGCTATTCCATTAGGGAAAAACTAACTATGATTAAGTGGTATTATACAGGAAACCGTTTAAGAGCAGTGTCTGAAATGTTTTCAGTTCAATTTCCTGATGAGCCTGCTGAAAGGGATAATAGGGATCTTGATATTTTACTGCACGTGGAGGAAAATAAAATGATTAGCACGAGGATTCTTGGGCAAGCCGTAGGAAAACATAAAACCACAGTGTTGCGCATTTTAAAAAAACATAAATATTTTCCTTACAAGTATGAAAAACAACAAAAGCTACGGCAAGGTGATGAAGAACGGAGAATGGTATTATGTTTTGAGGTAATGGAAAGAGCAAATAATAATAGGGATTTTTTAAGAAATATTTGTTTTACTGATGAATGTACATTTACCCTCAACTACGAATCAAATATCCAAAATTGCCGGTATTGGAGCTAAGAAAATGAGCATCGTCTTGTTCATACTCGGGACGCAATATCCACAAAAAATAAATGTTTGGGCGGGAATTGTAGAACATCACATTATTGGACCATTTTTTATGGAAGGAGACCTTACAGCAGTAACCTATTTGGACTACGAAATCGAATTGAACCCGCACTAGAAAAAGTTGTACGCGAAAATCAGGAGATCTGGTATCAAATGGATGATTGTCATGCATTCTCTCATGGTTAGGGAATACTTGCAAAATATTATTGGCCCACGGCATCTAATCCTTTTGCCAGGCAGCTCGCTAAGCGACTTCTTTCTGTGGGGTCACTTAAAAAATTTTATTTATAAAGATGTAACATTTGAAAATCTAGACCAGCTAAAAAACTGTATTTCGTTAGAATGTGACCGAATTTCTCAGTATCAACTCAGTAATGTTAGAAATGAGTTTTATGATCGGTTAGGATATTGTTTAGCTGTTAATGGAGGGTTGCTTAAACATTTAATTAATTAATGCTCTTGGGAAAATCTGTAGTCTTAGGTACAGTTGACGACATTCAATTTCGTACACTAAACTGTGACACTGTAAATGCAACTTTTTTACCTTTATTACCTTTGTAACGTGTTTATTGTTATCATGATATCTGTCAAAGTATTGTCATCATCTTATTTGATTGAAGAAATGCCTCATTTAAGTATTATTGAAAAAGCAAGAATAATATGTTTAGAAGAAATAGGGTGGTGGTAGAAGTATTGTTCAAGGAATTGTAAAAAAATGGCGCTATCATCAAACACTTGAAAGGTCTGTTGGGTCAGGTTTAAATAATAGAAAATCATCAAATGAAGAAGACCGAAATTTGGTAGAGTATTTAAGGCACAATCCATTTGAAACTGCAGTATCCGCTATGCACAGAACAGGGTTCCCGGCTTCATCTAAAACTGCGCAACGCCGAGTAAGACAATGTTCCGAATTAAGAAATCGAGCAGCTGCATCCAAACTGTTTTTAAAAAATAGTGATAAGAAACAAAGAATTGGTTTTGCTATGCAATATTTACCAGAAAATGATTTTTTTTGGCAAAATGTTATCTTTTCCGATGAGAAAACTTTTCAGTTTACATATTATGGAAGGATTCGAGTATATAGACCACCAAATTCCCGATATAATGAGAAGTATACTCAAAAAAAGCAAACCAGTGGACGTTTCTCGATTAATGTGTGCGCATGGATAAGTGTTCACGGTGCAGGTGTATGCTGGAATATTGGTGGAACATTAAACAGTAATATATATCTTTAGATTTTGGAAAATGTTTTTCTTCCTTCTGCCGCGATAGTTTTTGAAGGAAATAACTTTATATGCATGCATACTGCAAGAAATGTAGGTAACTGGTTTAGAGAAAACAACGTAACATGTCTGCCTTGGTGCTCAAGAAGTCCTGATTTAAATCCAATTGCAAATGTTTGGGGATTAATGGTAAAAGAAATGTATAAAATAAATTTTAAACCGCAGAATGAAATAGAGTTATTTGATAAAATAGAAGAAATTTGGGAAGGGCTAACTCCGGATTAAACCAGAAGTATTATTTTGTCAATGCCAAAAAGATTACGATTAGTGTTAGAATCCAATGGCGCAGCAATTAAATATTAGTATTTTGTTTGTTGTTTGTTAATAAATTTACCCTTTTTGGCTTTATACTTTTGTAGTTTTCCTGGTATTGTTTTATAATTTTATAATTTCGCGGCTGTAATTTAAAGACAAAAATATTTAGAAATATCCATTATTAGTTATGGTAAAAAATCGTACATGCAATTATTTACAGCTATGTATGTAGCTGGTGTTCTATCCAGGTATAAGCAGCAAGGTGAGAAACCCGTTTTACCCAATTTTGTTGTAATTGGGTTATGTATGGGTGGAGTGTATGAATTTATATGTCGTTAACTGTACGTTATGTTAAATTAACGGCTTAGTAGGAAAAACATAATGGTGTCTTTAATTCTGGATGTGTGATTGCCGGATTGGTGAAACGAAAATGTGTTTTAATGTCAATCTTTTTTCTACGAGTGACCGCAAAGAAGCTACTTTGCGCACACTTTTGCATACGCAAAGTAGCACTTTCCCGTGCGGGAAATTTTTTTTCCCGCACACTTATTTTAAAGCAAAATTACCATATTATAGACGCGTTTTTTTCTTATATTTTATAATTTTTTTAGATATTTATACAAAAATATTGTAACAAGACAAAGTTGACAGGTGGTTTATGTGTTGCCTTATAAACTATACCGTGCGGCTCAAAATTTTTTTGAAATCTGCATTATTATATTTTCCTCTAATTTTGTTCAAGTTAAAAAAAATCAAGTATTTTTGTGTCAAATGCGGTTTGTTCCCTTAGCAACCAAAATACATTGTCATACAACGCTTTCATGTCAGTTTAGAGGTCTTCTTCAAAATTTTCACTAGCATTTTCACCTATTTAAAATAAAAAAAACTGTTTTAAAAATGGATATCACTGAAGAAGAACTTCCAGAAGATGTCCTAGAAGCCGCCAACATGGCTAGTTTGCAATTGCTGCCTGCCAAATCGCGAGAAAAATACGAGAAACAGTACGAGTTGTTTTCCAAATGGTGCGAACAAAGGGGGATATAGTTGTTTTTGATGTCAATAAAAATTTAAAATTAAAAAAATATATAGTTATTTCACTCGTAGAAAAAATATTGTTCCTAACACGTGCGCAAAGCACTTTCCCGCTGCTTTCGCGTGCGGGAAAACATAACTTTGCGCACTGAATAGGAAAACTACTATATTCGTTATGTCCAGCTTTACGTCAATTTTTGAAAATAGCGCCATAGAAACTATTTGCTGGTGTTTGCTGTATTACCTAAACTATGAGAATTTCGTAATTTTGCCATAAAACTTGATTGAATAAGTTAGGATTGGCTTATTAAAATTTATTCAAACTTGACACATGGGTTTATTTTATCGGCATCTTCAAAAAATTATAATACAATTTTTCTCTAAAATGTACAGATGAGCCAATATTTAGCCACTTCAAAATTTACATGGGATTTCCTATGTTCAACTAGCCATGCATCACCCGGTAGAAGTTTCCTTTGTTTAAACCTAACCTAATTTTGAGTTCTGTGCTGTCAACCTGTTAAAGGCGGCTCTGTATTATAGAAAATAAAAGAAAGTTACAAAAAGCGCAGGTATTGCTGAAAGAATCGGTTAATGACAAGCCATAATATACAGTGTGTCCGCGGATGGAGGTACCCAATAGGGAAGAATTCTTTATTGTTCATTTTACGACCAAAAGTCATTTTTTATAAAAAGTTCTGCTTACTGAGAAAATGAATTTACGATAAAAAAATTTAGATGAAATGTACAGGGTGTTAATAAATTAGGAAAATATGAAAACGCTTCAAGAGAGAAGTACCATTATTTATTATTTTTAACAAACATTTTATAAAACAACGTTATTTATAAACTAACGTAAAGTCTAATTACAAATTTTGAAATGAAAATTCGAATTTTTAAAAATTATTCTACATAGCTACATCCCAACATGACGCACTTTTCCGCTAATTTAATAAATTTACCGTACACTTTACGAATGATTCGCGGCACATTCAGATCATGGATTGCTTCTTCTATGCGTTGTTTTAATATTTCCCTATCATGTGGAAGATTATCTGAATAAACCTTTTGTTTTAAGGAACCCCACAAAAAGAAATCTAGCAATGAAAGGTCAGGCGACCTAGCTGGATAATGGTTTGAGCCAAACCTCCCTATCCACCTCGCGCCAAAATGATCATTTAACCATTGTCTGACCAAGGCTGTGCAATGAGCAGAACAGCCGTCTTGTTGCCAAAACATATTATTACGTACTTCTGGCTCTAACGTATTAAGAAATGGTAAGACGAAATGTTCTAAAATGTTCAAATACACGTGCTGGTTTAAATTTCCCTCTATAAAATATGGGCCAATCATCCGATCATAAAAAATTCCACACCATACATTAACTTTATTGTAACGTTGACTTCGTTTGTTTATTACATAATTCTCATAAGCCCAATGACAACCATTTTGTAAAAATACGTGCCCGTTTGTGTAAAATGTAGATTCATCGGTAAAAAATATAAATCTATGAAATCGTTGGTTCTCTAGGTATTTTTCGCCTATCCATAAACAAAATTCCAAACGTCCGTCTTAATCTCCAAGTTCAAGTTCAAGTGTATGCCGGATCTTTGGCATAAACGGAATAATTTTGTTTTCCTTAAAAATTGTGTGCAATTCACTGTTTGTGCACGCTTCCTTAAATATAATTTCGGGTTATCTAAAACTGACCTTATTGCTAATAATGTAGCTGCATCATTTTGATCGTATTTTTTCTTTGATTTCTTTACATTTATCACCGACCCAGTTTCATTGAATTTTTTAAATAATCTTCGCAATGCTTTTTTTGACACCAGCGTATTAGGAAATTTTTCATGAAAAACATCTATAGCGTATTGATAAGACACATTTCCAATACCGTAACATTTTATTAAATAAATGCGCTCTTCTTCGATTAACATTTTCGAAAATGCCTTCACGAAATCAGAATACTGACACATGTAAATAAGATGATGACGTAACATGAACATATACAAAATCGGCTATCTTGATTTTTTTGTAAAATGCAAATAATTACATAAAATCCATTTTATTTTTAAAAATTCGAATTCTTATTTTAAAATTTGTATTTAAACTTTACGTTAGTTTATAAACAACTTTGTTTTATGAAATTTTTGTTAAAAATAATAAATAATGGTACTTCTCTCTTGAAGCGTTTTCATATTTTCCTAATTTATTATTATTACATGTGATCTAAATTTTTTATAAAGAATGACTTTTGGTCGTAAAATGAATAATAAAGAATTCTTCCCTATTGGGTACCCCCATCCGCGGACACACTGTATTAGAGTCACGTCTATTTTTGAGAAGTATAGTGCTTGTCCAGATTAGGCGATTACAGCCCAAAAATCAAAAGAATCTGTTATTAAAAACATCCCAGTGAGCTGTAAAAATCCACAGAAATCGACATGAATCCCTTTATGCCTTTCCTTCTCTACAGCATTAACCATGTCCTAGTAATAGTAGTAGTGGTGGACGGGGAGGCTTTGACGCCAAGCAAGTAGGCCAGTTTCTGACCCTTTTTGCCAACCCCGTTTTAACGTCTGGGTAATGTCAGCCAGACGGGACCTACAGTTTAACGTGGGTTCCGAACCACAATATAACCGACAGATGTTATTCTCGGCACAATATTTTTACGGTCTTGCTATTATTAACGTCTCTTTGCTCACCACAAACCTCGACGGGCGGGTCCTTAAACGTCATTGTGTGCAGCTAAGAGAGTTATGTATGTCGCGGGGACCCTCGAACCATCCGGAACAGCATCAGACCCGTGCACTCGAGACTCCGCCGCCAATTCTCTGGTCAAGGTTTTTACCTCGACCATACGAATATCAGGCAGTGTCCGAGATACACCATCCGCACCACTGTTATCCTTCATGTGGCTCAAGGGTCCCTCCCTCGACAACATGCCGTTTCTAGATTAGCTACTAGACTAGAGTGCCGTTGAGAATTTGTCGGTGTGTGTTGCATACGCAACACTATGTAGTATGGTGACCTGGGCCCTGCAAACCGAAAAAAGTCTGCTGGGCCAGCCCGGGCTTGAACCAGGTACCTGTGGCATGGGAAGCGAGAACGCTGCCACGCGACCATGTCCTAACTCGATCTTTATTCGCATGTCGTTGCGTTAAATCCTACTTTGCCGATAATATAAACGATACAGAATCGTATTCGGGCGTATTTTATTTATTTCGTTGTTTTGGAATATTTTTGTGTTTTGAGATAGTGTTTTTCCATTATATCGTTTATTTTCTGCTTATTAGACTTTTTGCTAACATATTATTGGACTTTGCGGATCTGAAAGTGTTTCTTTTTATTGAAAAGTAAGTAAACATACTTCGGTTAACCATTATGTATTACCCAAATATTACGAAATGAAGGTAGAGAAATATTTATAATTATAAAAATCGATGAAATGAAGTGCGACAAAAGTAAAGCAACAAATTGTGTCAACAGTATTTTATTTTACATATTGCGATAAAAAAACATTAAACACATTTAATAATTAGAATAGCTAGAAATATTATGTTAATAGTTAATAGAATATCCATTATTTTTTATTACTTGCCGACAACGTCGCGGCATTGAGGCAATCAATTTTGAACAGTATTTTCGGGAAGGTTTGTCCAAACTTCATTGATTTTATTTAGCAATGATTGTTTATTTGGAAATAATTGTGTACGAATTCTACGTTCAACTTCTTCCCATAGATTTTCAATCGGGTTAAGGTCTGGGGATTGTGCCGGCCACTGCAAAACCCGAACGTTATTTTCTTGAAACCACTCTTGAACAATTGGTGAAGAGTGTTTTGGATCGTTATCCTGTTGGAAAATAAAACGCAACGGCATTTCCCACTCTGCATAAGGCAACATTACATTTTGCATTATATCTCTATAGACAAATCGATCCGTGGTGTCATTAATGAAGTTTAAAGGACCCACCCCATTCCATGAGAAACAACCCCATAGAAAAACACTACCTTTGCCATTTAACTGTGGGCGTTACTTATTTGGGATTAAACCTTGTGTTGATTGGCCGTCTTACACGCTTCATTCCATCAGAACTGAAAATTCTATATTGCGTTTCATCGCTAAATAAAACTTTTTTTCACTCGTCTACTGACCAATTTAAATGTCGACGTGCAAATTCAAGCCTAGCCACTCTATTTCTTGCCGAAATAAGGGGCTTTTTAGCCGGGCGTCTACTAAATAACTTCGCGTCTACAAACCTTCTTTGAACTGTCCGTGGATTAACCATAATTTCGGGAATTTCAGCAATAATTCTAGCTGCAGACACCCAAGGATCGTTTTGAGAAATTCTTTTAATGCGCCTGTCTGTCCAAATTGTTGTTTTTCTCGGCCTTCCCGATTTCGGTAGATTCTCTAATTGTCCCCTTTGAGTGTAACTTGAAATTATTTTGGATACGCTGTATCTTGGTAAAACAAACCGTCTTGAAATTGTGGCTTGTATTGTACCTTCCAAGTGTGCATTCACTACTCTCTGCTTTAATTGTTTTGAAATTGGAATACCTCTTGGCATGATTAATCCAGCAAAGAAATATTAATTAAACATAAAATAAACTCTGCAAAAATGTTTTAACCTTTACTTTCACCAAAACCTTTCCTTTTTAGGAAAATATTAAAATGTTGCTTTACTTTTGACGCATTACAATACTGTATTTGAAAGTTTACGTCAATATCAGTTCATTTGTTTTGATTGTTGGAAAAAGCTGTTGCCGCCGATAACAGCAGCCTACTTTGATATTTAAGACACGATGTATTTAAATACGATATCATGCATTTAATATTATAAAATCGAGATTTCTTTCATTTCTCGAAAGTGTTGCTCTACTTTTGTCCGATAGTGTATATTTGAATCTCACAAACACAAAAAATTACATGTCGACAACAATCTCGCCTCCCGCTCTGTCATTTTTGACTGTATTTAGCACATTTAAGTTTGTAATATACGCCTTAAAAAGCATGATTCCAAGAAAAACATTACTTTTGGTTTGGTGTGGTATGTTTACTTTTCATTTACATTTTTAGATAACCTACCTCCCATTTATTTATTAAGATTCGCTTTTTGGTAACACAAAAAAAATTTATTGTTCTGTAAAAAGAATTTTACTAGAAATGACATATGTCGTTGGCCACCATTAAACTGGTAGCTGGCGTAGAGTATAATTAGTAACATTTATTTATCCTGTATCTCAAAAATAAGGCGATTGCGGACTTAGGTTTGTATGAGCTTCTTTTCTTAAAATAATCCCAGGATTAAGACCCTCAAAGGGAAATGACTATGTTCCATCAAAGGTCGCACACATAAGTGTAATAATTAAAAACATGATTTTTAAGGCTTACCTGTAACTGCGCAACAAGAGCTGGTAATATTCCTTTAATTTGAACGTCTGACCACAAAGGATTATCCTTGCGCACGATATTTGCTAATGCAACTTGAATCAGTTGTGGGGAGAAATTCATCGAGTTTTGGAAAGCTAAAAATATAATAGAAACACAATTAATAAGCATGTGATACTAATAATAATCTTTATTTAGCACTTGGCTAATTGTTGCTAAAAAATTACGAAAAACAGTGTTTACATGTTAGTTTCAAAACTTATAAATCCCAGTCTACGTAGGTATCCCTTAAATAATGAAATACTTTTCTGCTAAAGTCACCTAAACTGTTTGCATTTTTAATCACCTCCGGGAGGTCATTAAAAAGGCAAACTCCCTCAAAAAACAGCGACTTCTGTAAAGATGTAGTTTTAACCGTTTCAATGTTATAGTGTTGGCCAAAGCGAATATTATAATCATGAAAATTTGATCTTTTTTAAAGAAAAGCATTAAATATTCTGATGCCTTTTTCCACAGAGAGCTAATTCAAACTTTGTAACATGTTTCGTACTGGGGTATATCTATTGCATTGGAGAATAATTCGCATTATCTTATTTTGTTAAATCTGCAGCCTATATACAGGGTGTTTCAATAAAAACTCCCAGGCCAATTATTTCGAAAACTATATGCGACATGTAAATTCTGTAAACGCCAGTTTTTAGCCTCTATGATTGGCTTCACAACTGTGTAAAAAATGCGTTTAAATAATCAAGATGTAGGTGGCGCCATGGTGCAAAGAATTTTTTCGATGACAGGAACTTTTAAATGTTGTGGTTCCTAAAGATTTTTGATCAAATTATGTCTCATAAAAATTTTTGATAAATCCAACATGAACGGAGATATTTGGGGTTAAGTTTTTTATTAAAATAATTTTAACGAGTATTTTAATTATAAATATTTTTAATATCCTTTAGCAGATTTTCATTTAATTTTGGTAATGATAATTTTAGTGATAAAACGCTTGTGTAGCGCTTAATTATTACGTCCAGTGACGTCTCAGGGGACGCCATAACAAATAATATTGGCAAAAAATAAGACGCCACTGAGTTTTTGGTAATTTTTATATTTTTTTCGGATTAAGCAACTAAAAATATCCTTCTATTGTCTGTTAAATTGTTTTCATATCTTGTTTCGTTTTCGAGATAATCGGGTAACCGATTTTATATTTAACAATGAGGAATGAGCCATGAGGTTTTACCACCAGAGCAGTTCGGTTTTAGAGCTGCTCATTGCACGGTGCGCCAAACGACAAGACCGGCGACCAATATACTCAGAGGGTTTAACCACCCCCCAGTCAACAGGGGCAGTCTTTTTCGACGTCTCCAAGGCGTTTGATAAGGTCTGGCACGACGGACTTGTCTTAAAATTGATTAGATTAGAACGACAATACGCTCTAATCAGAGTTGTTATATCGTACCTTAAGGACAGAAAATTCGCGGTGTCAACAGACAATACACTATCATAAACCAGGGTTGCACGAGCTGGGGTCCCGCAAGGGTCACCACTCGTTGCAATCCTATACAACATATACACAGCGGATATCCCGCACAATCAATTTACACAACTATACCTGTTCGCTGATGACACCGCGATTACTGCCACCTCAGGAGTGCCCTGGAGAGTAGTTTTACGCTTGCAGCGCCATATCCTGCTTCTGCAGAATTGGCTGGATACATGGAAGATGCTACTTAATGAGGGGAAGACACAGGCCATATTTTTCTCAAAGGCGAGACTAAGACTGCCAGAAACAAGGGTCAAAGTAAATAATAAAGCCATAGAGTGGAGCCCTAAAGCGAGTTATCTTGGTCTCGTCTTTGACGAAAGGTTGTCCTGGAACGACAATGTCGAGACTAGACTTAAAAAAGCACACAGACAAATGGGTGCAGTGTATCCCCTACTCTGCGCCAAAAGCAAACTCAATTTAAAGACAAAGACAACAGTTTACAAGACCATAATTAGACCTGTACTAACATACGGTGTACCAACATGGTGCACCGTAAACAAGACAAGATACCAAAAACTACAGATACTACAAAACAAAATAATGAGGATTATGACTAACGCACAAAGACACGTACCGACAGCTGTATTACACAAAGACCTAAAAATGGACATAATTGCGGAACACAATACAAAATTAATAACTAAATACTTTGAAAGGACAGATTTATCGACAAATCCAATGATACAAAACTCACACATGCGCTCGACAATACACTACAACTTTAAATACCCGAAAGATTGGCTCCCACCCTAAAAACACAAAACAAAAACAAAGATTAACAAAAACAATAGAGAAACAACAAAAAAAGTCATGAAAAGTACCAAAACAAAAAACTGATACAACACCAAAAAAGCAAAAAACAACAACACGGAACAAAATAGCGAAAATAAGCAAGCAAATCAATGAAGAAAAGAGAACAATGCATGGAAGATCATCGCAACAAAGAAATTCCAGTATAGTAGAAGAATAAGAACCAACAAATTTAAAATAAGTAAAAGCTCAAGGGAGCTGTCTTAAGAGAAATACCAATACCAGCAGCCTTTCATTTTCGTCAGACTCTATAGCCTTGCCGAAGAGCCGTAATACGGCGAAACGCGTCCAAGGATTGGGTCTGACGGAAAGAAAAGGGACAAATTTCTTTCTTTTAAAAATTGTTTAGAAAATGCATCTCTTGAAGAACATCACAGTATCGATGAAGCCATGGTTCCTTATAATGGACGTCATGGCTGCAAACAGTTCATTCATGGAAAACCAATTCGTTATGGGTTTAAACTTTGGTTTGGCACAAGTCGTCTTGGATACATCAATTGGTTCGAACCATATTAAGGAGCTGCAACTTATGTAAATGATAGATATAAACCATTAGGAGTTGGCGCAACGGTTGTACTTAGTTATGCTGATCAGCTTAGGAGCAAGTGGGCAGATGTTGGATTTCACTTTTTCTTCGATAATTTCTTCTCGTATCCTTCTTTGTTGGAGAGTTTATTCGTGAAAATGGAATATCAATGTCTATTTTACAAGATACAACAAGCATGAAAAAAGAAAAACGAGGAAAGTTTGACTACGCAAAAGTACAAGTAAAAACATTATTTTTGTGAAGTGGAATGACAATAGCATCGTCACCTTTGGCTCTACCAAAGGCGGGATTGAGCCAGTAAATTTAGTAAAACGATAATCTCAAAAAGATAAAAAATTTATATACGTAGATCAACCGCAAGTTGTCAAACTTTATAATAAAAATATAGGAGAGGTTGATAGGTCGGATCAAAATATTGCCCAATATCGTGTTCAAATAAGAGGCAAAAAATGGTATTTTTCTTAAGCTCCCACTGTATTGACATGACCTTAACAAATGCTTGGCATATTCATAAGAAAAGGGGTAATACAATGGATC
The DNA here is from genome assembly GCA_963920685.1 of Polydrusus tereticollis. NCBI lineage: Eukaryota > Metazoa > Arthropoda > Insecta > Coleoptera > Curculionidae > Polydrusus > Polydrusus tereticollis. Next base: position 168,241,752 of record OY987326.1, on the reverse strand, counting down.
AGTTAGCATTCAGAAGAAGCGTAGCCATCACTATCCTGGAGCAAAATAAGAAAGAGTTTGTGCACCAACGAGGTAGGTCTAGTCAGATACCGACATTGAGGTATGACCGATTGAACCATCTAGTCATGCCTCAGGACAAACAAACGCGATGTGCTAAGTGTCATACCAAAACCACAACCAGATGTAGAAAATGTGATATTGGGATCCATGTTAAATGTTTCATATCATATCATACTCCATAATATTATAATAGCAGCGTATATTCCTAATGTCCTACATTTAGTACATACTCAAAATCAAAAACCTGTATAACTTTTTTTTTATATAAACAACAATTAACTTAACTGAGTCTTATTTTTAGTAAGTTTACATAAAAAAAATTAGAAAATTCATTGAATCCCCTTTTTAGGCATATATGGGTTAAGTTCCCTGTTCAAAATATCATTTACTTCCCTAATGTTGTTTCCTGATACACAAATAAGGGTATCACCCGCAAATAAATTAACAAACGATTTTTTAGAGCTATATGAATAATAATAGAAATGCTACGAAAGAAAACTTATATAGATTAATTAAAAGATAATAAAAAGCGCTGTAAATATTTCTTACATCCACTATAAATTTAAATTTAAAAGAAATTGTGCAATATTCGTTTGTGTACCTACTACCTGCTTACCTAGGGCTGAATTAACAAAAGCTGCTGTGTTCTTTTTAAAACCAAAATCGATTTGAACGAATGATCTTTAGGGACCAACAAAACTTTTTTGTTCGCCAAAAGTGGTAAAATTTCACGTGTCCAGAAAAGTTCTAGACATATGGGAATTTTCTTTGTTGATTTTACGAAAAAAAGTTATTCTTTATAAAAAGTTCTGCTTGATGCGCAAATAATATTGACATATCAAAACTTAAGATATCATGTACAGGGCGGCAAAAAATATAGAAATACAGAATTACGTTAAGAGGGAAGTACCCTCAATTTTTATTTTAGAGCAAATTGTTATAAGAAAACTTTACTAAGGACTACAAAACGTGGTCAGATACAGTTTCTCGTTGAAATATTTTAATTTACAGGGTACCATCGAAAACACGTTGAGCATTCATTACCTCTTGTTGGAATCCAATTACGTAAAAAAATAATGCGAGATTATTTCATGTTCTAAAATGAACCTATCTACCTATCACGAATATTAAAAACATTTAATTTCCTTAGAGCAAAAATAAATTGTGAATGTATAAACAATATTTTAGCAATTACATGATAAAAGTTATCAAAAAACAGGCGAAACATATGTAGAGTAACTCTCTATTAAAAACCTTGAAACATTAGAAAGCAAAAAGTGTTTTAGTTTATTATATATATAAGAACAGATAGTTTAAAGTGAAAAACTATGTCTCCACATGCCCCCCATTTTTTTCCATGCAAACTATAGTACGCCTTGTAATTTCTCTTACTGTCGCCCGTATCATATTGGGAGTGATTTCTTGGACACAGTTTGTTATTACTGCTTCAAGATGGTCAATATCCTGAAAAGGTCTATGCCCATACACCATTTCTTTTAATCGGCCCCATAAAAAGAAGTCCAGGGGTGTGATGTCAGGCGACCTGGCTGGCCAAGGAATATTTGACCGTCTGCCTATCCAACGGTACGGAAATACTTCATTCAAATACCCACTTACTGTGTTAGTACTATGGCATGGGGCTCCATCATGTTGATACCAAATTGTACGTCTTATATTTAGTGGCAGTTCGTCAAGAAATTGAGACAACTGGTTCCTTGAGAAGTCCAGGTAAATGGCAGCATTTATATTTTGTCGGAAAAAGTGTGGTCCAACGATCATTAAAAATGCCACACCAAACATTGATTTTAACTGAATATTGACTACGGCATTCGATTATAAAATTTGGATTATTGTCACTCCACCACCGACAATTTTGGGAGCATACCACGCCGTTGGAAGTAAACATGGCTTCATCTGTAAATAACATTTTTCTTGCAAAAAAAGGATCAACTTCACACTCGCCTTGGAACCACGAGCAAAAAAAAAGCGTGTGAATGTATTTCGGTTTATATGGATGAAATTTATTTATTTTTAAAATATTACTAGCAGTAGACTTTTTGACGTCAACTGGAATAGTTTTTGACAATTTTCTTAAAGAAATTTTCGGGTGTTCGATAACCGCTTGCATTACATTGAGTTGCTTTTCTTCTGTTGTGGACCATTTGTTGTGTTGTTTCTTAAATACATTTTCGACGGAACCAGTAGCTTTAAGTTTATTCATTACGTTTGCTATAGTGGCGCTATATACCATTTTGTCAGGGTGTCTAGTATTAAATATGAGTGCGGCGTCCCTAATAGGTTTATAGTGCTCTCCGACGATAAGTACAATTTCTATTTTCTCCTGCAGCGTTAACTTTACAACCAAAAACGAAAAACTCTTGTTAATAAGTCGAAAAATAGTAAATGATTTTTGACTAACATGTCAAAATTCGTTACTATAGTATTGCACTTAGTTGTTGCAAAATTGTTGCAGGTAACTGTTAAAGAAATAAAATAAAAAAATATTTTCCAAAGGCTTTTTGATGGTACCCTGTAAATTAAAATATTTCAACGAAAAATTGTATCTGACCATGTTTTGTAGTCCTTAGTAAAGTTTTCTTATAACAATTTGCTCTAAAATAAAAATTGAGGGTACTTCCTTCTTAACGTAATTCTGTGTTTCTATATTTTTTTGCAGCCCTGTACATGATATCTTAAGTTTTAATATGTCATATTATTTGCGCATCAAGCAGAACTTTTTATAAAGAATAACTTTTTTTCGTAAAATCAACAATAAAGAAAATTCCCATACGTCTAGAACTTTTCTGGATACGCTGTATAAAGTAGAAAAGAAAATAAAGAGGGATTTTACGATAAATGGATCAGGACACTCTCCAAATTAAAAAAAAAATTTCGTTAATTTAAATGAATAATTGAAGAAGTAATTTAAGGTTCAGTGACTTTCTTCTTGTTTTAAAGTTAATCACTCATCAAGCGAAGTTTGCTCCAAGACAGGTAATACAATGTCGCGGCGGAGACACAGTAGGGGTAACTTGCGGGGTTCCCCAGGGATCAACCTTGGGCCCCCTACTGTGGAACGTAATGTATGACGAGGTGTTGAGACTGCCTCTGCCACACGAATTCCAAACGGTCGCTTACGCGGACGACTTGGCTCTACTGGTAATGGCGGATGAAAGAGAGGAATTAACCCACCGGCCGAACCTAAGCTTGGCAAGGATCAGCAGGTGGATAAGGCTAAAGAAGCTGGTACTTACCAGCCACAAGACCCGAGATTTTGCTAAAACGCCCTAGAAAAAGGGAAGATATAAACTTCAAACTGGAAGATCCCATCACCATACCCCGAAAGCACCTAAAATACTTGGTCATCTGGCTAGACGACCAAAACTATTTCGGTATGCACGCCAAGAAAGCGACGGAGAAGGCGGAGAGAAGCCTCACAGAGATCTCTTAGATCATGCCTAACATAGGAGGCCCACGTAGCCATAAGAGAAGGGTAATGGGAGGGGTAGTAGAGTCGGTCCTGCTGTACGGTGCTGCAGGGCGATCAGGGTAAAAAAGTACAAAAACCTTTTGATTAGCACACAAAGGAAGGTCCTGTAGAGTGTCGCCAGCGCGTACAGGACGGTGTCAGCAAAAGCCGTACAGGTCATTGCTGGAGTTACCCTCATGGACATCAAAGTAAGGGAGAGGACCAAAATCTTCAGAGACGCAGGGATAGACCGTGAAGAGGTCAAGACGGCAGCGGAAGAGCAATCCAGGGTGGAGTGGCAGGAGGAATGGGAGGGCAACAAAGAAGTTACGTAATGGACTAAGCGACTGATACCGGACATAAGTTTATGGGCCGACTGCAAATTTAAAAGGATGGACTATTATTTCTCGCAGTTCCTTAGCGGACATGGATCCTTTAGAACATACACAAAACGCATCCGAAAGACAGATGATGACCTCTGCAGATACTGCACGGAACATACCACTTTTAGCTGCCAGAGGTTTGAACGTCGCAGGACTGAGCTGGAACTGGAGTGCGGCGGCTACAGACTGACCCCGGAGACCGTCATTCTTGTAATCTATAAAGGAATAAGAGAAATAAGGATGCTTAAGGAAATAGAAAAAAGGCAACCCCCCTGGGTATAGTCTCGCAGAAACGGGGCTCCTCTGACGCACATCAGTAATGTTATGTAAGGAGAAAGGAGGAGTTTTAGAGGGTAGGCCATTTGCCTGAAACGGGCAATGGAGTCCCTCACTGTCCGGCTCATAGATCCAGAGTTGGGTCTGCATAAAAATTTCTTCTCCAGAAAAAAAAGGTAATACATGTATTTCGGCAAATTACATCTGGCGTTACAGAATAGGAAATTCTGTAACGCCAGATGTAACTTTGGTCGTTACATCCACCTATAACTTTATAGCGACGTAGTGCTATAAAGCGAAGTTACCGAATAGTACCATTAGTAAAAATAAAGGATACTAGTTTTTTGTTCCTTCATGTATAAAACTAAAGTGTCTAAAGTATTCATTTTCAGAGATGTAAAATGAAAAGTATCGTTAATTACACGTATATAAATGCTTTTTTACTCCCTACCTGCTAAATTCATTCCTCCAAAATTCGTAAGAGAAGTTTTTCTAACGACTTTCTCATTTTCGAATTCTTCCCAAGCAGCTTTTCTTTCGTCTTCATTCAATTGTTCATCCTGCTTATTTTCTAACAAGGATTGGTGCTCGTGGTATTTAAAGATTGTTTTTTCATATTTTTGCAGCATTTCACCAAGTAAGACGTCTTTTGGTACTAGAGGAATCGGTCTGTCCTTGGGTTCCAAATCAATCCTAAACGAAACAATAATTTTGGTCCGACTAACTGATGATTATAAAAGATAAATTACTTACTGGTATAATTCCTGTATATCATTTTGACTATAATGCCTATCGATTTGTTGTTCATCTATTACGCGCTTGGAAATAGCCTGCTTTGTTACCTGCCTTTCATATATTTTCATTTCCATGGCGCCCTTAAAAATATGACAATTTAGACTACCAGGGGACTATCAAACATGTTAATAATGCATTCTAATAACTTTTATATAACGGGTGTGCCATGGTATTTTGGAACATTTTAAATATTTAAATTGCATGTTATAATTATTAATAATAATAAGTTTATTTCAAATAGCTACAATATAATAAACATGTTAATATGATATTCTTGAATAAACTTATTCATAAATTCCACAGAAGACGTGCTTGTTAGGGGCAAATCTTATTTATTTAAAAGTATTTAAAATTATAAATATTTAAGAATATTTCGATAAAAAGGTGCAAGTATTCAATAAACGCTACTTTCTTGATGATAGAATAAATTTCTGAAAAGAATTAGGATTAATTATATAATTGATTCACAATAATATTAAATAGCATTAATTAGTTATAGCATTTCCAAAAATATTTTTAAGCGTTTGTTGCCAACATAAATGTTTTTATTTTTTTAATGAAATAATTTTTTTAATATTTATTGGTAAATAATCATTTAAATAAAAGCATAAATATCTAAAAGTTTTTTGTCCTACGTACTTATTTATTTTAGGTTTTATGGATATTTCATTTTTATAACGTGTATTATGGTTATGGTCTTTAAATTGTATAATGTTTTTATTTTTAAAAATATATATTAAAATATTATAGATGTAAATTTGTCTAACGTTCATATTTTTTGTTTCTGAATATAATTCTTTTGAGGGATAAAGATAGTCCTTAATAAATATAATTTTAAAAAATCTTTTTTGCAATATTTCTATTTTAACCAAAGTTCCGTTTATTCCTCCCCAACCTAAAATTCCGTAATTTAAATGAGTTTTGACTAATGCATAGTATAATATTTCTAGATGATTTATATCCAGAACTTTTTTAATGCTTTTAAAAATTGGTAATAAACTTAATTTTTTAATCAAATATTCTACTTAAAAATTCCAATTTAATGTACTTTTATAAAAAAATTAATTAATGTCATCGCCCATATTATATTTTTAAAACAAAGGACACAAAGTCTCGGCCTCAAATAAGTAAATTTTTGTCTTTATTGTTACATGTTTCGCCTTAAACCGGCATCATCAGACCTAAAGGAGTAAAATCAGTTACAAATTGCACGAAAATAACCAAAAAACGAAAAGAACCTACCTTACAAACAGTCAATAAATGACATATAAAATAAACATAAAATAATATAAAAATATAAGCACATCACGGTAACATATTTAGACTAACATTAAAACAGAGGACGAAACAAGTTGGTTGCCTATTCAATCAAATTAAGAACCCAAGGCCAGATCTGCATTAAAAACGAAAACAGTAGATAAATAAAACTGTGAACAAACTAATCTCTTTTAAGGTTATTAAAAACCAATTGGGACTCGAAATTAAAAACATCATTTACGCAGGTAAGTACTGGGCTCTTTTTTGCCTTGGTGATTTCCATTTTTTCGAGTAAATCAAGTTTTTTACTTTTGTTACATTGATGTAACAGTGTGACGTTTTCAGGTGCAGAAAAAGTGTGTCCCGACGTTAGCAAATGGGTGACAAAAGCTGATTTGGTCTCGGTTATGTCCGAATTTCTATATTTATTTACGAGGCTCAGATGTTCACGCACTCTGGTAGATATCCTTCTGCCCGACTGGCCGATATACACAGCGGGGCAATTGTCACAACGCAACGAATACACTCCTGAATTAGACAACTGATCAGTCTTATCCTTTGTTTTTACTAAGTGTTTCCTAAGTGTGTTAACGGTTTTAAAAGCTATTGAGACATTTAGATTCTTAAAAAATTTTGCAAGTTGTAGAGAGATATTGCCAAAAAAAGTGATGCATCTAAATTGATTGTGTTTCGTTGTAGGTTCAGCATGAATTATATTGTAAGAAAATTTTATTTTATTTAAAAACTTGAAATAAATTTTGTTGATAGTATTTAATGGAAACCCATTATTTAAGACCAACTGTTTGATAATATTCAGTTCGGTGTTAAAAGCATTCCTCGACAGGGGAAGTTTGAATAATCTATAAAAGAACGAATTGAAAGCAGCAAATCTATGAGAATATGGTGAGTTTGACGAATATTGAATGATATTATCTGTTGATGACGGTTTTCTAAATATTTCAAATTCTATGGAATTGTTGTTTCCCATTAATAGAAGATCGAGGAAAGGAAGTTTGCCATCCTTTTCTTTCTCCAAACTCACCATATTCTCATAGATTTGCTGCTTTCAATTCGTTCTTTTATAGATTATTCAAACTTCCCCTGTCGAGGAATGCTTTTAACACCGAACTGAATATTATCAAACAGTTGGTCTTAAATAATGGGTTTCCATTAAATACTATCAACAAAATTTATTTCAAGTTTTTAAATAAAATAAAATTTTCTTACAATATAATTCATGCTGAACCTACAACGAAACACAATCAATTTAGATGCATCACTTTTTTTGGCAATATCTCTCTACAACTTGCAAAATTTTTTAAGAATCTAAATGTCTCAATAGCTTTTAAAACCGTTAACACACTTAGGAAACACTTAGTAAAAACAAAGGATAAGACTGATCAGTTGTCTAATTCAGGAGTGTATTCGTTGCGTTGTGACAATTGCCCCGCTGTGTATATCGGCCAGTCGGGCAGAAGGATATCTACCAGAGTGCGTGAACATCTGAGCCTCGTAAATAAATATAGAAATTCGGACATAACCGAGACCAAATCAGCTTTTGTCACCCATTTGCTAACGTCGGGACACACTTTTTCTGCACCTGAAAACGTCACACTGTTACATCAATGTAACAAAAGTAAAAAACTTGATTTACTCGAAAAAATGGAAATCACCAAGGCAAAAAAGAGCCCAGTACTTACCTGCGTAAATGATGTTTTTAATTTCGAGCCCCAATTGGTTTTTAATAACCTTAAAAGAGATTAGTTTGTTCACAGTTTTATTTATCTACTGTTTTCGTTTTTAATGCAGATCTGGCCTTGGGTTCTTAATTTGATTGAATAGGCAACCAACTTGTTTCGTCCTCTGTTTTAATGTTAGTCTAAATATGTTACCGTGATGTGCTTATATTTTTATATTATTTTATGTTTATTTTATATGTCATTTATTGACTGTTTGTAAGGTAGGTTCTTTTCGTTTTTTGGTTATTTTCGTGCAATTTGTAACTGATTTTACTCCTTTAGGTCTGATGATGCCGGTTTAAGGCGAAACATGCAACAATAAAGACAAAAATTTACTTATTTGAGGCCGAGACTTTGTGTCCTTTGTTTTAAAAATATATTTAATAACAGGTATCTTTGGGAAAAATGGACGAATTCTTCGAATCGCCTATATTGATGCTATTTATATTTTGTGGTACATTATTTCGGTTGAAAGTAAAAGGAAGATAATTTGTTTTATTAAAATTAATTGTTAATAAATTAGTATCAAACCAGTTTTTTATAATTTTAAAATCTTTTTTAATTTTCTTATTTAAATTGTCCCAATTTGTATCGCTATAAAAATAGCAGTATCTAAATCTATCAGTATTTAAATGCTTATTAAAGTTAAACAGGAATAAAGATATTAAGTAGCGGTTTGCACAATGGAGTTCACGTTTGCCTTTGAAGTTTGTTTTTTGGTCAATTTGTTATTCGCAATTATTTATTGCTAAATATACGGGAAATTCCATTTGATTCAAAATAACAATATTAAAATTTGCTTATACATTAAGAAGAAGTCTACAAACTGTAAACTATACAATAAAACAATTTGTTTTATTATATTAACAATGTAGATCACAGTTTTCAAGGAGCTTTAAATTTAAATTCAAATTTAGGAGGTGAGAGATCAAATATATCAATGTTTCTATTGTAATTTAGGTATCTTAATGGTTTAACCATAGGCGAGTTCATGCCGTAATTAGTCCGGTGACGACTAACGTGGAACATTTCAGGAGTTCTCGATGTCCTATTAGGAACTTTAAGTTAAATTGTTTCAAGAAGTTGCGGAACGTGTGCTACACCATTAGCAATCTTGCGATATGATAGAGTGGGGGAAACTTAATCTAGAGTCAAATGTGGTCTTATCTGGCGGGTTTACGATTTAACAAAGACATACTTTCAATTTTTCTTTTCTTTTATTGCGTTTAATCATACTAACCAAATAAAATCCGTCAGACAAATATAACAGACTTATGCAATTTTGGCATGAAAGAAAAGGATAGGTATTTAATTTTCAGCGATTCACAAAAGTTTGTACCTGCCCAAGTACCTGCCACCTTCGTCTTGATTTAAAGATGTCAGTTTTGTGACTTTGACAGTTTGTGACAAAATGAAAAAATTTTCTGGGTTTTTGCTTCCCCAAGCAAAAAAAATGGTACTTAATCTGATAATTCACCTCACTTTTATTGAACCAATCAAAACGCTCATTTTCATAGCAACCACCTTGGTAACGGTCGTCTTACCCGATAAGACTACCGCTAGCTCGAAAAGACGCTTTCAAAAAGACGCTTGTAGCTTTTTTACTTAAATAAAAAATTAGTAACACCTCTAACTTGTATATTTACCTTTATCAGACGGCCTTCATTTTTATGTTCAGTAAATTATCCAATAAAATACACCTCTAGAGGCGGTTTCTTATCTTCATACCTTCGTTTTTCACTCAAAACTCGATTTTCCAAGAAAATTTTCACTCAATGTAATTTTTACTTATAATCAAAGATAAGACCCTCGAGCTAAAGCTCTCGGGATCATATCAGATTATAAGTAAAAATTACATTTCGTAAAAATTTGTCAGAAAATCGATTTATTGTTAAAAACATCGGTATTACCGATAAGACGCCTCCTCTATCGGTATATTACTGTTGATAATTCACCTCACTTTTATTGAAACAATCAAAACGCTCATTTTCATAGCAACCACCTTGGTAACGGTCGTCTTACCCGATAAGACTACCGCTAGCTCGAAAAGACGCTTTCGAAAAGACGCTTGTAGCTTTTTTACATAAATAAAAAATTAGTAACACCTCTAACTTGTATATTTACCTTTATCAGACGGCCTTCATTTTTATGTTCAGTAAATTATCCAATAAAATACACCTCTAGAGGCGGTTTCTTATCTTCATACCTTCGTTTTTCACTCGAAACTCGATTTTCCAAGAAAATTTTCACTCAATGTAATTTTTACTTATAATCAAAGATAAGACCCTCGAGCTAAAGCTCTCGGGATCATATCAGATTATAAGTAAAAATTACATTTCGTAAAAATTTGTCAGAAAATCGATTTCTTGTTAAAAACATCGGTATTACCGATAAGACGCCTCCTCTATCGGTATATTACTGTTGATAAGCTATTTCGAAAATGCAAGAAAAAGTGGAAATTCGCGAACCAATATTCAGGAAACAGCAGCCAAAGCACTGGGAATTAGTTTAAGGGCTGTGCAGAGAATTGCGCATGAAAAAAAGCATAGCATAATACTCAAGAAAGAATACTAAAAAATGTAAACGAAGAACGCCAAAGACTGAGGATTTAAGCGAAAATATTAAAATGGGAGATCGAAATGTGATTTACGATTTATACAGATCAAAAACATTGGACTTGAAGCGCTATCAAAATTAATAAAAAAGTTAGGTTTTCGCTATAAAAAAGACTGTAACCGAAGATTTTTATGTGAGCAGCCACAGATAGTGAGTCAGCGTGTTCAGTTTTTAAAAAATTATACGGAGAATTACAAATCGAAATTTAGAAAAGTGGTATTTTTAGACGAAACGTGGATATTTTCAAATGGAAGTGGTTCAAAATCTTGGCAAGATGATTCTGTAAAAAGCGTGAAAAGAAAAAAGGGATGCGGCACGGGAAAGCGGTTCATTATTTTACATGCTGGAACTGTAACAGGATATGTTCCAGGTGCAAGCTTAATTTTTTTTTCAATTGCGAAATGTTTGAAAAATGGTTAAAAGTTCAATTGATACCAAATTTGGATTCTCCGTCTTTAATTGTATTAGATAATGCATCATATCATTCAAGAATTTTAAATAAACAGCCTACTTCATCTTGGAGGAAAAATGATATTTATGAGTGGCTTGAAAAACACAACCAAAATTCTTCACCAAATATGCTTAAATCGGAACTCCTATCAATGGCAAAGTCTCTTAAAAAACCAAGAATATACGCGGTAGATGAAATATTGCGTGAATATGGCCCTGAGGTTCTACGACTGCCGCCATATCATTGCCAGTTTAACGCAATAGAATTAATATGGGCCGGGGCAAAGTCTTATTATGAAAAACATGTAGGTGAAGGTCTTAAATCCGACCAAGTACAAATAGTTTGGCAAGATTCTTTGGATCATATTACACAAGAGTACTGGAAGAAATCAGTGGAACATACAGAAATATTAATAAGGGATTGGTGGGATCGAGAACAAGTACTAGATGTCGAAGTAGCGCCAATGATAATTGCTCCATTCGAAGACGACTCAGACGACGAGGACTTTTCAGATTTTATAAGTGACGATGACAGTTTTTAGTCTATAATTAGTTTATAAACGGTTTTCTTTGTTTACATTTTTTAGTATTCTTCGGTATTATATTATGCTTTCTTTCATGCACATTATTCTGCACAGTCCTTAAACTAATTCCCAGTGCTTTCGCTACGGTTTCCTGCATATTGGTTGGCCAATTTCCACTTTTTCTTTCATTTTCGAAATAGTTTATCAGACTAAATGCCATTGAATTTTTAGGTTTTAGTAGTAAAATTGTTAAAATAAATTACACTGTTTATTATTGTCGTTTTTAATAAATACATTTAAGGTATACTATTTACAGGGATGGCAAACCAATGGCACGCGACAAATTTTGGCTCGCCACCGATCACAAAGTTTACTATGAATTATTATATTACGAATTGCGACGGCACGTCTATGGCCTCATGAAACATTTCATTAGAAAAATGCACGTTAATACATAAAGATTCGCCACCCCTGTACTATTATGTACATAATTTTTGCAAAAATAATAATATTATATCTGGCTATCTTCACGACTTCACGACAGTTAAAATAATAAAACTATGTATCTTTTCTCCGGGTATATTGATACCTACATAGTCTCACAGCATTTTGATATAAGCTGTGGAATTTTCGAATTGATTTATATGATCCGTGACCTTTGGACCCGCATTTTGAGACCGGTTAAGACTTTATACGTTTCTTTCTCCCACTTATTTTTAGCGGGGCGCTTATTGGCTTAGCAGGGGCAAAATACGTGTAAAATAAATTTGGGATTTGATACCTCACCGGCTCTAGTAGCTTTTTCTCGTTGACTTTTGAAGTAGGTAACCTATTAAATTGGAAATATTTTTTTAGCCTGATATTACACAACAAAAATTTAGCCAATGTGTAATTTGATTTTTTTTTATATTTAATTTATTATTATCTGCTGAAATAAACTAAAATTTGTTTAATTTATTTAACATTTCATCGACATTTTTGGTGGTCGCTAGTCAGGGGTTTTATTGTATATTGTTTATCTAATTTTCCACCATCATTTTGGTTATTAAATTTGTTAAATGTAAAACTATTGTGTTAACCGTCTGCAATAATACGAACGCACCCCTGAGAAATTAATTTTGGAACGAGACCCGTCATTTTTATTATGACTGATAGTTTCAAGTTAACGGTTAACCCATTTACATTCAATTTTATGGAAAATCAGCTGTCCATATACGGCCATATTGGTTTTTATTTACAACATTTTGATGAGCTCTGGAATTTTCGAATTGATTCATATAAACGGTGACCTTTGGACCCGCCAGATAAGACCAGATTTGACTTTACCCATTTCTGTTCACTTTGCAATACTACATTTTTTATACATATTTTTATTCTTATTACTAGGATTTGGGTGGACAACGAATTCCCACACCAGTATGCACAGTATCTGACAATCTCTTTCTAAATATTTTCCTATACAGGGTGTTACAAATTCGAGGTTAAGTACAGGGATCTCTGAAACTACAAGAGATACAAAGTTGGTTAAGTAAGGGAAAAGTTCCGAAACATGGTGCTCAACAAAACGACGCTGCAAAATTATAATGGACTGATAATGAAGTTAATAATCTCTTAAAGGTGCCTCATTCTTTCTTGTATTTTTTACGGTATCGCCGGAAAATGCTATATCGCCTGTGCGCGACATGTCAGAGTCGGAGTGCTCCCTTACGCTGGCTGCTCTTTACAATATTTATACCAGCGATATTCCGAGATTTACTTAAACACTTATAACTAGTTTACTGCCGATATCGCGATCACCCCAAACGGTCACGGTTACTAGTCTCGAAACTGCAACACATTAAATATTAGAAGATTGGTTAGATAGATGGAAGATTCGTTTCAAAACCCAAGCCATCTACTTTACAAAGTTTAAAGTTAATTCACCTGAAACCCGGCTGCCTGTCAAAAAGTCCAGGGTAAATGTGAGTATTAATATTAAATATCGGGGTCTCTGCTTTGCTAAGAGCATGACTTGGGAGGACATTGTAAAGCAGCGCCTAAAGTAAACGAACGTTCAACTCAGAACCGTCTTTTCACTCATTAACAAACGCAGCAAAATTCGCATACAGGCAAAGACGCACTTAGACAAGACTATAATTAGACCAGTACTAACCTACGGACTGCAGGTACACTGCAAAAAACCCAAAGCTTCAAATATTTCAAAATAGTTTTAACAATTATTGCAGACGACCAAGATATACGATGACTTACGTAGTTCACAGTGCCCTACGAACACTGATAGAATTTTTTGATAAATTGATGACGGATCCACTTATCGTGCCCACACATTTTAGTTTGATATTATAACGTTGCCTTAAGAGTTAAAGAAAAAAGTTAAATACATACATTTCTTGCATTGACGTAAAATTTTTATCTGTTCATTTTTTGTATACAGTGTCACCATTAAAGTCCGCACCATTTGGAACTTTTTTTTATTAATGAGAATAGTTAAAATTAAATTTGGGCAATCGTTTTCGCTTCAAATTAGACTAAAAATTATATAATCAAATGTCACCATCTGTCATTCGGTATCTGTCAAAAATTACATTTTAATCAAAAAATGCTGAAAAATGGCATTGTTTTACCGAATTTCAAAAAATTGTATTAGAAAAAGTTGTTTCTAGTACAATTCTTGGCCTAAATACAAAGTTTCAGTTTTCTAGCTCAAAGTTGATTTTTTTGCCATTTTTTCTAATTAACTTTTTTTTTATTTAATGTAAGTTCGCTTAATGGATATTAAACTATTTGCTTATACCATACTCAATATTTTATTTAGTTTATATGAGCTTTTTTTTACTAGAATGCCATTTTTTTTCGAAATTTAAAATTAGAGGCAAAAAAATTTGACACAGGTGGTGCAAAGTTATCCTAATTTAAAAATTTCAACAGATAGACGTCAGATATTCCATTTTTTTGATAGTACATACACCTAAGAAGTTTAAAAAACTTATAATAAAATTCCCAGATATCAGATTAGTTCAAAATTTAGACACATTTTCTTTTTATCCACAATAAAATATCAAGGCAATTTTGAATTTTATAAGTAGGCTATGGAAAAAAAAACGAATTAGAGTGCCGAATAAATAAAAGAAATGTCATAAATTTGAATATTTTCGCAAGTTATAGTTTTCAGTGTTATCACCAATGTTGTCCATTCAAGAAAAAATAGAAATTGTCTTAATTTGTGGAGAGAATATGCCTCACCGGCAAGTATCTGCCATTTTTAATGAGAGGCATCCAGAAAAAAATTTGCAGCATAGCACTGTTTCAAGAATAATGTCAAAATTTAGAGAAACTAGATCTGTTCAAAATAATTTTAAGACGCCTCACGCGGCAAGTAAATACGATGAAGCAGCACAACTTGATGTTTGTTTAACTGTTATTGACCACGGTCAAACTAGTGTAACCAAGATAAGTGATTCAACAGGGTGCAAGAGGGAAAGCGTTAGAAAAATTCTACAGAAAAATCGATTTCGGGCATATAAACCCAATTTTATAAACACATTAAAAGAACGCGATTTTGATATCCGACTTGATTTTTCGTTTTGGTATCAGGGACAATATGAGGAGAATATTCTTTTTCCATACAAGATATTATGGACAGATGAAGCCACTTTCTCTTCGAATGGTACCGTGACCTCACAAAATTGCCGATGGTGGTCCCAAGAAAATCCTAACTTCACAATTGAATGTCGCGACCATTATCATTTTAAAACCAATGTTTGGTGTGGAATTTTGAAAGATGAGCTTATTGGACCATACTTCTTTAGAGTAAACTTAACTGGTGAAAGGTACCTGAATTTTCTTAATAACGAGATTACCGAAGTTTTGGATAACATGCCCTTACACCATAGACATAACTTATGGTATCAGCTTGATGGTGCACCCATACATCAAACTGTAGCAGTGAAAGAACGCATAAACCAATTATTTCAAAACAGAGTTATAGGGCGTGATAGAGAATGTCACTGGCCACCCAGGTCGCCTGGCATAACCCCACTAGACTTTTTTCTGTGGGTTATCTTAAGCAGAAAGTTTATAAGAATCGACCGTTTAGAAATATCGAGCATTTGGAACAAACGATAAGATTGTGTTGTGCCGATATAAGACCAAGCTTTTTACAAAATGCTGTCAAAGACGTTTATAGACGGACGGGTGTTTGTATAGAGCGAGAAGGACGTCACACTGAAATGTGAAATTTATATTGCTTTTGTATTACCTATTTAAAATGATTAAAGTTCCTTTTTGTTCCTTTTAATAATAATGATAGTTTTAAGTATAAAATAAAATTTTTATCAAATATTTAGATGTATTTGTCATTTGAAAAACGAAACATCTGACGTCTATCTGTTAAAATTTTTAAATTAGGATAACTTTGCACCACCTGTGTCAAATTTTTTTGCCTCTAATTTTAAATTTCGAAAAAAATGGCATTCTAGTAAAAAAAAGCTCATACAAACTAAATAAAATATTGAGTATGGTATAAGCAAATAGTTTAATATCCATTAAGCGAACTTACATTAAATAAAAAAAAAGTTAATTAGAAAAAATGGCAAAAAAATCAACTTTGAGCTAGAAAACTGAAACTTTGTATTTAGGCCAAGAATTGTACTAGAAACAACTTTTTCTAATAAAATTTTTTGAAATTCGGTAAAACAATGCCATTTTTCAGCATTTTTTGATTAAAATGTAATTTTTGACAGATACCAAATGACAGATGGTGACATTTGATTATATAATTTTTAGTCTAATTTGAAGCAAAAACGATTGCCCAAATTTAATTTTAACTAACCTCATTAATAAAAAAAAGTTCCATATGGTGCGGACATTAATGGTGACACTGTATACGGCGTATTTCGTTTTCCCAGTCCAGGCATCAACTTTCTTATTTTAAATGTCCCTGTATATTGATAGGTATTAAGATTCCCTTTAAAACTTTATGCAAATTTTGTAGAACCTTTAATATGCCTATTTCTTATCGTTTAGCCAATATTTAATTTCTTTTAGGTAAAAGAATATGCACACACAATGCTATTTTATAAGTTTTTTTGGGGTTAAATTTCCGAGTTGATTAGAGAAGAGATTGAGAATTACCTGTTGATAAGTCTTTTTTAAATATTGTCTTAAGTCAAAATATTCCTTCGTTGTCAAAAAATTAACTTTATTGAAGAACAGAGGTTCCAAATGGTTAAGCTTAATATTGAAAACAATAAAAGTGCCACCGCAACTGTTAGAGCATATCGACGAAAGTTTCCCAATCAGAGAGTACCTTCTAAAAAAACGATTAGAAGAAACTATCTAAGATTGATGGAACATAAGTCCCTCGGAAATATAAAAAAAGTCAGGACCAGACTTGTGAGAACCGAGGAACAGGCGGGAATATGTTTGGGATATTTCAACGCATATCCTAATACATCAATGAGAACTTCTATTAATAATATTGGATACTCCTATGGAACGATTTCGAGAACTCTTCACGATTTTGGGTAGCCGTTCAAAATAATGCCGGTTCAAAAACTGCAACAACGCCATTTCCCAAGACGTCTTTAATTCTGCAGAGATTTGTTAGGTAAAATCGAAGAAAATTCTCAATTTCTTAATAATATTTTATGGACTGATGAGCGCTGCTTTTCAACAGCGTCGCATACACCATAGACAAAATACTCGTGGCTGGTCCAAAGAAAATCCACATGTGATATAGTTGGGGTCAAGCAAATATTTGACGCGTGACACTTCCACATTGTCATGGGTGTCAAATACGGCAGGCAACTCATAATATAAAAGTTACTAATGGCTAATTTATATTATAATAATTACCACCCACTCGAAGTATTTGTATCTTTATCCTTTTATATGAATAAAAAGAGACATACATAAACCGAGTTACCTCAAGAAAAAAGAAGAGAAGAAGAAAGGAAAACACATGAATCGAACATCTAACGTAATTTTGTTTGTTTCTCCCTCTTGTGCATTTTCAATGTCATATCACTTGTCGACCGTACGTGAATTCTCATCGATTTGGTAAAATGCAGATCCGCATTTTATTTATTCCAAAACGAGTGATGTCGTTGTTTTGTTGACATTCTGTATTTGGTTTTGGATTTTGAGTATTTAAATCATTTTATTGCCTTTTTATAGTGTTCTATTGTCTTTATTTGTGTAGTGAGTGTTAAACATTGTTTATAGTTTATAAGACTTTTATTTAGTATTATTTTTTTAGACGTGTGTTTATCTTAAGAAAAGTAAGTAACTCTACTGGCATTATATCAATAAACATCATTTACGTTGATAGAATTAGTCGGAAGTGGACAATAAAAAAGGCTAGTAAGTGCTTGCCAACGTTTCGCTTTATTTATGTAAAGCTTCATCAGGTCTGAAATATAATAATTTTCTTAAACATTTTGGAGCCTGCATATAAAATACATGACAAATAAAGAACATATTATTAATTAGGTAATTACCCATATTCATTAATTAGTATAAATAATATTAATCCAACCTAAACAAACAAATAGTTTTTAAGTGTAAACTAATATGTACTTAATTGACTTAGGCTGAAGGACTTTGGGCAATGGCCTTTTGGTGTAAACCAATGAGGTACTTAATAAATAAATAAAAATAATATTAATCGTTATACACTACTAAGATTGCTTTTGTTAAGGCCTGTGACATTAATGGTCAATCCTAAATCCGACCATTACAATGCACAGGATTTATCAAAACAAATTTATTTATATTATAATTCATATTCTTAGACCAATTTCCCAGCAATCATTTTCTGCAAAGGTTTATAAATAACAATATTCGTCAGTCCGGCCCTGACTAAGTATCAGCTGTAATAAAGTTGGTGAAATCGAAATAACTAGTATTGGACAAATATGACAAGATGGAAGTGTCACGCGTCAAATATTTGCTTGACCCCAACTATACGAGAAGTTAGACACCAAGAATGGCAGTCTATAAATGTCTGGTGTGAGTTTTTTGGTTCTAAAATAATTGAACCGTTATTTTATAGGGGCTCATTAAGTGGTCCTAGATACCTTTATTTTCTTAAAAATGATATATATAGTTTAATGGAAAATCTTTCTTTAAACGAGGTAGCAGCAGGATGGGGCTCCCCCGCATAATATTCGGGAAGTTAGCGATTATTTCAACCAAAATTATATCGAATGGATTGGAAGGAATGGCACAATCCTGTGACCTCCAAATAGTCCTGATATTGCCCCAATGGACTACTTTTTTTGGGGACACATTAAAAACGAGGTATATAAAACTCCGTGCAGTGATTTAAATGAGATTATATTTAATGTTAGAAGAGTGGGAAACGATTTACGAAAAACACCTGAAGTATTCGTAAATGTAAAGAATTATTTCTTGACAGCAATCCACCGTTGTATTGAAAATAATGTCATTTTCAACAGTTTATGTAAATATTTGTAGTTGTAATTGTAATATTTTTGTTCGAATAAATATCCTTTAAATTATTAACAAATAAATATTGGCTAAACAATAAGAAATAGGCATACTAAAGGTTATACAAAATTCACATAAAATTTTAAAGGAAATCTAAATACCTATCAATATACAGGGTGTTCGATTTAAAATAAGAAAGTTGATGCCTGGACGGGGAAAACGAAACACCCTGTATATATAAAAAAATAAACAGATAAAATTTTTACGTCAATGCAAGAAATTTATGCATTTAACTTTCTTCTTTAACTCTTAAGGCAACGTTATAATATCAAATTAAAATGTGGACACTGTAGCATTTTTAATTTTTAAACGCTAAATTATTAACAATTATTCATATTCCCAAAGTCCAGCGCATTCACCCTACAATAGTTTAATAGGTAGTACCAGTTATGGGCGTTGCAGATAATAAGTGACGGGTGGACGTTCGCGCAGTACCCTGGTGAGGTACGATTTAGCTCCCCGCGGAATTGGTGTGGATTCTTTGTCGAGCATCGGAGAATCACGTTCATTTTTAATGCTCGAAGTTTTTTTGAGAGTTTTTTGGCACCGTAAAGGTACTTTCGGGAACACTTCCCATAATTTTAAGTGGATTTTTAGTATAAATGTCCAGATATTGTTTTTGCCGTGTTGTGAATCCGAAATGGTGGTAGTGCACCCTCAGTAAAGAGGTAAGATGTCCTAATGTTTGAGTTTTTAGAACTTTTTGGTTATTTTCGTTGTTACTTGCAGGGTTTCACGCTAGGTTTAATAACTAGGCGTTATTGTGCCTGTGGTTTTGGACCCATTTAGAATTGTTCATCTCAGGGACTAGTTCAATCCAGGAACTTAGTAAAGCTCCCTTCAGTTCCATCAATGGACTCCCATAGGTCTGCAATCAGCTGCGTTGCAAGACCCGGTTCCTAGACGGAGTCATGTGGTAAGGCTACCAACACCGTTGCCGTCCAGAAGCTGTTGTTCCAGCCAAAGCATCAATGGACCTAAGGCCAGTTCTTTCCGTTATTATTTCTTAACGACTTTACAATACACCGTAACCATTTTACTTCACTTACTTAATCATTTTTTATAAGGGTGCATAAGCGGGATGTTGCCCGTGCCGACATCTCGAAGTAATCATTTTTCATTTAATAATCTAGCAATGTAAGCAAGTCTTCTGATCGTTCCTCATTACCTACGTTTTTTTATTTTTTTCGGTAATATGATTGTATATAAATGTACATAAAAGGGATATATCTTTGGCCAAAGAATATACTAGGTACTTAGCGTCGAACTTTTTTAGCTTCAATGCATAACTTTTAAGTTACTTTTACATCAGAATACGTTGCATTTTTAAATCTCAATTAATACACAAATACTTAATAATCATACTTAAACCGCAATAGTCTCAGGATAATGATAATATTATGTTCGCCTTTTTTCTTGTACATAATTAACCCCCCTTAACATCACTAATTTAATTACTATTAAAGACTGATTGAAAGCTATCCCAATGTTTAAGATTTATTTTAATTTTCACCACCTCACCTTATAGAGCTCATTTCCCAGTTTGAAGCTCTATCTACTCTATTAACAAAAAAAACTGGGTGGCGCCCTACAAAAAAGTGTAAGTATTCCTAACCCAGGACCAACACCGCTCTCCGGTGAAAAGCAGCCGTCAGCGAGTGCTACTTTTTGGAAAAGCTTCAAGTTTCCCCAATTTGTAGCCACAACACGATAAGTAGATCACACGGTACACAAATCACCAAACAAAACATATAAATTACCTAGAGATTGGCTCCTTAACCACAACCATAGAAATGAAATTTCAAAACTTGCAAGATTTGTAACTTTTTCCCTCCGCCTTCTTTTTCTATTTCATGGACTACCTTAATGATTTAACAATGAAGAAGCAGGACAAAGAAGTGAAAGACTGCCTAGCTTATATAACAAATATAATCCTAGTACAAGAATTTTTTAAATGCTTAACATTTTTAGGTTTTCTAGATACCTCCCTTGAAGGTATTTTTAGAATGGTAAAGAATCAAATTTTCAGCCCAGTAAAGAACGTACCCTGTACGTTCTTTACTAGGCTATCTCATTTAAAATAACGAAGTGGTTCTCTCACAAAAAAATAGCATTGCTACTTTTAAACTTTCCCTGTATGTTTACGAATAACCAATTTAGCAAAAGCTTCAGAGCCACCTGAACTCCTCTGTGAAATCCGCAACTTAAAATCTTTATTTGTGTTTAACTTATAATCACTTAAAACGTTTTAAAAATACACTGGACACCCGATATTGGGTTATAGAGAAACATTTGCTTGAAAATCAGGTCTCATCCATCCGATTTCCGAGGACACGTATATTTTTTTTTTGTTTAGAGGGAATTGCTACTTATACAGGGTAAGTCGGGAGGAATGGGCCTAACTCTAAGGGTGTAATCTATGCATCAAAATAATAAGAAAAAACTCAAATGTTGTTATCCAATATTCATTTGTTTTCAAGTTACATCGTTAAATAAAATGATAATATTGCTAAACCAAAATATCCAACATTAACATTGTTTTAAGTAAATCATTGGTTTAGTAAATTTTCAAAAATAACGCCATTGACTTCCAAATATTTCCAGCTTCGTTTACGAAAGGCGCGCGTGGATCTTCTAACTGATTCGTGCCTTTCTTTAATATTGAGTACAGCATTTCTAATGCGTCTAATTAATGCATCCCTAGTATCTACTTTTACTTTGTAAACCTCAGTTTTTAACAAACCCCATAAATTGTAGTCCAACGGCGTGAGGCCTGGCGATCTAGGAGGCCAACTGATAGGAGCACCGCGACCAATCCAAACCCCCTGGAAACCTTTGGTCTAAATATTGCTTGACCCGACGATCGAAATGGGCAGGTGCTCCGTCGTGTTTATAATACATTTGAATTCTGATGTTTAGAGGAATCTCCTCCAGTAGTCCTTTCTTGGTAGTTTTAAGCAATCAATTTAGTATTGTAGCGCTAACAGTGTTAGTAAAATACGACCTTATAGTATAAGGCTTTTTACATCAGATGGCTAGGAAATATTTTCCTAATTAGTATATAATATATTTATTCTACTCCATCTGACAAGTAAGGATTTTTAAAGATTTTTAGTCCATGCAATTCACTTTGTAAAAAACTTAAGTAGTGATCTCCTGTAAGGCGATTTTCCAAAAGAAAAGGGTCAATTAAATTATTATCGATCATGCCGCGCCACACGTTTACTGAAAACCTGTGTTGAAAATTACTTTCCACTATCGCGTGAGGATTTTCGTCCGACCATACATGGGAGTTTCGATTATTATTGATGCCGTCACGGGTGAATGTAGCTTCGTCAATAAAAAGTATGTGCGGCAAAAGATGACGATTATTAATTATCCACTCACAAAATTGCATACGCTTGGCGTAGTCTCCAGGTTGAAAATTCTGTACACCCTGTACATGGTACGGGTATAAGCCTTGCTCGTGAAGCGTATTGATAACTATTTTTTTGGGGAATCCCCAAATGAAAAGTCGCATCTTCTTCTACTAAAGCTAGAACATTTTCTATTTCTTCTAAATCCTGTTGAATGGCTCGTTCGGATGTTACATTAGCACTTGGAAGCGTTCCGGTCTCGCAGAGTTTGTTGAAAACTCTGATAAAGGCCTTTCTGCTCTTTCATGTGGAAATCGTTCACGATAAACAAAAACCATATTGGCGTATTCGAGATGTGAATAAATGTGTGGCATTTTATAAAATGAATCAATGTAACATTTTATACTGACACTAATAGGATAGTGACAGCACAACAATCAAAAGCAAACAATATTAACATTTATTACAGGAAAGCTAAATTAATGCAATATTTTGTTTTTGCCTTATAACTTGAAAACAAATGAATATTGGATAACAGCATTCGAGTTTTTCTTTTTATTTTGATGCATAGATTACACCCTTAGAGTTAGGCCCATTATTCCCGACTCACCCTGTATATATATCCGACAACTTCCTATAGGTAAGTAAATTAATTTCTCTTCTTTTTTGTAAAATGAAAGCACGACAATCGTATGCAGCATGTGAATTAGAAATTTTTAAAGCACAAACATTAACAACTTTCGGACATCGTACCGTCGGAAATCGGATGCATGAGACCTCACCTGAACATGTTGACTGACATCATTCCTTGAAAGCCAAAGCTGACTAAAGCTCTAGCTTCTTAGTTTAAAATGTGGCTAATCACTTTTAGTCTAACACTATGAACTAAAAAATGACATAGAAACCGTTTTAAAATGGCACATGGACCTTTTTTTCCATTGACTTGCCTACATTCCTCTGTTATTTAAAGGGCATGATTATCAGTTTGTTTTAGTTCTTTTTAAATCTTTCTCCACGCTAGTATTTAGGAGAACCTTTTTAAAGGGTCAAAAAATATATTTATTGAAAATAAGCTTAATTGGCAGTATGTGCGCCTGAAATAGCACATTACTTGTAAAATTATTTTTTCCTGACATCAAAACTTTCAATGCATTTATTTTTAGTTTCTTTATATTTGTAGGTGATCGAATTAACCGATTTGATTTTAGTGAAGCTCTTGGACTTTAAATAAACTTATAATATGTATATACTTACATAGGTGACGAATCTGTAGATATAAGAAGGCTTCGTTTGTCCAAATCTGTACACTCTGTATATGCTTTGAATGTCATGCGACGGATTCCACGAAACATCGAAAATTATTACCCTATTAGCCGCTACTAAATTAATCCCTAAGCCACCGGCTTTCGTAGATATTAAAAATAACCTAAAAAATTAAGTAAATTAATAATATATTATGTACAATACGCATACATGCACAGAGTGACCAACGTCAGATAACCCTACTGTTCACGGAAACTGCAGAAGTTTTCAAAAAAATGTTGATAAGAAAAATTAATTGATTGCAATTATTTTTCTCAAATGAAACACCCTATACAGGGTGTTTCCTAACTACGGTACGAAACTTCAGAGGGTGATACGTAAGGTCGTTTTAGGAAAAAAAAAGTTAATAAGGCGTTTATTTAGCCCTAACTAGATTCAAATTATTAGATCCAGTGGCGTCTCAGTGAGCACCACAGCCAATTATTATTGAGAAGAAAAAGTACGCCACTGCCTTTTTTAAGTTTTTTTATTTGTTCAGATTAAGCAACTAGAAATACAACTTTTTGGTCTCTTGTGTTTTTTTTTCATATCTGGCTTCGTTTGCGAGAAAAAAAAAAAAATCACTTAAACCAAGGCCAAATGAAGTACCTACCTACCTGCTTTGGAGAGCAGCTAACAGTAATAGTATTGTCATATTATCAGTAAAATTCAGAGTTGTCAATTAGCAGTGATTCCATCATGAACAATTTTACTAACGCTGAAATGACTGGCATGCACTTTATTTATGGATTAGCAAATGGAAATGCGGAAGAAGCACGGAGAATTTACCAGGACAGATATCCTAACAGAGTAATCCCATGTGCTTAAACATTTAGAACGCTACATGCAAGATTATGTAAAACTGGGAGTTTTAATAAAAATACAGGTGGTGGAAGACCAGAAACTGTAACAACGCCTGAACTAGAAGAAGCTATACTTGATGCGATAGAAGAAGATCCTTCAAATAGTACCAGGAAGATTGCACCGCAGCTTGAAGTCAGCCCAAAAACCGTTTGGAAATTTCTAAAAAGAAACCTCCTGTACCCATATAACATACAGCGGGTCCAAGCTCTACTGCCTCGGGATTTTCATCCAAGATTAATGTTTTGCAGGTGGTTGATTCATAGGATGGCACACAATAATAATTTTTTACCAAATATTTTAATTACGGACGAGGCAAATTTTTTACGAGATGTCATTATGAACTTTCAAAATGGCCATTTTTGGGTTAGTTTAGGTTGAGGAATCGGATAATTGATAATTGCAATGTCATAAGGAATACTCTAGGTATTTTTGAACGTGTCATACAATCAATGACAAATCGATTGCAGTCGTGTATCTTATCAGAAGGTGAACGTTTTGCTCATTTACGGTAAGGTCGAGATTGTTCATTTTTGATTTTTGGTTGTTATTTTATGTTGTCCATGGATAGCTTTTAGAATGAGTCAAAGTGATTTTTATTTTGTTTGTCGCAAACGAAGCCAGATATGAAAAAAACACAAGAGACCAAAAAATTGTATTTGTAGTTGCTTAATCTGAACAAATAAACAAACTAAAAAAAGGGGCGTACTTTTTCTTCTCAATAATAATTGGCTGTCGTGCCCATTGGGACGCCACTGAACCTAATAATATCAATCTAATCAATAAGCGCCTTATTACTTATTATTCAAATAACTGAACCAAATTTCAACCAAACCGGTTTAAGGATATTTATAACAGTTTTTTTTTAAACTTCAACGCCTTTGTATCTCAGAAACGAAGCAACTCCGGACATATGTTCATAGGAACTTTTTTTCCTAAAACGACCTTACGTACCACCCTCTGAAGTTTCGTACCGTAGTTAGGAAATATCCTGTATAATATTATATTTAAATTCTACACAATATTATAATTTATGATGACACATATTATTATATATTATAAAATTCTAAACCAAAACAATAAATTTAATTTTTATTCTTTATTGCTACTTTGGTAGATTTTTGTAAAAATCGTTCGGACACGTGAACTTATTCTTTATACAGGGTGACTCGGATCTAAATGTACATACATCACCAGGAGATAGTGGACATCTTGGGGGTTCTAAATAATCTATCTTTAGTGGGTCCATCTTTCCTCGTTACTTAGATACACAGTGTTTTATAAGGTTTGGCTCATTTTTGTTTTTGCCATAATTCTTTTAGCACCCGGTATAAAATGTTCATATTCGGTGGAAATATTTTGAGTAGCTATCGCTTCAAAATGCCGTATGAAAATTTTTTGAAATTCAGGTCCGGACTTTAAAAATAAGACTGATTTCATTTTTTTAAATTCAACACCCTGTATATCATATTTTTGTCAATTTTATTTTTTATTTGAAAAACACATAAAAAACTAATTCTAATGACATACTTATCAAAATCCCCGCACTCACCGCTCAGCCATAATAAATTGCTCTTCTTTAGATGTTGAAACACATACAAAATAATAACTGTTTTTATAACGACAATAATACCAATAATAACAAAAATAACAAAAACATAATTATTTGAGAATATTTTCAAAATGCCCACCATAAACTTCTTCACATTTTCTTCCTCTGATATTTAAATTTGAAACTGCACTTCTGATTACACCTGGTCTATTTTTTATTTCCTAAAATGAAGTGATAATGCGTTGCAAGAGCTGGTCCCATGTATTAGTTTCTTCCTCGTAAACTAAATTTTTCATATACCCCAAAAAAAGAAGTCCAGCGGGTTAAAGTCGGGAGATCTTGCTGGCCAAGAATGGGGCCCCCCACGACCTATCCATCTGTTGGGATATCTATTGTTTAAAAGTTCGGAAACAATTCTTGCATAATGTGGAGGGGCTCCATCGTCTTGGAAATACATTCCTCTTAAACTAACATTCTCATTTTGGAGAAGATTTGGCAAAATGTTTTCCAAAAAGTGTAAATATTGGTTTCCATCTAATCTTACTTCAAAGATGTGTGGGCCAATCAATTTACCTTTGATTATACCTGCCCAAACATTTATGGAAAATCTATGTTGCGAGTGCGACTGCCTAATAGCATTTGGATTTTCTAGAGACCATAGATGACAATTTCTGGAATTGTTGACTCCATCTCTGGTAAACTGAGCTTCATCGGTCCACAAAGTCCGGTGAATATCTCTTTGGTACCTCCAATTCCACTGACAAAAAACCAAACGGTTAGCATAATCACCTGGTTCCAACCTTGGTACCTCTTGGATATGATAAGGATATAAGCCTTTATTTTTTATTGTTGAATGGGTTAATTTTTGCGTTATATGCAGACGTCTAGCAATGTTCCTTGTGGATGTTTTTGGATTTTCTTCAATCAAATTTAAAATGTCTTCTTCCTGTTGAACTGGGTGTCTTACAGGCTGATCAATATTATTTTGTGTCGGAAAATGTCCTTGTTCACGAACAAAAGAAAATACATTTGAAAATGTTTGATGGTTTGGACATATTCTTCCAGGAAATCTTAATTCATACTCTCGAGAAGCGGCTCGCCCGTCACCATCGCAAAATCCATATACAAATATTATATCAGCGTATTCTTGGTTTGAAAATTGATGGGGCATTTTAAACGAGAAGTAAATGTTTAACAAAAATATCCTCGTAATGCCCAAAAATCTGACAGGTTACAACTGACAATGACTTATTATGTTTTGTTGCCCCCCAATATTTCGTTGTTCTGAGGTGCCGAGCCATGGAGTCAAATTGAATTGAAAATTTTCAAATTTTAACACGCCGCTATTTTATTATTCAACATCTAAAGAAGAGCAATTTATTATGGCTGAGCGGCGAGTGCGGGGATTTTGATAAGTATGTCATTAGAATTAGTTTTTTATGTGTTTTTCAAATAAAAAATAAAATTGACAAAAATATGATATACAGGGTGTTGAATTTAAAAAATGAAATCAGTCTTATTTTTAAAGTCCGGACCTGAATTTCAAAAAATTTTCATACGGCATTTTGAAGCGATAGCTACTCAAAATATTTCCACCGAATATGAACATTTTATACCGGGTGCTAAAAGAATTATGGCAAAAACAAAAATGAGCCAAACCTTATAAAACACTCTGTATCTAAGTAACGAGGAAAGATGGACCCACTAAAGATAGATTATTTAGAACCCCCAAGATGTCCACTATCTCCTGGTGATGTATGTACATTTAGATCCGAGTCACCCTGTATATTCCAACAATGGTATCCGTAAAAGTTACCTTGTAGTTAGTATTAATAGAACATTGATAATTTGTATACTTTTAGAATTATCTAACCATAACGGTGGCATCTTACCTAGCTCTCGTGTTATCAGGATCATTAAACTGATCGCACCAACTAGCTCTATTATCACAGCTTGACGAACCGTCCAATCGAAAGTAATCCAATCCGATCGCCCACGAACCAGAGTGTCCGCCGACTTTCTCCGTTTCTCCTTTTTGCGTCGCCTCGTCTATCCGCTGCAGGAAGTATTCTATACAGTTCAGAGTGTAAAGAGACTGAGAAAACACTAACCTACAAAACATAAAAAAATACCGTTAGCATAAAAAAGACCCAGAAAATTCGTCAAAAGGTGGATCTCAACAAGTGAATAAACCGATATATCTATGCAATGCCAATTAATGTAATTATAGTACTTAAAATAATAATTGTAGGTAACATTACAAGTAATGTAAACGATTAATTACACGATAACCTGCTTCCACTAATTTTTATTGACCATAATCCTCTTAAATTTTGCCAAGTAATTAATTTTTTTATTTAACTTTGCGTAGCCTATGATAAATTTTAAATTATTTCAAAAACTATCAGATTTAGATAATAACATGCTTCATAAAAAAAATTAAGGTATTTAAAACATAAATCCGATCAGTTAAAAAAAAAACAGCGTTTTCCATTTGAATGTCGAATTTGTCAAGTTGCCACGAACACCCTGTACCATAAATCTCAAAAGCAGTAGTATGGGTGTAAACAGCGTATCTTAAGGTACCTACGGTATAAATTTTGTTTGCCTATGTTGAATGCATGGATCGCTATGAATTTTTTTAATGAGTGAATGAAAACTCCCTAAATATCAGAAAAGAAATAATTACTTGGCAACGCCGCAAGCAAATTCGAAAACAAAAGACGGACAGGAAGGTCTTTCTTTACGGAATCAAATAACTAAAAGTTATACGGGGTGCCTCATTAAAATTTGTTTTATGTAATAACTTTCTTTGGGCCACTTAGTATGCTCCAAAACATGTTTAAGTTATGCCTTCTGGCAAACCAAATAACTTTTGCATAAAACTTTGTTTTGTATCCCTTATAATTTCGGTGCGATCGAAGATGAATTTTTAACGCTATTTTAATAGCTTTATTGTTTATCTAGGTTTCTTTTGTGGGCTGATAATTTAATTTCACTGGGGAACAAATTTCAACTTTTTTTTGTTTCCTTTTATTGAACTACACCCAAGTAACTAAAAAATACCAATTAAAGATTTTGGTTAGCTCGCAAAAAAAAATCTGAATTGTTTGTTACAAAATTTTAATTTATAGGCATATACAATGAACATTTTAATTTATGGGCATTTACAATGAACATACAATCAATATATTGTTGTTTCAACAATAGTAATTAAATAGCACATTTTTATTAGTGAGTCTAAAGTTTACACACTCATTTTACGCTTCTTAGCCTGTCTTTTGAAAGCAGCCTCGGGGACATTTCTCGTAATAGTCCAACAATAGTCGGCTAACATCTCACAGTTCCATTTTCCCTGATACCTTCTTTCCATGTTTGAAATATCCTGGTGGAACCTCTCACCGTGGTCGTCACTTACAGCACCACAATTTTCCGGAAAGTAATCCAGATAAGAATCCAGGAAATGAATTTTCAACGACATATATTACACCCTAGGTTTTGGTAACATAAAAGAAGTTGGGCAACCAGGTCTTTATAGTTTTCTGCTTTTATGTTTTCCAAAAAATTTGTTGCAACCATTTTAAGGGCATTCCAAGCGTCCTTTTCTTGCCTTCAAGTATGGAATCGAATTGCGCATCTCCGAAAAGTTTCCTAATCTGGGGACCCACAAATGTTCCCTCTTTAATTTTAGTGTCACTGATTCTAGGGAACTTTTCTTTTAAATATCTAAAAGCACGGCCTTCTTTGTTCATGGCCTTCACAAAATTTTTCATAAGTCCCAATTTTATATGAAGTGGCGGTAGTAAAATCTTTTCTGGGGGAACTAATGGCGCGCCGGGTACATTCTTCTTTCCTGGCTCAAAATACTCTCTCGGTGGCCAAATTTTCTTTATGTAGTGGTCCGATCGAGCTCGACTGTCCCATTCGCAGAGGAAGCAGCAGTATTTCGTATAACCTAGCTGCATTCCAAGCAAAATCGCCACAACTTTTAAATACCCATAAATTTGCCAATTATATTTTTTATATTGTATGGTCTCCAGTAACAATTTCAAATTGCTATACGTTTCTTTCATGTGGACTGCATGACCAATTGGGACTGAAGGCAACTAACACAGCTTTAAGACTTACTTTTGAGGAATCAATGAAAATTCTCCAGTCTTTTGGATCATAGTCGAGATTTAAAGTTACCATTAATTCCTCAATGTCTCTACAGGCTACCAAATTGTTTTCCATGTTAAAAAATGGTGTTAAGTTTTTCTGACGGCTTCGATACACAGACACTTTTACTTCATCTTGAAGTAAGTTCCATTATCGCAATCGAGAGGCCAATAGTTCGGATTTTTTCTTAGGCAATTCCAAATCCCTTATAAGGTCACTTAATTCACTTTGACTTATTTTGTGAGGCAGACAAAATCGGAGTCTTGCGAGGTTGATGGGCCGGCGACATTTTCCAGTACACTACCGTTTGAATCCATTGGATCATCATCAGAATCAAGGCTATATTCCTGAGGTGGATTAGGTACAGGCAACTCGTCACTATGAGGCACCGGGCGTATGGCGGATTGTAAATTTGGATACTGTATCGCAGACTTCTTTTTCTTCAAAAAGCCTTCTATGATGTGACGTGTCAAACAAAAGTAACAGTCAGTAACGTGGTCTTTCGGTTCTCGCCAGATCTTAGGAACAGCAACGGGCATCTTACGCTTTTTTCCACTTAGCCAGCCGCAAATGTTGGACGCACATAGCAGCAGATATGGGAAGCCCAATTTTTATCCTGGTCTCCAATTGTACAGCCAAAATACAAGTGGTAAGCCTTTTGTATTAAAGGGCTAAGTGTACGTTTTTGTTTCACAAAAGTAACTTCACCACATATATAACAAAGATGATCCGGCTTATTTAAACAAACTCGCGACATGTTGCTCAAAACTTTATAATTTCTTGAATAAGAACAGCTCTCAATCAACTGGTGGTTGAAATACAACTAACTAACAATTTAGGATTTATGTTATATGTATTTAAACCCCTTATAAAGTACACCTGGTATAATAAATCCAGGTACTTCTCATTTAATAGTCAAATTTTCTGATACATTTCGAGCAGGTAGGTAATTATCATAATTAGCATGGATCTATAAAACCGGAGCCAACTCAGACTTTTGCAAAACAGGTTGTTAGTTAGTATAATAAAATAAGTAAGATTTTGCTGTTCCCCAGTGTTTTTAGACGGGCGATGTCCCTAATGCTACCCAATCAAGTTAATGTCAAGATTCAAAGTTTTATTAAAACAAGTATGACAACGTTTACTTACACTTTGTCGCCTATCTCCTCACATTCCTTTAATATTTCAAATAATAAAAATGTTTTTGCACTATGATTAATATTGTCTAGTTCTTCTTTATCCACATATTCCTGCCACCATTCTTTCGCTTCAAGAACTTCCACCTCGCTTTCCGATGATTCTCCATTACCGCGATCTTGGGCAGCTTGTGCCCTGGTAACCCGTTTTCGTCTAAAAGAAAAAATAAATAAAAACTTTGGAATCTCGTAAACGGCCAGTGATACAGAGTAGGGCATATTTGGGCACAGATGTGCAATTAATACTGAACAATATACCATTGAGAAAATAAAAACTGTTCCGAGTACTATTAGTAAAAAAACGAAAAATTTTGCTTCTTGCTGTATTGTTTTACGAGTTTATTAGAAGACAATGTGAAACAAATATTGTTTTGTTACACAAAAACACAAATCAAGGCTTTTGAAAAGTATACATTTTTTTAGT
This sequence comes from Polydrusus tereticollis, assembly GCA_963920685.1. Classification (NCBI taxonomy): domain Eukaryota; kingdom Metazoa; phylum Arthropoda; class Insecta; order Coleoptera; family Curculionidae; genus Polydrusus; species Polydrusus tereticollis. Next base: position 168,209,822 of record OY987326.1, on the reverse strand, counting down.
TTAATAGGGAACTTGCACCATTTGCATAAAGATGGTCAATTATCATTAATTATTTTATTATTCATTTATTAAAGTTCCACGCGCCGGCAAAAAATTTAAAAGAAGTAAAAAGGCGCGGGAAGCAGCGTGACGTCACTTGTCAGGACATCGGGAGGCGCACAGTGTTATTTACATTGACCATTAAACGAATAAAGTTAACTTGGTCGTTTTGAAAACCTTATAGACAGTTATTTCCGTTAGGGATTTGCAACGGATACTAGGCTAAGTTTTTATAAATTTTTTATGGTACCACTTTGCGAAAGTACCACCACAGATAACCTAATTATCTGTGGTACCACCGTAAAATCGCCAATTATTATACATGGTGTACGGTATGTAACTTAAGGGGGCGATTCCTTACGATATTATAAAAGAAAAAGTTCATATGAACATGTGTCCGGAGTTGCCCCGTTTTTGATATACAGAATGTTAAAGTTCTAAAAAAACATACGTTTTTTATAATTTTTTTTAAATATCCTTTTCTCGACGTTATTGTAATTTGGTACCGTTATTCATAATCATATTTAAAAAAATTAGTTTATTTTTAACTTAAATGTTTTAATTAACGTGGAAATACATAGGTATTTTTTTTGTACAGGGTTATCCAACCAAGACTAGACAAGGCGATTTTTTGACTTTTCCTGTACTTTTATAAAAAAACTGAAATAGCCATCTTAAGTCATTTTCTCCCGCGAATTCGAATATCTTCAGCAAAAAACAATTGAACATCAAACAAAAGTACTAGGGGTGGGTCACTTTGATATTTTTTTAAATGGGATGCCGTATTTTTAATGAGCTTATCCGGTTTCTCATATAAATTTTGATCTAAAATGTTGGATTTTTAATTCAAAAACGCCTTTTTTCTTCAGTTTTAAATTCGGAAAATGTTAAAAAAAAATAAATAAATAAATTAAAAATCCAACATTTTAGATCAAAATTTATATGAGAAATCGGATAAGCTCATTAAAAATACGGCATCCCATTTAAAAAAATATCAAAGTGACCCCTAGTACTTTTGTTTGATCTTCAATTGTTTTTTGCTGAAGATATTCGAATTCGCGGGAGAAAATGACTTAAGATGGCTATTTCAGTTTTTTTATAAAAGTGCAGGAAAAGTCAAAAAATCGCCTTGTCTAGTCTTGGTTGGATAACCCTGTACATGCAATAAAGTGGTTTTTATTTTTTCTCTCGAAAACGAAGCCAGATTTTTAGATATTTAAAAGCAAAAAATATCATAAGGAATCGCCCCTTTGCAATGTGGATTTTCTGTGCTCATTCCGACTAGGGAAGAGTGGGAGGGCAGTTAGTTAACAATGGAGACGGATCACTCGATTTTCACAGACGGTTAAAAAATGGACGTCGGAGTGGGAGCTGGTATCTTCTCTAAGAGCATGAAAATACAGAGGTCATATAGACTTCCGGACTACCGCAGCATTTTTCAAGCAGAAGTGATGGCAGTAGATAAAGCAGTAAAATTCCTGCATGAACGTCAAGACCTGAGAGCAGCTGCGTCAATAGCTATCTATATAGATAGTCAAGCAGCGATAAAGGCAATTCGTTCCAACAACATTAAATCAAAACTAGTAAGGCGATGTCGCAACAATCTTCGCATACTTGGTGCCCGGCATTGAGTCACTCTGTGTTGGGTTCCTGGTCATCACAGCATAGATGGCAATAAGTCTGCTGATGCGCTCGCCAAGGAGAGTGCGGGCATGTCCGCCGATCTAGCAGAGAATACCGTGGCTAGACCAGTGAGATCGGCCAAAGAGGAGGTAGATCGTACAGCCAAACAACTTGCAATAAGCAGATGAACAGAGCTAACAGCCTGTAGGATCTCCAAGGAATTGTGGCCCCTATTTGACACCAGAAAAACCGCAGCGTTATTACAAAACAGTCGAAAGGACCAAAGAAATATCACTGCCGTGGTTACCGAATACTGTCTTTTCGGTAGACATGCCGAACTTATGCGAATATCAGCTAACGACTTCTGCAGAAGTTGCAGAGACGAAGAACAGGAGGAAAGTATTCAACATTTCTTGTGTGAACGCCCTGGCCTTGCAAGAAGAAGGTTTAATACCTTGGGCGAACCACTCTTCTCCTTCACTTAATCTAGAGGAAGTAAGCAGCTTTCAATTGGGTCGACTTACTAGGTTCGAGTGAGCTGATGCTGATAGGTTCCGCAGAACATGTGTGGTATCACAACGGTCCTCATAGGATTACGTGAGACTGTCTGTACAGATCAGAAGGTTCGAAGTTAACGACAAAAGTTCATCGAGTCTCTTGCTAATAATAATCTTTCTTTCAGAGAAACCGTGTTATGAGATCCAGAAAACGGGTAGCATGCATCCTGCTTCTACTCGCCATTGTCTTCACCGGCTGCTGGTTACCATATCACACCCAAAACCTAATCATGGACACCACCGAGTTGGAAAACGATCAATCGGATTACATCGAGAAGGTCAACGTTTATTTACTTCTTTTGGGACATGCGAATTCGGCACTCAATCCGATCATCTACTGCGCATTGTCGAGGAACCACGCACGATGAAGCAGGTAACACAATATATCTATTTAAAAACAAACCGGAAATCAAGAAAACAGTAGATGTCAAGAATCCGCTTAAATAGATTGTCTGGTGTCGACCGCGGTAAGAGGTCATGACATACATGCACAATACATCCCCTTGCACAGAACCAGCACACGCATGGAATGATTCACCTAACAAGTTCTTATGTTTTTCAGATTAATCGGTAAAGCCCCTTGGCGCACCCTCTGTTAGTACTGCACCCGCCACAGTACACACTACCCCTAACATCCTATCTCCCCATTCCTAAATAAAAACATTACAGCAGGCAGAAGGGATGGGTACTCTCAACACTGCATTCAATTGCACCCTCTGTCAATGAAACATGAAGACACATAGATACACGCACTGGCTAAATGTTGACAAACCAGGTGGCCATCGCATCTGGAAGAATATAATAGGCCCTAGACAGATGATGTCACGGTCATGGCAGCGCGTTCTCAGTCGGAAAACGTATTTTAAATTTCGGATTAATTTCAATTGCCTATTATATCTTACACACAGAATTAGACAACAGTTTCTTTTTATGATATGCATGTTCTGTTATATTGTTATCTTATGGTTTTTAGTGTTATTTTCCCAATTTAATTTTTATGCAAGTTCCCTATTACGTGTGAAAGACAATGTCTTGCAAATGGCCGCTGTGGCTCATGGGGCATGACGTATTCCGCTTGGAAACAATTTGGATTACTCTATGGCATAAACTGTTTATAATGTTGTCTGTCAATGCGAATCCTTGGATCGCAGACGCTATGGCATATTCGGGAGAGTAAAACTGGAACTGAATGAAATAACCACTAAATCAGCAGTTGACGTGTATAAACTAATACACGGAACCAAGATAACCGAGTGGATACAATAAAACGAAGGTTTGCACAATAGGCCTACTTATGGCCGCAGTGCTCCGAATAAGGACGGGCCTAGGAAAAAAAAATGGCATAAACCAGGTTCAATGGGTTCTATGTAGGATAGTTTTAACAATGGCGATATTCTTTTCTAAAAGAGCTCCACAAGTATGCTGAGATGTTTTGATATTAAGTCCGTGAAGTTGACTCAAACCACATTTAAAGTTGTCCACCAAAATAGACTTCGAAACTTTAACATATTGTTCGGTGCTAGATTTTTTCTTGGTTAATTTTGTGCATATCTCTATATCAATATTGTTGTTGACGATACAGTAAATACAAATATTTAAAACCGTATTGCATAAACCCAATTTTAATCGCCTTTTAGGGCTCCGTCAGACAGAAAGTGACCTGCCTGTCGCGGTAAGCGGTCTGAAATATTTTACATGTCATTATGTCAGTTGACCGCTGAGGCAGCATGTCGGCGGCGCTTATGTAATAAGGCTGGTATACCGCCGATGTCTCCAATTTTATTCATTTTTGCAGGCTTATAGGGAATAAGAAATTAGCAAATTTTAAAATTTTTTTGAATTGTTCGTTTTGAAGTTATAGGCATTCAGAAATTTAAAAAAACCTAACATTTGTAGAAACATTGACGTTTTGAATGCAAATATTTTGAAAACTGAAGAACCTTGAATTGCAAAGTGTCAAGGTCAAGGTTATGAAATTTTTAGTTGCTTATCTCAAAAAGTATATTTTTAAAAATTTTGAAAAAAATACATGATGTTCTCTAGATCCATCTCTAAAATGCTCAAAATTACTTAGATTAGAAGAATGCAACATTTCATTTTCATTTATATTGTACACACGGTCAGTTTCTGTTACGGGATTAACTTTCAATAATATGGATTTTATATCCACTGTTAATATGTAGGGTGTGTTTGGATAATGAAATGATACTGATGGTCCTTTTGGATGAAAAAAAATTATTGTAATATCTTGTGTTTCTTTGTTTTTGTCAGTGTCACACCCTAGCCACCAGGATCCGTTATACTCCACTTTTACATAACCACAAATTTCCATGTATGACATATTTTTTGGAGTTTTGTTTCTCAAAGAAGGCTCAATTTCTTTACAGCTATCCGAGTATATTTTGGCAATTAACATATTATCATCTTTGGGAATAAAACAATGGTACTGTTGAATTCCATGAATTGGTTTTGCATCACAAGCATTTTTACCATGACTGTAGCGAAGAAATGCCATTCAGCCCTTAAATTATAATCAGACTCACGTAAATCTGAATTTAAAGTATTTTTACGATTTTTATATTGTGCGGCGCTTCCATCGGAGAATCAGGGAAATACCGTTTTCCATAACGTGGCCAGCGCTAAAACACAATGTTGCCATCGTGACGCGCTGCAAGGAGGCGCCTTTTTTATTTTCTGAGCTTAGTTTTTGTCAGCCCATTTTAAAATTTTAGAAGTGCACTTAAGAAAAGATAATAAATATAATATAATTTTTTGAAAATTTTAAAAAATATACTTTTAGAGATACTGAGTTTTAAATGTTTGTGACCTTGGCGCTGACCTTGAAAATCAAGGTCATTGCTAATAATGGCAATAGAAAAAAATATAATCTAAGTGCTGCAGTATGGTGTTCGAATGACATTCCTATCTATACCGGTTGTCAAAGTATTCGCATTTAAAAAATTTATGTTTTTACAAGTTGCGTGTTTTTTTAAATTTTTAAACTGCTAAAACTCAAAAACAAAGTATTTAAAAAATTTCAAAATTTGGGAATTTCTTATTGTCTATAAGCCTAACAAACTGGCAACTTTTAAAAAAAATCGGAGACATCGATTTTTAAAATAACCTTTTTGGTGGTTGATATGACATGGAATTACCCCATTCATAAAATAAATCATACTTTTGAGGAACTTTGGCATAAAAAGCGGTATATTCTAGATTTATTGGTCAAGTCATGGGCCTTCGCAAAAACTATGTTCTAATAACAAAAATAAAGGTTAGTTACACATGACAGAATTTTACTATTAATTGACCTCCACACCTCCAGCCAACCTCACATAAAAATGTCAAATGGCACTTTCTATCGAGTGAAACATCGTTGCAAAGAGCGTTAAATTGCCTATCCGACCGTGCCAAGAAAAGGGTAATCGGTTTGCGAGTGCGGAAAAGATGTGTGTTAAAAGAATAAAAATTAATTTGGCGTAATTATCTTTCCATTTTGAAAGTATTATATTCTTGAAAGTGCAAAATATCATTGTGACATTTAGTAATACACTAAAACCTCTGTTTGCGATCGCCTATAAAGTGACTACCTGTGTTAAACGATATTAAAAAAATGGAAATTCCATTATTTTATACTTCTCTTTACCAACCCATCTGTTAAACGACCGCAGGCACTCATCATAGGAATTTTTAGTAAACATTAATGCTAAAAACACCCTCCATTAGGAGCAGTAAAACCCGACCTGACAATTCTTAAGAAATATAGGTACATATACTAATTACTTTATTCCAGGCCGATCCATTCAATTTGCTTTAAAGGCTGATAAATCGGTTGTTAACACTAGCTTTGTTTTAAACAGTTTTGTGTGTTTTGGACTAACGTGAATATTTGAAGATGGCGGGAAAAAGGAAATGTCCGTCTATAAGCGAAAAAATTGAAATAATCGAGGAAAGTAAAAAAACTGATTTAAATACCAGGAAATTGGCTGAAAATTTTTAAGTGGGTAAGACCCAAGTGACTATGTTGCTTCAAAATAAAGCAGAAGTTAGAAATTTGTTTTAAGAAGGTAGCAACAGTGAATAAAAAAGAAAATTTTCCAAAACTGAAGGACTGGCGGTGGACCAAATTGTTTTTAACTGGTTTTGTAAGGCGCGAAACAAGCACTTACCAATATCTGGGCTCATAATTCAAACAAAAGCCTTCGAATTTGCTTAATATCTAGGACTACTTAATATTTAGGACTAGATTAATTCAAGGTATCAAATGAATCAGCCGATATCAATATTGAAGGCGTAACTGCTTGGAAAGGAAGGCTATTGACCATTTTAAAGGATCATGCCCCAATGGACGTATTTAATGCAGATGAGACAGGTCTACACTATCGTGCATTGTCAACAAACAACATATACATTAAAAGATGACAAATGTACTGAAAAAAACAACAACAAAACAACGATTTACAATTCTGTTCTGTGCAAATATTATGGAAGGTGAGAAGGAAGAACCACTTATAATAGGCAAGAGCAAAAATCCTCGATGTTTTAAGGGCGTACATATCGATAAGTTACCTCTCGGATGGATCTTGAACAAAAAAGCGTGGACAACATGGCTTCACATATTTGATACCAAGATGAAGAAGCAGAATAGAAGAGTGGTATTGTTTCTGGATAATGCAACATCTAATACCAAAATTCCACTGGATAATGGCAAACTTATTTTTCTTCCACCCAATACTACCTCACATTGCTAACCTTTGGTGCAAGGCATTATTAGAGGCTTTTAACGTGTATAGACAGTGGTTGTCCTCTTCAAGAAATCGAAAATAATATTATCATAACCAACGCCCTGATATGGGTTTCGGTAGCCTGGCGCAATTTGTCCCTAGTGACAATAAAAAAAATGGTTTATGCAAGCCGGATTATTTTTTTATTATTATTTTATGAAACTTTCATTGCCGCAAACGAAATTTATTTATTCATCTCAATTTGGCAGTTATTTGATACCACTTGTGGTTAACAATAAAAAACAAATCACACAATAATATATGTACAGGGTGTCCCAAATTCGAGCCTTATCATTGGGATCTCGAAAACTAGAAGAGATACGAGGTCGGTTAAATGGAGGCAAAGTTGCGCGATTTGATTCTGATCAAAATGCCGCCTTAAAAGTTTAAAAATTCCGAGTGCTTCCGAAGATTTTTGGAAAAAACCGAATATTCGCGATTTCATTTTTATTTGTTTATGACTCTATTTGAATAGATATGACAAAATAAATTTCACATTCTCATTGCTACTTTTTCTGTTCTACAAGATGGTGTTATAAGATTTTCAAACCGACGTTTCGTCTTTGAGCTGCCATCATCAACTTTGCTTTTTTCAATACGGCCCTGGATTTTTTATTACGGATTTTAAGAGCGTCTCAGGTCTCAAAACCAATGATGTATCGCACTTATTCGAAAAATTTATATTAATGGCATTTTCCATAAGAACTCATTTGTTAAGAGCGAGACAGAAACGAAAACTTAATAAAACTGAATAATGAAAGTTAAAGCAAATATTCAAATTGTAATCCGCCCGCTTGGACGCATTTTTGTGTCAGTCTGTGAATTTTATGAATGGCACGCTGAATAGTCCTTGCGGGTATAGCCCTGATCTCCCTTATTAGGTCTTGACTTAAAATTTCAAGGATTTGTAATGTATTTCGATAAAGACGGTTTTGGAGAAATCCCCAAAGAAAATAATCTAGAGGGCTTAGGTCTGGGCTCCTAGCTGGCCAACGTACGGGTCCTTGGTTTCCAATTCATTTATTGGGGAATAGTGCATTAAATAAATTTGTAACGAGTCTCCCATTATGAGGTGGTGCACCATCTTGTTCCCACCATGAAGGAATCCAATATATTGGCCCTTATTAATTCGGCATATCTTTCAGAAGTTAAATTTCCTTCAAGAAAAAACGGGCCGATAATTTTATTGTGCCACATACCGACCCATACATTAAATGATTGCCGTCCCTGAGGTCTTACTTCTCGATTCTGCCTTGAGTTTTCTATTCAATAGTGTTCGTTATGTCTATTAAATAGTCCATGTGTTGAAAATTTGCATTCATCTGTCCATATAGTTTCATTTAAGAAGTCGTCATTTTTATTAATTCTATTTTGCAACCAGTTTCAAAATTCTAATCGTCTAATATGAATTTTGTAAGGTTTATATCCACGATTATTAAAAGTTCTCCAAACTCTCATTCGCGGTGATACTACTTCGTCTGAGAAAACTCTAATTGAAGCTCGAGGATTATTATTTGCCTTAAAAAATAATTTAAAATTACTCATTTTACTTCCTACTATGTAACCGTTTTCAAACTTACAGTGTTTAAGATAATTTGTTCCTCTCCTGGATCGATTCGTCTTCCATATTCAACCCTTGGTTGAACAAAACTTCCATATTGAGCTAAATCATTATCAATATTAGCAAAATAACTATAATGCGGGTGCCGTCTTTCCGGATATTCCAACAAATAGCGCTCATAAGCCGTTTTTGAATTTCGATTCGAAATATAATAAATCCTTATCATGTCTCGTTTTTCTTCAGAAGAAAAAGGCATTTATGTTTAATACGCATTAACGATTAGTGAACAGTGAACTGTCAAAATATTAGATAATTTAAACATGAACAAATGAACTAAGATGGCCGGCGCGCACGATGCACCGCCACCTTGATATATTGCTAAAATTTCTGTAAATATAGCCTAGAGCCTAGGGTTTGAGCGATGACACTTATATTATTTATTAAAAATTAATACAAATAAGTTCTTATAGAAAATACCATTAATATAAATTTTTCGAATAAGTGCGATACATCATTGGTTTTGAGACCTTAGAAGCTCTTAAAATCCGCAATAAAGAATCCAGGGCCGTATTTAAAAAAACAAAGTTGATGATAGCAGCTCAAAGACGAAACGTCGGTTTAAAAATCTTATAACACCGTCTTGTAGAACAGAAAAAGTAGCAATGAGAATGTGAAATTTATTTTGTTATATCTATTCAAATAGAGTCATAAACAAATAAAAATGAAATCGCGAATATTCGGTCTTTTCCAAAAATCTTCGGAAGCACTCGGAATTTTTAAACTTTTAAGGTGGCATTTTGATCAGCATCAAATCGCGCAACTTCGCCTTCATTTAACCGATCTCGTATCTCTTCTAGTTTCCGAGATCCCAATGATGAGGCTCGAATTTGGGACACCCTGTACAATACAAGTATAAAATAAACATATTTACATCACATTTTTACACATTTTTTAAAACGACCAATGGAGGGCATGCCTTCAGCAAAAAAAGCACCCGGGAGTGAGTTCCAAATCCTGACACCCGACCCCGACAAGGATTTATGTGTAATACAGATAATATTGACGACTTCGAAGAAGACGATAATATTCCGCTCGCACAACTGTTTCTTAACATTTGTGAACTTAAAAAACAATTGGCCTCGATTGATTACGATTTGCCAACAGAAAGTGCTATCATCGAGTGTAATGAAGAGATCCAAGAAACGGATGAAACTACTCCCAACTCCCGAAAATATCAAGCCTATCTGAAGCCTGCGCAAGTTTTGAAAGACTAGTATGCACGTGCAGTATACCGGGTGTTGCATCGTCGAGCGGGACATAGGAAATCCCATGTAATTTTAAATGGGGTCAATTATTGGCTTCCCTAATTATTTTAGAGAAAAATTCTATTTAGGTTTATTAAAGAGCACTAAAACCCACATTCAAAAGAATAACTTTAAATATTTTTGATGAGCCCGTTTACGGGTTATCGCCGATTTCTTTTTAACTATTTCTCCTTTTTATGGCCCCGTATTTGCGGGCACCAGTCAAGGTAAAAGATGACTGTCAAATAAAGTTGTCATTTTGAGGAATATTTGAACATCTTCTTAAATCCTAAAGTTCTAACAATTTAATAGTACCTACCTATTAATTAGTAAAATATTGAAACATGTAAAATGTCATAATTAACCTTGTAATTGGATACTTTATTTTAGTTTTATTCAGATTAATTTGTACTCATAAATACACCTTTAATATTTTCGATGTACGAGTTTTTATAACAATAAAGCACACATTGCAAAATGACAACTTTATTTGACAGTCATCTTTTACCTTGACTGGTGCCCGCAAATACGGGGCCATAAAAAGGAGAAATAGTTAAAAAGAAATCGGCGATAACCCGTAAACGGGCTCATCAAAAATATCTAAAGTTATTCTTTTGAATGTGGGTTTTAGTGCTCTTTAATAAACCTAAATAGAATTTTTCTCTAAAATAATTAGGGAAGCCAATAATTGACCCTATTTAAAATTACATGGGATTTCCTATGTCCCGCTCGACGATGCAACACCCGGTATACATATTGGTAAATTGGCTTCATTTCATTTAATTTTAGTTCTGATAAAATTTCAAACTATTTACATACAGGGTGATTCATAAGTTAATACTTCTTTTTTAAGTGTGTATAGAAGTCATTAAAAGAAACAACATTTTCAAATAAATTTTTTTAAAACATTGAAAAATAGGCAAGATACCGAATTAAAAAATCTTAGTCCGAATCTGTGAGTCAAATCGTAGGCTAGGCCTGTTTAAGTTTATCTTTTTTGTCTGATCAAGTAGGCAGGGTACCGGTCAGTTAGTTGTCAATCATTGGCGTTCTGCTCATCTGAAGTGAGTTAATTTTACATTGTTGAAACGTGAACATGATACACTATGAAAACAATAGACTAGTGAATATGGTGCTTAGTTACGGGAAGTGTCGTCAAAGTGCGGCTGCTGCATCAGAGTTATGCGCAGAACGTTTTCCCTTGCGGGCTCATCCTACACCTAGAGGTTTCATTAATATTATTCAATGGGTTAGGGATACTGGTGATTTGCGGAAACATAGTGGTGGGCATGCAGGAAGACCGATAAGATGCATATCGGAAATATAAGCGCAAAAAATGTATGAGTGATTATCATTGACATAATAACACGGATGGACCGGCCGTTTCGCCAACTAATTGATTCCAGAGTGAGATAGAGAAGAAGGACAGCGCTAGTGCGGGCAAAAACAGAAAGTATGGTTATTTCATGCCGTTGAAATAATTGTTTACTGTACAGTTTTTGGAAGTTTTTTCTGTTGTGTACACGCTTTTAGTGAAAATCAACTACTTTTTTCTATTCCTGGTGTGTTTTATAGAGTACCGAGAAGCTTTTAGTTCAATAATTTGTGAATTGCTGTGGAAAAAATCGAGGAAAACATGGTTCAATCCTGTTGTGCCGTGAATTGTGTTGAAGGCGATCAAAGGGTGTAAAATTAAAATTTCACAGGTTTGTTTTTTCTTTTTCGCGAAAAATTATTTCATTATATTATGTACCTAGATACATTGCAAATAACGCTGCAAATTGAATAATGCTTAAATCGATCTTATACCTATAAGGTACAACTATTTGAATTAACCATTAAAAATAAATGATACTTTATAATTATTATTAGGTAATATTATATACTAAATAACATCATTAAATTTCAGATAGATATTGTTACTCAAAAGATCCCAACTTAAGGAAATTGTGGTTACATGCTATAAGTAGGGTAAATTTCAATCCATAGAACAAAAATTTGTGAAAAACATTTTATGTAATTCAGAAGATTATGAGGTAAATGTTCATGGAAATAAAGTTCTAAAAAAGGATGTAGTCCCCTCAGTTTTTGAATTACCTGCTCATCTCAAGCAAGAGCCTAAAAAGCGAAGAGTTTTGAAAAGAAAATTTCAAGAAAAAGTTTCAAATGAAGAGGGTACTAAATATTATTCTAGATAATTTTATTAATATGTAGTGTTAGGATTGTTAACAACACATTATTCGCTTGGATGATTGGTTATTTTTTTTTTAGTTGTAGACCCAAGTACTACGAGTAATAGTGAGAACCAAAACATTATCAACATCTTAAACAGTGAGAATCAACATAATATACCCGAGCTTGGTCCATCTACTTCTAAGAAACGTAAAACTGATCTTTCTAATTCATCTGAGACATTAGGCACGAAACACATAATCGAAAGGTAACTCTGTGATTGATTTTGAATTTTTAAATTACTTAAACTGTTCTTTATTTGTAGTGTCAGAAGAGAACCTGTTTGTTTTGGCGACTTTAGGGAGTCTGATTAAATTATGACAAAAAATTTACTTCTAGATTGTGTTGTACCTACTTAGATATTATGCTAAAGCCTTTATTTATTATAAAATAAAATAATTTACTTAGAACCCAAACACAATAAAAAATAATACCTATTTTTGTTAAAAACTATGTTAAAACTTTAAAAACACCCTATTTCATAATATGTACAAATATAGCACTCTCCCATCATGTTATAATACAGTGGCGGCTTTAGGATTTGGTCTTGAGGGGGGCGCAAAAATGGTTTCTCGCGCCGAAGGCGCTCCTTTAAGCCGCAGGCGAAAAATTTTTGGGTGCCACGTCCTTTTTTTGGGTAAAATACCTAATTCTAATTTTTCTTCCAAACTTAGAGAACTAAAAAACAAACTTAAAAATAAAATAAGATTTTTTTAGTGTTTTTTTGTCAAAATCTTAAAATAAGTATAATTAATACCCAATGTATTATGTTAAATATGTTTAGTAGTAAGGCCCGTGGTTCGGGTTTCTGCTGCGAGACTGGAGAAAAAGAGCCCTTGGGGGGGGGCGCCCCCCCCCCTAAAGCCGCCACTGTTATAATATATAAAATATTAAAATATACCGACCTCATATTGTTATAAAATGTTTCAATTTTGATAAATTCTCTTATTATTTATTTATTCAATCCCAACTCAGGGATTATAGAATATGTATTAACGATATAATTAAAAATAAGAATTAATTTTTTTTTGTTTCTGGTTATAGAATAGATTAAAGTACATAACTTTAGTTTATCAAGATTTTCTAAATTAAGGTATTTTTTATTTTTGTATATTATTTTAAAGGATAATATGTTTGTTTTATTATCTGAATTTGTTAAGATATGATCTATAAGGCTGGTACGGGCTGATTGTGTCTCGTGTAAAAATATTAGTATTGTATAGTTTAAAGTTATGTGATGAATAAATATCCAAAAGTTTTTTTTGTTTCACTAGCGTTTTTTAATATAAGTATTGATAAGTGCTCCAGTAATATTTATATAATATAATGATTTATTAAAAGCATAGAATAAGATCTGTTATTATTGTTTTGATTTATTAGTTTTAACAATATTATAATAGATTTAAAACGTAATTCCCTCCTATAGTTCCCATTTAATTTGTGTGCTTGTTGCCCGCACTAGCTCCATCTCTCTCTCGGATCTCTCTTTCTAATGTTGGCTGCACGCGCCGATCATTGCGCTTATGGGAAGGGGCCGGTCCATCCGTGTTATTATGTCAATGGTGATTATACAGTATATTCTGGACTTCGTAAAGAGTCCAAGAGTATGATCGACCTGAGTTATTTATTGTTTGTGACTAATACTGAACAGATGATTCCCAGGAATATTAAATACTTTTGGTCCTATGTAAAAAATCTAAAAAGGGACAAAGGGATTCCTAGAAGTATGCTTTATCGTGATCAGTCATTCATTTACATATGACGAAATTTTGCAGAAATTGAATAACTTGGATATAAATAAGAGTACTGGTTCAGATGGAATACCTCCTATTTTCCTGAAATACTGCAGCAGCTCATTGTCGCTCCCATTAAGGGCTAATTTTCAGATGTCATTTCACAAGGGGACTTTTCCAACTTTATGGAAACAGTCATGGCTCATGCCTGTTTTTAAATCTGGCTCCAAGAATGACATCGAAAATTATCGGGGAGTGTCTTTGCTACCGGTTGTGTCAAAGGTATTTGAATCCATTATCACAGATGAACTTTTTGCATCAATGAAATATCACATATCACCTCAACAACATGGTTTCTTTGAAGGCAGATCAACAGCCACTAACCTGGGTGTTTTTCATAACAGTTTAGTCAATGATGTGGAAAGTGGCTTTCAGGTAGATGCGATATACACCGACATATCAAAGGCATTTGATCGAGTTTGTCATCGCTTACTGATCAGGAAACTTTCGCAGTTGGGAGTCGGTGGACCATATCTTGCATGGATTGCGTCGTATTTGATTGATCGTAAACAGTGCGTCAAGCTTGGAAATGTAGTGTCACGTGAAATAAATGTTTTGTCGGGAGTGCCGCAAGGATCTCACTTGGGTCCAATCTTATTTTTAATTTTTATTAACAGTGTTGTAGATCAATTTAAAAAATGCAAATTTCTTTTGTATGCCGACGATTTGAAACCGTTTTATTCTGTTAAATCTATGAGCGATTGTGTAGCTGTTCAAGAAGATCTCAATAATTTGGCTAAATGTTGTAATTTGAATGGTTTAGAAATGAATGTGTCAAAATGTAAAATTATGAGATTTTTTAAATGTAAAACACCCGTTGTATTTCCATACTCCATAGAGAATGTTAAGTTAGAATTGGGTGTAACTTTTAGTAGAGATCTAAGCTTTGATAAACATATAGATAATCTAGTCTTGAAGGCGGTTAGAATGCTGGGTTTTCTGCGCCGTGCTTGTTCTGACGTTAATGACACTAAAGCTATCACGTCTTTATATAATTGCCTAGTGCGTAGTATCTTAGAATATAATAGTATTATTTAGAGTCCTGTCTATAATTGTTATAAAGAGCGTTTGGAACGCGTCCAGAATAAATTTGTTAAATTTTTACTGGTCAAACATAGATTTCCTTATAAAGATGTGCCCTATATAACTCGCATTCAATTGGCGGGTATCGAAAGTCTGGAACGGCGCAGGAAAAATTCAATGGTGTACTTTTTGTTTAAGTTGTTGAATGACAGAATCAATTGTAGTGTGTTACTGGCGGAAGTGCGCTTTAGAGTCCCACAGAGACCTACTTGGTTGAGAAATCTTTTTTACACAATTAATCATCGAACTGTGTATGGTTCTCAAGCTTTCTGTAATGGGCTAATGGGAAATTACAATGTCAACTTTAGCAATATTGATTTATTTTGTTCCAGTTTCTTATCGTTTAAGACCAAAGTTAGATATAATTTGTATTAATGTAATATTAATGTAGTGTTTTACATTTGTATGTGCTATTTGGAGTGATAATTCTCTGTAAGTGCTTAATCAATAAAAAAAAAAAAAGATCTGAAAATTTGAAAAGGGAAGAACACATTTCAATTCTTATCGAGGAAGATCCAACAACAAGTACTCAGGTGATTGCAGGGCTGGTCAGAGTAAGTAAAAAAGAACGTGGACAACATTGCGGGAAAATCAGTTGTATCCCTTTCATTTCCAAGCACTACAGCCTGAAGACTTCTATCGCAGAGTTCAGTTTTGTGAATGGTCTTACAACAGCATCAAAATTATCAATATTTCTCGGCGAAAATTCTAGCTAGGGACGAAGCAACATTCACTCGAATTGAAATAAACAATTTCCGAAACACGTATGTTTGGTCTGTTAAGAATCCCCATGCAATTCAGGGAACCAATTTTCAACACCGATTTTCCGTAAATGTGTAGGCAGGCATTGTGAATGGTTTACCTGTATGGCCGTATCTTACCAGACCATTCGATAGGCGACATTTATCCAGACTTACCGCCCCTAAATTTGAGGCAAAAAATGTGGCTTCTGCAAGATGGGGCACCTGCTAATTTTTTACGTACCCAAAGAGCGGCAGCTTTAGGCATTACTTTCCCGAATAGGTAGATCGGTCGAATTGGACCAGTTGCGTGGCCACCAGATCTCGATCCTTGCGACTTTTTGTTGTGGGAGAAGAATTTACTGCTCGCATAGAGCAGGCTGCGGCATAAACCAATTTCCCTATTACGCGCTGTTACGGGATAGTGGTTATATCAAACAGACCGTTGTGTTCAAATTAATGGTGACTACATTGAACACATTATCTAAGTCAGACAGGGCCGCATTGGAAACATTTTGTAATAAATTTATGAAACTTTCTTATTTATCAGATTTTTGAAAAAAGTTATTTGAAAATGTAGTTTCTTTTATTTACTTCTATGGACAGTAAAAAAAAGAAGTATCAACTTAGAAATCACCCTGTATACAGGGTGTTATGGAAATGACTTATTATATTTTAAGGGGCCACTCCTGGGGTGGCCTAGAGTTACACTTGATAGTTTTTTTTTCTAAAATCGGAAGTATTTTGAATTTTGTAAAATACCTTAAAACCGGACCATCTGTGCCTCTATGAAAGTTCATTACCCCTAAACACGTGTTTTTGACATGACAAATTGGCGGAATTTCTACAGACAGCTGATTACCTTGCGACGTTGCCAAGTATTCGGGAAAATCTTTTTTTTAGGTTTTTTAAAAAAGATTAAATCAAAAACTATACTGCGATTTCAATTAAACAAGCCTTATTCAATAGGTATAGTTTTTACTCACCCCATGAAATTGTATTGCTATCATAATACTTCGCTGAGTAAAAATCGTAGATACCAACAACAAGCCCTATGTCTGGAAATTTACACAGATAAACTATCACATCACAAAACATTCCCATCACATGTGTATCACATTATTCAACAACTATACACTCCAGCAGCAAAACGCAAACAAATTTTATGCCGTTGCAAGTAAATGAATAATAAGAAATGATATTAAAAACAAATTTATGAAGCCACATATGAAGCCATTGGGCGCATTCGAGAGACGAAACTGCTCCGCAGTGGTTACCGGTTATGATCCAACCGCTACCGATTCGTCGGCTTCCATGGATTTCGACTATTTCGACCAAAAGATCATCACGTTTGGTTCAAATGTCAAATCCATATCAGCTGTGCGTAACAAACATTAACCTTTCTTGTTTTGTGAAGCTTACCAATATACTCATCCCTTGGTTGAAACTCTTTGGTGGCAGTTAAAAAGTACGTTTTCCTGTTTAATGTATATGTTTTGTTCCTCCATTCTATTTACTACGTTCTTCGTAACCAAACTTTTGTTGCATACGTCATTTCCCCATTGACATAACGAACCGCTCTCTCCAAGCAGCGGAAGTGAAAGATGCTACCCAAAATGGCGACCGTTCCGTAACATGTTGGAAGGTGTCGTAAAAGTAGCGGTCGACACAACAAGACGATTTAGGAACTGCTCCAGAGCAGTTTCGTCTCCCGAATGCGCTCATTGACTTTGAACTGCTCAGTACCCAATCACAGAACAGCAACAAATCACATTTCCCGCCCCCTGGACTATCGTGTTTAAATGTTGTGTGTCCAGTTAAGAGGACTGGATTGGATACCGTAATTATTATTCTTAATTGCAATGGCCACCTGTCTTGACGACAATGAGCCAGCTATTATCATTACCAAGAAGAACAGAAGTCACAGAAGAAGAGAAAGAACATAACCGTATCAAACGTGTGTCGCGTTGTTTTCAATCCGGATTTTGTTATAAAGTATTTCTAAGTCTATAACTAGTAATTTCTTGTATTAATAACACAGAATTAAAGAGCTAATAACTTGATAATGTCCCGAACAGTTAATGTGTTGTTAAAGTGAATAAATGTCCCGGTAGAATCATTTGAAATGGTAACGGTATAACGTGGATTTCTTGCCGATATGTTTTTTATTTCAAGGTATGTACAAATAAAACTAGAGCAATACGTAGACAATTTTTCGTGTAATAGGGTAGAAACTAAAGCATATTAAAGTTAAGTAGAAAAAATTAAATATTCAAAAAAGGTTATCTGATGAAACTGATGTAGTAAATGTGGCAACACTGGTCAAAACACATGTTTTGGGCTGACGATATCTAAAGACTATCTGACAGTAACTGTCAACAATTTTTTTTTGACAAGTAGTACGAATCAGCTGTTTGGGTCATTGGCGCGTAGGTGTTTTGAGCTAAATTTTTGAAGGCATTTTTCTCGAATTTCTAGCTTCGAGCGCCATTTAACGCAATTTTTCCCCAATTCGGCTCGACCTATAGATTTACGGGTTAAAAAATAATAAGTCATTTCCATAACACCCTGTATGTACCGGGTGTCCCACTAAGAATGGCTGTCGGCCGTATCTCAGAAAGTGTATTGGGTAAAGTGGTCATGAGAAATTGCTGGAAATTATTTTCAGGTTTCTCAGACTGGCGCTAGAGGGCGCAACAGTAACGGTAAATATAAATCACGATGTTTCCTCAAAAGTCGCCTAGTTAAGGTATCCCGAAAATACCATTTTTGTATATTTCGAAGATTTATTAATAAAATTCACCTATAGAACGTGTTCGTCACATTTCAAATAAAGTGGTGGGGGAAGGTTGAACATTATTTGTAATAATTGCTGATAACTCCGGTCTGGCTTAACATAATTAGTAAACTTAAGTTTTGTTAAAAAGGGCTTTTCTCACTAATATATATTATCATCTTATGAACTACCGCAATATGTGTTTTACACTAGGCGCTAGGGAGCGCTGTCTTACAACTTCACAAACATTGCGCGTTTTTTCCATAATTGTAAATATAATAGTATATTCAATTTTACCTGATTACAAGGATGATTAAAAGTCTAAGAAGTCAGCGAAAACCGCAAGTTAATATCTATTTTCAATCCGGAGATATCAACAACAATAATCATAATTTCGGAACATTATGATTTTATTTTCAAGTTGCCATTGTTTGTTTTGCCAAGTTTTTTTAAGAGTCAAATAGGCCTTGGAAAAACAAAATATGAATTGAAACTGTGCACGCGTCACCTTTCATTATTACGTGAAAATTTTTGTCGTGCCAACAGTGTTGTGTCGTATTTGATTTTCATAATGCCTCTGTTACTTGTAAATGTTTTGGCATATGTGGAATTTAATCCACAAATTAGTATTAGATTAATTGTTAGAGACTTGGGCGTTACTTGCTCTACTGTGCATAGGATTTTATTAGAAGAAAGGTAAGTAATTATATCTATATGTTATAACTCTTAAATAGTTTAGAATAATGCCAATATTTCTCTTAATAGTTTTCAAGTCAATGTAATAAGTATTTTGTTTTTCTTTAAGCTACATCCCTACCATATTGTGCTCCACCAGGCTTGGACCCCGCAAGATTATGATAGAAGATTGGATCATTGCTATTGGTTGCTCAATATGATATTGGAAGATAGAAATCTCCTCTCCAGAATTTTGTGGACTGATGAAGCTACTTTCCATAGTAATGGAGGAGTAAACCGCAATAATATGCAATTTGGGTCTAGGGATAATCCCCATTGGATGCTGGAGGTGCAGCATCAAGGAAGATGGAATGTCAATGTCTGGTGCGGCATTTTGGGTGGCAGAATAATTGGACCGTTTGTATTTAATGAGTCGCTTACTGGACAAAAATATTTACATTTTTTAAATTACGAACTCCCAATTCTTCTCAAAGATGTGCCCTTGGATATTCGCAGAATTATGGTTTTCCAACACGATGGATGTTCTGCACATTTTGCGGCAAACGTTCGTCAATTTCTTGACGACACATTTCCTGCAAGGTGGATAGGAAGGAGTATATTTCCGTGGCCTGCCAGGTAATATTATAGGATATATTGTGATACTGTTAATGAAAGTGGTAATTTCTATTTTAGATCACCTGACTTAACATGCCTAGATTTTTATCTATGGGGGAGATTGAAGGATCTTGTTTTCGTTACTTCGAAATATACAAAAATGTTATTTTCGGGATACCTGAACTAGGCGACTTTTGAGGAAACTTCGTGATTCATATTTACCGTTACTGTTGCGCCCTCTAGCGCCAGTCTGAAAAACTTGAAAATAATTTCCAGCAATTTCTCATGACCACTTTACCTAATATATTTTTTTTCCGCAAGCCATACGACTAACACTTTCTGAGATACGGCCGACAGCCATTCTTAGTGGGACACCCGGTAGATACTTAGTAATAGAAAACACTGTAAAATGCAGACCAGTTGTTTTAATTTTTCTCTATTAATTGACCCCCCTCCCCCCTGTTAACCGACCAACATTTGATTCCCCGAGGGTGGTCGCTATTGAGAGATTTTACTGTATTAACGATGGTCGCTATTAGCCACCGAAACTGCAACAGCCGCCTATATATTTATGGATGTTGCAGTAAAGGAGGAAAAAAACAACTGAGGGAATGCGGTGAGGTTGTGATGTTCGCTAAGGTTACGTTGCTCATGCCAAACTTAACACAACGAAGTTCGCAACAAAGTTTTGTTGCAAGCTTAACACAAAATGTTTACAGGGGTCTAAACTAGGGATCGACCGATACCGATATCGGTATCGGTATATCGGCCCTCTTGGCCGATATCGGTATCGGCCGATATGTAACCACGATATCGGCCTATATCGGTATCGGCCTAAAAAAATTAAAATTGCTTAATATTTCAGTTGCTAAGCCTTTTTTTAAAGAAATTAAAACAGAAATACTAAATAAAAATCAAACAACAAACAAACAAATTTATTCTTATTGAAAATTTAACAAAAAAGTCATTAAAAATGTAGAAGTAAAGTAACACACTAAATTGAACAAATTAATATTTAAAGTTAAGTTTTGGCAAGTTGTAATGTAACAGAATTAGGCTTTCTGCTCTTTCCGGAGTTAGACGATTTCTTGCGCTTTCATAAACATTTCCGGCTGAAGAAAATAGCTGTTCACTAGCAACACTACTTGGCGACGACGCTAAATATATTATTGCAACTTTATACATCAATGGAAAAATGTCTTTTTTTTGCGCCCACCAAGTCAAAGGATCTTCATTTCTTGATATTTTTTCTAATTTCTTATACAATTCAATCTCATCATCAATTTTATTCATCATATCATCAGTACTTCTCTTATATGACACTGATTTACTTGTCGTCATACCAGTAAGTTCATCAAAAGTATTCCAAAATAAACTATGAGAAATTGAGCCCGGGACATTTTCCTGAATTTGTTGGTTTACCTCGTGTAATTTTTTGGCGATTTTCGCTAAAGGAACATCATCGTCGCTTACTTCAGATTCTCCTGCATTATCTTCCAGCAAGTCTGAATTTTGCCCATTAATTTTTAAAAGTTCTTTTTTTAAATCTGTAAAGGTTCCTTGAGATAAATCATTATCAAAGAAAGATGTCTTGAACCTTGGGTCCAATAAAGTGGCAAAAAGAAGGTTTCTATCAGTGAAGCATGCTTTGCATCTCTTAATCAAGGAGTCTTTAAGCTCATTTTTGGTACTCTGCACCCCTGAAAAGTCAGCTCCTTCAGCTTTCTCGAGATAATTTAAGAGAGTTTTAAGTAAGGGTATTACTTCCGATACAGATGCACTATTCTTACTACAAATCTTCGTAATTTCTTCAAAAGGTTTTAATAGATTTAGTAAATTTTTTGCTAGTTCCCATTGGTGGTATGCTAGTGCCACATCTTTTAATACTGGATTGTCCATTATATATATATTAAGAGCGTTTTTTTGTTCTATCAAACGTTCCAACATATAAAAACTTGAGTTCCATCGTGTTGGAACGTCCTGCACCAAAGCTTTCTCGGGCATATTAAGGGACTTTTGAATATTCTTCAGCCTATCACAAGCCAAAGAGGAGTGACTAAAATGAGTTACTATACGTCTTGCTTTTGCCAGTAAATCTACAATTGATCGTTGACTTTCTATGGCATCATGTATGGCTAATTGTATGGTATGTATGAAACAGGGTTGGTGTTTTAATTTAACCTCGTCAATGCCTTTTTTTATGTTGGCGGCATTATCAGCTAAAACCAAAAGAATTTGATTCTGATCTAACTCCCATATTTTCAGTATTTCAGATAACATCTGTGAGATGTTCAAAAGCTGTATGTGACCCAGGAAAATGTTTGCAGGCCAGTACAAATGAACATCTTTCAGTCGTTTTAAAATCTATCCAATGTGCAGTAAAAGAAGTAAATGGGCTGTTATTATGCTTGCAAGTCCATATATCTGTAGTTGCAGAAATTTTAATGTTGTCTTTCAAGGAAAGTGATAGTTTTTCAGAAATTGCCAAAGTACATTTTTTGTATATATCAGGAAGTATTTTTTCTCTGAAATATTTATCTGAAGGAATTTTGTAACAAGGAGCCAATTTATTTAAAATCCTCTTAAAACCCACATCGTTCACAATACTGAAGGGCTGTATGTCTATAGCTATTAATTCTCCGATATAATAGTGAACCTTTTTAGATTTAGCGCTATCAATGACCCATAACTGCATATTCTCAAAGGATTCAAAAATCTTTGGTTGTGTGGTTGAGCCTCCGCTTAAGCTTGCACATGAACGAGATGAACCAGGTTTTTCGTGTGCTTCTGCATCTAAAAAACAAAACCCTTCTAAATACTGGGTGTTTCATAATTCATAATCAGAGGTGCGGTTTGGCTTCAGGGCTCAGAAGAAAAAGTACTCACTTAACGCCAAAACAAAAATAGAAATTTAATAAATTGTCGATATTGCAGCCAAAATTACTAATTTCTAAAAGAAAATTTATTATATTACTTACTGCCATCAACATTTTTTTCTTTTGACTCCTCACTTAATTTTTCAATGTGAAACTTCGCCATATGATGCTTTAAATTGGTGGTATTTGCTGTTTTGCCTTTACCTCCCAAAGAAACAACAGCATTACATAATTTACAGGTGGCATTTGCTTTTATTGTAAGGGCATTAATTTCATTCTTGGAGAAATACTTCCAGTAAACACTTTTACTACTAGTTATGTTGCCACTAATACTGCTACTTATTGAAGATAATGAACTAGAACCAGACTCTTGTAAAGATGACGACGACGACTGTATGCATGGAGAACGCACTACAAAACGATCCATGTTTGTGAAAAATCAGAGCAATACTACGAGTTTTATTTACTTACTGTTTCCAACCGTATTCGGAAATTCTGGTATTCCCCGACCGAGCGACCGCCGCGCCGCCGAATTACGGTTGCTCTTCTCGGGCCGAATGGCCGGGCTTTGTTGAATTCGGGGAATTACCGTATGTATTTTTATTCCGTTAGGTGATTTCACAAAATATTGAATTTGCTCTGCATTTTTTTTAGTGATTTTATGGTTAATCCATGTAACGGTAACAGTATATCATTATAAATCACTTTTACCTCATTTATAAAGCAAACAAATTACGACAAAATTTTATGGCCGATATATCGGTATCGGCCGATATCGGCTATGAGTATATCGGTATCGGCCGATATCGGTATCGGCCACAAAAAATCATATCGGTCGATCCCTAGTCTAAACAAAAGACATTAATAAACTAAAAGAAGATGGCTAGCCACTTTAATTGTATGTACTTCATAACTCCATATCCGTCCTACTTACTTGGCAGATTTTTTTTCGGATTTCTTTTTTTCATTAGATTTTACTGACGCATCAGAATCCGAACCGGATCCTGCGCCACTTGAACTAGAAGTCGACTTTGCGTCAGATTCATCATTTATGAACTCTTTCAGGGATCCTTCTGAGTCACTCTCTTCGTTCTTCTGAAAACAAAAATATGTTTGTTAATAATGGCAGAAATAAACAACTTAAATATTTCAAATTACTTTCGACAAACACAAGATTAACAAAAAAATTAAAAACCTAAAAATACAACTGTATTATTATAATAAGCTTACTTCCTTCTTTTCTTTGTCCTCGATACTCTTATCTAGCAAAACCCTCGGATGGGTGCACATTCTTTGGAACTGTTGGAAATCGGTAAACAAAAACGAGGTTCTGTTGGATCCGTCGTTCTTTCTTGCGAATTTCTCCATATAATGTGTGTATATTTTAACCTAAAAATACAAACAACTTTAGCCACATACTTTATGAGACCCATGAGCTGCAATACTTTGATTATTTTAATTTCAGAAGGACGATACCCAATCTCAAAGGCGATTTACACTTGGCTTTCGCTATCATGTTCTTTTACTTTCGAAGACACCTTGATGCCATCATCTCTTTTTTATCTTTGTCACAATAACCATATTAATTTATTTATTACCGGCAACACGTTCCATAAAATAAAATAAAATAGTATCCAATTGACATAAAAACAAAAATAGAAGCTTGAAAAACGAAGACATATTGTTTTTCCATAAAAAATAAGTTGATTTCGCTGCAATAGGAAACTTGCATATATTTTTTTTATTGCAGAAATATGTTCAACCACATCAAAAAATAACACATGGCAAAATGTTACGTCTTAAATATCACTCCTTAATTTTTTATAATTAAAGTTCGCGCGCCCATCCTAATATTTAAAACGAGGTGTGACGTCATAAAGTGTGTTTGGCAGCGAATGTCAAACTGCAAGGCCTCGACTAGTGTTGGGCGCATCTGTATTATAAATAATCGAAAATCCGATTATGCAAATAATCGGCGTATTCCGATTATTTTATTGAAGCATCTGAATGAAAGATATCCTGATGAAAATCAATTCACCAGGACCTGTGCATGTGCGCTTCTAAAATACCATACAGGAACAAAAATAATCGAGTATAAAAATAAAATAAAATACGACCTTGCCTTAAAAACCACACATGGCGATTTCGTACAGTATAATCTAAGTAAGTAGGTCGTTATTCAAATGATCATTTCAATGAAAATCCGATTTTTAATATAATTCGAATACAAAAGATCCGATTATTCAAAACATTCAATTTCGCCCATCACTAACTGTCTTGACGTGTCTGTCGGTTTCGCGCTATGTATCGTCGCACGATTTGACGTCATAACGAATGACGTCGTGTAACTAGAATATTTCAAATTATTCAAACTTAATAGCTTATATATAACTTAGGGTATTAAAAAAACATTTTTTTGTGAACCATGTGTTTTTGGATTATGTTAGCTTAGAATATTATTTTTCAAATTTAATTTTCATGAAAGTTCCCTATTATGACAACCTGTTTTTTGGACAACATGTGACAAAGCTGCCCTCTGTAGTTCTCCACCGGTCTGCGTATAGTACAATAGCGATATTTGTGTCGTCTGCAAATAACACTATATTCGAGCTGGATGTGTGATTGTACATCAATAATGAACATGAGAAACAGTGGTGAAGCCAGAGCCGACCCGTGGTGCAAACAAAGTTGTATTTGATTTGATGATCTGCCGTCTCCTCAAAATAAATTCCATCCACCCAATAACAGAGCCTCTAATACCCATAGACATCAGCTTTACGATGAGATGTTCATGGCCCACACAGTCGAATGCTCGTGTTAGGTCAAAAATCAGTCCCAACACTAGTCTTCCCCTGTCCATCTCACTATAAACTAGTGATGTAAAAAAAAACGTTTTTTTTCAAATTTGAAAAAAAAACGATTTAAAAAAACATGTTTTTTTTTTCTGAAAAAAAACAAAACATTATTTTTTTTAAATTATATACTTCTGCCACCTTCTAATAATGTTACGACACTGAATCGCTTCAGATATTCAGATGACGCTACATCGTGGCCGTCGCTAGGCAACGAACGTAAATAAACCACTGCGCAACTTCAGTAGCAGCCATTTATTTTAATGTGCGAAATCTACGACAAAGCAAACTAGATTAAAGCGTCTTCTGCCGTCCTTTGCCGCGGCTATTTCCGGGGAATACCCTTTTACGACGAATATGCATAATTTTTCTCTCCACGACACTGACACGTCGGAAGGGCCAGAAGAATTTGAGATTGATTCTGATTTCTGAATGTAATTTCAGTGGTTTTTTATAGTATATAGATAAGGTGGTTTATGTTCACATGCCTTGTTTTTTTTCTTACAAAAAACTATTTTAGTTGACGTGTTTTTGTTTTAATATTTGTAGATAAATACTCATGTATGTTTTTTTTTTAATATTTATTATGAGATTTATTATGTGCTTCGTGTTTGTATTTAAATACCTCCGTTATCTATTATAATAAACAATGTTTCTGAAAAAAAAACAATTTTTTTGAAAAAAAACAAACCCTTATGTTCTTTTTCTAAAAAAAACATGTTTTTAAAAAAAAAAACAAATTGTTTTTCTTTCTGTTTACATCACTACTATAAACAAAGTCAAGAAATAAAAATGTGATGTGTTGGTTTGGCTTTACTAAGAAATGCATATTTCTTATGCATAGAATGAATAACTATTTCAAATATTTTACTTAAAGTTGATGAAAGTGCCACAGGTCGATAGTTTTGGATTTGCCTGGTTTGAAGAAAGGTATGACGTCGGCTGTTTTAAAGTTATACATTGGTGTTGTAGCTTTCAATTATTTTACCTTTGTCGCATCCACAAAAATGGAAATTTCCAGAGTGGGATGGAGTTTGTCCATCATGCAAATTTTTTCGGGAGTGATACTAGTTACAAATATGGATAATAAGTTTCCATATCGATGCTGTTGCTCCTTTAATGAAGTATTTGAAGAAATTTTGTTTTTATGTTACTCAACTTAGAAAATATCTTTTTTTTTCGTTGCTTGTAATGTTTTAGTATTGTTTCAGAATTTGCTTACTTTACAATTTAGAGCGGTGGTCAATGAAAACGTGTCGAGCTATTACATCACTGCGTTTTTTTTTTAATTTTTGTATTTTTTCGGATTAAATAGGTAACTTTTATGTTGTTTGAATGACTTTCGTATTGTTGTCGAGAAACAAAATAGAAATTATAGTCCTTTTTAATAAAAATAAACCATGAATTTGTTTATTATTCTTTTTCTCGAAAGGTTCCATTTTATTGACAATAAACAAGAGTACCTTCTTTTTAGTCTAAGGTGGAAGCTACCCAGATTTTTATACAGGGCAATAAAAATTTAAGCATTAAGTTGTAAAGCTTAGTCCGCTCCTGGTAATCTAAAAAAGATATGCGGACAAAAAATGTTTAGTGGATTACGATATTGCCACAAGCTGTTCCTTAATTATTATAATTTAATATCTATTAGCAAGAAAACCCTGGAATTAAATGTATTCATTGAAAATAAATAATATTATATTTAAGAAACTAAGAGTATTTTAATATAATTTCAACATTATTCAAAATTTCTTCTGATCCCATTAAGTTCGATATTGAAATGGAATGGTAATTTGGCAACATAGCGCACAATTAAAGGGAAGAGGTGGCTATTGTTAATTTAATTGGTCGACACAGGTCGCGTCCCACTCTCAAAAACAAGCGGCCGATATTTGTATGTGTCGGTGGTGTAGTGATACAATGGGCAAAAGTTAATAAGTTTTTGATCTACAGCTGGTTATAAATACTTACTTGTACTTCAGTCAATTTTAAAAATAGCACATATTCGTATTTGGGAGGCAAGTACGGTTCTAAAACCGAGTAGTCCTGACGTTGGACGACACCGTCGAGTAATTTGTGCAAAACGTGCGATCTCCGCCTCATAATAACGATGTCGTGTTGGGTGGAGTCCGTATACTGGCCGTTGGTAATTGGATTTACAAATCTATAAAAAAAAACACACTACTACACAAAATGATTTATACAATTTTATTGGAAAATGATTAGCAAAAACTCCACATTTCTTACATACCTACTTATTATAATGTAGTAAATCATTGCTAGGATCTAATTTAAAATACTTGCTTACTCCTTAATACATACGAAGCTATGTTGTTTAATGTATACAGGGTGATTCACGGCGAACATGCATTAGAGCTTTTGGGAGAACTGCTGAAAATATGTTTTTGTAACTTTGTACATCTAGGCTTGTCTTTTATTAAAATATTGACATATTTCTGTCACTTCCGGTAATACTTTTGAATTTGCCATCAAATTTTAAGTAAATCTTAGAGAGTGTTACGCATTGGTTTCATTTCAAATTTCCCGCGTTATTATTTGAATTTGCCGCGGAATTGTCAACCTTGCTATTCCACATAATAGGTGGCTAGGAAACAAGAAGAACGACTTCCGGAGAGAGAGAAATAGAGATCCGGCGAGTTCGAATCGTAGTTTTAAAAACCGATCCCGGAATTTGTGATAAATTTGGTATTATTTGGATCCAAAGCAGTAGATGCCACAAAAAAGGCCACAAGGTAGGTGGAAACTTTAGTTTGGTTGGCAAGCGATTTTATAATTTCGATTTTTTTGGAGTAAATTGGATTTATTCCTGGTCCTTCGATTATACCGTATTTGGCGGTACAATTGGCCGTATTTGGCGGCAATGAGTAACAGAGAGTATTTTTTACCCAAATCTACTAGTTTTTGAGATACTTTTTGGCAAATGCATGGTGACGAAATAATCCCTATGTACATTTTTTAACTTAGCTCCTGGACTAAACATTGTGTGTTATTACATAGAATAAGGATCAGCAACTCTCAGAAAATCTTTAAACTTGGCATAAATGTACAGGGTGGTCAAATTTCAAGGTTCATTGTAAAACATACCAATAAAAACTTACTTATTTTAAATGAAAACTGTTCAGCAATTGTTGCATTTCCCAAACATTCAAAATACACCGCAATGATGTCGACCGCTTCTTCAAGTAACAGAGGCATTTTGAAAATCAAATACGACACAACACTGTTGGCACGACAAAAATTTTGACGTAATAATGAAAGGTGACACGCGTGCACAGTCTCTATTCATATTTTGTTTTTCCAAGGCCTATTTGACTCTTAAAAAATTATTGTTAAATTTTTATTTAAAACTTGATGACAAATTAGTTGCTCTCTAAAATGAGTAAACACTGTACTATACCTATATCAATAGGTTTCCTTAAAAAATCAAATTTAATCCAAAACAGGATATTAAAGTAAAGTGTAGCGAGCGAAGGGTTGCATGAGACGAAAGGGGGAATTAAGGGGAATTCTGGCATAAAAACCAGTATATTCTAGATTTTTTACTGGTCAAACCATAGACGTCCGCTAAAACCAAAAATAAAGGTTTATTCCTCAAGGGTTGTATATTTCGCAGTGTGCATATTCCCCTACATGGTTTAAGGATTCTTTGTACTTTACAGGCTGCTTGTTTATATTTTATTCAAAGGATATTTTGGCTAATACAGAAAGTTTAAATTAGCAATTTTGAAGTATTTCTTATGGAAATTTGGGTTAAAAAGGCATCATAACTTCAAGTTTTTAAATAACCTGGTATTTTTTAAATGAAACACCCTGTATTTTATTTTCGTAATCGCTAGAGCCTGTTCTCCTGATTTCAAATATATAGTATGTATATGTATATATAATGTGTATTGTTGTTATGGTTATTCTTGTTAATTTTCAAAAATAAATTAGATATAAATCTATGAGGTGGTATCCCGTCCTGTTGCAATATTATTCAAAGAAAATCAATGTTATAATTGTTTCGCAATGAACCTTAAATTTTAACCACCCTGTACATTTTATGCCAAGATTAAAGATTTTTTTTTAGATTTGCTGATCTTTTTGCTATACAATAGCCAGACTAGGAGCGTTGGGATTATTTCATCGCCATGCACTTGCCACATAATTACAAGTGCAGAAATCTCAAAAACTAGACTTGGGTAAAGCATATTCCCTAAAATGTACTCAGAAAGGAATGGGAAATCCAAAAGTATAATATTTTTTATTTTTATTTTTATTTATTTATTACTGACCTCGAAACAGATAAATCTGGTAATGAGGCCTATACAGTGCGTCCATAAAGTCTTGCACAAATTCATTTAAAATTCAGGTATTTACTTTTTAAAAACGCTCGGACACGTCAATTAGTACTTTTGTTTGTGCATTTTTTAACGTAAAATGTTTTTATACAGGGTGTCGCACGTATGAGGTATGAGGTCATCAATAAATGTGTTTAAAATAAATTTTCAAACGTCATTATTTCGGAAACCGTGATTTTCAGAGGTGTTAAGTGTTCATCATAGAATTCAAAATTGATATAATATACAGGGTGTTCCATTAAAAAAAAACCTTGATGACCTCATACCTCATACGTGCGACACCCTGTATAAAAACATTTTACGTTAAAAAATGCGCAAACAAAAGTACTAATTGACGTGTCCGAGCGTTTTTAAAAAAAGTAAGCCCCTGAATTTTAAATGAATTTGTGCAAGACTTTATGGACGCAGTGTATATATAATAACAATACATTTTTAACAAATTCTTAAAAATTAATAAAAAAAAAATACTTATATAATTACCCCACAGACGCGTTTCGCCGTATAATAGCTCGTCAGGGAGGCTATAGAATCCGACGAAAGAAGGCAACACCAGAGTCTACTTGACTATAAAAGGTGGATGATGAACGACAGAGGTAGCTTAAGACGGACAACATATCGTGGCGAGATCAAATGCATCACCTGTCCCAATCTAACAAGAATCAGTCGGAAAAGAAAATAAACCGCCGTAAACCGAATAGGTTTTTAATTTCTCTGCTCCTGGCAGCGACTCCTATAATTTAATGACCAGCTCGTTTACTCTTTGCACGAGTTTCCATCTCCTTTCCGACTAATTCTTGTTAGATTGCGCCATTTGCCGTTCATCAAAAAATACCACGCCACATTTAAAAAACTAAAGTTGGGAGCTAACCTCAACTAACCCTCGGTATAGGACCTTCCCAGTATGGTATACATCTGAAATAATCGAATATGAAAGCGTATCAGCAAACCATTGCGAGCAGCAGCTCACAGGTCACCCTGGACTACTTACAGCATAATGCTGTCATTAAAGCATTAAAAAACTGGAAAAACAGACAAGGTGCCTTGCTTCATTGTTAAAGACTGTGCTGTCACATTCTCAAAACCATATCATCAGTCGCTCAAAACGAGCATCTTTCCAGATAATAGGAAGGAAGCAAGAGTAACCCCAGTTTTCAAAAAGGGAGATGGAAGTAATATAGCCAATTGTTTCAATATCATCTCCATTTGCAAAGATTTTCGACATGGCTTTATATGAGAGCATCTTTAATCAAATAAAAGAAGATATTTCACTTTAACAACACGGTTTCTACACCAATCAGCACAGTCAGCAACCTAGCATGCTTTACACAATACGTTGGACAAGCCCTGCACAATCAAAATCAAGTTGACACAATGTACACAGATTTCTCCAAGACCTTCGATCGGGTGGATTACTCGATCTTATTACAAAAATTAGATAAACTAGCGTTTAGTACACCCCTTTTATCGTTTTTTAATTCTTCTCTTAAAGGACGTCGCCAATACGTTGAACTCCGAGGTCACACATCTGGCAACTTTAAAGCTACAAGTGGGGCACCACAGGGTAGTTGCTCCCCTCTTGTTCTCAATATTTATTAACGATATATCCAATAATATTTCTAGCAATGTCCTTCTCTTTGCTGACGACCGTAAATTATTTAAAGTGATCCACAATCTGACTGACTGATTTTCCCTACAAAATGATCTAAATAAGTTACAGGACTGGTGTATAAATAGTAATTTGCCACTCAATGTTAACAAATGCTTTACAATGACTTTTACAAATAAAGCGAATACTATTCGGTTTAAATATTCCATTGACAATAACGCTATAAATAGTAGTGATGTATGAAAATTATTTAGCTAGACAACATCAAGTAAGAATCCGAAACACCTTGAGTGATTCTTGCTCTATCAAGATTGGAGTCCCGCAGGGAACTGTACTGGGACCAATTATTTTCAACCTATATATTAAGTCAATTGCGGACCTGGAAATAAACGGGACAATTTTCTCATACGCGGACGACACTGTTATGCTTTCGGAGGGCCATACATGACAGGAAACTACGAAAAACGCACAGGATGGTCTTGATGAGTACAAATTGTCATTGAATGTTAAAAAAAGCAACTATACTGCTTTCAGTAAAACAGAAGTAAACCGCCCACCCTTTTCTTTCATTAGGATCAATAATTTAACTGAGAAAATTTATGGGGTCACTAATACTAAGTATCTTGGTGTTGTGATTGACCAGTATCTAAAATGGGACTTGCATAGCATATACCTAACTCAAAAATTGAAATATTTAATTTACAAGTTTTATACTATAAGACAAATGCTTGGTAGGAGTATCTTAATAACTTTATATCAGAGTCTGGTGGAGTCGATCCTACGATATGGAATACTGGTTTGGGGTAATATGTATAATAGCTCTTTAAGGCCTCTTCAGGTAATACAAAATAGAATATTAAAGATCATTTTTAAAACGGAATTCTTATACCCAACTCAATTATTATATAATAAGACTATATTAAATTTAAGAACATTATATTTTAATACAGTATGTTGCTACATACATAAACAGGATAAATTTAAAAGTGCTGTGCATCATGAATATGCAACTAGAATAAATAGAAATAATCAATTATTTATACCGAGGTGTTATAGTGAATTTTCCAAAAAATCTATTAAATATTTAGGACCAAAACTATACAATTTATTACCAAACCACATTAAATCAACTAACATCAAAGTTTTTTCTAAATTGGCAAAGTGTTACATAGTAGAACAAAATAGTGATTTTTTCAAGGTACTTTAGGGAAGTATTGTTTAATAATAAATATTATTAACTTGGGGTTTAGATTTATATTTTATTGATACTTAACTGTAGGAAATTTTGTTTGTCAACCATTGTTCAGCCCATACAGGTGTTTTAAACATCTAGGGGTTTACTAATATTATAAACATTATTAATGACTTGTACTATATTTTAATGTAAACAATATGTTCTTTGAATTATTAAATAAATAAATACAAAAATAAATAAACAATTTAAGGACCTTGGGATAAAGTTTGATCCTAAGCTCACCTTCGCGTCTAGTACGCATTTTAAATGAATTTTTAAATGTGCAGACGCTCAAAATATCTATTTTAGTTTTGCTTGTGCTAAGCTTGAATATGGAACAGTTAATATGCAGCCCAATATTCGATAAATACATAAATTATCTAGAAAGAGTTCAAAGAACCTGAAACATCTTGTGTATAAAGAGGATGAAGTGTTCCCACCCAGAGGTGATGGGCAAGGAGTTTTTTCAAAATTTCAATTATCATCACTGATTGAGCGCAGGAATTTTTTACTGGTACAATTTTTGTTTAAAGTATGCCGATCCTATATTGATTGCCCTTTATTATTGTCTGAAATTAACTTTCATGTTCCATCCCGCCAAGTGAACCCCCCCCCCCCCCCCCCGTATTCCATTTATCCACTCCCTCCACAAATTTCTTACTTAAAACACCACACTTTCAGTAAATGCAGCTTTTTAATAACACATGCCATGACGTTGATGTGTATGGCCTATCTGCAGCCCAGTTTAAACTAAATATCTGCATAGGCATAGGTAATCGAAATTGATTTAGTAGTGTTTTATATTAATGTATATTTTTTTAGTTATTTATATCTTATATTAAGTCACATTGTCTTATAATTGGAATTTATTTTCCGTTAGACAATAATAGTATATTATTAACCAAGGTTTAGACAGCCATCATTATTGCCCGAGCGGCGAGTTTAAATCACGAGGAGCGAAGCGACGAGGGATTTAAGACGCGAGGGCTATAATAAGCTGTCTAAACCGTGGTTAATATATTATTTTTTCCACTACTACAAACTTTAATATGACATTAATCTTTATAGTATTAATAATTATAAAAAATTATAGGTAGGTATAAGTATATTTTTTAATCAAGTTACCTGCGCTTTGGAATTGGCAAAATATTTTGTTGTTTTGTCAGGTGGCTTTGTCAATGTCAATTTGTGTTCATTTGTGTCATCAGATTTCACGAGTTTTGCGTTTTTTTTTTTTAAATTAGCGAAGAAAATGTTAGTGATAATATTATGTGTACACCTCCCGAATTAAGGATGGAAGCAGAAAAAATGTTGATTGTATCGATATTTTACAATATCAAGTAATCTAATATGTATCGATAATTATCTGGTTGCCTAACCACAATGAATTGATGTTGTAGAATTAAAAAATCAAGTTACCTGCGTTCAAACAAAATTCGGTTAAGGTCAAAGATCGGTCAATAATGGATTTCAATGGCTTATTATTGACCATGGTCAATAATGACTTATAAGGTAGAGAAAAACGATTTCTAGCGTTAATAATCGGTCAATAATGGCGATGTTATAGGTTAGTAGTGGAAAAACATTATTATTATTATTATTATTCGAATGTGACAGAAACAAGTCAATATTTTATTTAAAGAAAACATACCAACAAACCGAAAACTCCAAAGTTTAAACAAAACATTTTCAGTAGTTCTCCCAAAAGTTCTAATGCATGCTCGTCGTGCATCACCCTGTATATTCGATCCAAGAACCAGAATATTTTTGCGTTACTCTTACCTATTTAAATACTCTTTGAACGTTCCTAACAAATTGGGTTTAATAAACTGAACCATGCACCAATACTCCTTGAGATTATTCTGTAAAGGAGTACCGGTAAGAACGATCCTCCTCAGCGTTTTTATCCTGTTCATCGCTATGCTGAGATGTGTCTTCTCATTCTTAAGGAGATGACCTTCATCGCACACTACAAGATCCGGTCCTTAAAAAAATATTAACATTAGTTAAAAAGCAAGTAAAGTCCGCTTATAATGAACTGGTTTACACAGCGAACTTCCGGTTAAAACTAACCAATGCAATTTTTTACTGGTAATAACAATACATTTGTGTTTTTTATACAAATCAAATCAAATCCTT
The DNA here is from genome assembly GCA_963920685.1 of Polydrusus tereticollis. Classification (NCBI taxonomy): domain Eukaryota; kingdom Metazoa; phylum Arthropoda; class Insecta; order Coleoptera; family Curculionidae; genus Polydrusus; species Polydrusus tereticollis. The sequence continues at coordinate 168,174,975 of OY987326.1, read as the reverse complement.
TATTGGTGCTAATGTTACTTACACTACACTGGTCAAAAAAAGTAAATATAATAACACTAAGTCCATTAAAATTATTACAACAAATTAAAATAGAAAATTTATAACAATGTAAAATTTAAAATTTCGGCACGAAGTCTTAGCTTTAACTTGACATTTAAAAGAAAACTTTGGAGGCTCGTGGTTAATTTGACAGGGTGGTCAAAGCACAGCAGACAGCTTGACGCTCGTGCGTACGACCGTATTGCCAATATTGTATTTCAATATAATATATTCAATTTCGTGTGCACCGACACTTGTAATTAACCTAAACAAAATGTTCATAATTTTGGCCTTAGGAGGCATTTCTCGATATATGTTTATAGAGAAAAATATTATTATTTTTGGACGTAGATTGCGCCCTGTAACTATGGCACCTTAATTTCCGGACACCCTGTAACTATACAGGGTGATTTATATTTGCATGCTAATATATGAGGGATGATTTTAAGGAAAAAAAGGTCATATCAATGGATAGGTCAGCAGCCGCTTTATTTTTGAGATATAGCGTGTTGGATAAATGTTTTCTTCTTTAAATGCTTTATATATTATATTTTAATTTTAGTAGATACTAACTAGGCATAAAAACACATTGCTTTAATAGAAAATATTTGTAGCCAAGTGTTGACGCTAATGCAAGGATTAACTAAAAATTTCTAGTGCACCGTAATATAATCTTTGGGTTAAACCCACTGAACTCCCACCAGTAGAAAAACGAATCTAGTCGCCCAGCAATCTAAAAATGCAGTGGAATTAAAGTTAATCACGAACTAAGTTTAACTTTCGGGTTATGTATTACTATTAATATTATTATTACTAGAGTTATAACCAGTCGGTGCACTTGGCTATTGGTGTGCTTCTACCAGTGGCGGCTGCACTATCATATCTTTTGATATTTTTGCAGACAAAAATGATACGCCACTGTTTTTCTTAAAATAAATTATATTTTCATAATTACGCCCCTTATCACTGAGCAAATATGGACACTAGACGTTTTTTCGTGGGATAAACGGCTTTCTATTAAAAAATAAATGCTATTTATTTGCATAACGCTATGCACCTATAGAATTTTCGGCGAGTAAACCTGCTAGATACGTAACATGTCATATGACAAAAGTCATATTCTAGCTATTTACTTTTTAGTAGGAATAATATTGGCAGCAATACAATGGCAGACAGCCGTTTAGGGACAGAGCTGGATTTTAAAAATTTAATAAAATATGTTATTTTCCATAATTACAACACTTAAAATGAATAAATAATAACAAAGTCCAAAAATCCTTACCGGCAACACAATAGTACGACGAAAATAACTTGTTTTTTAGAATTAAATTAAGTTTCAAAGCACAAAAAAATTATAAAAACGAATTGAAGTTGACAAATCAAAACATTCAAAACAATGTCAAGGCCTGACCTGCCTTGTAATCCTATAATGGTTTTGTTTTAGTGTATCATCAATATGTGTCTCTCTCTAACATGTATTTAACTTAACACGAAGAAACATGAGAGATATATATGATTTATCTATTAAAAGTTAATTGGCATGCAATTATAAATCACCCTGTATAATGTATTTATCTATAATAAACACAAACAGCGACTCTTTACCTGGATCAACCAATCCTTCTTGAAACGACTGTCTTAACTTCTTGGAGATAGCTTTGTTGTCGGGATTACTTAAAGTCCTAAACATATTATAACCTATGATAAGCACTCCACCGTTTTCGAACCATTCTCTCACTATGTAGTTTCTTTCGTGATTGACAGAAGACGTCTTACATGACACAAGTTCATAAACCTAAAATAAATACATTTTTTTTTCCAAATTTTTGGGAAAACCAACCTGTCGCGGTCTCGAACAAATATCTATTAGTAACACGTTCTTTTGTCAATGAATATTGAGATTGCCTATAATTAATGTTACTCTGTCAAGTAATGTCCGAAATTATACAAAACAATTATAAAGAAAATAAAAATGTATTAGAGAAAAGATATCAAAAAGTGTTGATCAAATTTCAGCTTGGTGTGCAGGTGTGTCATTAAAACCTGGGCATTTTTAAATTGACACGTACACAAGTAAAGCAAGTCGGCGGCGGTAACCAACGTTCTCGCATTTACCGAAAAGAAAATTTAGTTTAATTCTGCTTTTGAAAGCGCCAGTTAGTATAGATAAGGAGGAATCTATCTGCAATATTTCAAAAAATCCCTATTTGGGGCAAGTCGCATATCAACGAAATGTAATTGGCAAATATTGGAGGGAAATAAGCGCTGAAATTAAACAAAAAGCCTCATATATTGGAAGAATCTTTAAATTTTGCAATTAAGCGAAAAAACTACTTCCACTGTGGTACATTATAAGAGCATGTATATCATCGCGCTTTGGTTTAAAATCTTCCAAATTGAAATCTGGTCATATGAGATCAGGATACGCCATGTTTGCCATCCCCAATCAACGATTATTTTACTCGATCTGGTCGAGTGAGGTATTAAATTGAATGTAGTGAATTCCTAATTAAGAATATCTAACTTTGCCGGCTCTACTCAACGTGCAAATAGGCGGCAAACTGATTTTAATTTAGAAGTACCCATGTGTCAACTAACCTTTTAGTCTGGCTGACAACAAATAGCTCTTACTTATTTTACTACTACTAAAAGATTAATTCAGGTTCACAGGCTTAATTCAAAATTAAAATAACTTAACCGTCTATTTGCCCATTGATTAGAGTCAACGAAAGTTAGATATTTATTTATTTATTTTTTTTTTAATAATAATTTATTATTGACCTCAAAACAGTTTACAATAAAACTGGCACCGAGGCCTACAAATTGTATGGTATAATTATTAACATTCAAATAAAGTTATTCCGAAAGGCAAAAAAATGTAGTTTATATTTCTTTATCCTGCCACTTAAATGTCTATACTCTATTTTCCTTTATATATTTCTTAATATTGCACGTCAGTTTCTTGGTATTTCCATGGAGTATTCTTTGTGGAATCCTATTATATTCCTGTATACTTCTATATATTGGTGAGTCCTGTCCCTTTTTAGTTCTAGCATATGAATTTCTTAATTCATGGTTTGTTCTTGTGTTGTATGTGTAGAATTGTCTGTTATTTTGTAGTTTTACACTGGTTTTAAGTTTATTATTTTGTATATCATGTATTAGTTTGGTTTGTTCAAATACTTTCAATTGATTTATTTTCAGGTATGTCCCTTTTTTATATATTTCCTCACTGGGCGTGTAGTAATTCATCCCGAATATCACTTTAATCGCTTTGTTTTGTAGTCTTTGGAGCTGATTCAACTGTCTAGTACATGTATTTCCCCAGCAGGGCATTAGGTATCGCATATGTGGCTCTATAAAACTATTGTAGAGAAGCTGTCCAGATTTTTTATTGAGTTGGTGAGCACATCTTCTAATAGAGCCCAACATAGGAACTATTTTGTTTATCACACCATTTACGTGGTTTTTCCAGGATAGATTATCTGTGATAGTTAGTCCAAGGTATTTATATTCAGTAACTCTTTTGATATTTGTTTCATTAATTTTGATTTGGGGATTGCACGGTGGTTTACTTTTCTGCCTAATAACCATAAATACTGTTTTCTGGACGTTTAAAGAAAGTTTATTGTAACACAGCCAGTTAAAATACTTTACTAGATCACTATTGACAGTTTCTTCAAGTTGTTTTTCACTTTCTCCAGAATATATTAGCACTGTGTCATCTGCAAATTTGAAATATTTTTCTGTCAGGTTGGTGACTTTCAGATTGTGCACGTATAACAAGTATAACAGTGGTCCGAGAACAGATCCCTGTGGGACACCTGTATTTAGTATCTGTTCTTCGCTATGTTCCCCATTTATTGCAGTGTAGTGTTTTCTACCGCTTGAGTATGTTTTCAGTAGTCTATGGCATGTTCCTTGAAAGCCCATTTTGTATAGCTTGTTCATCAAAAGTTCAATATTCACTGTGTCAAATGCCTTCTGTAGATCAACAAATAATTATATTATTGAATCAGTTTTCTTTTAACAGATTTAAGCTATAGCCTCAACTTTTGTTTCCTTGGTGACTTAGAAGACAAATGTAGTGAAGTTTGAGTTAAAGTTGATGTAGATAACAGTATTTCCCCAACAACAAAACTTTTAGCCTTTTGATCGTCAATATACATAATATGGAATTCGCGACCTTTACTTTGAGACCAAATCGCTATAATTGTTTAATAAAAAAAAATGCTCCTTTGAGGGCGGCAAAATGGAGCACCAAGTTTATTGGGGGTGGCAAATAACCAAATTTCAATTTGGGCGATTTTTCACCAAAGCGCAATGACCCATGACTTCCACACTGTCGGCTCTCCTATTATTTATTAGCTGAAACTTTGGGAAATTGTGGGTTATCTGATGCTGATGAACCTTAGGTATCCGATAAAGTGATTTTATGCATTTTTTAATAAGATTTCCAAAAAGTTGTTTACTAATACTATTGTATAAAATATAAAACATAGACACTAAGTCTCGGCCTACGTCAACAACAAGTAATATTATATAGTTGGTGAGTGTGCATATTAAAAAAAAATTCCTACTATACTTACAAGGTGTGAACAAAAAACATTTTTGATATTCTAAGTTTTGATCCTTTCATCTATACAGTGTGGACATAAAGTAAGGAACAAATTCATTATTTAATTATCTAAAAACATTTCGTAAAAATCCTCGGATATAATAATTTTTTAATTGCGCATATTTTGACTTATAAATTTATTATATAGAGTAACTCATGTAGTAGATGTGACATTATCGACGATTTTTTTTAAATGGAAACCCCTATATTTTAGTTCAGATCTGTAATCTCCAAGAACAGCTGATTTCAAAAACATAACACACTTAGGGTCTAAAATTGATAGTTTCGTAGCTACAGGGTAAAAAAAAATATTTTTTTTTTAAGTATTTTTAATTGAAAAAAATTTGAAAAAATGAAATAAGCTATTTAATTAAGTGTTGAAATTGTCCTCCTTCTTGTGCCTGGCAGTACCCCAAGCGATCAATAAACTCTTGTTGGACTTTTATTATGGTGTCTTCTGAAATATTCCTGCATTCTATTGTTATTCGATTTTTTAAATCGTCAATATTGGCAGGTCTTATTTTATAAACAACATTTTTCAGGTGACCCCACAAGAAGTCCAGTGGTGTAAGGTCTGGAGACCTAGGCGGCCATTTAATAGGCCCACGTCTTCCAATCCACCTGTTCGGAAAAACTTTATTGTGGAGGTGCGCTTGTTAGTACCACAAATTTTCATCTAGAATTTCAGGATTATTTCTACTCGGTTATAAGTTAACTAGCGCAGGGAGAAGAAAGTCTTGAAGAAACTGAAGGTAATTTAGCCCGTTTACATTGTTGTCAAAAAAATATGACCCAATAATTTTGTTTTTCACTATACCCGCCCAAACATTAATTTTTTGAAGATATTGAGTATGATGCTCACGCATCCACCTGGGATTTTCTTGTGCCCAATACCTACAGTTTTGCCGGTTTACTTCACCATTTAATTTAAAAGTAGATTCATCCGAAAATAGGATATTTTCAACAAACAAAGGATCTGCGTTACATCTTTCCATTAATATTTAACAAAACTCCATCTTACGATCTGGATCATCTTCATTTAACTCATGAACCAATCGGATTTTAAACGGGTGCCATTTTTCTACCGTTATTAGGTTATGAACGGTCATTGCAGCCGCCTCATGATCTATGCCAATCTGGCGGACGCTGTTATGGGGATCTTCTTCTATAGCCAAAAAAATATTAAATTTCTTATCATCCGGAATAGCTGGACGGCGTTTCCTGGGAAGATCTTCCACAGAACCCGTTTCTCGAAATTTTGTTTGTCTAGTGATTGGTCTTTCTGGGTACTTAGCGTTGAACAAAATGCAAACTTCTTGTTGGGTACGAATCCTATCACCATATCCAATCATCATAAGAATTTCTATTCTTTGTGTGGGAGATAAACGCATAGTAACTAAATATTAAAATTAATTTTATTATTTCTACTAAACTTACTAGAAAAATTCAATATGATGACAGCATGTTATTATCTAAATACCATAGTAACATAACAGCAAATAAGCCTACTTAAAAAAAAACATAACAGCAAATAAGCCTACTTTTAAAAACTAATTTAATTTAAATTTATTCCTTACTTTATGTACACACTGTAGATACCGCTATTCGTCGAATAATGTATATGAAAACAATTGTCGACACAATTGAAACTATATCAATTATTTTGAGAATAAAGATATTCGGACGTGAAAGCACCGGGCCTAAACAAATTATACAAATAAATATTTTATATGCAGTGAAACCTTTAAAAAAAATCCCTCGTACATTATAATCTTTTTACCTTTCAAGCTTTAAGTCTACGTGCAGCAACTTACCAAGAATAATTGTTTTTTGAGAAATTAATAATAAAAAAGTTTACCATATGGATTGAGAATATTGCCGGTCACTGTACCTACCTCGAATTCATTTTTTGGTAACCATTTTTTAAACTCGCTCTTCCAATTTAGGACGGTGTTCACTGGGCATACAACCATAATCTTTTCCACTTTTGTTTCACGGCTATTCATTAGTAAAGCATGCGAAAGGGCTATAACCTAAAATTAAATTGTTTTTTGGATTTTTTTAGTACGTTGGATCAAGTAGTAAAAGTAAACAAACTTGACAATATATTTTTTTCCATTTTTAAATTCTTATAATAATTAATTTTGACTTTAAAACTGTTTATTTGAATACATCCTATATTACACTCACCGACATAAAACTCGGGACAACCAAAATTTAGATCAAATATAATGTATAATAACTTTTTCTTCCATAGTCCGATTTCAATATTTTTTTTTCAAAATTTAGATAATTGTTTCGGTTTTAATTAATTTTATTCAATTTTCAAAAATACAGTTTACATGTTGAAATATACAGGAAAATAAAAAAGTAAATTTTTTCTCTTAAGTTTGTAACTCTGTAGAGTAATTTTGCAATGTAAACTACACTGGATATATAGGTGTTCTTGTAAATTTCGTATTATTTTGATGCTTATACAACTTTAAATTTTTTTTAAAACTTTATTTTGTTTAATCTAGTAAAAAATCTAAAGAACATGAAATAAAGTATATAATTACAGTAATAATTTTCTTTTTAAGGATTATTTAGGTTAGCTCTCTTTAATTTACAAATTTTGTACAATATTCAAACATCTTATTTCTTTGCACAAAACTCTTAAATTTAAATAATTAGATCAGGTCTCCAGATAACGACTTAAAACACTTTGTAGACAACGATATAATTTTCTTACCTGTAATGTTTTGCCCAAACCCATACAATGTGCCAAAATGCACCCAGATCCTTTGTCCTTCTTCAATCTCGCCAACGACTCGAAACAGGCGTCCCACATGAACTTAACGCCGTGCACTTGATGAGGTTTGAGCTGTTTGACCAATTTTTTCGTTACGCTCAGCAGAGGTTTATCGGTCTTCTCGTCAAAATCGAGAACCACTTTGTCGACAGTCGCGTCAGCTTTTAGTTCGAATATTTGGTTGTACTAAAATATTGAGCAATTAACAAAAACAAAGTACTTCTAGGGCGTGTGTGTCCCTTTGATACCTGACCTAAATTACTAAGTATAGGCTTATTCCAACCAGCAGTCCGGAACTAGATTTTAATCACAAATAGAGTCTACCAGATGAATATTGCTTGTAGACCCCAGGATGCCTTGTTAAGTATTACAATTGTTGATTCTATTTGACAGTTTGAAAATGGCAGGGACTGATGGTTGGATCAGACCTATAGTGTATCCTACAATGGAACCCTTTCGGATGGCGAAAGATAAACTTGATCAGTTAAAAAAAAAGAACGTTCCATTTGAAAGTTTAAATTAACTGAATTTGTCAAATCAATCGATATAATGAATTGAAAAGACAGTAGTATGGATATGTACCATGCATCTTAAGGTACTTATAGTATAAATTATGTTTACCTAAGTTGAATGCATTTTCTAAACGAGTCCCTTAAAATTATTTAAATATCAGAAAAAAAATAATTATTTGGCAACGCTATAAGCAAATTTAAAAACCCAAAAATGACTATAATATATCCTTGAAGCTTGAGTGAACGTGTAAAGTAAATATACTTTTAAAACTCAACTAATAGAAAGGTGGTGGCAATATTGGGTTTATGATTAGTTTGTCGCCGACAGCAGCATGAAATGAAGTATTTAATAAAACGAACGGATCAAAGTAGGTGTTGAGCGTGCTACTATATCATTAGTTTGTTTCTGCAATTGTTATAACATGTTCGTTTATCAATGCTAATAACAAATTTTTGATTTGCAGCCCTCTGCGTTTCTTCTTTCAAACTTGTAAACAAAGCTCTATTAAGTAATTTGTTCGTTATTATACCCTGGAGTAGAAAATCGTAGTTGCAGAAAGAAGTGTGTTGCTGCTTTTTAGAAATATCGTTACATTTGGGTAAATAACTATATTAACGGGAATAAGGGTTTTCTTTTAAATCGAAAATTAATGTTAATTTGGCATGGGTTGTATTTAAAATAAAGCTAGATTAATTCTGCATTAAACTCCCATCCCCGATTTAATGCAGAGGGTAAGCTAAAAATATACTCAAGGAAATTAAGTTGTTTTCAAAAATAATTTTGGGTTAATAGCGTAAAACAACAAACACAACCAAACATACCTTTTTCTGCTTTTCTGAAATTCTTGCTTTTCTTTCTTTTTCATCTTGTTCTGCCTTCCTCGTCGTACTTGACAACGAATCTCGATCTATCATCTAAAAAGAAACACATTTGGTTGTTCCAGTATTTTATTTAAGGGGTATATAAATTCTAACGTTTATGTACTAAAAAGTATCTAAAAAAATAAACAATCAGCGCATATGTTTGGACGTTTTTGAGAATACTTCCTAGATTTAGCAGTATTTTCAAAGGATATGCGTGCGTTACAAATTGCGCTGGTGTTTCGCGCCACTGCACCGACTCTGTGACTTATAGAAAAGGTGATAGTAGACCACTGAACTCCCTACAGTAGAAAAACGAAACTAATGGCCGAGCAATCTAAAAATGTCCCCGGTATGCACCTTGAAAATTCCTTGCGCGGAAGCTTTACTTATGCGCAGTATGTCGGATTTCTATGTTTTGATATTCCCCTAAAATCGGCAATTGCAGCAAATTCTCTGCGGCCAAATATACATGATGCAAGCAAACGAGTTTAGCCGAAAGTGGTCGATCGAAACTGCTTACGATCGGCGCTATGAATATCTGGACGCGTTCCTTCTGCGCCCAGCCAGATTAGTCCGAGAGCGAATGCCTTGACGTGTATACACAGTTTAAAACGATTAAGCGGAAGCGAGGGATATTATTTGATGGAGGAGGGGCGCGCGGCCATGCGGCCTTAGAGAGAAGCCGCTACTGCATGCATCCATATAAGATGTAATCATATCAACCTCTTTTGACGGCAGACTACCCCAGACGTCTTGCATACTACCAATGGTTTATCTAATTTAATGAGTGACGACCTATTAAACATAACATTTCTTTCTGCGAAGCGTGGTCTTATCTTTTTCGGGGTACATCAATTCTCAAAATATGAGGATATGTATGGTCCACTATCAGTTCGCATATTATACAAAAAATTGCTGTTTGGGTGGCAGGTTCACGCAGAAGAATAAATGATCCCATTTTTTTTTAATTTTACCGTCAATGCAGAGGTACAGAAACAACATCTTGAGTAAATCTGTTCGATATCTACACGACGATGAACTTCAGTATGACTATTTTCAGTAGGAGGATGCAACAGCACATACGACACGAAACACTATAGTTTTCGGTACATTGTTCAAGTTCTTACAAATTAAGAATCGTTGAAGAATGTGCAACCATAACGCCAGAAATGTCGTAAAATGCTTTTGAGAGCATGAGGACCTTAGATATTTTCAACAATTAAGTTAATTTGCCTTTTAGCTGTTATTAAAAATCGAGATAAAACGTTATTAGTCTTTTAATTTGAATTTTTAGAGTTGTAGTTTATTATTTTACCTCTAGAGTTATTTCATGACTACCTGTGGATCTTGATATCTCAGAATAATAATTATTAATATTAGTCTTCCGCGAGGTCTTCCGGAGCACAAACGAAAGCGTATGCGAACATATGCGGAATATTTGCATATTAAAGGAGAATCCAGTGGAATTTTTGCGTCGTTTTGTAATAAGGACGAAACTTGGACTCCTCACTATATGCCAAACAAAAAAACAACAATCAACCGGCTCCGAAAAATGCGAAATGGAGTCGGCATTTTGAGAGAGAATTTACCTGAGCGACTACCGCAGGGGAAAAACCATTACTGGCGTATACTACGCATCTCTGTTGACCAGACAGGGCAGCAATCGCGGAGAACAGTCACAGAATAGGCAAAAAATAGGTGTACAGACGGGAGATGTGGCATGTAGCGTCATCTCGTGCCATTCACGGATACTTTTAAGTCCCTTTCCTTTTCGTTAAACCCTAAGTCTTGCTGATGAGCCGTTATACGGCAAAACGCGTCCAAGGATTGGGTCTGACGGTAATGAACCGGGACGACTAAAGATAACTTCTCCAAGTTTGTTTAAAAAAAAAAGATGTTTTACAACCACAACGCACTGGTCCATTCAAGCCGTGCCGCTTAGAAAATTTTACCAAAATTCGCTTTAAACTTTTGGCACTTTCCGAATTCCATCTGATACCGAAACTCAAAACTTTCCCGGCTGAACAAAAATGTAGCTGCAATTAAGAAGTCTAGATGGACAACTATTTCGGGGGCCCTGAAAACCACTTCAGAGAAGAAATTGGGAACCTGGAGAAATGTTAGACCAAGTGTGCTCAATTTCGTGATTAGGTGGAAAAATAGAGTACCTAAGACACAAAATTCAGATTGTGTTTTTCATATCGAACCAACCTCGTACTTCGAGGTTTTTAAGCAAATGTTTTGATTTGAGAAATTATTCTAAAAAATATTTTAAGGTCTGTTACTTACTTTCCTAAGATTCTTTCTAGTCGATTTATCGTCTTCATCGCTACTGCTGTCCTTTACTCTTTTAATCCTTTTTCTTGTTGGATTCCTAAAATAACATTTTTTTATTACTGAACGTCTTAAGGCGGGGCCAGAATAAACGCACTGCTCCGCGCTGCGCCTTAAGCCGCATTCATACGATGCCAATTGTCGGGGCAATAATTCTGGACAACTGTCCCCAAAAATGTTGCGAGGCAGTTACTGGTCAGTCAACTTAAATACGACTTGTTCACACAAGGAATGTAAAATAATGCATTGCGAGACGAGAAATAGCCGAGTGTGCAGCGTCCGTGATGTCCCGGGAGAAAATTAACCGAACTTTTGAGGGAATTTACTGCTGAACCCTGTGAAGTCCTAGTGCAGAAGCGGTAGTGGACGAGGAAATGACTTTTGACGAATACCGTACGCGTATGCTCAGCTCGTACGTGCTGAAGTATAAAGGCCCCTTTAGATTTGAACGACAACCCTCGCAAAATCGTGCCAATTGTTTCTGTTATTTATTATTTAATTTGTCAGATACAATATTTAATTCCCTGTGTAGTCTATTTTGCTTATAGGTTTTGCATAACAGATTTTTGAACGGATTGTGACTGAAAGAGTGACGGATGTGCTTGGTAGAGCTCTGTGTTTTGAGCAGCATGGGTTCCTGAAGGGCCGCTCTACGGTCTCTAATTTACTTTTTTATACTGAGTATCTGTCGGAGGCTTTGGAGAGGAGGTGTCAGGTGGATGCTGTTTACACTGACTTCTCCAAGGCCTTCGATAGAGTTAATCACGGTGTTTTATTGGCCAAGCTTGCGGCATATGGGATATCCGGTAGTTTTTTTGATTGGTTGCGGGATTATTTGACTGATAGGAAGCAGGTTGTCTCGATCAATAATGTATGTTCAATCGTGGTGAAGGCCTCATCTGGAGTGCCTCAAGGAGGACACCTTTCCCCACTTCTGTTTAATCTTTTTGTAAATGACTTGTCTACTTGTATTCTAAATTCTAATTTCCTTTTATATGCTGATGACCTTAAAATTTTTAAATGCGTTGAAACTCTGGAGGACTGCTTGTTGATGCAGCAGGACTTGGACAGGTTTGGCCAGTGGTGTCTTTTGAATGACCTAACTTTGAATGTTAACAAATGTAGCATTATGCAGTTTTACAGAATACAGGGTCCCATCATTTTCAACTACAGTGTGAACTCTACTTTATTGAATAGGAGTAAGAGTGTTAAAGATCTTGGTGTCATGTTTGACCGTAAATTATCATTTAATCTTCATATTGAAAATATCTGTAATAAGGGATTGAAGATGTTGGGATTTTTGTCTCGCTCGTTGAGTGAGTTTAATAATATCTATTGTTTTAAAGTGCTATATTGTTCAATTGTCCGCTCTGTCCTGGATTATGCTTGTCCTATATGGAACCCTTTCTACAATAAATATATAGACATGCTGGAGAAAATTCAGAGACGATTTCTGAGGATTATTAATTATAAATTGAGGATTCCAATTGAACAGCTCGATTACAAACAACTTACGCTGATCTTAAACCTTGACTCACTTGAGAATAGAAGATTTTTATTTGATGTTAATGTATTGTATAAAATATTAAATAACAACATTGATTGCCCATCTTTACTGGAGCGAATACATTTTCGTGTCCCTCAAAGAGATACAAGAAGTTTGGATCTCTTCTTCATCCCCTACCATCGAACAAATCATGGATTGGCTTCCCCTATATCGAGAATGAGTGGACGAATGAATCAGCTAAATCTGGATGTTTTTAATTTGACCCTAAACCAGTTCAGGAGATTATCTAGATCCTTATTATAAGTATGTGATCTGAACAGTTTGCCATCTTGTGTTATATGTTTTGAGTCTGCCTAATATTTGAATGTATATGGAGCACTCTTATTGATTTTTTTATTCATACAGTTATGTAAGTGTATTGTGTAAGTCGAGGCTTAAATTTTGTTATCCGAGTAGCTATGTATGGAATAGATTAGAATTTCATTGTAAATTACACTTTTAGCATAGCATTGTAATAATTGTATAGTGTATGTCCTTTTAAGTCATCGATTATTGTTAAACTTTATAGATTAACTTATTATAAGTATATTGTAATTGGCAAGTCCGTTTAATAAATAAATAAATACGTCTTGTAATAAATTATTTTTATTTAAGAAAAGTTCGTCAAAGTGCGTTCCCACATCAAACTGTATTGAAAACGAAACAAAACACAAAACAAAAAGGTAAAATTCTTATTTTGGGAGATAACTTGGCTTCCGATTTTAGACATATGTTAGACAGGCATTTAAATGTAGACTTTGATGTAACAGCGGTAGTTAAACAAAATGCGTTACTTGATGACATCATAATGAGTATTCTGGACTTTACCAAGAACTTTACAAAAGAGGATTATGTGATCGTAATAGGTGGTACGGTAAATATTTTAAAGGGTATACGAATTAAAGAAGATTCAATACAAAAACTTCAGTCTACTGGTAAGATTACAAACTTGATACTTTTTTCTGTGCCATTGTGGAACAATAACAGACTTCTTAATAATTTCATTAATGAACATAATAAAATGATGTATGATAGTATTTGTGCTGTAAATAAAAATGTTCAATTTTTACATTTTAATGCTATTATAGGTTCTTCGAGTTTTGTTTTTTGATTTGATGATTTGTGTGTAAAGTACAGTGGAAAATTTAGAGTAGTAAAAGCATTACAAAGTTTGTTGATGGCCAGAGGCAGTATAGATATAATTAAAAATTGTTGTTTTACAAATAATGATAATATGAATATTACTGTAACTGGGAACGGAACTGTTGATTCTTCTATAAGAACGGATTCTTTTTTAGAAGTGCCCACATAATGTTATTAAATTCTCAAAGCTTGCCTTCAAAATTTGGTGAAATACATAATTTTGTAATAATTGCATCTCCACTACTCGTGTGCTTAACAGAGACAAGGCTTACAGAAGATATTAAAGATTTCGAAATTAACATTCAGGGATATCAAATTATTAGGGTAGATAGTGAAAACAGATATACTGGAGGTGTAGCGATTTACATTAAAGAATGTGTTGATTTGATAAGAGTGGAAAAATATCAATATCAAAAAAATTACTGGTTTGTTGTTATTAAAATTAAAGTTTTTGGAAAAAGTGTTCTTGTGGGCAACTTGTATCATTCTCCTAGTTCCAGTGACTCTGAGTTTTTGGATTTTTTTGAGCATTGGTGTGAGGATTTAACTGATAATGAGTACCCAGTCCTAATAATGGGGGATTTTAACCTCAATTGGCTGTCACAGACTGGTTATTCAGCAAAACTTAAAAGAATTGTTAATGATTCTGGTTTTCAACAAATAGTTGAGGATGTTACGCATCCCACTGAACACGGAGGAAGTATAATCGATCTAGTTGTCTCTAACAGAAAAGATATTTTTGAATGTTTAGTATGCGAGACACCGCGTATTAGTGATCATTTTATTGTTGGCATAAATATTCAGTCTGGTGATTATTGCAAAAACAAGTTAATTGTAAACACAAAGGGTAGGATCGATTATAAAAGGGCGAGTGAGGGATTGTCGAGTGTTAGGTGGGATTATAGAGAGAGGAGTGATATAAATCATAAATATACTGTATTCTATGACAATATCATGAACGTTTTAAATAGTGTGGCTCCTAAAGTAGATAAAATAATAAAACCTAAATATAAAGAATGGTTCAATGATAGGGTAGCAAGCGCAATCAAAGACAGGGATAATAGTTACAAAAATTTTAAAACAATGAATTCAAACAATAACAGAGAAGAGTATAAAAAAAAATAGAAACAGGGTTGTTAATGTTATTAGGGAGGAAAAGAAGACTATGAGGCCAAAATTGATTCATCAAAGAATAATTCTAAAAAAAATGTGGCAAACTTTAGGTCAGTTAGTTACAAACAAAAAGAAAAACAAATTTGATAAGCTGGAGATTAATGATAGGGTGCTTACTACTTCTAGGGACATGGCTGAAAACCTAAATGAGTATTTTGTAGAGAGCATAAATAACATTGTAAGGGATATTGACAAAAGTAATCTAGGATCAGAATCAGTGGACGGTGAACAATATACTGAACAAAAGTTGAACTCATTTCGTCTAATTACGTTTAAAGAATTAAGGGATATTGTAATGTCATTGCCTAATAAGGGGAGTCCAGATGACATAACTTCAGAATTTTTAAAAAATACTTATAATAATATTGAACAACCACTTTTGAATTTTATTAACACTTCTTTAGAAATTGGCAAGGTGCCTTCGTTATTAAAGATCTCCACTATTGTTCCAATTCAGAAAGTAAAGGGTTCAGTCAGGGCAGATGATTTCAGACCCATAAATATGCTTGCAACAATTGAAAAGATTCTGGAAAAGGTAGTATATAATCAACTAGTAGAATTTATAACTTCAAACAATATTCTTACAATTAATCAGTCAGGATTTCGAAAAAATCATAGTTGCGAAACTTCAATTCAGAATGTTCTTTATGATTGGAAATATCTATTGGATGACAGTTACGCCGTGGGGGCGGTTTTTCTAGATTTACAGCGTGCGTTTGAAACCATAGATAGGGAAATATTAATAAAAAGAATTACAAAAATATGGTATAATTCATCAAGCTCTGGATTGGATTATAGATTATCTGGAGGACAGAAAGCAGGTAACTAAAATTAACAATGACAAGTCAGGAGAGGTCATAAATGGAATCGGCGTACCACAGGGAAGTACTCTTGGGCCGTTATTATTTTTGCTCTACATTAATGACATAACAACAATAATTAAGACTTGTTTGATACACTTGTTTGCTGACGACACATTAATATATATTTTTTTTTTAAAGATTTAAATCACTTGATAAATAGCATTAATTTAGAATTAAGTCGCTTGTATGAATGGTTCAATAAAAATTCACTTAAACTAAACATTAAAAAAACAAAATTTATGTTGATAGGTAATAGTAAATTTCAAAGTGAATTCGATCAACTTAATTTTAATGTAAACATAGGCAGTAATGTTATAGAAAGTGTTAAGAAAACTAAATATCTGGGGTTTATTGTTGATAGCGGTCTGAGTTTCAAGGAGCATGTATTATATATTATTGATAAGATAACGAAAAGTGTCAATTTCCTTTCTAGAGTATCAACATCTTTGACTCAGTGGACAAAGATTACGGTGTTTAATACTTTAATCTTGTCTCATTTAATTTTTAGTTCCTCAGTACTCTATTTGGCAAACAAGAACGAGATTAATAGACTCCAAAAGTTACAGAATAGAGCGATGCGTATCATCCTTGGGGAAAGAAAGTCCACACCAATAACAAATATGCTGAATAGATTGAACTAGCTCTGTGTTGAGAAATTTCTTAAATACCAAACAATGATTCTTATATTCAAAATTAGAAATGGGTTGACACCTAATTACTTAACTCAAAAGCTTCTCACTAATGAGTCAGTTCATTCATACCCAACAAGAAACAAAGAAAACTTTCATGTCACGACAAAGAATAAGAGTAGCACAGAAAATTCGGTTTATCATAAGGGTTTAATCGCTTTCAACTCTTTACCTTTGGACATAAGAAATATAGGACACCTTAACCGATTTAAAATTGCATTAAAACAACATCTTCAGGGAGAATGATACAATTCAACGAATTACAATTCAATGAATTTTAAATAATGGCTTTTATTTGGTGTCTGGACCATATTTTTTAAATATTCTGTAGGGAATGAATGTTGAGTGGGCACATTTTATTTTATTTTTTATTTTTTATTTTATAATATGATTTTATTGTGTAATTTTATATTGTGTAGTTTTAAATTGACAGCACAAAAAAATCAGATACCCATAAGCGATAGTATGTAATGTAGTGTTGACTTTTATAAAATGTAGTGTTTACTTTGTAAATTTAATTTGTTGTACACAGTGTATTAGCCAATGAGTGCTAAATAAAGGATTATTAATTAAGATGAAATTGTACTTCATTTTAGGTATTTTCATAAAATAAAGATCTGAGCTGAACCAACAACTGTAGGAGTTGTTGGCTGAACCCAGATTAGTCTTACTTCGTTTCTTCATCATCGGTTTCTTCATCCTTGTCGTCCTTTTCTGAACTGCTACTGCTATCAGAACTTGACGATTTATCTTTATAGTTTTCATCGCTACGCTTGCCTTTCTTTTTCTTTTTTTCATTTTCTTGATCTTCATCAGAGTCCGAATCTGATAGGACTGCCGCTTTCTTCATGCGCTTCTTTGCTTTTCTATAAAAATATATATTTATTTTAATGCATACATATGAACAATGGTTGCCTTCCAGGTTTCAATGAGACAGATAATATTTGCATTGCAAGTAGAACGTCTAGTGAGAGGTCCAAACGTACATAACACTACAAAAATTCAATACATAATATGGGGGAATGACGGAACGGTCGTAGACTTAACCGATTTTGTTCTTTAAACTTTTTATAGCACCCCGCATCAATGAATTTTCCTTTACCCATATACAGGGTGCCGTATTTGGGTGACAAAGTTATACACAGCGCACCATACATATAACCATACATAGTACAGGGTGTCCAGAAAATACGTGTACAACGTTTGACGACAGACTCCTGACGTCAAAATAGGTCGATCTAAGCCGACTTAGTTATATCCAAAATTGTCTCGTTTAGCCGGTAAAGGGCGTTAAAAACTTGTAAAAATATTAGTTTTTCCTAAATTACGTGAAAACCTGCAAATCGATTTTAATGAGTTTTAGTATGTAGACTAATACTATAGAATGACGTTTTCTAGTAGTATAGTCACCGGCTGTAAATAAGTGGAAGTGTTATAAAAGTGATATAATACGTCAACATTTCTCCTGATTTTTTATATCAACGGCGTTATGACAACCCAGACATTTTTGTCGAGTGACTGGATGTATTTGGAAGCTATTTTACCTCTTCAATATTTTTCGTTGAATGAGATGTTTTGCCAGAAAAAAAATATTTACAATTACCTGCATACATCAATTATAACAGTAATAATAAAACAAAGTACAACAAAGTTGGAAGTATGTATTAAAAATATTGTAAGAAACTAAGTCAAACGAAAACATTACTTAAGCAAATGTGTAAAATAACCGCCATCTTGCTGAATACACTTATTAACACTCCTTAAAAAATGATATTGGACCCTATTTAATGTCTCGGGGTTATTAAAATGGTTGCCTGCATTTAAAATCATGGCGAGTGTTTACCGGAGTCTTGTAAGCTTCTGTTTTAATAGCGCCCCACAAAAAGAAGTCACACATATTTAACTCCGGAGAACGTGGTGGCCATTTTACTGGTGCATCATTGCCCCTTCCAATCCATCGGTTGGGATATTGATGGTGTAAGTATTGTGGAACGGCAACGAAAAATGGGGCGAGGCTCCATCATGCATATACCACATTTCCCTCCGAAGTAAAAGGGGCAAATTTTCCAGAAGAATTGGTAATGTGTCTTGCAAAAAATTTAAATAAATATTTCCATCTAACCTGTCTGGAATAACAATAGGACCAATAAGGTAGCGATTAATAATACCTGCCCAAATATTTAATTTAAACTGATGCTGATGATGTGCAACTTTAATGGCATGTGGATTTTCATCGGAATAAATATGTTCGTTGTGCAGATTGGTTACTCCAGATCTTGTAAAGCACGCCTCTTCAGTAAACAATATTTTTCTAGAAAAACTTGGATCACGGATTCTTTTGTTTCTAATAAATTGACAAAATGTAAGCCGCATGGGGGGATCAGTCGGTAAAAGTTCCTGGACTTTTTGCACGTGATATGGATGTAACAACTGTTCTTTTAAAACCTCATTGACAATCGTTTTAGGAACATGTAACTCACGTTCTACGCGACGGGTACTGGTACTTGGTTCTTTTTCAACTCTTTCCAGAATGTTCCCTTCGGTTTTCACAGTTCGAGTTGTTCGCATACGACCCTTGCCTTCAAATTTTTTCTCAAAGCTGCCCGTTTCCCGAAGAGGACGCTCGATATTGGCAAATGTTTGGTGGTTTGGTATTCGACGGTTAGGAAATCTCTCCATGTAAACCCTAACACTCTGACGCCCATTTCCTTGACAAAACCCGTATACCAGGAGCATGTCAACCTTCTTAGAGTTCGTATAATTTTCCATGTTTAATGGTAAAATTAACTTGTAATTCAAGAATGTTGATCGTATACTTTAGTCAATTTCATAGACTGGTGACAATTTGTCAATAATTGTCAAATTATTAAATACCATAGCAACAAGGTCACTAAAAAAATTATTGTTACAGGTAATTTGATTTTTTTTTTAATTTTATTACTAATGTTAAAAATTGATGTATGCAGGTAATTGTAAATATTTTTTTTTCTGGCAAAACAGCTCATCCAACAAAAAATATTGAAGAGGAAAAATAGCTTCCAAATACATCCAGTCACTCGACAAAAATATCTGGGTTGTCATAACGCCGTTGATATAAAAAATTAGGAGAAATGTTGACGTATTATATCACTTTTATAACACTTCCACTTATTTACAGCCGGTGACTATACTATTAGAGGACGTCATTTTATAGTATCAGTCTACATACTAAAAATCATTAAAATCGATTAGCAGGTTTTCACGTAATTTAGGAAAAACCAATATTTTTACAAATTTTTGACGCCCTTTACCGGCTAAACGAGACAATTTTGGATATAACTAAGTCGGCTTAGATCGACCTATTTTGACGTCAGAAGTCTGTCGTCAAACGTTGTACACATATTTTCCGGACACCCTGTATAGGTTCTACTATACAGGGTGTTTTGTAATTGAATGTCAATATTTAAGGGGGCAATTTTTGTGTTCATTTTAAAAAGAAAACTTCATATGAACGTATGTCCTAAACGTCTTTATTTTTGATATACAGGGTGGTAAAGTTTTCAAAAATAAATAGTTTTTTAATTATATCTGTAATACCTCTTTAGATATTTTAATGAAATTTGGCAGACATGTACTATGTATCAAGATGCATTATTTACCGTACAACAATTTTTTTTATTTCCACCAGTGGCGTTCGTACGGAATTTCACCTGCCTATTTTGGCACACATTAATATAACGCTACTGATTTCTCGTAAAAATAAATTTATTACTAAAATCCCCAATCATTTCTAAACAAATTTGATCTCTTGAATTTTTTGAATCCGATGCACGGTTTTTGCTTAAAAAAATAAAAACCTTCTCTCTGCATGATCATAACAATATCGGTAATATGACAATATCACCATGCACAGAAATAGATTTTATTTAATAGATCAAGTTTGCTTAGAAATGAAAAAGGATCTCAAAAATTATTATTGTAGTAGGCTGTGTCTGTAAGAGTTATTAATTCTGTTGTCAGGGCGATTGTCATTATTTTGTTTGACAGTTTATCAATATTTAAATTCGGTTTTTCGTGTCTTATTAATTTGGTGTTTAAAATATCCGAGTATTGTTATTTTGAAAGATAATGGTCGGGTTTACTAATGAGGAGTTGGCAGATATGCATTACATGTATGGTTTGGCTGATGGCAGTTCGCCGGAAGCTAGGCGATTGTATCAAGTTCCCTAATAGAGTCATACCAGATAGGCGAACATTTGCAAATGTACATAGAAGGTTGACTGAAACAGGTACTTTTATGGCAAATAATCAATTAAAAGGATCCCATCGGACTGTAAGAACTCCAGAAATTGAAGAAGCAATTTTAAATTATATTGATAATAATCCTGACATAAGTACTAGAAAAATTGGACATAATCTAAATATCTCGCACGTCCTGGTTTGGAAAATTTTAAACGATTTTTTATTGTACCCGTATCATATTCAGCGGGTCCAAGCGTTACTTCCCCGAGACTTTCCCTTGCGTGTTAATTTTTGTCAGTGGTTTTTGGAGAAAATTGCGCATAATCCCTTGTTTGACCATGAAATAATGTTTACAGATGAAGCTAACTTTCCCAGAAACGCAATCAGAAATTTTCACAATAACCATATTTGGGCCGACGAAAACCCCCACGCAGTTGTAGAATATAACCAGCAAGAACAGTTTTCGGTAAATGTCTGGGGTGGAATTGTTGGAAATTATTTAATTGGACCTTTTTTCCTACCAGAAAGGCTAAATGGCCATAATTATCGCCGGTTTCTAGAGGAGGATTTGCCCATATTGCTAGAAGAAGTACCAATTTTAATAAGAAACAGAATATGGTTCATGCATGATGGTGCGCCCGCTCACTTTAGTGTTGTAGCAAGAGAATATTTAAATCAAACATTTAATAACCGATGGGTTGGTCGTGGCGGTCCTCAACCATGGCCGCCTAGGTCCCCAGATTTAAATAGTTTGGACTTTTTCTTATAGGGGCATCTTAAAAGTCTGGTTTACCGCACCCCAGTAAACACTTTAGAAGAGCTGGAAGATCGTATAAGAGCTTCCTTCGATTTAATAAGAAATACTGAAGGTATACTTCAAAGAGTGCGCGACAATATGAGGAAGAGCTGAAGCGTGGAGGGCATTTTCAACAACTTACCTAGTTTCTATGTATGTTCTTTTTTTTCATAAAGGTTGTTGTTGATTTATTAACAGACGATCCTTATTCATTTCTAAGCAAACTTGATCTAAGAAATAAAATCTATTTCTGTGCATGGTGATGTTGTCATATTAACGATATTGTTATGATCATGCAGAGAAAAGGTTTTTAATTTTTTTAAGCGAAAATCGTGCATCGGATTGAAAAAATTCAAGAAATCAAATTTGTTTAGAAATGATTGGGGATTTTAGGAATAAATTTATTTTTACGAGAAATCAGTAGCGTTACATTAATGTCTGCCAAAATAGGCAGGTGAAATTCCGTACAAACGCCACTGGTGGAAATAAAAAAAATTGTTGTACGGTAAATAATGTAAATAATGTCTGCCAAATTTCATTAAAATATCTAAAGTGGTATTACAGATATTATTAAAAAATTATTTATTTTTGAAAACTTTACCACCCTGTATATTAAAAATAAAGACGTTTAGGACATACGTTCATATGAAGTTTTCTTTTTAAAATGAACACAAAAATCGCCCCCT
Organism: Polydrusus tereticollis; assembly: GCA_963920685.1. NCBI lineage: Eukaryota > Metazoa > Arthropoda > Insecta > Coleoptera > Curculionidae > Polydrusus > Polydrusus tereticollis. The sequence goes on along the minus strand of OY987326.1, from coordinate 168,152,700 downwards.
TAATTATTGACATTCAATTACAAAACACCCTGTATAAGATATAAAAAAAAAGTTTTTACAAAAGTTGTAAGGCATAAGTAAATATTAATTCTAAAATTGTTTTGAATAATACAGGGTGGTTTAAAAAAATAGAACATTAAACCCTATATCTTACAATATTTTTGGATTCTACATAAAATTACAACTATTTTTTAATAAGTGCACAATAAGTCTAAACTTAATAGTTTCCGAGACATCGGCTTTTGAAAAGTGATATTTTTGAACTATGACATCTTCTAGCTTTCTAACGAAGATATACGTCTTTAAATCAGGTTTAGTGTAATTTTGGAGTATTTGTATTTTGCAACCATACAAAAATGTTTCTACCTTTAAAAGACAATGTATTATCACAGAATATGCTTCAGAATATGTTATTACAGGTCCACGAGAATATTTTAATTTAAACAATAAAATTACTTGCGGATCATTAATTTTCACATATTCATATGAATATATTAACTTTAGGAGAGGATGGGAAAAACCAGGTACAAATATTAAAAAAACAGTGAACATTTATTACCGCCTTTTTTACAAATAGTAATAATGAAATACAAGTAAACTATTTTAAAATAGTTAATGTACAAATTAATAATCCACCTGACATTGTAAATAGTTGAAATGATTATTTTTCTAAATAGGAGGGTATATTGTTGATTGTTCTCTTATGCTATAAAATGATGTCACAGAGTAGAATAGATACTGAATTAACCAACAGAAATTAAATAATGGAAATCATATTCGACTTAAAATGGTCATGATGAAGTAACGATTAAGGAACTCATCAATTTGCAAGAAACTCTGGTAGAAATCCTAAAATAATTAATTAATAACGTATTTTAAAATGGTCTCTTTCCCGAAGACTAAAAAATTAGTAAAATTAGCACGATATTTAAATCTGGGAGCAAACAGTGTATAAGCAACTACAGACCAATATCTGTACTGTAAGTGTTTTCTCCAAAATTGTAGAAAAATTAATTAAAAGCCGAATGTTATCACATATACAGAAAAATATAGAAGATGAGTATGAATATGGTTTCCAAAAAAAAGCAGTACCTTATGCACAACGGTGGACTTTGTGAATTATATCTCTAGAGCCTTGGATAATGGGAAGATTGTTGTTGTTGTTTATGTAAATTTGAGAGAGTTTTGATGTGGTTTTGGATATTTTGTTGAGGAAAATATGGAAAAATTACAAGAAACTAAAATTGGTATACGAAAATGCTTTTTGATAAATTTCAAACTCAGTTTTACTATTTTAAATCGCTTTTGCAAAATTTTAATTTTTCCAGTTGGGAATTGAGTAGATACGGCATCGCGTTTGAGTTTAGGAATTTTCAAAGTTACAATTAGTTTCGCCGGTATTTCAATCCGTTGCTGTAAAACAATTTATTAGGTTTGCTTTAGCAAACTGTAATTCAGAGACCCTACAGAACTTGGATAGAGTAAAAGTGAATAAACCTTACCCATTTATTAGACCCACAAGAATATCACACAATTAATTAATGAATGACAATGAATTAACCGTTTCATTCACTCGCGCACGAGAAAATAATAACTGACATGCGATCAGGCGACACCTCCACCCAATATCAAGTCCTTGTATTATCGGTATTATTGGCATGAACTACCAACTAATGGCTAAAAGGTTCCCATCTCTTTGCGACTTAATAAAAACGGTAAAAGATACTTTCTCGTACGAAATATTGATCGATATTTAGAAAGTTAAGTTGTCAACATTAAAATAGGTTGTTAAATATGTAAGATTATAAATTTTAAAAATTTGTTACCCTCAATAATAACGATGTAATTTGTCTTACCTTACTAATTCAGAATTGGTTTTGTCTTTCTTTTTCGAATATTTGACAAAATCATCATCGCTGTCGCTGCTATCTATTTTTTCCGTTAAAAGCTTATCATTTTTCCACTTTTTTCCTTTCTTCTTCTTGTCGTCGTCCTCATCGGAACTTTCCTTTTCTCTAGCCTAAAAAAAAATTGGTTAAATAAATGTAATCTTAAAAATTTCAAATAATAAGTGAAAGAGTACAGGGTAGCCAACTAAGCTATTTCTTTGCCTTTTTAAAATGCCTTTATTACTGTATTACATAACAATAGCACCTGACCTACACGTATTTTGAAGATTTTCTTTTCACATAAGCAGCCCTATGATCAAACACACAACTTATAACGTACAGTTTCCATGACAACAACCGAGAAAACCCTACTTGTTAATTTTTCACTGTGGTTGAAAAACAGTTAATTTTGAAGTTAGCGTCGTTAACTTGTGTGTTCGATCATAGGGCTGATTATTGGTTAGGAGTCTATCACAGGTTTAAGAGCGTTTGGCGATATCTCTTTTTGTTCTCAATATACTAATATATATTATACTCTCGGGAGCCTATAGGGGAAATCACTCTAATTTGTCATAGAAAAAAAATCCTAAAGTGCCCCTTAACGGAGATACAGAGCCCGAAAGGGGTACTCAATGAATACAGCTTTATTATGCCCCATTCGAGTCCCGTTTTCGATACTGTCTACCATTTTGGAGTTTTGCTGCAGCATAAAAAGCAATTTAATTTTTCTCTTACAAAAAAAAGCAATAATAGAAAATGCTTCGAGTATGACATCATGTAGGCCGCTATCTAGAAAACTTAATATACTTTTTTAGATGTTTTAATTTTGAATACATAATTACAATTTAAAATGATATTTTCAAAAAAGAAGTGATTTACAGGGTTATTTTTTATATTTGGATACCCACCTACAGGGGTTAATATAAGTGACAGAAAAAAACTTTTAATACAAAAGTTGCATACTTTTTCCCGTCATATCTTTTAGACTTATTAAAAAAATCATACGAGCATCACAAGTTAAAAAACAAATGAAGTTTTATTTTTTTAAATGAAACACCCTATATATATCCACCAGGGGAAAGATCTCTTTCTCCTGATTTCAAAAATATATAACATATCAACATTTAATTTAGTCGTTTGTGAAATATTTGAGTTTTGATAAATTGAATTGATTATTATCGAGTTGGCGTTCCGCATACTTCAACGTATAATTATAATATTCCAATATAATTCACAATCATAATACAAGACATTGTGATAACTTTCAGAGTATTAAAGTTCGGTCAAATTTTGGTAAAAAATCAATCTTACATGATGGAATAACAATTTATAACGTATTGTCGGAAAGCCTTAAAAGTATAAAAGATATTAAAAAATTTAAAATCAAACTCAAAAAACAAATTCTGGAAGGATATTAATATTAAAAGTTATTAGATAATGACTGGGAAGTTGTTAGATGTTTATTTATTTATTATTTATTATTTTAAAAATATTATACTTACTCATTTTGTCTATTCCCTGTAATGAACTTGATAAGTTAGTTGGGAATAAAGTTAAAGTTATAAGTAAAAAAAACGTGACATATTTGTCTGTTTACTTTAAATTGAAACATTCAGTAAGGAAAATGGGATATTCGCAAGAAGGCAAACTTCAATTAGTACGTCTTTTCTATTCTAATAACAACCGAATAGCTGTAGTTCAACAGCAATATCGTCGAATTAATCCTGGACGACGGGTACCATCGACTAACACAACCAAACGCATTATCCAGCGATTTAATGAATCCAAAAATCTCGGTCGAAAAAAGAGAACGGTTGTTAGAAATGACGAAGAAGACTTAAATATTTTACTATCCTTTGGAGGTAACAGTATTCTCTTGCATTCTAATAATTATAAATAAAATAAATTAGAAATCATATTTTAGAAAATCCTGAAAGTTCGATCTCAACGGTTACATTATTGTCAAGAAATATTAAGGCATATAGCAGAAGATCCCGAGTTCTTAACAAAAATTATTTTCACTGATGAAGCTACGTTCACGACGGCGGGGATGTTTAATAGAAAAAACAAACACTATTGGGCAAGTGAAAACCCACATAAAATTCAACCAGTCAAAATACAGGGACGAGGTCAGTTCATGTGTGGTGCGGCTTGTTGAACAACCAAGTAATTGGACCTATTATTTTTGATGGGTATCTAACGGGCAATTGATATTTAGATTTCATTCAAAATATTATTGAAAACTATTTAGAAGAACTTCCAGTTCGGCAATACAATAACCTTGTTTGGCAACAAAATGGGGCACCACCCCATAATATCGTTCAGGTTACTGAATACCTAAATGGCAGGAATGGCACACTTCAATGGCCGGCTAATAGCCCGGACCTAAGCCCGTTAGATATTTCTCTGTGGGGATTTATAAAAAACCGTATTTATTACGATAGACCTCAAAATATACGTGTGTTGAGACAAAGAATTAAACAAGAAATATTCATGCTCAATACAGATCACCCAGATTTTACTTCGAACGCGATCCATCACAAAATGAGAGAAAATATTCAAAAATGTGTCAGAAGTCGTGGCGGGTATATAGAAAACATATAGTCATTTACTTTACTTTATATTATTGATATTGAATTATAAAACATAAGTCATTTTTTCTTACTGATTGTTTGAATTTAAAGTAAACAGACAAATATGTCACGTTGAAGTATGCGGAACGCCAACTCGATTATAATCAATTCAATTTATCAAAACTCAAATATTTCACAAACGACTGAATTAAATGTTGATATGTTATATATTTTTGAAATCAGGAGAAAGAGATCTTTGAGTGGAAAATATATAGGGTGTTCCATTTAAAAAATAAAACTTCATTTGTTTTTTAACTTTGTGATGCGCGTATGATTTTTTTAATAAGTCTAAAAGATATGACGGGAAAAATTATGCAACTTTTGTATTAAAAGTTTTTTCTGTCACTTATATTGACCCCTGTAGGTGGGTATCCAAATATAAAAAATAACCCTGTACATAACCATACCATTAGATTTAATCAAAATATTACAGTGGCACAGTCTAGCAGTTCACTAACATCACATTCTGTCTTCCACCAAGGAAAGAACCTATATAACAGAATACCCACACATATCAATAAATTTCAAAATATACTAAAAACGCATCTTGTAAATTCTACAAACTATTCATTAAATGAATTTTTAAATAATCTAGTTCTCTTGATGTAATAATTAGTATCTTGCTGCAGTTTAACTTTAGTTTTAGCCTAGTTTAAGTTTTGTACATAAATTGTACATTATTATTGTTGTAGGTTTAAGTTAATATTGTACAGCATTGTGATGATTATCAATAAAATTTGATTGATTGATTACTTTTGACCAGACATGTATAATTTAATTTTAATATTTTAAATACACTGCTCAAAAAAATTAAAGGAACACTTGGATAACCCTGTAACTTATTAAGTGATAGTTATATACAGATGAACATTTATATTCTGAAAGACACATACTTTCTTCTAATAAATCGATTAATAGAACTTTAAACTAATCCTTTATTCGTAAACTAAGATTAACAATTATAAAAAAAGTGCGAATAACAAAATGAAAAGAAAATTTTTTTTAAAGGCAATGTTCCGCTATCTAAAAACCAATGTGTTTTAGTATCGCGTATGCCCTCCAGCAGCACGAATTACTTCTTGGCATACTTCTCACGAGCCTTCGAATGTCTTCCTGTGGTATACTGTCCCACTCTTCGACTAGGGCTTCTGTTAGTTGCTGAAGGGTTTGAGGTGGATTTGGACGACGTCGAATACGTCTGTCCAATATATCCCATAAGTGTTCAATTGGATTAAGGTCAGGGCTTATCGCTGGCCAATCCATTTTACGAATTTCATGCTCGTTAAGAAAATCTATAGAAATCGTAGCAGTATGAGGCCTTGCATTATCCTGCATGAAAAGAAAATCAGGACCTATACCATATGCTGCAGGAATAACGTGATCTGACAGAATGATATCAATATATCTTGCAGCTGTAAGACTTCCTGGTATCACTACAAGATCGGTTTTTTCCTCCAAACTTATTCCACCCCAGACCATTACCGAACCATCTCCAAATCTGGATACCTCTTGTACAGTAGCAGCGGAGTATCGTTCATTGGGACGTCTGTATACACGCACCCGACCATCACAACGAGTGAGACGAAATCTTGATTCGTCTGTAAAAAGAACTGGTTTCCATTGTCGAAGTTGCCATCCCAAATGATCACGAGCAAAGTTTAATCGCATAGTTTTATGATGTCGAGTTAAAACAGGTTTTCGTACCGGTCTTCTAGGTTTTAAATCTGCTTCTCGTAACCTGTTTCTGACAGTCTGGTCAGAAATGGTTACCTGATGGGCCATCAAAAGTGTACTTTGAAGGTCCTTTGCTGTCGCTATTCGTTTTCGCAAAGAAGAAACTACTAAATATCGGTCCTGAGTTTGTGTAGTTTTTCGCTTTCGACCTTGTCCGGTTCGTCTTTTATATTGTCCAGTCTCTCTATAGCGATCATACACACGTTTGATGACTGACGGACTGCGATTAACATTTCTTGCTACTTGTCGAATTTTTACACCATTTTCAATTAAAGCTATGGCACGAGCGACTTCTATCTCGCTAAGATCTCTCATTTTGATAGATAATGAATTCAACAACTACAAACTGTCATGCCGTTGCCCGGTGAAGCTCTCTAAGCCTGCCTCAACATAAAACCTAAATGTGAATATTTTCATAATCACTTTATTTTTTGTACTTGCTGTGGAAAATTAAACTTATCTCGAATAAATGAGCATAATCACGTTTATTTTTTAACACATCACTAAAATAAGATGCAAATCGATTATGAAAATATAATTTTTATTTGTTAATAACAGCAAGCCAAGAAGTTATAGGGTTATCCAAAAGTGTTCCTTTAATTTTTTTGAGCAGTGTAGATAAAATTACCTGTTTTCGAAGAAAATACATTTTTTGTATAACACGTTATTGAAATAATAAATTAGAATATTACAATAAAACACCAGCCATTGTTATTTTCTTACCAATAAAGTAATGGAGGATTATTCCTATTGTGAATATGCTGTTATGCGTCTAATTGGGCAAGCACTCGGCAATTGTGAGGAGGCGAGAATAATTTATTCTGATACATTTCCAAACAGGCGTTTACCGCACCGAAGAACTTTTGAAAGGGTTGATCGTGACTTAAGAGAAACAGGTAAAAAGTCAAGTGAAATAAAAAAAAGATACTAAAAGCTAGTCATTTGCTAATCCATTTTAGGAAGTTTTTTGCTGCACCGTGATGGAGAAGGGCCTTCAAGAAGAGCAAGGAACCCTCGGTTATAGGAGGAAATTTAGGATGAGATTCCTGAAAATTCCTCTAATAGTGTAAGAAAACTGTCGGTCCAAGTGCATGCCACAAAGTGCGATGTTCATGAGACCTTTCGAGAATAACTGCTACATCCTTATCACGCCCAAAAGGTGCATGCCATGTCTCCCGCTGATTATCCTGCAAGAGTCAACTACGCAAATTGGATTTTGCAACGATTTAGGCAAAATCATAATTTTACTAGTATTGTTCTGTTCACGGACGAAGCCGGTGTCACCCGAGATGGAGTAATAAATTACCAAATTCTATATATTAAGAGAATTCCTAAATGAAAAAACATTGGTGATGGTTTATAGAGCTTTTGTGGAGTCGCTAATACGATAAGGGATAATTGTTTGGGGTGGTACGTACGCCACAATACTTAATAAGTTAAATATAACACAAAAATATATTCTTAAAATTATATTTAAAAAAAATTAAAGATTTCCCACCAACTTATTGTTTTCGAAAGATACTGTAAATATTGATATTGTATTGTATATTGATGTAAGTCGAAACTAAAACGTGTTGATCACAATATTGAAACAAGGACTAAATCTAATAATAAACTGAAATTGCCAAAAAATCTAACAAATGCAAATAAAAAGTTTATAGATTACTTAACACCAAAATCATTTAATTTAATCCCCAAGAACATAACATCAATAACAAACATAAAAACCTTTAGTAAACGGTGTAATCACTATGTTTACCGAAATATAGAAAAGTTTTTATTATTGTTTGATTGAGTCATTTAATCATTGAGGATTGCACGCGTGTTTCAGTAATGTGTGTCACATAGAGGTACATAAATATATATATAAAATACTATAAACATAAGTCTACTTTTAGACCTCGACACAGACGGGTGTTTCGCACCTAGGTGTCTATTATTTAGTTTTGCTATTGATACCAAACCAATTATGTAAATATATTATTTAAGAATAATATGTAAATAAAATATACAAAATTTCAAAAATATTTTTGTTTTATTTCATTTTTTTATGATTTTACGAAATTGTCTGGAAACCCAATTACATGAAACACAGAAGATATTCATGAAAAAAAGGTACTTCTTACTAGGTACCTACATTTTTATTTCAGTGTGTTATATCATCGCTTTAGTCCTTCCTTTAGTGTAATAACCCGGTTAACTGTCAAAATTTATGTGAAGGATATATAATTTGGTCCCCATTTAATCAATGCTAAACTAGGGATTTTGTCGCTTCTCGTTGTTTGCTTTCCCCGGATATAACTATGAGACGTCACTCGGTACCCAGCTAAATATCCGTCGCGACTCGGTCGATTACTAGTAGGTATATTATTTTTTCTGCATTACTCAGTAGAATAGTTAGAAATATTTTCTATTTCATCAAAGATTTTTACCTTTTTGCTATCCCGAGTTTTATCACTTTCCTCTTCGCTGTCAGACAACACTCCATTTACTTTGGGCTCTTTGTCCTGTAAAAAATAATAAAAATAAATATACAGGATGTATCGAAATTAAGGTGGTATACTTTCAGGGCAGAAAAATAATCATTCGAAAAATAATCATATTTCGGAGGTCCCCAAAAGTGGCTTTCTTTAATTATCGCCAAAACTATTCAAAAGAAGAACTTGAGAAATTAAAAATTTATTTTTTACCGCTTCGACTTATAGTGTGGCCCCAGCCTTACGAAAACGACGGGAATATCGGTGAGTTTCCTACATCATCAAATCCCAAATAGACAATTGCAAAGAACTTTTTGTTTCATGGCCATCCAAATTTAGAAATTGATTTTTAATCTTTGGTGTCGCAGCGGAAATTTCTAATCATTTGTTCATAAAAACGGTGCATCCTAGCGGCCGACACCAAGGTGTCACAATTTAGTTTTAAAAAAATATATATATACATTACAGAGTTATAACTAATTTATTCCTATTATGCCCCAAATGTTACCCCCCCTGCCCCAATTTTAACAATTTTGACCTGAAAATTATATTAAGCACATAAAGTTTACTATGATACTAGTATTTCACGTTATATTTATATATTTGGTTTGACGATTATGTATTATGTGTGAATTTTCAGAACTCTTATACATAACTTGCAAGAGCTGGAACAAAAGATTGTTTAAAAGAATGTGCAACCATTACGCCAAAAATACTTTGAAGAGCACAAGGATTTGTCAAATTATGCATCGAACAAGGTGGGGGACCTTTCTAACGGTTACTTTAATTTGCCTTTTTGTTGTCATTAAAAAATGAAATAAAAACGGTATTAATCTTTCATTTCAATCATTATTTTACATATAGAATTAATATCATTTTTGATGTCAGTACGGTATCCAAACTACCCAAAATAAATTGACAAAATTATTCCAAAAGGAAGACATCTTTGAAAAAGATAATTTTTGATATATCAGTATAATACCGATAAAAGAAAACTTCAAGATTAATCCCACAATTAGCTTGGTTTTAATACATTTGTTTCAATTTTAATATCGCTTTCTTATAAAAATTTAATAGTTATCTTATACCGATCATAAACAAATCCTACTTAGAATTAAAAAAATATAATTTAACTAAATCTTAAAAATATATTAATTAAATTAACACGTTCGCGGAATCTGAAGGTGTTGCCAAATTGCCAGTACAATATTTGTGTACAATCTGTCTCTCAGAACCTACAAGTTTCCAGATTTGTGGAAGATAGCACGTATATGCCCCATATTAAAGTCAGGTCAGTCCAATCTTATTACTAACTATCGACCGATTGCATTGCTTTCGAACTTTGCTAAAGTCTTCGAGATGTCTGTATACGAGCGCATTTTCTATCAAATCAAAAATCTAATTTCCTCAGAGCAACATGGTTTTTATCAGCAACGATCTACAGTGACAAATTTAGCATGTTTCACACAATTCATTTATCAATCGTTTCATGATAGGAATCAGGTGGATGCGATCTTCACAGACTTCTCTAAGGCGTTTGACAGATTGGACAATGGCATAACGCTAAGAAAAATGCGGGAGTTGGGCTTTGACGAGGGCTTGGTTCAGTTTTTTAAATCCTATTTGGCAGATCGACATCAATTTGTTGAGTATTCGGGCTACAGATCGGACATATTCGTCGCTACAAGTGGAGCACCGCAGGGCAGTAACCTGGCTCCGCTTATTTTCTCAATATTTATTAATGACATTACAACAAACATAACGAGTGAGAGGCTGCTCTTTGCCGATGACTTCAAGATATTTCGCCAAATTTCAGATCCCAGGGACTGCATTGAACTTCAAAAGGATTTAGACACGATATGCGAGTGGTGTATGAGGAACAAACTACCCCTAAACATAGGTAAATGTAAACAGGTAACATTTTCTTTAAAACCCGATGACTTTTAACTTCCACTATAGATTAGATGGGATGGATTTGGAGAGGTGTGATGGTATTAAGGATTTGGGTGTATATATGGATAAAAAAATGTCGTTTTCCCAACACATTCAAGACACAACCCAATCAGCTTTAAGAGCTCTAGGTTTTCTAATGCGCTCCGCTAAATCATTTCACGATGTGACCTGTTTAAAAGTTTTATACACTGCCCTTGTAAAATCGAAATTAGATTATGCATCTTTAATATGGTCTCCAAATTACAAAATCCATATAGACAAATTGGAGTATGTACAGAGAAGATTCTTGAAGTTTCTGTACCTCAAGATAGATGGTCACTACCCAGTCAGGGGTTTTAACCACGTCACTCTGCTCGAGCGCTTTGATATGAGTTCCTTGGAGGATAATCGAAAATATTTCTCTTTGATATTTCTATTTAAGCTAACTAATAATCTAATAAACTGCCCTAAATTACTTCAGCAGATTAATTTTAATATTCCGGCATATCGCTCTAGACAGCATGATCAGTTCTACCTTAATGTACCATATACAAATGTTGAGAAAAAAGCACCATTATATCAGGCTTGTAACAACTTCAACAACATTGGGGCTGGTTCAGATCTTGATATCTTTGGCAATACCCTCGATACATTTAAGAAAACAGCAGCACGCCTTACTTTGCGTCGAGTTGTTTAATTTCCACTTATTGTTACTACTATACTGTAACATTGTCAAACCATTACAAAAATTTCTTGTTTTTCCTTTTTTAAAACTAGTCTATATATACACACATTTATAATGAATGAAATTGTCATGTACTAATAATGCTCAGTTTGTTGAGTATTTAGTTTTAAGTAGATACCTTTTGGTTTAGTTTGATTGGTTTGATTCTTAGCTTAATTTAGGTATATTAATTACTTTAATACTATGTTGTGGCATTAACTGATAAATTATCTTATCATTAGGTAGGTTTCCTACCTGTTGGATAATAAACGATAAATAAATAAATAAATAAATTTGTATAATTTTTAGATAGATTGGTGAAACAAATTGCTATGGGCTTATCATCATATTTCATGGTTTTATAAAAAAAAAACAAAGACGGCAGTCACCTATAATAGTTATTTATAGTACAAGTGTATTATATTATATAAAGGTCACGCTGGGAAATGGTTAGCCCTTGAGGCCGTAGGCTAATTCCCAAGTGGCTTATATGACTTAACACACGAGTGCCATACAAAATTTGATAGATATTATTAAAAAATAGAAAATTATATTGTATCAATGTAAACTGGAAACCCTGTATTATATTTTAATTGACATATTTTTGAATGACAAATTTGACACGTAAAAGTAGGCTAGGGTGATTTTTGTTGTTATGGAATTGATTAACAACAAAAATTTGAAGGCAATAAATAAAATTATTCTCTTTGCAATTTTCGATGGTAGTTTTTCAAAATATGGAAGAAACTTCAGCCAAAATTCAAAAAGAAGCGAACCTTGCGTGTTCATTTATTATTCCCCACAAGTCAAGAGACACTTATGACAAAGTCTTATATGAATACATATTTTACCACAACCCACCAGTGAGTTTTAATTAAAACCCACTAGTGAGTTATGGTTATAACCCACGTGTGAGTTATAAGCTACTTTATTAGCCTAAAACCGAACTAATAATGTTCACTTTATATGTAAGTGTTGAATAAAATAATTTTATTTATTGCCTTCAAATTTTTATTGTTAATCAATTCCATAACAACAAATATCACCTTAGCCTACTTTTACGTGTCAAATCTGTCATTTAAAAATATGTCAATTATATTTTCGAGGGTAGTTTTTTAAAATATGGAAGAAACTTCAGCCGAAATTCAAAAAGAAGAGAACCTTGCGTGTTCATTTATTATTCCCCACAAGTCAAGAGACACTTATGACAGAGCCTTATATGAATACATATTTTACCACAACCCACCAGTGAGTTATAATCATAACCCACTAGTGAGTTATGGTTATAACCCACGTGTGGGTTATAAGCTACTTTATTAGCCTAAAATCGAACTAATAATGTTCACTTTATATGTAAGTGTTGGATAAATACAATTTTTCTACTACTAGGAGCAAAGCGGCACATGACGGATCAGAACAGAACAGAACTTTTTATTTCTAGTCTTCAAAAATACAAGTAATAATACACAGAGGTTACCAAATGCCGAAGTGTTTATAATAGTGTTACTGTCATAAAGTCGGACGGCATATTTCGCGTTGTTCGTGGACATGTTGAAACATAACTATTACAATTACCTTATCTTTTTCAGTGGATTTCTTATCTGCATCCTTGGCGTTTTCAGATTCTTCGCCTTTCTTATTCTTTCTCTTTTTCTTAGTACTATCTTCCTCGCTGCTTTTGCCTTCTTCACTTGATTTGCCACTCTCTTCTTTATCAGAATTATCATTAATTTGTTCCTGTAAAGATTTTTTAATAATAATTTTTTCAGTTTAACTACAACATGTGCATGCAAAACTTCTGGATTATCCAAAAATTTCAATAGTTGTGTATAAACTTAAAATCGGACAGGTAGCATGTTCGATATGAATAAAGAAAAAATCTAAAAATCACAAAACCATCCCTTGGAAGATGTTTATTTTAGGACGTTCTTTAATTAAGTCAATTAATGAGTAGATGTCACCAAGTTCGCCGTTTGCTTTTTTTAAACGTTGGTCTGTTTTGTCGTTTTAATCCAGCCGTTTGTCGAGGGTCAGGCCCAGATATTTACCTCGAGAAGTAAGTGGGTTGATTTTTAAAAAGACCAATTCAGTGCTAAATCGTCTGTTAAAGCCATTTCGCATATTAGATGTCAGTCTAGTCGTTTGGCGCACCATGCAATGAGCAGGTCTAGGTCACTTATATTTATCACAATAATGAATCCTCACTTTAGGTATTCAATATTTATTGATTGCTTGTAATAATACCGAGATTTAAGGATTACCATTACTACAAAATAAATCTATTGGCACAATCTTCAACTCCAATATGCTTACGCCAGGCTTTTGCTTGTGTGGCATATATCGGTTTATGATATATTATACCACGTCATATCAATCCCCTCCTAAGCGAATCACATAACTCGAAGTAACCGGGCTATGTCGCGAAAATGTAAAAACAGGTGATAAAAGTAATCTTTAAAAGTCATGTAACAATTTCAAAAGTAGTATTTTTGTTGTTAAATTTGAACTTTCTAAACATAGTAATAAAGATGACTAATCAAAAAAAAAGATCAGAAGAGGGGGGTGGTATTAAATAACATACGAAGAGTAGAAATAATTTAAAATAAATTAAAAAATTAAGATATTGTTAACTCTTGCCCCCCTTAAAAAGTTGCATCTCTCAATTTTTTTAAACATTAATAAAGAAAAGTTTGTCCTATGAAGCGTGAATTCTACCGGTCATTCCAAGAGAGGTAGCCGCGTGATAACAACTAGTAACTTATCAAAGCAAACCCTGTAATATTTTGTGATCATACTCACCAAACAAGCTTCTGCAAGCTCATCTTCAATTGGAGCAGCATGATCTGGAAGATCGACTGGAATGTCTTCATCTTCCGTATTCTTATTTCCATTATCAACCATGTCTACTTCGTTGTCCTTGTTTTTCTCATTCCTCGATCGTCCGTCAGCGCTGCTGTCATCGCTGCTATCCTTTTTTGGCTTATCCTTTTTATTTAATTTCAATGTCAGCTTGATTCTTTTCTTGTCTGGCTTATCCGAGTCATCGGAATTTTTTAAAGCAGATCCGTTTCTTCCGCTGCGTGTACGACGAGTGAAATCCATTTTAGTAAGCCTGGTAAGGTAGTTATTTGAAATGTTATTAGCATGCAACACATTTAGACTAAAACTGGCAATTTAAAAGTTGTGCCTATTAGAAAAACATATATTTGCTACGTTTTTAATAGGTAATCTATATCTTAATAAATAAAATAAAAGGGTTTGAAGCGAGAGGAGAGAGCCAGATGATTCGTAAATATCCAGGGTGGTTCATAGGTTCGTTCCGATATTTCAGGTTAGTTCGATTCTGTTATTCTAAGAAAAAATTTAGGAATTTTTACGCGAATTTTCGGTTTAAGAGGTACATGAAACTTGAGTAATCTTACGTTTCCGGCTTCTCTCCTCTCAGACACAATGATTATAATACAACGATTCTCCAATAAAGCACTAACCTGACTAAAACAATTAATACTGAAAAAACTAGCTATAAAAAAAAGTATTTAGAAACAAATTTTCACCAACTTTTTGTTTCTAATATATTGTTTTAGGTACTGTAATAAAACTACGCTAAGGCTTTGTAGTCGCTTCTCATTCACGATTTTCCCATTGCGTCGCAACGGTTCTTCAATCGACATCTCCTTATATAAATAAAACTTGAAAAAAATTATACTTCTCGTTATCAACATGTGAACCTAGTGTTTCTATCCACGAAAACAAGAACTTGCTAACGGCTAAATCTGACAATTCCACCAAACAACACTATAACGTATGTTTCTATTTAAAAACGTGCTAAAGTATATTTAAATTTAATACCATAAGTCAAAACGATAAACCAAACCAAAATCCAGAATTAAATACTCCAGCTTACAAGCGGCTAACACGTCGGCAAAGTACAGATGCAGCAATTCAATTTCGACAGCAATTTCTTATACTGTAAATATTACGTTTGTACTAGTACATTCATGGCCCCGCCTATATTTTAATATATCTCTAATACCTTCACCTAACATCCTAACTGTAAATAAAAAGGGAAGGTATTAAAAAGTAACATTTTTATTTTAGTAGTATTATCTTTGTGTCATCTTAAAATGTCTAATGAAGCACTGGGTATAATTTCCTTTAGTATTACACGTAATTAAGTATAATACCTTTGCAAATATTAAAATACCTTTACATCGTATTAATCAATATGGTAATTACTAGTTAAAAGAAGATAATAAAAAGCGACAATTTCATTTTGTCAGACTTAATTTTATGACATTAATATTACAGCGCAGGTAAAGGTAAAGAAAAAAAACAATTACATCCTGAAAAAGGGGTAGTAAAGACGGAAGAGTAGTAGTAGTAGTAGTAGTAGTAGTAGTAGTAGTAGTAGTAGAAAACATTAGGGGAAACAAACGCAGAGAGAAAAAAAAAAGAAAGTGGTCACCTACTTAGTAACTAATTAACAAATTAACAGAAGATAGGTGGAAATATAAAACCTCCAAATGGTAAAACAGTAGGAAGTGAACCCCAGGTGGTAAGTTCATTTAATGGCTGCCTCAAGGATTCTGGGGGAGGCAAAAATTCGCTTATACCAACTTACACCAATTATCCACACAAACAAAATACACTGATAATTGAACAATGTTCACCGTAACAAGAAAACCAAACTAAATATTGCCACTAACAATGCAAGAACATTGGAAACATAAGTCAGCCATTTACAAACAGAAGAACTAAAATGTATAAAATAGATCAGACTAACTGAAGTAAAGAAAAAGGTGATCTTAAATAGGAAAACTGCTGAAATTATAAAGGAGAAGACAATACATATGGAGGAGTGCTTTAATATCAGCTTACACTATTCTCAAAACATCACCAAGATACAAACTCAAACTGAAGCAAGTGCATACGAATTCTATACAGACATACGAAAGTATAGAAGAAAATAGAACTCAGTATCTTATGGTACTGGGAGAATACAATGATAAACTAGACAAATTTCGGGAGAACCATGTTTGGGATCAGATGGTATTGGTAGACGTAACAACAGAGACCAAATATTAGTAAACAATACGGTAGAACAAGTGAAAATCATGAACAGGTTTATTGTAAAAGGCACATCGTAAATGACTCTGGCAGAGTAAAAAAATGGGATAGATTTTATTACAGCAAATAAGAAGAGTAGGTACCATATAAGTAACAGTTCTCAACTGCTTCCATATGAGTGACCATCTATTAGTAAGAGCAAGAATTAACATTGACATCAAAACGTGAAAAAAATTCCAACTAAACTGGAAAAATCATAAGAAAGACATGCTACAACTAGAAAAAGCAAAATAAAAACTCGAAAAAACCTTATAAAACGCTCACATATTCTGTAGGAGTAGGAGTCAGAGACATAGATCAACCTAACGAACATAATATTGTTGACAATATAAAAAATGCCATTGCCTCATCAATTTACAAGAAGTCATCCAAAACAAAATAATAGTTAAAATTCAGAAAGTACCAAAATAACGATAAAAATCCGAAACGAAAAGAAATATTTCATGTTGAAAGAATAACCCACCAGAAGAATATGAATATGTTTTACCAACCATGACATCTGCCACTGAAAGATGGACAATCACAAACGGACATAAAAAAACGATAGTGGCACAGAGAAGAATGGAAAAGTATATGCTTGATATTAGATTACACGACCCAAACACCAAACAATGGATAAGGTAAAACCTACCAAATTTCACAAAAACGTCACGAAATGTCAAATTGGGGTTCCAATTTTAATTACTGTATAATACACAAGGTTACAGAAATTAAAAGGTAAAGCCTCAAACACACATTGAAGCGGTGAGCAAAGCAGCGATGAAAGCAGAGAACGTCTATGCACGCAATAGAAAGAGTGAGACGGTGCCCCTTATCTTTTAACTGCATGTATTAAGGGTGGGTATTATAAAAAAGGCCAAAGTTAACTTTGATTTTAACTGTTGGGTTAATTTCGCTAAAAAAAATGGAAGTTTTATAAAATCCCTATTAACCTTCCAAGGTAAAAAAAAAACTGGTAAACTGTCATCATAAGTATTCGTTATCTTCAAATATATCATTTTTATATCTCCTGCTAACATTACGAGACCTCAGTTAAAAACACAGACACCAACGAATTCAATTCAAACACGAAAATAAAATTATACGTTACGTCATGTCAACAAACGTCTTCAAAGCCGGCAAAAATCTGTCATTTCTGTACATCAGTTACTTTTAATTGATATCTGCTCCACCCAAGTTACCATTGAGATTTTAAACTTAACTTCAACCAGTGACGTCATTTCACAAGTTAACCTTCGTTCATCTGTCAATTAAGCTCTGTAAGGCTAAGCACATACTGGAGCAGCGAGCAAAGCAGTGACGAGAGCGGGGAGCAGTGCGGTTAGGAGCACGACAACGATGAATGAGTCTAACTGCACATACTGAGGATTTCAAGTTTAGTTTGCATCGATGAGTAGGATGGATTTATTTTTACCAGAGGGTTCACAATAATTGACAAGGAAGGAATATAAACTGCTGGCCACTCGAACTTACCGATAGAGATTTTTAGGCAAAATTTAAAGTTTAATATTTTCAACAGGAATGTAAATTTTTCAACGCCGATTGCAGATTTTGAAAGCTGGTTTTTTTCGGATTAAGCTGCATGACGTATATTTATTGTAGGACCATAGGTTTATTATATACGGGGTGATCAATAATGTCATGCAAAAAATCAAAAAGTTTGTATGAGTGAAATTTCCAAAATAAATTTTTTTGGTCGTTGCAATAGGGTCCGTTACTTAGGTAACATCAATATCTCTAGACGTTTTTGTCAGTTTTTGGATTAAGGACGTTAGGTCTTGTACACACTACTAAACATAAAATGTGGGTAGCAAAATTTTTAAAATGCTATAACTTGACATTGGATGGACGGTTCTTGATGATTTTTGCGGATTTGGAATCCTTATTTCACGTAGATTTTCTACGATCTAAATATTTTATTTGAGGGTGGAAATTTACACATTATACCGGGTCGAAAATATGTACCCCGATGCCCATATTTATGATCGACTGTAATTTCTACGCGACGCGTCAATTTCAAAGTAGGCATTGCAAAAACAAATTTGTTGCTATGGAATTAAAAATAGTTAACATTATTTTAAAAATAACCTGACACATTTCAATGTTATAATTTTGTAAATTTTAATTAATATGAGGCGTTTAACCACGACAGAAAGAGAAAATTGCATTCGACTTCTCAACGAAGGAATGCTAAAAAAGCAAATTGCGCGCATTTACAATGTCAGCCAAAAGACAATTTATAATTTAAACCGTCGCGTCGAAACTACTGGTGATCATAATTATGGGCATGGGGGTGGACATACAAAAAAAATAAACCAAAGAACCCAAAGAATTTTAATTCGAGAAGCTATGGTGAATAGAACAAAGAACTCTAGGAAACTAAATGACTCTTTAAGGCAACAAACTGGGGTGAGAGTTTCGAACAGAACAGTAAGAAGAACATTGAATAAAAACAACTTAAGGTGAGAATTTATTTTTACAAAAACAACATAATGCCAAACATTTTAAATTTTAGAGCCCGTCGCAGAGCAAAATGTGTGTTGTTATTACGACACCATAGAGCGAATAGGCGGGCATGGGCAAATCGGCATGCGAATTGGGGTAATGCAGAGTGGAGCCATTGTTTATTTTCTGACGAAACAAGATTTAATTTGATTCACTCCGATGGCCGAATATTAGTTTGGAGAGGGCCAAATCAGCGGTATTTGGAGGAAAACATGGCCCCTCAAGAGGCATTTGGTGGCGGAGGTGTAACAGTATGGGGAGGTATCATAAGAAATGGTAAAACCGAGCTATTCATTACCAACCAAACTGTTAACGCTAATGTTTATCAGGAGGAAATTTTGCAACCTATTGTTGTTCCTTTTGCTCGAAATTACGGTCCAGAATTTCTATTGGTGGATGACAACGCTCCACCTCATAGAGCGCGAAGGATCACAGAGTTTTTGCAGGCACAGAACATCAATAGGATGGACTGGCCTGCAAAGTCTCCGGATCTTAATGTCATCGAACACGTTTGGTCTTATTTAAAACTTAAAGTAAGATCGCGTGATGTACCCCCTGCAACCTTTGCAACGCTTAATGAGGCCATTCGTGAAGAATGGGAGAATATTCCACAAGATTTTATAAATAATCTTGTGGATACTCTACCAAACAGATGTCGGGAAGTAATACGTCGAGCAGGAGGACCAACAAAATATTAGTTCCTTTTTTTTATAATGCACCTACTTAATTTCGGGTAAATTATTACCAAAGATTAGGTATTTAAAGATAGGACACTTGGCATTTTTCCATTGATATTTGCCGGTTGCTTTTAATGACCTCGTCCTTTTAACACGCTATTGCCAACAAATACCCAATTTCATTTTAAACTCCAAAAATGCAAGGTTGTAATTCCCATCTTTGACGCAGTGGGTTGAAAACAAAAATTAATGGACAAACAATTTATGTTTTTCAGGCCATTTTTTTTTATTAACTAAAAATTACCAATATCAATTATCACTAGGTATCCTTTTCCATACATACCTAATCTTTGTTATTACAGTATATCAGATTTTTTTAGGGATTGCAGTAACCTTTAAATTAGGCTTAGAATTAGAAATTTTGTAAGGATTGACTTTGGGCCGTTGTTAACCAATCTTGTATATTGTAGAATATAATGTAATAAACTTGTTCTTGTCGCTATGTTTTTGTCTATTATCGACCCGGTATAATGTGTAAATTTCCACCCTCAAATAAAATATTTAGATCGTAGAAAATCTACGTGAAATAAGGATTCCAAATCCGCAAAAATCATCAAGAACCGTCCATCCAATGTCAAGTTATAGCATTTTAAAAATTTTGCTACCCACATTTTATGTTTAGTAGTGTGTACAAGACCTAACGTCCTTAATCCAAAAACTGACAAAAACGTCTAGAGATATTGATGTTACCTAAGTAACGGACCCTATTGCAACGACCAAAAAAATTTATTTTGGAAATTTCACTCATACAAACTTTTTGATTTTTTGCATGACATTATTGATCACCCCGTATATAATAAACCTATGGTCCTACAATAAATATACGTCATGCAGCTTAATCCGAAAAAAACCAGCTTTCAAAATCTGCAATCGGCGTTGAAAAATTTACATTCCTGTTGAAAATATTAAACTTTAAATTTTGCCTAAAAATCTCTATCGGTAAGTTCGAGTGGCCAGCAGTTTACATACAAAATGACTAACTAATATCGTCTTCTTGCGGTTTAATGCCTTAGGCGAACCATTCTTCAATAATCTGGAGGAAGTAAGCAGCTTACAACTGGGTCGACTTACTAGGTTTATTAACAGTAGTGGCTGGTTCGACTGAGCTGCCAAGATCTTCTGTATTATACGTCGCCCTAGTTACCAGGGAACTGATACGGATAGGTTTCGAGGATCATGTGTGGTATCACAACGGTCTTTATAGGACTACGTGAGACTGTCTGGATATACCAGAAGTCTGCCAGTATAACCTACCTAACCGTATCATTAAAATAATAAAGTATTGGCACTTGTAGATTTCATTTCCTTTGCCACGGCATACCATAATTTATCCAAAACGTAGCGGTTAATTGTAATGCTGTGAATCCTTTTGGTACCACAGAGCATCTTTTACAAAAATACAACTGATCAACTTTTCTAAATTAATTTTAAAATTAAAGCGATAAGAACAGAGAAATCGAATTTGTTTGATCGCGTCGCTTTGCTCTACTATAGGGAGAAGAAAAGATGTGTTTGTTTTCGTCGCGTTGCTCTCCGCTATCATCCCTGCTTTGCTCGCTGCTCCACTATGTGTTTAGCCCAAGGGTGCGATTATGTTGGAGCTGCGATAAACGATCAGAGGAGCGATACTAGAACTAATGCAAATAATAAAAAGAGCTCCAACAGAAATGAATCCTAACTTACCAAATTGTGTTCATGTACTCGTAAATAATGATGGGCAAAATCGCATGCTCTTAATAATCGGATTTCTTGTATTCGAATGATATTATAAATCGGATTATCAATCGAATGATTACTCGAATAACTACATAGATTATACTCTACGGTACGAACGTCGTAATGCGGTTTTTAATGCAAGGTCGTAGGTTCTCAAGACGATACGAGTGATGCAACGTAAAACACCGATATTAAGAATATTGCATTATAGGTCCATCGAGCGGGCGGCAAACTGCAAAGTTTTTTTGAGAAATTTTATTAGTTATACGAATAATACGCCCAGGGGTGGCATTTCAGATGTTACCCATACAAATGTATTCCAATATTATATTGGCAGAAGAAAAAAAAAAGAGGTTCTAAGGCGTCGAAATCTTAAACGTCGTTTGCATAGATCAGAAAGTGATCCGTTCTTTTTAACGGAAGAACAACTTCTTATTCATGTTTAGATTAACAAAGGGCATAGTTCATCATTGTTTATTAAAGCCTCTTATATCACATTTAAGAAGGAACTGCAATTTTGCTATATAGCCAGTTAAGCAGCGAATTTTAATAAGACTAGCATTCTATTTATCAGGAGAGTACCAAAGATGCTTGGAAGAAAATTTTAAATGACACGGCACAGTCCACAGTATCTAAAATATTTGCACGAGTTACGCCCCTGATAGTACAATATGTGGGTCAAGAATGGATTGTATTTCCCTCGACAAGGGAAACATAAACAGAGTAAAAGAAAGATTGATGGATAAAACGGGATTTCCAGGCGTAATAGGTACCATACACTGTACACATGTAGCAATATGGGCCTCATCAAAACAAAAACATAAATATGTAAACCGGAAGGGATACCGTTAAAAAAATGTACAACTTATAAGTATTTTTAAAAGAGATTAACATTGTTCCATAATTTGTTTAATTCCTAATTGCTTACAAAAAGCTTCTTAAATCCGTGCAAAAAGAATAAGTTTTTTGACATTTGTCATGTTGACATTGAAATTTTCAAAATTACCGCTTTTACCGAGAGCATTTTCGATAGCTGAACGGAATGCTTTGTTAAGACGTGGTCGCTTTAAAGCTATCGCCTTTTAAAACTGAACGGCATGCCAGCCCTCGAGTTAAAAAATCGGTGGTTTGGAATCTATTCCGATTCCAAATACGATGAAATCCGAATCAACTTTCACTACGCCTGCGCCAAGCAGATGCCGAAATCCGAATCCGAAATTATTAGCGATATCGAGTGTTTTGTGTCGTGTCGTTAAATTCGATTCAGACTTTATATTCGATTATTTTCGTTCATGCATCCTGCATCGTATAGTGGCGCACAGATTCCAGCGAATTGATTTTGCAACAGGTTATTTTTCATTCAAATGATCTAATAAATAATCGGATGACGCCGATTATTTGCATAATCGGATTTTCGATTATTTTTAATTCAGATGCGGCCAACACTACTTGTAGTAAACGTCATAAATTGTTAAATTAGTGTCCGAATTTTAATTGCCGTAACTGTATATATACCGGATGTTGGATTGTTAAGTGGTTTTTTGTGCTTTAAACATTTTTATGTGGAGACGATGCAATTTCTAAAAGCTAAGGTTTAAGTTACGATGATGGACCACAGCGAGCACTACTTGTGGCAAAATAATCATGCAACGGCAAAACAGAAGCAACTACTTTTGGCAATGCTAGGACTTCTATTTTTTGTTAATTGCATGCTAAAGCTTTTAAAATCAGTTTTGATGCCAGTTCAGTAGGAAATTATAATTGAAAACTTCCAACAAAATAATGGTAAAGTTTACTAAAAGATAATCTACAAAAAGAAACTGGTCTATAAGAGAAAGACAAAGACAAAAAAATCACGCCTTTCACTTATTATTAAGAATTAGGCCTAAATTCTTCCAAAATCCGGGTTATTTTTTATAAGGTTAGTTATATTCTCTACTTATACAAGTAATTCTTTGATATCTTACAATCTGTTACAATTACAAAAAACCTTTAAATACAATAAGTTTTTATTTCTTTGCCCACTTATAGACCAACCCTTTAAAAGTAGAATTATTTTAATTTTTTAGAAATTAGTTTAATATCCCCAAAACGTTCCTATCTTAGTCTAGCTCATAGAGTTTACGAAATATCCTTTAGTTTAGTTAAGATGCACGGAATTTAAGACATTAAACCCATATTACTGGCCATAAATGTGCAAAGGATATTTTTTAATTATTTTGCCCATGGCATTCTTGATTAAAATAATAAAATTATTAATTTTCGTGTAGCTTTTCATAAAATGTACAATATTTCAAAAACTAAAAGATTTAGGTAGATGACATATTTAACAAAAAATAAAGGCATTTAAAAATACACCTTACCATTTAAAAAAATTGATATAATGCATATTTAAATTAGCGAAATTTGCCAAGTCAACACGAACAATAATAAATAGAACAAATGTGATATGGTTACGTACCAAGTACTTTAAGGTACTTATGGTAAAAATTTTGTTTAATTCTATTGATCGCATAGGCAACTATGATTTTTTTAATAAGTCAAATAAAAATCATAAAATACCAGGAAATAATTATTTACTTGACAACGTCGCAATCAAATTCAAAAAAGTAAATATGACTGTAGAGATTCTTTCTAGCGAAATCAAAAAGAGAAAAATATATAGGGTGTTTCATTTAAAAAAAAAATTTTTATGTAGTACCAATATTTTGAGCCAACCTGTATAACGCAAAATATTTTTACGGCATGCTCCATTGCAAACCCTATAACTCTCATATAAAACTTTTTCTTATATCTCTTGCAGTTTAGGCTATCGAAGGCGAACACCTTGTTGACACACCCTGTATTAAGTGAATAATTATTATAAGTACAGAATAATTTGTATATTTTTGTAATCATAAATATAATTTTTAATAATAAAATAACTTGTAATTTCACATTTAAATATAAATAAAATATTTAATGTCTTACTTATTTTTATTACAAACCATGATTAAATTCTAAGCAAAATACAGACCTGTTTGGCCATATTTCAATTTTACAGCTGGCCCGGGTCTTTCCTAATAGGGATCAGTTAGTCACCTTCTTATATCTCTGAACAGACTTTATATATTTTCTGCCAGATATATTTGCTTTATTTCCTTGCATTTGAGACTCGAAAAGATTTCGGCTCATCATTCTATCTACTGAGTAAATATACTAAATATGGTGTCAAAACGACAAGCATGACAAAGAAGAGTATATAAGGGCCCTTTTACACAATATGTCAGTGGAATGTCGTCCAAAATTTCGTGCTCTTGAGTACAGGGCAGCGCCTTTTCGACATACAGGTTTTTTTTTTTATATTTTGCACCCTACCTAGACGTTTTATTTTGAGAACTAGAAAAAAATCTTTAAATGCAAAAGTTAGAGGATTTTTCGTGTATTATATTTTACAGTTATTATAAAAACAAAAGGGCATCGTTAAGTTGAGAAAAATATGCACATAGTGTTTTTCTAAATAGAATACCCTGTATATGGTTCGCTAAAATGAAAGATATTTGTGTCCGGATTTCAAAAATATATAATATGTTGATACTTTGAGAAGCCATTTTTGACATATTTGACTATAAAACATCTATATATTAAAAGTTTAAAAATCAAGGCGGTCTGGAGAACAAATTCGCGTTGTGACATTTCAATATGAATTCAAATAGTTCAATCCCCGCTTTCAATTTACTAATGGTAATTACAAGGTTATTTGGATGGATTTTGTAAATATGGGATATTTAGAAGAAGAAAAATATGAAATAATTCGACATTTATCTCCAATAACAATAGTTCAGAACAAATATCATCAGGTATATCCTGGACGACGCATACCGTCAGCCAATACAATCAGATATATAATTATTATTTATTTATTTATTTATTACTGACCTCGAAACAGATAAATCTGGTAATGAGGCCTATACCGGGTGTTGCATCGTCGAGCGGGACATAGGAAATCCCATGTAATTTTAAATGGGGTCAATTATTGGCTTCCCTAATTATTTTAGAGAAAAATTCTATTTAGGTTTATTAAAGAGCACTAAACTGACAACTTTATTTGACAGTCATCTTTTACCTTAACTGGTGCCCGCAAATACGGGGCCATAAAAAGGAGAAATAGTTAAAAAGAAATCGGCGATAACCCGTAAACGGGCTCATCAAAAATTCTAAAGTTATTCTTTTGAATGTGGGGTTTAGTGCTCTTTAATAAACCTAAATAGAATTTTTCTCTAAAATAATTAGGGAAGCCAATAATTGACCCCATTTAAAATTACATGGGATTTCCTATGTCCCGCTCGACGATGCAACACCCGGTATATATAATAACAATACATTTTTAACAAATTTCTTAAATGGTAAAAGTAATATGTAATTTTAATGTTTACATTTTACAGAGAAAGTAATAAAAAATGTCTAAATAACATGTTTAATTTTCTATATTATATTAGTTTAGTACTGTCTCTTTAATATATTTTTTCAGGTTGGTATGCAGTATTTTTTTTCGGTGTTCATTAAAAAGTTCATCAGAAATATTATTATAGGTTTGAATGCTTCCCTCATATGGAGAGTCTTGTTTTTTCTTTGAGCGAGCAAATGTATTTCTTAAGGCATCTTTTGATCTTATATTATAGTTGTAATAATCTTTGTTTTCTTTAAGGACTGTGTTTGCTTTAATTAATTTATTTTGTACACTATGTATTAATTTGGTTTGCTCAAATTTTCTAAGTTGATTTATAGTAAGAAATGGGTATGTTCTGTACAAGTCTTCACTGGGTGTATAATAATTTATGGCAAATAAAGCTTTTATTGATTTATTTTGTAGTTTTTGTAGTTTCTTTATTAAATATTCACTAGCATTACCCCAACAAGGTATTAGATATCTTAAATGTGGTTCAATAAAACTGTTATACAGAAGGAATCTTGAATTATCATTGAGTTGGTGGGAGCATCTCCTAAGTGCTCCAACAATAGGTGCCACTTTATTGATAATGTTATTTATTTGAGAATTTCATGTTAAATTGTTGGAAATTATGAGACCAAGATATATATATTCTGATACTTGTTTTAGCAGTTGATTGTTTAATTTTATTTTTGGATTACATGTCTTTTTTCCTTTTTGTTTAATTATCATATATACACTTTTATTTACATTAATAGTCAACTTGTTGTAGCACAGCCATTCATAATATAGGTTTATGTCAGGGTTCACAATCCGTTCCAGTTCTTCTTCGCTCCTTGCAGAAAATACTAACACTGTACCATATATATTCTTAAAAAATTTAATGAAACCAAAAGTATAAAGCGAAAAAAGAGAACCATTCCTAGAAATGATGAGGATGATTTAAATATTTTACTTTACTTCCTTTTACCTACCTACTACTTACCTGTACTGTACCTGATGCAGCATTATTTTTTAACAAATCTTGGTACAAAATATACACAACTCTAAAACATTATAAATATCATGCTTACAAATTCTTGCCGGTGCAGAATTTAACTGAAGAGAACATGAGGCATCGGTTGCATTATTGCCAAGAAGTAATCGGGCATTTAAGAGTAGATGCAGACTTTTTAAATAAGATCATTTTCACAGATGAAGCGACGTTTACCACCTCGGGTATATTTAACAGAAAGAACAAACATTATTGGGCGATGGAAAATCCCCAAAAAAATCAGGTAGTAAAAATACAGGGACGCAGATCAATCCATATTTGGTGCGCCCATTATTTTGATGGTAATTTAAATCGTGAGAGGTACTTAAATTTAATTCAAAATGACGTTGAAAATTATTTAGACATATTTCATTATAGTAATCTTATTTGGCAACAAGATGGCGCACCACCACACAATCTTAAGCCTATTACGGCATTATTTCTGTATACGAAGTTTGGCACGCTATCTAAGCTCATTAGACCATTTTCGTGGGGCTATTTAAAAAACAGGATTTACTATAATAAGTCTGAAAATGTAGAAGTTCTAAGATGAAGGCTCGAACATGAAATTTTTTTACCCAACACAGATGATCCAGATTCCATTTCAAAATCTATCAATATTAAATATAAAAGAAATATGTTCAATTGTGTAAATAACCACGGAGGATACATAGAAAATTTGTAAATTAGTTTAAGTAGTTATATTATAATAATAACAATAATAAAGCATTGTTCTCCAAACTGCCTTGATTTTTAAACTTTTAATGTTAAGATGTTTTATAGTCAAATATGTCAAAAATGGTTCTCAAAATATCAACATATTATATATTTTTGAAATCAGGATTCAGGATCCAAAGATCTTCCATTTTAGCGAACAATATACAGGGTGTTCCATTTAAAAAAACACAACGTGCATCCTTTTCTCAACTTTACGATGCGCTTTTGTTTTTATAATAACCGTAAAAGATATAAAACACGAAAAATCCTCTAACTTTTGCATTTAAAATGTTTCTCTACTTCTTAAAATAAAATGTATTGGTACAAGGAGCGCCTCAAATTACCAAATTTCTTAAAACACCCCTTGATAATAAAAATCGAGTATAGGAGTGCGTGGTCAGATTTTTGTGTCTAGAATAGTATCGCCAAAACCCCCAAAGTACGTCGAAAAGGCGCCACCCTGTACATTACTGTACTTATGTCAATGTCAATAATTAACGCAACATTTTTTTATTCGTCTTTTAAATCTGTAACTGTAAAATTATTGGCGGTCACAATTTAAACCAATTCGTAAATGTCGCAAGATCAAATAACTCAAAGTCTCCAACGTAACCATTTTATTTGTACCCCTATTAGTACGTAAGTTGTAAATTCTTAAACACAACTATATACAGAAAAATACTTTAAACAGTGTTTACTATTTGACATTACCTGTTTCGTGCCTACTTACTTTTTAACCTCAAAAATATCTTTTTTCCGTTTATAAATGTCCGGTAATTCTTCGCACGGATATAGCGGTAACCGTATAAATACATTTGCCTTAAACTTTGGATCGTTCCTATCAGCCTCAGGAAAAGCAATCCCAGTCTTTTTGGGGCTAGTTTTGGATTTTGGCCCCGATTTCTTTTTGTGAAGAACATCGGAATCTGCCAGATTATCTGAATCGTCAGACTGTTCAGACAAATCGCTTATTTCCAATAAGTCTTTTTTCCTTCGACGTTTTTTATTTTTTACTACCGTATTGTCCTCATCTGAATCTTCACCGTCACTTTTAAGCTTTTTATCTTTGTTTCGTCTTTTCTTTTTTCGTTTGTGTGAGTCTTCTTTGTCGGAGGATTGATCTAAAAATGCCGTAATGCTATGAGTTACTCGTTACGAGAAAAATACGTCCGCTAATTCAAAGATAAAAACAAATAAGAATTCATATTTGACTCAATATAAATAGGCTATCACAAATTATAAAAATACAATAGTCTGTGCCTTGTCTATAAATTTCAATTTTTATCGATAAAAATAGAAGATTAATTTAATATTAAGTTTTAAAGACTGAGCTATTTAGTCGGTATGTTACAGGCAGTAACACGCTAGCTGCCATGATGGTTTCGTATGTGACGTCATTATCCAGGAGTAAACAAAGCAAGGATTTCTTAAACCGCAATCCTTCAATTCATACAGTTCATTATAGAACATATTAAAAGGGTAAATTGGCACTTGGGATATTCCTAGACCTTTCAAAGGCATATGATTGTTTAGACAGGGAATTGTTGATTAAAAAATTTGAAGTATATGGAATCAGGGGAAGTGCCAAGAAATGGCTTGTATCGTATTTAAATAATTAAAAACAAATCGTATCTATCGTAAAAGGAGGAAAAACTGTTAAATCAGAACAACTTTTTAATAATATAGGAATAGCACACGGAAGTATTTTGGGGACAATTCCATTTATAGTGTTTGTCAAAGACCTGGATCCCGTGATTAAAAAATCATATCAGCACATTGTTAGATATGCAGATAATATTAATCTCATTGTTGGTAGCAAGAAATCGGAAAATCTTTTTATTTAAGATAAATATTTTTTTTTTGCTCTGGTGACTGGTTTGGAAAAACAGGGTGTAACAACTTAACCCCGTCTTTGCCAGCGCCTAGTTCCTCGCCGCACCGCTACTACGCTCTTCCAGCGCCACCGGAATTCCTACAGCAGTCCCCACCTCTGGCCCTTCGGATCAGCGCGCCAGCAGCCCCGCCTGACCCGTTAAAAGGCACCCCAGCGCTAGAGCCAGCAGATGGCCCCGACAAGATATCAAACAAAATCCTCAAATTCCTCCCACGTAAAGGTATAGCCACCCTGTCCAACATTGCCAACGCCACCCTCAGGCTAGCCTACTTAAATGGAAAGAAGCCACTGTCATCATGATCCCCAAGCCCGGTAAGGACCGCACCTTCCCCCAAAACTATCGCCCCATATCTCTCCTCAACTCAATGGCCAAAATCATTGGTTATAATTCTCACCCGCCTCAAAGTTAAGTCCACCGAACTAGAAGTCCTCCCGGACGAACAGTTCGGCTTTCGGGAAAACCTCAATTGCGAACTCCAAGCCCTAATCACTGAGTTCATAACTCAGGGCTTCAACTGGAATCAGTTCGTCGGGATGATCTCATTCGACATCGAAAAGGCCTTCGACACCGTATGGCACAATGGACTGATTCACAAGATGATAGCCCTCAAACATGGTCCGCCTTATCCAATCCTATCTCGCCCGCCGCAAAATCAGAGTCCGCATCGGACAATCACTATCCACCCCCCGCACCCCTGAAGCGGGAGTCCCACAAGGAGCAGTCCTATCCCCCCATCTGTTTAACATTTTCACTCACGACATCCCCCCCCCCCCCCCCCCCGATAGCACCCTGGCCCTTTACGCTGATGATACCGCCATGCGAGTCCCTGGCTAGTCACCAGAAAGCTGCAAACAGCAGCTAACGAATTTTCCAATTACTGCGTGAATTGGAAACTTCGCCTCAATCCCGACAAAACCCAAACCATCCAGTTTGGCGTAGAAGGCAACCACCCTTCGACGTGGTCAATCTGGATGGTCGCGATGTTCCCTGGTCAGACTCAGTGAAATATCTCGGTATCACCCTAGACAAAACCCTCCGCTGGCAGCCCCATATCCAAGGCAACCTTAATAAAGCCAGAATGACATACTCTCTTCTATACTCACTCCTCAACCGCCACAGCACCCTAAGCCATAAAAACAAAATTCACCTCATCAAAGCCATCATCAGACCCGCCCTCACATACGGTTCAGCGGCGTGGGGTCACACAGCCCTCACCCACATTAACCGCCTCCAATCCCTTGAGAATCGTTACATTCGCACGGCCATGGACATCCCATGGTTCATCCGTAACGTAGACCTACACCGCGACATCAAACACACACCCCTTTCCCAGTTTCTCCACGAGAGAAATACGAAGATTCTAACTTCGGCCCCCGAACACCCAAACCCCCTTATCAGACAAGCTTCCAATTATGACATCGATGCCCCGTATCGTCATAAACGTCCCCGTCACCAACTTCTCTAGGTGCCCCAAGCAGCACCACCCACCCACCAAAGCCCTCCCCCGATACACCTCACAAAACCAATAATACACCCCTCTTTTAGATTCCAGAGTAAAAGTACCTTAAGTACTTTTTGGTGAGACCCTGCGGAACTGGACCGCAGGGGGGCGTGGAAGGAAGTCTGGAAGGAGTCATTAAGACTCTGTGCAAATAAACTCAGGGCCACAAGGACTTCCGCCAGATGGGCTCACCTCTTCGCGCGCGCGCGCGCGCGCGCGTGTGTGTGTGTGTGTGTGTGTGTGTGTGTGTGTGTGTGTGTGTGTGTGTGTGTGTGTGTGTGTGTGTGTGTGTGTGTGTGTGTGTGTGTGTGTGTGTGTGTGTGTGTGTGTGTGTGTGTGTGTGAGCCAGCAGAGTTTGCCGCCGACTCTCAACCGCTCTTCTTGCTTTGCCTGGACTGCTTCCTCATGGGACTATCATCATAATAGACAAGATAAGCCGAGAGAGCCCGAGTACGGAGTGCTTCCGACGAGGGACGCTTGACGCTATTGTTCGCGACCTTGACATAACGACATATTCTTAGTTAAAATTGTACATATTTTATATAGTAACGTAAAATAAAAGCTTTGGCAACCACTACACGTCTTATTTCATTAACACGAGAAGTCGTCGTGCTAAAAGGGCTAATTTTAAATAAGGATAAAACGAATATTGCATTATTTAGAACTAAACAGTCAACAGTACCAGAGAGATACCAACAGTTATAGAAATGGATAACAAGGAATTGATTTTCTCAGAAGAGGCAAAATGTTTAGGTATATTACATTTCTTTATTAATTTCAGCCACGGACACAGAGAGGTATGCGTGCATCGCCGCGCGTTCCCTAATGAGCGTGCATCTATGCCTGTCGGTGGACGTAAATAATGCTCGCGTGTTCAAGCAGTCGTCATTCATCTCTTCAAAAAAAGCTTGAAATCATCAACGCGCAACCAAAAACGCGGGTACAAATTAGTAACAAATATTTTTGGCATGGCAAATATAGTCCACACTTTCAGTGTAGTTAATGTAATGTAAATAAAACAATGCAGTCTTCCTCCACAGTTTAAAAAATAAATAAACTGTAAGCAATAAACAAACAAAACAATAAGAAGATTTTCCGATTTTTTGCTATCAATAATGAGATCAGTATCATCTGCATATTTACAATGTGCTGATATGATTTTTCAATCACGAGATCCAGGTCATTGACAAACAATATAAATAGGATTGGCCCCAAAATACTTTCCTGTGGTATTCCTATATTATTATAAAGTGGTTCTGATTTACCAGTTGTCCCTCCCTTTGTAATTGATACGATATATTTTCGATTACTCAAATAGGATACAAGCCAGTTCTTGACAGTTCCCCTGATTCCATATACTTCAAATTTTTTAATCGACAATTTTTCTTCTTTTAAGATGTTTTATAATGAACTGTATAAATTGAAGGATGGCGGTTTAAGAAATCCTTGCTTTGTTTACTAGGGGATTATGACGTCACATACAAAACCATCATAGTAGCTAGCGTTTCACTACCTGTAACATACCGACTAAATAGCTAAGTCTTTAAAACTTAAATATAAAATTAATCTTATATCTTTATCGATAAAAATTGAAATGTATAGACACAGAAAATATAGCTAGGCAGCAGAAAGCTAAAGGCGTGGCAACAAATCAAAGCCGAAATAGAAAGCCCTTGCTCTAGACGGCTTCCCACGTGGTTTTTAAACGACTTCTTACGGTTTCTGTTCATCCTCGACCGAAAAGATGTCGTTCGCGCTTCTTCATAGTTGCAAAACGTAACGTCGTGTTAGTAAATATAAGGAAAAATTAGATTGATTGTAATGTAAGTATAACAGTTAGAATTTTTGACTAAAGAATAAAGAAAACGGATAGAAATATGCATGCGGTTTTTCTTCAAGTTGTACCATAAATAATGTATAGCCTGATGTCAAAGTGTAAACAATGAAATTTTTTAAATGTCAGAATCGCGTTAACGGTGGATTATAGGTAGTATGGGAATCATTACAGCAACTTTTATTAGTTTGATCCATAGAATTTGAAAATGCTATAAAATAAAATGTGTTCTATTAAAAAAAACGTATATATATCTTTTAAGAATCAAAAATAATTTTACGTTATAGATCATTTGCTATACTTCAACTTTTGTATTAACATTTTTTACGCATTTCTTATAACTCAGCTATGGTACTTTACCGATCTCGCCCTGTAAAATATAGCAAACTCAAACTATACCCGGTTTTGAGTAGGGTTAACACCTAATAATCCATTTACCATTTACATATTACATTTTTCAGTTTTTTGGCAAAACTGTTCATTGGATTGGTGATTTAAAAAAAGCATCGTAATGCCAAAGTTTGATCTACAATGTACATACAAATATTTTTTTTGATTAGTCAAACGATTCTAGAGTTATAAAGAGTTGAAAGTGAATACAATTGTGGGTGTTCAGGGCAAGCGGTTATTCATTACAGCGCTCCCTATAAAAAGATGGCGCGCGATGTTTTTCAAATTAAGAAAAAACTATTTCCAATTAACATTTTGAAATAAGATTAAGGCAGTTTGGCAGAATAGTTGTAAAAAGCGCAAAAAAAATTAACTAATTTTTTAAAACCCCGAAAAAAACGAGCTTGCATCTATGCCTGTCGGTGGAGTTAATGTAATGTAATGTAAATAAAACAACGCAGTCTTCCTCCACAGTTTAAAAAATAAATAAACTGTGGAGGAAGACTGCATTGTTTTATTTACAAATATTTTTGTATTACAAAAACACCTTAATTAATAAATAATATTCTGGGTAGAAAGCTAATGTAAACAAGAGTGAAAACAAGATCTTAAAATGCGTTGGTATCTTTTGAAAAGTAATAATGGTACTTTTATATAAGTATACAGGGTGTCCGAAAACTTCGTATATTCAAGAGGATATTCTACATATGAAAAAAAGTTCATATGCATGTAGGTCTTTAAATGTCGTATTAGGAAGCTATGGCCGTCCAAAAGTGACCACAGTTAGGAAGAGAGAACAAAAGAAGTTTGTTCAGTTTGTAAATAAAGAACGATTAATCCTACGATTGCCTCATAATATCTAAAACTTGAAAACCATTTTTTTGAACTAAACGAATGACATTTTTAGTAATAGGAACCATTTCTGTCCCTTTTATATTTTTTTCTGGCAGCAGTTTTAGGATTTCATAAAAGTTACCAAACCATGAATATGATCAACAGTAATATTTTATTATACAAATTATTATCTCCTTCATTTAAATTATTGGATTGGCTATTATCTTCTAAAGTCTCACAATTTAGTAAGCTTAAGGCTTTGTTTAATAAATCTACGCTTGTCTTAAAAAAATCACGGAATATCTGGGTTACTGACCCGTTACTTTCACAATTTATGAATCGATACCGAAACAATAAATTTTCAATCTTTAAAAAAAAAAATAAAAATCTTTAAAAAAATCCTTTACTTGTCAGATGGAGTAGATAAATATAACATACTAATTAGGAAAATATTTCCTAGCCATCTGATTTAAAACCTTATACTATAAGGCCGTATTTGGCTAACACAGTTAGCGCTACAATACTAAATTGATTGCTTAAAACTACCAAGAAAGGAAGACCTTTCTGTTGGTAGGATGCTGCTACCTATGGACCGGTTTCGAACTTATTGGTTCTCGTCAGCATAGGGTAAGCGCAGACATACCTAACAACAGAAAGGCCTCAAGTCTTTATAACCAGTTTTATCGTCCTGCTCAGGCAGTGAACGATAAGTGGCGCCATCTCTTAGAAGTTTTAAGCAATCAGAAGAGAGGACTATACCATTAGGTACATTAAAAACTAAAAATCTTTAAAAAAATCCTTTACTTGTCAGATGGAGTAGATAAATATAACATACTAATTAGGAAAATATTTCCTAGCCATCTGATTTAAAACCTTATACTATAAGGCCGTATTTGGCTAACACAGTTAGCGCTACAATACTAAATTGATTGCTTAAAACTACCAAGAAAGGAAGACCTTTCTGTTGGTAGGATGCTGCTACCTATGGACCGGTTTCGAACTTATTGGTTCTCGTCAGCATAGGGTAAGCGCAGACATACCTAACAACAGAAAGGCCTCAAGTCTTTATAACCAGTTTTATCGTCCTGCTCAGGCAGTGAACGATAAGTGGCGCCATCTCTTAGAAGTTTTAAGCAATCAGAAGAGAGGACTATACCATTAGGTACATTAAAAACTAAAAATCTTTAAAAAAAATCCTTTACTTGTCAGATGGAGTAGATAAATATAACATACTAATTAGGAAAATATTTCCTAGCCATCTGATTTAAAACCTTATACTATAAGGCCGTATTTGGCTAACACAGTTAGCGCTACAATACTAAATTGATTGCTTAAAACTACCAAGAAAGGAAGACCTTTCTGTTGGTAGGATGCTGCTACCTATGGACCGGTTTCGAACTTATTGGTTCTCGTCAGTGGTATAGTCCTCTCTTCTGATTGCTTAAAACTTCTAAGAGATGGCGCCACTTATCGTTCACTGCCTGAGCAGGACGATAAAACTGGTTATAAAGACTTGAGGCCTTTCTGTTGTTAGGTATGTCTGCGCTTACCCTATGCTGACGAGAACCAATAAGTTCGAAACCGGTCCATAGGTAGCAGCATCCTACCAACAGAAAGGTCTTCCTTTCTTGGTAGTTTTAAGCAATCAATTTAGTATTGTAGCGCTAACTGTGTTAGCCAAATACGGCCTTATAGTATAAGGTTTTAAATCAGATGGCTAGGAAATATTTTCCTAATTAGTATGTTATAATAAATTTTCAAGCTGAGACCACCTGCTTAGTTTTATTTCAAAAGGTAAGATCCATTTCAAATCATTAAAAGCCACCTGATTAACAATATTTATACAGTCATTGGTCATATCTAAACTCTAAACATATATTTTTAAGCCCCTTACAATTTTTACTTCCCAAAATTCTGAAATTCTAATTTCTGTGCATAATTCCCGAGATTCTTAATTAATAAAATCTGTTGTCTGTTCGAAAGCTTAATTAAGTTCAGTGGTACGCTCATGATGTTCCCTATTTCTCTCTGCTGGACTTTTTTTTAGGAAGGGGAACGGTTTTTGACATGTAAGCAGGTAAATTGGGAAAAATGCACGGTCTTGCTGTTAAATTTAGTTTCACTTTAGTGGGATTTTTTTTTGTGGCGCCATCAAGTAAAAGAAAAATATCTTAAAAATTTTAGAATTTTGTTTGGGCGACCAATCAGCTCTTGGAATGGCTTTTAGCCAGTCAACTTTCAGATACTCACTTTTTGGGAAGTGAAAAACTGATACATTCTCTTCACCTGCTTTTAAAGCACTTTGATAGTTCGAATTGCACCCAAGAATATAGCAGGGGCCTGGCATGTTGATAAACGACCAAACGAAATGTAAAAAATAATAATCTTTAAGTTCCACAGCATCTCAAAACTACAAAAGTTATTCCCATATATAAAAACGGATCAGTCGAAGAGTGTAGTAACTATAGACCGGTAAGCATTATTCCAGTGATTGCGAAGATTTTCGAAATAATCCTTTCAAAGCAGATTTATTTATACATGGAAGCCCATGTGATGTTTGATCCATGCCAGTATGGCTTTCGTGCCAATAAGGGCACTGAATTGGCTATCTTAAACTTGGTTGATACCATAACAAGGAAGTTTGAGAGTGGAGGCTTTGCGGGCGTGACCTTCTGTGACCTTAGCAAGGCCTTCGACTGCGTTTCGCATGTGACTTTGATTATGAAACTAAAACATTATGGGTTCAGTAACAATAGTGCATCACTTATTCAATCATATTTAGCAGATCGTTGTCAGAGTGTGTATTTTAACGATAAATTATCTGAATTGGGTGCCGTTGGTGTTGGAGTGCCGCAGGGATCGGTGCTAGGGCCTGTCCTATTCATCATTTATGTAAATGATCTTTCGACTAGTGTCCCTGGTACTGGTCTTGTGTTGTACGCTGATGATACCACTCTGATCAACGTAAATTCTGATCTTCTGGCACTTCAGGATGAAATGTTGGGAGCGCAGTCGGGGGTTTCTGGGTGGTTCGCGGCCAACTCTCTCTCATTAAATGAAAGCAAAACCCAAACACTTATTTGCACACAGAGGCAGGTACTGCATCAACAACCAGTGGTTAAATTTCTGGGTATTGTCATGGCCCAGAAGCTTGTGTGGGAAAAACATGTGGAATTTCTTGCTAACAAATTGTCAAAAAATCTTTATCTTCTTAGAAACTTAAGGCCCATCGCGAATCAGGGTACATGTATGAATGCATATTTCAGTTTGTTTCACTCTATAATGTCTTACGAAATTCTAATCTGGGGTCACTCTCCACAGGCACAGAAAATATTTTCTTTTCAAAGAAAAGCAGTCCGTATTATCACACACATGCCTTTTCGTGCTGATGTAAGATTAAAGTTTGTGGAACTAAAAATATTAACATTTCCATCTTTATTTATATATAGATGTCTGTTGTGGATTAGATAGAACTTGGACCGTTTTCAAAGTCATAGTGAGGTGCATGAATATAATACTCGAAATGCTTCACATTTAATACCAGAATTTTCTCGTCTAAGTAAGAGTAAATTTTCTATGAATTACTATGCTCCTAAATTTTACAACAGGATTCCAATGGCCTGGAAGAGTTTGTCTGCGCGAGTTTTCCAGGTAAAACTGAAGAAATTTTTAATTGAAAAGTCTTTTTACTCCATTTTTTAATTGCAATGTAATTTCATGATTCATCTCCTTGTGTGCTTGTGTACATCAATGTATTTTTATTTTTAAATTATTTTTAATTGAATTTTAAAATCGTGACATGTGAAATTTTTATGTAAGTTTAAGCATATGTTTGTCATTTACTTTAGATACCTACTTGAATGTATTTTTGACGTGTGTAAAATCTATTTTGATTATTGGCATTAAATAAATATCTATCTATCTATCTAAGTTTATACTTACACAATTTTCATACTAGCCTGTAGTTTTCAACTAGTAATTTTTAACCTAATTCACTTATACCGAGTTAAATAAACAACCAAGTAAACAACACATACATAGAATATAATAAATTTTCTAGGCACAAAACAAGTTAAATTAAGTTCATCACAAAGAGCTAGAAAATGCAAAAACACAACGTTTAAATAAAAAACATCCAAAATTCTGCCGCCATAAGAGAATAGTAAACAGACGGTAAGCTGGTACACTAAAAAGCCAAACAACAAGTGTAAAGACAATCCGATCTCTATCCAGCGTTGCCGTTGTTTTTACTTGGTGGCTTGTAGTAAAGGGGGCTGTGGTAGTACATAGTCCCGCCAAAACCAGTCATCGCGGCTAGTGTTTTCGCGAGTGATTTGAAAATTGAAATAATGCCGTTTTAGCGATTTAATTTAAGCAAAGAAAATTTAGGTTCGTTATCACTACCTTATAAACAATTTAAGCCATTTACTGAAAAAAAAAACAAAATATACTATACTACA
Organism: Polydrusus tereticollis; assembly: GCA_963920685.1. NCBI lineage: Eukaryota > Metazoa > Arthropoda > Insecta > Coleoptera > Curculionidae > Polydrusus > Polydrusus tereticollis. Next base: position 168,114,133 of record OY987326.1, on the reverse strand, counting down.
ATAAAAGTATTTCTTTTAAGTGAAGGTTGTAAACGGTAGTATGGGGCTAGGAACAGGAAGAAAAGTGTTCAACATATTTTCCTCATAATATTAATAAATAAAGTAATAATATTAAAGGTACATACCAACATCACTTCTCAATCTTCTTGCAGCAGCACGAGATTTTCTTTCGCTGTACTTAGTAGCTAACATAGAAAACTTGTCCTTTAAGACTTTCTCATTCCTTTTAAGCCTCCTGCTTCTTCTAGTATCTTCGTCGGAATCGTCCGAAGAATTGTCACTAATGATCTTATTTTCCTTTTTGGTTTGTCTTGTACGTCTTCTATTTTTTAAGTTCTCGTTGTTCTCTTTTGAATCTAAAAATAATTATAACAGTTTTCGTAAATATCGTTTTTATAAATATCATCAGTCAGTCGTCAAATATTTTAGTACGCTGTGACGTATTAAAAGAGACATATTTTACATTTTTTCCGGCGATACTTATTATCTAAAACAGTTTATATTATAAAAATTCGAAAGCCGTTTTGATTTAAAAGTAAGCAGAGTAACTGTTCAAGTTATGAGTTAATCCACCATAACACATACCGAAATATCAAAAATTATATTGGTCAAAGGTGGTTATGAAATGGAAAACGGAGAGCGCCCATCTGTCAGACAAGAGACAGACACGACAAAGACAAAAAAGTAGTAAAGCATTATGGAGTCCGGGATGTGGCGCTTTGAGTGGTTTTCGTTGTATCTGTCTGATAGATCACAGGTTGTAATGGTTGATGGGAGTTGCTCGCGTTCTTTACATGTGAAAGTGGGTGTACCACAGGGTTCTGTGCTTGGTCCAATCTTATTTCTGTTGTATATCAATGATCTGACACGACTGGACATACAGGGCAACTTTACGCTATTTGCTGATGACACCGCACTTTTATGGCACTCAAAGGACACCGGGATTTTGAAGGATATGTTCAGTAACGATCTACGGAAGGTTAAGGAGTGGTGCGATTCTAACTCTTTGTGTTTTAATATTAATAAGACTAATATACTATCTTTCGGCTTTAGCTTCAGCGATCTTTACGTAAATGATCAACTAGTGGAAAATAAATCCATTATTAAATTTCTAGGACTTTTCATGGACACCAAGCTTAAATTTGAAAATCAAAATGCAAATGTACTATCTGCACGATGGAGCTTCTGCACATTATCATCAGGTCAGGCAACATTTGGACGAAAGATTTCCAGGGCGTTGGATTGGTCGCGGTAGTCCTATTAATTAGCCTCCCAGATCTCCAGATCTCACAGCACTAGATTATTGTTTATTGGACAGGTTTAAAAATTAAGGGTATAAAGTAAAAGTGGACACTTACACTCAGGATGCACTAATTTGACGTCTTAGAAATACTGCAGTCAATAGTAAAGAAGAAAGGCATGAAGCAATTACAAGAGCAACATGCGCTCTTCGTAGACGAAGCAGAAAATGTTTAGAAGCCAATGAAGGTATCTTTGAACATTTATTAAAAGAACGCTATGATTAAGAAAATGTTATTATATGAAATTTTGTTTATTTGTTATTAGGCTATGATCTGAAAACAAATGAAAATCGGATAAGAACATATGGTTCCTTTCACAATATTTTCGCGTGTATAATACACGAGGTTGGCCCGTTGCTCCCGACTCACCTGTATATGCAAACATTCCTAAACTAAAATAATACTAACCTGAATCGCTATTATCAACTTCATTCGATGACGATTTTCGCATCGCACTTTTCAAAGGACTTTGGTCTTTGTTTTTAGGGTCCTTCTTCGGAGTTTCCTCGTCAGAACTTGACAATATAATGACGGAACTGTCAAAGGTGACTGATTTTTTGGTTCTTGGTGAAGGGGTCATGACGTCCAGGTGTTTTGTATTTGGAGCCAATAACTTGTTTATATCGACCAATTTTATTTTCGGGATAGGTGGCTTAATGTCGTCCGAATCTTCGACTATTAACAAACTATTGGTTGTCTCGGGGTCTAAAATAGGGTTAGTTATTACAGTTAGTGAGGTTAGCGACCCGCAGTACTATATGTTTCCAAGAAGTTTTGTTGGGATTTGGGTCAGAAAAACGAAGGAAAAAACTTTTTCCCATATGCCCACGTTTTGCTTTTATTTTAAAGCATCTTCATAGGCACTACAAAAAGTTATTGTGTTTACATACAAATTTAACATAAAAGAAAGGATTGATTTTTAAGTACAGTTAAAATATTATTACTTTCTAAAAATTATAATAAGTTTCATAAGCAGAAAATAGATACTTGTCATCAAGACTTCATATTTTCCCCTAATTTTAAAAACGTTGGTATCTTAAAACATCCATTTAACATCAAAACATTATAATAAAACAAAAACAACGAGACGCAGAATTTTTTTTGTGGTATTTAAAAAAAAAACGGAAAGAAGTTAAAAAAAATACCACAAAAAAATTCTCCGTCGAACCCAACAGTAACATTATCCTGCATTCAGTGTTGAATTTGCCAAGAGTGAACCTGAAGTTTTTAACTTATTTTAATGTGTGTCTACCGTCCCTTGTTTAATGTTTAGACGGAAAAACCTATTGTACCTATGTTTCTTGTGTTTTTTAATTTTAAGTTTTGACTCTGGAAAACTACTTCTCGGTAAGTCCCGTAATAGTTAGAGCCGCGGTGACAAAAATGCCTTGGAACTCCCAAACGGATGAAAAGCACGTTTTTGTATAGTTAGAGTGTCGTTCTCGAAATCCGTGTTGTCGAGTAGGGGTCTGGCGCTCGGCAGTGAGCGGCTATAATATTTTTTCCAAATTTTGACCAGCGGTTTAAAAAAATTTCCCAAACGGATGAAAATTACTGGAGGGCATCTAGGCAACCCCCTAATTACCGGAAAAATATTTTCATCCGATTTGATCTTTGCAAAGAGCTCTTCCAGGAGCTAAAAAAAAAATGGGAAAAGGGGGGAAAAAAAATTTACTCATTTAAACTTAAAAATTTGGCAGGGAGCTAGAGTTCGTGTCTGAGAATATGTAAAAAAATTTTTTTTGCTCCATGTGTCGCCATCGCTTTATAACAGTTTTTCAAAATTTAAATGGGCAAAATTTGATAAAAGTAATTCCCACAGGGATGAAAATTAGCACACAGGTTCTTTGACACCTACAGAACATCGAAAAATTATTTTCATCCAAATTTATTGCGGCCAAGACCAGATCTTCCAGAACATGCTCCGATATATTCATTATCACCGGAAACTCCAGGATCCGAATGTTCAATCTTTAAAGTAGAAAGGCCGATTACAATCAAATTGTATATTATTGTCCTAAACATTGATGAGAATATTTTCCCTTGATTTGACGATCATGAAGTGAAAACTGTGACTTTTAGACCGTATGAACGCGACAAGCGCATACTTCATCCACATTTTAGCTAGTATATCTTTAGTAGGGTTTGACTCGCTTTGCTCGTGGATGAAATTTGGTTACTATAGTCGCCTTATATTTTGTGTTAGAGATTCGGATTTTGACTAGATTAATATTAGAAGACGGTTCTTTCCCATCCTGGTGACTCCCCAAGCAAAAATCTGCTTCTGACAGCAGGATCATTGGAATTTCAGTTATCATCCAAGCGTCTCGTTTTTCCGGTTGCTCCAATTGATACCAAAGTATTTTATTACATATTTTCGGATATCAAAGGAAGGTTCTGATCCAGTTTCCATTCCGATGGAAACTCTGAAATCGGCAGCCGCAAAACGCGCTACTCAGCGCACAACTGTCGATCATAAATCGATGAAAAAAAAATCCTAACTGAAAACTGGTTGCTCCAACTGGCACCAACCTTGAGAATCTTGCTTCTGGATGTCAGAAAAAGGTTATGAGCCTGTTTGGTGCCATTCCGATGAAAACTCTGCTTCTGGCTGCAGGTTCATTGGAATTTCAGCTCTCGTCGCGCTTACATCCTATTGCTCCGATTGCTACCAAAGTATATACAAATATTTCGGGATGTCAGAGGAAGGTTTTCTCCCAATTTGGCGATTAATGAATCAAAACTCTCCTCTTGGCAGCCGACATACATGCGCGCAGGACGTTTTTCGGCTGTCAGAAGGAGAGTCTTGATTTATTTATCACCAAACTGGTTCAGAAGCTTCCTCTGACAGCCCAAAATATGTGGTTACTGTATGCTTACTAGTGGGCAATGTTATTACACTCATATATTATGGAAATATAGGTTAAAAAAATTATTCGATCTGCAAAATCAAAAACCGCCCATACCTTTCTAACCAGTGATGGAAAATGAGTCGTGGGTTCAATATATTTGGGGGTGATTAATGAAGGTTGCCCAGGGTTCAGGAACGATGAGGAAGACAGAAAAGCGAGAGCGGGCTGATAATCAGCCAATTTTCACGAAAATATACGTTTTCGTGCTTTCAATTACAAAATCTAAAAAAATTTTTACTTACCATTGAATAGTCACTCAACATTTTACCGGCTCTCGGGAGCATATATTTTTTTTTTATATTTTTAAACCAGAGACAAATAAGTTTACGAAACTTCCATCTAAATCTCGCAGAACTCCGGGATCAAAATCACGCGTGCTGGCGAGACTTTTTGTTATTTGGCATAGTTTAGCCAGGCTCATTTTGGATGAAAACTTTTTTTTTAATAACATAAATAATAACGATTCATTTCAGTCCGGTTGCATGCATGCGGCTGATTTTTTTTTTTTTAATTTCGGAGTTTGTGTCCATTTAATTGTACTGGAGGTTACGGCAAGGATCAAATCGGATGAAAATATTTTTCCGGTGATTGGGGGTTGCCTAGATGCCCTCCAGTAATTTTCATCCGTTTGGGAAATGTATTTTTAAACCGCTGATCAAAATTTGAAAAAAATATTATAGCAGCTCACCGCCGAGCGCCAGACCCCTACTCGACAACACGGATTTCGAGCACGACACTCGAACTATACAAAAACGTGCTTTTCATCCGTTTGGGAGTTCCAAGGCATTTTTGTCACCGCGGCTCTAACTATAATGTTTTCCTTCTTTTTTCTCTATTTGTTGTTTTTGTTTTATTATAATGTTTTGATGTTAAACGGATGTTTTTAAGATACCAACGTTTTTAAAATTAGGGGAAAAAATGAAACCTTTATGACAAGTATCTATTTTCTGCTTATGAAACTTATTATAATTTTTAGAAAGTAATAATAATATTTCAACTGTACTTAAAAATCAATCCTTGCTCTTATGTTAAATTTGTATGTAAACAGAATAACTTTTTGTAGAGCCTATGAAGATGCTTTAAAATGAAAGCGAAACGTCGGCATATGGGAAAAAGTTTTTTCCTTCGCTTTTCTGACCCAAATCCCAACAAAACTTCTTGGAAACATTTAGTTATTACAGTGTAATAAAAAAAGTCGGCATCATGTAAGTTTTTTTTTTAATTAGGTTAAATTTTTATTTCGCCAATACGCCAATGGCGTACCGCTACAGTTCGACGACTGCCCCACCTGAACGGTGGAATAAAGCAACTTTAGTAGGAGAGCAGACGCCGACGGTATGGAAGCCATACGTCACCGTGCTCAGGTAAAAAATTTCCAAAATTGAAATTTGATTATGGGAGATCAGGTACATCAGGATACCGAAGCGCCTAACGTAAAATATAAATGTTCTTTTATAAATGAAACACCCCACCCCGTACAGTAAGTCTGATTTTGTTCTCACCTATGCCAAAATGTGCCTAAACACACTTTATTACTATTCCCGAAAGCAGGGTAGCTCATTTCAATATCTTCAGGTTCCTCGTTGGGTTCCAGTTTTCTAAATTTAATATTTTTTCGTACATACTGCAGTGTCTTCAAGAAAAATATCTTTTTTCTTTTATCACAGCCTTTTATACGCTTCTTTAGAATATGCTCATAAACTTTTCTGAGCCGACATTGCACTGAGGCAGACAACACGTCTAACTTCAACAGACGAGCCTATACGGGAGCGATTTTCCTTAGTGAAACCTTTGATAAGGTCTGGGCATAACGGTCTCATAATAAAGATGATAAGACTCGGAGCGCCGAACTACCTCATCAAGGAAGTAGCTTCTATTCTTTAGAATAAAGGTGTTGCAGTCTCGTCAGAGAACGCACTCTCCTTGACAAAAAACATCAGGGCGGGAGTGCCGCAAGGCTCACCTCTCTCCCCGATGCTGTATAATATACAGGGTGTTAATTAAGTAAGTACGGAAACTTTAAGGAATTAATCCTTGATTACTTTTAAGACCGAAAGTTCATATAATTATAGGTCCGCAAGAGCTCCGTTTTCGAGATACAGAGTGTTCAAATTTAAAAAAAAATTCACATTTTTCTATTATAATATTGAATGGTATCAGTTACTTCATTGAAACATGGTACACACTAATAGATATTTAGAGGCTACATTTTGCAAGTATTAAGATATTTTTAATTCAACCACGAGCGTAGATATGGGTAACCTTCTTAGGATTTTCAAGCAAAAAATGGCACGCCACTGACTGTTTTAAACTTTTAAAGTCTTATCTAGTAAGCCAGGCAAGAGGTACACAAAAAGTGTCTCTTGATAGTTTTTGATAGGATGAACCCTTTTCGAGAAAATTTCCTTATTCGGCTTTCATGCACGCCTATGGACAAACTTAAGTGTGAATCAAAATTGCTCAGCACCAAAAAAAAATACGAGACAGATCTTATGAAAATAAATTCAAAAAACTATGAAATCGTTTCGGGAACCGCTTGATTTCCACAATAAAATGACATTGAAATAATTACAAGGACATTTTTAATTTTTTTTATTAAAAAAAATAATAATTTCAACAAATAAAAACTAAAATATTTCCTAAAATTTGCTAGGAACTAAGAAAATTGAAAAATTATAATAGACTACATACGGGTTTAAGACTTAAAACCGTTTTTAGAAAACTATTCTATTAAACAAAGTGTGCTTTGAAAAACAATTATTGCAGTATGGCAAACAACTTGACAGTTACTTATAAGGTAATTAAATTATTAATTTGTCGTTCTTAGAACTTATTTTCGGTGATTATTTTCCGTTCAAAATGGTTCAATTTACTAATAGCGAAATGTCAGACATGCATTTTTGTTATGGAATGGCTCATGGTAATGCTGAAGTTGCAAGACGTATCTATCATGAAAGATTTCCTCAACGGGCGGTACCTAACGCAAGAACATTTATAAGACTCCACGCACGGCTTCCTGAGACAGGAACTTTTAAAAGGTCTACGGTCGTTATAGGGAGACCCGTAACGGTTAGAACAATTCATATTGAAGAAGTTGTTCTAAACGAAATTGAGAGAAACCCTGATACCAGTACGCGAAAAATAGCGCACGAATTGAACATTACCCATGTAACAGTATGGCAAATTTTAAGAGATCAGCAGCTATATCCATATCACTTGCAACGTGTGCAAGCTCTATTGCCAAGGGATTTGCCTCTGAGAGTAGACTTTTGTTATTGGGTACGAAGTAAAGTGGTAAGAAATCCAATTTTTTAAGTCAAGTGTTGTTTACGGACGAAGCTTGTTTTTCTCGTGATTCTATTATGAATTTTCATAATAACCACGTATGGGCCGAAGATAATCCACATGCCATGATAGAAAATAATTTCCAAGAAAAGTTTTCTGTCAATACGTGGGTTGGAATTGTCAATGACCACCTCATTGGACCTCATTTTCTTCCACCTAGGCTTACTGGAGAAGAGTACCAAAGGTTTTTACAGCACGATCTACCTCAACTATTAGAGGAAGTTCCACTTAGAGAAAGATATCGCATGTGGTACATGCACGACGCGACGGCGCTCCACCACATTTCAGTCTAGTTGCTCGTCAATTTTTGGATGAGACTTATCCTAATCGTTGGATCGGGAGAGCAGGCCCACAACCATGGCCTCCTCGGTTGCCTGATATGAATCCATTGGATTACTATTTATGGGGACACCTTAAATCATTGGTGTACAAAACTCCGGTTCAAAATGAAGAAGACCTGCGAAATCGAATAGTCAATTCATGTATAATAATTAAAAATACACCAGGTATTTTCGAGAGAGTCCGTAATTCAATGATAAGACGAATAGACGGTTGCACTGCGGCCGAAGGTGGTCATTTCCAGCACTTAATCTAAGAAAATGTAACTCTTTAGGTTTAAGAAATATTTTAGGTTTTATTTGTTGAAATTATTATTTTTTTTAATTAAAAAAATTAAAAATGACTTGGTAATTATTTCAATGTCTTTTTATTGTGAAAATCAAACGGTTCCCGAAACGATTTCATAGTTTTTTGAATTTATTTTCATAAGATCTGTCTCGTATTTTTTTTTGGTTCTGAGCAATTTTGATTCACACTTAAATTTGTCCATAGGCGTGCATGAAAACCGAATAAGGAAATTTTCTTAAAAAGGGTTCATCCTATCAAAAACTATCAAGAGATACTTTTTGTGTACCTCTTGCCTGGCTTACTAGATAAGGCTTTAAAAGTTTAAAACAGTCAGTGGCGTGCCATTTTTTGCTTGAAAATCCTAAGAAGGTTACCCATATCTACGCTCGTGGTTGAATTAAAAATATCTTAATACTTGCAAAATGTAGCCTCTAAATATCTATTAGTGTGTACCATGTATTAATGAAGTAACTGATACCATTCAATATTATAATAGAAAAATGTGAATTTTTTTTAAAATTTGAACACTCTGTATCTCGAAAACGTAGCTATTGCGGACCTATAATTATATGAACATTCGGTCTTAAAATCAATCAAGGATTACTTCCTTAAAGTTTCCGTACTTACTTAATTAACACCCTGTATATACACATGACATTCCGCGCGATAGGCAGAACCAGCTCTATCTGTTCGCCGACGATACTGCAATTACGACTACCTCTGTGGCTTGTCGTCACCCAGATGCAGCGCCTTATTAATCAGTTGAAAAAACGGCTTTCGAATTGGAAGATTCGTCTGCAACATAAGCAGGGCTGAGCTGAACAAGTTCCAGGTCATTCAAAACAGGGCTCTGAAACTGATCGCAGATGTCCCCCGTTACACGATGAATCGGATACTGCATCAAGATTTCCGAATTTCGACTCTGGACGAATTTTTCCTCGAAATTATTACAGACGCACAGACGTATCGACAAACCCTGAAATCACCAACTCATAAAATATATAAGAGCAAGACCAGACTCGACTTACAAACTCTCGAACGACTGTTTACCTTTACCTATTATCGGTCAAATTCAATAGTAGAGAGGCACTGTACCTACGTTATGATTTAACATATCTGAGGCACCATGTTACTGCATCACTAACACTTCCAGCCAGATAACAAGTCACACACTAATCAAGGTAAGAAAGGCCAATTTTACATTTTTCGTAAATGACAAGGTGTAAAAACTAAACGAAGATTCAATTGATGTTAAAGGTTTTAGACCTGACGTAAAAGAACATTCAAAAACCAAAGTATAACGTCTTCCAGGTAATCAGGAGCCATCTGTTTAACGCGTTGACTCAGCACCTCAGCTGAAACGCTAGGATTTAAACCTAACCCGTTCCTTGCGGATGTGTTTGTGTCACAACCAAGCTTGCAATGCTCAATACCTCAATAATTGGGTTGTTATTTGATGGTAGAACAGACCAAACATTGATTAATAAAAGAACCGTAAAGAAAACGTATAGCAGAAGGGCATGTTTCTATAATAAGCGAACCTGCTTCCAAGTATTTAGGCCATGTAGTATCAGAATCTGGTCGTGTCTTGCATGTCAAGCAGTCCATAATGACTTTCTTAGAACAGCGAGACTTCAGTACAACAGATCTTATTGCGGTTGGTTGTGATGGTCATTTAGTTAAAGAGCTAGACGGCGAAACCTCCGGTCCACGAGGATTTAAAGTACTTTTTAGGTAAAAACTGGAACAGTGTGAAACTCTTCCTGTTTTCACTTATTGTAACCCTCCAGCCTAAAAAACTTACTTTAATTGGAAGAAGTGCGGCACGCGTTATCAGTGTAAAGCAAACTGCAAATACCTTATAATAATATGTAAATGAAACAATGCAGCCTCCACAGTTTAATGATTAATGTAAATTATAAGCTGCCGCGATGTTTAAAGTGCTTAAGCACTCATCATCAGGGAATACTAAAAGGATAGTACAAAGTTGAGAACAAACAGTAAGTATAAAACAAAGTTTGAGAAGGACTTACCTAACTTCGAGTTTTGCAGAAATGTACTCGTCCGTAAAGTGTAAATATTGGTTTTGAAATAGTTAAAATTGTTTCTTGTGTATATTTAGCTAATTTCTTTTAACTTTGAACATGACATTCTTGATAAATAATATCCAATTAATGCGTAATAGATATTTTTTACTTAAGCATGCCCCCACAGGTAAAATTAAAATGTATGAAAATCAGGTGATCTCGGAGGCCAATTCCGATAATAACAATGACATGGCACATGACAATGCATGACTGCATGGTCATGTGCTCACCGTCCAATATAAAATTGCAGCCTTCCAAATCTTTTTTATACAGATTATTCAAACTGCCCCTATCTAGAGAAGCATTTTTGACGGAACTATGATAAAACAATTAGCGAACAACGGTGGTTTCTTTATTGATTCAAAAAATAAAATATATTATAGATTTGCCAATAAATATAAATTATCTTACCATATTAAACTCCCTAAAGGAAACACTAAACGTAACAATTTAAAAGCCCTCACATTCATCGGAGAAATCTCAATTCAGTTAGGAAAGCTTTTAAAAAAACTGTAGTTTATCCATTGCTTATAAAACAGCAAACACGTTGGGCAAACGCTTAATTACCGACAAGGATAAAATCGACGCTTTACCAATAAATGGGGGGTTTATTCTTTAGTGTGAAGACTGTGATGTGATGTATGTGATGTATGTTGGGACAATCGGGGAGGAAAACCTCTACCCGGGTGCGGGAACACATAAACCTCGTTTAAAAATACGAAAATACTGACATTACAGAAACCAGCTTTGCCTTCGCTACCCACTTGCTAAGTACAAAACATTTTTTCTCCCAAGAAGGCATTAAAGTCCTACACGAATGGCCGAAGGGTAAAAAACCCGATTTGTGGCTTAGAAATAAGAAAAGCCAAAAAAAAGACGCGTTCTAAATTCTGCGAATGATAGTTTTGATTTTGAACCCGGTTTCATTTTTAGTAACTTAAGAAACGATCCAGATGTATAATTTCTAATTCCTGTCCGTGGATGACTCTGTGGTGTAAAAAAACAATTTATAGGCAATTAATAACTTTTTTTTTATGCCACTTAATGTGCTTTAATAGTTATTTATGGTACAAGTGTGTTATGTTATACAGGGTGTCCGGAAAATACGTGTACAACGTTTGACGACAGACTCCTGACGTCAAAATAGGTCGATCTAAGCAGACTTAGTTATGTCCAAAATAGCCGGTAAAGGGCGTCAAAAATTTGTAAAAATATTGGTTTTTCCTAAATTACGTGAAAACCTGCTAATCGATTTTAATGATTTTTAGTATGTAGACTAATACTATAAAATGAACGTTTTCTAGTAGTATGGTTACCGGCTGTAAATAAGTGGAAGTGTTATAAAATTGATATAATACGTCAACATTTCTCCTGATTTTTTATATCAACGGCGTTATGACAACCCAGATATTTTTGTCGAGTGACTGGATGTATTTGGAAGCTATTTTACCTCTTCAATATTTTTCGTTGGATGAGCTGTTTTGCCAGAAAAAAATATTTACAATTACCTGCATACATCAATTATTAACAGTAATAATAAAACAAAGTACAACAAAGTTGGAAGTATGTATTAAAAATATTGTAAGAAACTAAGTAAAACGAAAACATTACTTAAGCAAATGTGTAAAATGACCGTCATCTTGCTGAATACACTTATTAACACTCCTTAAAAAATTATATTGGACCCTATTTAATGTCTCGGGGTTATTAAAATGGTTGCCTGCATTTGAAATCCGCGTCAATAAATCATGGCGTGTGTTTACCGGAGTCTTGTAAACTTCTGTTTTAATAGCGCCCCACAAAAAGAAGTCACACATATTTAACTCCGGAGAACGTGGTGGCCATTTTACTGATGCATCATTGCCCCTTCCAATCCATCGGTTGGGATATTGATGGTGTAAGTATTGCCGAACAGCAACGGCAAATGGGGCGGGGCACCATCATGCATATACCACATTTCTCTCCGAAGTAAATGGGGTAAATTTTCCAGAAGAATTGGTAATGTGTCTTGCAAAAAATTTAAATAAATGTTTCCATCTAACCTGTCTGAAATAACAATTGGACCAATAAGGGAGCGATCAATAATACCTGCCCAAATATTTAATTTAAATTGATGCTGATGATGTGTAACTTTAATGGCATGTGGATTTTCATCGGAATAAATATGTTCGTTTTGCAGATTGGTTACTCCAAATCTTGTAAAGCACAGTCAGTAAACAATATTTTTCTACAAAAATTTGGATCACGGATTCTTTTGTTTCTAATAAATTGACAAAATGTAAGCCGCATGGGGGGATCAGTCGGTAAAAGTTCCTGGACTTTTTGCACGTGATATGGATGTAACAACTGTTCTTTTAAAACCTCATTGAAAATCGTTTTAGGAACATGTAACTCACGTTCTAAGCGACGGGTACTGGTACTTGGTTCTTCTTCAACTCTTTCCAGAATTTGAAAAAGTAGTCCATTCTTTCAGTGGAGTTGATATAATCAAATAAAACGACTTCAGTCTACCTCCACATAATAAAATTATGTGGAGGTAGATGCATATCCCATAAGGATAACAATCTTATTAATAAAATTATGTGGAGGTAGACTGAAGTCGTTTTATTTGATCTTTCCAGAATGTTCTCTTCTGTTTCCACAGTTCAAGTTGTTCGCATACGACCCTTGCCATCAAATCTCGTCTCAAAGCTGCCCGTTTCCCGAAAATGCCTCTCGATATTGGCAAATGTTTGGTGGTTTGGTATTCGACGGTTAGGAAATCTCTCCATGTAAACCCTAACACTCTGACGCCCATTTCCTTGACAGCGAGCTAAATAATTATAGACCTATATCAATTTTAAATACGTTATCTAAAATAGTTGAAAAAATAATCAAAAATAGACTTACACAATTTATTGAAAAAAAAATTTAATTTCGATCCATATTAGTACGGCTTTCAGAAGCAGAGTGGTGTTTTGGGTGCAACAGTGGATTTACTGGAACACATTACATCTCAGTTGGATCTAAATAAATATGTGACTGTAGTATATATTGATGTGTTAAAATTGGAAACACTGTAAGTGAGCCTCTTCCGATGGTTTGTGGTGTGCCGCAGGGGACTGTATTGGGTCCACTATTGTTCAACGTATATATAAACAATATTTTGTCAATAATTGTTGATGAGGGAGAGGTGTTCTGCTTTGCTGATGACACAGCTATAATAGTTAACGGCGAATCATGGCAACTTGCCATTGAAAAGGCTGAGAGGGCAGCATCAAAAATCAAAAACTGGCTAGACCATAGTTTACTGTCACTAAATATAGAAAAGCCGGTTTATTACCTTTGCTCTAAACCAAACATCATTGCCCTTAACTCAACATCTAAAAATACATAGTTCGGACTGTAGCACTGACTTTAGAATATGTAAATGTAGTAATATCATAGAGAGAGTAAAATGTATAAAATATTTGGGAATTTAGGTTGATGAAAATTTAAATTGGAAAAATCATATTGACTATGTCACAAAAAAAATTAGAAAATTAATATATAAATTTCTTGAACTCAGAAACATATTGTCTCTCAAAATGCTAAAATTAGTTTATTGCTCACTGGTTGAATCTATTATAAATTATGGGATTATTGTCTGGGGAAATGCACCAAAAACAGCGTTAACCAGTCTATCCATAGCCCAAAAATATATAATTAAGATAAGATGATCAAAACTAGAAGGTTTCCTACACGATTGCTATTCCAGGAAAGTTGACTTCTGAACGTGGAGCAATTTTATATAAAATCTGTATTGAGATTCATGTGTAATAGTCAGTGCTACAGAAATGAATTGTTACATAACTTCAACACGAGACATGCTACTAGCAACAACTTATCAGTGCCCTTTGTCAAACATACAGCATATCAGAGACATATTAGTTATACTGGTCCCAGAGTGTATAATACATTACCTGTTTCACTAAAAAATAAACCTTTTAGAAAAATAAAGTATAAAATTCGGGATTGGATTCTGGAAAGTAATTTTATTGAACACATGTAAATTACATCTTGCTACCTACCTACTTATTGAATATCTCATGCATAATACTAAATTTGTTGTAGTCACTATTAGTACTAAATTTCTATTTAATTAGCTTATTAGCATAACCTAGATATAAAAGTTAAGATACTGTGTTAACGACCAGCACTCGCAATTTTAAAATCAATTGTGCTGGTTGTAAGCTTAGTACGGCAACTAGATTGAATATAGTTGAATAAGTTTATAATACTGTAAAATGATCCTGTACTAAGCAAATACATAAATAAAATAAAAAAAAAAGAAGAAGGCTTTTGACACTGTGGGCATAGAAATGCTGCTGGAAAAACTATATAAAATGGGAATAAAAGGAGTTGCCTACAACCTGATGCAATCTTACTCAAAAAACAGACAGCACTATACAACTATCAATGGACGGACAAGCTCTACTGCCACGGTAAATGTTGGAGTACCTCAAGGATCTATACTTGGCCCCTTAGAATACTTGCTATACGTACATAATCTAAAGTATGCTGGACTTAAAGCTAGGTATTTTATGTTTGCTGATGACACTGCACTTGTTTATTCGGATAGTGATATAAGTAATCTAGAATCAAAAATAAATCAAGACCTGCAGATCTATTATAAATGGTTGTGTAAAAATAAACTTACTCTAAATGCTGAAAAAACAGTATACAGTGTGTTTTGTAATTGAATGTCAATAATTAAGGGGGCGATTTTTGTGTTCATTTTAAAAAGAAAACTTCATATGAACGTATGTCCTAAACGTCTTTATTTTTGATATACAGGGTGGTAAAGTTTTCAAAAATAAATAGTTTTTTAATAATATCTGTAATACCACTTTAGATATTTTAATGAAATTTGGCAGACATGTACTATGTATCAAGATGCATTATTTACCGTACAACAATTTTTTTTATTTCCACCAGTGGCGTTCGTACGGAATTTCAACTGCCTATTTTGGCAGACATTAATGTAACGCTACTGATTTCTCGTAAAAATAAATTTATTCCTAAAATCCCCAACCATTTCTAAACAAATTTGATCTCTTGAATTTTTTCAATCCGATGCACGGTTTTCGCTTAAAAAAAATAAAAACCTTTTCTCTGTATGATCATATTAATATCGTTAATATGACAATATCACCATGCACAGAAATAGATTTTATTTCTTAGATCAAGTTTGCTTAGAAATGAATAAGGATCGTCTGTTAATAAATCAACATCAACCTTTGTGAAAAAAAAGAACATACATAGAAACTAGATAAGTTGTTGGAAATGCCCTCCACCTTGAAGGATACACGCTTCAGCTCTTTTCCTCATATTGTCGCGCACTCTTTGAAGTATACCTTCAGTATTTCTTATTAAATCGAAGGAAGCTCTTATACGATCTTCCAGCTCTTCTAAAGTGTTTACTGGGGTGCGGTAAACCAGACTTTTAAGATGCCCCCATAAGAAAAAGTCCAAACTATTTAAATCTGGGAACCTAGGCGGCCATGGTTGAGGCCCGCCACGACCAACCCATCGGTTATTAAATGTTTGATTTAAATATTCTCTTGCTACAACACTAAAGTGAGCGGGCGCACCATCATGCATGAACCATATTCTGTTTCTTATTAAAATTGGTACTTCTTCTAGCAATATGGGCAAATCCTCCTCTAGAAACCGGCGATAATTATGGCCATTTAGCCTTTCTGGCAGGAAAAAAGGTCCAATTAAATAATTTCCAACAATTCCACCCCAGACATTTACCGAAAACTGTTCTTGCTGGTTATATTCTACAACTGCGTGGGGGTTTTCGTCGGCCCAAATATGGTTATTGTGAAAATTTCTGATTGCGTTTCTGGAAAAGTTAGCTTCATCTGTAAACATTATTTCATGGTCAAACAAGGGATTATGCGCAATTTTCTCCAAAAACCACTGACAAAAATTAACACGCAAGGGAAAGTCTCGGGGAAGTAACGCTTGGCCCCGCTGAATATGATACGGGTACAATAAAAAATCGTGCAAAATTTTCTAAACCAGGACGTGCGAGATATTCAGATTATGTCCAATTTTTCTAGTACTTATTTCAGGATTATTATCAACATAATTTAAAATTGCTTCTTCAATTTCTGGAGTTCTTACAGTCCGATGGGATCCTTTTAATTGATTATTTGCCATAAAAGTACCTGTTTCAGTCAACCTTCTATGTACATTTGCAAATGTTCGCCTATCTGGTATGACTTTATTAGGGAACCGCTCTTGATACAATCGCCTAGCTTCCGGCGAACTGCCATCAGCGAAACCATACATGTAATGCATATCTGCCAACTCCTCATTAGTAAACCCGACCATTATCTTTCAAAATAACAATACTCGGATATTTTAAACACCAAATTAATAAGACACGAAAAACCGAATTTAAATATTGATAAACTATCAAACAAAATAATGACAACCGCCCTGACAACAGAATTAATAACTCTTATAGACACAGCCTACTACAATAATAATTTTTGAGATCCTTATTCATTTCTAAGCAAACTTGATCTAAGAAATAAAATCTATTTCTGTGCATGGTGATATTGTCATATTAACGATATTGTTGATCATGCAGAGAAAAGGTTTTTATTTTTTTTAAGCGAAAACCGTGCATCGGATTGAAAAAATTCAAGAGATCAAATTTGTTGACATTAATGTCTACCAAAATAGGCAGTTGAAATTCCGTACGAACGCCACTAGTGGAAATAAAAAAAATTGTTGTACGGTAAATAATGCATCTTGATACATAGTACATGTCTGCCAAATTTCATTAAAATATCTAAAGTGGTATTACAGATATTATTAAAAAACTATTTATTTTTGAAAACTTTACCACCCTGTATATCAAAAATAAAGACGTTTAGGACATACGTTCATATGAAGTTTTCTTTTTAAAATGAACACAAAAATCGCCCCCTTAATTATTGACATTCAATTACAAAACACCCTGTATATGACTTTTAAACAAAAAAATAAACCTGGTGCTGTCTTAAATTTATACTTAAGAAATGTGAAATTAAAAAATGTTACCAACTATAAATACTTAGGACTTATAATAGACGATGGATCGACCTGATCGAAGCATATAAACAGTATACTATCAAAAATAGCACCAATGATTGAATAATAAAATAATAAAACTAGAACTATGTTGTATAGCGGCTTCATTGAATCACACTTAAGGTACTTAATTCCATGTTGGGGAAATGCCGGACAATACCTGCTTGACAAATTACAACGATCACAAAACAAGGCTATTAAGGCACTGTATAACATGAAATATTATACTTCTTCAGAAACCATTTAGAACCAAACAAGAATACTAAACATAAACAAGTTGAGGACTTTAGAACAAACGAAACTAATATATAACATAAAAACAAAAAATATTAAAATAAACTATGAACTAAAACAAACAAACGAATTCCACCAATATAACATAAGACAAAAATTAAATTATCGTACTGATTTTGCAAGATCAAAAAAAGCTCAGGATTCACCAATTTATAGAAGCATTCAAACATATAATACCATACCTCACGAAGTTACATCGCTCACTAATGAAGAAACTATGCCACGAACTAAAAACATATTTAAACTCAAACTAATAGACTCACTTACCTACTGTTTACTATACTGTAAATTATATATTGTATATTAATATTATGTTGCTTTAAACTGTAACCTACCTTACCTATTGTAAATACTTAATGTTTATGCCTTATTATCAGTATTGTTACTGTTTCAAGGTCAGAAATAAATTTGTTTAAAAAAAAAAAACTTGTAATTCAAGAATGTTGATCGTATACTTTAGTCAATTTCATAGACTGGTGACAATTTGTCAATAATTGTAAAATTATTAAATGCCATAGCAACAAGGTCACTAAAAAAATTATTGTTACAGGTAATTTGATTTCGATTTTATTACTAATGTTAATAATTGATGTATGCAGGTAATTGTAAATATTTTTTTTCTGGCAAAACAGCTCATCCAACGAAACATATTGAAGAGGTAAAATAGCTTCCAAATACATCCAGTCATTTGACAAAAATATCTAGGTTGTCATAACGCCGTTGATATAAAAAATCAGGAGAAATGTTGACGTATTATATCACTTTTATAACACTTCCACGTATTTACAGCCGGTGACTATACTACTAGAACACGTTCATTTTATAGTATTAGTCTACATACTAAAAATCATTAAAATCGATTAGCAGGTTTTAACGTAATTTAGGAAAAACCAATATTTTTACAAATTTTTGACGCCCTTTACCGGCTAAACGAGACAATTTTGGATATAACTAAGTCGGCTTAGATCGACCTATTTTGTCAATTGACAGGAGCCTGTCGTCAAACGTTGTACACGTATTTTCCGGACACCCTGTATATAAGTCACGCTGGGAAATGGTTAGCCCTTGAGGCCGTAGGCCGAGAGGGCTAATTCCCAAGTGACTTATATGACTAAACACACGAGTACTATACAAAATTTTATCCAACACTTAATAGATATTATTAAAAAATAGAAAATTATATTGTTTCAATGTAAACTGAAAACCTCTGTATTACATTATAATTGACATATTTTTGAATGACAAATTTGACACGTAAAAGTAGGCTAAGGTGATTTTTGTTGTTATGGAATTGATTAACAATAAAAATTTGAAGGCAGTAAATAAAATTATTATTTTTGCGATTTTCAAGGGTAGTTTTTCAAAATATGAAAGAAACTTCAGCCGACATTCAAAAAGAAGCGAACCTTGCGTGTTCATTTATTATTCTTCACAACTCCAGAGACAGTTATGACAAAGCCTTATTTATATGAATGCATATTTTATCACAACCCACCAGTGAGTTATAATCATAACCCACTAGTGAGTTATGGGTATAACCCACGTGTGAGTTATAAGCTACTTTATTAGCATAAAATCGAACTAATAATGTTCACTTTATATGAAAGTGTTGGATAAAATATTTTTATTTTTACGTTATGTGCTTTGGTAAACCCTACAACTTTTTCTTATATCCCTTGTAATTTGGGTGCTATTAAAGACGAACATCATACTAACGCGCCCTTTAGAGGCTGCTGCTGCAATCTTAATTATTTTATTTGCTCACAAGAAACAAAATATTGTGCTTAACGAGCTAAACTCGGAACGGAGTTATGTTCGCCACGATGATGTTACGCATCTCTCGATCTATCAAAACTAACAAAACGGCGAGGTCTTGTACCAATCCTTAGAATGCTAGTACAGTGTTCCCCTATTTTTTAAATGCATCTTTCAATTTATCTCTTATTTTAAATACCTTAAAATTTAATACAATAAAAATGTTTAACAACTTACCGGTTGAGTCGCTACAAGAATAATCGTTTTCTTTATTTTTATCCTTATCACTTGCTTTTTTTGGTGTGTCCTCTATGGATATTATTTCATCTTCATCAGTGACCTCAGTGGCCCTTTGTTTGTTTTTTCCTTCATCATCACTGGTTACGTTATTTTTATCACTGTCGCTAGATGTATCAGTTTTATCAGATGCCTTTTCCAATTGTTCACTTTGATCACTATCTGAACTTTTTGAGTCTTTTCTGCGTTTACTTCTCTTTTTATTACTGGATGCTTTAAGCGCTTTATCAGTTTCATCAGATGGTTGTTTAGATGTCAATTCCAATTGTTTAGTTTGATCACTATCTAAGGCTTTTGAGTCTTTTCTGCGTTTACTTCTCTCTTTGTTACTAGATACTTTAGTAGTATCTTTTAATTTATCTTCCTCGTTATCAGACATATCATTACTTTTCTCACGTTCATCAGAATCTGAATTACATGGTACTTCACCATGTTTACTACGTTTGTTCTTCATGTTACGAGATTGCTTAGGGGTATCTTTATTTTTGTCTTCATCATTATCAGATGTATCACTCTCTTTACCTTGATTTTTCTTTTTATCTTTCTTACCGCGTGACTTTTTGGATGTTTTATCCGTTTCTGCAGGATCATCACTATCAGAATTATTTGTGTCCTTATTTATACCAGTTGTGTCCTTCTCAGTTTTCTTTTTAGATGCCGCTTCATCCTCCTGTTCATTATCTCTTATTTTCTCATCTTGGTCCAATTGTTTGGATTCTTTTGATTTGTTTTTAACTTTCTCTGCTGCTAGAATACAGTTTAAAGTACTCAAATTATCAGATAAGTTATTTGTAGCGTTGATCTCGATTCTAATTCGTTTTAACGATATAGATATTTTTTTAGCAGATTTTTCAGGGGTGCTTTCAATTATTTCTTGACTACTTTCAATATCTTCATTTGTTGGATTCTCATGATCTTTCACATTAACCTAGAGTTAACAGATAAATTGTTATAAAGGGGTTCAAGATATTAAGTTGTATTAGAACGAAATGGATTCATTAAAAACAAATTGAAACTAAAATTACTGAAAACGTTCTTGTTAGGAATCTGATTTTTAACGGGTTAGTGGTCAGCGAGGTGGTCAGTTTTAATTATTTTTACAAGGATGCGGGATCAAGCGAATTTATTAAAAAAAAAAGGATTTTCTTTCATAGTCTTGGTCTGATCACGCATTCTTGATAAAATCTAAGTTATGTGATTTTAATCAACCACATTTGATATTTCACTGTAACCACATGACTTTAAAGAGCGTCGTTATTGGTCGGAACGCGCAGCGTAAATTAATTCAAAAAATGGTTGCTGCTGAGGGCATGAAAAGGCAAAAAAGCAGTATAACCATGATGACTATGCCATCTTAGTATTTTTTGACTCGGTACAATAACCTTCAAAATTATCAATAAGGAAAAGAGCTGACTGGATTAAAAAATATGGTACCTAACCCATATTCAAAGAATTTAGGCTATAACCTTTTTCAGGCGTACAAACCAAACTTTATTAACAATTGCAGAATGGAGAAAATCCTCGTCATTATATTTTTTTGGTAATGGGGGAATTTTTTTTAGAAAATATATTAACTTATAAGAACAATATATTTCCCAAAGAGGGAACATTTATGACCAAATTGCAGCTCTTTACACACTTTATACTTTATTATGACTGGCATTAATTATACCTTCCGAAAATAAGCAAAACCTTGTATCAAGAATGGCCTTTTCTCAAAAAATCACACATAAGAAAATTTACTAGAATTACCCCAAACCCCATCACTGTGTAACTTTGTTTATTATT
Source organism: Polydrusus tereticollis (assembly GCA_963920685.1). NCBI lineage: Eukaryota > Metazoa > Arthropoda > Insecta > Coleoptera > Curculionidae > Polydrusus > Polydrusus tereticollis. The sequence continues at coordinate 168,092,617 of OY987326.1, read as the reverse complement.
ATTATCATTTTAGTTAAGCATTGCTTTTTGGTGCTTCACAAACCATAAATAAATCACTTGCAAAATCTGATATTATCCTATGCTTTAAGAAATTCCAATGGAGACTTTGAATTTATAACACTCCATATAGAGGTGTGTGCTGACGTTATTTTGGGCGATATATTTAAATAAACTATGGTGCCTAAAGCATTTCTTATGGAGATTAAATTAAATAAAAATTAAAAAATGTTTATTTTAAAATCCTATTGATTTTTTTTTCTAGTCTGGTCACTGGTCAGTAGTATAAAGTGGCGCACTTGAATTGATCAACAATCCGATAAAGAGGTTAGAACGCTAGATTTTTCGATCTAAAACCAAGAATTTTGGGAAATATTTACTCATCCTAAGGGGTTTGTAAAGTGGATTCCTACCAATTAAGTATATTATATTAAATTTATTTTAACTCTGTATTATTTTGTTGGTAAATTTATCATTTCAAATAAAGTAGTCAAGAGCCTTAGGTCAACAGCCTTTTAATTGTTTTGCCAAAAAATATTATGTACTAGGTACTATGATTGAAAATGTAGGCAGTCAAAACTTCCCTTTTCTTAGTAAAAAATAGGTTTGACTAAATAACTTTGTTAAAACTAGTTTTACCTAGTGAAAAATATAATTGACTAATAAATATTTTTAATATACTGGGTGGTCCACTCTCAACGCAGGATTTCATAGCATCTTAACTACTCAACTTTTTAATATTTTTCACAAACAGGGGCATAGGGATTAGGGAGACATCAGGCCTACAGTTTAAAATTAATTTGAAATATACCGGATGCCCCAAAAAAAAGATCCATAGCAAATAGTAAAGTTTTCTTCTTGACCTTATGATTTAAATTTTTGTCTTGTTTATTGGGTTTTTAGGTCATATTTAAATAAATAAAGGTTACAGGAAAATGTGATTATTAACTAATTTTTAGGATTAAAAAGTAGACATACCTCTATATAAATCTTAGCACTATCACTTCTATTTTTACATGTTTAACTATGTGGTAACTATGCAAGACTGATTTTATGAAGGGATTCTTTATGAGGGAGGGTAGGTACATTTATTAAAAATGGGAAAAACCATTTAATTACGGTTTATTGTTTCTTTTGTTAACGGTAGTAAAAATTTGCAATTTTTAATTAGGTTATTAAATTACTGTAAACTGTACTTAGATTATCAGTGTCGGTTCGAAAATTTAATGTATTTTTATTTTTTTTAATATGGATCATTTCTTTTATATTTCGTTTTTTATAATTTAATTTTTAAGTAACAAACCTTTATTTATTTAAATATGACCTAAAAACCCAATAAACAAGACAAAAATCCATAGCAAATTTAGGTTTTTTTAAATGGAACACCCTATATCTTACAATATTTTTGGATTCTACATAAAATAACAATTATTTTTTAGTAAGTGCATTATAACTATTAGAGATATCGAGTTTTTACCGGGGCTGCCGCGGCGGTGTTCTGCGACTTATCCAAGGCTTTCGACTGTGTTAGTCACGGGATACTGCTGCGTAAGCTTCAACAGTATGGATTTAGAGGAGTTGCATTGAGGTGGTTCGAGTCGTTCCTTGGTGGTCGGAGTCAGCGAGTTTTTGTTGGGTCATCTGCTTCGAAGAGTAGAGGGATTGATTGTGGCGTACCACAGGGTTCTATATTGGGGCCTATTCTCTTTCTGCTTTGTATAAATGATCTAGTTTATGTTAATATTCGGGGGACGTTCACTCTTTTTGCAGATGATACGACAATTTTATGGCACGCGGAGGCAGTTGATCGGCTGAGCGAACAGATTTCGGATGATATGTTGAAAGTGAGGAAGTGGTTTGACTCTAACCTTATTACACTAAACATGGACAAGCCCACACAGTTGGATTTAGATGTGGGCTAGATCCTGTTCGGATTAAAAGTAACTCCCTTATTGTTTCCGTCAATAGCTTTGTAAGCCAATGTAAATAGGTTTGTAGTCAGTATTCACTCTAGAAACACTCTGATACAGAGCCACGCGATTTTTCATCTCCATAAGTTCCGGTCTATTACTAAAAAATTTATTTGAGCGGGACATTTGCTTCCTTACTTTTATAAGCGGAAAATGCACGTTAAAATTATACACAGAAATATCCAGAAACGCACCAAAACACGTCATGAGCTAAAAATACAGTCACCCAATCTTCACTTCGAAATGAGGTTGAAAAGTTTAAAAAGTTCTGTTCACCAAAGTCCCTCTTCATAATATTGGAGCCGGTATCTAGATTACATACAGATACATGTTCTGTATATGAGGCTTTGGCGTGTTTTACAGTTCGGACGATTGTTGGAGAATTAAGGTGGATTTATAAACTCGAAAAGTTGGCGAGGTTGAGGTTCAGTTGGTGTTGGAAATAGGAGTTCAATTTAAACTAAAGGGAACACTCAGTTCTATTTATACACTCGTTCATGTTGTTCATGTAAAGCTCATGTAAGGTTCGAAAACTTCCCTGGTAGTTCGAGATAATCAATTTTTATGCTCGGAATTCGGAATATCTAACCTCACAACTTGACCATAACTTCAACCTCACCAACTTTTCGAGTTTATAAATCCAGCTTAAGATATGTCGACTGCAAGAGGTATTTACTATGCACTGGTTGAATCGGTAATTCGATATGGGGTCGCATTTTGGGAGTTATGTAATCAAGGACTGTTCAAAACAATATTTATTTTGCAAAAACGTGCAGCGAGATATTGATGTAAAGCTAAACTCAGGGACTCCTGCAGACCATTGTTCATATCCCAAAAAATATTAACCTAACCTCCCTTTTCATATTGGAGACAGTCAGCCTTGTCTTTAAAAACAAAAATAGGCTTTTGAAGACGAAACCTAATCATCATATGCGACAGAGCCACGACTTACCATTACCCATACCAACCTCCACCTTTACTAAAAGATCCTTGATATATCAAAGTCGGAAAATATTTAATCACCTCCCTACCGAAATTAAACCTTTAAATTCCATAGCTCTATTTCGTAGAACAGTAAGGAAACACCTGTTAACTATGGCCTAATATACTTTACACGAATATTTTTCCACCAGCTTGATTGACTGGAGATTCTGTTTGTCGGGAGACTTCGGGAACAAGTGAGAGATCTAAATAAATATATCCTTTATTTAGCACTTGGCTATTTAAACCAGATAATAAAAATAACATTCCTAATAGTACACACCTCAGTTCCTTAAGTATAACAAAATGTTTCTGTTAAAGATTCTCAGGTTTGGTGCTCTCTTAATATTATCTGCCTCTTACTTTCTTACCAAGGCGTGTTGTTCTCTTGATGAGTTTTCTAATGAGAACTTGGCTTGACCAGTGGTTAGTGTATTTATTGTATACATTTTGATTATCTGTCAGCTGTGTTGTTTATGCTTTTATTTGTTTAATTGTTTAATGCTGTCTTATATATTTTAGTTATTTAATGTGCTTTGTCAACAAATTTTTTAATTTTTATGACAATAAAGCTATTTTGAATTTGAATTTGAAAAATGACATTTTTGAACTTTGACAGCTTCTAGCTTTCTAACGGTATGTCCTAGAGCAAAACGGCTTGCATGTCCCTATCTTACTTTTTTATTATCTCCTCAAAAATGTAAACTTTTGTTAAACCGGATATGACTCGAAGGCCGGAAATATGGTACTTCCGGTTTAACCGGAAATTTATATTTTTGGAAAGATAATAAAAAAAGTGTATGTTTCTTGTCCTATCTTAAAAATGTATACTGTATAACACTTAGGTTACTTATGTATTCCATGCCTTCTCTATGACGTTGCTTTGTGATTGTGTAAATCATTTAGTCGGCAAAAAAAAAAAAAATTTTTTGTAGAGAGAAAAGAAAATAATCTTATAGTAGGTATAGTACAGTTTAGTATGATATTGAAGAGAGAACAAAAAAATCAAAAAAACAACAATAAAAAAATCAATAAAAGAGGATATCACAATTTAGAATTAATAATGTAATAGTTAAGTATCACAGTTCGAGGTCAGCCGTTAATTAAAAAAACATCAAAAATAAGCTTTTTTAGTCTAATGGTAAAGGTGTTTGTTCTTAGTTCTCGTATATCTTGTGGAATTGTATTGTAGATGTTGATGCCACTGGATAGTGAGCTATCGCTCTGATAGAAGAACATACTTAATGGCAGCTTCCAGGGGAGGCGGTGTCATGCTCAGTATTCACAACAGACTCAACTCCGAACTGCTGGATGTCCCCGATATTAGTGTCAGCGCGCCAAATATAGACTTTTTAGGTTGTAAGATTACTTATCATTATTTTGTGTTTTATGTATTTATTGTATACATTCCTCCCAGCACCGCTAGCCTCGAGGTGGAAAATTTTTTCGAAATCCTTTCGTCACTGGATACAATGCTCCAAAAAAATATAATCCTCGTTGGAGATTTCAATGTTCCTTCATTCTCAGGGCCGACCCCTCTTGGCCTCAGAAACAAATGCTTACTAAATCTTAGCGAGTTTCTTTGCCTTACACAGTACAACACCATCCCGAATTCCAATAACCGGCTTCTCAATCTCGTCTTTGCCAACTTTAAAATCAATCTGGCGCACAATGATTTGCCTTTGGTCGCCGAGGATCCACATCACCCTGCTCTAACTTTTGATTTTCAAGCAGCACTTCCTCCCGTTGTCAACTTTCCCGTAAACAAATCTGAACCACTCCACTTCAACTTTCGCAAATCTGACTATCCTAAATTGTATGAGCTGATGTCGCACACCGACTGGACCCCCGTTATTGCTTCTTCTGATGTAGCAAATCAATCTTTTTACGAGATTTTGAATAACAACTTTGCCGCCTGTACACCTCTAAAATCCCCTAGGCCCTAGGCGAAGACGATTTCCCCCCTGGTTTACTAAAGATTTAATTAACAATATTTTTAAAAAAGAAAGAGTACGTCGTCGCCTGCAAGTTTACAAATCCAATGCTGACCTCGTGAAGTTCAAAGCCTTGCGCAGCCTGATTAAGTTACAGTCTCAGCAGGCCTACAGGGGTTATATTAGGAACGCTGAGTCAAACATAAAAAACAACCCTTCCAATTTTTGGTCCTTTGTCCAAAGTAAAAAGGCTCAATCTCGAATCCCAGCCACCATGAACTATGCAAATCAACAAGTCCACGGGCCCCATAACATCGTCTCTGCTTTCGCGAATTATTTTAAGAATGTCTATAAAACCTCTGGGCAACCTTGGCAATCTGAGCCTTTTAATCCAGCAGACCAATATGAGATAATCGGTATACCCAGTGTTACATCCGAGGACGTTATTTCGGCCTGCAAAACGCTAAAAAATAAAGCTACGTCTGGCCCCGATGGTATTCCCAGCTTTCTGGTGAAAGACTGTTCCTTTGTCATGAGCGCTCCTCTTTGTCATATCTTTAACCTGTCATTGAACAATGGCGTATTTCCAGAAATATGGAAGGTTGCCAAAGTTTGTCCCATCTTTAAAAAGGACGATCCATCTCATATTGAAAACTATCGAGGTATCTCAATCCTATGTAACTTCTCCAAGGTATTTGAGATCATCTTGCAAAAGTCCCTGTTTTTCAAAATTCGAAACCGACTCTCTATATATCAACACGGTTTTTTTTTCCGAACAACATACGTTCATATTGCAGAAAAGAGCTATGCGATACATATGCAAAGTTAAGCCTCGTGAGCATTGTAGACCCCTTTTTCTTAAACATGAAATTCTCACATTGCCGTGTCTCTTCATTGTTGAGACGGTAGTTCTTATGTACAAAAAGTATTTTGGTTTGGCAACAGAGGGATTACGTAACACCAGACAGAGTCATAACCTCCTGCTTCCCATTCCTAAGACCACCTTAACAAAAAATTCTGTCCTTTACGAAAGTAAGAAAATATATAATCACCTTCCACTTTCAATAAGGGCTGCTCAAAAAAGAAGGTTAGGAATCTTTTGGTTAATAAAGCCTACTACAGCCTGCAGGAGTACTAGCAGGATAATTTTTAAATTTGTTTCCAGGATCATTTTTGAATTTGTTTGCTGATGTACCATGTATCTTTTGTTTTACTTTTGTTTTGAAGCCTCTTATTTGTTTATTGAGGAAAAAATAATAAAAAGTGTAATTTTAAGTATCTAGTATTTATATATTATTTATTGTGTGTATATTTAACTTTTTTAAAACTATTTATGACTTTGCCGAGGACTTTTAGCAAAACTTATTGTGTCTGCATTATGTGCATTAACGATTGTATGTACTTTGCCTTTGTATGACATTAGTAATTTTTTATTGACTTGTTTTTAATGTTACTTTTTTTGTATTTTAGTGTAAGTGTTCTTTTTATCAAGCTTTGTCAATAAGAATGTATATTTTTTCGACAATGAAGCATATTTTGAGTTTGAGAGTTGAGTTTGAGTTTATATATAGGGATAACTTTTGCAATCTTGAGCGCATTGGGAACAGTTCCTGTAGTAAACGTAAGGTTTACCAGCATGCTTAGTATGGGAGATATTTCTACACTGAATTCCCTAATTATGTCGGAAGTCACATTGTCTCTTCCTGGACTTTTACCTGGCTTCAAAATAATTTTAAACTGTAGGCCTAATGTCTCCCTATGACCCTGTTTTTGAAAAATATTAAAAAGTTGAGTAGTTTAGATGCTATGAAAGCCTGCGTTGAGAGTGGGCCACCCTGTATATATATATTTAGTTAAAACAAATTTTAACTAAATATCATTTGGTTATCTCATAAAATGAAAACCAACCTGGTGTCAGATTCCAAAGTCCAGAAAATGATGATGACATAATAGGGTAGAGACCAGATCGGCTGTCCCAAGCAAAAACACAGTAACTGACATTTTTGTAAAAAGTGACATTTTTCAATATTCCAGTTGCTGGGTTTCTGATGTACATTTTGGTATTTGAATTATTAAAATCGGTTCATAAATACCGCAGATATTAGTTTCCCAAAACCTAGTAACTGCCCAACTTTTTCCAAATCCGCACACAAAAACACAGTAACTGCGAATCCCAACGCAAAAACACAGTAACTGACAGTGCAGTTACTGTGTTTTTGCTGTCCGTGTGCAGTTACTGTGTTTTTGCCTGGGAAATATATTCAAATGTTTATCCCGAAAGATGCCCCGCCCCCACCATTGCTAATACCTAGTAAGAGCGTAAATCAACTCTCGCGACATTTATTTTACCGTTCGTGTATTTTTCTGTTAAAGTTTGTGTTAGTTTCTTTTATGGCATAAGTTTTTGATAAGTGGTATTTAAAAGCACTAACTATTCTATGTTAATGCTCTCTTATAGTAACTTAGCAAGTTTTTTTTAGTTTTTATTATTTTGTAACCTCTTAAATTGTATAAAATATAAGTTTTACATTCAGTTACTGTATTATTAGGATCGAAATAAAACTAATTGTATTTATAAAAAACACACAGCAAGTGCAGTTACTGTGTTTCTACCACATGTATTTGATTTTCTAAAGTGGATAAGAGTGTGGAAAAACAGTTTTTTAACTGCTGAGCTAACTTCATTTTCATAATTTGGTTATAACTAGGTACTAAAATACTGCTCGATGCAAACCTTCTTTGGTATAAAAATTTGAAACAAAAATTTTAATAAACGTTGTGAGGCAATAAAATTTTATTAAAAACTCGATTTTCTCGAAAGTTTGTTTCAAGCAGTTACTGTGTTTCGTTGGGGCAGCCAAGATAGAGGAACCTAATTTTGCGAGCATGCCACTTAGTCAATCAAAATTAAATTCTTATTTCCACATTCGCAACTAGGTATGCCAGCTTTAAAATTATGACATCGTCATCCTGCTATCGACTTCGGAATCTGGCCCCCGAACTCATTTTCACAGTAACACTTTTATTTCAGTTTTTCCTTAATTTTAACTGGTACAAACTATTTAATATTTGAAATATTTATTAGTAGGTACCTACTTAAATTCAAATTTTCACTAGATAATCTAGTTATAACATAACGAAAGTAGGTATTTAGTTAAATCTAGTTTTTACTATGACTTTGAATTCAGATTTTTTTGTTATACAAGCTCTCATATTTCAAGTGACCAATTTGCACAGGTCTGTACTTTAACTTTATTTACTTTCTTCTTTGTATTTACATCTTATTATTTATTATTAGACTAAATAATTTCTTAAAACCAGTTCCAGTCAATAAACTTTTAAATAAAATATCTTTGGCCACTCCCTCTATTGCTGTTTATATGGAATAGGGCAAGTTTTATCCTTTTAACAGATAAATTTATTTTTTAGGCTCAAATTCTGTAAAACATATTATTTTAAATGCATTTTATACCTGATTTTCAGTAGTTCCAGGTTCAGTAGACTCAGGAATCTCAATATTCATTCCTTCTCCATCCTCTTCTCTCTCCAAGTTATCTAGTAGCTCTTCTAAAGTAGACTCCTGAACTTCCATAGTTTCATCATTAGATTGTACATCACTGGCATTTTCTGAATTTTGCAAACTATTAGGAGTACTTCCTTCAATTTTATTCTGTGGCAATTTCTCTGAGTGTTTTTCAGATCTTTTTAAAGCTTTTCCTTTTCTACCTAAAATAGGACTACATCCATCTTCATCATCGATGTCTTTAACTGTATCGATATTGTTAACTTGAAGATTTTCCTCTTTATCACTGACATCTTTGTCATCATCACCAGTGACTGTAACATCTTCACTTTCTGAACTACTCCGTATCTTAACTCTTTTATACGCCTTGGACACCTTTTCTTTAACAGTCCCGACTTTGGTATGAACTTCGTTGACTACATGCTTGACTCTCTTCAGCAGCTTTCTATTCTTATTGGCATCTAATTTAGTAATTAGTGCTTCAACATTTCCAATGTTGTTTAATGTATCCAGAGCCTTTTGGAAGTTCTCTAGTAGCTGTTCCACATCCGTATCATCCGACATAATGTTGTTTGAATGCTGCAACTATAAATAAAGGAATATCAACAAAAAAAAATTGACCTCAATAAAGTATTCAGGTTTCCCGCCTATCGTTGTGGCTTTTATTAGAACGGCTTTGTAAGATTTTAAAACGCATGGACCGATAGATCTTATGAACATTACCAATATAAATATATTACCAACTTACCTTTAATAATATTCTAAAAACTAACGGCAAAAAATCAACAAATTAAGCACTGGAAGAAGGCATTTTGCGCATAGTACACAGACTTTCCTTTATCGGTTGCGTCTGCGCTTGTCAGTCGGTTTTCACAACTGACGACGTGATGTCACTGACGTCACAACAATGATGCCAACATGTAAGATTTAAGTTACCCTAAAATCTTTGGTGCTCACCATGAAAAGTCGTTTGACGAGAAGGCAAACTTTATTTCAAAATTGTTATATATCTTATCACGATTACGCGGTAAACATTTTGTAACAATAAGCTTGCAATGGCTTGCGAACAGCCTGCAACACTTGCCAGTAAGTTGAACATAAAAACCAAAAATTAAAAAAAAAAAAATTTCTATTACAAAATAATGGGCATTTGAGATAACGAGCAATGGGCAATGGGCAATAAAGTTTTACATTCGGCAAGTCATAAATCGTAATAGGTATATGTGCTGCAAAGTGAGATGCAAGCAAAATAAATTAATATTGAATTAACGCATGCGCAAAAGCTACTCAACAGTGGTTTAATCACAGTATACGGAACTCGTATACTGTGGTTTATTGTGATAAAGTCGGCCCGGGTGTCTCTGTATACCCGTGCCAGCAATCCAGATTAGAGCGAAATCTGCGAAATAAAGCAAGTTTACCCTTTATATTTTTATCCATGAATAGAGGTCGCCGAGAGAAAATCATGGTCCGGGGGGTAGTAACCTACGGAGCCCCCCCCTCTTTGATTGTTAAAAGTTGTTTTCTCGTGCCACACAATGGGGTCATTTAACATTTTTTTTTTTAGATTTTCTGAAAGATTTTGTAATTTTAGTGCGAACTGCCAAAAAAACGCCTCTAAAGCCTTTACAATAATTTAGGAACATCGACTCGCAGAAACCGCTGTGTGACGTCACTAAGTCCTTTCGTAAGACGAGTTGCGCTCGCTGCCGTTGTTTACGACTAAGAAGATAGCTGGCCATGCACACCACCTCTCTCCGTCGTTGGGTTTACGGAGCTGACATCGACAGTTAAGAAAAAAATAATTTTAGATAATTTATTTTTCTTTTTTCTAAAATAGTGTCGAGGAAGTACAGTGTAGAACTCGTATGAAATGGTATTTCCTACTTGTTATAGAATATACTATTAAAAGTAATAATAAGAATAAGCTTCTGCTTTAACTAAACAAAGAAACAGTAATGTATGCACAGAAAGAGCATTGCACAAGGTCAAAGCGGACGGACTGTGGGACTTAATGACGTCACCACCTCGCGAGCGTTTCATTTGATTTTGATCTTGTGTATTTAGAAAACTACTTATCGGATTTACTTCAAATTTTCAGGGCTGACCATACCTTATAAATGCTTCATAACAAATTAGGTAGAGTATATTTTAAGGTCTGACCAAATAAGCCCATTTAATAGTATCAAGCGACAAATAGAAATAGAAATACCATATATATAAATATCTGTATAATATATTTGTATTTTTTCCGGATTTCGATTGAAATCCGGGTCCCTCAAAAACTACGGGTCTGGCGGAATCAGGTATACTAGGTACCATAGGTACTCTTAGGTAATTTCCAAGAATACCGTTGTTGGAATGGAAGTTATATTATGAATTTTGTTCTTGCTGATATTTATAGTTCTTGAGGGGGCCTATATAATATACGCCACGCTATTATACCAAGAGCTAGTAACCCAAACGACCTAAACGTAGGTAACGAACTATCTACTACTACTATATCAAGAGTAGGTCGGAAAAAATATCAGAACTTTTAACATTTAACAGGGGTTCTGGTTATTTTTCGTTTGATAATTATTATTAAATTAACAGTATAGATACAAAACAAGATTCTGCGTCGATCTCATAGAAATAGGTCGATCTACGAATAATTTTATCAAAAAAATTAACGCAGGTTCTAAATAATATTTTTCATGCACTAATACCACAAATTCTTTATGGCAATTTTGCAACACTGATATTGATATTGTGCATGCGGCTATAATTTCATGCAAAAAAACATGTAGCTATCGTTGCTATCGCATCGTGTCATGATCGTGCCTTCCGGACTAAAAAAATGCGGTTACGTTGCGTGTTGCATCTTTTCATTGTGAATAGGATATTCAGGATGGTATTAAAATACATAATATTTATATTTACATATAAACAAACAAAATTATTATTTACTTACTACCACAATATTAAACTCAGAAATAATCATTGTGTCTCAAACCAATTTTAAAAAGATTTTATTAGCTAACAATTAAAATGCCAGTTACTTTTGCATAAAATCTACTGAAAACATAATTACCTGCATAAAATCGATGACAAGTCTTTATAAAATGCACTTATAAAACAAAACAACACGTAAAATCCTAATATTATAAGAAAACAGATAATAATTGTTGATATTCTTTTTAATCTAAATAATTAGAATTAAAATGGAAAACGAAAAATAGCGTACAGCTGAAAACTCTAGTGAAACCTTCGACATACGTCAGAGCGCGGCAAAAAATGTAAGGTCGTTGGCCAATCCCGTTAGAAAATTTTTGACACAAGAGGTTCTGATTGGTCAAATATTTGTACTAAGACTACTAAGCATTGGCAACATGGGTATTTGCTTATATTTCTATGATATGGTTTTCGGCTATTTTAAGATATTTTTATTTCACTAGTTAAAGGGAAGCTTAGCGACTTTTTTAGAAGAAAGGCTACCGGCATCTAGATAACACACTAAACTCTTGCCGTTTAAATGGTTGCTCAAAAACATGAAATGGAACGTCACAATTTTGCCTAACCTAACTTAAAAAAAATGTCAAATTTGTTATCTTTTTGTATAGGAAGAAAATGATTTAAAATATAAACATAGGAACGCAAACATGGAAAAACAGTCGGAGCTTGAAGCAAAATACCAAAAATTAGCTACAGAATATTCAAAGGTGATATAAAAAGCATTAAGATTATTAAATTTAAAAACAGGAAATTATCCCTACCTATTAATACCTCGATTAATACTTTAATAACTTTTAAATTTTCTTCAAGGTACGGTCTCAAGCAACTGTTCTTAAAAAAGCTGTGTTGGATGAACAAGGAAAAAATTCTGAATTAAAAGATTTTATCAGAAAACATGAACAGACGATACGGAAACATGATCAAGAAATGGAAAGCCTTACATTTCGAAATGAGCAGGTCAGTAGTTCAGATTATTGAAGAAGGAACACTATGTTAGTGTTTTAAATGTAATTATAGTGGGAGCTCTCACCTAAAAAAATAATAATAAAACCTACCATATTTGTTTACATTTTTAAACTGGCACACCTGTGTTTACGTGTCAAGGAGCCCCTTAAACTTGGAGTTAACATTAAAAAAAATCATTCATACAGATTCCTATTAAAAGTTTTAAAAACAAAATGGGTTAAGTAGTCACAGATTTGTCATTCCCTACCATATTATTATTATTATTATTATGTATAGAATTTACTCAGGAAATTTTTGTTGTGTTTTGGTTGTGAGGTAGGTTTTTGCATGGTGAGAACTATTAGTACCTAATATTTTGAAAGCCAGTTCTTTGTTTACGAAATCATTAGGTATATTGAACTAACCAATTAAACCAGAAATATTATTTTATTTATTGACCTAAGGAACATTTTACAAGTTATATTTTTAGGTACCTAATTAATTAAAATATACTAATTATTAAAATAGTACATATACATTTTAGTTAACAAAGAGGATATCAGTACTACAGCAAGACCTACAAATAAATAGTCATAGTAAAAAAGGAAAACAAAAATCTTCAGATACCATACAAGTGATGGATATTAGCATTTTAGATGAGGAGTTACAGAAAAAGATTTTAGAAAATGCACAGTTGTTAAGTAGTGTATGTACCTATATTTAGTCTCTTATACAAGGTCTATTTTTTTGTTTTATAGATATTCTTTGCCCTGTTATTAGATACAGAGCTGGAATTCAGCACTAAAATTCTGCTGGAGCTACAAATATTTTTGTTTAAATACTCATTTATGTCAAATCAAATAATTTATTGGTGTCATAAGCCAAATTCGAGCGATGAACCAAACAGATTGGTTTATACCATTCTTCAGATTGGTATTAACCACTACATTTGAGCGACCTTGGTAGATGTCTCGGTTATGTTTCCGTGACGTCATAAATCAGCTGATTTACGCCAAAGTTGTCACCATTAATTTTGTGGTATTAACCTTACTCCGGAGCAGTTGTCGAACCTCGGTTGATAAAATTTGACATTTCTAAATCGGCATAAACGGTCAAAATTGAAATTTTTTTTGGGGGTAGGTAAACCAAAATGTGCGACAAATGGGGGGCGAGATTTCAACTCAAAATCAAAACCAATCTGTTTGGTTCATCGCTCAAATTTGGCTATAATGTGCAATGTATTGACAAACTAACAATTAACATCATAACATCAACATCCAAGTTACATTTAAAATTCTGAATCAGACTCTTAACAACACAGTTTAAAAATTCATCAACACAATAAAATTACCAATCAAGAGGTGCAAAATATACTGCCTTGGGCTCTTAGGTATTATAATTCCCTAATGTTATGCTTGATGCAGGTTTTTAAAGTTTTAAGGAAAAAGCATTTTTATATAATTTTTAGTTTGTTAGGTTAGTTTAGGTTAGTTTATGTATTTCTATGCATCAAGAGGCATTTTCTGATATACAACTTTTTTTTATTTCAACCAGTGGGATTTGCCCTGAATAATTTTGAAGAAAAAGTGACACACCACTGTTTTTTTATTAAAATAAAAATCATTTTTTAAATTCTTATTCATTTCTCAGCAAATCTGTTATCTTGACTTCTTTTGCAGAACTCACAAAATTAAGTAAAAGGGAGAGTAAAACAATAAAAATTATTTTTCTGCATGGTCATGTAATATCCAATATAATAGTCGAGTTCGGTTAATCCTCGCAGATGAGATGAAATAGACGGCAAATTTAAAACAGCTGATTCGCAAATTACTCCGAGGTACCGGTATTTAAAGAACGGTCTCCCGTATTTGACAGCCACGATAACCTTAATTTTTGAGTTTTTCTTTTCGTAAATAAAAATTTACACTCAATTATTAATCCCTATGGTTCAAATCGACTACGATATGATTATGAAAGATCATGATGCCGAACAAATAAATCAGTTCGAGAAAGTGTAGCATTTGTCAATCAACTGATTGTATCCTCGGTTTCCTCGCTCAAAAACCTCCGATGAAAAAGATGACGCTCCGAGTCATCTGCCCCGCTTTAAACGAACGCAGATCTTTGGCGGCCGTCAGCTCTGGAACGATTAAACGAACGACATTTTGACAATCCGACGGATCGGAGCCCTCACAGAGGATTAACCGAACTCGCCTTGTAATTAATAGGTAAAAGTATTTTTTTCTACGAGTGACCGCAAAGAAGCTACTTTGCGCACACTTTTGCATACGCAAAGTAGCACTTTCCCGCACACTGTGCGGGAAATTTTTTTTCCCGCACACTTATTTTAAAGCAAAATTACCATATTATAGACGCGTTTTTTTCTTATATTTTATAATTTTTTTAGATATTTATACAAAAATATTGTAACAAGACAAAGTTGACAGGTGGTTTATGTGTTGCCTTATAAACTATACCGAAGTATTGTGCCGTGCGGCTCAAAATTTTTTTGAAATCTGCATTATTATATTTTCCTCTAATTTTGTTCAAGTTAAAAAAAATCAAGTATTTTTGTGTCAAATGCGGTTTGTTCCCTTAGCAACCAAAATACATTGTCATACAACGCTTTCATGTCAGTTTAGAGGTCTTCTTCAAAATTTTCACTAGCATTTTCACCTATTTAAAATAAAAAAAACTGTTTTAAAAATGGATATCACTGAAGAAGAACTTCCAGAAGATGTCCTAGAAGCCGCCAACATGGCTAGTTTGCAATTGCTGCCTGCCAAATCGCGAGAAAAATACGAGAAACAGTACGAGTTGTTTTCCAAATGGTGCGAACAAAGGGGGATATAGTTGTTTTTGATGTCAATAAAAATTTAAAATTAAAAAAATATATAGTTATTTCACTCGTAGAAAAAATATTGTTCCTAACACGTGCGCAAAGTAGTTTTCCCGCACTTAAAGCTTATCCGAACTCCGCTTCGCGTCGTTCGTCTAACTGCTTTCGCGTGCGGGAAAACATAACTTTGCGCACTGAATAGGAAAACTACTATTTTAATCATTTTACTAAGGTAAAATCAAATATTATTTAATTCAAAATTTAATACAAAAATGTTTATTTGTAAATAATATTTTTGGTACATTGCTCAGTAATGAACCCTAAGTATATTTTTAAAACCTTAAACAAAGATAACAATAAAAATGAACTACCAAGAAGTACTATGCTATGGGTAAATTTTTAAAGGCATTAAACTTTTTACTCTACTTTACTGATAAGAATATGAAAAATATTCTGTAAAAATGGATGCACCCCGCACAATTCTTATTTTTTAATTAAAATATATTTCCAGATAAAAGTTAAATCCTGAGAAAATATATAAAAAACTTCTTTAGGTAACCCTACTTTTTATTTTAATATCTTTCAGGCAAGAAATACGTCTATTGAAGATAAAATTAAAGTAAAATTTAGAAATGGATAAATTTTTATATTCTACATACACGACATCGGATATTTAATGTAAAACACATAGCGGAGTAAAAAATTGTTACCATGAAAGATAATTTTGGTACCTAAAAGTTTTTTTTTCTGTCATCATAAACTAACCTGAACTAACCTAACAAACTAAAAATTATATAAAAATGCTTTTTCCTTAAAACTTTAAAAACCTGCATCAAGCATAACATTAGGGAATTATAATACCTAAGAGCCCAAGGCAGTTTTTTTTGCACCTCTTAACTTAACTATAACTTGATTGGTAATTTTATTGTGTTGATGAATTTTTAAACTGTGTTGTTAAGACTCTTACTATAGGTTTTCTAATATAAAGTACTTGCTGCGACAGCAAGGTATTTCGGTTCATTTGGTTTTTAGTAGTTAAATTTTTTGGGACAGTTTAGCAACCACTTATTGTTTTAAATCCTGCTGTTCTGAATAACATTTTAATTCGTTTTTTAATGTTCTGTAAAAAATCTTGGAATGTCTATATAATTTCTTTTTTCCAATTGGCGTAGACATATTTCTACTTTGATTATCCCACAATACACAACTCTTGTTACGACGGACATTAACTTCACCTGGCTAAACAAAGTTGGTACAAATACCGAGAGCTAACCGGAGCAAAAATAATTTACAGCACTGAACCCAATATAATCGGCTTTTGGTAACAAACCGGCCGTATATGTTCGGCTCACTTCGTTGTTGGCTATTTCAAGGAGAAAATGCGCTGTCAACAATTTTTTAAGTTTTCTGGCGCTGTCAATACTCGGCGGATATATAGAATGGGAATGGGCGGATGGCTTTATCGTGCCTACGGTTTATTACATTATAGTCGGTACTATACTTCTGTTATTTGGTGTAGAATCAGTATAGTTCGGGTATCAATATCGATATTGAAATTATAATTATAATACGATTTAAAATGTATTAACTGATGGTTTTGGTTTAAAAGTTTGGTCACCTTACAGTCACTCTCGCTTCCCTTGCACCGTCCTACCTGCCGGATCCCTGCTGGCACATCAGAAATATACGTTGGCTCGCGTGTTCGCATAGAGCAGCTAAGCTTTATTGTTCTGTGTAGAGCAGTATTGTACCGAGATTGTTACATGCATGTCAATAGCTTCTTAACCCTGTATATGGTGCTTCCCCGAATTTTGCGTTCCAGCGGTAAAATGAGTGATGTTCAACGACATGAAAGGTGCATTCACGAAATGGATTAACTTATTCTCATTTTAAATCATGGTTTTGTGGTTCTACAGCTCGTATACAGGTGCCGCCACTATGATTCGCCAAAATGTCCCACCCCCCTTAACACTTTATTTTTGATGCTAGGTAAAAATAAAAAAATATTAGCATGTAGGATGTAGGGCATTTGAAATACTTTTGGCTGTGGCCGTGGTGTCCACAAATCCCTTAATCATTTCATATACCGGGTGTTGCATCGTCGAGCGGGACATAGGAAATCCCATGTAATTTTAAATGGGGTCAATTATTGGCTTCCCTAATTATTTTAGAGAAAAATTCTATTTAGGTTTATTAAAGAGCACTAAAACCCACATTCAAATGAATAACTTTAGATATTTTTGATGAGCCCGTTTATGGGTTATCGCCGATTTCTTTTTAACTATTTCTCCTTTTTATGGCCCCGTATTTGCGGGCACCAGTCAAGGTAAAAGATGACTGTCAAATAAAGTTGTCATTTTGAAATGTGTGCTTTATTGTTATAAAAACTCGTACATCGAAAATATTAGCCATGAATTACACTTCTGAAGAAAAAATATTGATGATTAAATGGTATTAGCAATAGTAATATGTTAAGTGCATGTAAAATTGCTGAAAATCATGCATGAAGGTTTGTTGCCCTAGAAACAGCTTGAATGCATTTTTATTGTTATTTACCAAAAAGTGCCCGACCGAAGGGAGATCAGCACAAGGAAACTTGAGGATGACATAGGATTAGATCACACCACAGCGTTACGAGCTTTGAAACGACATAAATATTATTCATACAAATATGAAAAGCACCAAGAGCTAAGAGATAGGGACGAAATACGACGACAGGAGTTTTGTTTTGGTATGATGGAAAGAGCAAACATGGATAGGGAATTTTTAAAAAACATTTGTTTCACTGACGAATGCACATTTACCTTAAACAATGAACCCAATGTTCAAAATGATCGATATTGGAGCAAAGAAAACCAACACAGGTTTGTGGAAACAAGGACGCAATATCCACAAAAAGTTAATATATGGGCTGGGATTTTCGGAGAAAATATTATCGGACCATTATTTCTTACACGAAATTTAAATGCAGAATATTTTTTGGAACTACTTGAAGATCATATTTTACCTACTTAACATGATGCCGCCAGGGAAAATCAGGAAGTTTGGTACCAAATGGATGGCTGCCCGGCACATAGTACCCTGGCTGTCCGGGAATATTTAAACCGTGCTTTTAATGGAAATGTTATTGGCTTAAATCATACAGTAAATTGGCCAGCCAGGTCTCCTGATTTATCGCCAAATGATTTCTTTCTCTGGGACCATTTAAAAAACAGGATATACAAAGATAAAAAATACCCAAATCTAGACGAGTTAAAAAATGCTATTTCTGCCGAATGCAATAGAATTTCAGTTTACCAACTAGCGAATGTAAGAAGAGAATTTTATGATCGCCTCGGTTATTGTCTAGCAGTCAATGGAGGAATATTTGAACATCTTAAATCCTAAAGTTCTAACAATTTAATAGTACCTACCTATTAATTAGTAAAATATTGAAAGATGTAAAATGTCATAATTAACCTTGTAATTGGATACTTTATTTTAGTTTTATTCAGATTAATTTGTACTCATAAATACACCTTTAATATTTTCGATGTACGAGTTTTTATAACAATAAAGCACACATTTCAAAATGACAACTTTATTTGACAGTCATCTTTTACCTTGACTGGTGCCCGCAAATACGGGGCCATAAAAAGGAGAAATAGTTAAAAAGAAATCGGCGATAACCCGTAAACGGGCTCATCAAAAATATCTAAAGTTATTCTTTTGAATGTGGGTTTTAGTGCTCTTTAATAAACCTAAATAGAATTTTTCTCTAAAATAATTAGGGAAGCCAATAATTGACCCCATTTAAAATTACATGGGATTTCCTAGGTCCCGCTCGACGATGCAACACCCGGTATATGATCAGTGGAAACGTAATAAATACCCGGTATAGGATATCGCATAAATATATTTTATTTCATACTGTATTGTAAAACACACCTTTACATATTTGAATTTAGTCCAGAAAATAAGGTTTTACAGCAATAAGTCCGGTAAAATTTTTTTACCGGACTAGTCCTGTAAAATTTCTTTACCGGACTGAAATTTCTAAGTTTTAGTTTAATCAATGTCAAACACACAATGTTTCCACCAGTAAATATAAGCACTTTTCAAATATACGACGCAGAATAAAACTTCATTATAATTTTAAAACATAATTATAATTTTCAACAGAACAGTATGAAATAAAATATTGTACGTCATTCGTCCGGCAAATCCTTTACAGTATTCGTTTCAAAATTCCAGACTCGGCTCCTTCGTCGCCTCGTCTCGAAACATTTCACTCATACTGTAAAAGTTGATTTACCGGACTTATAACGTAAATATCTATTATGTAACATACGTTATACGTACCTTAACCCAAAATATATTTTTTTTTTATCACAGTTTATTGACAATAATTTGCCAAAGGGCTAACGACCGGAGTCTTCCTGCCCACGAGCTTTTACACATATAATATAATACAATTTTTCCCTAAATAAAAAAAAACAATGATCCCTTATCACTTAGGTAGGTATTCAAGAAAGCAAAAAAGAGAAAGAAAAAAAAACAAATAGATAAACTCATTCATAAAACACACATTATACAGGTATTATTGTTCATTGAAAACGTAATGATAAAATAGTTTGAAAAAGGTTTATCACTGGATATTTTCTTCTTGCTTGGATCTCTGGATTTGGTGCTATGGTAAGTCTCTGCATGATTTCGATATTCGGCGGTCTGTTTGCAAACTTTATATTTAAATTGTTCAGTCGTTGATCGATTGGAACTATTCTGGTCTTTTCATAGAGCATTAAGTTTGAAGGGTTGTGAAGTGGATTTTGTGGATGTCCAATCTTTGTGATGATCCGCAGACAGCTTCTCTCACCCACCTCCTACGGTTGAAGTGTTGGTCTTCTGGCATTGCTGTACAGGATATGTCCATACTCCAATAAAGGTCGGCATATCATTGTATATATATTACTTGCAGTTTGTACTGATACCCCCTGATCTTTATGTGTTAAAGACCTAAAGTGTTTCGCCCGGTTAATGGCATTTCTTTTTGCAGTGTTGGTATGTAGCTTAAAGTTTAATTTTTGATCAATCATGATTCCGAGGTATTTGCAATGATTTGTTGGTTTTACTGTACTGTTATAGAGTCTGATGGTGGGGTCTTGTTCATTAATTTTGTGGTGGAATATGAAAAATTGGGATTTTTGAGGATTAAGAAGTATTCTCCATTTATGCATCCAGGCGATTATTAGGTTTAAGAGATTTTGCAGTTTGGTCACCGTATTAAGGATGGTTTTTCCATGAGCTAACGGGGCTGTGTCGTCCGCAAACTGAAGGATGTATGCTGATTGGTCTATGTCGTTTTGAAATTTATTTATTTATTTATTTATTTATTTCAAACTCAACAGGTACAAGACCCAGTTACAGAGTAGGGCACTAATACTAACACTAATGCTATTTATAAAGAAATAAAAAGGGTAATCACTACTACATGTTTCTAGTTTTAAGTTCTAATAAATTAATATGAAATATATCAAAATCTACTTGTACCTTATTATACAGTCTACACATAACATTCAGTAGCGCGTTGAGGTTATTATTTGTGCTCGATAAATTCAAGTAAAACGTCACAGGATTCCTTATTCTGTAAGAGGGCACATAAAAACTGATTTGCGATAATAAATTGGCATCATCTATTTTGTTATGTAATAGCTTAAAGAGGAATATCAGAGATGTATTTACTCGTCTAGTTTCCAGGCTTGCCAAATTGTATTTTTCTCTGAGTCGAGCCTTTGAAATACTCAAATCATAAACACCTGTTTCCTTGTATGACAAATACCGTAAAAATCTATTTTGTGTTCTCTCAATGGTGTATTTATGATTTGCATATCGGGGGCTCCATATCCATTGAGGCATACTCCAGGGTACACCTCACATATGTAATATAGAGCAGCCTCATACAATGGATATTTTTAAAATGACTACAGTTCCTAATAACAAATCCGTACATTCTACTTGCCCTACTCGATATGTTTGATATGTGGGTTCTAAAGGTGAGCTGAGAGTCAACAGTAACGCCTAGATCTTTGATTTCATTTATTCTTGTTAATGGTATTCTGTTCATACTATAATCAAATTGTATCAAGACTTTTTTTCTTGTGAATGTAGGAACAAAACATTTGCTAACATTAAAATTAAGTTTGTTGTTTTTTGACCATTGTACTATCTGATCTAAGTTCTCTTGCAACATGACGCAGTCACCCTCGTCATTGATTCTGGAGTATAGTTTCAGATCGTCGGCAAACATCAAGACACCACACTGGTTAACTAATACAATATGATTATTAATAAACAGAATAAAGAGTAATGGTCCTAGGTTTAAGCCCTGTGGGACACCAGAATCAGCAAAAAATGTATTTGAGGAATATCCCCGCACCATAACATATTGCTCACGACCTTCAAGATAAGACTTAAAAAAGGAAACTAGCCTTGGGTGAAAACCAAATTCATCAAATAACTTATTAAGTAGGATATTACGTGATAGTTTATCGAATGCCTTTGCAAAATCTGTATATATCACATCCACTTGTGATTTTGCTGGAGAAGATAGAATAGCAATTGGACGATAGTTCTTTATATCACTTGTGTTTCCTTTCTTAAAGATTGGACAAATTTTAACTTTTTTCCATGAACTGTGAAAGGTACAAGTTTTTAATGGATTAATATGGCTGTATATGTCAAAACAGAAAACATTAAACAGTAGTGGTGAAAGTGGTGATCCCTGGGGAACCCCTTGTTCAGGTGAAAACTGTTTCAGACTCAGATTCTTCTGATTCGCACAAACAAGGGAACTCTAAAACTACAAACATAAATATTTGGCTTGTAAATTACAGCGACTCGGAAAGTAGTGGAGATTGCCAGAATAATGTTTTGCAGGAGGAAAAACCCAAGAGGACTAGACGCAAAAGGCATGAAGTTAAAACAAACCATTGGAACAGCAACGAACAAAAAGCAAATAGAGAGAAAGGATTAGTTTCTGATGACGGTAGGCAGCAAATATTTACCTATTTTTGGAACTTGTCCTGAAAAGAGAAAAAAATGTACAGCAATATGCTTATTGTAATTAAACCTGTGTGCGGAACTACAGATAGAAAAGACGAATAAAGTGTTTGGAGAACTTCTAGAACTTATATGGAAATCCAAAGAAGAACTCTTTAAAGTTTACGTGAGCAACTGGTGCAAGACTAAAAATGAAAAGCCACTTTCCATAGCCAAATTTTCACAGACGTTTTAAGAAAAAAATCTAAGCCTATTTCGCCCCAAATAGGATAAGTGCGATATTTGCATGGCCTACAAAGTAAAAAATATCGAAGAGGTCAAATATTTTTTACATCAGAAGAAAAAAGAAGAAGCAAGGGAAGAAAAAGAAAAAGACAAGAAAAATTAAGACAATGTTTTTACTATGGACATGCAGTCAGTACTTTTATCGCCAAAATCCAATGTGTCGTTAATGTATTATAAAATGGAGTTGGTAATTCATAATTTTACTTTATATAATCTAAAAACGAAAGACGGGGCATGTTACCTATGGAACGAAACAGAAGGAGCACTTACTGCACAATAATTTTCCTCAATTCTATCCTATTTTTTCAATAAACTAATTCCAACATTGACTCAAAATAAAGAAAGTTATCTTGTATAGTGACGGGTGCACATATCAAAATAGAAACGCTATTTTAGCAAATGCTCTTCTTAATATTGCTGTAACAAACGACGGGGTAATTGAAGCAGACTCCATGCATTCATGCATTGAATGCCGTCTTAAAAATACAATAATCAACGTTCCTGCAGATTATGTGGCTGTTTGTTTAAAAGCACGTCAGAATCCTGGTCCCTACGGAGTCAAGTATTTGGATCACTTATTTTTTAAAAACTTCGATCAAATTCAGTTTTATAGCTCTATTCGTCCTGGTAGAATAACTGGCGACTCAGTAGTTACAGATCTACGTGCCCTACAATACAATCCAAATGGGATAATATTTTTTAAGTTACCTAAGATTAAGTGATCAGTGGACCGAACTACCTTCAAGAAAAAATAAAAAAATTTCAACCGTACTCTTTAATGATTTGCGTCAATTGCACAAAGACAGACTTAAAATTAGAAAAAGGAAATTTGAAGATCTGCAAGCGTTGAAACAATCTTTAGATTTTGATTATCATGCCTATTACGATAATATTCCTTATCAATAAACTAACTCATTAATTATTTTTTTAAATAAATAATACTTAGTTGTGATTTCAGTAAAGCTCTTTTCTGTGTTTCCATAATATGTTAAAGTTTAATTATTTTGTTATTAAGAAAATAAAATCGTCGTAAGGAAAAACTTTTAACTCCCTGGTTGTTTTATTCTTTATATAGTATTATCTCATAACATATTTATAAACGATCTTGTCTCGACGCTTAACTGCAACAGACTCGCCTATGCTGATGACCTCAAAATATTTAACCGCTTCGACGCTGTCGCGGATTGTGTAAGTGTATCCCTCCGCGACAGCCTCGATGTTCTTAACCAGTGGTGCCTGGATAATAAACTGAATCTCAACATCTCTAAATGTAACGTCGTTTCTTACTCTCGGACAAAAACTCCGTTTCAATTCAATTACTCTATAAACGGATCCACACTGAACAGTCTCACCTCCATAAGGGATCTCGGAGTCGTTTTCGATGAGAGGTTCTCCTTTATTCCACATATTGATAAAATGGTTTCTAGCGCCTCTAGAACCTTGGGCTTTGTCTTGCGAAACTGCAAGCATTTTTCTGATGTATCTACATTTAAACTGTTGTATTACTCCTATGTGAGGTCAAAGTTGGATTATTGCTCAATCATATGGTCCCCCATTTACAATTGCAATAATCAATCTGTGGAGTCCGTCCAAAGGCGATTCCTAAAGTATCTTATGTTTAGAGAGGATGGTATCTACCCGCAACGGGGTTTCGAGCATGGCCACATCCTCGCTAGGTTTGGTGAGTTGCCCTTAACAGTATGTCGCGACTCACAGTCACTATCGATACTCCATAAACTTCTTAACTCTAAAATCGATTGCCCATTTCTACTGGAGCAACTATCGCTTCATGTTCCCAGCACAGGTGCCCGACATCGGCCTACATTTTTCCTTGCATTCGCGAGATCCAATATTTTGCCTCAAGGTCCCATTCACAAAATGTGCCACAACTTCAATCGTATCTCAGCCCTCTCCGACATATTTCATGACAGCCTCCCAACCATATTAAAACACTTGCGCAATATGTCCGGCTATCCTCATTAGTAGTTATTGGTTCCTGTTAACTTAGGTTTGGTTTCTTACTTTTTGTTATTACATCTTAAGTATAGCAAGGGCATTACTTTTGTAAGATTTTTGTTTATAATTCGATTAATTTGTTTGAGTTTCCTGTAAGTGGGCTCCGGCCTGTCGGAAATAAATATTTGGCTATTTATTTATTTTATTTATTTATTTATTTATCTCCTAACTCCAGTAAATTACAAAATACAAAATAGCCTTAAATTTATGTTTACACAGTTCAATCATAACTCCATTCTTCAGGAAATAATTTAAAAATTTATATTTCTGCCTTCAAGACATTAAAACAGTTTTTATAATCCCCTGTAAAAATTCAGTTTTTGGAGTTAAGAGGTTTTACAATTAGGGTGACGATTTATGATCTACAGACAGATAACTACACCAAAATGTATTTGTAGGCATGCGGACTTATTGTTTGAAGGATAGAGGCTAATATCATAATATTGTTTGTATACCTTTCTTGATGTATGACTCAGATATAAAAGCTAAAGCAGAATTATTTTGAAAACTCTCTTCCCTCTCATCTGACATATTTGACATCAAGGAATCTAATAAGTTCTAAATATGGCTTAAAAAACTTTTATTTTCATCGCGTTTTTCAGGCTAATTTTTTTCCGAGTTTTTGTCCATATTAAATAACAAACCTTTCACTTCATTCATAATATTAGAGCTAGGTAAATGGTATCTTTTAATCAGGTTTAGTGTCGTTTTGGAGTATTGTATTTTGCAGCCATACACAATTGTTTCTACCTTTAAGTCAGAATTTATTATTACAAAATATGTTATACAGATCCATGAGAATATTTTAATTTAAACAATGTAACTTTTTGCTGATCATTAATTTTAAACCAGCATTCGGGTAGCTCAAACGAGTTAAAAACAAGAAACTGTAAAATTGGTATACGAAAATGCTTTTTGATAAGTTTTAAACTCAGCTTTACTATTTTTAATCGCTTTTACAAAATTTTCTTTTTCCAGTTCCTGGAGTTTATCTTCACGACTTGGACGCAATTTTACAGTTTTCGATAAATAAGAGGAACAGTTGGGGAATTGAGTAGGTTCATCGTGTTTTAGTGTAGGAATTTTTTAAGTTACAGTTTTATAGTTTCGCCGGTTTATAATCCGCTGCTGTAGAAAAATATATATTTATTTATATTTTCGTAAGCAAAATGTAACTGACAGACCCTACGAAACTTGGATGGGGTAAAATTTTCTCTGTGAATAGCCATTACCCATTTATCAGAAATGGTTGCATCCGTTGGAAAACGAAATGCGTGTACCTTCGGTTCATTAGTATAATTTCCCCGACATCCCAGCACACAACAGGAATACTGCATTTTAAGTATACCGGTACACACAAGAATATCATACAACTTATTACTTTTTAATTAAAACTAGCAAAAAGGAAAGAAGTTAACCGCTTTATTCACTCTCGCGCACTAGAAAATAATGACGGGTGACTGAGGTGACACGTACGCTTCGCTATGTCTACGTAATGCGGCTCTGACGTCAGAGCACCGCGTCCTTGTATTTTCGGTGTTATTGACCAAAGCCGCTGAAATCGTATTAAGTCGAGCTCTTTTTCGGGGGGCGGTTTGTTGCCGCGTCTCGAGAGTTCTGTTGCGTAGCTATATTTTCTGTGGTATAACGTATGTTACATGAAATACGTTTAGAATTTTAGGTAGAATCCAAAAATTGCGTACTATTTAGGGTATGTACCCCATTTAAGAAAATATAATGCGATATATGAAGTGACTACGGGAATTTGTGAACACCCTTGCAAAAAGTATTTCAAACACCCTATACTACGATCCCAAAATAATTGGCAAAACTGTTCTTATCACCATTGACGGTATGCGGAGAAAATAATTAACATCGATTCACACACTTTTAACTAAAATAAAAGCATTCAAAACCGCTTGGGAAGATTGTGCATTAATAAGTGGTTACATGTTGCCAGGTTTAAAAATATTTCATTTAAATTCTCATAAAATGTACCAAAATCAGCATGCTATTAAGGGCCTTTACATCCTACGGTACTTGGTCTACTCAATTTGGCAACGCAGGTAAGAAAAACCCATGTCTAAAGACGCTCGCACGCTTTCTTATCGCCTCTAACCAACGTTCAATCAAGAGGATATTAGCAATTCAATCAATCAATCAATCAAATATGCTTTATTGTCATAAGGGTAAAACTTGTTGACAAAGCTGTTAAGAGTGTTTACAAACAAAAAATAAAAAAGAACGAAATGTAAACAACTACTAGCAAAAACATATGTAGTAATGGTATCAAACTAATTAATATAAACAGTAACAAAGTAAATCGAAATAAATACAAAAACAAACAATATACAGCTTAAAATCTATCAGATAAGAAGTCAGTTACCTCATAATAACCCCTTGCAACCATCAATCGTTTAACTTTTCGTCGAAAAAGTATTTTGCTCTCAATCTGTTTTACATCTAGTGGAAGATGATTAAACATTAAATAGCTGCTTAGTACAAGCACCCCAAAAACACAAACCATATCTCAAGCGTGATTCTATCAATGAAAAGTATGCATTTCTAGCAATATTAAAATCAACCTCCCCTGCTATTACTTTAAGAGCATAACAGTCTGATGCCAACTTACCACATAATGATCTAACATGACATTCAAATTTTAATTTGTTGTCTATGCATAAACCTAAAAATTTATTTTCAGTTAGATTACTTAAAGATTTATTATCCAAACAAACATTATTTAAATCACACTTGAAGTTCATGACACAGGTCTTTGAAGCATTTAAGGTCAATTTGTTACAGTCACACCACTTTTTAATTTCAATAATATCTTGATTAACTCTTGCATTTAAGTCTGTGGCATTAGAGCCATGCCATAACACTGTTGCATCATCCGCAAACTGAACGAACTTACCAGAGATACTGAGATTCGCCATATCATTGATATAAATTAAGAACAATATTGGACCCAACACTGATCCCTTCAGTTTTATTACTTTGGTGTTATTTTGGTGGTTATTCAAAACAGCAAATATTATAATGCAGGCGAGTTCTTCAAGTGATAGTAACCAACAAGTTACAAAACGACGTCATTTAAAACCTGGGGAGCGTACAATTGTAAAAATGTGTATGAGGGAATTCTAAGTACACACTGATGCAGCAGAACTTTGTGCCACATTGACTAAGACATCTTGCCGTACTGTTTATAGAACTATCAAGGACAATAGGAATACTAAAGTGTCCGATCAGAAGGTAACAAGAAGCTGATCTCTAATATTTAGAGCCTACCCCCCCTAGGCCTAAGTGATCATATTGTTATTAGTACAACTGCTCAGATCAGGATCCCTTCCAGACCAACGCATAAAATCAAAAAACGTAACTTTTGGAGAGCGAACTATGACGAAATAAATAATTTGATTACTTATCACACCCAAACAGAGGACCAGGCCGACAGCAGATACCAGGTTTGTATAGATATCATGAACCAAGCGATAACAACCTACATACCTGAAAAATACCAAAGAAAAAATCCTCAAAAACCATGGATAAACCAGGAAATCATTAGGAGCATTCGCAAAAAGAGGCGACTATGGGACATATACATCAAGAACCGCACAGAACTAAAGTATGCAGACTATCAAGCTCAAAACAATCACTTGAAATCACAAATGAGGAATGCTCGAAGAAGATATGAGGAAAACTTGCTCGAACAGTCAGATAAACAATTCTATAAATACATTAAAAGGAAGCTCAACTCCAATGTGACCACCATTGTCCTGAAGGACTCTAACACAAAAGAAGTTGTATCCGATCCAGAATTGGTAGCTAACTCATTTGCAGACCAATTTAGCAAAACATATATCCTTAGAAGATCTAACTTACCTGCCCAGTCTACCACCTGACACTAGATCCGTGACAGAGCTGGATACCGTTCTATTCACACCTGAGAAGATCACAGAAGCATTAAAATTAATGAAGAAAGACTCTAGCCCTGGCCCTGATCAAATTCCAACTGTGTTTCTTCACAACTGCCAGGTTACTCTAGCTACGCCTCTTGCTGCAGCAATGAACCAAATTATGGAGACGGGTAACTTTCCTCCAATCTGGAAAACAGCCCATGTCATCCCCATATTTAAAAAGGGAACAAGATACAGTGCTGCTAATTACAGACCGATTAGCCTCACATGCAATCCATGTAAGCTGATGGAGAAAGTAATTGCAAAAGAAATACCATCCTTTCTTTGCCATTGCCATCGATTCAACATGGCTTTCTCCCGAAGAGATCCACGATAACCAACCTAATAACTTGCCTTGATAAATGGACGAAATCATTTGACGAGAACCAACCTACAGATGTGATTTATTTTCATTACGAGAAGGCTTTCGACAAAGTTTCGCATACCAGGCTCTTAATAAAGCTGGAGCACCTGGGCATAAGAGGCAGACTGTTGATCTGGGTTGAAAATTTCCTTAGGGAGCGCACATGCCATGTGAGGGTCGAAAACCACTTATCAAACTCGTACGAGGCTCTCAGTGGGGTTCCTCAAGGTTCAGTTATGGGACCACTACTCTTTCTCCTGTATGTTGCAGATTTGGCGGATTGTGTTCAGGCTGGTCTAGCCTTGTTTGCAGATGACACCAAAATATTTGGGAACCCACTAACAAACATTAATACCATAATTGAAGATCTAAATGCATTGGAAGTCTGGACCCAGACATGGCAACTAAAACTTAATGAGGCAAAGTGCACAGTACTTCATATTGGAACAAACAATCCCCAAAATGCCTATCATCTTAACGGTACACCATTACAACATGTCAACGAACAGCTAGATCTTGGAATTACAGTGAGCTCTGATCT
Source organism: Polydrusus tereticollis (assembly GCA_963920685.1). Classification (NCBI taxonomy): domain Eukaryota; kingdom Metazoa; phylum Arthropoda; class Insecta; order Coleoptera; family Curculionidae; genus Polydrusus; species Polydrusus tereticollis. Next base: position 168,063,231 of record OY987326.1, on the reverse strand, counting down.
TAAATGGCAAACCCACATAGCCAAAATTGTGAAGAAGGCAAACTCGATTCTTTTCCTGATTGGGCGAGCAACACTAAAAGAAAGACGGCTAAGGGGCGATTTGATAGAAACTTTTAAAACACTGAATGGTTACTATGAACCTGACCTTAACGTGTACCTACTTAATGAAAATGAAAACCTAAGAGGTCATAGTCTGAAATTATCCAAGGAAAGATGTGCGAAACTCCCCAGAAAAAACTTTATCACAAATCGGGTTGTATATCAGTGGAATGCCCTCAGGGAAGATACAGTGACAGCCACTTCCATCAACTCTTTTAAGAACCACTTGGATAAGGATCTGCAGCAGATCAATACAGCCTTGGTGCATTATTTCTGATTGACGTTGAGAGTCGAAAACATCAAGACTATAAAACTGAGGCACAAATATTTCAGTTTTGTGAGAGCGGAGAAAAAATACTGCTTAAATTGACTTTGGCTATGCAACAGCAGTTTCATCGGTGCGAGCCGCCTACTGCTGCTGTAACAATAATAATAATAACAAGAGAACGGAAAAGGATTTTTATTGATCAACAAACAAAATGAGCCATTCGTCGGAAATTGCACGTAACGCCTTTATCAATGGACTGTCCACTGGATTGAAAGCTTTTTCAGGAAAAGGTCGTCGGTTAATTATAACCCACATCGGGAGTGATTCTAATTTTCATGAAGATGGGTTAAACGTTAAACTCGGGAGTGTTTGAAGATTGGTTTAAATCCATCTTACCGCGTATTGAACTTGGGTCGGTAATCGTGATGGATAATGCACCATACCACAGCCGTCGGGTGGAAGCTTTGCCAACTTCTGTGTGGCGAAAAGGAAAGACTGTTGACTGGCTCGAAGAAAAAAATATTGCATTTGGCGAAAAAATGCTAAAAGTGCAGTTGCTCGATCTTGCAAGACTTCACAAAAAAAAATATACGAAATATGTAGTGAATGAAATGGCTCGTGAGCGAGGTGTTGCAATATTACGTTTACGGCCTTACTATTGTGAACTAAATCCAATCGAGCTTATATGGGCACAGATAAAAGGCGAAGTGGCGCGTGAAAATAAAACTTTTAAATTAAAAGATGTTAAAGAACTGTTAAAAACGGCAATAGCGAATGTACAAGCAGCAGATGGGCATAAGTGCGTATTACATGTCGAGGCAGTAGAAACAATTAATGTGGGACTTAGATGTACGCGTTGAAGTCATGGTAGAACCTATTAATATAAATCCTGTAGATGACAGCAGTAGCGACAGTAATGAAATGTTTTCATCATCAGATAGTGAATAATCGCTGTAATGGTAATAATGAATTTAAAATTGTAACGTATTGTCATTATAACACTTTTTAATGTCGGCGTGGAATATAATTTGTCAAATTATTATTAATTAGTGTTCATTAGGTAATAATTGTTAGGAAATTTATAAACATTTATAATTTAGGTTTAGGTTTTGCCCTTAATCCACTATTATATGTTTCTATTATTATGTAGTATAATAAAAACATTATGAAAATAACATATTACCGTTGCTTTATTATTCTTTTTGGATTTTATACCTGCGTAATTTAGTTTTTCTACTTACTTCATTAGGATCACCAAATGTAAAAGCTTAATTTATTTTTCAGTTTAATTATAATATTATATTTATTATAGTCAATGTAAATATATTATAATAATAAACAAAAAATTCATATATTTTTTGAATTATTATTGTTTAAAATGACACGTCTTTGGAATTGGCGTTCCCCTTACGTCTTGCACGTCCCGGTAAAAATGAGTCGCTGCCAATTATTTTGGTACCGGAGTATACATACTAATATTTTTTATTTTTACCTAGCATGAAAAATAAAAAAGGTTAACTGGGTGGAATATTATGGTGAATCACCCTGTACTGCCATATTATTTCTTTATTTATGGAAATATTTTTGGGACCTCTGCTTCAACTGATTGATTCGTAGACTATAATCCGCCTGGTTAAATGGAACTCGACTATACCTATTAAAGCTATTATAACAAAAGAATTAAATATTCAACACCGTGTACTGCAAAAGTATGAAGTATTTTTCTTAAAATGACCTCAAGAATCACACTTATAAATATTAGCATATCATTAAATAACACCTGGTATAAATATTCCACAATTTAATTAAACTAAATATATTTTAGTTATCTGATAAAGACATAGAAATAATCAATCACAGAGAAAGAATAGAATGGCTAGAAGAAAAAATATCAAATTTAGAAAAGGAATTAGGAAGCAGAGATGAAAACTATAGAGACAAACTTGAAAAAATTCAAAGAGAGAAAGATAGTTTAACTAGTAAACTTAAGGATTTAAATGTAAAAGAAAGTGAAAGAAGAACCTCTTTAACTGAGAATGATGAGAAGGTAAGAAAACTTCGTAATTTTTTTTTATCTTTGATAATAAGGGCGGAGGAAGCTTGTGAAAAAAAGTATTTTTAAAGAACTGTATCTTTCAGACGTTTTATTCTAATTTAATCAGCTTGGGCTCGCTTGATAGACGCTTTACACCGACTGTGGTCGTGGTCACTATTACACATCGTGTCGTCTAGGTGGCACTGTTTAAGCAAAATTCAGTATTTTAAAATTTTCTTAATAAAATTAAATAATATGATCCATTTTTTGCTTAGCTTAAAGAGCATGAAACTAGCTACATTTTGCGCAAACCGTGATTTCATATCTTTATTCGTTTTCGAATTATTTACAAATAACTACTTTAATTAAAAAAAAATAATATTTACCGTTATGGACTACACCCTATTTATAGACTTAAAAGGCGTCTATAAATATTTATACCCACAGTAAGTCTTATTGAAAGCTAGGGTTTAACTAAAATTGTTTTACACGGGGTGTTTTAAGGGTTTATTTGTCGACTTTATAACTGCAACAATAGTTTTATTATATTGTAAACACCTAAAGAAACCGAGCTAAAGTACTTCCCAGCATATTTCTTTTGGCTTAATGACTGCAATAAACTCGGCTTTCGCTTTCGCAGAGACGTATTAACCCACATTCATTTTTAATGCCAGTTTATAATAACAATAGATAGGTACATTACTTGATTTGTTATCAAAATTAATAAACTGTCTAATTAAGCTTTTCTAGAAACTACTTAATTATTAAGATATTTCTCAAAACTTTTTAGTTACAGGTACTTGTTTATATAGCTTATATAAATAGTAAACATAATATTCGAAATAGATTAGTACCTATATATTTTACTTTGAAACAGTGTGCAACAAGTTAATATTAAAAGTATGTGGAGACCTTGGGAATCTTCAGCTAATGCGATACCTAGCTACCCTAAACATTCCAGAAAGCATTTATCTTCTGACGCCAAAGTGATCGTGAAAAATGTATGTGAATCGTTATTAAAGAGCGGCCACCCTAGTGTTTTCTTCTTCCACCGTTTTATCACACACTACTCTTTTTTAATACTAAATGCCTTTAACACTTCTAACAGCTGTTTTTTACTATACGTTTCCTCGAAGTACAAGTCATTTTTTAACATGAACTCCTTTATTGCGGATTTTGTGCTCGATGCATTCGGTACTTTTTCCAGTAGCCGGCTGTGATAGCTTGCATTGTCCATCACAATAACACTGTGTTCTGGTACATTTGAAAGCAAACTGTCTTTAAACCAGCTTTCAAAAAGAGCGGCGTTGCTATCTTCATGATAGTCCAGACTTGACTCCTTTATATTTTTTGCCGACAGTAATAAACAACTAGGGATCCATCCATTCTCCCAACCTGCATGAATTATTGTTATTCGTTTTCCTTTATTTGAAGGGGCTTTATTTTGCCATTTTTCAGTTAAATCAACCCATCCCTTTTTGACAGTCTTATGAGTGTCAAACCACGTTTCATCCAGATAAACTATTGAACGTTTTTCGGATCTAAACTTTTTAATTTCCCTAAGGTACAGAAATCTCATTTTTCTTAATCTTTCGGACTTCATAATAATTTATCTCTTGTTTATTGTCTTATACTTAAATCCCATTTCTTGCAAAGCGCTGTGAAGACTTGTCCTGCTACATGATATCGTTGTATCTTCAGTTGTTAACCGTGTTTTTAAAGAATCTAACGTGGGCACAACATTTTCTCGATATATTTGGTATATTTTCCTGCGAATAACATCTTTGTCACAATCATCTACGCACTTCATTTTTCCGGTATCTTTGCGAACTTTTCTTTTAAAATGTCCTTTTAGCATAATATCTCGTACCGTCGATAATGGAACTTTCGTCATTTCACTGGTATTTTTAATGGCAATTACTTTAGGGTGGCCGCTCTTTAATAACGATTCACATGCATTTTTCACGATCACTTTGCCGTCAGAAGATAAATGCTTCCTGGAATGTTTAGGGTAGCTAGATATCGCATTAGCTGAAGATTCCCAAGGTCTCCACATACTTTTAATATTAACTTGTTGCACACTGTTTCAAAGTAAAACAGATAGGTACTAATCTATTTCGAATATTATGTTTACTATTTATATAAGCTATATAAACCTGTAACTAAAAAGTTTTGAGAAATATCCTAATAATTAAGTAGTTTCTAGAAAACCTTAATTAGACAGTTTATTAATTTTGATAACAAATCAAGTAATGTACCTATCTATTGTTATTACAAACTGGCATTAAAAATGAATGTGGGTTAATACGTCTCTGCGGAAGCGAAAACCGAGTTTATGAGGGGTTTTATTGCAGTCATTAAGCCAAACGAAATATATTGGGAAGTACTTTACACATAGATCCACAAACGCACCCTAGGCGCCTGTGAAGAGGAAGAGCACAGGGGTTGGGTTATAAGTTACCACTAAGAATCATTATTAAATAATTTATCCAAATTATAACCAGTGGCGTGCGAACTAAGGTGTAAGTTCATATTTTTGTGACAATTTTAGGAAATTTAACATCGTCACCAGGCCTTTCTTCCAACTTTTTATGCTATAAAGGTACTCTCAGCTCGATACTCGTAGGACCATCGTTTAAAAATATATATATATTTATATTATAAAAATTCATCACAAGTTCAAAAACCATAAATATCTGGGTATGACAATAATTCCTACAGTACAATAATCTGACAATATCGCTTCAACGAGGAGACAAGTGCGTTTTCACATTGGACGACACGATATCGTTTTCGTCGGACGACACGATATCGGGGCACGCAAAATATATATAAACATATGGCACGTTTTCACAATATCCGGTAACGGTAGACTTCCTCGCTCTCCGTGTTTTGTCGGACGACAAAATCTGTTTATTTAAATTACTGCGTTTGGTTTTTAAAGATTTTTTTTCATACTGCATACTAGATGAGTTAATAGGGAAGCAATTAAAACATTGAACAGGTTCATTTTGTAATCTTTCAGAGCGAACGTAAAAGGCTCCCTCGATGTATCTAGCCTGTACAATCGGGCGTATCAAATATTGTCTTTTACTTTACAAAGATGATTATCATCAAAGTGTGCTTCGCATCTAAGGCCGTACTGCTTAGCAGTAGAGCTTAAAACCTGTTGAGTGTCCGTAAATACCAGCATTATCAACCAATCAGTTATTCCGTCATGTTTAACAGTCGTTACATGTAATTTGATGCATCGCTAAGTTATCCAATTTTTTGAATAATTCACGCAATGGGTTCTACGTAACAGCACAAGAAATTTATGGTTGAAGCATATTTTCGAAAGGGGGTTAGGGTAAATAGTGAGTGGCAATACAATCTGCGTTTATGCATGGACGGTTTTCGCGAAAAAATTTTTTAACCTCACTTTTACTGCTGGGGATTTTCATCATTGACTGAGAAGAACCGTGGCTCTGTTTAGGAAAACAGGTTCTATACAACATAAAAAAGGAGCTGGAAGACCATCTGTAAGAACAGAAGAACTTGTAGCGTTCGTGAAATATTGCAAAATACGCCAACAAAATGTGTAAGATGCTTTCTCTCAAGAAGTGGGAAGATAATATGGAATATGCAGGACTATTCCTAAAAAACAGTTAAATTTGTTTCCTTATAAAGTGCAAGTATTCCAAACTCGGAAAAAAATTACTATTAATTCCAAAATAGCCTAACTGGAGATTTGAGGGCGTATATAGGTTTAAATAAATTCTGTGACATACTAATGCCCTTAAAAAAATTTTATTTGCAGAAATAGCTTAGAAAATAATTTTTCTCCATCTTAAGGGGGACTAAACTAAGCCAATATGTCGCAAATGGCCGCAAATAGCGTAAATCGACGTATTAGAGTTTAAATAGGTTTATGTCGATTTGTTGAGCCATTGGAGCCTTTAAAAAAAACCTTAGTTTTTCAGTCTAATCCCTCTTGAATGAAAATAATTTTTGCTCGCACGGTACAAAAGATACAGTAGGGTACGCCGTTTGTGAAACGCCGCCATGATTAATATAAGTAAATAATAAATAATAATTCATTGATCGTCACTACCTGTCGTAAGTGTGAAAGCGTGCCCGATATGTGGGCCATACCAAAACACATGTTGACCACGGTAGGACACTTTGTCCTTGTATTGTAGGAGTTGTTGGGTATAATCAGTAAATAATAAAAGCCTGACAGGATTGTTAGAACAGATAAAATTGAATTGAGTTTGTTGTTTCTTAGGTGGCGTTTTGGAGGACAGAAGCAGAGAAATGGAAATCAGAGTGTGAGCTTCTAAGGATGAAACCAACATCAAATGAACAGTTGACAGAATACTATGAATCTCAACTTAGAGACATTTTGGAAATCAAAACTCTAGCTTTATCGGAGACTAAGTCATTGTCCGCTGAAAATCAATCTTTAAAATCAAGGTATTTACATTTAATTAACCTCTATTTGTAACGGCATTTTACTTTTTTAAAATGCATTTTCTTTAGAAAAAAAAAATATTATACAGGGTGGATCATAAAAGTGCTACGTGTATCAACTTTAATTTTTTCAATGAAACATTGTTTATTTTTACATTTTTCATTCTACAATCAATTCTAGACATTTTTCATAAATCATGCCCCACACCTATCTTCAACGGTTTACGAAATATTAACTTTTAAAACAATATAGGCTACCTACTAAACTATTAAAAGAGACTATTTTGTAAACTATTAAAAGAGACTATTTTGTAAACTATTAAAAGAGACTATTTTGTAAGATGCTAAAAAGGTCCTCCACCAACTGTTCTACAGTAGATCAATCGATTTAAAAATTCCTAGTGTACATTTTGTACAACTTGTGGAGAAATTCCTCGCATTACTCGTCGAATAAGATTCCTTATATACCGAGTTGGGCTAATATACAGGGTGTCCGGAAACTTCGTTCGCATATTTTTATAGGGATATTCTACATATGAAAATATGAAAAAAAGTTCATATGAATGTAGGTCCTTAAATGTCTTATAAGGAAGCTATGGCCGTCCAAAGGTGGCCTCTAAAGATTAGTTTCTCTTTTATATCTTTGCGACCGCTTGAGGTATCGATGTGCTTTTTGGCACACAAACTAATATTAACAATTGCTAATTTATGATATTGAGAGTTAGTATGAAATTTAGTCAGTGAAGTTCTTACGGGGGGTGGCTTCGTTTATTTATTCCTAATTTTGTACACGACACATTTAAAAAATTTTTCCCAAAAATTATAATTTCAGTGATTTTTCTACACAAAAAAGGTATTCTTAAAAAAAATTATTGGGCCAATGATTTAAGAGAAAAATCGATTTATTTAAAACTATTATCGAATTGTGTTTAAACTAAAACATCAAAGTAGTCTTATGACAAATACAAATTTGAAGTCAAAAAAACATCAAGAAGCCCATGGTTAGGGTTAAAATAAATTGACAATGACAATAATTAAGTCAAAACGTTGTTTTATTGTAATTTTTAAACAAACCAAATTAAGAGTTGTTGGTTTAACAATAATAAACTGAAAAAAGTATAAAAGTTACAAAATTCATATCAATACAACCAACTAAACGATTTCTCATTGATGTTCGTACTCTTGCGAAAACTCCTTCCTTATTACGAATTTCCTCGCAACAATAAATAACACGTTGTTCCAATTGTTGTACATTTTCGACAGGTACTGAATATACCACAGACTTCAGATATCCCCAAAGAAAGTAATCCAATGGATTGAGATCAGGTGAACGGGGAGGACAGGCAATGGGCCCACCTCGGCCTATCCATCGGTCTGGATATGTTTGATTTAAATAATCTCCAACCAATCTACTAAAATGAGGTGGAGCCTCATCATGCATAACATAGTTTGTAAGTCTTTACTGGTACGGCACATCTTCAAGTAGAAGAGTTGTAAAAAATCTAAATATGCAGGCTCATCTAAACGTTGAGGCATAATGTGTGGTCCTATTAATCGATCGCCCAATATACCTGCCCAAACATTAATTGAAAATTTATTTTGAAATCGACTTTCGAAAATTGCATGGGGATTTTCTTCTGCCCATACATGGTTATTATGGAAATTTACGATGCCTTCACGGGTAAACCCTGCTTCGTCAGTAAACAAGACTTTATGTAGAAAAAAACGGTCTTGATGACATTTTCTCTGCATCCACTGACAAAACTGTACACGAGGAAGTAGGTCTTGAGACTTAAGCGCCTGAACTCTTTGTATATGGTATGGATAAAGAAGTTGTTCATGCAAAATTTCCCATGTTGTACTCTTAGGGATACCCTCTTGTAAGGCAATTCTTCTTGTGCTTATACCCGGATTGGCTGAAACGCATTCGAGCACTCTTTCTTCTGCTTGTGGAGTCCTAGTAGTAGGCTTCTCCCAGTTTCATTCATATTTGGCCTAAAAGTTCCGGTTTCTCTTAATCGTTGATGTAAATTAATGAATAATTTCTCACAAGGAATTTGACGGTTTGGAAAATATTCTTCATACAACCTGCGAGCTTCTTGAGCACAACCATTAGCTTTGCCATACTTAAAATGCATATCAGCTAACTCAGCAAATGAATAATCTGCCATCTTTTAAAATTTGCACCTTAATTAATTAAAAATACTTTGCACTTGATCAATGATCACTACAATATTAAATCGCAAAAACGTCATTGTCAATATTTTAACGCTAACCATGGGCTTCTTGATGTTTTTTTGACTTCAGGGGCAGGTATATTGGGCTATCGAATTTAAAATTTACAATAAAACAACGTTTTGACTTAATTATTGTCATTGTCAATTTATTTTAACGCTAACCATGTGCTTCTTGATGTTTTTTTGACTTTAAATTTGTATTTGTCATAAGACTACTTTGATGTTTTAGTTTAAACACAATTCGATAATAGTTTATGCAATGATTTAAATAAACCGATTTTTCTCCTAAATCTTTGGCCGGTTTGGCCCAATAATTTTTTTTAAGAATACCTTTCTTGTGTAGAAAAATCACTGGAATTATAATTTTTGTGTTAAATTTTTTAAATGTGTCGTGCACAAAAATTAGGAATAAATAAAATAATCCATATACTAACTTTCAATGTCATAAATTAGCAATTGTTAATATTAGTTTGTGTACCAAAAAGCACATCGGTACCTCAAGCGGTTGCAAAGATATAAAAGAGAAATTAATCTTTAGAGGTCACCTTTGGACGGCCATAGCTTCCTTATAAGACATTTAAGGACCTACATTCATATGAACTTTTTTTCATATTTTCATATGTAGAATATCCCCTTAAAATATACGAACGAAGTTTCCGGACACCCTGTATAATATCAACTAAATTTTTGGCGTAGCCCCATAAAAAAAAAGTTTAGTGGGTTAAGATCGGGCGATCTGGGTTGCCACTCTATTGACTCCCGGCTACCTATCCACCGCTCTACAACCCAACATAATCAAAGTTTCAATGCGCTCATCTTCGGCGAGGAGCATTTTGATGAAATATCAGCGGAGCAAAATTCCAATTTAATTAACATTCACTGTCATTTTTTGACGTCTCAAACTTAAATAAGAAATTGTCATAGTCAAAAGATTGCGACTTAAGTTCAGAGCGTTGCTATGTGGAGAAACACATGATACTAAAACGACAAGATAAGATCATGCGCACGTTATATTCTGTCTCGCTTTCTCCTCTTACGTCATAGCGTGACAAATATTGCGCGGGCTAGCTGTACGCTGTACAAAGCCAATAACAGTTAAAGCCATTTTAGTTCATTTCATCTATTTAGTTCGCTTGAATACGTTATTTTGTCAATTTTTATTGTACTTTGGTTTGTTTATATTGTATAAACAATGGTTTACTGTGGAGTGGTGGGTTGTGCTGCTAACAATAATAAAAAAAAGTAAAAACAATTCGTGTAGTTCGTACCGATACTTCAGTTTTCCAACGGTTAAAGAGATTCGCAATTTGTGGGTGCAGAAATGCTATCAAAGGCATGGTTTTAATATTAAAAATGCTAGAATATGTTCGAAGCATCTTGAAGATGATGATTTTTGTGTGAAGGAGAAGCTATTGCAATTGCCCAAAAATAAATGGAAGTTGAAAAACGATGTTGTACCTTCACTTAATCTGGCCAAGACTCCCAAATCTAAAACATCTAAACAAGAAGAACGTGATAAAACAACCAACAGAAGAGATTTGGTTAAAAATATAAGTAACGTACCTAAGTACTTATAATATACAGTGTGTTCAAGTGTGTTTTGGTCTTTCAATCATACACGCTGGTCTAGTAAGTAAATAATATATTAAATTGTAATTCTCGTTGCACCTGTAGGCATAATATTTTAGAGTTTTGGTTAAGGATAGTTTAGAAAAAATACATTTTTAGAAATGAAAATCATATTGAAGCAATAAATAATAATGGTAAAGGCTCGGGTGAAGGTGAACTATTGGTTATGGGTACAGAGGTAAAAACTACAACTGTCGGCAATAGTAGAGATATTGTCACCCAAACAAGGTACTTACAAATAATATATAGGTATATAATTAATATTTTTTACAGTTACTGAAATTTAATAACATTTTAGTTTAATAGAATCAGAATCTGATGTTATAAAAAAAGTAAAGAACCTTCAAAAGGATACTTAATTTAAAATTAAAAGAACTTTTACAAAAAGAAAAAGAAGATAGCAAATCGGTCGAACAAATTTTTACTGAAGGACAACTTCGTAAGCTTAAAACTGGCAAGCAAATTCGTTGGACTATTGAAGATATCACTTCAGCAATAACTTTGTATGCTGGAGGACCAAGATCTTATCGCTTGCTAAAAAAAAGGGGCTATCCTTTACCTTCTGTACCAACTATAAGATGGGCAAACAAAATAAATATGCATCCAGGTTAGTTTTTTGATAAGTAGGTACCTACCTAAGTAAATATTAGCATTTTATAATAGATGATATATGATAAGTAAATGATATTAGTAAAAAAAACATTTTTTTGCCATATAAGACATTATAACCGAAAATCCTTTTTTTTGTTGCTAAATAACAGAAAAAAAGATTAATTTTTATTTCTCGCGCGCTTCGGAAATCAGCTCCTTTAAGGCAATATTCTATTTGATTTTCAGGTATCTTAAACATAGTGTTAAGCGTAATGAAACATACAACTTTAACAAAAATGGAGAGATCGTGTGTCCTACTGTTCGATGAAATGAAAATACAAAAGTGTTATGATTATAATAAAAGAAATGACACAACTATGGCTCCAACTAACTATGTGCAAGTTGTTATGGCACGCAGGATATGTGGGAATTGGAAGCAACCAATATTCTTTGATTATGACCGCAAAATGAAATTTCCAACATGCGAAAGCGAAAAATTACAAAAATAGTGAAATAAATAGGTACATTATTATTTATTTATATGTGTACCTATATTATTATTATTGTTTGTATTTAACTAGTTTATTCAATTCAAAACCTAATTGTATTGAAAATGGATAAATGTATGTAAGATATTTTAAATTACCTTTATTCTTATGTGTTTTGTTACACTGCGACTGCCGTACTATTAACATGGACAACTTATATTAAAATAAATTACTTTGTGTACCTACATTGGCTTGTTTGTTATTTGTATAATACCCAAAACAAGTTCTAAATAAATAAATTTCAGTAATTTTAAAACAGAAATACCTTAAAAGCTAACTTCCCTACATAACCGCCATCAATATTTGTCACGCTGTGACGGCATGCGCCAGACCGTTCGAAATTCGTTCGGCGAGTGATCTTATCTTGTCGTTTTAGTATCATGGGAGAAACATACCAATACCATACATACCAGCATTAAAGTGTTAATATTTCGTTAACGGCTGAAGATAAGTATAGGGCATGATTATTGAAAAATGTCTAGAATTAATTATAGAATATAAAAATGTAAAAATATACAATATGTTTCATTAAAAAAATTAAAGTTGGCACATGTAACACTTTTATGATCTGCCCTACAATATCTTAAAAAAAAAAAATGCATTTCAAAAAAATTAATTTGACGGGTCCGAGCGATTTTTGATTAAGTGGGCGGTTTTCCATATAAAAGGCTGATCCGTTTCTTTATCATAACCCTGTATACTTTACTTGACGTAAGGAACGATGGCTGTGCTGTCAAACACCTAAATAAAGAATTTTGAATTTTTTTGAATTTTCAGTTGTATGCTAATTCGGCTGGAGTCCTAGAAATGTTTACATCAGATCATTTTATTGAGTCATTATACCAAAAATCTAATATTACCACTTATAAAATGTCTGGAGCAAATTCTTCCATACTTTAATTGGCTGTCACTTAGAGGGCCCCTTTTTAAAGCTCTTATCCACTAAGGTTTTTTCCAGCGTTTTGAAGAACTGCGGGAATTCTAAAAGATCGTACATTGCCCCTATTTCCCCTAATCCTACCATTTACTTCTGAACAAAAGGACGGCATTTTTATTTAGGGCACTTTAATTATTAGCACAACGAACAGAGATCTTAAATAATTAGAGTCAAGATTCAAGGAAAACTGTAAAGCAAACTTGAATGTATAACCCAAACGCTTGTGTTTATTTACTTTGTTTGTCCTTCAAGCAAAATGGCCGCCGACCCTCTGACGTCAAATAAGAATGATCAATTAACACAAAACAAATAAGAGGTTAGCTTATTAACTTTAAAGGACTTTTCATTAGGAGTGCCTGCTGGTCTCTTTATGCTGTGCAACAGCAGCGAAAAAGGAGAGATCATTGAGTAGAAATCGAGCAAAAAAATAACACATTTCAGTAACTTTGATATTAGGCAAAAATAACTACATTATATTAGAAGAAGTATTATTGTTATTGAATATAATTTCATGTCAAGTATTAGGAGCCTTAATAGAGTTGTATTTTGATAATATAAACATTACTTTTGTTGTGTTCCTATGTTAGGTTGAAAATGGATTATTATTTGCAGCAATATCTAAATAAAAGTACCCATACCTTTATAGTTAAAGATCATTTTGAATTTTGTAACCTTATATACGAGCGTGCGGATCCGACGATGCAAAATTTCTCTATTCTCCATAAAAATATAAGAAGTATAACCCCAACAAACCATACAGGCTGCCGAGAGACTGGCTCACTCCTGTTGTGCCACCTCGTCGCCCCCTTCCACTACAATAAATAAATATAACACCGGACCAAAAATAACTTAAAAGTAACTACTTCCCCGCTGCCCCCCCCTTTAAATTAACTATGAAACTTAATAAAAATGATGGAATTGTTGTATATCTTAAAGACGCATTTTCTTATGATTTCAAATTAATAGAATTAGCTAACACAATGGGAATTGAAATAAAATCAAAAATACATAACAAATCAATAAAATTATTGGCAGTGTACAAGTCACCTACAATAAATATTACAGATTTTAATGAAGGCCTACAAAGCTATTTCCTAAGTGAGGAAAAGGTTGATTATTCGTTGATTGTGGGAGATTTGAATATTGACCTATTTTCTCAGAGTATTTTGGTTCAACAATATCTAGATATTCTATCTGAAAGTGGGTATGTCTCTCAAATTAATAAGGCTACAAGAGAACAAACACAATCGAGAACATGCATAGACCATATTTTATTAAAAACTGGTAATGCTACCACAAATTTAGGGACGAACTTACCGATAATTATACAAACCAATATAACTGACCATTATACCGTAACATTGACTGTATCAATAGGTAAAAAAATAGACAATATACCGATTAAAAAAGAATATTCTTATATTGATAATAAGGAACTAATAGAAAATATTAAATCTGAATGTTGGAATATCATTTATAATCACAGGGACCCAAACCAATGCTATGAAGCATTTATTAACAAAATACATACAAATATACTCAAATCAACAAAGACTGTTAAATACAAAAGTAAAAATAAAAAACGGAAAAAATGGATTTCACGTGAAAGAGTTGATGAATCAACGAGATATATGCTACACCAACAATGCCTAAGATTGCCAAATAACATACCTACCTTTAAAAATCGAATACAAAAAGCTAAGGAATAAAATAAACAACCAAATTAAATATGCAAAAAATAATTATTTAAAAGGGGTGATATATAATGGAAAAATGGATAGTAAAAAAATATGGGAAGGAGTAAAAAGAATAACAAATACCTCAAAGCGGGAACAAGAGATTGCAAAAATTTGTTTACAGGGTAAAACGTTTTATAATCCTGATGAAATTGCAAATACATTTAATTCCTATTTCATAAATGTAGGTAGTCAACTGGCAAAAAATATTTAAAATGGCGCGTCTTGTACAATTTACGAAAACGAAACAAATATATTCATTAATCCTACTAATAGCTTAGAAGTCTTAAAATATATACAGGAGTTAAAAAATGGTAAAGCGGTAGGTAAAGACGGCATAAGGGCTGAGACCATCAAAATAATTCAGGACTATATTAGTCAACCTTTGACTTATATTTTTAATCTAGTTTTTGAACAAGGCGAATATCCCAATTTAATGAAGGGAGCGATAATAAAACCACTATTTAAAAAAGGCGATAAATCTCTCATGGAGAATTATCGACCGATCTCTTTGTTATCTAATTTTAATAAAATCTTAGAAAAAATACTCAAAAAAAGAATATCAGACTTTCTAAACAAATTTCAATTAATATCTAAAAACCAATTCGGATTCCAAGAACGTAAGTCAACAAACGACGCTACAAAAAGTATTACTTCAAAAATGTATGATGCAATGGATAGTTCCGAACCGGCATTAGTAATCTTCTTGGACTTAGCGAAAGCGTTCGATACGGTCGATCATAACAAACTTTTAAAAAAGCTGGAGTTAATTGGTTTTAGGGGTCTTAGTCTTAATCTCATGAAGAGTTATCTTATAGGTAGAAAACAATATGTCAAGATTTCAAACTATCTCAGCAATAACGAACTTGTCCAATATGGGGTATTGCAGGGTACAGTTCTTAGACCATTTCTATTTACTCTATATATCGATGACATTCTCAGACAGGAATCCGAGGGAGATGTAGTGTGTTTCGCAGATGACACTGCTATTTTCTACCGAGCCTCTTCGTGGTTAAATTTAAAGAATAAGGTGGAAAGAGATATGCAAAAAATAAAAAAGTATTTCGATAGTAAAATAGTAACTATAATTTATGAAAAAACATATTTTTTACCAATAACTTCTTATAATAACAACTTACCAAACTATCAAACGATTGATATACAAGAACAAAATAATAGGATATCTATAAAATCAACAAAAAAAGTTAAATATTTGGGAATATACACTGCGTCCATAAAGTCTTGCACAAATTCATTTAAAATTCAGGGGCTTACTTTTTTTAAAAACGCTCGGACACGTCAATTAGTACTTTTGTTTGCGCATTTTTTAACGTAAAATGTTTTTATACAGGGTGTCGCACGTATGAGGTATGAGGTCATCAAGGATTTTTTTTAATGGAACACCCTGTATATTATATCAATTTTGAATTCTATGATGAACACTTAACACCTCTGGAAATCACGGTTTCCGAAATATTGACGTTTGAAAATTTATTTTAAATACATTTATTGATGACCTCATACCTCATACGTGCGACACCCTGTATAAAAACATTTTACGTTAAAAAATGCGCAAACAAAAGTACTAATTGACGTGTCCGAGCGTTTTTAAAAAGTAAATACCTGAATTTTAAATGAATTTGTGCAAGACTTTATGGACGCACTGTATATAGATTGTCACTTGCGATGGAATTTTCACATCCAATCAATAATGCAAAAATTGAGAGGATTAGTGTATAAATTTAAACAGCTTAAACCGATTATGGAAATAAAACATTTGAAAATAATATATACTGCACCAGTAGAGTCAGTTTTAAATTATGGAAGTATGGGCTGGGGTGGGGTAAGACGGGCATACTTAAAACCGCTAGAAAATCTACAAAAAAAATCTTAATAATTATTTTTAATAAGAAAAAAATGTTTTCAACCAAACTTTTATTTAAAGAAGCCAATTTATTCTCAATAAGACAACTATATTGCTATAATTTGTTAATTTACTAACATAAAAACAGGAGTTGTCAACCTAAAATCACTCATAATTATAACACAAGAAATAAACATTTAGGGCATTTTAAAATTAACTTTAAATCAAAAACAGTAGGTCAAAGACACTTTCTGTACACTGCACCAAAGCTCTATAATTCCCTTCCCAAGGAAATTAAGGAGGAGATTAAAAAAAATAAAAAATTAATAAAAACATGGATTTTGGAACTAGGATTAGAGATTTATGAAAAAATGTTTATATAGTAGGTATAAGAAATATAATAAGATTAATCGGAGAAATCTGCATCGTCTGTCCGTTTTGTTCTTATACTATTTATAAAATGATTATATTCAGGAATTGACCTGGCTATTGTATGGGTGCTGTACTTTTTGTTGATTGTTTGTAATTGATAATTATATAATGGGGTATGTTTTTGTATTGTGAATTTAATTAGTTTTACTGTCGATATTATCAATTATCGGTGGTGATTTTATGCTAGGAACTCTTTTTTATAGGTTACAATATTTCTGCCTACAAGTTTTCTCCAATAAACTTAAGCAGTAATATTATTGTATGTATAGGAAAGCTGTATTTCTGTATTTTTGTATATAATATGTAATCTATGTAATATCTGTTGGAATAATCAATTCAATTCAATTCAAGTATCATCTTAATGTCCAGTTTAACTCAACCAGGATCGAACCCAATACTTTCTTAATTAAATATTTTTACTTTTAAGGTATTTGGTAGTGTTTATTTGCATAAACATGGCACTATTCATTTAATTTTAGGTTAGACAACTGTATTTTGGAACACCATGAACTCCAAAACAAATTAGAAAGAAACTACGAGGAACTGGTAACAACTAATGAAAATTATAGAAGTCAGCTTGACGCTATGACCGAGCATTTAGCAGCTCAGAATGAGAAGATTACTAAGCAGTGTGATGAAATTCAAATTTTAAAGCATAGGCTATCAGCCAAAAAGTAAGACATTCAATACATACAAAATTAAACTCAATTTTTGCTTTCTATGCAACGTTGAGCTGCTACATACTGTACGGTTGTTCTTTGCCGGTGCGTCATTACTTTCACGTGCCTAAAACCATATGAATGTAATTAAAATTACGAGATTTAAAAAGTCAAAACAAAGTTCAAGTCCATAAACGTCAAAATTTTTCTGGCTAGCGTTTAGAATGAATAATAATAGCAAATATCCATAAATACTTACCGCTAACACGAAAGTATGATAAAGATAGCTCTGAAAAGAATAGTTTATAGCAGGGGTCACCAAACTACGGTCCGCGGGCCAAATCTGACTCGCGACAGCTAATGGCTTATTGTTGTTCTGATAAGTTGAATAAAAAAACACAGAATGATAATAACTCGGTGTTATTTACTTGCTAGGTAAAGCTTAATGACAAGTATAATAGATACGCAGAAAATTTAACTTAAGCGTGATACTAACAAATAATTTATTTACTACTACTTTATTTCACAACACACAGATTAGCTTCCTTCGCGTTCCCTAGGTGGACTGACTCGCGGTCACGCCGCTAGCCTTTTTATTCTCCAATTACTGCCATCTAGAAGTGAATGGAATACACCAGAACTTTCTCGAACCAACGAGATTCGACGCGATTTGAGCGCTATCTGTTAGCGATGGACACAGGATACACTACCTATTTCCGCGTGTAACCACCAGATATCGTCAAGTGTCGCGCTCGTGACAATACTGTACAACACAATAGTGATTGAACTAGCGAATTTAGGACGCTTACTCGACGACTAGTCTAGAAATTATAGATAATGACAGGAAAATTAAAACGGTATTGGACCTTGGAACTTACTGGAGTAATCAGTATGGCCCTAAGGCTGGAAAGTTTGGAGACCCCTGGTTTATAAGAATTAATTAAATTTCAAGGCGCAAAAACGTTTAGAAACCAATAAAAGTTGACAGATCGAGACGATGACTTTGACATCAATGAACAACTCTCAAATATTTTTTGTCTCTGTCTAGCACGGTACTTTAAATTCGAGACGTATTGCGCAACCCCGGAGGCTATTATGTTTTTATCCACTTTTAACGATATAATAAATAAAGATGGGGTGTTGTAAATCACGTTGTCTCTTGATCGTTTATCCATGACGCACCCGCAAAGAACGACCGTTTCGACTGTATGTATGAAAATGCTGATTGATAGCATTGATTTATTTCAAATTATTATAATTTAGAAATCCTGTCTTCAATTTTGTAATATTAAGCAAAGCAGGATCACCTAGGGACAAACATAGTAAAAAGTAAAAGATATGAAAGATTTGCCGATATTCAGATTTGGAAAATTGTTATTTGTTTCTCTAGTTTGCGATTTTTTTAATAGTATAAATATATTCAGATAGGTAGGTACCTACTCTAAAAAAGAGGATATGCAAAATATGACGCTTTAAATATCAATAATTAATCTGTTATTAATAATTATTAAAGTTACACGCGCCGGTAAATCATATCAATCAAAAAAGTTCATAAGGGCAGAAACAACGTGACGTCATTTCGCATGAAACCTGGCGGCGGACGCTGGCTTCGCGATCGTTGTTTATATAAGTATCACTCATTTGATAGTTTTAATAACCTAACAAAGAGTTATATTGCCTTATGCATTTGCAATGGATTTACTAAGCAAGTTTTTTTATAAATATTTTATGCGCGGCTGGCCCATAAGGTCAAAAACTAACCCGCCTACTAATTTCTTATCCAAATTATTCCTTAAAACCGAAAAACAATTAGCCTAAAAAAGTGCATTTTTATACGAAAATTCCATCAATAAAGAATCGAGCTAAGCGAAGCACCAATAGTTAATATTCCTATGCGTCGGGCTCGGCCGTATTTTAAATTGACCTCATAGATTTAGATCGCAGTAGAAAACAATATAAATGCATTAAAATAAAGGCAGAAACAAGTATATGGGCTGTAAGGAAGTTAAAAAGAGACAAATATTAGGACAAAATTGTCGACGGCCCGCAAATTAAAATCTCTGCTCGCATGTTCGTCTACGTCGCCGGTTTTCGGGTTGTCCCGTCTAAGCTTTTGTCTTTTTTTTTATTACTGCATTTCCTATAATGTTTTTTTCGTAAAATGTTAATTTATTTAGTTTAATATTATAAAATATTGCTACTTATCTATGAATTTTGTAATATTCTTTTAAGCAGTTAGTTTTTACTTTTACACAGAAGAAGACGTGGTTATTAAAAAGAAAAGATCACGTGTAATACAGGGTCGGATTAAAAAAACCTAAATAAAATATAAATTACTGCCCTAATTCGTATGCAAAATTAACATTTATAACCTAGGTTTTGAATAATCATGCCCTAGGTCTTTTATTAAAAGATGCAGGACAGTATTTAAAAAAGTTACTCTGATGGTTCCAGAAAAATAGAACGTTGTATGGCAAAACTAATTACATTTTCTTAAAGAGAAGAAATTTTTCGATTCCTTTCGAATATCGCCGAAAGAACTCCGACTTAGTGGCGGCTTTTTAATAAAAGTTGCAGCACTACCTCAAATAATGTTAAACAAACATAATTATTCTAGTTTTTTCCACTATTAATCTAAGTTGACATTCTCCAGTAATACGTACCTATTTGGATTTCGTTTTAATTAATTAAATTAAAATAATTATATGTACGAACTCATCCGCTATGTTAATTCGCACACCCAAGACCATTTAGGGGTGGTGTTGGCACGAGAAAAGCATCATCACCCAATCGTTACAGACGAAATTTCAACGTCATTCTAAAAAATCTCGGCGGCGCGGCGGTATGATAATTTGGCCAATCAGAGTGCCATTATATTAAAATATAACTTTTCGCGTGTTTTTTATTTATTTTATTTAATTTATTACAGACTTTACAGATAATGAAATCCTATTACGGAGTAATTACTTAAATGTTATAATGATCTTCTAATTCTGTCCTAAATTGTTTAAGCGTAAAATTAAATATGTCACATTCCGCCCGAATTTCATTAATTTTTTTTGCACATAACATTAAAGGAAGAATTACTAAAATTATAAGTTCTTACACCTGTGTGTGTGTGTTTTGGTGTATGGCACTGGTTAAAACCAAATGGCCAGCATCCTCTTGTTAAACATTATAAATTACCTCTTACACCTTAAATATTAAAAGTTAAAGGGTTTCTTGCATTATAAAGTAGTATATACAAATTAACTTGTGACAATAACACTGAATCGTGTACTTGATTGGTTAATAATTTGCACATGAATATTCCTGATGCGATCATTCTGCGTTTTTCTATATCGGATGTCCACGGAAGGTGGCTCGCCCCTATAGCTCTTTTATTTCTAAAGATAGTGAAATGAAATTTGGAGGATTCGTATGTGATATAAAACTGCATTTTTTGACGGGTGGATTCAACTTTATAGAACTTCCGGTTTTACCGGAAGTGACATAAACTTTCGATTTTTCAATGAAACACCTGGTATATTTTTACTTTCTTTGAATCCATATGACATTCTAAATACAACCTTGTGTCACTCGTCACTTTTTGTCATAAAAAAAAAAATAAATAAAAGAAGAACTACTAAAAATCTACATCCACATATCTATTAATTTTAAGGGCTGCAGATGTTCAAAGTGACCTCCATCTTGTTGCTGACATAGTCGTACTTTTTCTACTGTTACTCTTGAAACTTTTCTTAACTGCTGTAGTGTAATTCTATGAATAGCTGCCCTTACTTTCTCCTCTAATTCATTCCGTGTGGCAGGAGGTACATCATACACCTCGTTTTTAATAGAACCCCATAAAAAGAAATCTAGAGGCGTAAGGTCAGGTGACCTGAAAAGATTGAAAAATAAATAAGTCTTAGTAAAGGTATAAATTAAAAACAATTCTGTTTTACCTAGCTGACCAACTAACTGGGCCTCTATTTTCAATCCAGTTTTCGTTGTATGATTCTTTGAAATAGTCTGTAACTGCCCTCATGTTGTGTGGTGGGGCACCATCGTGTTGGTAAAATAGTCCTACTCGATTTACTAATGGTATCTCATCCAAGAACTGCTCAATTTTTTGCACGAGGAAACCTAGATATCTCGCCCCTGTTAGCGAACCGTCAAAGAATATAGGACCTAAAATTCTGTCCTCTAAAATCACAACCCAACAGTTAAACCCAAACCGTTCTTGATAATTTCCCTACGGCATCAAGTGTAAATTTTCGTGGAACCAATATCACTTATTATTTCTGTTGAAATGTCCCAAATTAGTGAAACTGCTTTCGTCAGTATAAATAATTTTATATGGAAATGTATTATCCTCGAAGTAACCCAACAAACATTTTAAGTTAAATTTACCTTTATTCGACCTCTAAACGGGTCAAATATTTTGCACGACCAATTATATATAGGGATAATTTACCTACATTTGTTTTCCTATTGCCCAATGTGGGGAAAGAAACTAAAGTAATTTTAAGGTCGAAAATAGGTTGATAGGGTTTTTCTGTCCAATAAGTTGAAACGAAGTGAAATAAATATAGACCTATTTTACGTCTAAATGTGGAAAGTGAGACCAACCTTTTGACCTAAATATAACCTAAATAGGAGCAATAAGACACTAGACAAAAATACAGAGAAAACTTATTATATCTGGTGTTAGAAAGAAAAGACAACAACTTATGCCAACACTTCCAACAGGACAAAATAAATTATAAAATGGAGTTCGACTTAAGTAGATATTTGGAATGGCCGCTTATTATAACTTCAACAATAAAGTATATAATTAAGTTTTATCATTTTTCTGGACCGAAATTTGGATGCGAAAGAAATGTGTTTGTGAATTATGGTGATGATACTTCGAAAAACTAAACGCGCCCTTAAAATATGCATTTTTTTTATGTATTATTACGATAATTTAAAATATTTTTACCATTAACCTAAAAACAGAGTGTCTTCACTATAAACATTATATGTACCTAAAGTTTTAAAAAAACTTTCGTTGACGAAAGATATCGTAGTCTAATGGATTTTCCACTCACCTTATGTAATTCTTAAAATTTTAATTATTGTTTTTTTATAGTTGTCGATAAACAGGAAAACTAATAATTATTAAATATGGCCGCCTTTATATTTTTAACCTTAAAGTTATTTTTTTCTTTATTATTAACTGTACAAGCAATGTTAGCCTTTGAGGTTAATCAGAAAGTTATGAAGTAGCTCAATTTTTAACCACAAAAGATCTATAACTTTGGGAACAATTTATATGGCAAAATTATCCAAAATATTACTTGTTTCTAAAACTACATGGTCAGTAAATTATTTGGACATTTTGTAGGCAATAATTAGGTAATATTTACCTAGCGTAATAGCCAAAAAATTCCTTAATTTTGAACACATATATTAAGTAACATTTAAGTAAATTATTACTTAATCATATTCCTTATTAGGATTAAATATTTTTAATGTCTAAGAGAGGTAATTTATTTGTAATTTTTAACTAGGGAAATTAAACTACAAGTAGACTTCCCTATAACAAATTATTTAAGTTGTAGATATCCAAATTTTGACTTAGCTTTTAGAGTTCGAATCTTTTGTGACTTTTAAGAAAACATTTAAGGCAAAAATAAGCAAATATTTGCCAATTTAGGATTATTTTCCTTCCGTTCTGGTCTACATTACTTAATATGTTTGTTGGGAAGAACCAACTGCAATACTCGAGTCTCCTTTCATTATCGTTTGGGTACAGGTACTGAAGTAGTTGGTATTTATATGAATGGCATTTATGTTTGCACGTATGCCAGAACATTTATTTCTATTTCTTCACTCACAATAATTGGATCGTTTTTATTATCAGGCTCATTTCGTCACATTTCGTCACATCCGTCAAAAATGCAGTTTTGTGTCGCATACGAATCCTCCAAATTTCATTCCATTATCTTTAAAAACAAAAGAGTTATAGGGGCGAGTCACCTTCCGTGGACACCCGGTATATTATATTAAAACTGACCGACCCCCAGGTATGTTCATCACCTGCTAATTTCGGCCACTCGGACTGTGATCGTTAGACAATGTTATATAACCCTGTACATTACGTTGTATATGTTTGCTAGTTCTTTTTTTAAAGTTTGATACAACGGTAAAGTTGTATGCATATACATTGAACATTTTCATCCTACAGATATTTCCGTTTTTTGTTATCTCATCCTAACTTTTAAATTAATACAATAATCAATATTTTAACCTGATACCTGTCTGTCTCTCTCTGTTGTTTAACCATTGCCAATACCTGTCTACAACAAGTACTTTGTTTTTTTTCTTTCTCGTGCCATTACTTCTGCGACAAGTACTTTGACTTTTTTATCATGTAAATGAGACTTTTGCTTTCACCAAAAGCCAATCGACGTGCTGATATAATGATACTAACTGAGAAATTATAAAAATACATGTGGCCATGGGCCGTTTGGCATTTCCCCATATAAGATATAGTAGTGTATCAAAGATAGGAGCTGTTATTTTCATTAATAAAACGTCCGAACTACGTTACATTATACAAGGTACCTGTAATTACTTAACAAACAATGAACATCCTTTCCTGAGAATAACCCTTCACACTCCTTTTGGCACTGATCATGAATTAATGCTTTACTGATATCATTATATCAAATACCTTCCCCAAAATTAAAAGTTCTAACAAGATTATCACGCACTTTTGTCAACTAATTACTCCCCAACCTTGCAGGTTATGTCGTAATGTTTTGTAATATTTTACTACATCATAATACCATTAAATTATTTTCTTACTTTGATTGTCTATGCTTTGGGTTAAATATCTGAAGGACAGAAAGACCATCTGATTTCGGTTTAAAGTGTGCCCATAATACATTTAAACTATATTAGGGTGAACCTTACTTTAAAATCAAAAGTTTATTGATTTAGGACAACCACATTTAAGAATCTGTACTGAGACAAGTAAAAAAGTTAAATATTCTTTATAATAATGTACAGTTTACCCAAATTACACATTTACATACCTGATAATTTGTTTATTGGTCGTTTTCCAATCAACGCTTTACCTTTCCCCCTAGTTTTCATTTTTATGATTATCGTACTTCCCAAAATTAAAAGATAATACGTCTGCCTTAACTTGCTCCCTTAAGGATTGTTGCTTATCTTAGTCACAATAAAATTACAATCGCTGGATTTTCGATACTGGCTATTGCTGACAACCACTTTGACACTTCAATTTCCAGCGATATCCAATCAATTAATAATCGTACCCACCCTCAGGGCAGAATTTAAATTCGATATTGACAAACACTCAAAATTTTAAAACAAAGCTTGACTAGCAACCTAATCACCTAACTGTCAAGTGCAAAGTTTTTAATTCCTTTGCCTGCATGGCGCTGGCCTATTTATATTCACCGTACCCTTTACGAAAACTTAGCATCGCTTGGCGCGCGGTGGTTCCATGTGTGCTTGTCCAACTTGTCGGAATTTGGCCTGGACGACCCTTTTCCGCCCTTAAGATGGTCATCATATTGGGGACTCCATACCACAGATGAATATTCTACAGGGTGAGTTTTTTAAAGTGTTACAAGGCGATATCTCACAAACGGTTTAAAATATTTTCTTGGAATTTTAACGAGGCAATAGTAAGATGGGGGGACATATTTAAACATATTTTTATCATATACCCCCTATCCCCATTTTGAGGGGTGAGGGGTAACTTTGAAATTTTGAATGGGATTATGTACTTTAGTTTATTAATTTGGAATCTACGTAAAAAACTACGTTTGTGTACAAAAAAAAATTGATTTGCTTCACTGGTTACGGAATTATGATTTATTAGGTTATAAAAATTAAAAAATATTATTTACCATTTATGACCTGTCATGTTTTAGGAGATGTTCGAAATGTCTCCCTTCAACTTCCAAACATTTTCTTACTCTTTTTTTAAATGAATTTCGTACCCGCTCTAACATTTCAGGTGTCACTAATAAGCAGGCAAAGCGGATTCGGTTTTTTAATATCGTCTACAGTTGTAGGTGCAGTCGCCATCACTTTGTCTTTTCTAAATCCCGAGAAGAAAAAGTCAAGAGGGGTCAAATCCGGGGCCCTAGCAGGCCAATTGACCGGACCAGCTCGACCAATCCACCTGTTTTCAAACAATTCGTTCAATTGATTACGGGCCTGTATTGCATAATGCGGTGGAGCTTCGTCCTGTTGAAACCACATCTCAGGATTTATGTTTTGGTTTAATAATTGGGGTAACTGGTTCCTTAAAAAATCTGTATACATTTCTCCATTTAAATGGCGTTCAAAGAATTGCGGACCAATAACTCTATCTCCAATTATACCACACCAGACATTAACTGACCAAGGATGTTGATTTGGCACAGTTCTCATCCAGTGGGGATTTTCCGATGCCCAGTAGTGCATATTGTGTCTATTTACCTTTAAGAAAACAAACAAAGAAAAACAATTATTTTTTACTGACAAGGGATAACTTAAAATCCTACCTGGCCACAATTATGGAAAAGTAGCTTCATCACAAAAAATAACATTCTTTAGGGACCTGTTATTTCCTTGCATTTGCCTTTGTACCCAATTGCAAAATGTAACGCGATTTTCAAAGTCTTGCCCATAAAGCTCTTGGTGGAGTGTAATGTGGTATGGATGAAATTTGTACATATGCAATATGGTCACAACCGATTCTTGGCTCATTACAGCATCTGCAGCAAGCCGCCTGGAACCTACATGCGGGTTAATAGCTACCATTCCTAAAACTCCAACTGCCCTATCTTTATCCGTTTTAGTTCGCTTCTAAAATCGTGGTTTTGACTTCAGGCTGCCAGTAGTACGACTTCTTGTTTCCAGCCTTTTAAAGTCCATGTGAGATTTCGGGTTGTTAGGAAACCTCTCGGTCCACATTAGTGAAGCTTCTCTGTAGTTTCTTCTGCACTCCCCCAACATTTACAACATATCAACTTGCACACTAAAATTCACTTCCATGTTTAATTGACCAAACTGAGAAATAATCGTTGATACGTAGAAATTCTCAACTGACAGAAGTCAAAACAACGCATTTCCATGTAAATGTGACAGAATAACGTGGTGTTGATAGACTTGGTTTAGAGAACGTGGTAGCGTGGAGACCAAGTCACTATCATTCCGCACAATTTGATGAAGACGTTTCCCTATCTATCCTATAATCTGAATCGGGGCAAAAGCACTCTTGAAGAATCTGGAAGATCAGACGGTCCCTAGCAGTATCTCGAAGTTCTGATATCGTCGGATGTAGCCATTAATTAATATTGTTAGTACCTATTCAAATGCACTTACCAACCTGGACCTCGTCTGAAGCTAAC
The DNA here is from genome assembly GCA_963920685.1 of Polydrusus tereticollis. Lineage (NCBI taxonomy): Eukaryota > Metazoa > Arthropoda > Insecta > Coleoptera > Curculionidae > Polydrusus > Polydrusus tereticollis. Next base: position 168,036,343 of record OY987326.1, on the reverse strand, counting down.
AGTCAGTTGTAGCTGGGGGAAGGATCCCTTACTCCTCTGGTCAGCTTGGCAGCAGGCACACGTATAGTATAACCCTCGTCCGCGAGACTACCGCGAACCGCAGAATCCTCGTTAAGTGAACCTTATAAGTAGTTTGGTCAAGAATTCTTATTAGCCAAATAAAACAACTACTTTCTCAAAACACTTAAAATCTATTTAACAAAGAAAAAAGAGTGATGTTTTACAAAAAAGAGTCTTAAAGATATTTACAAAGAAATATTTACATCTAGCGAGAAAGAGGTTTCGAAACTAAAGCCCAACTAGATAATTATTCCGTATTCAAACTGAATAATCGACATGCGTTTACTGAAAATCCCCACTAAAAAAGAGAATAATTAATGAAAATTAATTTCGACTGTGAAATCCCCAATAAAAGAAATATAACAGAATGTACTACCAGATGGTACACATCTTACCCCAAAACACTGATTAATAAACGATCTTCTTCTTCGGGTGCCATGTGCTATGCCGCACGTCGGCGATCAATTATCCATTTCATGGTCACAGAATAGCTAGGGTGCCCTCCTCAGCTTGTCTAAAAATGGTTGCGGCATCCAGTATACCACACCAGTTTCTTATATTTTGGAGCCAAGAGTGTTGTTTTCTGCCTGACCCCCTTCTACGTTCGATCTTTCCCTGCAGTATTAGCTTTGGTATGGAGTAGCGAGGTCCTCTCAGTATATGCCCCAGATATGACACTTTGCGTTCTTTTACCGTGTCCAGTAGATGTCTTTCTACGCCCGCTCTTTGTAGAACTTCATCATTAGTTGTGTGGGCTGTCCAGGGAATACGCAGCAATCGGCGGAGTGTCCACATCTCAAAAGCTTCGATCCGATTTAGCGTTCTGGCTTTAAGTGACCAAGTTTCAACACCATACAGTACAATAGGCCACACATAACACTGTACCAATTATTCCCTTCACTTCTTCATCACATTCCCATTTTTCATTTAGAGAAGCGCCAAGATAGGTAAATTTAGCGACACGCTCAATATTTTCTCCGTTGATGCTGAGAGGAGTAATATGTTGATTTCTGCTAATCACCATCATTTTTGTCTTGGCAATATTTATATGTAGCCCGAACTTTTCACCGCATTCGTTGATTTTATTTAGTATTGACTGGAGGTCTTCAATGTTATTAGTCAGGATCGCGGTGTCATCTGCGTAGCGAATATTGATTATTGGGACGCCATTGACTTTGATACCTCGGGTTTCATTCTCTAATGCTAGTTGAAAGATTTTTTCCACATAAATGTTAAATAGAATAGGTGACAGTACACATCCCTGACGGACTCCTTTCGAAATTCCAAAGGTCTCTGTTGATAGCTCGCCATTAATACGGACCTCGGCCAGCTGTTGCCAGTACAATTCCTTTATTACTCTAATATCTTTATCATCCAAACCGATCTCCTGTAACCTTTTCAGCAGTGGCCCGTGTTTTACGTTATCAAAAGCCTTTTGATAGTCGATAAAACAGACAAAAACATCCTGCCTTTGGTCGTAGCATTTCATTGAAAAGAGAGCTTCTCTGGTACCAAGTCCCTTGATAAATCCAAACTGCGTATCACCACTCATATCTTTACACTTCCTGTAGATTCTTGAGTGAATTACTCGAAGGAACGCTTTGAGCGCGTGGCTCATCAAGCTTATGAGTCTGTAGTCTTCGCAATTTCTTGGGTTTGCTTTTTTCGGAATGGCAACAAATGTAGACCTTAACCAGTCCCTGGGAATTTGCCCAGAGTCATATATCACGTTGAAGAGATATGTGAGATGTTTGATATTTACTTGCTTCAAAACCTCTGCATATATGTCGTCATGACCCGGACTTTTACCATTCTTCATGCAGCCTATTGCGTATTTGACTTCAGACTCAAGAATTTTTGGACCGCTCATATTTTCGGTAGTGTTTGTGGGATTATTTGTACGAAGGTCCTTGAATAGTGCTTCCGCGTAATTTCTCCAAACTTCTTTTAGTTCGTCAGAATCTGATATCGGTTTTCCTTGTTGATTTCTTATTGACGGCAACGCTGTTCTTATGCCTGCTCCAGTTATTTCCTTTACCTTTCTATGGAAGTTAAAGGAGTCATGCAGCTGATGAAGTCTTTCAGCCTCTTCGCATTGTTCTTGAGTCCATTTCTCTTTAGCTTCCCTTATTTTTCTCTTAATAGTGCGGTTTAGTTCCTTATATTTATCATGCTGGTTTTTAACAAGTCGGCGCTCATTCATCAGGTTCAGTATTTCGTCGGTCATCCATGGTTTGATTCTTTCCTGTCTCGGTCGATCAAGTACTACCCCCGCAGCCGCATGGATGTTTGTTTTCAGCGTGTTCCAGATATCGTCAGCTGCAATTTCCAGACTAGGGTTGCTTTCTTGGCACAGTTTGTCTAATTTAGTCTTCATGTTTTCTTGTATTGCGGGCTGTTTCAATGCTTGAATGTCGTATTTTCGGGTTCTTCGCCCCTTCGGTAATAATTTACATCTAAAACAGAAGTTCGCAACAACGGGGTTATGATCTGAGCCGATGTCTGCTCCTGTATATGCTGCCACACGCGTAATGCTGTTCTGATATCTCTTGTTAATTAAGATGTAGTCAATCTGGTTGCGGACGATATTTCCCTGTCTGTCTTGAGGCGATCTCCAAGTATAGAGTTTTCTGGGGTGTAGCTTATAGAAAGTGTTCTTAATAGCCAATTTTTCTTCGCGACAGAACTGAATTAGCATTTCGCCTCGTTCATTTCTATGACCCAGGCCAAATGCCCCTGCTACAACCTCTACAACACCGCTGCCGACCTTTGCATTAAAATCGCCCATCACCACATTGATATCTTGAGGTTTTAATGACTGCAGAACCTCTCGGATTTGCTCATAAAATTGTTCAACTTCAATCTCTGTTCCGTCCACTGTAGGTGCATACGCTTGTATTACATTAATGTTAATCGGTCTTGCATCTATTTGCAACATTATTATTCGGTCTGAGTACGCCACGACATTCCTCACAGATTTATCTATCTCCTTGGATACAACAAAACCTACTCCGTTTCTGTGATTTGGATTATTGTTTCCGGAGTAATAAAATGGTTTTCCATTCTTCCTACACACTCCACTATTAGGCCATCTTGTCTCAGCCATGCCAAGAATGTCAATGTTCATTCTGTCCATTTCCTGAATTACGTTGTCAAGTTTTCCTGCTGCAAAAAGACTTCGGCCATTCCAGGTTCCAATTCGTTTTTGGTTCTTCATCATGTCAAGCCGGGGGATTCTTAGCACCCTCTGGTGATTTAACACCTGCCCGGGACTGAGGGCCGTTGCTCTTGGGTTTCCTGCCATGATGAAGAGTGGGTGGACAAAGTGACGTCCTGGGGAAGCTTGTTTATCTTGTGGTCATCGTAGGTTCCCGTTACTTTCGATGACATTGAGGGTGACATTTCCTTCATCCTCGATCTAAGGTTATACCGCCTGTGTTCGGTCTATAAAAATAAACGATAAGATATCAAATTGAACTTTACCAAATTAAGAAAAAAAGGATCACTTTACACGAGAATTGGTAATTCGACCAGAGAGTTCGGTAACAATCTCGGAACTCATTTTACTGCGTTCTAGAAAAGAACTTGTGACTATAGTATAACCCTCATTGACCATCTCCTTAATATTCTTAGGCTGTTCGCCGATAGATGGCTCACCTAATCCACGGAAAGGATATAATTGAAAATATTGATTTCCTCTCATAGAAAATGACTTAAACCTATAATTTATACAAAACAACAAAGTCCTAATCTAATTATACCTAAAAAGAGCTAGACATGTTAAAAAAAACCTACAAGGTCGTTTTCGCTTGTTTCTTGTGTTATTTAGGTGTTACGTAGGAAAAATAAACAGATCTAGAACTTTTGTACAACGTGTATAGGGCAGATACCGGTTTCAGTCTTAGAGTCGCGACTTTATCTATTTTTCCTTTTAATATTAAACTATATGATTCAATTCCCGCGTATTCTTTGTTTTCGAGAAACGTTGCATGTAATAAAACCCATGTGTTCTCAAACTTCATAAACTATACCCTAGAGAAGGTAAGGGTGCTTTCTAAGAAAGGTTTGGTTTCGAATCAATTTCATGTTTTTAAGTGTCTGTGGAAAATAATTTCTTTTCATTTCAAAACTTGTCAATGTTACTGATATTTATGGTTATTGCTTCTTTAGTCAGTACCATAACGAATGAAATTCGGTGACAAAAAGGAGTTAGATCCCAGCAAACATTGAGCGTCGATTAAACGTCGGCCGATTGGTTTCGGATTATCGGGCCAATGCCGGACGCCAACGTCGATCCGGACCGTATATGACCGCCTGGCCGATAGCAGAGCCAGCAATCGGCCAATTGGGGGTCCCGATATCTTGCCGATATTCCTTTACAACTCGATCCTCATTTAGATGCATATTCTTTACACAAAATTTGTTGGTACAATATCTAAATATTGCGTTTTATTTTATGTTACGTCATATATTCCTTTTCATTTAAATGAGGTATATTCAAAGTATGGATACATTTTATTTATCGGTTATCAGTTTTTCAAAAATTTTAAAAAAAATTTAGATTTTATATTTTTTACTTTTAAAAATCCCTACACTCGCAAATTACAGCTTGGCATAGGGATTTTTTTGAATGTAAAAAATATAAAATCCAAAAAATTTTTAAAAATTTTTTAAAAACTGATAATTGAAACTTATTGTTATTACTTGGTCCCTTTTATAAGTAACTAAAATAAAAAAAAAATTAAAGATATAGATAAAATAGGATGATGACTATATAATTTTAGAGTGATCATACATTAAATTAGATACATTCATTTTTAGTCTTTTCACTTTTGGTACAGATAATAGGGATTAATATAACATAACTCAAAGCCCTCTCAAATAGAATAATTAAAACAGTTGATATTTAAATATGAAACGTTTTTTTATTACACATCTTTCCCAGAACATAAAAATATTGGAAAACCTCTAACAGACAAAATATTTACAGTATAATATAACGTTATATGTTTAAGTTAAATAGGAACATAAATTATCATCAAAGCCTCTTGAGACATTATTTTAATTTTAGAAGGCACAATGATCACAATCGTACAACCTACAAACAAAAAATATATGTCAGTGAATTGCCAGTAAAATAAATGAAATTTAAAAACCGTAAACCACGAATTACCTAACAATAATTTACTGAACTTATACTTGGCAATAAAAATACCTAAATGAAAAGACAAAAAACTTACCTGAAATTTGGAAATATGAAAATGTAACGAAACAGCAAATCACTCTAATCGTATGCAACGCCGAAAAACACAAAAACACACCGACCGAAGCCAAAGAACTAAAGAACGCCATTTGCATTTGACGTCATCGTCACATGCAGTGGTCGGTAATGCAGGATACGATACTACCGTGAAATGGCGCTAAAATTTGAATTCCCAACTAATTTTTATTGCATTACCTATTCCGTTGGCTCTCGCCGTCTAAAATTAACATTTTCGATGACGAAAGAAAGAGCGTCGGTTAATATAAAATAATCGACATATAATAGATCGTGTTCAACCGACAATCGAAATATCAATGTTTTTTCGATTCAGATCCGATTACTATTCCCGATTGTCGGGAACGGGGCGTAAATTAAATGGTTTACCGTTCCAAGTAAACCGATCCCGATCAAAAATAGATCTGCGCACAGTCGGCCGACTTAAAACCAATCATAAATGTTTGCTGGGATGTATATTACAGAAAAGATGTTCTACAGTCTGATTTACTATTTAGCTTTTTAAAAGACAATAACACCCTCGCTTTGCCTAAATAAGAGCCACATGTTAACTTATTTCTTGGGAAAGTTTCCTCCAGTAAAGCAAGCTTTTTAAATACAAATAAAATAAAATGCTATTCTATGCTGTTACATAAACGAATAATAATTCTGAAATAAGTGAACTTTATTTATTGGTGAAATGTAGTTATTTTTTAAATCCAATAGAAATTTAATAAATAAGTAGAAATTAAATGGTAAAACCATTTGGTTTTTACCAGAGCCACAAACATACATACATACAATATTTTTTAATTTTTATAACCTAATAAATCAATTTTGTAACTAGTGGAGCAAATCAAATTTTTTTTTGTACACAGACGTAGTTTTTTACGTAGATTCGAAATTAATAAACAAAGGTACATAATCCTATTTAAAATTTCAAAGGTACTCCCCACCCCTCAAAATGGGGACAGGGGGTATATGATAAAAATATGTTTAAATATGTCCCCCCATCTTACTATTGCCTCGTTAAAATTTCAAGAAAATATTTTAAATCGTTTGCGAGATATCGCCTTGTAACACTTTAAAAAACTCACCCTGTATAATATTGAATTATGCAGTTTGGTAAGTAAATACCGTTTTATTGTATCTAGTTCCAGAGTAGGTATTTGCGTGTGTGTGTGTGTGTGTGATACGTTTATTTGGCTCTGGATTTAACCAACTGGCCAGCTTATATTTTATTTATTCTTTCTATCTTTAGCTTATTTTTACAAATTACCCCTACATATTGTAATCATATTCAGATATTCTTTTATTCATACTGGACTTATTCCTAAAACCTTTTTTTTTTTTTTTTTATTATTTTTTTTTTTTATTTTTTTTTATTTTTTTTTTTTTCAAAAAGTAATTCCTTTTTTCTTCTCCTTTTTTTTCTTTTTCTTTTTCTTTTTTTTTTTTTTTTAATTCCAATATTACTATTACTATTATTTTACAGCTGGACCTTTTCGCCCTATCTGAATAATGGGTCTAGAGTTTTAAATTAATTTTATTAATATGGGAATAAAGAATCTTATAAATTTCTACCTTCTCAATACTGACCAAATAATTTAGATTTACAGGAAGGGTCACAAGTTTACTGATACTTTCAAAGAAATCGTTATTGGCTTGAACCTGATCTTGACAATTAAAAATACAATGTTGGATGTCTCCTATCTCTCCACAAGTGCACAAACTATTATCTTTTACTCCTATTCTATGTAAATATACAGGACAGAGGGTGTGTGAACTTCTAATTCTACAAATTGTTTTTATAAAATTTTTGTTGTGTTCTTTACAAAACCATGGTCTTGTATTTACATTTGGTTTTATTAATTTATAATCACCCCCCGTGGAAGCGTTCTGGAAATGATTTTGCCAATCTAGTACCAATTGATTTTTAATAATTCGATGTATATCTGAAGCCGGCATTTTAAATGATGGGATCGTTTGTCCATCCCCGGTCGCTTCTTTGGCGAGCCGATCTACAATTTCATTTTGTTTTATACCTATATGCGCCTTGACCCAAACTAAATTAACTGATTTATTCTGGTATTTTATTTCTTGAAATAGTTTTAAGATATTCACAATTATATAGTTTAAACTAGGAATACAAGATGCATTTTTTATCTTTTCCAGAGCGCTGCGACAGTCAGAAAAAATTACAAATTTAAATTGATTATTTTGGGACAAGCAATACTTTAAAGCTTGCTCGATTGCTACTAGTTCAGCTGAATACACTGATGTCTTCTGAGGTAATCTGAATTTGGATGAGAATGTTAGATTAGCGTGATAAAATGCGCATCCTACTTTATTATTTATAGCTGATCCGTCGGTAAAAATGTGTTCGTGTCCTGCCCAGGTCGAGTTCAATTCTTTTACGAAATCCGCTTTTATGACGTGAGTAATATTGTGTTCCTTTTCTATGGATATGATCGGAATATTTTCATAAGTTTCATATTCTATAGTATAGCAGGGAGGTGTATGAGTTTGATACATTTCGTGTTTATATTCCATTATCCGTCCATAGCTTTCTACTACTAAAGGAGTTTTTTTTAAGCTCCAGTATTTGTGACAGTAGTTTAATATTAATAAGTTGTTTAATTTAATGACGAGATCGCTATTCTTTGCTACATGTTTTATTACAAATTTATCGCTCATTAATCTCCTCCTAAGAAAAAGAGGAGGTTCCGAAGTCTCGGATTCCATTACATTAATCGGAGTACTTTTTAAGTATCCAATACATAGCCTTAGACACTTATTCTTAACTACATCTAGTTTTTTTAAATGCGTGTCGGCTGCGGATCCATAAAATAGGCTACCATAATCCAATATAGATTTTATAAGAGATTTATAAAATACTAAACATATATTGGGGTCTGCTCCCCATTTTTTATTAGAAAATGTCCGAAGAACGTTAAGTCCGTTTTCCGCTCTTTTGATGATTGAATTGATATGATCCTTCCATAGCAATTTCTTGTCCAATGTTATACCTAAGTATTTTGTTGAGCTTCTATATGGAACATTTATGTTTCCTATTTTGATATGGTTCGGAGGGGAAAATCTTTTCCTTGTAAAGGTGCATATTATTGATTTCTCCGCGGCTATGTTTAGACCATTTTCTTGGAACCAGCCCGTCGCTGTCTTAAATGCGTTTTTAAGATTAGTATGGTTTACTTCTAAGTCTTTATTTTGAGTGTATAAGACTACATCGTCTGCAAATTGAATTATCCTGAAGTTATTCCTGTGCATTTGTTCTTCTAAGTCATGTGTATATAACATGTACAACAATGGGCTGAGTATGCTGCCCTGAGCCAGACCCAAGCCCGACTCCCGACAACCCGTCAATCCATTGTTGGCTTTAATGTATGTTTTCCTACAATGGTACAGAGCGTAAATATTTTTAACGATTTGCTGGGGAAATCCTATTTTTGAAAGCTTTCGAGCTAATATGAAGATGTTTACATTATCGTATGCCCCCTGGATGTCCAGAAACAAAGAGGAGGTTGACTCGTTTGTTGTAAAGCCTAGTTGGATATCCGTCACTAGATGCGCGATAGCATCCTGAGTGCTTGAACCTCGTCGAAAGCCATATTGTGATCATTAAAAATGTTGGTTTCTATAATAAGTTTTAAAAAAGCTGTCGTTCATTTCTGACTGGATTTGTATGCAGCACCGCTTGGTTCTAACATCACGAGCCGCCACTGCTCGGAATATAAGTGTTTTTTTTCTAGATTATTACTAATAAGGTTTGAACCTTCCATCTACGGATAGCGCTATTCATCGAATAATGTGTATGGAAACAACTGTCGACACAATTAAAAATATAGCAATTATTCTGAGAATAAAGATATTCGGACGTAAAAGTCCGGGCCTAAGCATCAAATTATGCAGGCTTGCCTCCATTTTTTCGTCTTTTACGGTTCGCGGATCCCTGTAGTGATAAGCGAATTTGTAAGCCAGGAGAGAATGAAATCGTTGGATAGAATCCCACTTCATTATCGTTCAATACGATAATTTGGAAATTTTAGTAGTAAATATTATGGTTCTGGGAGATGTCAATTTTTCATTAAAAATAATCTAAATATCACTTCCGGTTTAACCGGAAGTGAAGTAAGGGAGAGCGCCCACCAAAGATGTGCACTTCAAGTAAAGAGATATGAGGTGCGCATGAGGTTGGTATGAAGTGCAGCGGTCCATGTTTTTATATGCAATGACGCACACAGAAGCCGCACGGCGTCCGTGCGAAAGAAGTGAGTCACCTCACTATGCAGTGCCGCACTGCATGCGTGCTGAAAAATAGGACCTGTTCTATATTCACTTAACCCTTTCAGTCCCCAATTAATTTTTTTAATAAAAAAAACTGAAATTTTATACAAAGGATGATTTGTTTTAGGGCTTTTTCTTTATACTCAAGCCATGCATTTGTGGAACCAAAGCCTATGCCATAAGTGAACATCCGAAGAGGCCATTTACGAGAACAAAATGAACGTTCGATAAAGCGTTATCAAAAAGTATTTATCGACGCCGCCCATGTTGACGTTATAATTTTTAATCACTTTTATGAGAGGGCCTTTTTATTTATTTTTAGTAACAAAAAACCTAAATACGGTAACCTCTTATAATATTAATAATTCAAAAAATAATATTACTTTACAAAAAAAATACTATAGGTGTTTTTCTCAAAGTCTTTTATGCGTTTGATATTTTTTTTCAATTAAAAATAACAAATTTTTATAAAAAAAAACTAAACAAACAGAATACACGCAGTAAGCCGCGAAACATGCTGTTCAGCATAAAACAGAACCTAACATTCAATGGCAGAAGCCTTGATAGATTTGTATTAAAGGGTACACGTAAGTGTACGCTGGGATTAGATGGTCAAATTATAGAAATTGCTGAGATTGGCCACCAATTCCAATCACAATTTCACACGTCTCTTCGTATATTCGAAAGCGTTGATCAGCTCGTCTCTGGAGAAATGTTACCACATTCTTGGATAATCCTTTCTTGTAACTGTAACTTGTCAACTGGTCTTTTAAAAATATTGTTCTTCAGATGAGGAAAAATTAAATAATTCATAATCGTCAAATAAGGTGATCTGAGTGGAAATTCAATGTCTGTTCCAAAACTGATCAATCTGTCGTCAAACTAATTGCGTAAGTATTTAATTGTTTCGGCGGATATATGGGCGGTTGAACCGCCCTGTTAAAAATAACAAAGACGTAGTTCATCGTCAAGTAATTGCTCCACAAATGGATTCAAAATATTGTCACTTTACCACTGTGCTGTAAATGTATCATGGAAAAAGTACCCACAACTCTTCTTCGTGAAACAGCCAAACAGACACCAATTTTTTGAGGGTGCAATGTGGACAAAAAAATGGGGATTTTCACTACTCTACATGCGTGTATTCTGAGAGTTTATGTAACCGGTGAGATGGAACCAGGCTTCATCAGAAAAAAATGTCCGTTCTAGTAAATTATTTCTTTTCAATAAATTTTGGGTAAAGCACTAACAGTAATTCTTGCGTCTTTTAAAATCCGCATTTCTTGGAATACTTGATCTTGCATACTTTGCATAGTGTTAAACTTCGGTGCACTACAGTGTACGTCAGGACTGAAAGGGTTAACCCGCGCCGAATTATTAGAGCTTTTCAGGTTAAATCTTGCGGTGTTCCGTATTCATTGACATTGACATTTATAGCGCGGTTTACCCCTCGATAACTATTTTAGTGTCTACAATTTTAATAAAAATGCGTGATGATCAACAATTTAATATTCAATTCGTGCAGCATGTAGAATCATATAGAATGCTAAAACATCTTCATCATCGGACGATGACATTTTGACAACGGCAATTAACGTTTGCTCCTCTACGCACTGCATGCAATTCGTACACTGTTGTAGGGAAACTGAAAAGTTTCCCCAAAATCAAAAGAGAGTGACCCACGTACTTTTTAGTAGGTCAAGAAAATTTAGATGTATATATACATTCTTGCATTCCTGTATATCTCACAAGCACCAATCTCACCTAGTTCAAAAAATAGATGATTTTGCCTTTTAATAAACTAACAACTTTATTTGTCACTAAATTTAATAATTAAATTATCAATACAATTCACAATAATAATCTAAATCATGCAAATTAGATAAATTAGAAGCAAAAATGATGGTGATGCGGTCTAAATATAGGTTTAAATTTATGATGAACAGAATAACAATTTGTTTTTGTTTTTACAATACAGATACCTACGTCAAAAAGTGAACAAATTCATTTTAAAGTTAGACAAAGAAACCTAAAACAACATTCTCAGCCTTGTGGGTAGTTATAAACATGAGAAGGCTCTTAAGTCTGCCGCTTTCAGTTATGTCCAAAATTAAAATGATCACCCTTTGCAAAAAAAAATAGAAAGTGAAATGAATTTATTTACTAATAGAAATTAAATTTAAATACCATGATTCACCATTTAGATCCAAATTTTTAACCAAATTAATGAAAGTATCTAGATATTACTGTTAAAATGAATATGTTTTAACCAATTATGCATTCAAATTTGCCTAGAAATGATTTATAATTACCACATACCTTGTCAAAAGGGCATAATAAATCTTATCAAAAAAAAGGATATTAAGTAAATCCTTTCCTTATCATCAACTTTTAATATTTCCTACTTGTTTTGATCATCTATTTTAAATTTACTGCAATGGACAGGACATTATTTCAAAAGGGGGGTCATCTTATTATAGTCAGGAACTTTAATGTTTCATTATAAATTCTTTGACTTCTTTTTATATATATTTGGAGAGAATATTTTGGAATTTACAAAATTTTTCTATCTTTTTCTCAGCTCGATTCTGTTGCTAATAAACATATCATTTGCCCTTTTTTTGAAATTAGCCGCCGCGTGTCTTTCCTACACATGACAGACCCAACAAAAAACAGGTATTTTTAGTTGTCAAACAATTTTACGATTTTTGGCAGGTGTTGACGTTTTCCTCTTTGCGAGGTGAATAATTAAATAAAAAAAATAAAAAGATAATAGAAATAGTAAATATTAGACATATTGTTGGAACTAGTTTTCCAACAACTGTTTTGATATGCGCGTACTTTAAGCACACATGATGTGAGTTTCAGGTGTGCTTCACGGACACTTCACCTCCAGAAAATTCACTGCTCTGGTGGACGGAACACCGCAGCATTGACATTATTATCAACAATTTAATATTGACTTCGGGCAGTATGTAGAATCATGTAGACTGTTAAAACATCTTCATCATCGGACGATGGCATTTTGACCATGGCAATTTGCTTCTCTACGCACTGCATGCAATTCATCCACTGTTTTCATATGCGCGTGCTTTAAGCACACATGAAGTGCGCTTCAGGTGTACTTCACGGACACTTCACCTCATGCAATTCACTGCTCTGGTGGGCGCTCTCTCTTAGGTCGCGTTTTTTAACTGACACCCTGTATATTTTTTAAAATTTTCGAATAGTATAGGAATCTATTCATTATTCGTTCAAGACATTTCAAGAACGTAAACATTGGGCTCAACATTTTGGTATTTTGTTACTTGTTATGGCAGCAATCTTGATAACAAACGACTGGCTGTTATTTAAACAAACATCAATCCAGCATTTTCGAGTTTAAAACGTGAAATTATTTAAAAGTAGGTAAGTGAATCATTTGAGAACGAATCTTTCCGAACAAATCTTTTTAACTCAATGAATCAAAATAATTGATTCACCAAAAATAATCGAACTTCCCTCCTCTAGTTTATATGAACTTTTTTTCATAAAATTTACTGATTGGCTCAAAGTCAGGAATACGCTCATATATTTTTGTATTCGCTTGGGAAACAGTGGAAACACATCAAGAACTCGTTTACATTTTGCTCTCTGTTTTATTTTTCAGTCATACTTAGCTTAAGGAGTTTATATAGATTTAAAGACGTTTAGGGAAAATCCACTAACCAGTAGGTACTAGCTATATTATGACAATTATGGATGGTTACAAAATAAATACCTATAATTTGAAAATATGTATACTTTTAACATACAAATCTTTGACCTAACAAATATAAATTAATAATTTTCTTAAAAACTACATATTCAAAGTTTATCCGGTAACTCAATAAAGTTTTATTCCTATTTTAGGTGTCCTGCCATATATTATCTAGGTTCTAGCACTTTCACTTTAGGCACGATAAACCATAAATGAAAAACACATGCGCATTTTCCATACTGCACTGTGTGAAATCAAATTAACCTGGTAATGGTAAAATTAATTAAATATTAAAAAATCACGGGAAATCCCCGGTTGTAGGAGGTAGAAGCAGAGGACCCAGTGTTGTCAATGTGCAGAGTCCGCTTTTCGAGGATCCAATCATGTTCGACGCTACACTCTACCTGATTAAAAAATTGGCTTTGCACTAGTCAGTCAGGCTCTGACCCGAGAAGAGCCAACAAACGAGAAGCGACAAAATCCCCGAGTTTAGCATTGATTAGATGGGGACCAAATTATATGTCCTTCACCTTGAAATTTTGACAGTTGTCCGGGGTTTTACGCTAAAAGAAGCACTAAACCGACGAAGAAAATGCTTTACACTGAAATAAAAATGTGGGTACCTAAGAAGTAATTTTTTCATGATTATCTTCTGTGTTTCATGTAATTGACTTTCCAGCACATTTCGTAAAATCAAAAAAAAATTAAATAAAATAAAAATAGTTTTGAAATGTTTTATTAATTGTGCGTTACTTACTGATAGTATATTTTATAAATGAAATGAAATAGTATATTACATACCAAGAGTGGTAAGAAGCCTATTAAACACGATATCGAAAATTACGGTACGAGCGTTAGCGAAAATTGCCCTTGTTAATGCAGACATTATAATATTACGTAACTGGTCTTACGCACAGCTTGGCTTCTTACAATATAGTGTGTGTAATTAAAGTTTTACGGATAAAGTAGACAGTGCGTAAGTAGGTTCTTACTAATATCTTCTTCTTCTTATCACGCCCTCCCCTGCCGAAGGTTGGCGATCCAAATGGCAATTGTAGCTCTGGAAACTGCAGCACGAAAGATTTCTGCAGACGAGCGATCGAACCATCTCCTTAAGTCCTTTAGCCATGAGTTCTGGCGTCTTCCTACTGATCTTTTCCCGTGCACTTTGCCCTCTATTATGAGGCGTAGTATTTCGTATTTATCACCTCTCATCACATGACCCAGGTTTTGCATTTTTCTTTCCTTGATGGTGTTCAATAGTTCCTTTTGTTTGTGCATGCGCTGGAGTACCTCATCGTTGGTGATCCTTTGTACCCATGAAATTCGCAGCATCCGTCTATACACATACATTTCGAAGGCTTCTATTTTCTTTTCCGTCTGTGAATTTAGTGTCCAGCTTTCACATCCGTAGAGTAGGACAGAGAACACGTAGCATCTGATCATCCGAATTCTGAGTCCCAAGCTGAGGTCCAATCTTGCAAAAAATGATTTCATACTCACGAAGATTTTTCTCGCTTGTTCAATCCTTGAAAGTATTTCCCTTTTCGGGTCGCACTGACTATTGATGTTAGCTCCCAAATATTTTATTGAGGTCACTTGTTCGATTGTTTGTCCTTTGATCCGCAGGTGTGCATTTATTGGAGTTTTAGAAAAGATCAATAGTTTGGTCTTGGAGACATTGAGATGCAATCCAAACATCTCACTATAGTGAACTACGGAATCCATGATGCTTTGTAGTTCCTGCATATCGTTGGCCAATATAACCGTATCATCGGCGTACCTGATATTATTTATTGGGGTTCCATTGATCTTGATTCCGCCCTGGACCCCATCCAGTGCTTCTCTAAATATAGTCTCTGAATACAGATTAAAGAGGAGTGGAGACAAGACGCAACCCTGTCGGACACCCCGTCTGATCTGCATATCCTCCGATGCTGATTGTTCCATCTTTACTACCGCCGTTTGATGCCAGTAAAGTTCTGATATGAAACGCAGGTCCTGTTCGTCAACCCCGGTTGTTCGCAGGATTTCGATCATCTTCTGATGATTAACACAGTCAAACGCCTTTCGATAGTCTATGAAACATGCGAATACATTCACATTCATGTCTCTGCACCTTTGTGTCATTACATTCAGGGAGAAGAGCGCTTCACGCGTTCCGAGTCCGTTTCGGAATCCAAACTGGGTATTGTCCATCTGATATTCGCACTTCTTATAGATTCGCGTGTGGATGATTCTAAGAAAGGTTTTCAGGACATGGGACATAAGACTTATCATCCGATAGTCATCACATTGTGAGGCGTTGGGTTTCTTTGGCAGGGTTACGAATGTTGATTTAAGCCAATCCGACGGTATCTTGCTTGAGTTATATAGTTTGTTAAATAATGCTGTTATTAAATCTAGGCTTTTACTTTCGTTGTCTGCAATTAATTTAAGTATTTCAACGTTGATTTTATCGGGACCGGTAGCTTTCCCGTTTTTCTGTGCTTTTATTGCATGAACAACTTCGTCTCTGGTTATTTCTGGAGCCTTTTCATTCAATATGTGATCTATCGGTGGTGGGGAGCAAGGTCTATCGTCATTAAAAAGTGTTTCGATATATTCTTTCCATCTTGCAAGCTTAGCCCTCACTCCTAGAATTATCTCGTTGTTATCATCTCTCAAGATTGCTCCTTGATGTTTTCTGTGTCTGTTTGTAAGCTCTTTTACTTTTTTATGAACATTGAAGGTGTCATATTTTTCTTGCAATTGTTCTATTTCTTGGCACTTTGCCGTCATCCAGATCTCTTTCGCTTCCCGACACTTTCTCCTAATGATCCTATTTAATCGCCTGTATTCTGTCGGATTTGCCTTGTATTTCCGTCTGTCATTCATGAGGTCTAATATTTCTTGCGTCATCCATTCCTGTTTCCTGTTGGTTGCCATGAATCCAATGTCATTTTCCTGTAATATATATAGAAGTAGAAAAACAGTATTTTTTATAATAGCACAGCTTTCACAAAAATAAACAGTTAAACAATACACTTCTTTCAACAAAAAAGACAACTAAACTCGATAACGATAACTCATCGACTACCGGACTAACGGGCCGGCTTAAACTTATGACAGTTGTCCGGGTTACCTCCCACTACATCTCGTTTGTGGGCTCTTCTCGGCTCTGACTGACTAGTGAAATCGAAAATCGCACTAAAATGCTCCGATTGGTAACACTGATTATAAGATCAGAATTTTTTTATTGCCGTAAAATAAAAAATAAGATTTAGGATGAACAGCGGCAGATATAGCTTAGAGCGACATCTTCTGGCGATCAAATGCATCACCTGGCTCTAGATGTAATATTCGGAATATTTTTTTTGAAAAATTTGCATGACCCTGAACCATATTTACTACTAAAATTTCAAACTCCGATACGATAATGAAGAGGGGTTCTCTCCAACGATTTTCTTGCTACCGGATATTTATGTATTCCTTATTATAAAACTTTCAATCATTTTTTTTCCATATTGCTCTACATTTTTGCAGGCCACTGTATATAGGGTGTTTCATTAATATTGCGAAAAAATTCAGGATGAGTTTCACTGCTAAAAAAATAAATGCCATTTATTTGCATATTTGCATATCGCTATGCCCATATCAGAGTTTGATAAAGTTGCATTTATCTCCTAAGCAAAGCCGAAATCAAAAAATTATCAGAAGGTACTTCGCATTAGTCATTAAACTGCCTACATAACAGTGTTATCAAAAGAGAAAGCGGCAGTGGCGTACATATTTTTTGTTCCGCTTAAAAATTGTAACACCCTGTATCTCCGAAGCGAATCATTTTCGGGCATAGGTTTATAGGATTTTTTTCAGGGAAACTCGTCCTGAGTTTTTTTGCAATATTAATGAAACACCCTGTATAATGAACGTTATATTATTATGTTATAAATTTAAGATTAATAAAAATTTGTGATTTATTGGTAACGATATTTAATAAAAACTTATATAAATATATACATGTTTAAAAAGTAATGCTTTAAATTTATTAAACCATTTTAATTTATGTGATATAGCATAATAAGTATTTTATTGTTTTAGCAGCTTTTTATCATTAAATAACAGTAATTAATTTTCCGAATACATAGGTATTATCTACTATTAATTTTTTACACCAACATAATATATTAAGCAATATAATATTAAAGTTCTTACTTTTGAAATTAGTAAGTATAAACTGTAAAAATGTGTGTTATAATGTACAGAACTGAAATATAAATAATATTAAAATAAATATGATTTAAAAATATGTTCTGTTGTTTGACATTCTTTTTCTCATCACGGGGTGAGCTTTGTCGTCATTGGTGAATATCATGAATGCGAGAAATTACAAGGGGACAAATTTACAAATACAAAAGGTTTATTTCCATAACTGACATGAATAAAACATGTTTCGGAATTGTCATATGCCTACATTACCGTATTTTCTGAAATCAAAGAAGTAAAATAAAAACGTTTCTACAGAATACACACTTATAGGTACAGGGTGGCCAACTAAGAATGCGAAGTACTGTATCTGGGAAATTATCCACCGTAGAGGCTTGCGGCAAAAAAAATTATGACTAAAACGGCCAAGAGGAAAACCTGGAAAATATTTTCAAGTTTCTGAAATGGCCGCTAGGGGGCGTAACTTCAATCTTGAATCTAAAAAAGTGATGTTTCTGTAAATTCCGCTATATTAACCTAATAAAAAAATCCTGATCTTTCAAGTCGAGGATACTCTGAACCTTTTTTGTTTGGCACTTTTTGCAGTATCTCTAAAAATAAAGTGGTGGGGGGTATTCAAACGTTTCCGTAAATAACATCCTGTATCTTCGAAACGGCTTAGCCGATTTGAACAAACTTGGGCTCGTTAAAAGGAGCTATTATTGGGCAACAAACATCATTATATATGAAGTTTTGTAAGTTTCACATATCGCCGCTAGAGGGTTTTTTTCGACATTCCAACAGAAATGGTTAATTTTCTCAACAAAATAAAATGCATTGGTATGATTTTTTTTTCATGAAAAAGTAGCTAAATGATGCCTAAACTAGCTCGCGAAAACCACATCTCGATATCTTGTTCCTAACCCGAAATATCGGCAATAGAAAATTTTATACGAAAATCCCTTAAATTTTCATTTTATTGTAACTATATTTTTCTCGAATTCTTTCTATTATGTAAGTTGTGGCCCTAAAAAGGACCGATTTATAAAAGGAAGATTTTTAATGCCCCCGCAAATGCTCGAAATGCTGACCATCACGTTCTATGCATTGCTGAAGCCTCTCATGGGTAGACAAAACTGCACTTTCAATTTCGGCTCTCGGTATGTTACGTATTGCATTACGAATCCGGTTTTTCAAATCTTTTCTGGTCGTAGGTTGAGTCTAAAACACGATGTCCTTTAACCGCCCCCATAAATAAAAATCCAGGCAAGTTAGGTCTGGTGATCGCGGATGCCATGGAAACAGACTTCCTCTTCCAATCCACCGCTGTTGAAATAGTGCATTAATATGCTCTCGCACATTAACGGCAAAATGTGCTGGGCAACCATCCAACTGCAAAAACAAGTTTTGCCTTGTTTCCAAAGGCACATCTTCCAAAAACAACGGTAATTGATTGGCCAAAAAGTCAAGAAAGACATTTAGGGATTGCTCAAAAAAATATGGCCCAATAATTCTGCCTTCCAGTATGCCACACCACACATTTAAACTCCAACGTCCTTGGTGCTGAACTTCACGCAACCAATGCGGATTTTCTGCAGACCAATAGTGCATATTATGTAGATTGACTCTCCCGTCACTACTAAAGGTGGCTTCATCGGTCCAAAGAATTTGAAATAAAAATTCTCTATTTTGGCGTATCATACCTAACATCCAATGGCAATAGTCCAACCTCCGATCAAAATATTCCCCTTTCAAGTCCTGATGCAAAGCGACATGATATGGGTGCATTCTAAAAGTAATTAAAAAAAGTTTAAACGAATACCTAACTTTGATGGCCATTAGAACTTACCTATGGTCCTTCAAAATATTTTGAACCGTTGTTCGTGATATGTCCAACGCAAGGGATAATGCTCTTGTGCCAACATGAGGATTTCCTTCAATATACCCCAGTACGTAGTTAATATTTTCTTGTGTTCTTCCAATTCTTTGCCGTTGAAACTTAGGCCGAAAACAACCATTGGCTCGTAAACTCGCCACTAATCGGGGAAAAACTCTCACATCGCAAGGACGCCGATTTGGATATCGAGCGGCGTAAACTCTTTTAGCTACTGCGGCATTCTGAAGACATTCAAAATAAACCGCAAGCATATCAACAGCTTCATCATTCGTAAAATGCATTTTGTAAACACAAAAATTACCCAAAGTAACGCAAAACTTTGACAACTATTGACAATTTGGATTATTTATGTTTTGATTAGGTATTTGTTTTGTTTCCATGGCCTGCTTCTATTAATTGTCTTTTTTGTGCATAGAACGTGGTCAGCATTTCGAGCATTTGCGGGGGCATTAAAAATCTTCCTTTTATAAATCGGTCCTTTTTAGGGCCACAACTTACATAATAGAAAGAATTCCAGAAAAATATAGTTACAATAAAATGAAAATTTAAGGGATTTTCGTATAAAATTTTCTATTGCCGATATTTTGGGTTAGGAACAAGATATCGAGATGTGGTTTTCGCGAGCTAATTTAGGCATCATTTAGCTACTTTTTCATGAAAAAAAAATCATACCAATGCATTTTATTTTGTTGAGAAAATTAACCATTTCTGTTGGAATGTCGAAAAAGGCCCTCTAGCGGCGATATGTGAAACTTACAAAACTTCAAATATAATGATGTTTGTAGCCCAAGAATAGCTCCTTTTAACGAGAACAAGTTTGTTTAAATCGGCTTAGCCGTTTCGAAGATACAGGATGTTATTTACGGAAACGTTTGAATACCTCCCACCACTTTATTTTTAGAGATACTGCAAAAAGTGCCAAACAGAAAAGGTTCAGATTAACCACGACTTTAAAGATCAGGATTTTTTTTATTAGGTTAATATAGCGGAATTTACGGAAACATCACTTTTTTAGATTTAAGATTGCAGTTACGGCCCCTTGAAAATATTTTCCAGGTTTTTCTCTTTGCCGTTTTAGCAATAATTTTGTTTGCCGCAAGCCTCTACGATGGATAGTTTCCCAGATATATTGGAATACTTTTCCGAATTAAGAACCTCTATACACCCCAACAACTTTTGATGCTCTATAAAGCCCAAATTCGACCATCGCTGGAGTACTGTTCGCATATTTGGGGCTCTGCTCCTAAACATACCCTGAGATTGCTAGATTTCATTCAAAGAAGAGCCATTTGCTTGCTGGGTGGCCATGATTTGACGAACAACCTGGAAAACATTGAACATCAAAGGCAGGTTGGCGACTCGAGCCTATTTTACAAATATTTTCATGGCGAGTGCTCAACTGAGGTTGCCCGCTTGATTCCACCCAGAGCGGTGCATTGTAGAAATACACGAAGGGCCACTGCAGCCCACCCGTACGTGGTTCAGTTTAGTGTCCCTCGAACGACACTGTTTAAAGATTCTTTCATCTGGAGCACGTCATCACTCTGGAACGACCTCCACGAGACCGTGTTCCCCTGCAACGAGTATAATCTCCGAAAGTGTCAATCGTTTCCTGCGCACACGCACCGCTCCCAGAGCGCCATAAAGGGATTAATCCTGCAGTGCTGTGCCTTATTATAAAAAAAACAAAAACGCTCCTTGATTATGTTCCGCCTCTATATCACCAATATAATATAGGGGCATGAGGAAAAACAAAATAAATCAAATAAGAAAATATCCGGTAAAACATAGACTTAGGGAAAGAATCTTCGGAAGTGGCCGGACCATCAAACATCGTGAACGATATGGAAGAAACAGAGGTAAAAATGGATTGTTTACTGGGATCAGAATAAGAATAAAAATGTTTTAATGGTATATATTTACTTATATTTATGTTAATAAAGTTTTTCAAATAGTAATATCTGGTTTTTGAAATACAGGTCATAAAATATTTATAATAAACGGGATACAAGTGCAGTTTTTATACAAACAAATATATTATCTAGTGTTTCTGAAAACACAACAAAATAAAAAGAATGCTGTATGGGAACATGTTACTTTCATGGCCTAGGACGGGGAAGCAACTTTCTTGTACCGTTTTTGATCGTTATTCAGAAAGGGACTAACATACTAGAATAGAGTGTTTGGGATCTGCAATTGTGTCAAATTCTGGCATGATCGATTTATTATTATTATTATTAGGTTTAAGTTAGGCGGCCATGCCGTTAAAACTATTTGTCACTGATTTATGTCCTCAAAAATTTCGCGTTTTGTACGAGACGTAGCTGTTTTTGAAGTGGTTAGTTGTTTCAGCAGTGACACAATCATTGGGTAGATTATTCCATTCCCTGTTTACTCTGTTGGATAGAAAGTGCTGTCTACAAAGTTTTTTAAAGCGTCCTCGAACCAACTTGCAATTATGCCCTCTTAGTCTTTGGTTTGTGTTTAAAGTAAAGAGATCTAGTTCCACTGAGTAGTGCCCGTGAAGTATCTTAAAAGTTTCTATTACATCTCCTCTTAGTCTCCTTTGTTCAAGTGATGTTAAGTTAAGTATTTTTAATCTTTCCTCGTAGGACATATGTGCTATAGAGGGAGAGAGCCTGGTGAATCGTCTCTGTGTTTGTTCAAGTGCGTGTATGTCTTTGGCAAAGTAGGGATTCCACACTGGGGCTGCGTAGTCCAAGATAGGTCTTATATAGATTTTGTAAATTTTTTCGAGTAGCCCTGGGGAGGGGTTTTTAAAGGTCCGTGACACCATATATGATATAGAGTTCGCTTTCTTGATGATATTTCCCACGTGGACTGCCCATTTGAGGTCTTTAGTAATTGTTACACCTAGGTCTTTTTGGCTTTTTACCGATGTTACTAATTTTCCCTTAAGAGTATATGATCTTTCGGGGTTATTGAAGCCCACGTGGAGGACACAATATTTGGTTTCATTTAGGTGTAGATTCCACATAGTGCACCACTGTTCTATTTTCTCCAGGTCTCTGTTTAGTGTTTCATAGTGTGAAGAAGGATTGTTAAATAATTTTGTGTCGTCAGCAAACATTGACATAGGGGAATTGATGCCGGTTGGTAGGTCCCAGGTATATAAATTAAATAGTATTGGAGCTAGAACTGAACCTTGAGGTACTCCTGTAGTGGTTTTAAACATGTGTGATGTCACGCCCTCAACTCTAACAACATTTGTTCTATTGGTTAAAAAATCCTTAATCCAGCTCAAGAGATGTCCACCAATGCCATAGTGTTCTAGTTTCAGAACCAGCTTGTCGTGAGGTACGAGGTCGAAAGCGCTTTTAAAATCTAAGTACAGTATGTCTACCGGTTCTTTTTTGTCTAACGACTTGGTCCATGCGTTTACACATTGTAGAAGGTTGGTGGATGTAGAGCGCCCTGGAAGGAAACCATGTTGGCATTGTGGGATAATGGAATTTTGAATGAAGAAGTGTGTAAGATCCTCGGCAATTAGTTTCTCCATAAGTTTACAAAGTACGGAGGTTAAGCTTACCTGTCGGTAGTTTTTGGGATCAAATTTATCACCCTTTTTATAAATTGGGATAATGACAGACTTTTTCCATTCTTCAGGTACTTTGCCTTCTTCCATTGATCTTTTCATAATTTTTTATTAGGGACGGTGCATTTTTTATGAAATTTGGATGGATATTGTCTGGTCCTGGGCTACTCTCTGGTTTTAGTTCCCCTATTGCTTTTCTCACCCTATCTTCTGTTATTTCCAATGTTGTAAGGGTCCTAGTTGTATCTCGTCTTTTTAAAGTTGGAATAGTAGGGTCCTTTTTGGGAGGAGGTCGGTAAAATTCTTGTGCAAACATATTTGCCACTAGATTGGGATCGCTTACCAGGTCGTTGGTTTCATTTCTCAGCACTGGGGAGCTAACTCTAGAGTTTAGACATCTTTTTATGTATCTAAAAAACTTTTTGTTGCTTTTGCTATTTAAAAGATCATTTTCATACTTTGACTTTGCCGCTCTGATTTGAGTGGTTACATCATTAGTAACTGTTCTATCATTTTCGTGGCTTTCTTGAGTATTTGAAGTGCGATATTTGTGCCAGAACTGTCTTTTTCTGTTTATCTTCCTCTTTATTTCTTTAGTTATCCAAGGTTTTGATTTTCTCTTGGTTTCTTTAAAGTATGGTACATAATGTTTGACACAGTGATCTATTTCGCGAGTGATGTTTGTCCACCAGTCGGCTACTGAGCATTCTGGCCACTCTATATTGTTAAAATATTCATTTACCTTTTTGTAGTTTGCGTTTCGATAATTCTTAATTTTCTTTGTTTTTTCTTGATTAATATCCATTAAAAACTGGGACTTGCTGATTATGACTAAATGGTCGCTAGATCCCACTGGAGTTCCCAATTGAATATTAGAGATAAGATCGCGGTCAGATGTAAGCAGAAGGTCTAAGAGGGATGGTCTGTTGTTTATTCTAAATCGTGTTGGTTCTTTAATGTGCTGAGTTAAGTTTGTGCTAAGAAAGGCGTTCATAAATGTATCCGCTGCTGAGTTATTTTCTGTTGGTGTAGGGGTTTCCCAGTTAAGGGTGGGGTAATTGGAGTCTCCTAGAATAAAAAGGTTGTTGAGCTGTTCACTAGCGTCAACTATTGATTTTATAAGGGCATCGCTGTTATCCTTTGATATGTTGGGTGGTCTATAAATGCATGCTAAGTTTAATATTAATTTATTTATACGTAATTCGATCCATGTTGATTCGGATGGTTCTGTATTGTAACCGCTGAGAGTTTTTGTGGCGGTTGTGTATGATCCAATTTTTTGCTTTATATAAATGCAGGTGCCACCCCCTCTCCCGTTTTGTCGATCGGTTCTAATAATGTGGTAATTGGGAATATTTATGAGACTGTCTGGAAGAGAGTTATTTAACCATGTTTCTGTAAGCAGTATAATTTCTGGATCATGTTGGTGTATAACCACTAAGAGTTCTTGAAATTTTGACATAAGAGATGCAATATTTGTGTAGAGCAGTTTGATTTCTATAGCTTGAGGATGGGATTTACATTTAGGTTCCTTATATAATTGGTTTGTGACTATGTGTATGTGCTGTTTTTGGGTATTCTACTGTTTGTTTAAAAAAGTTTCATTACTTACAGTTTGATAGTTTGTATTTTTTTGGTGTTCTTTTAGTTTTTTCACGAAGGCGGGGCAATTTGGATTTCGTGCTAAGTGGTTACCATCGGGGAGTTTAAGTCTCTTGCAGTTCGGGCAGTTAAGGGTGTTTTCTTTGCAATCCCTTCCGTTGTGGGCTTGACCACACTTAAAACATATTTCATTTCCAGTGCAATATTTCAGGACGTGTCCAAAATTGCAGCATTTGAAAAAAAAAACAAATTTATAATTTTTACCAAAGGATTCCTAAAATTAGTTTATATTATCTAAGAATCATCCTGCACCCAAATGATTGTCAGACTAAATAAGTATTGCATTTTACATTTTACACCAGTCTGAAGTGGTTAAATGTCACACTTATATCAACCTGTTTCACCACACAACTTATCTCATGAATTTACTTAGCATCTATTAACGTTTATAACAATAACATCTTTAAACAAAATAAATATATTTATTTACAAATAAAATTTTACATCTACATCACATTTAGGTATAATATTTCACTTTAATCAAGTCTAATAGCAAATGAGGCTCCACAGGAGCACCCTTGTTCGGCTAACGGATTGTTAACCACTTTAAATGACGACCTTATTAACTCTTCTTGATAATCAATGGTAGAGCCCTTAATGTAATCTAGGGACGTTTCATCTATGGCTACTTTGGCTCCATGTTTTTCAAAAATCCTACAACAAAAATTGGTTTGAATAACGGCAGATGTAGCTTTCAAGCGACATCTCGTAGCAATCAAATGCACCTGGCCCGTCTAACAAAAATCAGTCAGAAACGGAGAAGCAAACTCCTGCAAAGACCAGACGAGCCGGTCATTCTTACAGAACAACAATCGGAGATCTAAAGGTTAGTTGCTTCCTTTCACCGGATTTATCCCCAGACGCGTTTCGCTATATAATAGCTTGTCAGTGAGGCTATAGAATCCGACGAAATGAAGCAACACCGTAGAGTCTACTTGACCCTGAAAGATGGATGAATAATGGAAGCAACTGACCTTTAGATCTCTAAACATTGGTTTGTAGATTAGTTATCAGAATAATTGGTAAGTTGGTACTTATGCTTGTGTGAAAACTATTGAATTATTTAATTTACATTGATCCACAGCAAAAATATTACATGAAAAAGTTTTGAATGCTCACCACACTAACACAAAAATTACAAAGTCTTTATTTATTTAACACATTCATAATTAAACCACTCCTTTGGAAAAGGCATTTTTCCAGACCAACTTAAGAAAGCCTTAATAAAACCACTGTTTAAGAAAGGGGACCTAGAGCTTATATAAATAACTACAGACCAAATTAGCCTTCTGCCTATGTTTTCAAAAATATTCTAGTTAATCATGTATAAAAGCCTAATAGATTTTTTTTGAAAAAATGCAATTTATTTAACGACCACCAGCATGGGTACACATCTAACAAATCAACAGAAACCGCAATTCTTCAGCTTACAAAGGCAATTTTAAAATACTTAGAGGACAACAAAATGATTCTAGGCATTTGCTTGCATCTGTCAAAAGCTTATGACTGTGTAGATAGGGAGTTACTTATCAAAAAATTAAATTGGTATGGGGTAACAGGTCAGGTGCTAAAGTTGTTTGATTCATAATTATCAAACACTAAACAAAAAATGGAGGTACATATTTTTCGGATAATAAGGAAAATAAATTAGGAATAGCACAAGGCAGCATTGTTGGCCCAATATTATTCGCTATTTTTGTAAATGACCTATACCGGGTGATGCATGGCTTAGTTGAACATAGGAAATCCCATGTAAATTTTGAGGTGGCTAAATATTGGCTCCCCTGTACATTTTAGAGAAAAATTGTATTACAATTTTTTGAAGAGGTCGTTATAATAAACCCATGTGCCAAGTTTGAATAAATTTTAAAAAGTCAATCCTAACTTATTCAATTAAATTACGAAATTTTCATAGTTTAGGTAATAAGTACAGGAAACGCCAGCAAATTATTATTTGATCGATTGACAAAACGAAAAGTAGCGTCAGTGACAACATTTTCATTGAAGGCGCTTTAATTATAGCTAAATTTGAACTATTCCATTAAGGAAAGAGTAACTATGATTAAGTGGTATTATACAGGAAACAGTTTCAGAGCAGTGTCTGAAATGTTTTTAGTTTAATTCCCTGATAACCTTATCCCTTCCATTCCATCAGTTAAACTTATCATTAGTAAATTTGAGTCCAAAAGCACTGTAATAAATAACTGTAAATCCTCAACTCAGAATGTCATTAGAGCTGAAGAAAGGAATAGTAGAGGTCTTGATATTTTACTGCACGTGGAGGAAAATGAAATGATTAGCACCAGGATTCTTGGGCAAGCCGTAGGAAAACATCAAACCACAGTGTTACGCACTTTAAAAAACATAAATATTTTCCTTACAAGTATGAAAAACATCAAGAGCTGGCAAGGTGATGAAGAACGGAGAATGGTATTCTGTTTTGAGGTAATGCAAATAGCAAATAATAATAAGGATTTTTTGAGAAATATTTGTTTCAATCAAATGTTTAAAACTGCCGGTATTGGAGCCAAGAAAATAAACATGGTCTTGTTCATACTCGGACGCAATATCCACAAAAAATAGATGTTTGGGCGAGAATTGTAGGACATCACATTATTGGACCATTTTTTATGGAAGGCAACCTTACAGAGGTAATGCAGCTATTTGGACTTATTACAAAATCGAATTGAACCCGCACTAAAAGAAGTTGTACGCGAAAATCAGGAGATCTGGTATCAAATGGATTGTTGTCCTGCCCATAATTCTTTCATGGTTGGGGAATACTTGCAAAATATTTTTAACGGAAATATTATTGGTCCACGGCATCTAATCCTTTGGCCAGCCAGGTCTTCTGACCTTTCGCCAAACGACTTCTTTCTGGGGGGCACTTGAAAAATTTTATTTATAAAGATGTAAAATTTGAAAATCTAGACCAGCTAAAAAACTGTATTTCGTTAGAATGTGACAGAATTTCTCAATATCAACTCAGTAATGTTAGAAATGAGTTTTATGATCGGTTAGGAAATTGTTTAGCTGTTAATGGAGGCTGTTATTAAATAATGTTTTTGTGAAAATCTGTAGTCTTAGGTATGTTATGTTAAATTAAAGGGTTAGTAAAAAAAACATAATGGTGTCTCTTATTTTCGATGTGTGATTGCCGGATTGGTGAAACGAAAGTGTGTTTTTAATGTGAAATAATCTTTATTCGTTATGTCCAGCTTTACGTCAATTTTTGACAATATAGCGTCATAGAAATTATTTGTTGGTGTTTGCTGTATTACATTTCGTAATTTTGCCATCACATTTAATTGAAATATATTCAAATTTGGCACATGGGTTTATTATATCGGCCTCTTCAAAAAATTATAATTTTTCTCTAAAATGTACAGGGTGTTCTATTTTTGATAGTTTTATAGGGTATCTCGAAAATCATAAGGAATTTCATAAATCTGATATAGATGTTACGAGTTCTTTTTTTAAGGAAACAATTGCTGCGAAAACAGATCATGGCTACCTTGTTCCCCTGGACAGCTACAGGGTGATTTTCAAATTTTGACGGTTATTAAAATTCCATGTAACTTCTTTGTTATTATAGATACGAAAAAACTGTAAATTGATAAAATATGTAGTTTTTTCCGTAAAGTTCAGTGGCGTAGCCAGTTTTTTTCTATCTTGTTTAATTTTTAAGAAATTGACCCAACTTATATTTTTTCTTATGGGACACCCTGTATATTTTCAATTACGTTTATTCTGCTTACCATTAGCTTTCCAAATATATATACATTTTTGCAGTTTTCTAAAGAAATAGCTGAGTAATTTGCAAATTACTTTAGATAGGCCTATTTTGCACATAGCAAGCCCCGTTAGTAAGAAAAGGACAAAAGAATATGTATGACTAATTATTTTTTTATATGTTTAAAACTCAACTGTCAGCAACTTTGGAAATACATCGATTTTGTATTTTTTAAATAAAAGATAAAGCATAGAAATATAGATCTACAAAACCATTTTTATTTTAAATAAACAACAAAAAAATATACATAACAATTACAACAAATGCTCAAATTGGAGCCCATTGGCATCGATACATAGCTGGCATCTTCTACGAACACCATTTAGGGAGTTCCGAATATTCAGGTGTTTTATGCTTCTTAAAGCGGCTTCAAAATTTTGTCTTAGTTCTTCAACCGTATTACTTCTGACGCTGTAAATTTTATTTTTTAAAAATCCCCAAAAATAAAAATCTAATGGGGTGATATCAGGTGAACGGGCTGGCCACCTAATAGGTCCATTATTTGCAAGCCATTTTTCTCCAAAATTGGTGTTTAGGCAATTTACCACAATGGCTGCGTTGTGGGATGGTGCACCGTCATGCTGAAAAAAAAGCTTTTCCCTCTCTTGTAATGGTATATTGTCTAAATAACTGATGATATGTCTTTCCAAAATATTCAAGAAAATCTCGGAATTTAGATTTCCTTCAAATATTTCATAGGCTAGAACTCTATTTCCCAATAGAGCCAGCCACACATTAAATCCAAATCGACCCTGATATACTCTATTTACTTGCTGATGAGGATTATGTATGATCGGCCCACAGATGATTGTTGTGGCGATTAAATATTCCGTCGCTTGTTACTCGTGTTTCGTCGGTCCAGATTATTTTGGTAAAAAATAATTCATCTTCACGCAACATATTTAAATACAAATTGCAAAACTGAAGTCTCCTCTCTGAATCACCAGGATGCAAATGATGAGTTTTTCGAGGTCTGTAACATTTAAATTTGTTAGTTTTTAACAGACGGGATGATTTTGAGGGTACCACGCCAATATCTTTCTCAATATTTCTAAGTGAAGTGGTCGGATCCGCAGCCACGCATGCCAATACATTAATGGTTTCATTTGCTTTATTTTCCTTCTGATAGGTCTTTGGTCTTGCTTTTGAAAACGATCCATAATTAATAAGGTTTTCAAGCCTTTGAAAAATTCTTAAATCAGGTTGCTGCCGCTCCGGATATCTTTCAAAATACAAATCAGATGCTGCCCGACTATTTTTTTGACACTCAAGAAAACACTCTAGCATATTATATTTTTCAAAATTTTGGAACTTTTCCATTCTTAACCGCGTATATTAACTTTGCTTTATGACAAATTAAAGACAGACTGACATGTCTATAAATAATTTAAAAAAATGATTTTGTTATCCATGGCTTACTAAGAGATTTTTAAATTATTATCTGGTAAAATGTAAAATTTGCAAATGCAAAGAAATTAGTAGATAAAAAGTCATCATGCATTTATAGAAAATTTCACTTTTAATACAAAAAATATAAAAAGAATTAAATAATTATATGAACAATTAAAAAAATTATTATTTTTATTTCTTTTAAACATAATTTTGGAAGAAAGCTATTTTAACAAATTACAGAAAATTGGTCGAGCCTTGGGCAAAGTGTTGATAATAAAAAATTAATAGTTTTTAGAATT
Organism: Polydrusus tereticollis; assembly: GCA_963920685.1. NCBI lineage: Eukaryota > Metazoa > Arthropoda > Insecta > Coleoptera > Curculionidae > Polydrusus > Polydrusus tereticollis. Next base: position 168,006,198 of record OY987326.1, on the reverse strand, counting down.
TTGTATTGCATGTACTAAAATTGAGATATGACATTTTAGAAATGGTGAAATAAGACTTACTCTTTTGTTTTGCTCCTACCTGCCATCGCCCGCTACGAAAAATGAGGAAAATTTATGAAAATCGCTTATTATCGAATTTTTTTATCAAAAAACTGATTACAAATATATATATTTGAAAAGCTAATGGTAAGCAGAATAAACGTAATTGAAAATATACAGGGTGTCCCATAAGAAAAAATATAAGTTGGGTCAATTTCTTAAAAATTAAACAAAATAAAAAAAAAACTGGCTACGCCACTGAACTTTACGGAAAAAACTACATATTTTATCAATTTACAGTTTTTTCGTATCTATAATAACAAAGAAGTTACATGGAATTTTAATAACTGTCAAAATTTGAAGAAATTTTCGCGATGAAAGTTTGATATGCTATGCTTCGTCTGAGACTATGCTAATGACACAAATTTGCTTATAAGTGGTGAAAGTATTGATTAATTGACTGAGAAAGCTAATAGATTTTTTTCAAAGGCTAATGACTGGTTTGTAAGAAATAAATTAACATTAAAGAAAGAAAAAACAAACCTAATTATGTTTAGAACAAAGCTTTGTAAAACTCAAAAACCGCCTCACATTAAAATACTTGATGAAAATGTTAACACTGTGGAAAGCACAAAATCTTCAGGTCTGAATATTGATGAGTTTCTTGATTGGTCTAGGCATATTGGTGATTTGTAATAATAATTGTAAATTAAATTCAATTTGTTATGGAATTAGAGTCGTAAGCAACTACATGAATAAGAAAACATTGAAAATTATGTATTTTGCAAACTTTCGATCTTGTTTAAAATATAGTGTTATACTATACAGAACGTATTTGTAGTTCAAAAGCGTGTTCATCGTTGTATAAAAAAATGCATTTTAGAGAAAGCTGTAGAGGCGTGTTTCAAGCCGAAGGTATTTTAACTGCACATGCTTTGTATATTTTTGAAGCAATAATTTTCATTTTTAAAAACAGGGCAAGCTTTGAACTGCAGGTATTTTATGTGTATAACACAAGGACAGTAAATGTTGATTACCCAATTTACTGCTTAACATTGAATGAGAAGAGTCCTTATTACATGTGCCTGAAATTTTTCAATAAATTAAATTACCCAATAATATAAAAATGTCAGAAAATTGTTAATTGAGTTGGAGCCCTATTCTACTAAATAATTAAGCAAAACCTAAGCAGGTATGGGCTAGAATAATAATTATTGTAAGTATGGTATTATTTTTTTTTCCTTTTTGTTTTTTGACACCATTTTCTTTCATTATGATGTATTGTATACTAGGCGGTCGGCGTTCCGCCGATCGTCGCACGAGCCCTAATTGCCGCGCGGGGTTATCGGTTGGCGGCGGGATCGATCCTTGCCACGTCCGACCAAACCTCTTGGCGGTCGATCATACACAATTTGAAGAATATAGTTTATTATTATTATTATATCAAAACACAGTTTTGAATGCATTTGTGCATTTTTTAAATTGTCATAAAGAGGTAGACAAACCTAAATGAACAGATGGTATACGGTAAATGTGTGATGAACCTTAGAGGGATCATTCTACATAGAAAAATATAGATATATTATTTTTCAGGTTAGAAACAAGTTAGTTGAGGTTAGAATTTTATGAAATGTGTCACTTTCTAGTTATTAAAGAAGGTAACCCAAAAATCAAAAGAAACTGTTGTTAAAAACAGAATCGTATTCTGGCGTATTTTGTTTATTGTAACCAAACTGTCACATTTATTTTGTTTCCAAGTGGTAGCATTCCGCAATTTTTTATTGCTTTTGGTGGTGTTTTGAGACAGTTCCCAGACAGCACAAAATATCTAATAGTCATCCACCGGATATCCGCCAGGGATATCCAGCATATCCCATGGATATCGCTAGATATCTAATGGTTATCCTATGGGTATCCAAATGTCCGTCTATATCCCGGGATATAAGGACATTCAGTAGATATCCATGGTGGATGTGTACATCATATCCCATGGATATCGCTAGATATCTAATGGTTATAGTTATTTTTAAAATTTTAGGAAAAAATTTAAAAAAATAATTGTTAAATAAAACTTTGATACCATCATTACGCAGCAAGTTGAAAAATGACATAATCAAGATCTCATTATTTTGGCTTAAGCAGTATTCTAGAATTAACGAATTTGGCTAATTTTTTGCCTGTAATAATTATATTTTACGGTATATTTTTAAGTTTTTTTCCTCTAAAAATGATCTTGTATTAATATGTTTATAAATACTTATAGCACCAGTTATATTATTCTTTCTGTATACTAAAACAAATAAATAAAAATCCGCATAGTAGAGAATTAAATTAAAAAAACACTTTTTGTAATATTAATATAGGTATATTATTGAATGACAATATACATATTATGACATTTTTTTAATTTAAATTAATCTATGTTATTTTCAATAATTTCCTTCGTGATTTTCTTCCTGAAAAGAGCCAAGAATAAAATACGGTGTATACTGCTTAAACATAAAAATATAGACAAACTATTTTTGATTATGATTTAGTATGCAGATTAACTTTATACAGGGTGTCCCATAACTTATGGGCCGTAGAGTAACTGGAGATACTAGACATCAAACTAAGCCGATTAAGTCATATAAGTTTTTTCGGATTGTTACTCGTTCTAGAAATACATAGGGTGTTGAAAGTGAAAGTTTATTCTCGAAAATAAGCCAAAACGGTTTTAATGAATCGAATTGAAATTGGCAGTATTATGTTTTTATGAGCAAGAAATAAGATTTTGTAGAAATTTTTAAGTTTCACCCTAGAGGGTGCTAGTTGCATACACTGGATTTCATAAATCTATGATTTTTTTCTTACCTGTCCGAAAAAACTTATATGACTTAATCGGCTTAGTTTGATGTCTAGTATCTCCAGTTACTCTACGGCCCATAAGTTATGGGACACCCTGTATAAATATAGTTTATTTCTTATACTTACTCGTTTGTTAATCTTGCCGAAGCATGCCTCAGCCAATTTTTAATGCAGTTGATGATTTCTTGTTTTGTGGTTTTGGAATTCAGATTTGGACTGCGTACCACAGCTTCTGCAACAAACCTTGATTTTAAAAATACGTAGGACAATAGACATTTATATAGTACTAAATAAGTTGTGATGAAAGTCAAAAAGTTTATACCCTCTGTGACCGAGTAGGACTTAAGATTTATGACAGACACAGACAGCATAAAAAGTTTTATCCAACAACCGCAAATAAAAATTAAAAAAAAAAAGTTGAGGCAATAATTTATTGTTTTGTAAAAAACATGAACTTCCTTAATAAGTGTCACGTCATTCTCATTGACTTTTGATAGTAATGTGCATGGTCAATTGTAGTTTTTTTTCTTGCAGCTTATAAGAATGCGTATTATGGTTTATCTAACTAGTGTGATATTGCTTTGTATATTTACTTATCTAAAATACATAAAATGCCTTTATAAGCAGCATGTTGGATAACTAGATTTAAATAGTTGCAGTTAAATACTAACTTGTAACGCAATCACTTAATAATATATAAAGAATAACTTTTTTTCGTAAAATCAACTATAAAGAAATTTTCCATATGTCTAGAACTTTTCTGGACACGCTGTATTTGTTTTATTTTTTAAAAACTGATAACTTCAGAAAAATTTTTAAAAATAAAACGAATATTTTTTTCATGGAATTCGATGTAATTGCATAATTAAACGTAGTTTTAAGTTCTAATCAACTTTTCCTTATACAAATTTTCGATTTTGTCAAAAATAAAGGTACTTTACTCTTAGGCAAAATTCATATTTTTTGACCTACCTCGTATACGCCTGGGAGAATTTAATATCTGATAGTTGCATTTTAGGTTTTAGACCATGCAGAACTTTTTATGAAGAATCACTTTTTTTCGTAAAGTCTAGAATAAAAAAGTTGTCCATATGTTAAGATGGTTTCTGGACACGCTGTAGAAAAGTATAGTCAAATGCCCACACCTGGGACACTTTGCACCTTTGACCTTAAAAAAAAACGAAAATGTAGGTGTATTATAACAGCGAATTCATATCCTGTCCATTTTATCGGTAACGTTTAAAAGGGGGCATACTGTGCAAGTTTCAAAACGCCAAGCCAACGGGTTAGTTCCAAATAGGTTTGTATCTACCTAATATAAAATAGTCGTTGAAAAAGCCAATTAATAAACCCAAAGATGTGTAAAATTTTTGATAATAGAAAATAAGGCTAAGTCATATTTTATTTTAAAATATGGTGCATGCTAAGGAAGGAAAGAGTGTTCGAGCATTTTATAGGCTCGAAGGGAAGAGTGGCCAACAATAAAATTCACCATAATATGGTATTTTCAACTAAAATTGACTTTAAATTTTCTAAGGGGCATCTACATTTCTGGGGTCTAACGTTTAACCTAACCTGTATAGAGTCTATAACAACAGTTGTGTAGTTTGCCAGGTTTATGCAACTTCTTAAATTTGTTAATTATCATTTATTTATTCATAATTTTACATTTTAAGCCAATAAAACAGCATAAGCATGGCCTAGTAATTAAAGAGTCCTAGAGAATAATAATGTTTAAACAAAAACCAGAAAACAATAGCGAGAATAACGCTGTTTTACTTGAAATACATCAATAATTATTGTCAAAGAGATTAAGGTTGTTTAGTTACTTACCAGCAAATATTGTTTATGACAAAAAAAAAACACAAAATTCACCAGACCGCACAGCAAACAACAAACGAATTTTCTCCTCGAAATTCGAAATCGACATTCGACAATCATTCCAACAAACCAATATGGCGTGCGGCACGGTCGCACGACGTCACGAGTCGACAGGTTGTCATCAACCAATCAGCACGCTCCTACCGTAACAGGTGATGCTGTGTCCACGAGCTCCAACGAGCGAATACGACAATAAAGAAGCGGTAGTGATGTAGGATGTCCATTGGATATCTATGGATATCTATTAGAAATGTAAACACGAAACATAGGCTTTAAATATTTTGGTACGACTGATGAACTATAATCAATTAAATTTTGAGAGTATAATAACCGGAAACATCATGTAAAAAAATGCTTTTTATTTTAATGTCCGAGAATATAATCCATTAGATATCTATAGGATATCTACCATGGACGGGATATCCCATGGATCTAGGGGTATCCATTAGATGTCTAATGGATATTGTGTGTCGTCTGGGTTTCTTTGTGTGATTTAATAGTTAGTGAGAAAATTCGAAATTTATGGATCACAATTAGTGTTCCCAGTCCCTCTGAAAGAAGAAATGAAGTAAACATGGTAATTTAATCAATTAATATTTTAGACATGCACAATTTAAAAACATTTTCCATTATTTAAAGTTGATTGTGTTGGTCCACATACCTCCCTGCATTTTATTTAAAATAAAAAAAATATATTAAATCCGTACTGAATCAACATAGTACACCTAAAATAAAACTAGAAAGTGACACATGCCATAAACGTCTAACCTGAATTAACTTCTTTCTAAACTGAAAAATACTATAGGAAAGTCATGCAACAGAAAATCGAAATTTCTAAAATTGGTCTAAAAATATTAAAAATGTTGCTCTACGGTACCACCATAGAGCAGTTTTCCTTAAACCAATAGTTTATTTTGTTCTCTATGTCATTCTTATTCAAACTCGAAGAAATTTTGAAATAACTGTCGCAGTTATAGAAAAAGTATAGTTTACAACACATTTGAGAATTCTGTTTCACTCGCTTAACTCATGATTTCTTCTGCGGCTCAGGCCAACAAACGTCTTGCTCGTGTATAAATAGTTCATGTTTAGGTTTATTGACTTATTGAAGAGTAGCTTTTATTTTGGTTAGTATTTTATTATCTCTAACAAGACGTACTCTATTTGAAATATTTCTTTGATTAGTTAAGAGATATTTATGTTAAAAATGAGGTGAAACAAATTGAACTTTGACAGGCTCTAACTCGAAAAATATTGAGATTTAGATTTTTGTTATATGGCTTACTACCTTTATTTTAGCATGTAGAAGAATCATCTCTCAAAGACTAGTAACACATTTTCCGAACACCTTGTATGTATATGCATAAAATATCCAGAATTCCAAGTAATGCGTCTAATACCAATACCCTATTTGCCATCTGAGATAGTAAGAATAAGTCTTGTGTGAGCCTTATCTAAATAAATAAAAATCTAAATTATTACAAAGCCTAGCCGAGTTTCAACTAACTTATCATCATCATTTAATTTTGTGTCCAAGTCAAATTTATATTGGAATCCAGAACATCCACCACCTTCCACAGATACTCTTAGAAAGCTATTTGGTGTGTCTTTTGTAAGTTCCTTTAATCTTTCTGAACATTTCTCCGATAAGATTATCTCCGCTTTAATGTTCTCCAAGGGCTTGACAGTTGCATTTACGTATCGTGTTTGAGATTTCTTCGCTAAATTCTTAATTATTCGATGAAATATGTGTGTATTCCTAAACATACTTATAAATTATTTAAAAACGTTAATCAACTTTAAATTTTCTCTTGTTTACTTCTTTTTTAAGGTTAGAATTTGATTCAGCTGTCACACTTAATTCAAAATCTTCCTATTTCTTTTGTTGGCTTACTGCAAGCCTACAGCCTTTTGGAAAATGGCCAATTTTGTAGCAAGCAACCAAAAAAAGCGTACAGTGATGACAACCTGATAAGGGCACCAGAAATAAATTACAAATCATTTCTTTTCTTTCATTTTTATTTTTACATTTCCAAATTCAAAAATAGAAAACCAATACCAATACACGTATGTTTTTGTAAAATGTTTCATGATACCCAACCCGAGAAGAGCCAACAAACCATTAATATGTCTCAACAAACTCGGACCCGAACATTTAAATATAAATACCAACTGGATGAAATAGCATCCCATATTCTTTTCTTTTCGTCCTATTGGTTACCCTTTAGCAATCAAAATGATAACAATGTGAGAATGCGAGGTTGGAAAATTGTAACCCTAATTTTTTTTAAACGTGAAAACTGAAAATTCACGTTCTTTTTCCGAAACTTAATTTAAAGGCGCCCCTAAACCTATTAAAATGGTCGAGCAACAAAAGCAACGTCTGGAACAACAAATGACGAGCATGATAAATGAGATAGATATGAATTTTTTACGAAAAATGCAGGTAACATTCTTAGTTTAGAAACCATTTAAACGCCAAAAAAACTTTCTAACAGCTTTGATAAGAGCTTTTTATTTTTGAGGCTGACATGCATAGATGTGCCGCGACGTGTTGTGATAACCGAGAAACCTCACTTGAGCGAGTGCAAAAGTGTGTCGAGAATTGTTCGATTTCAGTAACTTGGGCCCAGAATTACGTTCAAGGGGAGTTGGAAGGGCTTCAGAATAAACTGCAAAGGTGCGTTATGGATTGCAATGATGAAATCAAGGTGAAAATGGGACCAAGTCCGACAGAAACAGAAGTAGGTGAATATTCTAATATTTTACTTAAATGTATTATGGTTTTTTTTTGTAATTTTTTTTTAGATAGATAAATTTACTCAATTATTTGAAGACTGTGCCACTAAGTGTGTAGATAAACAAATTGATTACATGCCCTCCTTGTTAAAAAGAATGAAAACTGATCTTTCTAGAAACAAAAGTAGCTAGTGCATTTGAAAATTCTTATTTTAGAAACTACTTAAATATGTTGTAGAAATCAGATTTTCTTGTAAAAAGTTTGAAATAGAGAAAACATAGCATTTATGGTGATAATATAAGTACTCGGTAAGCCTTCTCACATTTGTTTTTACTAGTACTGATGGTAGGTACTGAAGGTATCACATGAATGTTAAAATATATGGATTATTGTTGAATATGATTTTTATTCATAACCTTAACTCAACTTGGTCACCTGAGAGGGTTAGGTACTGTGCAAATAAATCCCCTGGTAACCTTGTTGCTGATGTTTAAACATGAGAGTTAAGTTTTAATTTGCTGTCAATGTGTAATCCCAGAAACTTACAAGATTCTGAGGTGTTCATGGTTTTGGTGTTAACCATAAAGTTATTAATTTGACATTTAAAGTACATCACACTTGTTTTAATATTTGGAGTAAACGGGTTTGCATCACACCATTCCTTTACCTTAAACAGCAGAGGTCCTTTTCAATGTCTTCGTCCATTTGCTCAGCTTTCTCATTATGTCACAAAATTGTTGTATCGTCGGCGAACATTGTAAACTTTCCGAATAAAAAAGGATCTTTGAGATATTAATCAAGAACCGATTTTTTTTTAAACTTTGACACCCTGTATCTTGAACACCAGACTTGTGGGACACATGTTTATATGAACTTTTCTACTTGTATTTGGTTCAGGAATGCGCCCTTGGAATTACGGCCTATCACTAAGTAACACCCTGTGTAGGTATACCTACCTACCTTTAGTTTTACACATTCGTAATGAAGATGTTAATTATAGTTATTGGTTACTTTTAATATATTGTATCCCTTGGTATCTTAACCCTACCTTCCCTGTTCATATTAGAGAGCGTTACCTTCATTAAGCAAAATCTCGACGGACATCTAAGGCATGAGGAGATACACCATCATGACACCCGTAATAAACGTGAATTGGTGCCTTCATTCACCAGAGATGTCGCGATGGCCCTAGCTCTTTAGGCATAACCTTCTTTAATAAATTACCCAGAGTAATGAGTGACTTAACACTAAATGTATTTAGGAAGAGGGTTAAGGATTTTCTCATCAGTCAGGCTTTTTATAGTACTGACGAGTTCTTACATTTTAATTTTAAAGACTTTGAATTTGCATTTTAACTTAAACTGAATTCTAAAATATTTTAAATGTAACTAGTCTTATGCAATTTTTAGTAAGTTAAAACTGTAGTCTGTGTAAATTGTGTGGCCTATGCTGTGTGTTTTTTTAGCTAAACGATTTACCACGTATTTTTGTGTATAATGTATTTGTTATTATTACTATTTTTACATTTTATTCAGTCCTGTCATTTTATTTTTTTGTTATATTTTAAAATCTTAAATTGTGACCTGTCTATGTCTGGACTTTTATTTATCATAATTTTAGCATAGCTCATAGAATAACATAGAATAGACTTACAATATATTGACTTGTGTAAATACATAATATGTATATTAACACAAATAAACTATTTTGATTTTGATATTAAGAAAAATACTCGTGGTGAGGGCTCTCAATAGATCGCCAAACTCAAATAGCAGGGATTTCATAAATTTTGAGTAATGATCCTCTTCATAAGCAAAGAACTTCACTTTTGGGTGATACGTAAATATAGATCCTTTGAAGGGCAATTATAGTGCTACTATGCTACTAATTTAATAAGGATTATGCAGACAGCAGGATTTAAACAGATTGTCGCTCAGGAAACAATGGATCACATTATCACAAGCGACTTTAATGCCAGGGAGGTTCCAAGGGATTTTCCTATCCTAAGTGATCATGAAATTATTGGCACTAAGTTGGAGTTGGGGGTGTCATGGAAAAAAAAAAGTGTACCTATAATCGCAATTTATCAAGGGAAACAATAATAATCTTAATCGAACAATTAATAGCTGTAAACTGAAATTAGACAACTACAGATGTAAATAAAGCACCTATATTCAGACTTGGAAATGGTTCAGATGACGATGGCAAGGATAGCTCTGGTACAAAAGTGTGTAGCGAACAAATATCAATGGTTACCGTCTGCAAACCAGGCACAAATTAATAGAAACAACGTATAAACAAATTTTTGTTTAAGATGCGGATGACTGAAAATACTACCAAATTTATCGTAGTGGAGTAACATAGGTACTTAATTCGAAATGAAAAAGTTAAATATTATGATTAAAACATAGACAGGTGCAAAGGTGATAGGAAAAGGATGTGAAGAACACTAAAAGACTTGGTTGGAAATAACAGCCGTGCTACAGATTTTACGGAGATTAATTTTGAAAAATATGATGGCACAATTGAGGATAAACTTTAATGATTTTTATTTAGTTACTCTTGATTAAATTTCTGGTAGTAAAGAAAAAATATTATTGATTTCTAACTAGAAGTGTTAACCTGCCAGAATTATAAAGAATCATACAGGGATTTAAAAATAAAAGTATCAGTAATGTCACTTACCATTAAATTGGTTAATGATCTGTTCTGTGTGATTGACTATCCACTTTTTTATTTAATAAACTTATCGCTAACTACCCAAAAAGTACTTGTGAACTAAAAATTAGTGTTATTATTCCTATACCCAAGGTGTCCAACCCCAAAATTCTAGCCGAGTTTGGGCCAACTAATCTCCTGGTTATTGACAAAATAATTATAACAATAGTATGTAACCAGTTAAGGAATTATTTTGAGGCTAATAAATTGTTTATTGGATAGTCTGGATTTAGAAGTAGACAGTAATGTGAATCAGCACTACAATGTGTGTGTGACATAGAGGAGTTTTATTAATGAAGGCAAAATCGTGCTTAGTGTGTTTGTGACTTGTAGCGTGCATTTAAAACAATTGACCGTGACATTCTTGTTAAAAAAATTGGTTCTTTATGATGTAGATGGTAGTGCATTGAAATGGATTAAATAAGTAAGTGGAAAGTAACTATAAGGTGTACCCAGGGGAATATTCTGGGCCCTCTGCTTTTCATTATTTATGTAAATGATATTCACAACTAGCTTTAAGGTGTTCAATATCTACAAGGTAGGTACATAACAATATGTAATTAATTTGTAAATTGTGAATAATTGTGTACATTTATATTTGCATATTGTAATTATTGGCAAGTGCTAAATAACACCTTATTCTTATTAATGTAGTTACCTACTACATTTGTTATCCTTGCCTGTTGTGCATGAACTACAAAAAATCAATGTTTTGGCTTTGACTTTAACTAGGTATACTTATTTTAAATCGGTTAATTAATAAAATATTTAATTATTTTTTAAAAACCTGTACCTAAATTAACACAGTTCAGTATATGCTGTCTTAAATAAGTAGTAGTTTACAAGAGAAGTCTAGACTTGCTGAATTTTTTAAATAAAAGAAAAATAGTTTTGGAATAATTAATAATATTTTATATTATAATTTCATTTTTACAAAATAACATACTTACAGGTGATAAAGTAGGAAAAAAAAATAAAACTTAATATCTGTTAGAAAAAGTATACCAGTACCTACATGAATTCAAACTTTACAGTCATATATTCGCATAAAAAGTATATATGAAGTTAACAGAATATTATGAAGGTTTTTAATAACAGGGATTAAAAAATATGTAATAAATAAACAGATCAAACAAATATCCTACAGAGTAACAATATTACAACCTAACAGTCCTCTGCCAGGCCACTTTTTAGGTGTTAAAGTAATAGTTAAAAATCGTTCACCTCTTTTAAGTTTGATGTTAATTGGACTTCCTTCTGAATGTTGCACTACTGTTCCGATATCTGTAATAGCTTTAAAATTTGTTGAATTTACAGAACCAAATTCTACAACTTCATCATTTACATGAATACCTGCATAATCTGCAGGTGATCCCTCAGATACCAAGTTTACTCTTGCGAAGGGTATTTTGTAGACCACTGTTTCAAATCTAGGTACACTATCAGAGGGTTGTGTATCCATACCTCTGTCTGACGATGATACAGAGTAGTAGCCCTGCAAACCATTTTCTATGTGCTTCATTATAGATTTGTGGTCATTCTGAAGACATATTATTCTGTGTCGGGCATGCCTTACTTGGTAAACATCAATGGAGTTTATGGGAAATCCATCAGAATCAACAAGGGGGTCATTCATTCCTACACCATTCTATAAAGGCACAATTTTTTTAATAGATTGGATTGGTTGTTTCACTCTATCAATGAAAATTATGTACCTACTACAACTATATTGTACCCCTATACTGTTAAACTTTTCTTTCTTGTAGTATCAGCATTAGGTATATGAAAGTAGACTAATTTATGCTGATCTTACAGCTTAGTTAAACGTACCTGTGTTAGAATGCCTGTAAGTTCTCTGATCTCATCTTCCAGTTTATCTTTTTGCTGCATCAACCGGAGAACTTGTTGTCGAATGATACCTTGGTCGGGCAGATCCTCTTCCATTTTAGGGTAACTAATATAAAAAAATAAACTAAGCCTTTATTCTTTTTTTTTTTAAATGAAATCGAATTTAAAAACCAATGATGACTCCACAAAACTGTTTGTCAACAACAAGAATAAGGTTAAGTTCCGATTATGGAAAATGATCAGTAGGTCTGGCTTGATTAAAAATTTATAATACATAGGCATAGGTATCTGTTTTGTGTGCATAGCAGCATAGGCTAACGAATACTAAACCAAGTCACTTACGGCGGCTCCTTTTATCTGCGTGGCATCGTATATCATTTTTTGCATTTCCATAAATATCCGGTGCAGGTGGACGACTCCGTTAAATGGGAAAGTTTATACCACAGAACATTAGCATTACTAGCGCTTCTGTTGAAACCAATGATTTAATTTAGGCGTTCTCACCATCAACGATCTATATACACACAGAACTCTTATCTGTTTTGTGACTCAGAACTCAAAAAGTCAAAAACTTGATCAACAATTTTTTCGGGGTTTACTACGGGTTCACACTTGTGAAAGACGAGGGAGTTGGCGCCAATGTCGCAATATATTGGGCCTTTAATAATAAGTCTGTCTTTTTTTATATATTAATAACATAAGACTCATAAGAGGCAGACAGCCTACAGACTGATATGCCAGTCCTGATTTGTCGGTAGGGAGCACATGGTAGTGACCATTGGCGGCCCTCTGGAGGGCTTATGGCAAACCTAGGTACCTAGGTTCAATAACCTTATTTGTTGACAGGAATGCCAGGTCACCCATACCGCTTTCACACATATGGGTTACGTCATATTTACGATATTTATTGACAGTAGGCTACAAAAAATGGAAAGATCTAATTTATTGACAGAGTGTCCAAAATCGATCGAACTATACCAAACTTAGAACAATATTTACAGTAGATTAGATGCAAAACTTTATCATTGGCTAAAATTTAAACTCCCTAACCTCTTAAATAGTAGTACTTTACCCTTGATGTTTTTCACAAAGAAAATTGACCCATGGTTTAAAACGACCAATGTGTATCAAATTTGAAACAATTATTGGTATTGCGGGTACTGCTAGGATGCATCATTTAAGTTTAATTAAGCGATTTATTTTGCAAACATAAGAACGGGCAATGCTTCACTTTAGGATAATATTGTCATTACCTATGGAAACAACATAGGTACCAATCTGAATGAACACTTTTTTATTTTAGACTTTTTACATTTTTTTAAATAAAAATAAACTAAGCCCAGCGGGGGTCCTTAAGATGTGTCACAGTTAATGCACTCTGCAATTCAGCCACCGTGGTATTCACATAGCTCTGGAACCACACTGTTCTGTTAGCTTCCACTTGTAGAAAACCATTTTCGGAAAATCTGCCTCTGATGTCATGCGAATCTAGCCATACGAATAAGGCGATGTTGTCGGATGTTACTGTTAGTTGGTAGGAATCTGTGCTTCGTTGGGTTACCGAAGAGACCTAAAAACAAATCGTTTAATTGAAATATTTGTTCAGTTTAATTTAATTTCAAATATCATCATTGTTAGTAGTAGCTACCTATTATACATGCAGGGTGTATCATTTACTTTTTGAAAAATCGCTCGTACACGTAATTAGATTTGTCAAGGCGGGAGGCCGGTTTTTTTTACCACTTTTGACACTGCAACTTCAACCCCCTAAGTCGGGCCAACCCTTAACATTTCAAATAGTAGAGAGAAGGGATCGAGTGATACTTTCTTTAAAAGAAGGTTCAATTCTCTTTCAAATGACATCTCAAGTGAAATTCGGTCAGAGAGTTTACGAGATAATTATTTTTTAATGGGTTTCCTAATATGATTATTTTAATATCAATAAATCAAATAAAAATAAGCTATATTGTCAGAAGGTCGAAAAAGAACGACTTATTGACACAGCATTCAGTGCAAATAGATTAAAAGTAAAGTATCGACTCAAATCTAAATTGCAACCCTATATAATGATCATTAAAAAAACCAAAAAATAAGGGATATAATAAAATTAAAGTATGTATACGATATTAGGGCATGTAAAATCTAAGCAACAAGCAGAAAAAGTCGGTGATAAAAAATACAAACGAGATGCAGTAAGATTAGAAATATGTTAATTATATATTAAACTGTGATGAACCGCAAATTCAAACAAAATATATATCGTAAAACGGGGGGAAGTTGACCGATTTTCAACTTTAGAAGGAATTATCTTTGTGAAAAATTAGAAAAAAAGGGTAGGTATTGGTGTGGGCTATATTATAGGCCTTGAAATATATTATTAATACTTACATTAATTAACCACAGTTTTTTAGGTTTTGAGGTAAAAATTTAAAAAAAATCTATATGGTCAACTTCGCCCCGCACAGGGGTGAACTTGACCGACTATTGAATTTGCAGATAAATGGCTCGCATTACAATGAGGGGCGTAGTTGACCACCGCAGCGCAGAAGATGTGAAAATGTACTGTTAAATATTTGCATTTATTTTTTTTTTAACTAACACAAGCTACAAACAAGCAAATAATAAAACAAATTAACATAACTATTGAACACTTTAAAATAATAGAGCAAAAACTTCATTGAAGACTGTAAATATCGAATAAAAATGCATGTCTATATTATATTGAAAGGAGACAAGTCATTTTCAAAAGAAAGTTCGCCCCTTCTGCCTATCTGAGGTAAATTTAAAACCTTTATAATGTCCGATAAAGGCACTTCGTCAACGTCTTCTTTTTCGGGCCACACAAATATGCTTTTATATTTTTTCACGAACTTTATTTTGACTTCATTATGGATATTAGTGGATATGACTTCTCCTACGTAATGTTTAAGAGTTTTTTAAGTTAAATATTCAACAACCACCCACGATCGTATTGTTATATTTTGTCCAGTTTGTTCTATAGGACCAAACTCGTCTGGTAAAATGATTTCGTCGTCGTTGTAAGACATTCTGCCAACTAAATGAGACAACGGCACATCATCTTCAGATTCAGAGTTCACGAAATCTTCGCAATCGGAATCAGATTGTTCTTTTGGATCCTCCATTATTTGTCGTATTACGGTCATAATTTTACTCGTCAAGGGAAGATAAATAAATAAATAAATAAATGTTTATTTTTCTAAAGACATATAAAATGTATAGATTTCGTCAATTTAAACACAATAATCTAACAAATAATCCAACAGACAAATGAACAAACAACGAAGGGATGCACACAAATTCAAGTGTTATAAAATTCGTTCAAATTATAAATAGTTTTGCTAATTAACAGTTTTTTTAAAGCATTCTTAAAACTTGATAAAGTATTAGCACTTTTTATACCGGGCGGAAGTGTATTAAACAATTTAAGTCCTAGAACATTAGGCGAATTTTTAGTAATATTCAGCCTTGTCAATGGTATGCAAAAATCAGACTTTTGTCTAGTATTAAAATTGTGATACATACAATTTTTTTTAAATTTATCCCTATTTAAAAACACATAAACGCATAATTCAAAAATAAATAATGACGTAACAGTTAATACATTGTACATTTTAAAAAGTTCTCTACACGAATATGTAGAAGGCACATTTTTTATTATCCTCAAAAATTTTTTTTTGGCATATAAGAATATCATTAGCCAAGGCTGACCCACCCCAGAAACAGACGCCATATGATAGTCTGCTACCTACCTGTGCGTGATAAAGATTTAACAGTTGCTGAGTAGTCAACACTGCATACAACGTTCTAAACTGATACGAGACTGAGTTGAGCTTTGCACAAAGTTCTTGGCAATGCGGTTTCCACGATAAAAATCTATCGACATTAATTCCCAAAAACTTAGCCTTCTCGCTAAACACTATAGGAACACTATTAATATTCAAATTTGGTATTGTTGGTGTAAGTCTATGATTTGATTGAAAAAGAAGCGCCTGGGTCTTGCTGGCATTTACGTAAAGGTCATTGCTACCAAACCACTCATTTAAGTGCTCCAACTCACAATTAATGTTTGTCTGCAAAGTCTCTAGTGACTCATTCGACATAATGATTGATGTGTCATCCGCATAAATCGTAAAGTGAACGTTTGGCGTCACATTAACCAGGTCATTTATATATAAAATAAAAAACAATGGGCCCAAGATGGAGCCCTGTGGTATGCCCACATTTACATCGCCACCCTCTGACTCAAACCTACTCCTTCCAAAACCATGACTATGTTCAATACTAACATATTGATTATGAGATGCAATAAATGACTTAACCCATCGTAAAGGGGCACCCCTGATGCCATATCTAGAAAGCTTATCACATAGTTTTGAGTGATTGACGCAGTCGAAAGCTCGGCTAAGATCAAAAAAAATCCCCACGGGGCACTCACCCGCGTCAATCTTCTCGAGTACACCCTCATAAAAGTCATGAATTGCCGTACCCGTCGACCTCCCAGAAACAAAACCATGCTGCCTATCCGTAATTATACTATGTTTACCTAAAAACAACAGAAGGCGTTCTAAAAAAGCATATTTAAAGATTTTTGAAAAAGAGGACGACAAACACACTGGCCTATAATTTTCGACCATTTGAGGGTCACCCTTTTTAAAGATTGGTACAACTTTTCCGGTTTTAAGAATACCCGGAAATTTACCGGACAAGAAACTTAAATTAATTAGATATACAAGCGGCTTAACTATAGCGACCCCTATCTTTTTTAGCAAGCATACTGGTATATCATCCATTCCCGCTGACCATTTATTCTTTAATTTACAATTTATTATGCGCAGCATATCCTCTTCACACACAGGTCTGAGAAAAAATGATGAATTGTTTTCGTCAATTGTACACTGATTACTATTACTATTATGAACATAATTTATTTTACTAAGTATCTCGATCGGTATATTAGCAAAATATTGATTAAATAAATTTGCTATATCCTGAGGATCCTCTAGAACATTATCCTTATGTATTAATTTAAAATTACTATTATTTTGTTTTTTGGCCTTTCCCGAAAGATCAGAAATAACATTTCAAGCCATTATCCGAGGAAAAAATTTTGACCTGATAATATTCTCGTTTTGTTGTTTCGACCATATTTTTATGTCTTTTTTTTGCCGTTTTATAAGACTCTTTTAGAAAAGGGTAGCACCTTGATAGGTTGTATAGGTCTCTTAAGGCTGTACTCGAACTTCTTACCTCAGGAGTCACCCATTTTTTTCCGCCTTCCGGTTTTTTATGACATTTAGTCATCGGAAAATTATTATTAAATTTCCGACAAAAAACGTCATAAAACAAGTTAAACGCTTTATTTATATCGTCTGTGAGATAAAGCACGTTCCAATCATAATTAGATAAATCCATCAGAAGTTCAGATATCGAGCTTTCAGAAAAAATTCTTCTTTCATAAGAAAATGGTTGCTTTTTATTGCCACCCAACAAACTGCTCTGAAAAAGAATTGTTCGGTGATCCGAGATTATATTATCCACCACAATGCATCTCTCAGAGCTATCTATATTTGTAAAAATATTATCTATAATCGTAGCAGAGGCGTCTGTAACCCGGGTGAGCCAATTCACAATAGGCAAAAGGTTATAGCATGATGTCACATTGCATAACATGCTGAATTCCTTACTCGCCAAATTATCGATCTTGTTACCGTCTACGTTTACATCACCACACAGTATAAAACTTATATTAGGTTTATGAAGGTAATTCAAAACGCCGTTTAAATTATACAAAAACACATTCATGTCACCAGACGGTGACCTGTAACAATTAACAATTATTAGAGAATTATTATTATTCAAACTAACCTTTATTGCACAAAGTTCAATCGATTTCTCTACACAAAAACGACTAACATCTATAACATTTACATTAACCTCTCTGTTAACCCAGATGGCTACGCCGCCACCTTTATTATTTTGACGACAGTAGTGACTGCCCAAATAAAAATTGTCAAACATCAAATGCTGTATGGTGTCCTTTCTGGCCAAAGTTTCGGTGAGACACAAAAACTTAATTTGACTGTCCACTAAATAATCTAAATGAATGTTGTGAATCTTTTCCCAATTTAAACTTTGGACGTTAAGTAATAAAAAGTCAGGACAGAATGCTAGATTGTCCTTTGAGTACTCAGACGGCGCAGATGAAAAAACTTACTTATACAGGCCCCTTGGGGCCATAGGTCGGCACTTAGGGCTTTGCGAAAATTATCCTGGTGGACACTAACCTTAAAAGATGAATACTGACCTTGATATTTAGGAACTAGTTGGCTACATATTACCTCGGGATGTGCGTCGTGTGTTTTCTCCGGGCTATCCTCCGCAGCAACTGACCGACCGGGGATAACGTTTAATTTTTTTCTCTTTGTAGATGTCGTTTTTGACTCAGGATTTCGCTGATTTTTTAGAAAATCCGCTAAGACGCGTTCTGCGGAGTTTTAACTCGTCGTTTTAACTTGTCGGTCAACTTCACCCACGCGGTCAACTACACCCCAAATTTAAGAAAATTATGCGCAGTTTTGAATATTTTTTTTTACTCAAAAAACATTTTATTTTTTTAAATTTTTTTTACATATATGCTGTTGAGAGAGGATAACTTATGTAATAAAATAGAAATAATATACGGGAACGAGATAGCTATCACTTGACAAATCAAAGTTTGACCACCTTGTTTTTATGGCTTAATACAGTGGAATAAGGAGTATATAGTTTTTCACGTTATTTATATCCGAAAAAAGTTATACCACAGTATTTTTAGAGTTTATTAGGTTACTGATAGGAAAAAAATTAAGAAAAAATCTTTTAAAAAATTAGGGACGAACTTATAACCAAAAATATATTTTTTTGTAATTTTGGTCAAGTTGACCCCACCGGTCAGCTTCCCCCCGTTTTACGGTACCTATATTATATTTAAATAATAATCGTTTCAAAATAAATAAATAAATATATATGTTTTTAGGCAGGCAAAGTAAAAATAAACGGAAATAAATTAACAATGAATAATTTTTGAAAGTCAAGGTTTTCTTAAATATTTTTGATGGAAGAAAATATTATTTAAAAGTTTATTGGGACGGAAATAAGAATATTTTCCACAAAAATAAAATAAAACATTAAAAAAAAACCGTAAATAAATTAACATATGTATTTGTAAAAGTGAATAGCTTTTCCACAAAAATGAATAAAATAATTTTTTTTTAAACCAAATGAAAACTTTTGGGAAGAGAATATTATTTAGAAGTTTGAAACTAAAATAAATTAAAATTTTGAAAATAAATAAATGTTAGAAAAATTTTTTTTTAAATAATTTCTTTTAAATAAAAAACCTCTAAAAAAAATAAATATTTTTAAATTAAATTAAGATTTATGAAAATAAATAAATTTTAAAATATAAAATTTTTCTAAAATAATTTTTATTGAAGCCTTCGGAAAAAAATTTATTTTAAGGGGCTGAAAAGTAAAGAATTTTTAAAAGTAAATAATCTTTTTTTAAAATAAAGTAATTTTTGTGAATATCTTAAATTATTAAAATAATAAGACAAAAAGACGCAGTCTATAAGTTTAAATAAAATGAGACTTACTGTTAAAATATTTTTAAATGAGTTAGTATCCGAACTAAAATAATTCTGAAAATTATTTAAGTTTAATGAAATGTAAATCTTATAACAGAACAACACATTTTCTTTTTCAAATTCACAAAACAAAATAATTTTTTTTTAATTGAAGAAAAATAATAATTATAAATTATTTTATTCACTTGTCAAGTTCACTTCTTAGTCGGCTGGTTGCTACCGCTTACCACTGGATAAATGAGATAATTAAACTTCGGTTGCCTATAAGGAAAACAAAAATGCCCCCTCCCCCAAAAATTTGAGTGTACAACTCAAGGATTTGCACACGATCTTACATGAAATTTAAAACCAAATTTTATTTCATTTTTACACGGGGAAAAAATATCGATTTTGACAACAAAATAATTTCTTCCATACAGTCATTTTGACATCTTTTAGACAGGTCCCAGAATGAAATAGAAATATCTTTTTTTGAACTTCAGATATAGTTATTTATGTATCTAGGGAATTATAATGGTCTTAATTACCGAGGGCAAAGTTTACGTCCCGAGGGCCTTTGGCCCGAGGGACAGCAATTGCCCGAGGTAATTGAGACCCTTATAATTCCAGTGATACATAGATAATTTTATTTCTGACCGATTTTAGTAACATTTTGTTCATTTTTAAAGTGGAATAAATGTTTCAATAGATGACAATCAAATTGACATTAGATGTCAATCGTTTGATTTTATGTCAAATTTTTCTTAATATCCCAAGGGAGTTATGACCCTTATAATTCCCGCGTAACTAAGACGTTATAAGCTAATAATATACCGGTCAGAAATAAAATAATTTAAAATTTATTTTAGTGTAAAAAGATTTAATTCAGGTTTCGTGTCGGCTGCAAAAGAATCACACGGCACCACTAAATTCTGGGGTACGTGTGAAAAATTTACTACAAACTACAGTACCACAGTATATTTAAGCGTAGGGCTTCTACTTGAAAAAGTCAGTCAAAAGCAGACAGTCGAGTCGGTCAAGACGAGTGAAGTCAGTTAAGTCGAGCGAGTCGAGTTAAGAAGTTCGGTTTAAACGGTCAACTTACTGTAGAAATGACTGAGTCTGGTCAGGTGTCTCTCATACAAATGCTTTTAATAAATAGTGTTTTTAAGAGACTTGATGTTTAAATTTTGATAGTAGATTTAATAAGCGAAAAATTAATTAACTAATGCTATATAATGAAACCAATTAGTGCTCCCTTTTAAATTATTGCGTTTAAGTTAAATGAGATAGGTGTAATACACTGCTATTGAGGACCCTGAGGAAGAAACGATTGCTGCCTTGAGGAGGAGGTCCTGAAGAAGTAAGTTGCTTAAGGCCTTATAGTAGAGTAGGATAATACAAAACATATAATAGAAGTCATTCATATCACATCACATTGTCCAAAAAATACTCCTCTAAACTGTAAGAAGAGAAGAGGATTTATTGTGCGTCTCCAATATAAAAATGCAAGAAGGCTCGACACCACACATAATCTGACAGCAGCAAAAATACAGAGTTAAATAAGGCTTTAAGCTACCCCAGAAGCAGATACTGTAGCGCAAATGTAAATATATATTAGGCAAAATATGGGCTTCTAGTTGTGGATCCATTCAACTCGTTTTTGATAAATCCTAAGGCAAAGCAAGCCGACGAGACTCTGCTGCATAAGTTTTTTTAATATGTACATCAAATTTAAGCTTCCTATCAATAAACAAGCAAAGAAATTTATTTTGTGATTGGCACCCAAAGCTCAAAATAGCAGTCTTCGATACATTGAATGACAAAAGATTAGAGTCGCACCATTTCTTGTTGCAGAGCAAGGTTTCACTAACACAAGTGTCCATCAGTATCATGGAGTCTCTGTGATGCCAAAGGATATGGTTGTATCGTCAGCAAAAGAGGACGATCGTTCTTAACAATATTAGGGATCATTAACATATAACAAGAATAAAAGAGGTCCCAATTGGGACAAGACAGACCCCTGAGGCACCGCCGCAGAAATACTCAAATTACTTAAGGTACTAGTCTGGAAATAGACACTCTAGCCTCGCTCCAAGAGGTATGAGCTGAAGTAATCCAGTACCGGTCCTCTGAAGCCATAGAATTCGAGTTTTAGTAGAGGAGTTTTGTGACAGTCAAAAGCCCTAGTCAAGTCATAAAAACCCGCCGCGGCTGCTTCTCCAGCGCATTAATGCGTGATAAGAGTACTTTTTCAAGTTTGATTAGCAGTCAAAATGGCCGCTGAACGAGATATGAACTTAAAAATCGTTACTGAAGTAGAAACATTTCCATGTTTATATAATGTCTTCTTCATCCTCACTCGATAATAATAAGTCTTCACTTGACGTCTTTGTAATAACTGGCAATGGTCTTGTGTTCGCGATATATCTCATATAATGTCGCCTCGTGTGAATAGATTGTGGTTGAAGACATTTTTATTTGTTATATCGCCTACATCACAAAGTATCCAGGAAACAACGGTTGTTCCTGTGTGGCGGCGATTATATTTCACGCTTTACTTTTTTTGATGTATCATAGATATTTATGCATTTTTTGAATCGAACAAAATATGAACAAAGTTTTGTATTCTTTACTGTTATATGAAGTATTTCAAACTTTGTAAGTGCTACAAAAGTTTTAAAATAAATGCTTATATACATCTATCTATACTAACCTCTACAGTAGATGGCGGCAAGCTAGAATCCCTTAATTTTCCAGGAAAGACATAGTTTTCAGGACTAATGGCGACACTGACATTCAATGAAGAATTCTTCTGAGCGACAAGATAGAAGAAACATGTAGTTTTGTTGCAATTTAGTGTTTCCAAAAAGTCGTCGGTGTCTATCGTTTGGAGAAGTTCGGAGGCGCTGGCATTCTGTGAAAAGAATATATAATACAGATAATAATCATTTGCAATTGATATAACTATAATATGCATTACCCATTAGATTTTGAGATATTTTACTTTTTTTAAAACATGCTCACCACTACTAACTACTAAGAATTTTTAATTAAACGAAAAAACCATTGTTCTTCTAACTGCTGTTTTATTATTCTTATATTATCCAAGTTTCAAATGAGATTTATAATGATTTTAAAAAATTTTCAATAGTGTATTTCACTGTTTCTCGGAAAGTATGGTATAATATATCAAAGACATTATAACTCACAAAACAGATTTATAACTAATATACCAAATTGTTTACATTTTTATGCGGCAAATCATCATTCCCTCTTTATTATTCATCTCTGTCGCTCAAAATTGGACCTTAGTCAGCTTTATCTGTCTGTTAGAAATATTAGGGAAAACTGTTTTTAAAAGATTGAGTTAGTAATTGCAGTAACGTCCAGAACCTGATATACAAAAAAGTTAAGGTGTGCGTATCAAATTATGCATTCATGTTTCTAATGTTATCAGGATATTTTATTAAAAACTCTTAAAAACTTTAAAAAGTATTAACATTATTGTTATATATCTCAGGAACTACGGCAACATTGTAAGACGATTTTACAATCGGAGAGATTTTAACAATGACGATAGCGATTGCGACGTTGGCAGTCTGTCATAACAGCTAGTTCGTGCTTTTGTACCCCTTTTGCAGTTTATTTTTGATTTCTTTGTGTATTTGTCTAAACATTAGTTTAGTTCTAATGTCTTTGGATATAATGATCCACCTAAATTTTTATTTTTTTGAAATAAAAATTGCTAAATAGCCTAAAACGACATTTTTAATTTCAATTTTTAAATTCGGCGCCCGGCGGGGAAACTGTAGCCGCCATGCTTGTTTGGGCGTGACCTCATTAGTATTGTCAATGAATAACAAATGCAGGTAGATACGCTTTATATGGTATTACCTATACAGTGAGGACATAAAGTCTGGAAAACTACCTTTTGCAAGTAAACGAAGCACCTGCATAAAAAACGCTCGGACACGTCGATTTTATTTAATTGTCTTCTATCTTCTAAGATTTCTGAGATATATACAGGGTGCTTCAAGAAAGCTGGGCAGCTGTTAACTTCTTTTTTTTTAATGGAATACCCTGTATATTATTGCATTTTTGGATTCTACGGACAATTTCAGTATATTTCATATAGGATGTCCTATACCTAAATTCAATTGTTTTTAAAATATTGCCAGTTGAAATTATACATTTTTTCATTAAGAGAAAAACCATGATACAACGTAAAATCTAGGAGAAATGTAGTAACTTGATGTCACTTTGACTCGTTGTCACTATGACAACTATGCCAATTTTTAACAGGACAGTTCTGTTACTGTCAAGTTATTAAAAATGCTCTCAGAGCGAGAAAGAATGGAAATTCTGATGAAGTTTGGCTGGGGAGATCGCCAAAGACATTTGGGCGAAGTTTGTGAACTTTTTAATAACACATATCCAGAGCGCGGACAAGAAATTACGATATCTACAGTCAGTAAAATTGTCAATAAATTCCTTGAACATGGTTGTGTAAAAGATCTTCCCAGGACAGGTAGGCCGAAACTAGATGATAATAAGAAATTAGATGTTTTACTCAGTTATAACGAAAATCCACATTTACCTACAAGCCAAGCAGCATCAGATTTGTCGATTGGTCAAACATCGGTAAAAAATATTTTAAAAAAGGCAAAGTATCATCCATACAAAATAAGATTAATACATGAATTAAATGAAGACGACTATGACCGCCGAATTCAGTTTTGCGAAAACATGCAAGAGCGGTGCAATATAGATCCATTTTTTTGTAGAAATATTTTATTTTCCGATGAAGCTACCTTTTTTCTTGATGGTACTGTCAACCGACAAAACTGTAGATACTGGCCCACAGAGAATACTCATTGGGCTCAAGTGGCTCATACGCAACATCCCGAAAAAAATCAATGTTTGGGATGGAATATTTCAAGACAGGATTATAGGTCCGTATCTTTTCGACGTTAACTTAAACGGCGAAATTTATCTTGACTTTCTGCAACTAGAGTTGATTCCTGCCTTAGTTCAACTGTATCCAGGTAATGAGCCTGATATACCAACTCCAACTATGTGGTTTCAACATGATGGATCACCACCTCACTACGCGCTTACTGTTCGGCAGTATCTCAATGAGATATTTCCTAACAGGTGGATAGGACGTCGTGGCCCCGTAGAATGGCCGGCCAGGTCTCCGGATTTGACTCCCCTAGATTATTTTCTGTGGGGATATTTAAAAACCAAAGTTTATTTCAACAGACCTCCTAATATCGATGCGCTGAAAAATCGTATAAGAGATTAAATTCGACAAATCCCACCTTTTTTCATTCGAAACGTGCAACAAGAGTTCATCGATCGGTTAGGATATTGCCAGGAAGTTAACGGACAACAGTTTCAGCATTTGTTACGTTAAAATATGTCATTTAAGTTATTGTCATTAAAAATTCAGTAAACTAGTAAGGTGTGTTTTATTTTAAAAACAATTGAATTTAGGTATAGGATATCCTATATGAAATATACTTAGAATTGTCCGTAGAATCCAAAAATGCATTAATATACAGGGTGTTCCATTAAAAAAAAAGAAGTTAACAGCTGCCCAACTTTCTTGAAGCACCCTGTATATATCTCAGAAATCCTAGAAGATAGAAGACAATAAAATAAAATCGACGTGTCCGAGCGTTTTTTATTCAGGTGCTTCGTTTACTTGCAAAAGGTAGTTTTCCAGACTTTATGTCCTCACTGTATAACTAATCCGTTTTCTGTTTAAAATGCCTAATAATGATTGCAATCACTATATCGTTGTTGTGTGGCCTACTTGCAAAAGTACAGGCATATAAACACCAGAAAAGTTTAGTTTAAACTTACAAGAACAGATCCAAAATGATTAGGTATGGTATAACTACAGAAAGAAGGGTATTTTCGTGAAGATAGCTTCAATGAAAGAGCAATAATATATCTTGTATTAATTAATAGAAATAAAACAGAAAAGGTAATAAAATTATCGTCATAAAATGTCAGGGTTCGTAAT
Source organism: Polydrusus tereticollis (assembly GCA_963920685.1). NCBI lineage: Eukaryota > Metazoa > Arthropoda > Insecta > Coleoptera > Curculionidae > Polydrusus > Polydrusus tereticollis. The sequence goes on along the minus strand of OY987326.1, from coordinate 167,980,466 downwards.
TTAGAGGTTCAACTATATATTCAATATTTGAGATCCTTTCGGGCCATTCGGTTTATATCGTCGGAAAATCCCAGATGATCATGCTCGGGTCGACTGAGGTTCGATGCTCCAGTTGTTACATCGATGCATCGATATATTGAAATTTTAAATATTGAATTTTAAGTCCGATATATCGTTGCCATCCCAATTTGTTTACTATACCAGTGACGTCACATCTAGCGGCTAGCCGTTTTACTATTTGATACTTATATACTAAATATCTCACTTTTTTAAACTTGATTATATAAATACATCTTGTATTTTTATTAATAAAAACTGATATGATTAGGTTTCTCAATGCACATAAAATTTGCGACTTGTTACCGATATTTTTTTTTCGTAATTTTTTTTATGGTATTTAATAGAATTCAATAATCTAGATGAGCTATTAAAATTTCAGCTTCTTAAACATATCCTTAGATATTCAATATTTCAGTAAAAAGCGCTTTGTCGACTCGTGACGTCATCCTGCATAAACACCACGGCGCGCGGGTCGCCAAACGCAAACAAATTTGAGTTTGTTAACTGCTACAGAGATCATTAAATTAAATAGTTTGAAAGAAGTAAAATAATTTAATATTTTTTCTGATAAAACCAAATTGATTATAAGTGTGATAAGGCAGTAGTGAAAAGGCGCTTTCAAGTCATTCCCTTCCAAAGATAAATCTAATTAAGGGTTCGAAAGTTAGCCGACTGGAGCCGTAATCCACTGTGCGCTGTGAATAGAAAACAGGTGAAACTATCTATCTGTTATTTGTTATGTAAGTTTTAATTGCTCGAAACATTCCAAACCAACAAATCAAGTGTTTTAACATGAACCGTATTAGAGTACATTTCGTAAAGAAAAGATGCAGAAGAGTTTAGAGACTATAACTTATAAAGGTTTATTTTTATATTGTATTTTGTCATAACACATGAATATTGAAATCGTTGAAACCATATTTCTAGAGAAATATTTTTTAAAATATTAATGATGCTAAGAAATAAAAGAATGTAAGTTCTTTTTGGTGTGTTTTACTTACTCAGACATTCAACAAATTTACAGAATTCGTAAGCAAAAATACGTAGATATCCACAATTAATTAATTAAATTCAAATAACAAGTGAGACGTAGCACTAGGGAGGAGAATATGCTACATATTGGTTTTGACCCGTCCTTTACGCAAACCATTACATTGCAATCACGGCAGGAGACATTTTGTATGAAATGACAAAAAGAAAACGAAGAATCTTGTCTTAATCGGTCATCCCCAAAAACTAAGTCAATATTGTAAATTTTTTTTAAGCCGGTTCTGAAATATGATCCCGTTTCCATACATAACGACAACCCTGGATAACCTAAAGATTTACAAATAAATAATGTTCTTCCTTGTTAAAACGGGCGACTTGGGCCGTTTAAGTGCGCAACGGTCTTTAATCTGAAGTAGGCAACTTACCAAATTTCTTGCAGTACGATTTTCAAATACAGGCGTGAAGTCTGCGCTGTCGTATTTGTAGACTCTAACAACAACACTAACGTCCTCCACAGAGCTTAACTGATCATTGACGGTGTAGAGCTGAAGTTGTCTTTGTGAGTTTATGTGTCCTGTTACAATGACATTTGCAAACATGTCCCTGGCGAAATAGTGAAGCATTTTCCATCTTCCGGTAAAATCTAGAACCGAGAATATAATATTACCTTTTGGTACATTTTGGCACAGTTTTTGTAAATCATCGCTTTCTTTTACCTACAAAAATGCGTTCATACAGGGTGTTTTGTAATTGAATGTCAATAATTAAGGGGGCGATTTTTGTGTTCATTTTAAAAAGAAAACTTCATATGAACGTATGTCCTAAACGTCTTTATTTTTGATATACAGGGTGGTAAAGTTTTCAAAAATAAATAGTTTTTTAATAATATCTGTAATACCACTTTAGATATTTTAATGAAATTTGGCAGACATGTACTATGTATCAAGATGCATTATTTACCGTACAACAATTTTTTTATTTCCACCAGTGGCGTTCGTACGGAATTTCACCTGCCTATTTTGGCAGACATTAATGTAACGCTACTGATTTCTCGTAAAAATAAATTTATTCCTAAAATCCCCAATCATTTCTAAACAAATTTGATCTCTTGAATTTTTTCAATCCGATGCACGGTTTTCGCTTAAAAAAAATAAAAACCTTTTCTCTGCATGATCATAACAATATCGTTAATAAGACAATATCGCCATGCACAGAAATAGATTTTATTTCTTAGATCAAGTTTGCTTAGAAATGAATAAGGATCGTCTGTTAATAAATCAACAACAACCTTTGTGAAAAAAAAGAACATACATAGAAACTAGATAAGTTGTTGAAAATGCCCTCCACCTTGAAGGATACACGCTTCAGCTCTTTTCCTCATATTGTCGCGCACTCTTTGAAGTATACCTTCAGTATTTCTTATTAAATCGAAGGAAGCTCTTATACGATCTTCCAGCTCTTCTAAAGTGTTTACTGGGGTGCGGTAAACCAGACTTTTAAGATGCCCCCATAAGAAAAAGTCCAAACTATTTAAATCTGGGGACCTAGGCGGCCATGGTTGAGGTCCACCACGACCAACCCATCGGTTATTAAATGTTTGATTTAAATATTCTCTTGCTACAACACTAAAGTGAGCGGGCGCACCATCATGCATTAACCATATTCTGCTTCTTATTAAGATTGGTACTTCTTCTAGCAATATGGGCAAATCCTCCTCTAGAAACCGGCGATAATTATGGCCATTTAGCCTTTCTGGCAGGAAAAAAGGTCCAATTAAATAATTTCCAACAATTCCACCCCAGACATTTACCGAAAACTGTTCTTGCTGGTTATATTCTACAACTGCGTGGGGGTTTTCGTCGGCCCAAATATGGTTATTGTGAAAATTTCTGTTAGCTTCATCTGTAAACATTATTTCATGGTCAAACAAGGGATTATGCGCAATTTTCTCCAAAAACCACTGACAAAAATTAACACGCAAGGGAAAGTCTCGGGGAGGTAACGCTTGGACCCGCTGAATATGATACGGGTACAATAAAAAATCGTGCAAAATTTTCCAAACCAGGACGTGCGAGATATTCAGATTATGTCCAATTTTTCTAGTACTTATTTCAGGATTATTATCAATATAATTTAAAATTGCTTCTTCAATTTCTGGAGTTCTTACAGTCCGATGGGATCCTTTTAATTGATTATTTGCCATAAAAGTACCTGTTTCAGTCAACCTTCTATGTACATTTGCAAATGTTCGCCTATCTGGTATGACTCTATTAGGGAACCGCTCTTGATACAATCGCCTAGCTTCCGGCGAACTGCCACCAGCCAAACCATACATGTAATGCATATCTGCCAGTAGAATACCAATGTGACTCCCAGGACACAATCCCATAAGAAATAGCATGGGACCTAAAACCTGCAGTTTTATCGCCATTTTAGGGCGTGGCACTTTTCCTGGAAGCCACCACCTCATCACCCAAGTACCCGCGAGGCGCGACCCCCAGACCCGCGGCGGAGGAAGCCTCCACAACAGGCGTTGAGCGCGCATGATGACCGAAGGCGATACCGCGAGACCCTATGCATAATTCGCGCGGCTAGCTCAGGCAGGTCAGCGACCCCGAGCGGTGGTGACCCGATGGTTACCCGATGATCGCCCGAGGGTATCCGATGCCGGTAATATAGGGCCCTATTGACCTGTGTGGAACCCTCCACTGCTGCCACCTAACCCCCCACACATTATTCTAACCTAACTTTTGTCCCAACGGAACCCAGATCACGTGTTACCCCGATTATATAGTAACATCATTGTAGGGGTGCCACCTAACGGGGAGAGATGTACGTACCCGTAATCTTGAGACCTGTAGCGCCACCTGCTTTTCATATAAGGCATCTTGTTTACCGCGATGGTAGGTATGACGTTGTAAATCAGTTAAAATATTTTAAAATATAATAATAACAGAAAAAAAGTTTTTGTCCTCGGTGGGATTTGAACCATAATCCTCTGGGGCCAAACCTCAAAGCCTTGCAAAATACGCTACGAGAGCATATAGATTAAAACTGCTAAACAATGTTAGACAACGTGAAACCACGGGGGCACATCTGATTAGATTGCTGGAACAAAAGGTCCTTAGTGGGGTTATGGTGGTGTTTTATAATGTACAAAATTAGGGTAAACCAAGCTGGACCCTCCAATGTTAATTTCGGAGGGATTTTTATGGCTCATATCTCCGGAACCAATGGGCCTAGGATATTGCGCATGCGTAGTTGGGGTCTATGAAATGGGTTCTTGCGCATGACTCGAAAATGACACCGGTCACCTGTCAATTAAGAACTGTCACCTGTCAGATGTCACCTGTCAAATGTCAAAATCGACAGCTGATGTATGTCACGTGTTTAGGGTGACGTCATGAGTCGTTTAAAAAAAGAACCGGGTTGATCGGGCCAATAGGGCCAAAGTTGATATAGCTAATGCCCTAACGGCAGGGCAGTATGCATGCGCCATAACATGTCATTAATGAACATTGTTAGAGGCCGCGTGGCATGTAATTAGACAACTGGGGATCTAGTATGTCCTTTTGGCAAACAGTATTTTCAGGCGCCATCTATAATTACGTTCACGCACACTCCCGCTATCTGGGTACTACCTAAACTTATGCAACCAGAAGCCCCTATCAGCAAATATTGCCTTCACCAATTTATTAACAAACCTAAGTGTGGTGATGACGACAAAATGGCGGTAAACCTAGCTTTTATAATGCACTCACCATTTTATCGACAAACCAGTACTAATGGCGTTGCCAAACCAATATTTCCCCTTATTCAACATAAAAATTGTCGAAACGGCAACACCGTCGTTCCAATACTGAAAATTTAAGAAAATACGCTTAGGCCATATTGTAATAGCCGTTCGTACAAAAACACGTATAAAAGATATGCGAAAATGATAAGAAACAAAAATAATATCCCAGACGTTATAGCTCCATAAGCCACACTAATATTGTATCAAGAATATTATTCGATATACAAGATAATAATAAACCAAAACAGCTATATTAGAATAATTTAAGATCAAGGACAAACTTATTACCAACCTCGTATAAAATAATATAAATACTTATGATTATTATTAGGAACTTATTTGATGAAATTGTGGCCTTTCAAGAACACATTTAACATAATGTTATAAACAACTGCGTAAATTATAAGCCACACTGTATGTTTCATGAAGAAGAAAATTATACATTATTGCTGTTAAATATCAATAAGATCTCGTGCTAAAATTATTTAAACAAACGACCAACTATCACTACTAAACACACTGTATTTTCTGCAAACATTTGGTGATGTTAGAGAACCCAACATTTTGACTGGTGACTATGTTTTAAGTTGCAAATATTACCGAAAGACACAATCACAAGCCATTACGTAGGGGCTCAGTATCTGTTTTGTGCGTTGTACAGGTCCCACTGCATGAGGAATTAAGACATAAATGTAATTTATATTTAAATTCCAAGTACTAAAGTCTCTAAATATTCTTTTTAAATTTTTGAAAAACCTCTCAGTAACATCTTAAATAGTGTAAAAATATAATTTATATGCTCCAGAACTAAATATATTATACCAACAAGAACAAACTTATTACCAACCCCGTATAAAATAATACTTATGATTACTATTAGGAACTTATCGACAGGGTGATTAGAATTTAGCCTAATAATACCAAAACGCAGCTATTAAACTTCCCGAGAGCCAGAAGTAAATTTCGTCAAACCAGACTGCAAGCCAAAAATCTAAACCTCAGCTGGACCAGACAGCGATATTTGATATTAGAGGACATCACGAAACTCTTTTTACCATTACACAAGATATCCAAGACAGTGCGTTTTTGGTTTTCAAGAGACGTACTGACAAAAATAATCTACATCGTAACACTAAAATTTGCCACATGATTACAAAAACATGCTTATTTACAAAATATGAATAGAAGATAAATACAAAATCATATACAAGGTATTAGTTGACATAATAACCATTATAACGACAATATAATTAACATCAATCAAAGATAGTTAAATAATATGGTATATTTTATATCAAGGAATGCTAAAAATTTTTTATATTTTATAGTCTGCATATGAGGGAAAATAAAAGTTCACATAAAAAAGACAGTTATCACTAACCTCGTATATATACTATGGCATACTAATTAATTACTAGAGATCCACAAATGATATCACACATGGTACTTGTATCTTATATATCTATAACATTAGTAGAAATATCAGTTTGTTGACTTCGATGTAGTTAACCTTGATATTAAATGCAACTAATTAGCAATACCGTAATTATTATAGGTCAAGCGTTGAAAACAATGTTTAAATCTATTTACAATTGTACAAAAAACAAAGCAGCTTGCTTCTACAAATAATAATATGTATACAAGGTGAACCGAAAAGTCGGGTATAAATAACTAATAATAAAAGTTATAGGTACATTGTTTCCTAATTATACCGGTTACCCGACTAAGTTTAATTTTTCCTATAATGACGTACATTGTAAACAAGTAAGATCCGGAAACTTCATAAAAATAAATTAATATACATTAGATGACCTTTCAAAATTCTGAGAAATGTTGCGGCATTGAAATATCTTATATTATACGGTTCACTGCACATTTTATTCCTCGAATAATATTTAAAAAATACCAAGAGTAGTAGATAACTAAGTAATTGTATATAACATTTAACCTGGTACAATGCCAAGGTTACACCGGTAACCGTGAACGTCTGTGACATTAACACAGCCTATGCATTATTTGTTTATTGAATTATATGACGGAAAAAATTGTAACAATATGATATGCGACTAAAATGCAAATAATTTTAAGTGTATTCTAATTACGTCACCAGCTTATATAAAATTCAGCTATAGAGTGAGTTAGCGGGCAGTTTAGTAATATTCTTATCTTCAGAGTAAGAGCCAAATATTTATGAGATTTTGTTTAGTTGTTAAATATACAGGAGATAGTTATTTAACAATCTTATTCTATTTTAGTTTTTAAATAAAATGCTTGTATATAATTATTGTGTAATATTTTGAAGAAAACACTTAAATACGGCAATAAATTCATAAAAATTACAAGTTTAAAAAATAATCTTAATAATAATTAAAGCAGAATTAGGGATTCATTATATATTTTCTGCACAGAAATGTGCAGAGGCCTGAACCTATAAACTTTCCACCACATCAGCCGCTGATAAAAAAACTACTCATTTAAATAACCCTACTTAATATCAATAGCGTCTGTGTTATTACTATAATTAAATAAAACATTATATTCACTTACACATAAATAATAGTCTTTAAATGGACAGCTAAAATATTGAGATAAATCAGGTCTCTCGGAGAGTACAAAGGTTTTCAGTGAGCATAAAAAATAGAAATAAAAAATACATTACAAATAAAGAAGGCTATATTTTATAGTCTGCATATGAGGGAAAATAAAAGTTCACATAAAAAAGACAGTTATCACTAACCTCGTATATATACTACATTTGGATATAAAAAACCAGTGCAAAAAATAAAATGGCATATCATCAAGTTCAAAAGACCCTGTATATAATAATATTTGGAGTACAGTATACTACTTAAATATATAAAACAAAAAATATTTTCAGATTAAAAATTATAAAATAAGCCATTCATTTTCCTGCAATTATAAATTTGAAGACCGGTAAATCCTGAGAAGGTCAAAAGCAGCATACACGAGTCAAAGGTCTAAGCAGTACCATTTTACTAATTCATCAACAGTAATCTGATATACTTACTTACAAAGTCAATTTTTAGGATTACTGTTCTGTTAGTCGTCTCTTTTGGGAATTGAAATAAATAAAAAAATTGATTTTTATTAATATCTAAATGATCCTTTTACCGATTTTGTTGAAATCTGGCAGGGCTATTCATTGTAAGACGCTAAGTTAGCACTAACTAAAAGAAAATTATAAGTTCCAGTGGCGTCTCGGGGGGGCAGTGTCACGAATAATATTGACAAAAAAAAAAAAATGTATGCTACAGAGTTTTTTGAAAAATTTAAATTTTTTTCAGATTGGGCATCTACAAATACAACTTTTTTGTCTCTTAATATCTATTCGTATATAACTTCCTTTTCGAGGAAAAAATAAAAACGACTTCATTGCATGACGGATAATTGTTAAAATAAAATCAAGTTAACTTTGATCATTCTCGTGAAAAATATATAGAAATTTGAAACTTGATTATTTTGTCTAACTGACGGACGCTTTAAAGCAGGTTAAAGGGTGAACAGGTGAAACGGGTATCCATCTATCAGGTATTAATCTTACGGTAGACGAACATTTTCCGAATTTAAAACTGAAGAAAAAAGGTGTTTTTGAATTAAAAATCCAACAGTTTAGATCAAAATTTATATGAAAAATCGGATAACCTCATTAAAAATACGGCATCTCATTTAAAAAAATATCAAAGTGACCCCTAGTACTTTTGTTTGATGTTCAATTGTTTCTTGCTGAAGATATTCGAATTCGCGGGAGAAAATGACTTAAGATGGCTATTTCAGTTTTTTATAAAAGTACAGGAAAAGTCAAAAAATCGCCTTGTCTAGTCTTGGTTGGATAACCCTGTACAATGTTAACCTGAACACCCCTGTTTAACAGGCCCTGTTTAACAGACCCTGTTGGCCTCTCTGTTACAGAAAACAACCCCGATAAGGAAACAAAAACGTTTGAGCTACGTGGGAAATAAATAAAAGCTGGCTTGTTGAAAAATTTAAATATTTATTAAGGTAAAGCTTAGTCTAAAAATATAGTACTTTGCAAAAATTATACAGTAAGCAATGAAAGTATCATTCAAAATTTTCAATAAACATTCAAGGATATCCAAGTATGTATATTATTTATTAACACAGTTGTATGTAACAATATCCAAAAAACTAAGGTTTACTAGAACACATTGTATACAGCATGGTAGAAATACTTTACATATTTCATATTCTAATGTGATAAAAGAATAAAACATAATTATAGTTTAAAGTCAAGCCTATAAATATTATTCTCAAAAGAAAAGGTAGGTACCTTGCTCTGTACAAAAAGTAATTAGAAGTGCTAATATTCAATCAAGAAAATACTATGGTAAGTTATGGGTACTGATATAGGTTCATAAAAATAAATAATAAAAAAAGACAACAGGCTGTTATTTTAAGTTATATAAAGATGTAGAATATTTCCTTAAAGAGAAAACTCTTGTCAATTTTTCACAAGAAGCAATAGACAATTTAATAAAATGTAAGCACCTGTATAAATTGGGGAAAAAATTGAACTAAAAATATGTATCGATAATAAAATATATTCTGCACGTGGCATATAATTAATTCGATTATAACATTTGTGAAAAAAATATCAGATCATACTACTAAACTTTTGCATAAAATAGATGTAATTTTAGATAGCCTTGATATTAAAATACATATAGTTTGAATACCGAAACAGTAGAAATTTTAGAGTAACGAGAAATATTATAAACATATTTAAATTATGTATAGATCAGAGAGAAATGTATGTATCTACCAAAGACGAAATTGTATTAATTTATTCTATAAAAGACAACGTGCATACGGGGGAAGCTAATAAAAAAGTCTTTTTATTTTATTACATTTATCCAAAAACTATTTAGCTAAATTATTAAAATTTAATACACAATGATGTTTAATTATGTTGATGCATTGTTAACAAAACTGGTGTTTTTCTAGTCACCCGTTTCTGATATAGGTACATTTTGATATTTGATTATTAGTAATTATATAAAACGATAGGTAAAGTCGATACAAGCACGGCTTTTTAAAACGAAGAGGGTTAAACATTTAATATTTATCAAATGTAAGATACAAAAAAATCAAAGTTCTACTTGCAACCTAGAATATAAAGCTAAAAAGCCAAATTTTTATCAGATAAACGCTACGTTAAGGTACCGTTCAAATGAAGGAAATGAAAAGTTCGTCAATTTTGCAGAAATTTTATATCTACGAAAACATGGTTCGGGGAAGCTTCTGAAAAAAAAACTTTGGAACAGGTCTGTGGAACAGGGTCTGTTCCGGGGGAACAGGGTCTGTTCCGGGGGAACAGGGTCTGTTCCGGGGGAACGGGTCTGTTCATCGGGTCTGTTCCATGGGGAACACCTGTTCCGGTCAGGTCAGTTCCCCGGGAACTGACCTGACCGGAACAGGTGTTCCCCCGGAACAGACCCGATGAACAGACCCGTTCCCCTGGAACAGACCCGATGAACAGACCTGTTCCCCATGGAACAGACCCGATGAACAGACCCGTTCCCCTGGAACAGACCCTGTTCCCCCGGAACAGACCCTGTTCCCCCGGAACAGACCCTGTTCCACAGACCTGTTCCAAAGTTTTTTTTCAGAAGCTTCCCCGAACCATGTTTTCGTAGATATAAAATTTCTGCAAAATTGACGAACTTTTCATTTCCTTCATTTGAACGGTACCTTAACGTAGCGTTTATCTGATAAAAATTTGGCTTTTTAGCTTTATATTCTAGGTTGCAAGTAGAACTTTGATTTTTTTGTATCTTACATTTGATAAATATTAAATGTTTAACCCTCTTCGTTTTAAAAAGCCGTGCTTGTATCGACTTTACCTATCGTTTTATATAATTACTAATAATCAAATATCAAAATGTACCTATATCAGAAACGGGTGACTAGAAAAACACCAGTTTTGTTAACAATGCATCAACATAATTAAACATCATTGTGTATTAAATTTTAATAATTTAGCTAAATAGTTTTTGGAAAAATGTAATAAAATAAAAAGACTTTTTTATTAGCTTCCCCCGTATGCACGTTGTCTTTTATAGAATAAATTAATACAATTTCGTCTTTGGTAGATACATACATTTCTCTCTGATCTATACATAATTTAAATATGTTTATAATATTTCTCGTTACTCTAAAATTTCTACTGTTTCGGTATTCAAACTATATGTATTTTAATATCAAGGCTATCTAAAATTACATCTATTTTATGCAAAAGTTTAGTAGTATGATCTGATATTTTTTTCACAAATGTTATAATCGAATTAATTATATGCCACGTGCAGAATATATTTTATTATCGATACATATTTTTAGTTCAATTTTTTCCCCAATTTATACAGGTGCTTACATTTTATTAAATTGTCTATTGCTTCTTGTGAAAAATTGACAAGAGTTTTCTCTTTAAGGAAATATTCTACATCTTTATATAACTTAAAATAACAGCCTGTTGTCTTTTTTTATTATTTATTTTTATGAACCTATATCAGTACCCATAACTTACCATAGTATTTTCTTGATTGAATATTAGCACTTCTAATTACTTTTTGTACAGAGCAAGGTACCTACCTTTTCTTTTGAGAATAATATTTATAGGCTTGACTTTAAACTATAATTATGTTTTATTCTTTTATCACATTAGAATATGAAATATGTAAAGTATTTCTACCATGCTGTATACAATGTGTTCTAGTAAACCTTAGTTTTTTGGATATTGTTACATACAACTGTGTTAATAAATAATATACATACTTGGATATCCTTGAATGTTTATTGAAAATTTTGAATGATACTTTCATTGCTTACTGTATAATTTTTGCAAAGTACTATATTTTTAGACTAAGCTTTACCTTAATAAATATTTAAATTTTTCAACAAGCCAGCTTTTATTTATTTCCCACGTAGCTCAAACGTTTTTGTTTCCTTATCGGGGTTGTTTTCTGTAACAGAGAGGCCAACAGGGTCTGTTAAACAGGGCCTGTTAAACAGGGGTGTTCAGGTTAACATTGTACAGGGTTATCCAACCAAGACTAGACAAGGCGATTTTTTGACTTTTCCTGTACTTTTATAAAAAACTGAAATAGCCATCTTAAGTCATTTTCTCCCGCGAATTCGAATATCTTCAGCAAGAAACAATTGAACATCAAACAAAAGTACTAGGGGTCACTTTGATATTTTTTTAAATGAGATGCCGTATTTTTAATGAGGTTATCCGATTTTTCATATAAATTTTGATCTAAACTGTTGGATTTTTAATTCAAAAACACCTTTTTTCTTCAGTTTTAAATTCGGAAAATGTTCGTCTACCGTAAGATTAATACCTGATAGATGGATACCCGTTTCACCTGTTCACCCTTTAACCTGCTTTAAAGCGTCCGTCAGTTAGACAAAATAATCAAGTTTCAAATTTCTATATATTTTTCACGAGAATGATCAAAGTTAACTTGATTTTATTTTAACAATTATCCGTCATGCAATGAAGTCGTTTTTATTTTTTCCTCGAAAAGGAAGTTATATACGAATAGATATTAAGAGACAAAAAAGTTGTATTTGTAGATGCCCAATCTGAAAAAAATTTAAATTTTTCAAAAAACTCTGTAGCATACATTTTTTTTTTTTTGTCAATATTATTCGTGACACTGCCCCCCCGAGACGCCACTGGAACTTATAATTTTCTTTTAGTTAGTGCTAACTTAGCGTCTTACAATGAATAGCCCTGCCAGATTTCAACAAAATCGGTAAAAGGATCATTTAGATATTAATAAAAATCAATTTTTTTATTTATTTCAATTCCCAAAAGAGACGACTAACAGAACAGTAATCCTAAAAATTGACTTTGTAAGTAAGTATATCAGATTACTGTTGATGAATTAGTAAAATGGTACTGCTTAGACCTTTGACTCGTGTATGCTGCTTTTGACCTTCTCAGGATTTACCGGTCTTCAAATTTATAATTGCAGGAAAATGAATGGCTTATTTTATAATTTTTAATCTGAAAATATTTTTTGTTTTATATATTTAAGTAGTATACTGTACTCCAAATATTATTATATACAGGGTCTTTTGAACTTGATGATATGCCATTTTATTTTTTGCACTGGTTTTTTATATCCAAATGTAGTATATATACGAGGTTAGTGATAACTGTCTTTTTTATGTGAACTTTTATTTTCCCTCATATGCAGACTATAAAATATAGCCTTCTTTATTTGTAATGTATTTTTTATTTCTATTTTTTATGCTCACTGAAAACCTTTGTACTCTCCGAGAGACCTGATTTATCTCAATATTTTAGCTGTCCATTTAAAGACTATTATTTATGTGTAAGTGAATATAATGTTTTATTTAATTATAGTAATAACACAGACGCTATTGATATTAAGTAGGGTTATTTAAATGAGTAGTTTTTTTATCAGCGGCTGATGTGGTGGAAAGTTTATAGGTTCAGGCCTCTGCACATTTCTGTGCAGAAAATATATAATGAATCCCTAATTCTGCTTTAATTATTATTAAGATTATTTTTTAAACTTGTAATTTTTATGAATTTATTGCCGTATTTAAGTGTTTTCTTCAAAATATTACACAATAATTATATACAAGCATTTTATTTAAAAACTAAAATAGAATAAGATTGTTAAATAACTATCTCCTGTATATTTAACAACTAAACAAAATCTCATAAATATTTGGCTCTTACTCTGAAGATAAGAATATTACTAAACTGCCCGCTAACTCACTCTATAGCTGAATTTTATATAAGCTGGTGACGTAATTAGAATACACTTAAAATTATTTGCATTTTAGTCGCATATCATATTGTTACAATTTTTTCCGTCATATAATTCAATAAACAAATAATGCATAGGCTGTGTTAATGTCACAGACGTTCACGGTTACCGGTGTAACCTTGGCATTGTACCAGGTTAAATGTTATATACAATTACTTAGTTATCTACTACTCTTGGTATTTTTTAAATATTATTCGAGGAATAAAATGTGCAGTGAACCGTATAATATAAGATATTTCAATGCCGCAACATTTCTCAGAATTTTGAAAGGTCATCTAATGTATATTAATTTATTTTTATGAAGTTTCCGGATCTTACTTGTTTACAATGTACGTCATTATAGGAAAAATTAAACTTAGTCGGGTAACCGGTATAATTAGGAAACAATGTACCTATAACTTTTATTATTAGTTATTTATACCCGACTTTTCGGTTCACCTTGTATACATATTATTATTTGTAGAAGCAAGCTGCTTTGTTTTTTGTACAATTGTAAATAGATTTAAACATTGTTTTCAACGCTTGACCTATAATAATTACGGTATTGCTAATTAGTTGCATTTAATATCAAGGTTAACTACATCGAAGTCAACAAACTGATATTTCTACTATTGTTATAGATATATAAGATACAAGTACCATGTGTGATATCATTTGTGGATCTCTAGTAATTAATTAGTATGCCATAGTATATATACGAGGTTAGTGATAACTGTCTTTTTTATGTGAACTTTTATTTTCCCTCATATGCAGACTATAAAATATAAAAAATTTTTAGCATTCCTTGATATAAAATATACCATATTATTTAACTATCTTTGATTGATGTTAATTATATTGTCGTTATAATGGTTATTATGTCAACTAATACCTTGTATATGATTTTGTATTTATCTTCTATTCATATTTTGTAAATAAGCATGTTTTTGTAATCATGTGGCAAATTTTAGTGTTACGATGTAGATTATTTTTGTCAGTACGTCTCTTGAAAACCAAAAACGCACTGTCTTGGATATCTTGTGTAATGGTAAAAAGAGTTTCGTGATGTCCTCTAATATCAAATATCGCTGTCTGGTCCAGCTGAGGTTTAGATTTTTGGCTTGCAGTCTGGTTTGACGAAATTTACTTCTGGCTCTCGGGAAGTTTAATAGCTGCGTTTTGGTATTATTAGGCTAAATTCTAATCACCCTGTCGATAAGTTCCTAATAGTAATCATAAGTATTATTTTATACGGGGTTGGTAATAAGTTTGTTCTTGTTGGTATAATATATTTAGTTCTGGAGCATATAAATTATATTTTTACACTATTTAAGATGTTACTGAGAGGTTTTTCAAAAATTTAAAAAGAATATTTAGAGACTTTAGTACTTGGAATTTAAATATAAATTACATTTATGTCTTAATTCCTCATGCAGTGGGACCTGTACAACGCACAAAACAGATACTGAGCCCCTACGTAATGGCTTGTGATTGTGTCTTTCGGTAATATTTGCAACTTAAAACATAGTCACCAGTCAAAATGTTGGGTTCTCTAACATCACCAAATGTTTGCAGAAAATACAGTGTGTTTAGTAGTGATAGTTGGTCGTTTGTTTAAATAATTTTAGCACGAGATCTTATTGATATTTAACAGCAATAATGTATAATTTTCTTCTTCATGAAACATACAGTGTGGCTTATAATTTACGCAGTTGTTTATAACATTATGTTAAATGTGTTCTTGAAAGGCCACAATTTCATCAAATAAGTTCCTAATAATAATCATAAGTATTTATATTATTTTATACGAGGTTGGTAATAAGTTTGTCCTTGATCTTAAATTATTCTAATATAGCTGTTTTGGTTTATTATTATCTTGTATATCGAATAATATTCTTGATACAATATTAGTGTGGCTTATGGAGCTATAACGTCTGGGATATTATTTTTGTTTCTTATCATTTTCGCATATCTTTTATACGTGTTTTTGTACGAACGGCTATTACAATATGGCCTAAGCGTATTTTCTTAAATTTTCAGTATTGGAACGACGGTGTTGCCGTTTCGACAATTTTTATGTTGAATAAGGGGAAATATTGGTTTGGCAACGCCATTAGTACTGGTTTGTCGATAAAATGGTGAGTGCATTATAAAAGCTAGGTTTACCGCCATTTTGTCGTCATCACCACACTTAGGTTTGTTAATAAATTGGTGAAGGCAATATTTGCTGATAGGGGCTTCTGGTTGCATAAGTTTAGGTAGTACCCAGATAGCGGGAGTGTGCGTGAACGTAATTATAGATGGCGCCTGAAAATACTGTTTGCCAAAAGGACATACTAGATCCCCAGTTGTCTAATTACATGCCACGCGGCCTCTAACAATGTTCATTAATGACATGTTATGGCGCATGCATACTGCCCTGCCGTTAGGGCATTAGCTATATCAACTTTGGCCCTATTGGCCCGATCAACCCGGTTCTTTTTTTAAACGACTCATGACGTCACCCTAAACACGTGACATACATCAGCTGTCGATTTTGACATTTGACAGGTGACATCTGACAGGTGACAGTTCTTAATTGACAGGTGACCGGTGTCATTTTCGAGTCATGCGCAAGAACCCATTTCATAGACCCCAACTACGCATGCGCAATATCCTAGGCCCATTGGTTCCGGAGATATGAGCCATAAAAATCCCTCCGAAATTAACATTGGAGGGTCCAGCTTGGTTTACCCTAATTTTGTACATTATAAAACACCACCATAACCCCACTAAGGACCTTTTGTTCCAGCAATCTAATCAGATGTGCCCCCGTGGTTTCACGTTGTCTAACATTGTTTAGCAGTTTTAATCTATATGCTCTCGTAGCGTATTTTGCAAGGCTTTGAGGTTTGGCCCCAGAGGATTATGGTTCAAATCCCACCGAGGACAAAAACTTTTTTTCTGTTATTATTATATTTTAAAATATTTTAACTGATTTACAACGTCATACCTACCATCGCGGTAAACAAGATGCCTTATATGAAAAGCAGGTGGCGCTACAGGTCTCAAGATTACGGGTACGTACATCTCTCCCCGTTAGGTGGCACCCCTACAATGATGTTACTATATAATCGGGGTAACACGTGATCTGGGTTCCGTTGGGACAAAAGTTAGGTTAGAATAATGTGTGGGGGGTTAGGTGGCAGCAGTGGAGGGTTCCACACAGGTCAATAGGGCCCTATATTACCGGCATCGGATACCCTCGGGCGATCATCGGGTAACCATCGGGTCACCACCGCTCGGGGTCGCTGACCTGCCTGAGCTAGCCGCGCGAATTATGCATAGGGTCTCGCGGTATCGCCTTCGGTCATCATGCGCGCTCAACGCCTGTTGTGGAGGCTTCCTCCGCCGCGGGTCTGGGGGTCGCGCCTCGCGGGTACTTGGGTGATGAGGTGGTGGCTTCCAGGAAAAGTGCCACGCCCTAAAATGGCGATAAAACTGCAGGTTTTAGGTCCCATGCTATTTCTTATGGGATTGTGTCCTGGGAGTCACATTGGTATTCTACTTCTGCCAACTCCTCATTAGTAAACCCGACCATTTCAATTAACAATACTCGGATATTTTAAACACCAAATTAATAAGACACGAAAAACCGAATTTAAATATTGATAAACTGTCAAACAAAATAATGACAACCGCCCTGACAACAGAATTAATAACTCTTACAGACACAGCCTACTACAATAATAATTTTTGAGATCCTTATTCATTTCTAAGCAAACTTGATCTAAGAAATAAAATCTATTTCTGTGCATGGTGATATTGTCATATTAACGATATTGTTATGATCATAGACGATAAATCGTCATTGGTTATGATCATGCAGAGAAAAGGTTTTTATTTTTTTTACGCGAAAACCGTGCATCGGATTGAAAAAATTCAAGAGATCAAATTTGTTTAGAAATGATTGGGGATTTTAGGAATAAATTTATTTTTACGAGAAATCAGTAGCGTTACATTAATGTCTGCCAAAATAGGCAGGTGAAATTCCGTACGAACGCCACTGGTGGAAATAAGAAAAATTGTTGTGCGGTAAATAATGCATCTTGATACATAGTACATGTCTGCCAAATTTTATTAAAATATCTAAAGTGGTATTACAGATATTATTAAAAAACTATTTATTTTTGAAAACTTTACCACCCTGTATATCAAAAATAAAGACGCTTAGGACATACGTTCATATGAAGTTTTCATTTTAAAATGAACACAAAAATCGCCCCCTTAATTATTGACATTCAATTACAAAACACCCTGTACAGGGTGTAATTTAATTGAGTGCCGATACTTAAGGGTGATAATCTATGAATGATTCTAAGATAAAAAGTTCATATGGACATATGTCCTAAACCTCTTCATTTTTGAGCTACAGGGTGTTAACATTTTAAGAAAAATATAACCTTTTTATATAAATCACTCTTAGATATTTTTATGAAATTTTGTACATACCTTTTAATCAATAAGGAGCATTTTTTGACCTAACAGATTTATAAAAATTTTTACCAGTGACGTCCGTACGGGGTTTGAACTAAATATTTTTAAAGAAAAAATGGATACGCCACTGCTTTTTCTAAAAACGAAACTTACTTTTGAAATTCTCATTTATTTTAAAGCAAATTTCGTTTATAGACTTACTTTTGTACGACGCACCGTTTTCGCGTAAAAAAATAAAAACAAAAAAAACATTTTTTTCTTCGGTTCATTGAGACTGCTTTTATTTATTTTGTTGAATTTGGTTGGCACCCACCATGAGTGGAAACACTTTTTTTGGGACAACAATTTATTTTCTACTCACCAGTGACATTCAACTGAACGTTTGAAAAGAAAAAAACGGTAACCATATTAAATGCCCTCTTAAAGCAAATCAAATAAAAATCAGTAGGCTGGGTAAAGCTACATCAATTTTGACGTTTCTTTTCATAAAGACAAAAGGCCTGGCATTGATTTTGCATTATTAAATAATTATTATTACAGTAAGACGTTAAATTATAATAAAAGAATGGTAAATTTTACAAACAGTGAATTAACTGACATGCATTTTATTTATGGGCTTGCAGACGGTAATGCATACGAAGCCAGGCGGATATACCAAGAGCGGTATCCAAATCGCGTACTACCCGATCCTAGAACATTTTCTAGGATTCATAGACGTCTCCACGAGACCGGAACTTTAAAAGTAGACCACAGTGCTAAAGGAGTCCATCAAACAGTAAGAACACCGGAACTTGAAGAAGGAATTTTACACGAAATTGAGGAGAACCCCGAAAGTAGCACGAGGAAAATCGCGGCAACATTTAATGTTTCACATTTTCTTGTTTGGAAAATTCTCATCGAAAATTTATTATACCCATATCACATTCAAAGAGTCCAGGCATTACTCCCTAGAGATTTCCCGATGCGCATTAATTTCTGTGTGTGGTTTCTTCAAAACCTGATGGAAAATCCGTTATTTGACAGGCACATTCTTTTTACCGACGAAGCTAATTTTTCTCGAAACTCAATAAGAAATTTCCATAATAACCATTTATGGGCGGATGAAAACCCTTATGCAATTGTAGACTCAAATCATCAAGAACAGTTCTCAATAAATGTTTGGGCTGGCAATATTGATGATTATTTGATAGGCCCATTTTTTCTCCCAAGAAGACTTGATGGACAATCATATTTACACTTTCTTGAAGAAGATCTGCCGCCAATGCTTGAAGACCTTCCATTATTATTAAGAAACCAGATGTGGCTAATGCACGATGGTGCGCCTCCACATTTTAGCTTACGAGTGCGTGAATTTTTAAATCACACCTATCGCAATCGGTGGATAGGTCGCGGAGGAACGCAGCCATGGCCACCTAGATCTCCGGACCTTAACAGTTTAGACTATTTTTTCTGGGGGCATCTGAAAAGCTTAGTGTACCAAGTGCCGATTCATACCGAAGAAGAGTTACGAAATCGTATATTAGTATGCTGCCAAACCATAAGAAACACCCCGGAAATCTTCGAAAATGTGCGTCAGTCTATGGGAAGAAGAGTCCATGCTTGCATACGTGTGGGTGGACGACACTTCGAACAACTACTGTAAATAATGTGGGTTCTTTATTCTGTTTATCTTCTCTTGTCATTTCGCTTTCGATTTAAGGTTTGGAATTTTTCCTTTTAAATTAATCGCGATTTTTGAAATAAAATTTTTTATTTTTTTTTGTTTTTATTTTTTACGCGAAAACGGTGCGTCGTACCAAAGTAAGTCTATAAACGAAATTTGCTTTAAAATAAATGAGAATTTCAAAAGTAAGTTTCGTTTTTAGAAAAAGCAGTGGCGTATCCATTTTTTCTTTAAAAATATTCAGTTCAAACCCCGTACGGACGTCACTGGTAAAAATTTTTATAAATCTGTTAGGTCAAAAAATGCTCCTTATTGATTAAAAGGTATGTACAAAATTTCATAAAAATATCTAAGAGTGATTTATATAAAAAGGTTATATTTTTCTTAAAATGTTAACACCCTGTAGCTCAAAAATGAAGAGGTTTAGGACATATGTCCATATGAACTTTTTATCTTAGAATCATTCATAGATTATCACCCTTAAGTATCGGCACTCAATTAAATTACACCCTGTATATGAACAGGTAAAAAAGTACTCGAAATTTTAACGTCCATATTTTCATAAAAATTCGATCAATTCATTTCTTGTTTAGTTTATTAGGTATACTGGGTAACAGTGTGAACATATTATTTTTAGACTGAAAGTATATCTTTTTATTTACAATACAGGCAGTTTTAACGTTGTATAGATTGACACGCCTGTAATTTTATCTTCCACGATAGTGTCGGAAAATTATAACAATAGAGCAAGCCCATAATTAAGGATAAATCTTACGACAGTGGTGGACGTTTGGGTTTCTATTATTATTTATGCAATTTTTATGGTGTACAGAAAAAAGCTATACCGGGTGATGCATGGCTTAGTTGAATATAGGAAATCCCATGAAAATTTTGAGGTGGCTAAATTGGCTCCCCTGTACATTTTAGAGAAAAATTGTATTATCATTTTTTGAAGAGGCCGATATAATAAACACATGCGCCAAAAATACTAAATTTAATAAGCCAATCCTAACTTATTTAATTAAATGCGATGTCAAAATTACGAAATTTTTATAGTTTAGGTAATATAGCAAACACAAGCAGATTATTATTTGACATTGACAATAAGAAAAGTAGCGTCAGTGACAAAATTTTCATTGAAGGTGTTAATAGTACATTACATACCGAAGAGGGAAGTGTTTCATTACTGTCGAGAGATTAGTTAGTTATCCGAGACGCGAAGCGTCGAGGTTAACTTTAATCTCTCGACAGTAATGAAACACTTCCCTCTTCGGTATGTAATGTACTATTATTTACAACCATACATGTAATGTTGACATTACTAACCTTATTAAAGGCTTGAAAGTGTCACATTACCTACCTCTACTTCGCTCTTCCATTTCCCTCACTCATTTCCCTCATTGTTTAAATTGTTTAAAGGTATGCTCCATTACTATGGCACTGCAACCAGAACATATTTGAATGACACAACCAGCATATTTTTGTATGGCGTCAAAACAATAAATGACATATTTTGACATTTTTACTACATTGACCATTTAAGGATGACGTCGCTGGGGGGCAAATTTGACAAATTTAGGTTAAAGTTTATGTCAAAGCCATGAAATTACCATTACATATTTGGCAAAGGCAATATTTGCTGGGGGGCAAAGTGACAAGTTTAGGTTATACTTCTTGTCAAAATCATGTGTTCTGAAATGGTCTATTTGAAAAAATCAAATATCTAATTTTCAATTAACGGTGTGGTTGTAAATAAAATAGTATACAAACCTCGGAGGGAAGTTTTCATTACTGTCATTCTTAATCAAACTATGATTTTTTTGTTCCGTCAGTCACTGTCATTTTTTGTGTAATGTCACTGCATAAATATGAAAACCATTTTGAATACATAAAAAAACCAAAATTCTGGGTCTTATATAAAATGTTGTATACCACACGTACGGTAAGGCTCATTACAGCATTCGTGTGGTTACTACGACCTCGTCGTAGCAATATTCCCCACTCGTTACTGTAATTAAGCTCATACCGTACTAGTAATATAAATAATTATTATTATCAGATCGTTGACTCTGTACTATCACTAAGACAAAACAAACCTCCTCCTAAAATTCAGATAAATCTTACTTACCGATGCTAGCCCATGTTGGAGCAACCTAAAACAGAACACATTTTAGTACAGTCGTTCGGAAAAACTTAGTCCGCAAAGAAATATTTAACAGAAAAGAAATAATTCTGATAGTTAGAACTAAAAGCCGCGATGATGGTAGCGGCATTAAGCTGGTATTACACCTACATCTTTTTCACAACGATCGTCATGAAGTTCGTTGGGATTTTCTTAATTTACTTTTGTTGGCTTTACACTAGTAACGACTGTCTTAGAGTTTTTGACAATTGAAATATCAATAAACCATTGTACCAACGCAACGTATCAATATATATTGCTGTAGTATAAGGTTATATGTTTGTTTATTATTTTGTGTATTAGGAATATGAAATACAAGAACCGCACAGCACACTTCCATCTCTGATATACTTAAATATCTTAAAAGCATAACCTTTCATATAATATCTCTGAAATATTGCAGATTCATTATACCCAGACTCCCCTGACGAAGAACTGATGTTCCAGCAAGATGGTGCTCCTCCGCACTATGCTGCCACTGTGCATACATTTTTGGATGAAACCTTTTCCAATCGGTGGATAGGAAGGAGAGGACCTATCGAATGGCCTGCTAGGTCGCCAGAACTAACTCCGCTGGACTTCTTTTTGTGGGGTAACTTCAAATCAAAAGTATTTGTGGACAGGTCAAATAATCTGCAGGAGTTGAAAGAGAGGATCTGAAGAGAAGTGCCTGCCATAACTCAGGAAATGGTTGAATTTTAAATAAACAGGTCTTACTTATTGATATGTTCAATCGTAATTTTCTCGATAACTGTTGAGTTTAGGTATAGGACATGGTAAATGAATTCGATGCAAAATTCAACAATGAAATAAAAAATAGATGTAATCATTTGAAACAATGAAGTTGATGGTCGTAACTTACTTTTGGGCTAACCTGTATACATGAATTTATCATAAAAAATAAAAAAAAAACACATTGAGAAATAAAAATCGACGGGTGCGAGCGTTTTCCAAGAAACATACCGCTGGATTTTAAATGATTACTTCTGGGACTCACTGTATAAGTTTGTTGCATAAGTATGATTTTAAAAGTGATGTGAAATTGGGACTGAATCCCATATTGGCTTACTTACTCAGTAAAATTGAGTGATCAACTCAATCAAAGGTTTTCGGAAGATCTGTATAAACTACATCCACTTGTTGGCGGTTGTTAAAACTTTTATTGTTATTTATAGTTTTATTTGATATTGTATATAAGAATGGATGTACCTGCCGAAGGCAGGTAAAAAAAGGGGAATAATAAAAAAGTTAAGTTGAATTGACAAAAATATGACAGAAGTTAGTTTTTCATTAAAATTTAGATATAAACGATAATATCGGGCGCCGACTAGAAAAAAAGCCCGACATTTGGTCCCACGAGCCTCCTTGAACAGCAGTGGATAGAGAAATCAACATTAGAAGTTTTTTATCCCGAAAGAAAATCAAAGAAGAAAAATTAAAAAAAAAAAAAATTTTAGACACATTTGGTACTAAAATGTCAAATTTAGACAGTTTAACCTCTGAGAAGTCTTTTCATGGTTTTGAGAGAGAACGATCGGTATCCGAAAGGCAGACAGCCGCGAAAGGATCGAAGAAAAGTTCGACGAAATCATTAAAATCAGTTAAAAAAAACGAAGTATTAATAAGAAGTGAAAAGGAAAGAGCAGAGTTGTTAAAGAAAAAATTAGAAATTGATTCAGAACTTAAAATTTTGGAATTAGAAACAGATGCAGCCATTGGGATGATCGATGAGCAAGAATCGAGCAATGGAAGCAACATCTGCGATGACGATGATAAAATTTCAGAGAATTCCAGAATGAGTAATGTTAAAAGATGGGTTAAATCTATAAGTGAGATGGGAATTCATAAAGAAAAAGATGATATCAAACCTGCAGATATGAATATTGTTAGGAATGTAGACAACAGTAGCATTAAAGTAATATGTGAAACCTTCCAGAACGTTATAGAACAAGTAATTCAAACACAAGTACCTAAAGAAGGTAGTAATAGACAACTTTTAGACAAAGATTTACCGTTTTTTGATGGACGACCTGAAAACTGGGCACTATTCATTACTCAATTGAATAGAAAAAGAGAGATTTTTAAATATTCCGATGATGAAATTCTTATGAAATTGCAGAAAAGTTTAAAAGGTGAGGCATTAGAAGCAGCGAGAAGCATGATGTTACATCCTAAAAACATAAATTTGATTTTGAAAACGTTAGAGTTGCGGTTTGGCAGGCCAGAATATGTAACTGAAGCATTAATTTCCAAAATTCAAGCAATTCCTACCATAAAAGAAGGTGATTTTGATAGTATTATTAAATTTTCATGTAGTGTCAGTAATTTAGTGGCGACAATAGAAGCAATAGACAAATGTATAAATATAGAAAACCCGATACTCCTAAGACAATTAATTGATAAAATTCCGAGTAGTTTGAAGTTGCGATGGGGTGAAAAAACATTTGAAAATCAAATTAATGGGTGTGAAATGAATCTGAAGATTTTTGATGAATGGCTTTCTTTATTGGCATCAGCACTTTCCTGTGTAAGCACACCAAAGTTTCAAAATTCGCATCCTGTTAGGGGAAATTATGGTCAGAGGAAGGAAAATGTTTGGGTTACTGATCAAGAAAAAGAAGAAAAAACACGTTGCTACTATTGTAACGAAGGTAACCATGAAATTATTAAATGTCCCATATTAAAAAGAGAGTCTGTAGATGATAGATGGTCAAAAATTGTTTATGCCAAAGCATGTTTCACATGCCTGAAGAAAAATCATAGAAAATCAAACTGTAAATCAAAGAATAGATGTGAATTTGATGGGTGCACCAGAAAACATCATAGTTTATTGCATAAGAATCCGATGAAGATACTCACCGAAGAAAATAAACCATATTCTGCAGGAATTCCACCGGCGGAGAGTTGTAACGCGCATACAGAAAGGTCTGTTTGGAATATAAATAGGCAGTCAAAAGTTTTGTTAAAGATATTACCTGTAAAATTGTATGGTCCAAGCGGTGTTGTTGAAACGTATGCACTGTGTGACGAAGGATCAACAGTATCCTTGATAGAACAGGACATTGCACAAAAACTCGGCGTAAATGGAAAAATAGAACCATTTTGTATGAGATGGACAAATAATATGGTAAAGAGAAATGACGATTCCAGAACAGTATGCATAACCATATCAGGAACTGGTACAGATAAGAAAAAATATACCATGAATAATGTTAGAACCGTGGAAAATCTATCATTACCAAAACAAACAGTAAGAAAAGCTGATTTTAATGAAGACTATCTACTAGATCTTCCGATAGAAGATTTTACAGATGCTCAACCGACTATTTTGATTGGACAAGATAATATACACCTGACAATAGCAAGAAAAGTATATCAAAGTAATGAAAATAGTCCAGTAGTTACAAAAACTGTTTTGGGATGGGCAATTCACGGTAATACAGATAAAGAAGCAGTAAATTTAATAAGTCTTCATATATGTAAATACGAAGAAGATGCGAACTATGCTGAATTGGACAAGATTATTAGAGAATCATTTAAGACAGAATCATTTGGAGTGTCAATAACAACGAAAGAAATAAATAGGGATGATGAAAGAGCATTGCAAATTCTAAAAGAGACGACAAAGAAAATTCATAATATTAATAGATATGAGACTGGACTTTTATGGAAGAAAGATAATCTAATTTTGCCAGAAAGCCGACAAAATGCTGTAAATCGTTTAATATGCGTGGAAAAGAAAATGAAAAAAGATGAGCTTTATTTTAAAAAATACAACGACAAAATTCAAGATTACTTGCAGAAGGGTTATTTACGTCAACTTAAATCAGATGAATTGGAAGAAAAACATCCAAGAATATGGTATTTACCTCACTTTGGTGTAATTAATCCGAATAAACCAGAAAAATTTAGGTTGGTCTTAGATGGTGCTGCAAAATCACATGGTACTAGTCTTAACGAAAATCTCCTTCAAGGCCCCGATTTTTTAACAAGCCTTTTTGGAGTTTTGCTAAGATTTCGTAGATTAAGATGGGCATTTTCTGGAGACATAGCAGAGATGTTTCATCAAGTAATGATACGAAAAGAAGATAGATACGCTCAAAGAATTCTTTGGAGAG
Source organism: Polydrusus tereticollis (assembly GCA_963920685.1). Taxonomy (NCBI): domain Eukaryota; kingdom Metazoa; phylum Arthropoda; class Insecta; order Coleoptera; family Curculionidae; genus Polydrusus; species Polydrusus tereticollis. Next base: position 167,954,356 of record OY987326.1, on the reverse strand, counting down.
ATGGTGACGCTACTAAATCAATGAAAGAATATGAAATGCAAGTAATGATCTTTGGATCCACCTGTTCACCTTGTGCTGCCCAATACGTAAAGAATTTGAATGCACAGAAATCAAAAACATACAACCATCTAGCAAGAGATGTTAAGAAAAATTTTTATGTGGATGATTATTTGGATTCTTGCAGCAACGAAGAAGAAGCTGTTAAAAAGATAAATGAAATTATAAAATTACATGAAGAGGGGGGGTTTGAGGTAGTCAGTTGGGTTTCAAACTCACCAGAAGTCGTTAAAAAGTTTGCAGCAACGAAAAGCAGTCACAAAGATTTAAACAAATCCACTATAAATAGAATTCTTGGTTTACGGTGGAATACAGAGAACGATGAATTTGAATATAATCTGAACTTTCACAAGATACAGCCACAGATACTTCAAGCAATAGATGCACCTACCAAGCGACAAGTTTTAGGTTTTGTCATGTCTGTATTCGATCCTCTTGGTTTACTTACTAATTTAACCATTCGAGGGCGAATTATTTTGCAGCAGATCTGTCGATCTGGTATAAATTGGGATGATACAATTTCCCATTGCATTTATGAAAACTGGCTGGTTTGGTTAGGAGATATGAAGAAAATAGAAGAAGTGAAGATACCGAGATGTTATTCGGAGAGCCTTCCATTCGCAAAATCTTTAGAAATTCATGTTTTCGGCGATGCCAGTGAAGAAGCTTTTTCCTCCGTTGCTTACCTAAGAATGGTATATGAAGATAAAATTGAAGTAACACTGCTATCGTCAAAAGCGAGAGTATGTCCGTTAAAGCCCATTAGCATACCGCGTGCAGAACTACAAGCAGCGGTAATGAGTAGCAGATTATTGAAGTCACTTAAGGAACATTTAGAGCTCAAGATCAACAAAACCTTTTTGTGGTCGGATTCAAAAACAGTTTTATGTTGGATTAAAGGCGATGGTCGAAATTATAAACAGTTTGTTTCGCACAGAATTGGGGAAATTCAAGAACTGACAGATATTTCGGACTGGAATTATGTACCATCAAATTTAAACATCGCTGACAGTATCACTCGGTTCAAATCTGCACCTGACTTTGATAAAAACTCCACTTGGTTCAGTGGACCTGAATTTTTAAAACTGGAAGAATGCAATTGGCCAGGACAGTCTGATTTTATTGCACAAAAAAATGACAGCGAAAAGAAGATAAATCCTATGTTTTTGGGCCTTGTGTTTAAAACAACAGATATACAGCCGGATGTTAACAGGTTTTCAAAATGGAAAAGGTTTATCAGAACAACCGCTTGGATATACCGATATTTTTATCAGTTACTCAAGAAAGTTCGACAAGAAACACATATTTTCCCTAAGGAGCTTAATTGTCAAGAAATAGAAGAAGCCGAAAAGAGATGCATATTAGCAGCTCAGATGCACAGTTTTTCAGAAGAAATATATTGTTTAAAAGAGAAAAACAAAACACTTCAAAAATCTTCAAAATTATCAGAACTTTGTCCTTTTTTAGACTCTGATGACATTCTTAGAATCAGTGGAAGATTAAATTTTGCAAATTATTTAGATGAATCAACAAGAAACCCTATTATTCTAGATCCCAAAAGTCAATATACCAAATTGATAATGAAAGAGTATCATGAAAAGAATGGGCACCAAGGGGTAGAAACCGTTCTAAACGACATTAGAAAAAGGTTTTGGATTTTAAAAGGACGATCTGCTGTCAAAAATACTTTTAAAATGTGCCAGTTTTGTAAAATTAAGAAGTCAAAGCCAGAGATTCCAAAAATGGGTCAACTTCCACCATGCAGGCTTACTCCAAACGTAAAACCGTTTACTCATACTGGCTTAGATTTATTTGGCCCTCTTTATGTAACAGTCGGACGTCGCCGCGAAAAGAGATGGGGAGCAATATTTACATGTATGACTGTAAGAGCAATACATTTGGAAATTGTTCACAGTTTGACTTCAGATTCTGCAATTATGGCGATCCGACGAATAGTGGCGAGACGAGGTACTATTCGCCACTTATATTCTGATAACGGAACCAACTTTAGAGGCGCTGATGAAGAGTTGAAGAATTTTTGGAAGACAATTGACAACGATATCATATCTCGAGAGCTGACAGAAAAAGAAATTCAGTGGCATTTTAATCCTCCCAGTGCACCACATATGGGAGGTTGCTGGGAGAGGTTAATAGGAAGTGTGAAGAAAGTACTTTCAAATATGGTAAAGGAAGAAGCTCCTAGAGAAGAGGTTCTTTTAACACTGTTTACTGAAGTGGAAAATATTATAAATAGTAGACCATTAACTAGGGTATCAACAGATGCGAATGATCCTGATTGTTTAACACCCAATCATTTACTTATTGGTGCAAGTCAGCCTACTTTTCCAAGCTGTTTTGAAGATGTTAATCCACAAAAGCTTTGGAAGCGATCCCAGAGATTAACAAATATTTTTTGGATGAGATGGGTTAAGGAATTCCTACCAACTCTTACCAAACGAGGAAGATGGACCGATGATTCGAATCCTATAAACATAGGAGATGTAGTGGTTGTGGTGGAACCAAACCTTCCCCGCAATGCTTGGCGACTTGGTCAAATTGAAAAGCTGTTTCCAGGCAAAGATAATGTGGTCAGAGTGGTCGAAGTAAGAACTGTCAATGGAACATTTCGAAGACCAGTTACAAGATTATGCCGGTTAGACGTAGAAGGTGTAAATTGAACATTACACGAGGGGGAGAATGTTAAAACTTTTATTGTTATTTATAGTTTTATTTGATATTGTATATAAGAATGGATGTACCTGCCGAAGGCAGGTAAAAAAAGGGGAATAATAAAAAAGTTAAGTTGAATTGACAAAAATATGACAGAAGTTAGTTTTTCATTAAAATTTAGATATAAACGATAATATCGGGCGCCGACTAGAAAAAAAGCCCGACAGCGGTTGTCTAATGCTTTAGCAGTAAATTGGATAAAACAAGCTAAATTACTCATAGTACTGCGATTGCTAAAGAATACATGTTGCTTTTCAGAGATTAAATGAACTTGCCAGAAGATGTGCTCATATGTTGAAATTTCAAAGAGGTTACCAAAGGGGAGAGAGCATCGTGACACAGGACTTTAAATTCAGATTTCATCAGCATTGTCTTTTTTAAAATTATAATTGATTCTGGCTTCTTTCCAAATGTCGGGACACGTGTTTGTTTTATTAGTGAGATTGAAAAGAAAGAAGAAGAGCTAGAGCAGTGGTGGAACAGAGTCTTTAAGGAAAAACAGGGTATTTTGTCGGGTTCACAAGCCATCTTGCTCTTAATTTCTTGAATGCCTTTCTTATAGATTCCTCTGATAAATGATCAAGGATAATAGGTGTACTGAAGTTAGTAACACTCTGGATCCAGTCTTGTGCTACAAGTGGAAAAACTGTCATGCAACCAAAAAAGGTAGCGAATGTATTTACGATCAAAGTGGGATCCTAATGATGCCTTTCTTCTTCAGTAAAAGTTACAGGCAGCGTTCAGAAAGACTTTCTTAAATTCACAAATGACCAAAACATTTTAGGATCGGTAGCAACAGTAGTTTCAGCTCGAGAAATGTAGTTTTTAAATACAGTGTCTATCGTTCCCTTTATACTTGCTCTGATATTGCTGAATTATGCTTTGAGATTTTGTGAGTTTGAACGTTTTTTTAGTTGTTCTTTGTAAAACCAATTTCAACAGAAAATATGGAAGATACAAATTAGTCTGTCTTGTATAGTAAAATCCCGAATACACTTAACCTTCGTGCGTTAATTTCGTGACGACCGTCACGTCACACCTCCACGAATATCGACTGCAATATATCATTGGAGAATGCAATTTTTCCTGATATCTTTAAAACTGATTGAGTTATTCTGCTTTATAAGAAAGGAGAAAAAGACAGATTAGATAATTATCATCCAATTTCTCTACTAAGCTCCGTATCAAAAATTCTGGAGCGAATTGTTTTTAACCAAATTTCGATGTTCCTATCTACTTTTAATATTATTACAGAATGTCGACACGGTTTCCGCAAAGGAAAGAGTGTATCTTCGGCGATCTTGAGCTTTGTTGGTGAGCTTTATAGTGCACTTAATGTTAATAAGAAATGCTTGGGCCTTTTTATGGACCTCAGTAAGGCCTTTGATCTTGTTGATCACGTCTTGCTCGCGGCGAAGTTGCATGAAAACGGCATAAGAGGTATGGTTGGTGAATGACTGCAGTCGTATTTGATTGGTCGAGATCAGGTTGTAGATCTTGAGGGTATTAGATCTGATGAACGAAACATATGCAGTGGTGTTCCGCAGGGATCCATCCTTGTCCCTCTGTTATGCCTAATTTTTGCGATTGATCTCCCAGACTTGACTGATAATGAAAGAGAACTTGTCATGTTCGCTAATAATTCTTATTTGAGTTGTGGCAGTACCGCCGAGAGTTCAAGTACATTATTACGTGATATGCTTGCAAAATTCAACACATGCTTTGCTGGCAATGGGTTAGGTTTGAATACAACCAACACATTGTTTATCAGCTTTACACCGGGCCGTTCAACCCTTAATGAGAGTGTTTTTGTCAGGGCGAATGGCGGGTCGATTGCACAGGTTGTTTAAACAAAAGTACTAGGTCTACATATTGACAATGCCCTATCGTGGAGCTTTTACTGCACTGAACGATCTTCTAAAATTTCTCCGGTATGTTATGCTCTCTACCGCCTGCGTGGTGTGGTCGGCAGGAATATTCTCTTGTCTTATTACCATGCCCAATTTGTTTCTCGAGTGAAAAGTGGAATTTTATTTTGGAGTTCCTCTCCATCGAATTTAAATAGAGTGTTTTTATTCCAAAAGAAAGCTATAAGAAGTATGATTGGAGTGTCTTGTCGTCATTCATGCCGGAGGCTATTAAAAACGCTTAAACTGCTCACTTTGCCGAGTTCATACATTTTGGAAGTTCTTATGTACGTAAAAAATAATCTAAATAGTATTTTATCCATGGAAAACGTTCATAATTATGAGACGCGTAGCAATATGAACTTTAATGCACCGGCGCACACCATGACATTATTTGAGAGGAGCTCATTCTACATGGGAACAAAACTCTACAATAAATTGCTTAGGGAAATCAAAAACATAGCGAGCAAAGTACTTTTTAAGAAAAGTGTATGTAATTTAATGATTTCTCGTGTTTTCTATAATGTTAGTGAGTATATGGATTGTGATTTGTTATCCTAACTGTAATTTAGAATATTATATTTTGTATTTATAAATTTAAATAGTCGTTTTTCCGCGTTTTTTTGCGAGGCGATTTTATGACGATTGTCGTCTGGAAAATCTAGGTGTAATACCCAAATGGATATTGTTAAACGGGAAATGCAAGATATCCCTAAAATACGTTTAACCACTCACCCAAACATCATTCAATTGCCAGTAGAGAGCACCCATAGTGTAACCACGGCCTTGTTCGTCAAGATAACTTCTGTATCTGCGGTAGTGCTCTGTCTCGACTTTAATGGATTGTGAGGTGTAAACCTAAAACATGAAAACAAATTGTTATAAAGATAATAGCACTTAACATACCGAATTAAGAGAATCAAACACCCAATGGTGGTTTCAATTCAAAAAATATTTACTAATCACTAAATGCAAACGCAGATTGGACATTTTCCTAACGTTATCGAGACATAACCAATTGTATAAAAAGTTATATAATGAAGAAAAACGAAAATATGATCAAATGTTAGTTAAATCTCGTGTCTATGAGGACAGGGTTAAAAATGTGACAACAAAACAAAATGCATGTGGACAATTTGCAAGGAGATCAATGGAAAAGGTATAAACTCTGCAGATATTTCATTGGAGGGTGATCCTGAGGTCATTGCTAAAAAATATAATGAACATTTATTATCTATAATTCCAAACCTTTTAAACGATTTGGCTTCCTTACCTTTTGTCTGCAGTATAAAAGAGAATGAGGATTCCATGTTTCTGGCATCAGTAACGCCGATAGAGATTTGTGAAATAGCAAAGAAAATCAAAAATAAATAATAATAAAAAATAGGCATAGTAGTGGCATTGATGATATCCCAATAAGCATCGTAAAGCGCACAGCGATTGAGTTACAGGATGTCTTGTGTTACCTTATAAATATTTCCTTTCAATTTGGCATATTTCCCGATAATTTAAAAATAGCTAAGATCAAACCCCTATATAAATAAGAAAGGTGACCCCGAAAATATAAACCTATATAGACCTATAAGTTTGTTAAATTCATTTTCTAAAATATTCGAATTAGCCATAAGCACGAGAATAATTAATTTCTTAAAGAAATCGAACTCTTTTAGCAAGTTTCAGCATGGTTCCATAAAGGAAAGGTCCACACACAGCCATATTTCAGTTCCTTCAATTTATCATGGACCATCTTAAAGGGGGTGAAATAACAATGGGCATTTTTTTGGATCTCTCAAAAATATATGATCCGTAAAGTATAATATTATGTTTTCTCTCTGTATATTTTACTTTGGTCTGTTTATCTGAATAAAGATTATTTATTATTATTATTATTATTATTATTATTATTATTATTGTCTAGATGGAGAAATGCTAATTAAAAAACTAGAAACGTATGGTATCAGGGGGATTGCAAAAAAATGGTTCGAGTCCTATGTGCATAACAGAAGACAGACATATCACTTACAAAAAATGGGAAAGCTTGTAACTCTGAAATTTTGTATAATAACATTGGTACACAAGGAAGCATCTTGGGACCAATTCTCTTTACAATATGTGTCAACGATCTTGCGTGTATAACAGATAAAACTAATGAACATATAGTCAAATATGCGGATGATACTAACCTTATTGTAAGTAGCCAGGATGTCGACGATCTGTTCACGAAAGCCAAAACTTTTTTCGTTATTGTAACAGATTGGTTTACAACGAATAAACTTATTTTAAATAAAGATAAAACAAACATAATGTTGTTTAGAACGAAACAGTCGACCACAGAAAAACCAACAACTATAGAACTAGAAAATACCAAAATAAATTTCTCACACGACGTAAAATTTTTAGGTATCTATATCAATGAATTCGTTGATTGTACTATATAAATATCGTCGGAAAAAAAATAAATTCAATATGCTACAGTTTAAGGGTCGTTGGCAAATATATGGGAGAAAAAACGCTTAGAATGCTATATTTTGCAAATTTTGAGTCGGTTTTGAGATATGGGATTGTCTTCTGGGGAAAGCACAGCTAGACACAGGACATCTTTGTGGGTCAAAAGCGAGTAGTGAGAACTTTCAAAAACATGGAATACAGGGAAAGTTGTAGAGGTGTTTTTAGAAATTTAGGCATAATGACTGTATACGCGATTTATATATACGAATGTCTAATGTTTTTCTTTAAGCATAAAGGAGTGTTTAAATTAACAGTGGCTCATGAGTATCACCCAGGACAATGGATGTTCCATATCCGGTACACCGACTAACATTAACAGAAAAATGTCCATACTACATGTGCTTAAGGTTCTTCAATGCTTTGCCAAATAAAATTAAACAAATAAATTTGCAAAATAGATTTAAACCAGAAATTAAGAGACTGTTAATTGATTTAGAACCATATAATATAACTGATTTTTGCACATAGCTTAAGTGTTTTGTTTGACGTCATTTCTTTTATGTACACGGTGATCATTTATAAATGTCCCCCCTCTTAACTTTTTTGTTTTTTGCATTAGATAAAAATGTTAAATATAGAAGTTGTACAGAATAATGTAAGCTATTTGCAGAATAATATATGAATATACAGGGTATTGCAGAAATGAGTCACAGGTTAAAATATTTTTTCTTTAAATGGTACACCCTATATATTGTTAGCTTTGTAGAATCTCCTAAAACTTCTGAATATTTTTCTTATAACATGTCCTATACCTAAATATAAAAGTTTTCGAAATAATCGCATTATAACTAAGCGACTACATTCAAAAATAAATATTCTAGATTTCAGTAAAGTTCTTAGGTGGCTGTGAATTATGCGGTCACGGAGCAACAAAACCTATGTTTATTAGTGACAGTTACCGACATATTAAGTAAATATTACATTTTTTTGATAAATATGCCTTATTCAGAAAGGGAAAAACAAGTAATTTTGCAAACATTTATTAAAGAAAACAATAGCGTTAAATTGGCTCAACGGGAACTGCGTAGAATTAATCCCCGGATGCACGTTACAGACAAAAAAACATTCCATCGAATCTATGAAAAGTTTCAACAAACATCTAGCCTAGCGAGAAAGAAAAGAACAATGGAAAGAGACGAAAATAGTGATTTAAATATACTAATAAAAGTTGAAGAAAATCCAAACATTTCTATAAGAACAGTATCGAAAAGTTTAAAGGAAGAGCTTGATGATTTAAAAAATACCTCTTATGGAAGGGTTCAAAACACTCTTAAAAAATGTGGATATAAAGCTTTCAGAATTAGGCTGTAACAAAATTAACGCAGAGACAGTGAGAAAAAAGGGTTGAATTTTGCCAAACTGTGTTGGAAAAAATTTATTTAAATCCTAGTTATTTCGGAAATGTATTTTGGACCGACGAGTCATCATTTTCAACTAGTGGCATGATAAACAGAAAAAATAGCAGACAATGGGCCACAGTAAATCCCCACTGCTACAGGGAATTTAAATTTCAAGGTCGTCAAACTATCAATGTGTGGTGTGCTATTTTAAATAACAAAATAATAGGTCCCCATTTCTTTAACGGTACTTTAAATGGAGAAGGTTATTTGAATTTTCTCCAACACGAGCTAAAGGACTACTTTGATGAGCTTCCGTTGGAACAAGAGCGAAACATCGTCTTCCAACAAGATGGCGCTCCACCTCACAATGTAGTAGCTGTTACAAACTACCTTAATCGAAGGTTCAATGAATGGATTGGACGGGCTGCACCAATACAATGGCCACCTAACAGCCCTGACTTGACGCCGATGGATGCATTTTTATAGGGAACGCTAAAGGATCGAGTGAATGCAAATACAATTAAAAGCACTGAACATTTAAAAGAACTTATTAGAACAGAAATTCAAATTCTGAATGAAGATTATTCCCAATCTATCACCGCCGCATTACGAAGGTTACGAAAAACGTATATCAAATGTATTCAAGAAAACGGTGGCCCAGTTGAGCAATTTAATTTGTAATTACCACAAGTTCCTCTTTATTGTTGAGATTTTAATTTTAAAAATTATATTCTAAATTTTGTATTTCATATACTTTTAGTAGTATATTTAAATCACTACTTTCATCTCTTTCCATTGTTCTCTTCTTTCTCGCTAGGCTAGATGTTTGTTGAAACTTTTCATAGATTCGAAGGAATGTTTTTTTTGTCTGGAACGTGCATCCGGGGATTAATTCTACGCAGTTCCCGTTGAGCCAATTTAACGCTATTGTTTGCTTTAATAAATGTTTGCAAAATTACTTGTTTTCCCCTTTCTGAATAAGGCATATTTATCAAAAAAATGTAATATTTACTATCGGTAACTGTCACTAATAAACATAGTTTTTGTTGCTCCGTGACCGCATAATTCACAGCCACCTAAGAACTTTACTGAAATCTAGAATATTTGTTTTTGAATGTAGCCGCTTAGTTAAAATGCGATTATTTCGAAAACTTTTACATTTAGGTATAGGACATGTTATAAGAAAAATATTCAGAAGTTTTAGGAGATTCTACAAAGCTAACAATATATAGGGCTTTCCATTTAAAGAAAAAATATTTTAACCTGTGACACATTTCTGCAATACCCTGTATATTCATATATTATTCTGAAAATAGCTTACATTATTCTGTACAACTTTTATATTTAACATTTTTATCCAATGCAAGAAACAAAAAAGTTAAGAGGGGGGGACATTATAAATGATCACCGTGTACATTGCGAATGATTCGAAATAAAGTAATTTATTATTATTATTAATCACAATTAACCGAGGTTACATGTTTCACTCTTCTACTTTTGTCTGACTTTTCATTCCCTGATATATCTACTAATTTATTTGAGATTTAAAAATGATTACAGACAATTATCTCTTTGGAAATTTGCCAACGTTTACAATCTCTTTCAAAATGTAACAAAAATCAAATAAATAGTATTACTACAATAAAATTTCCTTACCTGAGATAAGTAAATAAAAGCATTACTAAAATATTCACTACTAGTGTTTGGTAGTTTAAGGTTTTCCGAGATCAATATAGCCATCTCTCCATTACCACCTGGATGGTGTTGTCTAGCATCCATGAATTTACCGGTTATCTCCAGATCAGCTGAATCGTTGGTTGCCGTGTACCAAGTACTTTCAAATGGTAGCGATTGGTAACCGAATTCAGAGCAGAAACGAGGTATGGGGTAATTGTTAGAATCCCAAGGGTCAAGGATGTAGTTGTAGAAGTGCACTAAAAAAAATATATATAATACACTTTAAGATTGTAGTAGTTGCATTCCAATATTACTATATAAATCGAAAAAAAATATTCCGAGATCACCATTTTTTTTAATGCATAAATATGCTCAATTGCATTCAAAAAATACGATATGCGAAATATGACGCATTAAATGTCATTAATTAATTTATTTCTAATTATTAAGGTTTCACGCGCCGGCAAATAATTTCAAACAAGTTTAAAGCGCGGGGAGCAGCGTGACGTCACTTGTCACGAAATCGGGATGATTTACATTGACGATTAAACGAATAACGTTAATTTCATGGTTTGAAAAACCTTATAACGCAGTTATCTTAGTTAGGGATCTGAAATTTTTGTTGTGGTTTATCGGCCTTTCTCAGAATATGCAGAACAGTGATGCTGGGTAGGCACTAAGCTCATACCTCATCACCTCCTCTAGATGTAGTTATCCTGTCTTAATGAAATGAATGAATGAAAGTGAACTACTAGCTACGCATAAAAATAGGATTGCTATAGCAATTTGCCGATTTTGAAGGTTACCGGTGGCCATTTTGCCAGATTTTAGTAGACTTGTTTTCTGATGATCAGTGGTAGACACAAAAACACAGACCCTTTGTTGGAGTTTATTTTAGGTTATCGGTTTTCTTTGAATAAATTGATCTGACTAGAGGTATAACAGTATAATATTTTATTTTAGAATAATGTTTTTTGTGACAAAGCAAATATCATGAATTACTGATCGAATTGTGAATATATAAATAAATAAATAAATTTACCTGAACAGATCACTGCATAGTAAAAAATATTTCTTAATATTTTCTCGATTCCCGCTTGGCATAGGAGATAAACGTAATTTTACTAAACTCCGTTAAATATTAAGCTTCGACTTAATCATTAAAAAAACTACTAGTTTTCCATGGCATAAGAAATGAAAATTCTGTCATCCTCATGGAAAATCTCTATATAAATAAAATGCACTTACCATCTCCCCAAAGCTGATTACCAGGACTCTCACCAATCCATCCGTCTGCTTCAGTTTTTTTACCATTTGTCGGACTCGAACTGATGAACACTGCTTGATTGTGAGTAATTCTTAATAATTCTTTGCGAATGGTGTTGATGTAAAGTTCCACGTAGTCGCTTTTGTATTGGTCAAAGTTGTCTTTAGTACCGTACCTAGAAAAACCACAATTCTTAACGCCACATAGACTGTTGCCTGTTCATTTTAATTTTGTAAACTTCCTGACTTTCCCAGATTGCCTGGCCATGTATAATGTTTTCTCTTACTATTAATACAAATTTTGATGAAACATTTAGGAAAAAAGTTCGGTTGGCGAACCTCGTAACTTTCTTTTAGTTTTCTGGGGCAAAACAATAGAAAGAAAATATCTTTCTATTACCGTGGCAACTCTCTGTGGGTATTTCTTATGGACTTTGGGGCTTAATTCGGATATAGAAAGTTACGTACTGACATGAGTCGATCATTCTTGAAGGTTTTATTTTTGTACTTTAAATTTTTGGTTGTGGATGTCAATTTCTATCTTTCACGCGGTATATATTGCAATAGTCGTATTTCGTCGTTTAATGTTGTTTCTTTTTGGAAATACCTATGTATACTGTGTAAATTAAATATTATGGATCCCCTAGTATTGCACTTGTGTGCATGAGGCAAAAGATGAAGAGCGAGGAGAACTTCTAAGATTGTAGGGAAGAAGTTTACGCGATGAAAGCATTGTTTTTAAATTGCCTGATGAATGAATGAATAAATTTAGAAAACGTTATCGCTTAAGCAAGGATTTATTATGGAATCTTATGGAGGAAATTACGCCTGACATGCACATGGGACTGAAAACTAGTAAAATATCTGTTTTGTGCAGAGTTACGGCCTCATTAGATTTTTTGCTGAAGAATCATATCAAAGAAGTGTCGGTAATGAAACTGCTATGGCTCAGCAAAGTTTCAGCAATGTACTCTCCGAGGTTTGCATACCCATTGAGGCTATTGCTCATCGATGGGTTAAATTTCCAACAATGGGAGATGAAAAGGATACCAAAAAAATGTATTTCACGGCAGTTCGGTTTTCATGGGTGCATTGGCCGTATCGATGGTACTCATATTGCAATTGCAGAATCTTTAGAAGATGAGCATCTTTATGTTTATTACGTCAAGCAAGAGTAAAATTTGTTTAAAGCCTGGAATAAACGATGATGTATGTATATTTCCTACTGGCTGGAAAACTGCGCGAGTCCAGTCCATACCCAAAAAAGGCAAGAAGACCTTGCCAAACAGCTATCGTCCAGTCGAATTGCTTTCGGTTATATCAAAGGTTATGGAGAAGGCTATCAACGAAAAATTATTAAAGTACCTGGAAGGCTTTATTAGTGACGGCCAGTATGGATTCCGTCCGTCAAGCTTTCTTAAAAACCATTCTCTGCGAGTGGTGATGGACGGATTTCTTTCAGACACATTTAACATCAACGCCGGAGTCCCTCAAGGTTATACATTGTCGCCCACCCTCTTTTTAATATACATTAACGATCTTTTGGAAAAAACTAAAAATCGTATATATAGCTTCGCTGATGACAGCACCCTTGTTTCATCTTTTACTTTGGATGCTCGGACATCGGCTGCCATATAGGCAGAAAGAGGTCTCACATCTCAACAAAGACCTAGAAGAAATTCTGCCTTGGGGTGACAGTAACCAAGTAGAATTTAACGCTAAAAAACCCAGGCCGCAGTTTTTAAAAAAGTTAATGTTGATGAACCGGATATAGTCATGGCGGGACACTCGACTCCCTTGATCACGTTGCGGCCATTGCTAAGGCAGCCTCGCAGAAGCTTGGAATACTTTTCAGAACTAAGAACCTCTATACACCCCAACACCTTTTGATGCTCTAAAGAGCCCAAATTCGACCATCGCTTGAGTACTGTTCGCATATGTGAGGCTCTGCTCCTAAACATACCCTAAGATTGCTAGACTCCATTCAAAGAAGAGTCATTCGCTTGATCGGTGACCATGATCTGACAAACAACCTGAAAAGCCTTAGGCAGGTTGGCGACTTGAGTCTATTTTACAAATATTTTAATGGAAGTGCTCAACTGAGGTTTTCCGCTTGATTCTACCCAGAACAGTGCATGGTAGAAATGCACGACGAGCCACTGCAGACCACCCGTACGTGGTTCAGCTTAGTATCCCTCGAACGACACTGTTTAAACATTCTTTCATCTAGAGAATGTCATCACCCTGGAAGGACCTTCCTGAGGCCGTGCTCCCCAACGAGTATAATCCCCAAAGATTCAAGACCACCCACGCACACGCATCGCTCGCAGAGCGCCATAAAGGATTAATCCTGCAGTTGTTATTTAGTTGCCTTATCATAAAAAAAAAATGAAAAATTGTATGGTAGTGCAATACTATGTGACAAGCGTATTGATCTAAATAGAAGAAGTATAAAGAAGAAAGGAAAGCAGTGATAGAAAAGTTTAGTACTTACCAATTATCAACTAACACTCCCTCGTTTTCGTTGTTTCCAGAATAGACAACTATACTTGGATGGGAATGTATTCTCTTAACGTTGTGATTGACTTCAGCCAAAACGTTGTCCAAATATTCCTGGTGGGATGGATAGAGGGAACACGCGAACATGAAGTCTTGCCAGATCATGATACCTAATTCGTCTGCTACTTCATAGAAGTAATCGGATTCATATACACCTAGAAAAAATACAATTTCTTATATATGATTTGAAAGTCATTGATTGTGTCGACGTTTTCCTTGATAAAAATCCATGATAAAATTACAATTCTATTAAAAATAAGGAGAAACAACGTTTCTGTAAATTTTCACTTATTTTTTATTTTTAAATTCGTTCTTCACAGCTCCTACAACTAAAATTTTCAATAAACTAATAAATTTAACTTTAAAATATACAAATTTTAGACCAAAATACAGGGTGTTTCAGAAGTACGGCACGTAACTGAAGGGGTGGTTCCTGATGATATTCTAAGAGAAAAAGTTCATATCAACACCGGACTTGCCCGTTTTTAATATACAGGGTGTTAAAGTTTAAAAAAAAATCGGTTTTTTAAAATTATTTTAAATATCCTTTTTCCGATTTTATTGAAATTTGGTATCGTCATTAATGTTTTCGCATCTTGCTTCGTTTTCGAGAGAAAAAATAAAAAACACTTTATTGCATGTACAAAAAAAATACTTATGTATTTCAAAGTTAATTAAAATAAGAGCTAAATTAAGTTTTAATATCTAATTTGCCTGTTTTGTCAATAACAAGGCAAAAATGAATAACTCTACTAACGCTGAAATGACTCAGATGCATTTCAGTTATGGCCTAACAAATGGAAACGCTGAAGAAGCTCGGCGAATTTATCGGGAACGTTATCCAAACAGAGTATACCCATAACATATTCAACGTGTGTAAATTCTGCTTCCCCGTGATTTTCAGTCAAGGTTTGATTCCAGTAGGTGGTTGCTGCATACAGTAGCACATAACAAAAATTTTTTACTTACAATTATTTACTGATGAGGCCTCTTTTTCAAGAGAAGTCAGTAGAAATATTCATCAGCTAGGCGACTGTCGAAATAGAGGCAGAAATTGGATCTACAGCGAATTGCCTCAATCTGGCAAGCTATACAAATCAGTTTTTGATATTTTTTTACTCTTACTTATCATGGATAGGTTCCGTTTATCCATAACAATATTTTCATTAGAGTGTTATATTGAATATTCCACTCACGTATAAAAAATCCCATAAGGACAGTGGTATTTTCGAAAACTTACAGCGGATATACAAAATCGAAAACACCAAAACGAAAATACCACTTGTCAGTGTCACTTTGTTGACAAATTTCTATTTATTATTTCAAAGTTGACAAAATGAATGTTTTTGGATTCGTGAAATATTCCTTTAAATACCATGCGTGCTTTAAAACTAACCGGATACTTTTTCACTTATACGTGTTTTCTTAACAAATTTTACTCGTCCTTCGGACTCGTGAAATTAAAGAAAACACGCATTCGTAAAAAATTATCGGTAATTTTAAAGCACTCGTGGTATTACACCCGAAAATAATGTCGAATCTTCAAGTGTATAACGATATAGTATTTATGTCATATAACAAACACATGACTTTTCATAACGAACATTTTTGGGCGGATCCTCATAAAAACTATACTTTTTACCACCTCGATTGAATGGAAACTCTTATACGCAGTTCCTATCTGAAGAACTTTACGTTCTGTTAGAAGACGTACCTGTACAAATAAGAGCTAATATGTGGTTCATGCACGACGGCGCCCCAGCTCATTTTAGCTTAGTTACTCGTCAATACCTCGACAACACATTTTCCAACTGTTGGATTGGACGCGCAGGTCCCCAATGTTGGCCAGCTCGCAGTCCCGACTTGAATCCTCTAGACTATTATTTATGGATTTTATGGAAGTAGTCCATCTCACAGTGGAGTAATATTTTATTTATGGAATAAAACACAAAGTCTGCTCCACTAATTTAATAAATAAGTTCATATTTTATTTATTTTTATTTATTTTTTTATTTATTTATTTATTTATTTAACAATGATGATTACAATCAAATATTAGATTATTAAATTTAAATTAAATTAAATTTTCAATTTCACTTTACAAGATGTATACAAATAAAATTTAAATTTATTATATTATAATGTAGTGCATGCACTATGGACTTAAGTCTGTGTGTGCATGCTCCTACTATAACAACCAACCAACCAACAAATCACAAATCCAATATAATTATTATTACAAAATCCAAATTACAAAATTATTACAGAGTCCCTATAAGTACTAACCATTTATTTGATTACAAAGTAAATTTAATTCCAGATTAACTTATTCTAACTTATAAAAACTTAACAATGGTCTTAATTATTTGGGTGTTACTTGTTATCCATTTATTTAAGTCTTTTTTAATATACTGAAATTTTTTTCTTTTGAACTGCTCTGGCAATATGTTCAAGATTTTCGGAGCCACATAGGAAAATGATCTTTGAGTGGCATCAAACCGTGTATTAGGTATCAATAAATTACGATTAGCAATTGCTCTTGTCATTATGTCATGTCTTACGTAATTATGATAAATATTTCTAGTGAGAGCAAATCTTAGAACATTCTTTATATATAATTGAGTAATCGTAAATACACCACACTGATAAAATAAAAGTTCAGAGGAAAAACGTCTTGGTTTGAAGAAAATTATCTTTAATATATATTTCTGCGCAATACCAACATTATCCAACACATTTTTATGTGCCGAACCCCAACAGATTATCCCGTAGTGAAGACAGGATTCTGCCAATGATTTATATACAGTAATTATAACCTCTTTACTTAAAATATTACGTAACTCATAGAACTTATAAACAAGCTTTCTTAATTTATTTTTCACATATTCTGCATGAGCATTCCATTTCAAAAACTGATCAAAACAAACACCCAAATATTTTATACTTTCCACTGATTCAATTATACCAGCACATGCACAATTCTGAGAAAGGTCACAAATATCAAAATGAACTCTAATTACATTGTTGTTAGGTAGACCAGTTTTATTCATTGAAAAGCACATAAAATTAGTTTTGTTTACATTTAGCGTTAAAAAGTTATAATCCATCCAAATCTTTACATAGTAAGCCGCCCTCTCAGCCTTCTCAAAGACATCCTGCCACGATGATCCCTTAAGTAGCAGAACTGTATCATCAGCGAAACATACAGTTTTAACATTTGGTATTGCATTTGCTAAGCTATTAATATATATAGAAAATAAAATCGGACCAAGCACTGTACCCTGCGGAACACCACACTCTACCCCACCAAAGGAACTACACACTGAACCAACTCTTACTTTCTGAGTTCTATTATTTAGATAAGACTGAATCAGTTGAAGAACCTTCCCCCTGATCCCAATCATTTCCAATTTGTGTAATAGAATATGATGATCCACAGTGTCGAAGGCCTTTGAGAGGTCAAAAAGCCCATACATGTTTCAAAGGCATAAACCTTCATCTTCAGTTGGTTATTATTAAGATGTTATTAATTTATGAAGAGACCAATGACATTGTTAAATTTTTAAACTAATGTTGCATGCAAGCATTTGGTACGACTCCACCATGATGGTCGTATCCTATTTCAATTTCCCAGTCAAATTTGGGTTTTTTAATAAGTTTAAAATGAAACTAAAATTAATTTAAACTTATATTTATTTACAAATATTTTACTTTTATTAGTCAAAATGTATTAGTTATTTAATTAACGTTACATGTTTTCTTAAAAAAAAATTTTCTGCAACATTAGTTTAAAAATTTAACAATGTCATTGGTCTCTTCATAAATTAATAACATCTTAATAATAACCCACTGAAGATGAAGGTTTATGCCTTTGAAACATGTATGGGCTTTTAATATGAACTTATTTATTAAATTAGTGGAGCAGACTTTGTGTTTTATTCCATAAAAATTATTTATGGGGTCAACTAAAGTCTCTTGTATACATTGTATACAAGACGCCTGTACTAGGTAAAAAGGACTTAAGAAGTCGAATTATTGAAAGTCGCAAAGCGATACGAAATAATGCAGACATTTTTGAACGTGTAAGAGAATCAATGGCGAGACGATTGCAATCATGCGTTTTATCAGGTGGCCATTATGAAACACTCCGCACACATGTTCATATGAACTTTTTCTCTTAAAATATCATAAGGAATCACCCCCTTAAGTTACGTACCGTACTTCTGAAACTCCCTGTATAGTATCAAAAATTCTTATGACTTGGTCAGTAAAATTAATAAATTAGCTGTAAGGTTTTCGTTTATTTTAATTATGATTGTTTTGATTTTGAGTGTTAGATTAGTACGTAATCGATGGTAATCGACAGATTTTGACAAGTAGGGAAAATTATAAAAAAAATTGTTATACAGACGTTTTATCACCAAACAGTAACCCTCCCAGATAACGCAAAATTAATATCTTTCAATGACCAAAATCTCTTACCAAGCATTCCTCCTAAGGATACGACCATATTAGTTTCTAAATTAGCGAATTAACAAGTGATAAATTCACTCCTACAATAAAATGCCCATTTGACATTTGCATGTTTATCAATTTGACATCGATAAAAAAGGTGCATCCTTTTTTATCGCGATAAAACCCTCTCCAGCTAAAAATTAAATGGCAAAAACCTCTCCAGCTCAAAATCGAGTAGCTTTTCTTTTTCATTGCTCGGCAACCTGACATATTCTTACAAATTAATTTGATGCTGTCAAACATTTTTTAGTGAAGTATTATTTTTTTTTCGTGAATTTCTCTAATAGAATATAGAATAGATGGAAGAAAAAAAGAAATAGAGAATCATTTCGTTTATTCTTGTTAAATTTCTAAGCAATCTAGTTTTCGTAAAAAATAAAAGCTTATCCGTGGTTTTACGTATGATAAAATACTTTATACATACCTCCTCCCCACACACGCAACATGTTCATGTTTACATCTTTGGCGCTTTGCAAAAGGTGTCTAATAGTCTCGCGGTCTTGTCCCAATTCTGGCAGGACATTTACTGGAATTTCATTGGAGCCCTTGGCGAAGATTGGTTCACCGTTTACTTTGAAGTAAAAAGTGGCTCCACCACCAGCTAAAAAAAAAGTTTTAAGATAAGGAAACAAAACTATCCTATTTTGTTTCGTTATGTATACGAGTAATGTTCTTGAGATATTTGTGTTTACATGTTTCTGTGAGACCCTTTAAATTATTATGAAAATGTAGTTAAACATTTATTATGCATTTACTTATATTATTGTTAATAAACCCGTCTTTTTTCTTAGAAAACGAATTTTCTGGTCTTAGTAATTTCAAAAACAAATTAATTGCGCACAATTCACCGTGTACATTTCAAAATTCCTTACTGTTCTACTTTACATGATGCTGGTTAGCATATTTTTCTTGATGTCAATGTAAATTTACCGAAATATACTCACATTCAAAAGTCTTGCATCCTCTAATTATTTGGAATATTATGAAATCTTGTAAAACGTTGTCTAGGGACACACTCGTGTTTTCACGACACCCTATATATGTATATATTTGTATTTTTGTAAATATTAAATTTGTAAGTTGTAAATTGTAACAGCAGAAATTAACCGAGGTACCCTTCGTGAATCACAATACAGATGTGCGTTTCCTTTCAGTAGAGTTTTAAAAAAGAGCGATGTTTTTTTTTCCCGGGCCAATAAAACTTTATTTGTACCATACAATAAAACGACCATTCCTTCTTGAAAACACGAACCATGGGGAACACCGCGCCTTCAATCTCTTCAGCACTCAGCACTACTCTCATAGGGATACCCCGGTTAACCTTTTTTTATACATTGAAATTACGATACTGGGTATCCACGATATTCGGCTCTGCCAAAATATACATTTGCTTTACACAAAATCTTAATAGGCGGACCAACGCCAAAGTGGTGAGCCCGACGTGATCTTTTATGTGTAAGCGAGTGTATTTCTTGTAGCAGTGTTGTGTACGTTCATAAGCATGCCGAATAACGTCGCCCATGCTGACGCGCAAACCGCTCACTGTGCTACAGCGTGGGTCGCGTCCCCGCTCACGGATTTCAACCCGTCTGATCCCGAGATTTGGTTCATTATGATAGAGTTGTGGTTATAAGGCCCCAGCACCAGCATATCCCGCTCCAGTACTGCGTACTCTGTTACAGCACCTGCTTATTCTGCTCGATCACTGGCATATCCTGCTTCAGCACCTGCACATTCTGCTCCAGCACCTGCTTATTCTGCTCCAGCACTGGCATATCCTGCTCCAGCATCGGCCTATTCTGCTCCAGCACTGGCATATCCTGATCCAGCACATGATTATTCTGCTCCAGTACCGGTATATCCTGCTCCAGCAACAGCATAACCTGCTCGAGTACTTGCTTATTCTGCTCCAGCACTGGTATATCCTGCTCCAGCATCTGCATATCCTGCTCCAGCACCAGCGCCTTCGTATTTAGCTCCTAGTTACTCTGCACCAGCACCAAGCTACAGCGCACCAGCGTATTCAGCTCCTGCTTCAGCTTACTCAGCTCCGGCACCTAGTCTCCCCAACCATAGACCTACCAGCTCCATATGCGTTAAACCAAATGCTGATGTATATCCCGAAGCAGACGATCAATTCCGGACTACCAGATCAGGGAGAGCAGTCAGATTTCCCGATCGCTTTCAGACCGGTTTTTCCTAAGCTTTATCACTGGCAGGGGGGGTGCTGTGGGGACAGACTCGTGTTTTCACGACACCCTGTATATGTATATATTTGTATTTTTGTAAATATTAAATTTGTAAGTTGTAAATTGTAACAGCAGCAATCAACAGAGGTACCCTTCGTGAATCACAAAACAGATGTGCGTTTCCCTTCAGTCCAGTTTTCTAAAAGAACGATGGTTTCTTTTCTCGGGCCAATAAAACTTTACTTGTACCATGCAATAAAACGACCATTCTTTTTTGAAAACACAAGCTATGGGGAACACACATCTGGTTTAATAGTTTCTCTGACTGGCCATCGGTTAAGAAAGAACGGTTGATACCTAGCGATTGTTAGAGCTAGTCGACCTGCGCCTTCAATCTCTTCAGCACTCGGCACTACTCTCATAGGGATACCCCGGTTAACTTTTTTTTATACATTAAAATTACGATACTGGGTATCCACGGTGTTCGGCCAAAATATACATTTGCTTTACACTTAATAGGCGTACCAACGCCAAAATTGAAACTTCACTTATAAACATTAATCAATAGTTTAGGCAAAAATCAGAAATAGATTTTATTAAAATGAAATAATTTGCACAGGAGGCTATGAAAATTTTGCTTGCGGCAATTAAAGGTTTATAAAATAATAGAACAGTAAGCCGCAAAACCCATCTTTTTATCCTTTGTAATAAGGAAGCCAGTATATGAAAACACCCAGTACAATTAAAAAATAAAAATTGAGATACAAAAAAAATATTAAATTCTACAGAAAAACAAAAATTACCAGTAGTTACAACAAATTAATATTCAGTATTTGAGCCTCTCTACTTCTTAGTACCTATGCAGCACAATAATAAAATTATTGATGGTTTCCTGGGGATATTCCGCTATTCTTCACTAGCAACAAAAGGTTCTTGTGGAAAGTGGATTAATCATTCCGGTTAAATCGCTCTGGATAGATATTGTTCGATGGAATTCATGTCAGGCGAGTTCGGCGGCCAGTCTAGTTCAGTGATGTACAACGTAGAGTGAAATGCTGGTAAGAAACATCTTTTCTTAAGATTACCTGGCCCATAGGCTCTTTTAGAACAGTGGCGGCTTTTCAGGGCCGGCAGTACCGACTCTGTGCCAAACAGACGTCAGAGACAGTATTATATGATCTATCAATTTTATCTTTAAAGCTTCAAGATTGGCAAGATAATCACCATTCTTTATTATTTTGTATCCAAGTTTAAACTAGAGCGTCGGCAAATTTGTGTTTGGCGCTAAATTTAAAGTGAGGTTAATGTTAAGGCATATTATACTCATTATTGACCGGAAACATTTTGTATTGATCTGTTGTTTTGGAAGTTTTTTGTGATTATTCTTGAAAGAAAAGGAGTGAATTAATAAAAAATTTGTTGAAAAAAAACCCGTTTGGTTTCGTTTCTTTAAGATTAAGACTTCGGGTAAGTGCTTTAAAATTTGAATACAATATCTTGTTTAGACACTCCGAAAAACTTGAGGGCACGCAATGTCATGGAAAACCAAGCTGAAACTGAGGTTCTTATTCAATATATTTACAATTTCAAATATGGATTTTTGTCATTTGATGAACAAACTAAGATAAAAAAAAACGATGGTCGTCCGACCCCTAAAATGTTCAATTTAATTAACACGAGGGGAGAAATAGGTAATTTTCAGAAAATTGGTATCAAAAATATGCATGACTGACGGGGAAGTGAAACCAAAATTAAACCGGTTCTGTTGGTTATGCATTTTATTTCCAAATTAAAAAGATACAAATCACAATCCGTGGTGCGAACTGTTTCGGGCTCTCCAAAAGTTTGATACTTTAGAGGAGCATACCTACAGTCAACTAAAACTTGATATATCCCTTATTTGTTGTATGTTTGGTGAAACTAAATCAAACCAAAAATATAGTTTTTAAGAAAGTTGCATATCATACAAACTTAAATTGTATACGGAAAAGAAAGTCATCGTCGTATTTTCATAAATTGTAGAGGGTGGCCCACATAAGAATCCGAACTGTTACGAGCTCTCCAAAAGTTTGATATTTCAAAGCAGCATACCTACAGTCAACTAAAACTTAATATATGTTTTATTTGTTGTATATTTGGTGAAACTAAATCAAACCAAAAATATAGTTTTTAAAAAAATTTGCATATCATACAAACTTAAATTGTGTACTGAAAAGAAAGTGATCGTCGTACTTTCATATATTGTCGAGGGGGCCCACGTAAGATGATGACCCTAAGATATTTCGGAAACTGCAAAAGATACCACGAAATTTTCGTAAGAAAAGTCGATTGTTTGTAAGCGAATTTGTAATTTATAAAAGAAAATATTAAAAAGAAAATCACATAACTATGTTTTTATTTTATATAGGTATAATCTACCGAAATGCTGACCCAGGTTGCCTACCCGCGAGCCGCCACTGTTTTAAATTCACAAATATCTGAGAAAATCACATGCACAGACAATCGTCACAATTGCAGGAGTCCTCGCTAAGCCCTAACTTGTCGTCGAAGCGGACTTCTCTGTCTTTCCTGCTACCAACGTGAATCGTTTCCTGCGCACACGCACCGCTCCCAGAGCGCCATAAAGGATTTATCCTGCAGTGCGGTGCCTTATCATAAAAAAAAAATAGTGCAATGTGGCCTAGCATCGCCGTCCATAAATATGAACTGCGTACGTAATTCATTCCTTAGGGTTACAATTATAGCAACAATGATATGTTAAAGCTAATATTAACTTGTCATTATCCCCGGCATATGAATAAGTGAAGTTCTGCTGTTAAACATTAGACCTCCCATACACACACCCATCATTTCCGTCCTATCGCAATAAGGAGCAATTTCGATGCTATTTTGAAGTCTATTTATGCCTACAAACTTTTACTCAGTAATCATCACTAACTAGGATTAAACGCTTTTATAAAAAAAATACGTTTCTATTCTGTCGAAAGCCAGATTTCATGTCTTCTGGTCCAATGCAAAACAGTAGGTCAGTAACGAAGTGTAAACAATAACATGCTTCCTCCTAAATCCCGTCTACGAACTGTAGCAGTCGAAATAGCACGGTAATCCATCCATTACGTCTTCTTAATGCGAGTACGGTTACTGACTGACTTCTACGAGCTGATTGGGCAATATAACCGATCTTCTCGAGGACGAATCCTACGTCTGCCTTGCACTTCACGGATCTTTTCATAGCTACTAATTGTCCTGCTAACAGTACTTTTAACAAAATTTAGCGTATTGACTATATCTGATGATGAGATAGCTCTTTTGGCCACAGGTTACAGAGCAATAATTCTAGTCCTGTGAAACTGGGATAACTGGTTTCATGGCATATTAAATGATTATAACACCAACTCGTATTAAGATATAATAACTAGCATAAGGTGCATTTTAATAAAATCGACATTTAAAGTCCAAAACGTTTTTTGTGTTGGAATTCTATCATGGCATTTAGTTGTAAAAAAGTTGCTCTTCTTATCAGTAAATATGGTTAATATATCGTTATATCCATATTTTATATTATTAGTAGATGCAAGACTTTTGAAAGTAAGTATACAGGAGAGATTAATTGTAAAATAATGAGAATACGAGTGCATTGAGAAATCTAAACAAATTAGTTTTTAATGATAAAAATAAAAGATTGATTTGTTTACGTCACAGATGCTCAACGCTAGCCGCCATGATGGTGTCATATGACATCACTATCCTAGTAGGATTAGTAAAGGTGGATTTATAAAACTATTCGTCACTGGTCCCGTCCACCTTGACGAATATTTAACTCGCTGACCTTGGTTGTTCGTCTCTCCTACTTCTAGCCAATGGGAAGAAGGAAAATTGTCACATAATACAAAACATACAAACAAATTTGCCATAGACCTACAATTAACCTAACTTTATCTCATATTTACGAGATGCCACGAGATGCTGCAACTCTCATTTGGTTATTTAAAAAATAATATTAAATATAGGTCACATTACCCTCTCTTTCAAAGAAAACTAAAATCCTAACCCAAAAATGGTTACTGCTTTTGCGGATTTGCAATGATGTGCAGTTCGTGTCTTATAAATATCCTTTGAACGGTGGCGAGGAGCGGGAACGCAGGCGAAAAGTTTTATAAATCCATATTAAAAAAAGTAGTTAGTTTAGGTTTGACTAGGTTATTGTGAACTTATAAAATATTTCTACATAAGAAATCTGCGATTTTGAAATTAGCGGACTCCTTATATAAATCTTCAAGGTATGTATTATCTGGATAGTCCAAATAGAAGAAAAATACAAACCATTCATAGTATTTTAAAATGTTAAAAACTGGAAAATGGTTTTCTCAGTAATTTAACTTTTAACCAAAAGATCTTGATCAAAAATGCAACTTACCAAGATCGTCCTCTACTAACTCAACGGTTCTAAAACCAATCTTTAGGTCTTTTGTGCTTTTACTGGAAGCGTTCAAATTTTCTAATTCAACAGTTAGATTGTACAAAGGCTGAGCACCGTATCCGTTGGGCCACCATAGTTTCACGTCGCTCTAAAAATATTTTTATATAAATATAAAATATTTAAAAGTTAATATTTTCGTTGAAATTTAGTGACCACAACTAATTTTAATGTTAGAGCGTTGGTTTACATCCAACTAACGCTCTAACAGTAAAAGTTAATATATTGTTGTCTGTTTGCGACCGCCTCTATAAAGTGACCACCTGCGTTAAACGACCGGTTATGAATTTCCCATATTTAAAAATGGGAATCCCATTATTTTATACTCCTCTTCACCGATTAATCTGTTAAACGACCGCGAGCACTCATCATCGGAACTTTTAGTATACATGAATGCCAAAAACAGTAGTTTTGCTTTGAACAGTTTTTGTGTGTTTTGGGACTAACGTGAATACTTGAAGGTGGCGAGAAAAAGCAAATGTCTTTCTTTAATGAACAAATTAAAACAATCCAGGAAAGTGAAAAAACTGGTTTAAGAACCAGGAAGTTGGCTGAAAACTTTAAGGTGAGTTAGACCCAAGTGACTATGTTGCAGCAGAAGCTAGAAATTTGTTTCAAGAAGGTGGTAACGGTGAATAAAAATGAAAACTTCCCAAAACCGAAGGACTGGCAGTGGACCAAGTTGTTTTTAACTGGTTTTGTAAGGCGCGAAACAAGCACTTACCAATATCCGGGACCATAGTTCAAGCAAAAGCCCTCGAATCTGCTTAATGTCTAGGACAAGATAACTTCAAGGCATCAAATGGATGGTTAGAAAAATTCCGTCGTCGGAACGATATTACCTTTAAGAACATATGTGGCGAATCAGTCGATATCAATATCGAAGACGTAACTGCTTGGAAAGAAAGGCTATTGACCGTTTAAAAGGATTATGCCCCAAGGGGCATATTTAATGCAGATGAGACAGGTCTCTACTATCGTGCATTCCCAACAAAAACATATGCATTGAAAGATGACAAGTGAACTGGAAAGAAAAACAGCAAAACAACGATTTACAATTCTGTTCTGTGCAAATATGGAAGGTGAGAAGGAAGAAACACTTATAACAGGCAAAAGCAAAAATCCTCGACGTTTTAAGGGCGCACATATCGATGAGTTACCTCTTCAATGGGTCTCGAACATAAAGCGTGGATGACACCAACGCATTTCTAATAGTCAAGGAATATTAAAATATAAATATATATAAGTATATGTACAGAGTGGGAAAAAAGTCGCACATAATGCCTGTAACTTTTGAATTACCTCGTATACGAAAAAGTGGCCTTTATGAAAGTTGTTCAGTAAATTATTCCCCACATTTCTACCTGCATGAATTTTTTCTGCCATCCTGGTTTGGTTGCCATAGAGACTAACTTTTTTTTTAAATGGACCCTGTATATGATGGCATATTTGAATTCTACTGGAAAAACTCTGAATTTTTTGTAGTATTTTTTGACAGCGATCTAAGATGTGTCAATTTTGAGTCCCTGTTTAATTTTCTGTTGTCTCTAATTTGTTTACACTATGGTTCGTCTAAATGAGAAACAACGAGTTGAAATTTTAATAATGAGAGGTTATGGAAATATGAAGAGATCGCAAGATCAGGTTTGTCAACTTTTCAATTAATTATATCCAAATAGGCCTCCAATAAATTAGCCAACGATGTGTTGAGTGGTAAAGAAATTTTGAGAAACAGCCAGTGTTAGGGAAGCCGCTAGATCAGGTCGACCTAAAACAGCAACCGGTGGAGACAAAGCTTTGGATATCATGCTCTCAATACATGAAAATCAAACACAATCATCCAGGTCAATGGCAATGGATTTTAATGTATCTCATTAGTCAGTGAAAAATTTGTTTAAGCAAGAGAAGTTGCATCACTATAAGATAAAGTTGGTGCACGAGTTAAACGAGTACGATTTTGATAGAAGAGCTGATGATGGAAAGATGCAATAACGATAATAACTTCGCAACAAATATCATTTTCTCGGATGAAACTACTTTCCATTTAAATGGCATTGTTAATAGACACAATTATCGTTATTGGCCTGCTGAGAATACTCACTGGTTCCAGGAAGGTCATACTCAGAGGCCTGAAACAGTTAATGTTTGGGCGCGCATAGTTCGTAGATATATTGTGGGACCTTTTTTCATAGATGGTAATTTGAAGGGCAAAAAATATCCGGACCTCCTCAGGAATCACATAATTCCTTCTTGCAGAATGGTTTTACCGAGTGTAAATAATGGTATAAACGAACAGGTATGGTTCCAGCAAGATGGAGCACCTGCGCATTATGCGGCAAATGTTAGACAATACATAAGCGAACAATTTCCAGGACGTTGGATAGGCAGCAGAGGTGCTATTGACTGACAACGCGATCCCCGGACTTAACCGTCTACGTTAACCGCCCAAATGACTCAGAATCTTTAAAAGTCAGAATTAGTGATGAAATTCGGGCCATTCCAGAGGACTTCCTTTTAAACGTTGTAGACGGGTTCAGGGATCGACTGGCGCTCTGCTTAGCAGAAAATGGTGGTAATCTTGAACACCTGATCCACTGAAAAGGTTTACTTGCTTATTATTCCGATGTTAAGTTGTTCAATTTTCTAGGCTATTTATTTTGTTACTAAAAAGTTTGTTACAATTTTAAATAAATAGAAATTTGAAATACAAAAAATTGAGAGTTTTTCCAGTAGAAATATAACTAGTGCATGAAATATTTCCGGAAATTTTTGAAAATTTTGTCTGAAACCATTTTTTTAACAAAAGCATACTATAACCTGTTCTGTCTCATAAGATTCAAAAATAATTTTTTCTGTGTGTTCAATGCATTTCCGCCATTCTTCTTTGCCCGCTTGGCTAAGCGCCTCCTCCCATAACTTTATAACGCTAGGCTTACCGATATTTTTACAGGCATGTTTGTCATAATAGTTCTTGCTAATACCCCATACCAATTCAATTGCGTTGTAATGACAATGGTAGGGCGGCAATCTCAAAACTTGATGTCCATATTTGAGGGCTAATTCGTCAACAACATACTTTTTTTTAAATGACTGCTCTTTACACTTGCTTAAAAGTTCACTTTTTAAATATAAATTTTCATGGTTTATGTTTTTCTTTGACAACCACTCTTTTATTTCTTCCTTTTTCCAGCTGCTTGTAGGGAATTTCTCTTCGAGTCTCGTATGGTAAGAGGCATTGTCTAAAACAATTAAGGAAGGTTTTCCTAAACTTTTTAAAAAAATTTTCAAAAATTTCAGCATCCATATTGCCGTGATAATCATCAGTTTTTTTTGTTGATGAAACCTTCTTCATTACCAGCATGTAATATAATATACCTTTTTCCATTACTTGCACGGGTACTTGAATAACAATGCTTTGAGTCATCCTGCCAAGACGTTTTTGTTGAAGTTCCGTTTGCAAATACCCATGTTTCGTCAAGAAAAACAACTTGTCTTGACAATTCCGATTTTTTGTTGTTTAAATAATCCCTTAAAAATTGCCATCTTTTCGAAACAACATTGGACAGCTCGCAAAGCAGTTTTCTGTTGTTCGTTTTTTTATATTTGAAACCCATATGTTTTAAGATGATGGACAAACTGTTAGTTCCAATATCGCAAAGTTTTTTCTGTTTTATCTTTTCAAGAATAGCTTTGAGGGTAACATATTCCTTGGCTTTATACATTTCATAAACAATATTCCTAATAGAGAGTTTTATCCCTTGGGATAAATCCAAGGTTTTTGAATGTAGTCGAACCCTTTTATATGGTCTGTCCAAATCCTCTTCACTCTTTTTTCGAAGTCTTCTTAAGGTCTTCTCTGAAATGCCGCAAGCATCAGACGTTCGTTTTTGCACTGCCAAAACAGACTCTAACGGGCCCGAGTTATCTTTTTCTAAAGTAAAATAACGTTCCACTTGTAATACCAAACGGCGTTCACCTGGAGATAAATGCCTTCTAGGCGATGTGCCACCTTGCTGAACATTTTCCATAACTTTGCTTAATAACTGATTTTAATTCACACACAATGAGAAACAAACTAAAAGTGAAAAGCACAACTACTTATTTAAAATAAAGTAGAACATACCATCCCGCACTTCAGCAAACTTTAATTATTTCTTGGAAAATAGTAATTATTATGAAGATTTAATTATAATAATCCCAAAATAATGTCATTATCGGAAAAGTATATACCTGACAAAATCTTTAACATATTTAACCATCCCGCACTTGAGCAAATTTTAATTGGTTCTTGGAAAATAGCGATTATTATATAGATTTAACTATAATAATAGCAAAATAATTTAATTATCTATTTAATTATTATTTATGCTCAACGCGTAATTCTAAGATAATTTTGTTTCGAAACCCCTGATTTCGCCCAGTAATAGAATACAGTAAACCAGTGGGATGTTCGGTGTGATCAAGTATAGCGAAGGTGCGAAGATATTGTAACTTAACCGACTTACTGTTTTAAAAGCGATAACATCCCTTGGTGATTTAATCCGATATCGGACTTCTTAAAACGCACAGACTTTAGAAATATAACTAGTGCATGAAATATTTCCGGAAATTTTTGAAAGTTTTGTCTGAAATCAATTTTTTAACAAAAGCATGAGTGCATTTGCACCTGAAAAAATCCCGAACCCGCAGGGTGAGGGATTTTTTCTTTGGTGCAATGCACGAATGTTTTTTTTTTTTTTTTAAATTGGCTGAAGACCAAATTTTGAAAAATTTCCATTAGGAAATGTTTTAGGCACGTGTTATGTTTTGATCGGAAATTTCCCGAGTTGATAAAAGTTTACTACACTAAGTTTATGCTGATTTAAAATTTTGACAGGTCGACTGTTTTGATGTTTTGAAACTATAAATGTCAAAAATGACAATTATCCCCGGGATATTTCCAGATGTTGTAGCATTTTTAATTTTTAAATGCTAAATTATTAACAATTATTCATATTCCCAAAGTCCAGCGCATTCACCCTACAATAGTTTAATAGGTAGTACCAGTTATGGGCGTTGCAGATAATAAGTGACGGGTGGACGTTCGCGCAGTACCATGGTGAGGTACGATTTAGCTCCCCGCGGAATTGGTGTGGATTTCTTTGTCGAGCATCGGAGAATCACGTTCATTTTTAATGCTCGAAGTTTTTTTTGAGAGTTTTTTTGGCACCATGTAAAGGTACTTTCGGGAACACTTCCCATAATTTTAAGTGGATTTTTAGTATAAATGTCCAGATATTGTTTTTGCCGTGTTGTGAATCCGAAATGGTGGTAGTGCACCCTCAGTAAAGAGGTAAGATGTCCTAATGTTTGAGTTTTTAGAACTTTTTGGTTATTTTCGTTGTTACTTGCAGGGTTTCACGCTAGGTTTAATAACTAGGCGTTATTGTGCCTGTGGTTTTGGACCCATTTAGAATTGTTCATCTCAGGGACTAGTTCAATCCAGAAACTTAGTAAAGCTCCCTTCAGTTCCATCAATGGACTCCCATAGGTCTGCAATCAGCTGCGTTGCAAGACCCGGTTCCTAGACGGAGTCTTGTGGTAAGGCTACCAACACCGTTGCCGTCCAGAAGCTGTTGTTCCAGCCAAAGCATCAATGGACCTAAGGCCAGTTCTTTCCGTTATTATTTCTTAACGATTTTACAATACACCGTAACCATTTTACTTCACTTACTTAATCATTTTTTATAAGGGTGCATAAGCGGGATGTTGCCCGTGTCGACATCTCGAAGTAATCATTTTTCATTTAATAATCTAGCAATGTAAGCAAGTCTTCTGATCGTCCCTCATTACCTACGTTTTTTTTAATTTTTTTGGTAATATGATTGTATATAAATGTACATAAAAGGGATATATCTTTGGCCAAAGAATATACTAGGTACTTAGCGTCGAATTTTTTTTAGCTTCAATGCATAACTTTTAAGTTACTTTTACATCAGAATACGTTGCATTTTTAAATCTCAATTAATACAGAAATACTTAATAATCATACTTAAACCGCAATAGTCTCAGGATAATGATAATATTATGTTCGCCTTTTTTCTTGTACATAATTAACCCCCCTTAACGTCACTAATTTACTTACTACTAAAGACTGATTGAAAGCTATCCCAATGTTTAAGATTTATTTTAATTTTCACCACCTCACCTTATAGAGCTCATTTCCCAGTTTGAAGCTCTATCTACTCTATTAACAACAAAAAACTGGGTGGCGCCCTACAAAAAAGTGTAAGTATTCCTAACCCAGGACCAACACCGCTCTCCGGTGAAAAGCTGCCGTCAGCGAGTGCTACTTTTTGGAAAAGCTTCAAGTTTCCCCAATTTGTAGTCACAATGTAATTTTCAAAACGGATGCAATTTCCACTTATCAATTTTTTAAAATTTCCGTGTAAAATTTCCAGTTAAATTGACACTAGGGAAATTTCCAGTAAAATCCAAATATGAAATAGGTGTTCCATTAAAAAAAAGTATGTTAGTCTCTATGGCAACCAAACCAGAAATGACAGAAAAAATTCAAGAAGGTAGAAATGTGGGGAATAATTTACTGAATAACTTTCATAATAGTATATTACGTTACAAGACCGGAAAGTACTATTTTACAGGACGAAGCAAGCAATTTCCAGGGCGAGCCGCCAGGCGAGTCCTGGAAGCCTGCGAGTCCTGTAAACGTACTTTCCGGTTGTGTAACGTACAATATTTTTTTTTAAATCGACGCAAGACCAGTGGCGTACAAGAAAATTTAGATAATGGCTTACTACATTAATATAGTTTTAAACAGATTGAAAACTCTATAGTCAGGAATTTTTTTTATTTATAATAGTTATAATAAATATTATTTGATAATAGGTACTTAATAAATAATTAAAATTAGAATTATTCTAATAATTAATAATATCTATTTTTGAACTGTTATGTTAAAAGTACAATTTTTTTCTTTACACCAACATTTGAAAACGGCAAACGTTTTTTCATACTTGTCCCTGGACTTATGCGGCAACAAATCGTGAGTAGCTCTAGCAGCCGCTTCAGTTATTTCAAGAGGAATTTCACCTTCATCCACATTCATTTCCATAATATAATCTAACTTTTAACTTTTAAACACAATTTTTAATAAGCAGTATCAAATTTGACAGTTCGTTGCCATGAAACGCCATGAAAGAAACAATCAAGTCAAAGCCTACTTATTATGGGTTTGGTTCGTTTTCTCAAATATTGATCGGAATGTAAAAAAAGGGCCCGGTAAAGTAAAAAGAGGGACCGGTAAAGTACTTTACCGGTCCCTCTTTTATGACTTTCTGGTCTAGACCGATAAAATGACATTTTCCGGTTAAAAAATTGAGTAGAAAGTGGTTGCTTTCCGGTCGATTTAAAAAAAAGGTAATTTTTTCGTACACGAGGTAATTCAAAAGTTACAGGCATTATGCGCGACTTTTTTGCCACTCTGTATGTAAGATATTATAATAAATAAGGGAATTTGATAGTGACTTTGTCGTTTTACTGCTTACAAGTATAATATTGCTTCCTTTAAAAGAAGAGTATAAACTACTTTTTGGATGTAGTTGGTGTAACACACTGTTACTGCGAACCCCATCGAAAATTTTAGTAGCCGCCTTCAAGGGATGAGGTCATAAAACAGTAATTACCCATTTGAAGATAGAAGGTGGGCGTTACACAATTTCGCCATTTCTGCATTTAAATAATTCACCATTTTTAAGAATATAGTAAAAATAAAATGAAATAAATAATTCACAACGCACAGACTTTAACGACTAAAGCTGGATTTATAAACTCGAAAAGTTAGCGAGGTTGAGGTTCAATTAGCGTTGGAAATAAGACCTTCAATTTAAACTAAAGGGAACACTCAATTCAATATATGAACCAATTTTTATGTTCGGAAATCAAGAGGTTCGTTTTAACCAATGAAGACGCTATTTTAAAGTCATGTTGTAGTTACAGCGAAATGTCAAATGTCTTTTATTTGTCGCGTTTGGGCTCTTTGGTGTTTTCGTCACCCTTCCGTCATTTGTATTTGGATTTTCTGTTTGTTGTAAGCTTACTATTGTGTTTTGCGCCAGAAATTGGAAAACCAGAAATGGATAGTATAGAGCAGGGGTCGGCAACCTACGTCACGCGTGCCAGACTTGGCACGCCTGGTAGTTTAAAATGGCACGCATAACTTTGTGAAGTTTGGAGTATAATATTAAAGATTTAATTTTAAGGATACTTATTGTAAATTTAAAATAATCTACGGAACTGTACACAAGCTGGCAACGTAGCTTGACCGAGCTATGTGATGGCAGGCCAGGCTAGAACGACGCGACCGCGACGGGACGTTTCTAGAAAATAGAAGACGCGAGGAGGTAATTCTCGGCTTTTCGAACGCCCGGTGAGCGGCATTGCCAAGGTTATACGGGAAACTTCTAGGAGGCGGATTTACCATTATATAAGCGTGTATTCAGTTAGAGTTAGTTTAGTTTAGTACGAGCTATTATTGTAAAGATAAGTTTCGAAATAAAAGTTTAGTGGTAAAAGTTGTACCAGGTGTTGTTATTGCACAGACCCAGGATAGTTAATCGTAACATTATTTATCAACCTGTAACGTACAAGTGCGCGATTAACGTTAGTGTTATGGCGGCTAAAAAGCAGAAAGTAGACGTTCGGCCCTTTCAAAGCTCTTGGACAAGTGATTATGGTTTTGTACAGCAAAGAGATCGAGCCATATGTGCATTATGTCGGGAAAGCGTAGTATTCCGGACATCTAGTGTTCAACGACATTTTCAAACAAGACATGAATCGGGGTTTAAGGATAATGCTGATAGAACGGAGACAATCCGAAGAGCAGTAGCTCAGTATACAAAGCAGGCAACATTCTTTACAAAAATTAGTCAAGGGAAAGATCAGGCAACCGAATGCAGTTTTAAAATTGCACAATCTTTGGCAGAAAAGGGAAGACCTTTCACTGATGGGGAATTTATGAAGCAAACGTTTCTGAGAAGTGCGGATGTATTGTTTGATGATTTTCCTAATAAACAAGCAATACTGGTCCGGATTAAAGATATACCAGCATCAGCGCGGACTATTGAGAGGCGAGTTACTGAAATGGCAGAAAATGTACGGAAACAACAGATCGACGCCATTAAACGGAATATCGTATTTAGTATTTCGTTGGATGAAAGTGTCGACGTTAATGATATTTCCCGGTTGGCAATCGTTGCGCGGTACTTTGACAATAACCGTGTGTATGAAGAACTGATCTGTCTGCTACCATTGAAAGGAACGACAAGAGGCGAAGATATACTATCGGAATTCGTTAAACATTTTCAGAAACGGGGACTAGACTTAACTAAGATTTTTTGCGTAACTACAGATGGCGCACCCGCTATGATCAGGACACAAGGGATTTGTATCTCTTCTGCACGCATTGGTCGACCACTTTTGAATTTTCATTGCATTATTTATCAAGAAAGTTTATGCGCGAAAATCTCGAGCGGAAGCTTAAAATCCGTGATGGATACTGTTGTAAAAGTTGTCAACTACATTGCTGGTCTTTCTTCATTAACTCACAGACAATTCAAGTCATTTTTACAAGAAATGGAAAGTGAATATTCAGATATTCTATTAGACAGCAATATACGCTGGCTTAGCCGCGGTAAAGTGCTTTCTAGACTTGTGGAATGTTTGGGAGAAATTAGGTCATTTTTGTTGCAAAAAAAAACAAGCTCAAGTCTTTCCTGAACTAGATAATAAAGAATGGATTTGTAAGTTGATGTTCCTAACTGATGTTACAAATCATCTCGGCGAACTAAACCTTAAGTTGCAAGGATCGGGTCAAACTGTTCTAGATTTGTATGATTCCTGGAAGTCTTTTAAAATGAAAATAGATGTATTTATTCGCGATATTACCTCCCATACATATAAATACTTTCCAAATCTAAAAACATACTTACCCAACCTTAATAATTGTGATAATGCTGCATTTAATGAGGAAATGTTAAACTACATGACTTTACTGAAAGAAGAATTTGTTGAAAGAGGCCCAGATTTTGATAAACATGGTCACATGTTCACCTTCTTGATAAAACCAGACCTAATGGATTTTACTAGCATTCCTTTTAATGATTCTCTTTTCACATGGATGGAAATTCAAGATTTTCAGCTTCAGCATATTAAATTTAGGAACTCCGAGTTATGGAAGACAAAATTTGTGGAACTAAGAAGAGTTTTAGAAGGTGATCCTCAGGATAAATCAAACGAAATACTGAATTGTTGGGCTAGTTTGCCAGATAAATTTATTTGCCTAAAAAAAGTGGCATTTGCAATGCTTTCAGCATTCGGATCGTCCTATATGTGTGAGCAAGTTTTTTCCCATATGAAAATAATTTTGAATCCATATCGAAGTCGGCTAACAACAGAAAATTCAGAGGCGTGTGTAATATTAAAAGTAACTAGACATGAACCAGAAATAGAAAAGCTTTCGCGAGAAACACAAGGACAAGGACCGCACTGAAAACGTTTCAAATTTTAAACAAAATGTTGCCTTATATAAATACATATATTTCGTTTAACAGTAAAGTCTGTGCTATGTTTCCTTTTTGATTAAAATTTTCAGAAATATTGTTTATCATTTTTTTATTTTATTAGTTACCTTCTTTATAAAAATTAATAATAATAATAATAATAATAATAATAAATGATTTTTATTTTCCCACTCATAATTTTTTTTTTACATATTGTAACATTTAATTACACTTAAATCTAAAAAAGTAAGAAAATAAAGGCCAACATTTTCAGACTTCTGCACCGAAATGCAGATTCTGTTATTATAATGTGGCCCTGTGTTTTGAAAAGCAAAATTATTTATCCTTAAACTACCTATATTAAAAGTAATAAGTTGAAAATATAAATGTAGACAAGAAGCACCAAATCGACAGAGAGAGAGAGAGGGGGAGAGAGAGAGATGGAAAGAGAAAGAGACAGATAGAGAAAGAGGGAGAAGAGATGAAAATTTGTAAGGACTGCTTACTAATAAATAAATAAATGTATAGGGCACATTCGTTGTTACGTTAATAACTTTTTTATATATTTCATTTTAAAGGTTTGGCAAGATAGGGTAAGTTGCGCTAAGTTTAAGTCGAGGGAATTTATGAGTACAGAAATATTATAAGAAAACGATCGTTTAAAAAATTCATTTTTATGCTTTGGAATTGTTAAATTTTGCCTACGCAAATTTAAGTGATGAACATCAGTCCGAAACGTTATTTTATTGTATAAATAATTAGGGGAACGAAATTTTAAAATTTTATAATAAAAGCATGCAGCATGAAGTTTACGTCGATTGTACATATCAAGCCAAGACATCTCCTTAAGTTTGTGGGAGACCCCATGCCGTCTTCTGATACCAAAAATGAACCGAATGCAACAATTTTGAACCTTTTGCACCCTGCGCATGTCTAAACCATCCAGACATGGGCCGTAGACACTGTCGCAGTGATTGAAATGAGAGAGTATTAATGATTCACACAATATTTTTCTTGTATCCTGTTGAAGGCAATGTCTGTACGCGTAAATCGATTTTAAGGTAAAATATGTTTTTTTTAGAATATAAGTAATATGATCTTTAAATCTTAATTGAGAGTCAATTATTAAACCCAAGCTCTTACCCTTATCAACAAAGTCAAGTTTATTATTACCTATTTTAATATTTATGAGATTCTTTATTTCTCCAGTAACATTTTTATTTCCAAACAATATAATAGTCGATTTAGACGGATTCAATTTTAACATATGATCAGAAGAGACTTTCAAAAGCGCATTTAAATCAGAATTTATCTTATTTTCGGCAGTTATATACTCCGCAGGAGAAAATGAAAAATACAATTGTGTGTCATCCGCATATAAATGATAGTTACAAAATTGTAAAGCGTTATGAAAATTTAGTGTATAGATGCTAAATAGTAACGGTCCTAATATGCTACCTTGAGGTACTCCGGTAGTAACAGGAAGAGAATTTGAAACAGAATCTTCAATTTTAACCCGCTGCGTACGATCTGTTAAATAAGATCTTATTAATATCAAGGCATTTTCAGTGAAGCCAATATAATGTAAAATAGCATATAAAATTTTATGATTTAAAAAATCAAATGCCTTTGAATAGTCCAGTAATATTAGTGCCGTTAATTGGCTTTTATCCCTAGCTCTCAAAATATCGTCTGTAACATCAGACATGGCTGATGTACAGTTGTACCCTTGTCTAAAACCAGATTGCTTAGGAGGCAAAATAGAATTAGTATTTATAAAATCGCGAATTTGAATTTCCAAGATTCTTTCTAATACTTTAGAAAAAGTGGGCAGAATACTTATAGATCTGAATTGGCTGAATTCTTTAGGATCATTAACTTTAGGTAACGGGGTTACAAAAGCTTCTTTCCAGCTTTTAGGAAAGTAACAGTTTATAATGCATTCATTGACAATATGTACAATATATTCCAAGATATGCGGACAACATAAGTGGATTAATGTTATGTTTAACTGATCGGAGCCAAAGGCTTTACTTTTAATATTTTGAATAATTCGAAGAATATTATTATATTCTACAGTGTGGAATGACAGTAAACCAGATAAATTATTTTTTAGATTATTTGAGTAGAAATCTATAGTTTCATTATTTAATGCATTATTGTTCTTCGTTGCGTTAATAAAAAAAAGAGTTAAATTTATTTACATCCTTAAATTCAGGAGGAATTTCTTTGAATCTTGAAGGTCGAAGTTTGTTAATTTCTTGCCACTTTTCTTTTATAGTTGAGTTTTGAAATTTTTGTGTAAAATATGCCTTTTTTTCAGCTACAGTTTTGTTATAGTGGCAATTTGGCTTTGTTCAAAATTGCACATGGGCACCTATTTGTTAAAAGGTTGCCGACCCCTGGATAGAGAATGATGAAACTAATTTATTGTTACTTGAGTTAATCCAAAATTATTAATTTATCTACAACTTGGGCCATAGAGATTATAAAGTAATACATAATATAATATAATAATATCATTTATTAAAAACCGGAACAGTCATTCTCGTATATTTAAAAAACTGTGGTGTATTCCAAGACTTCATCTTTTTAAAATAATCATACCCACCTGCCCCTATTCTCCTCACATTTATTGGTCGCGTTTTAAAGCGGCGAATGCTACGCCTTCTCCTATAAGCCGCGTAAAACAAAAATGTCGCCGCAAACAGGGTGTAATAATATAACATTTTTACCACAGCACGGAACTTAAAAACAATTTAATTTTTATTTAGAATCGAACGAAATTATAAACAAAGAAAATAATCATTTACAATCTGTCAAAGTTTTCAAAGTCCAATTTAATGTCAGTATTCTGTATCATTCTATTGGACAAAATTTTCAACCAATCAAATAACAACTTCTCGAACTTCGCTACTGACTTTATAAATGCCATATTCTGGACTGTCGAATATCGAACCTCACCAACTTGAACATAACCTTAACCTCACTAACTTTTCTAGTTTATAAATCCAGCTTAAGAGTTACTAGAAAATGTCAGATGTAAAAAGCAAGTGACATATTCCATGGCAACTACATTTATTGCAAAATTGTATTCTTCAATAATTAGATTAATTTTCTCGGACAATACAACGGTTTCTATTTTCTTCAATATGTTTTAAATTGAACGGTGAATTCAAAAATATTTTTTATTTGGGAGAAAACCATTGACGTGCGTTTTCCTCAAAAATATCGAAGTCATTGCCCGTAGGCACGCCACTGTTAAAGATTATAAAGCAAATCATCATTAATTATTCATGTAGATTTACCCCTTAAATATTCGCATATCATAAGGGAACACCTTGTATAGACATAAGGTGATGTTGCGTTAAGTATGAGCATAAAAAGATGCTAATATATTATGTTAGCGTCTGTCTGATACCTCTGTCTAATATGAACTCCAGAATTGCGTTGGTCATCCACCAGGCGACACTAGTTGCTGCTTCCGTTAAAATATAGTGCGAACCGCGTACCGTCAGAAATGTATTTAATCTGTTGACTTAAAAGTGTGAAATAGGTAACGTCGATTCCATGGACTAATAACTACGCACGTTATAATTATATAATTACCTTTGATACATCTAAAACGAGAGATATAACAAGTTCTTCATCAGCAGTAAGTTCTTTATCAACTTCATGCCTTTGGGAAATTTTAACGTCGTTGTCAAGACTAAGACTCACTCTAAAATAAAATAAAAAAAACTATATTATAACCGGCACAAAAGTTGCCCTAGATAATCGGTTTTGCAAACAAAAAATCAAGCAGTTAAGCTGGAAAAATATTGGTGCACTCGTGCTTTCTTACTTAACTTGTGTTTGCGCATATCTGCCCAAAATTTATCGATAAAGTCTGTCCAGAGATATAAGAAAGTTACACTTCGCCTTTGAACGGTATTATCCAAGTGTGGCCATAAACAAACAATGAATGAATGAATAAATGCAGGTAAATTATGGTCCGTACTTAAAAAGTCTTAAAGTAAACTGCAAATCCGGAAGACGTAATTTCATTATTAAAGTAATAGTTTGGTGATTTTGGCGTTTGTTTAATCGTGTGTGAGTCATGGAAAATATATGCGAGCCCAATGTATCTCAAGAGATAACCCCGTCGAAAAGCGGAAAACACTTTTCTGTGGAAACTAAGGAAGATATAAACAATGTTTATTCAAATCTCATTGAACGTGCGGTCAGCAAGCAAGCAGCGTTAGAAGAAATGGCCACATTAACAAAAATTCCAACATCAACTGTATGTAAAATGGTGAATTATCCCATTTTAGCGAGGAAAAAAGAACCGATACTGGCATTTCCTCGAAGGTAGATGGAAATGATCAAGATATAATACGGCGTAAAATTTATTAAGTTATACGAGGAACAAAGCGTGCCTACATTAGATAATTTAATTAAGAGGCTTAAAAAAGATGAAACCGGCGTTAAATGTGGCAGAACAACGTTATGAAAATGTATCCAGCACATGGGTTTTAGATTTAAAAGAATTAACAAAAGATAAGTTTTAATGGAATCCAGTAGAACTCGGAAATGCCGATCCGAATATCTACAAAAAATTAGGATTTACAGAGATTAGCAAAGGCCGATTATTTACTTGGATGAAACCTGGTTCGATACATATGATACCCCGGAAAAGGGTTGGGTTGACTCAAGCGGCAAGTGTAAAACAAGCGCGCCATCAAAAGGAGGTAAACGAATTACGATTTTGCATGCTGGATCTAAAGACGGATGGATTCCAAATGGACTTTCTCTGTCTGCAAAAAACATTAAAAATTCTTCTCTGGATTACCATGAGGACACCACTGCTGATTTATTTGAAGATTGGTTTAAAAGCAAGCTAATTCCAAATATACCTCCGAATAGCGTAATTGTAATGGACAATGCAAGCTTCCATAGTAGGCAGTTGACCAAGACTCTCTCCTCAAATGACACAAAAGCAACAATCCAAAACTACAT
This sequence comes from Polydrusus tereticollis, assembly GCA_963920685.1. Taxonomy (NCBI): domain Eukaryota; kingdom Metazoa; phylum Arthropoda; class Insecta; order Coleoptera; family Curculionidae; genus Polydrusus; species Polydrusus tereticollis. The sequence continues at coordinate 167,913,577 of OY987326.1, read as the reverse complement.
GTATGATAATGATATTTATTTTCAGGAAGATTACACCAAAAGGCAATTAATTGAGGTTTTACAAAGTTTAAACCTACAAAAGGAATACTTCTGTGATAATTATGCAAAAAATCCAGGGCATACAGTTTTAAGGCTTCCACCATACCATTGTATATTTAATCCCATCGAACATGTTTGGCACCAACTGAAATCTGTCATTTATCGTAACAATATTTGCCCTACTATTAACTCCAGTGTACTTGAGCTTATAGAAACTGAAGTTTTTAACATCCCTTCACTAAGTTGGGCAAATTCTGTTACACATGTTGAAAAAGTGGAAAAATCCTATATCCATATAATCAATATAGCACAAATAATAATTAGACCAGATGATGATAGCGATAGTGATATTGATATATTAAGTAAATAATTATTATAAGTACCGAATAATTTGTATATTTTTGTAATCATAAATATAATTTTTAATAATTTAATAACTTGTAATTTCACATTTAAACATAAAAATAAAATATTATTTAATGTCTTACTTATTTTTATTACAAACCATGATTAAATTCTAAGCAAAATACGGACCTGTTCGGCGATATTTAAATTTTACAGGTGGTCCGGGTCTTTCCTAATAGCGATCAGTTAGTCACTTTCTTATATCTCTGAACAGACTTTACCTTTCATTGCACTTATTATTTTACTTATGATAAAGGCACTAGCTTAGCCTAGGATGCAAACATATTTTAATATAAATTAAATGCTTACGTCAATATTCCGCTAACAGAATGGTCCTCATTATCAGCAAAGTAAGTATCAACACTCACTTGCCAAGTATCACTCGATGAGTCATTTACTCGTGGTACTACATAACGGATGACAGTGTCATCGAAAGCCTCAAGATAAACAGGTTTCCTAGAAATAAGAAAAATATTCTCATAGTTAATCTGGTCGAGTTGGGAGGTATCAAATCAAAGCTCGGGAATTCCTTATTACGAATATCTAACTATACCGGCTCTAATCTGTAAAGTATGTATTTCCTTATACTTAAATAAAACAACTTTGGTTTTACGTTACTAATATAAAACTGTTTAATCTACCTTTTCTAACATCCCTTCCCTGACAACCATATACAGGGTATAGTATTAGTATACTATCACATCTCCCCTTTATCTGTATTCATTGTAACAAACTAATATTAACTAAACTAAACTTATAAATCTAACCTTAAAGGAGTCTTTATAGAACGACCAAAAGATGTTACTTTATTTTTACATTCTGCTCTATCCTTAAAAGCCAAATCAATCTCTTAATTTCTTTCATCTTGCAAAAGGTTTGTCTTCGACTCCATTTCGGTTCTCTCATTATTTGTTCTACCGTCGTCATCTAGTAGCTCACTTCCTATATATATTTTCTCTTTAGGATTAACAAAATTGTCTGTGGCAGTCACAATAATCGATTCTCCATTTTTATAATTACTACGTTGAAAATTATTAAATGAAGAAGGGTTACATTTATTAAATGTTAGTTTTATAAACTTTCTGTTTCTGATAAGCTCTGAACCGTTATTCATTTTTATTTTGTAAACCCTGTCTCTTAATTTCTCTATTACAATTCCAGGTGACCAATTTAAATTTGGTTTAGTTTGAACATACACTGAATTACCAATCTCTAACGAACTTAAATTTTTAACACCTTTTTTGTTATAATATTTTTGATCATTTTCTTGTCTTTTCTCCAAGAAATTATGATACCGAGACCGATCTATAATTTTTGGCATAAGATAATTATCCTTAACCGGAATTATAGATCTTAATCTACGAGACATTAAGATCTGGGCTGGTGAATTATGACCATCAATGATCATATTACGATACATAAGCAATGCTAAGTAAATATCTTTTTTATCTTCCAATACCTTTTTAAATATATTTTTTGCTGTCTGAATATTCCGCTCAGACAATCCATTTGATTGCGAATAAATTGGTGATGTAAAAATATGATGAAATCCCCAATCTCTACTAAACAGTCTAAATTCTTCTGAACTAAATTGAAGACCACCATCTGAAACAACTGTTAATGGAATGCCATGTCGTGCAAAAATTGATTTTAAAATTTCTATAGTCTTATGACTAGTAGTAATGTTTTGATTGAATTTCTCAATCTCAACGTATTTTGAAAAATAATCTATTACCAACAAATATTTTTGACCCTGGAGCTCAAACAAATCACAACCAACTTAATTCCACGGTATTTCTGGAATATTATGATTTATCAAGGGTTCAGATATTTGTGATTTTGCATATTTTAAACATACCGGGTGTTGCATCGTCGAGCGGGACATAGGAAATCCCATGTAATTTTAAATGGGGTCAATTATTGGCTTCCCTAATTATTTTAGAGAAAAATTCTATTTAGGTTTATTAAAGAGCACTAAAACCCACATTCAAAAGAATAACTTTAGATATTTTTGATGAGCCCGTTTACGGGTTATCGCCGATTTCGTTTTAACTATTTCTCCTTTTTATGGCCCCGTATTTGCGGGCACCAGTCAAGGTAAAAGATGACTGTCAAATAAAGTTGTCATTTTGAGGAATATTTGAACATCTTCTTAAATCCTAAAGTTCTAACAATTTAATAGTACCCTACCTATTAATTAGTAAAATATTGAAACATGTAAAATGTCATAATTAACCTTGTAATTGGATACTTTATTTTAGTTTTATTCAGATTAATTTGTACTCATAAATACACCTTTAATATTTTCGATGTACGAGTTTTTATAACAATAAAGCACACATTTCAAAATGACAACTTTATTTGACAGTCATCTTTTACCTTGACTGGTGCCCGCAAATACAGGGTCATAAAAAGGAGAAATAGTTAACAAGAAATCGGCGATAACCCGTAAACGGGCTCGTCAAAAATATCTTAAGTTATTCTTTTGAATGTGGGGTTAAGTGCTCAAATAGAATTTTTCTCTAAAATAATTAGGGAGGCCAATAATTGACCCCATTTAAAATTACATGGGATTTCCTATGTCCCGCTCGACGATGCAACACCCGGTATGTGACATTTAGATAATTTTAATTTAATATCATTATTCATAAATGGCCAAAAAATCGATTCATTAGCTAATTTAATACATGTATTTATTCCTAGATGATTATAATGTATTCTGTTCAGCATTTCATTTCGTAATAGCTGCGGAATCACTACTGCATCACCTTGGTATATTAAACCACCAATAATAGTAAGCTCGCTTTTATATTTATAATACATTTTAATTTGATCACTAATTTTTTTCATACAGAGAATGAAGCCAGATGGCTCCATCTCGTGGTGCTGATAAATAACACCAACTTTTAAGCATACCTGCGCCCTCTGACATGGACTTATCAAGCCACAAATATCAGAGGAAAACCTGCAAAGACAGAACGTCACAATTACAGGAGTCCTCGCTAGGCAGCGCTATGCGTTTTGTCGGTTTAGTAACCGAAAACTTAACACATTCAAAAGGGTTTGCTTTTTCCTTCTGCCAGAACCATCCTCAGACGCGTTTCGCTGTATAACAGCTCATCAGTGAGGCTATGGGTTCTGACAAAAGGAAAAAGCATCGGCGTCTGTTTTAAAACAGAAAAATTGGTTTCATACAGAGAATTCATTCATTCTCTGTATGAAACCAATTTTTCTGTTTTAAAACAGACGCCGATGCTTTTTCCTTTTGTCAGAACCCATAGCCTCACTGATGAGCTGTTATACAGCGAAACGCGTCTGAGGATGGTTCTGGCAGAAGGAAAAAGCAAACCCTTTTGAACTAATTTTTTTACTATTATTAGGCCACCCTTCTAGAATTATTTTTTTAAGAGCTTGCAACTCTGTATCACTGTGTGTTTTTTCTTTTAATTCTTTTAATTTATTTGCACTGACATTAACTTGTGAAGTAATAAGACATACATGTGATTGAATTTGGAAATCTAAACCATCATTATCATTGTTTTCAGTGAGAAAGGCTCTAGAAAGTGCATCAGCTATTAAAAGATCTTTACCAGGCTTGTATCTGACCTCAAAATCATTTTTTTGAAGTTGTAATAACATTCGCTGTAATCGAGCTGGACATTTATTAAGATGCTTTTTAAATATAGGAATTAAAGGTAAATGATCCGTCTCAACAATAATTTTTTTTCCAAAAATATATTCATGAAATCTGGTCAAACCAAAAGTTATAGCTAACAGTTCTTTTTCAATCTGAGCATATCTTTTTTGTGTTTCCGTCATAGCCTTTGAAGCATAAGCACAAGGAAGTTTATTTTGTAATATACAAGCTCCTAGTCCTGACTGAGAAGCGTCAACAGATATAACCGTTTCACAATTTACATCATAATATTGAAGCACTGGTTTAGTTGTTAGAATGTCCTTTAAGTTTTTAAACTCAATTTAATGTTCTGACTGCCATATAAAATCACCTTCTTTTATCAATAAATTTCGTAAATGATAAGTAGATTTTGAGAAATTTTTTATAAACTTGCTGACATAACAGTCTTTGAACATCTTGTTTACAACTTGGCTCGGGCATTTCATTTATGGCTTTAATCTTTAAATTATTTGGTTCAATTCCCTTTTCTGAAATAATGTGACCCATATATGATATTTTAGTTTGACCAAATTTACATTTGTTTATATTAAAACGAACGTTATTTCTTTTTGCAATGTCCAGTACCTTTCTTAGTCTTAAATCGTGCTCATTTTTATCTTTGCCCCAAACTAATAGATCATCAATATAAGTATCTACACCTTCCATTAAAAATATCTCTTTGAATCGGGCGTGAAATACCTCCGGAGCAGATTTAATACCAAATGGCATTCTTAAAAATTTGTATCGTCCAAAAGGCAAACCTATGGTACATAAATCAGAACTTTCTTCATCTAAAGGAATTTGATAAAATCCTTGAGATGCATCAAGTGTACTAAACACTTTGGCATCATTTAATTTGCAAGTAATTTGTTCAAAAGTTGGAATTTGACAATGCTCTCGATTAATAACCTTATTTAAATCTTTCGGATCCATACCAATTCTTAAATTTCCATTGTCTTTCCTTACGATAACTAGTGCATTTACCCATTTTGAAGGACCTTGTACTTTTTTAATGATTCTTGCCTTTTCCAGTTCATCTAAACTTGTTTTTAAATCATTCAAAAGAGGTAATGCCACTTTTCTTGTAGGATATATTACTGGTTTTGCATTTTTATCAATGTCAATATGATATGGTTTTTCTATACACCCTATACCAGAAAATAAAACGTTATACTCTTTAATTATATTTGAATAATTCTCACATTTTTGTGAATCTACAGATTCTACTTTTTGTATTAATTTTAATAATATACTCGACTCTAACCCTAAAAGAGCTTGAGTTTTCGAATTAACTATATAGAATTCTAAATAATTTGATATTCCATTTTTTATGCAAGACAATAAACATTTCCCAATCACCTTAAGATTGCCCCCTGTATATGACTGTAATTTAACATGCGTTTTATCAATAATATTTTCTGCTTTGGAAATAGCGTTAAAAACATCTATTGGAAGAATGTTTACCATTGCCCCTGTATCGATTTTAAACCTGACACTATTATTATTTATTTTTAAATCAGTAACCCATTCCGTTTTATTTATGGTATTTACCTGATTTACAGACTCGACATATATATACTCTTCAACTTCTGAAGATGATTTTACATTCTGTACTTCTTCAGTTATAGTATGTACCTTATTGTCCCTATTTTTCTTTTTAAAACACATAGCCGCAAAATGATTTGGCATATTACAAAAACTGCAAGTTTTCTCAAAAGCTGGGCAAAGTCTTAACACATGCATCTTACCTCCACATCTATGGCAGTTTTGGGTTGGATAGTTAAATTTCTTAATTCTTTGATTATATTTTACAGCATCAATTTCTGATCTGTTACCTGTGCTCGTACTCATAACTTCACTCCACTCTTTGGAACTTTCTATTACATAACATAGATCTACTGCTTTTTTTAATGTAAGGTTTTCATTCTGTAACAACTTCTCCCTAACAGTACTATTCCTGATACCACAAATTATCATAGTAATAATAAGGCTTTCTTTCAAATTTTCAAATTTGCATTTCACGGCTTGCTTTTTTAACTCGGTTATAAAATTCTCTGTTGATTGATTTACATCTTGTCTAGAACTAAAAAACTTGTATCTCTCAAATGAAATGTTTTCTTTGCCATGAAAATGTTCATCAAATTTCTTAAACAATATCCCTAATTTATCCTTTTCATTATCTTTGAAGTTAAACGTGGTGTAAATATTAAATCCGTCTTCACCAATGTAATGAAGAAGCTGCGCACATTGTGTTGATTCATCTTTTTTATTTGTTTCTGTTGCCTTTAAATAATTTTCAAACCTGGCCTTCCAAATTCTCCAGTTTTCCGCGGAATTTTCATTAGTCGCTAAAGCTTGAATCCCACGGTTGTCACCAGGGGCATGTCACTAAAATACGAGAGTAGGGCAACAAGCAATTTATGGGCAGTTCATGTCAGGGGGGCGGGAGGGTTTGACAGACTGACAACACTGATTTAATTTTTATGACAATGACAGTTTACTTCTCGTCTGATCTTCTGACGCGTTTGTGATTTTTTCCACGACTTTTTTCTTTATAAAATGGGTTTAATTTGATCTTGGAATGAATTAGTGGGGCTTTTTGGTAAGTTTATAGTGATATCTAAGTCCTTAGTTTATTTTTTCATGAGCAAGTAAGTTCTTTCTTGGGATATTTTTTAGCTGAAACTTCGCTGTCGACCATGCTTTGGGATTGATGATTTTTGGAAGTATATTTATTGTAAGTATTATACTAAAGTAAGTTGATAAGTATAGTTTTAGATTCACAACTTTCTAATGATGATCTTTTGAAGTGTGTCTGGGTAAAAATGTTATTAATTAGTTCCTTCCTTATTTTTCAAAACTGGTGAGTCACTTCTGTTAAGCTACCTTGCTTGCAGTGCAGTTAAAGTATTAATATTTTTACATACACCTACACTTTCTCTTATGTTTAACAGCTTGTAGTAATCTTTATTTTTCTGTAGCTTGTAGTTTCTAATAACTGTCTGTGAATGTATCAAAATACTGATATTATCACTTGCATAATATAGTCGGCCACTAACTGAAATAAATAAATACTCACTTAAGTACTTACTGCATTGCCTTCTATAAAATACAAGTTTAGAAAATGTTTTTGGTTTAAATACTATTTAATTAGTCTGTGTCTAGGTACAGGACAAACATTTTGTTTGTAGTTAAACATTGGATATATGTATACCGTTATTGATATTCTTTAGTCTACTTATGTTTAGGTTAGTTAGGTTTATTTTCAAAAATACAGTTTAGCCTGAAATGAACTGGAGAATGAAGTTAACTATAACCTATAAACCTGGGCATTATTGAGTTAATAAAAAATTGACATTTAATAAATTAAAATCCAATATAGGAAGAATAACATAGGTATTATATTTTTTCCATGGATTTGTTTGCAAATTTAGTGATAGGTATGAAGAGTATTTACTGGAATATGTTCCTTTAATTGGGTTTTACTTGTTTTCGTACAGTATGGGGTTATACAGTAGAATATACAGTGTCCTCGAATGTAGTCCTTGAGAGTGTAAGCTTTTACATGTGTCTCGGGGAGGGTACAGCTGATACCAGCATTACTACATTGCACCTGCTATGCAATTTAACTGGCCAATGTTTCTCTCCTCACTCTAATTGGGCAAAATATAAAAGTTTTCGTACCTATTGTACCTTATATCCTAATTGCAAAGAATTGTTTTTTTCTGTTTCAGTCTAACCACACTCCTAGGGTTCCTTAGCTGTAATAATTATCAGTGAGAAAATCTAATTTCTTAAAAATATCATGACTTTAGTATTGTATATTGTATTCTTAAATCATATGTAGGTATCTTTTTAATTTAAATATTATTCTGAATAAATATATTTTGATCATATTTTCTTTTATTATAAAAATTCACTGGACATTGTTTTATAATTAAAAAAACAGTAATAAAAACAATTAATGTGTAATAAATTTTAAGGTTTTGATTCAATTTGGTTGTAACATTACTATATAATTGTATTCCAGAAGATATATTTTTAAATTGGTTAGAAATTATCACAAGCTGCTCACATTTACTTATAAGGCGAGCAGCTTGTGTATTCCTGCGAAACATATATCTTTTGAAATCCAACTGTAATGTTACAGTCAAATCGAATCAAAACTAAAATTTATTTAAAAATTATAATATATTTTCAAATATTCCCGGGCATTTCTTCAGTCGGTATGTCAGATTTCTATAATGCCATCATGACATTATCGGTAAAATATAATTATATTTTGCCGGTGGGTTAGCCATGCAGTTGGTTCATAGATGGCCCATGTTTCGAAACTTTAACATTGTTGTAACATTTCTCTAACCTTTATTGTTCTGTGGTTGTCACCCATATTTTTTTTTGTCAATGACAAGAACCTCCAATCAAACAAATGTCAAATTTCGACATATTTTGTCAAAAAATGTAAATTTGCACTTTTCTGTAAATCTATTTCAGAATTAGGAATACCTTCGCTGTCGAGAGACGTAGACTTCTTTAAATATCCGTCACTGAATAATTTCTATACCGACTGCGCCATGTAAAGTATGTATTTCCTTATACTTAAATAAAACAACTTTGGTTTTACGTTACTAATATAAAACCACAGAACAATAAAGGGTTAGTATAAAACTGTTTAATCTACCTTTTCTAACATCCCTTCCCTGACAACCATATACAGGGTATAGTATTAGTATACTATCACATAATCAACATGCAAATAAGCGGGAAAGTGATTGTAATTTTGAAGCACGCATGTGTCAAATGAATAACAATAATAGTAGCACATTTTAGCCTGATTGGCAACAATTATAATTTATGGTGCTTATTTTCATTAATAGTAGTTCTTTCAGGTAAAGTAAACTCAAAGTATATCGTCTTGGCTTTTGGCTAACTGCGATATATTTTATTAAGGCTTCATTGTTGTATATCTGAAAGGTCTACACGGCGAATTTTAATAATGTCTCTTGATTAGCATTATTTTGCATAGAAATCGGGTCCATTTTTATCAAGAGCAAGTAGGTCCATCTCGTATTGAGTTCGCTATTCAATAAGTTTACAGCATTTGCCGTTGATATTCAGGCTAGGCACCCTTGTTAATTGACCAATTAAGATATATTAAATTATAATCAGTCTTGAGAAAGCCTGTGTATTATGCGAGAAAGTGTTGAGTGTGTGGTGCATAGAAATATTAGTGTTTAACTAGTTTTTATTTATTATCTAGCTCCGGTAGGAATATTATTACTCTGCATCTAGTAGAAGAAATCACTTGCCATTAGGTGCAAGACAAATTGTAAAGAATGTGTATGAATCATTAATAAATAACGGATTCATCAAGCAAAATGCTTTGACGGAAACCTGTTCAGTTACAAAAACGCCAATATCGAGTTTTAAAGATTGTGTCGCGAAGCGAATTTCCTTCTTGTATTAAAATAATATTTCCCGTTAATTGCAAGAAACCAAAAAATCTATAGAGAATAAATTCATAAAAGCAAGTATAGGAGATTCGATATTGGTGACGCTTAAATAATTTTAAGATAAACTTATATGTGTAACACTATTTTTTCTATTCACTGAAGAGGCCCGACAAAGGACCGAGTTATTGTCGTTCCTAGAAAAGATCTTGCTTAGTAATAAAAATCTCTAAAAGGTATTCTACGACCTGATTGATTTTACGTGCGACTTCAACGCTCTAAAGGTGGTGGAGGAATCGGCTATAAGTTCATAGATTTGCTGTCGGGCCACTGTTCGTTAAAATATTTTAAAATACTTTTTTTCTAATAAAAAAGCATCTTCCTTCAAGTGGTCAAGATCCCGCTTTGATCAATAAATTAAATAGTTTAAGAGAAGTACTATTTGTTATGCAAGTTTTAAAAAAAAACTGACGCCACCAACCACCCCTTGAATAACATTTTCAATACATTCGAGGCCACTCACATACCACTGGTTGACTATGAGGATGTGTGTGAAGCAACTAAAAAATTAAAAATAAACAAGGCTATTGGCCGGGATAACATTCCAGCATATATAATAAAGGGGTTTGTTGATTTCTTTGTCGGTTCGTTAAGGATCCTTTATAATATGTCAATTAAAACATGTACCTTTCCAGACTTACGGAAAGAAGTAAAAATCTGTCCGGTCTTTAAAAGTGGAGACAAAACAATTAAAAACTATAGACTCATAGCCATTCTCTCTGTATTAGCAAAAATATTCGAATTTATAATCTATAAATATATGTACAAATCTGTTTTTAGAAGAATCTCAATACTTCAACATGGTTTTATGGAAAAAAGATCCACTACTAGCAATTTATGTAACATTACGCATTACTTATCAGAGAGAATAAACTTCAACTTGACGTAATATATACGGACTTTGCAAAAGCATTTGACAAGATATCACATAGCATCCTTATAGAGAAACTGCGTTATGAGTTTGGCTTCCACCCTAGTCTGGTAAATTTTCATGTGTCTTACCTTGACAATAGACGGCAAAAAGTTATAATAAAAGGTCATAGATCCTCTTTCTTCAAAGCTAGCTCAGGGGTACCGCAGGGCTCCAATTTGGGGCCTTTGCTGTTTCTCTTATTTATAAATGATATTGTGAATATCGTTTTGGGTTGTGGTGTTCTACACTTTGTCGATGATCTCAAATTATATTCAAAAATTAGAAATATCGATGATTGCTTAATAGTACAGGAAAATTGAAATAGATTGACGGAATGGTCACAGGTAAATGGTCTTAAATTTAATATAAGTAAATGCTATATACTAAGCTATCATAGAAAGAGAACCCCAATTAGTTTGGAATATAGAATGAATGAAAGGGCTTTAACGCGAGTTGAAAGCATACGGGACCTCGTCACATTTGACGCCAAACTGACCGTTTAAATTTCATATCTCTAATATAACCAGCAAAGATTCTCTGATGTATGGATTTATTGTTAGAAATTGCAGACCGTTTTAGAAATCTAGAATGCATAAAACTACTACTACTGCGTTTCATACGTTAGAAGTATTTTAGAGTATGCCTCAATTGCGTGGAGTCCAAAATACGAAATTCATAAATATAGCGTTGAACAAATACAAAATAAATTTCTCAGCTACCTTAATTATAAAGAAACTGGAGTATATGATATATCCCCAAAGTGGAATTAAGACAGAATTATAATTTGCTAGATTTGGAAAAACGGAGATCATTTATTTCTACAATATACTTACCTGTACAAATTGTTAAATAATGGAGTTGATGACCCCGATATTTTATCACAAATAAACTTCAATGTTCCATATTATACTACAAGAAAACCTTTAACATTTTATATAGAAGCTGCACGCACAAATAATTTTATTAACTCTCCTATTAATGTAATGTATAAAAATCTAAATGAAATTGTGAACGAATGTGATATATTCAATGTAACTCTGAATCAATTGAAAAAAAAAAAAATGTTGGTATTTTATGGATTGTAATAATTACAATTATACGGCATTACAACACTCCTAGTGAATCTAGTACCAAATTGGTATTCCTACTCTGTAATTGGATTGTCAAATCTGTAGAGTTTGTAATAAATTAAATATATAAATAAATATATTGCTCTGAACACTGTGAACTACCAAGTGTTTTAACATGAACCGTATGAGAATATATTCCGTAAGGAAAATTTGCAGAACAATTTCGAGACTATAAATTATAAAGGATTATTTGCAAAATTGTATTTTATCGTAACACATGAATATTGCAATCGTTGCTACCATATTTCTAAAGAAATATTTTTTATAGTATTAATGATGTTAAGAAATAAAAGTATGAAACTTCTTGTTGGTGTGTTTTACTTGATTAACCATTTTGAATTTGTAAGCAAAAATAAGTATCCACAATAAAATTGTCGCCGCCAATTCTACCTCCTTTCGACACGACAAAGGAATAAAAAATGATTTTTAACATCATCGTTTGGACGATTGTCAACAAGATGTCATAAGAAGAAAAATATATTCCCTCTATAAAGAACATGTTGTTCCTACTTTAAATATACCTTAAATTAAGGTAGAACAAGATAAAACAAACATAAATATGGTTTGACATACACGACACATCGTCCAAAGGATGGGTGGATTCTATTTTAAAGTGCGACGAAAGCAACTCCAAAAAAAGGAAAAATTACAATAATTTACGCAAGTGCAGAAGTTTCTAAAAACTGGTTTGAAAAGTATCTTTTAAAAGTGGTGTGATTATAATGGATAACGCAAGTTATCACAACCGTCTGCTATTAAGATCACCAAACAGATCATGTACTAAAACTGAAATTCAAGAATATGTATTAGAAAATGACATTTATTTTTAATTTAGTTACAAAAAGAGCAACTTTTAGAAGTCTTAAATACAATTTTATTGGGGAGATGGGTCATACTGTCTTACGTCTTCCACAATATCATTGTATATTAAACCCCGTAGAGCGAGCATATGTAGGATCAAGTAAAATCAAAGGTGAAAGCAGAAAATGTTTCCCCTACCCTATTCATTCATTAAAACTGTTATAAACATTGTACCCGAAAAAATTCAGTAAAGCATATTTTAAGATTCGTATAGTTATTTACAAAATAATATAGGTAAAGTAAATCTGAAAGTATATCGTCTTGCCTTTTGACATCAATACACAGAATGCAAATCTCTAGGTAAAATTTATTATTTACAACAGGCTAACGGGTATTTTAAGAGTGATGCATTTAAAAAAAATAAGGAACGTATGCAAGGGAAGGAACGTGAATGGAAAATGAATTAGCTTTTTTAATGTTTTCTCTATCTGGTCTGTTTGGATTACAAATAATTGTTAAACCTGACCGCCTCACCCTTAGAACCTTGCAACGCAACTATATTTAGACATGCCTAAGCCTTTTTATGTCTTGTATGAAGTATAAACAGTTGCATAACTATTTTTAGATATTTTAGGCCCGAATTATATCAATGTTCTGTTGGCGATAACAGCCAGCCAAATAGCTTTCATGACATGGAAGCTATCTTGTAGTTGTAACAAGGCATTGACCTTAATCTGTAGACGTAACAGAAAAGCAAATAACTTACCATAAACCCATTGATGGAAAAGCCGGCCCCCAATCCCATGAGAATGAGGCTTGCATTTTCCTTAACATGTTGACGTGGCATTCCCCATGGTACGCATCGGGAGGACATTCAGCAGGAATTCTGTATTTCTTCAATTGTTCGGTGTTGAGTTCAAGACCTACTTGAATTGGGCTTCTAAAGTGGATTGTAACATTGTTGTTGCCTTCCTAAAACATTATAATTCGCTTTTCATAACAATAAAAACGGAAAGAGATAGGTAGGTATATATACGTAAACAATAAGGAAAGTTATTAAGACACCACTGGAAAATAAGTTAATATACAGGATATTCCATTTAAAATATCAAAGCTGCTACCACTTTCTAGTAGAAGCGACAACAGCGCACTGCCGACAATATTTTAGCTCTTCTTTCTTTTAAACGTTCTTTATTATTTCTATACATAGGTAATAGTATATTATTAACCAAGGTTTAGACAGCCATCATTATTGCCCGAGCGGCAAGTTTAAATCACGAGGAGCGGAGCGACGAGGGATTTAAGACGCGAGGGCTATAAGCTGTCTAAACCGTGGTTAATATAATATTTTTTCCACTACTACAAACTTTTATAAGACATTTATCTTTATAGTATTAATAATAATTATAAAAAATGATAGGTAGGTATAAGTATATTTTTTAATCAAGTTACCTGCGCTTTGGAATTGGCAAGATATTTTGTTGTTTTGTCAGGTGGCTTTGTTAATGTCAATTTTTGTTCATGTATGTCATCAGATTTGACGAGTTTTCCGTTTTTTTTTTAAATGTGCGAAGAAAATGTTAGTGATATTATTATGTGTACACCTCCAGAATTAAGGATGGAAGCAGAAAAAATGTTGATTGTATCGATATTTTACAATATCAAGTAATCTAATATGTATTGATAATTATCTGGTTGCCTAACCACATTCATGTTTATGAATTCATGTTGTAGAATCAAAAAATCAAGTTACCTGCCTTCAAATAGATTCTTGAAGATCGGTCAATAATGGATTTCAATGCCTTATTATTGACCATGGTCAATACTAACTTATAAGGTAGAGAAAAACGATTTCTAACGTTAATAATCGGTCAATAATGGCGATGTTATAGGTTAGTAGTGGAAAAAGTTCTTTTCACAATAAATGGTTTTGACCTTTTAACTGCAATAAAACTAAAGGGTCGATCCCATTGTGTGGACAATAAATATGTAATGTATAAAGCTGTATTAAAGAGCCAGACTAAGGAAATTAACTAATTATACTCGTATGATGTGTTATATTTATTTACTTGTATAATGTGTTTCGCTGTCGCTATCCTCATTTAAATTAATTATAATCGGTTTAATTGTATCATACTGGGTAACATAAGAATTTTTTACAGTAATTACACCATGGTTTGAATTTTTTCAACTACCTGGGGGATATCATTAACACAATTTTTTATTAATTCTACAACACTATAACTTAAAGTCGGAAAAGTATTTTCTAACCTAACAAAGAATTTTAATTGGTGCCACATGTGCTCTACGGCATCCAAAATACAATAATAAGGTGGGAGCCGTAGCACAGTATGTCCCATTTCCTCTGCCAATGCGTCACAAACATATACCTTTAATACAGAACTTCTAAAAGATCACTTTTTTGATTCTTCAAAATATATATCGTTCGCCGCCATGTAGTTTTGAATCTCCAATTTCGTATTATTTGAACCTGGAGCCTTATAAGAACATACTGGGTTATTCCAAGATGAACGCACATTTTAATTTGTTAATAAAATACATTTATTTCTTGAAATATGTCAAAACTTTACCGGGATTAGAAAGAATACATATCACGATTAAGTGTGAAACACAATATCCGACAAATGTCCACCGCGGCTTTGCTGGCAGGCCCTTGCCCTTTTGACGAAATTATTGATAACATTTTCACATATTTGTGGACAAATTTCATCAATGACGCGTCGAATTTTGTTCTTCAAGTCAGGAATTGCGACTGGTTTATTGGCATAAACACGAGATTTAAGAAAATCTCAGAGAAAGAAGTCGCACGGTATTATATCGCAGGATCGTGATGGCCAATTCTGGTCACCATTGCGAGATATGACACGACCAGGAAATTTCATTCGTAACGAGTTCATTGTTTCACGCGCAGTGTGACAGGTCGCTCCGTCCTGTTGAAACCATAAGTTTTCCACATTAATTCGGTCTAATTCAGCCCACAGAAACTCTTCTAACATTGCACGATAACGTTCGCCATTCACTGTTAGTGCAGTTCCAGCCTCGTCTTCAAAGAAGTATGACCCAATTATTCCGCCGAACCAAAAACCGCACCAAACGGTACCTCGTAGAGGATGCATTGGTTTTTCGTAAATAACACGAGGATTCTCTTCTCCCCAAATTCGACAATTCTGCTTATTGACGTATCCATTTAATTGAAAATGTGCCTCATCACTAAACAGGATTTTCATCAAAAAATCTCCGTCATTTGCCAATTAACAAATTCACGGCGCAACCCATGATCTGCTGGCTTCAATTCTTGTTCGGTCAATTGGATTTTATAGGCACGCAAATGCAAATATTTTGTAAGAATTCGCTGATTTTATGTTTAAAACTAAACCACCTTGCTCAAATTTCTTGATCAATCTTTGCACTGTCGTATGTTTTGGTGCATTATTTCTTCCAAAAACTGCTCGCACTCTACGAACTGCTTCCGCATAACATTCTCCACAGTTATAATACGTTTTCACAATAACAACGCGCTGTTCTACCGTGTAGCGTTCCATGGCTATAAATTGCAATAAATTAGATGACAGCTATCAAATTCTTAGAAGCCTACTATGACAAAAACGAAAATGCCACGATATTTAAAATGTGCGTACATTTTGGGGCACCCTTTATAATTGGCGACTGTGATAGCTCGCATTGTCCATTACTATCACGCTATTCTGAGGAAGGAATCGTAAAAGATAATTTTTGAACCATTCTTTAGGAGTCTTCAATATTCTTTGCAGAAAGTCACAAGGCTTTTGGGACCCAACCCTTTTCTGACCCGGCATTGGATATATGGTAGGGTAATTATTTTCCCTTTATTTAACGGAGCTCTTGTTTTACACCTGCCGGAAGAATCGGACCATCCTTTGGATGCTGTGTCATGCGTCTCAAACCATGCCTCATCGAGGTAAATTATTGGCCGATTTTCAGAACGATATTCTCTTATCGTAAGTAATTACATAAGTGCATCAAAATTACCGATAATTTTTTATGAAAGCATGTTGTCTAAAAACTGGATGAGTTTATTTTCATCTTTTGGCAAAAGAGCCCGACACCGAAGGTGGAGGGCTCTTTAAACAAAATATGAAAATAACCGAATCCAGTTTTTTACTGACAACATGCTTGAATGAAAAATTATCAGGTCTATTTTGATGCACGAATGTAATTGGGTAGAATATTTCTCGAGTACGTGAAATGAAAGCACAATACATAATATCAACACAATAATACACCTACAAGGTGCTATTGTAAACATTAATTATTGTTACTTAGATACGGACCTATAGGGAAATTTTCGACGGGACATTTTCGCACCTACTGGGCAATTTTCGTCGAAAATTTCCCGCTTCATATGGTACTTTTTACACATGAGAGAAATATTCAATGTTATATACTCACGACGCCATTATTGTAAACGCTAGGATTCCATAAGTACTTGCTTTTGTCAATTGTGCGATATCTGAAGCCCGTTTAAACAAAACTTTCCAAAGGCTAGTGATGCTACAACTTATTGGGATTCGTCATTAGTGAGTCGTTGCTTCAGAGTTTCTAATGTAGATACGCGAGTTACATTCTGTATATTCCATATAAATGCGTATAGCACTTTTTGCCACTCCTAGAAACTAGCGATAAGGAATATTATAAAGATTGTATCTTCAGGCACTTCTGTTGTTATAGCCAGTCTGTTAGCTTGTTCTATCCCAAATAAATTTGTTATATTCGAAAAGGGATTTTTAAGATTAAACTTTTTTTTTTGAGATTCTTTTTACTGTAGTCAGAGGTATCTTAGTCAAATTACTAGTCTCACTCGCAGCAGTACTAGCGTTAAGTCCCCTGTTAAGTAAAAAACTATAAACATTTTTTACAATGTTCCTAGCATCGAGAGATAAATGCTTTTTCTTCACCGGAACATTTGAAGAAGCTCTGTCAATGTTTTTCCACGGACGCCACATAATGCGGTTTCATACGTACAATATAATATGTCGTAAAACGATATTGCAATACAACTAAACACTTTTGTGAGATATTAAGACTAACATTCAATCTCTCAAAATACCTGCTATACTTACCTAGAAATCATTATAACCCGGCCCCGAAAATGAATACTGAGAATTTACGGGCATTTACGGCCACACTTGGCACCCATTTTATTGGACTCATTAAATCAGAACCATTTCTCATGAAAAGAACTTTATATCTACATTTGCACTGCTTAGCCAGGGCTTAACTTAAAACCAGGCCAGTACGTATGCGTAGTACAGTTGATTACGCATATTATCGACGGGTAAACCACCGAAGCAATGTAGTGTATAGTATTTTTCACGTTCTAAGAAAGTGACTAGCCTCCAGTTAATGACATGAGATGAACAATACACAATAAAAACTTTAAATAACCATTAGACTCTACCCTTATACCTAACCCTAACAGGGTCGGATTATGTATGGTCCCAACGCCTTTGTCTGTGTCAGTTTATCTTGAGCCTTGAAACAGTGTGTATTATAAAGTTCGATAGTGTCTTTTAAAATGTCTACCAAAAAGCGCAAATGTTTGCCCGTTGAGCCAAAAATGATAGTTAAAAGTGTTTACTTAAAGTTAGTAGAGCGAGGCCACGAAAAATACTTTTCATTGAAAGAGACTTCTGCTTTAACGAGCGTCCCTGAAAGTACAGTTTGGAAAATTGTGAATAGTTCGATAGCTCCTAAAAAAACACGAAAAGACAATGGTGTACCAAAGTGCATTGATATCTTTCAAGAAGACTTAATTCGCCGCACTCTTTATGGAGTGTATGTAGAACAAAAAGTGCTCACGTTATTGTCACTTTCACGGAGACTGTCGCAGGAAACTGATGGTGAGATTAACTGTTCCACTACAACTTTGTGGCGTACTCTACGTCGTTTGGGGTTTTTATTCAAAATAATAGACAAAAGGCAAGTTGTAATGGAGTCACAGCGCTTGCAAAAACTCAGAATAGAATATCTCGAAAAAATAAATACAGCTAGATCGGAAAACCGAACGATAATCTATCTAGATGAGACTTGGTACGACACCCATGATACACCCAGTAAAGGATGGGTTGATGGTTCCAAAAAATGTTACACGAAAGCTCCGTCTAATAAAGGTAAAAGAATAACTATTCTACATGCGGGGTCAGAAGAAGGATGGATACGAGAATGTCTGTTTTTAGCAACCAAGAATATTGGATTATCACTGCGATACAACCGCGGAAGTTTTCGAAGATTGGTTTCAAAATAAATTAATGCCGAATATACCACCGAATAGCTGCATTGTGATGGATAATGCATCCTACCATAGTCGCCAAAAGAATAAGATACCAGGTTCTACTAATAGAAAAAGAGAAATACAAGACTTTTTGTGCGAACGTGACATATATTTCCACGAAAGTTATGATGTTAAACAATTGTTAGAAGTAGTAAAAAGTTATAATTTTTCAAGGGAATACGTTTGTGACAAAATTGCAAAGGAAGCAGGTCACGTAGTAATTCGGCTTCCACCATATTATTGTATTTTTAATCCGATCGAGTTGATATGGCATAAATTAAAGTCTAATATACGTGCTCACAATAAAACACCAACTTTAAACAGTAGTGTGATCGAGTTGATAAAGACGGAAGTTAAAAATGTAACCGCTGAAAACTGGAGAAACTGTATTCAACAAGTGAAAAAAATTGAGAACTCATATAGATGTATGTACACAGATATAAATAGTTTAGAACCCGTAAAAAACCTCATTATTGATTTGCAAGATAGTAGCGATAGCGAAATTGAACTAGATAATATCTAATAATAAATAAAATGTAATATATATTGTGTACTTATGTATTAATATATTAATGTAAACCAAATATAGCCTGTATCAAAATCAAATAAATTTTATAAAATTCAAATTTCTCTTTAAACTATAAGGGAAAAATATTATAATACAATAGTGCGGCCCTGCACAATGCCCTCCCAATAAATAGCCATAAATTTACGACTTTTGGGTCTTATCGAATATTATTTACTTTTCGGTAGTAAAGTCACTTTCTTAGAGCGTGAAAAATATATACACGCGTCAAAAAATGTAAAAAGCAATGCAAGCAATGAAAAATTATTAGCTATGCATTAAAAATATCGAAAATCACAAGTTCGGTATGGTTTTTCTTCGAATTAATCATTATTGTATTAAATTATGAGTTCTACAAGCGATATTTTAGTGGCATTGATAAAATTTTTAGGATTATAGTTCAGCTAGAACATCTTTTGTTTCTTATATTGGATTTCCATCTCTTCCTTTGCTGCCACGGCCATTCCCGAGGGGGACCTTCTGCTTAACCTGGATTCCGAACCACGGTCCTCAGTCACGACAACCATCCAGGCCAGCACTCCCCACATGAGATATCCGATCTCATTCGGCCTCTAACCAGCGGAAACGGCGGAGGGGGGGGGGGGTGGGTTTGAATGCCGATACATTTTTCACTCTTCCATGTCAAACCACTAAAATCCAAAGCTACTCGAAAAGCTTGCCGGGCCCGGGAATTAAACCCTTTCTTCCTTTTTAAATTCATTTATTTTCATAATTAAATGTATCTACATATGCATCTCATCTACGGTTTGGCCTAGGTAGTGGCGCATATTTACAAATGACCTTACAGCGTATTATGCAAGTATATGTACGTGTCCAAGATAAGGAGGGCCAGTACAGGGATCTCGGAAACCGTAAGAGATACGAAGTCGGTTAAATGGAGGTAAAGTTGCGCATTTACGTGCCTAATAATACGCCGTTTAGAAAGTTTTAAAATTCCGAGTAGTTCCGGAAATATCCGGAAAAAACCGAAATTTTGAAAAATCGTTTTATTTTTTCCTGGGTTTTTTTTGAGACCGAATTCTAAAATAAATTGCACTTTTACATTGCCACTTTTTCCGCTCTATCTAACAACGTTAGTTGTTTTATAATCCTACGAGTCGTCTTCGAGGGGCCCTTATCAACTTTCTTTTTTTAAATACGGTCCTGTTTTCCTGATATTGGAATTTGAGAGCTTTCTTTCTTCCGAATGCAACGATGTATGACACATTGTGGTTTAATGACGTTTCGAGGGTTTTTTGAACAACATCAGGAGATTTTGGGATACGGTCCTGTATTTCTCCTAATTTTATAAATAATATCTCATAAGTAAGCTCTAAATTTTTACTTATGTTGGACTAGTTTATTAAATAACAAATAATTTAATTATAAACCACAAATAAGTGAACAAAAAATATACAGAAACATTATTTCAAACTTCTGTTGATTCGAGATTTAAAAGAAAAGTAGGCGTTTGAAACAAAAAAAAATTAAGATGGTGACGCGTTATTTGTTTCACTTGACATTCTCATTGTGATCGTTGTCAACATTTGAAAGCGTTTTAAGAGGTTTTGTATTTTCCAGAAAATATGGTACATAATTTTACAAATGCTGAAAAGTTTGATATTCTATCGTGTTTTATTTTATCTCAAAAAAACTGTTATGTGGCAGAGCGCATGCATTTGGAGAAGTATCCAGAAAGGAGACAACCAAATAAAAGAACATTTAGTAAGTTAGTGACTAATCTCAAACAATACGGTTCATTTAGAAAACCAGTGCTATCTCGAAAAAAGCCCAGCAACATAGAAAAAGTCAACAACGTATTGTTAGCTGTTGTTGAAAACCCCGGAATATCAACTTGGCAAATTGAAAAAAGTTTAGGAGTAGCGAAATCCACAGCGGAATTTATTTTACAGAAAGAAAGTTTTCATCCATACAAATACAGAATTTGTCAAGGATTAAGGCCAGGTGATGCAGAAAGACGGCGCGAATATTTTGCGAGTGGTACACCAGAAAATGTCAGGAGACCCACAATTTTCCCTACAAGGTAATATGGTCCGATGAGAGCATGGTTACTAAGAATGGAATTTTTAATAGAAGAAATGTTCATTATTGGTCGAAAGAAAATCTTCATTTATACAAAGAGTCCAGACACCAACATCGGTTTGGATTTAATATGTGGGCTGGAATTTTAGGTACAAAAATATTAGGCCCATTTTTTTATCATCAAAATTTAACTTCTGAGCATTACCTAAACTTACTCCAAATCGATTTGGAGGAAGCTCTGGATAATCTGCCTCTAATGGAATCTTACGGGTGTTGGTTTCAACAAGATGGTGCGCCTGCACATAATTCTAGAGCAGTTAGAGAGTACCTTTCTGTGCGCTTTCCTGGAAAACTGATTGGCACGTATTCTGAAACACCGTGGCCAGCACGTTCGCCTGATATGACTCCGTTAGATTTTTTCCTCTGAGGGTATGTCGAAAATTATGTTTATAAACACAACTTCGAAACAGAAGACGAACTTAGAAGGTTGGTGCTTAAAGCCTTTCAAAGTATTACGCCAGAAATGTTGTCAAATGTTTTAGAATCGACAGTGAGAAGATGTTATTTGTGCTTAGAAAATAACAGAAATCATTTTGAACACCTGATTATGTAGTTCCTAACTTTTTTCGTTGCTTGTTTTATTAGGTACTATTTTGGTGTGTTTTTGTTTACTTACTGTTGTTTATTATTAAATTATTTGTTTATTGTCAAATTATTTGTTATTTATTGAACTAGTCCAACATAAGTAAAAATTTAGAGCTTACTTATGAGATATTATTTATAAAATTAGGAGAAATACAGGACCGTATCCCAAAATCTCCTGATGTTGTTCAAAAAACCCTCTGTCATATATCGTTGCATTCGGAAGAAAAAAAGCTCTTAGATTCCAATATCAGGAAAACAGGACCGTATTAAAAAAAAGAAAGTTGATAATGGCCCCTCGAAGACGACTCGTCGGATTACAAAACAACTAACGTTGTTAGATAGAGCGGAAAAAGTGGCAATGTAAAAGTGCAATTTATTTTAGAATCCGGTCTCAAAAAAAACCCAGGAAAAAATAAAACGATTTTTCAAAATTTCGGTTTTCTCCGGATATTTCCGGAACTACTCAGAATTTTTAAACTTTCTAAACGGCATATTATTAGGCACGTAAATGCGCAACTTTACCTCCATTTAACCGACTTCGTATCTCTTACGGTTTCCGAGATCCCTGTACTGGCCCTCCTTATCTTGGGCACGTTGTATATTGCCCTGGCTCAAAGATATTTCCCGCGTTTACGATAATCAACTGGAATACAGCTTGGGATTTGGGGAAAAATCTTCCGAAAAAAATCCCATTTACTTTCTTCAGTCACACATTATGTCCTCCATAGCAGACAATTCAATGCAGTGAGCGAAATCTCCAATCAACCAGCACGGAGTGCCAGCAGAAGGAGGCCATTACAACTGGCATGTGTATCGCCCCTGTGGGTGTTGATGTCTAAAAAATGTATTTATTCTTTAACGTGTTTGTGTGGTGATGTTTTTAGAATTTAATTCTGTATATTTTATTGAATTGTGCGCGTGTTCATTGGTCGATACCCATACCTAAAGCAGGGGGAAGTGATACAAGGGTAGTTTTGCGTATATTGGTTTGTTGTCAATGGTGAGTTGTTTATTTTGTTTGTGTAGAAGTCGGTTGATATGTCTCTAATGTAGTCTAGTATGTTCGGTATGTCGGCCATGTGGTGCAATTCTGCGATGCGTACGTACCTGTCGGATGACGTAACACATCGCAGAATTTTATTCTTAAATCTGGAAAGCCTCTGTAGTTGGGTGTTTGAGGCTGAACACCACACTGACGCGGCATATGTGATTACGGGTCTTATAATTTGTTGATAGATGAGGCGTTCATTGAACGGGGAAGAAAGGATTTTGCAGATAGAATGGAATATAGGCTGTGCATTGCTGCAAAGCCTTTTTTAAGGGTGGAAGCGATATGGGAATAAAAAAATAAACGCTCCTCTATGGTCAGTCCTAAAAATTTAAGTATTTTTTGCGGTGCTATGTAGGTGTCTTTGATTTTAATCGGTACGAAAATTCGATTGTTTGTAAACTTTTTAGTAAGTATTGTACATGTTGTTTTGTCTGTATTTATCACAGTTTTCCATTTGTTTAAGTAATAATAATAAATTTTGTAGAATATAAAAATGAATCTACAGATGAAAAAAAGCGGTGTGGAGCATTGTTTACTGTTTCTTGAAGCACTTGATTAGTATATTAGTGGTATTCGCGGTATTTGCCACGAAAAGATAATTATTAATCTTACTTTGAAATATATTTATCCTGTGATACTTCGTGTTTTCTTTTTCGCATTCAAGTTGAAATTTGGATATATTTTCTAGTTCAATGTTTTATGCTTGACAAAAAGAACCTAAACTTAGCCTAAGTGGCAGTTTAAGCAAAAAGGCCGTACATTATTACATAGCATATTATTTAATAGCTCATATTCGAAATTTGACTGGAAGAAGACAGGGAAAGCAGATGTTGCAATTGGTACAATGTTCGTGAACACATTAACTAACTACATACAAAATGATTTGGAAATTACGGCGCTATAAACGTCCATAAGGAAAGGCATAGCAATATAACGAAATGCAAGTAATGTGACACAATGCAAAGAAAATGCGAGCAGTGTGGTGCAAGGCCATGCAATTACCCAGCAATGTTGCGAAAATTTAGCAATGTGAAATGCATTGAAATTGCATGTAGCAATTGGTGTACAAAGTTGACCTAAGCGGTTTACCCCTCGTATTTTATTAAAAAAATACATCATCCAGCAAGGGCAAGCCTGGGGACTGATGTTAATCCTAGGAAAATATATGTGCATTTAAGTCAATACCGATTTGCAACTATCCGGTCGGGGACGCGAAATAGGAATTGACGATAAAGATATTAAAATAATAAAACAACTTTATTGGGGACAGTTTGCTGAAATTCGAATCAAGAAGGATCTCAATGCACAAAAATTTGACATTGCTTTGCCAAGGGAGTCCGACAGGGATGCGCTCTGTCCCCTATGCTTCTTAACGTATGTGTGGAGAATATCTTTCAGTTAGCTCTCGCCAATGTGGATACAGGAATAGAAGTAAATGGTAAAGCCATCACCAAAATTCGATACGCAGATGATATTGTCTAATAGTCTAAAAGATCTATAGAATATACTAGACAAAATTACCGAAATAGCCGAACAGTTTGGATTGAACATTAACACAACTAAAACAAGAATAGAAATAAAGGTCTGTCTTTACCACCAAATAACTTTATTTGCCCCTCTAGGGTAGAAAACAAGGGTTATAAAAATACATAAAATGACGATGAGTTAAAATAAATTTCTTAATGAATGTGTTGTACTAGTTTCGACTTTAGAGAAAGTCATCCTCAGCAACTAACCATTTAAGAGATTTTTATATGTAAAGAAGTTAAAACAGTTGGGGGAACAGAGAGGTGATTCAATAATACAATACAATATAATGCAGATTATGCAACCTTTGGAATCGACAGGAGTTTAGAATAAGAACGATGTATCTCCATGTGAAGGTAGGGGTTGATTTATACGCAAGTAGAATTAAGGATCCTAATCATAGTCGAGTAATTTAAGTAATGTTGAAGTAAAAACGTGTTGAAAAATAAGAATTGTAACATATCAATTCGTTCTCTTTTAAGTGAAACTAAATTGGCGAGGGGACATGATTAATGTTATGGTGGATTGTATATTTGTTAATGAAATTAAATGAACTTATTATTCTAAAAAGGGGGGGTTGTCAAAATGAGACTATGTCATCTCAAATAAAATAGGAATGCATCAAGTGGTCACCATTCACTTGTTAAAAAAATAAAATAAAAATAAAATTGAATTAATATTTTGGAACATTATTAAATTAACGACTTTTTGTGTTTCATTTTATTGCCAGGTGAAGAAATTAATTTTAATCTTAGCCTCAGCATGCTATTCGAAGGAAATGGCGTCGATAAAATAATATTAATATTAATTCAATTTTATTTTTATTTTATTTTTTTTTAACAAGTGAATGGTGACCACTTGATGCATTCCTATTTTATTTGAGATGACATAGTCTCATTTTGACAACCCCCCCTTTTTAGAATAATAAGTTCATTTAATTTCATTAACAAATATACAATCCACCATAACATTAATCATGTCCCCTCGCCAATTTAGTTTCACTTAAAAGAGAACGAATTGATATGTTACAATTCTTATTTTTCAACACGTTTTTACTTCAACATTACTTAAATTACTCGACTATGATTAGGATCCTTAATTCTACTTGCGTATAAATCAACCCCTACCTTCACATGGAGATACATCGTTCTTATTCTAAACTCCTGTCGATTCCAAAGGTTGCATAATCTGCATTATATTGTATTGTATTATTGAATCACCTCTCTGTTCCCCCAACTGTTTTAACTTCTTTACATATAAAAATCTCTTAAATGGTTAGTTGCTGAGGATGACTTTCTCTAAAGTCGAAACTAGTACAACACATTCATTAAGAAATTTATTTTAACTCATCGTCATTTTATGTATTTTTATACCCCTTGTTTTCTACCCTAGAGGGGCAAATAAAGTTATTTGGTGGTAAAGACAGACCTTTATTTCTATTTACAATCTCGCCACAGAATATGGACTACTTCTTAAAACAAGAATGATGATAATCAGTAGACAATAAATAGATAACATCCATCTTACAATAAACGACAATACAGTTGAAATAGCATCCAAATTTAAATACCTGGGCGCAACTTTGAACGACAAACGGGATTGTGACGAAGAGGTAAAAACGCGTAACCGAACTGCCAAAACCACTTATTTTCAAAATTTTCCAGAGAACTTAACAAAGGATATTACGTTGCGGTTTTCAGGTCCTGATAGTAACTTTTCCTCCTCTACAAGCTGATGGGGTTAGTTTTTTAATCCGACGTTTCGGACTCGAGCGACCATCATCAACTTTTTTATTTTAAATACGGACCTGGATTTTTTATTCCACTATTTAATATCCTTTATAAGCCTAAAATAAAATATGATGAAAAAGTCATATCATAACATTTGATTATTTTGAGAAAATCCTCATTCATTGAGGAATTACGGAAAAACGCCATCTAGTGGCCACCATCAGAATCAATATGGTATAGTTAATAGATCTACGTGTAGAGGAAAAGAAGGGTTTTTTTTAAGACCAAGTTGAATAAAATCGGTTAATCCAAAGCAGAGATATCAGCGTTTGAAGAAAAAAAGGTTTGACCTTCTCCCACCACTTTATTATTGAAAATAGAAAAAATTCATTCCTAACATAAAGTTGCATAATTTTATGAAGAATACAATGCTTATATTTTTAACATATTTTTATTAAGAAAAATCAAGAGAAAATCGGCATTTCTATTTTAAAAGTTCTCTTACGCGCCCTAGCGGTCATTTTTCAAACTTGAAAATAATTTCCAGCAATTTCTCTTGGCCGCTTTTATAGATATATATTTTTTCCCAAAGTCCTAGTGTTATTACTTTCTGAGATATAGCCGATTACCTCCTTAGGTGGAACACCCGGTAGTTGGGTAGAGCATGTTCTTCTGCGCAAAAAACACAAATTTGTGGATTGACTCATAGACTGGTTCACCACAAACGTCTAATAGGCCATTTACGTGAGTCACCCGGTGTTATATCTCTATTCTTATATTAAATTATAGATTTTTGTTATTAGTTTATTATTACATAAATAAATCATACCTGTAGGGCACTTTTAACATCAAATACATATCTGACGAACATATTTTCTGTTTCTCCAATAGTAATGTTGTTGACGAATATTGTGGCATATGTGTCGATTCCTTCAAACACCAAGTTGACTTGGTTGTATTCAAGAGTAGTTGCATCAACTAAAACATACGAGGAAATATAATAAAGCGGAAAATAAAGGTAAACGGATTAGGTTTGCTGGCCCTTCCGTCATTTGTTACTGTATTGCCACAATATAAGGCCAGCTCGTTTATTTAGGCATAAATTCAGTTAAACTTGGCATAATAAAAAATAACTATATTCACTTCAATTTACAATACGTTGTTGTATAAACATTGAAATACTTTACATACAAAATACCGCATCAATAAATATAATAAATGATAAAGAATATCTTGACGCCGAAACGTACTACTACAGATCTATATATATATAGCTAATAGATTTGTGGTATGTACTACCTTTTAGTTATCTGTGGGATTTATAAATTTACCGGAGAAAAACATATTTTGTGTTAAGAGATGAAGTTGCCGGAAACCGGCAGACAGAAAACCGTACTTTTCTTGAATAGATGTGATTAGAGAATTAAATAACCGGTAGAGAGGAAAAAGCTGACTTTACTGCTTGAAAAATCCTGAGAGAAACATTAAGATTGATAACTCGGACTACCTTCCTACTTCGAATCTACCGATGGCGGACCAATCAAGGGTAAATGAATAAAATAGTCTTTTATTTCAAGAGATTGAGAGAGACGACACTTATTATGCAGTTGCACAACCTGTTTGCGATTTCTAAGGTACGAAGCAAACCACTGCAAGGCATTACCCCTAATACCATATCTCTCAAGTTTTAAGAGAAGCAAATTGTTCAATGCAATCAAAAGCCCGGGAGAGGTCAACAAAAATCCCACAGGAGAGATCCCCTCTATCCATGGCATCCAAAACCAAGCTAGTGAAGTAGAAAGTAGTGTCACCTACATCGTCATACGATAAATGTTGTCATGACAACATTCAGCTATATTTTTAACATTACCAATAAGAAAACAGCATAAATAGTGAGAGAATATATTTATTTCGGTGTTTCGGAGCCCCTTAAAGAAACCTAATTTGCATATTGTTATTTTCGAAGCTTATCTCTCGGCTTACAATAAAGACTAATAATCTATAAATAGACATCTTGTGAAATATTTTGGACCATTTCTACGCCATATTGGGAAAAGAATATTTTTAAAATAGGAATTCTACGAGGAGATTTTCTTTGTTAATTTTGCTGGCTTGCAACTACGTATTTAAACTAGTAGAAGTTCTATTTAAATTAGCATAATATTTTACGTCGTAGAAAAATAATACTTTGTTTTTGGATTTAACTTATTTTAAAACATATTTTTCAAACAAAAGCTAATAACCTAATGTTATCTCCATAATCAGGTTTAAAATGTCCCTTTTTGTAAAATACTTACCAGTAAAATTTCTGGAATAACTCCAGTCGATTTGTCCGACCCATCTTGTAGTATTGTCGTTGTATCCGTAAAACACGTCGTCAATGATATTTACGTTCATCAAATCGGTATATGTACCACCAGGCACGGTTGCCGGGAATTCATAATCTAAAAGCAGAGACACGTTATACAGGGTGTTCGGAGCTAACCTCAAATCCATATTTCAATTTTCGCATATTTTTTCTTTGTTTTAATAGATATTGCAAAAACGAATATGTGATGTTTAGTATTATAAAATACTAAACAAAAAAGCTATTCTTGATCTGAGTCGATAAACCTCGCCGTTTAGTCGCAAATTAGAATTTAAAAATTTATCATCAATAAGTTTAGTGAGTTCTTTAATTTAAATTTAGTTAAATTATTAAATCTGACACTAGAATGACTAGAAGAATCTCGCTCTGTCTCTCTGTAGCCCTACAACCCACTGTGGGTCTTGGCTGACATCACAACTTGACTCCATCTGTCTCGATCCATTATAATTTAATATGCACGATCGACTGATGATCGACCTTCTTGGTTTTCAGGTCAGATGCAATATTGCCTCTCTAGCGTGTTCCAGGCCTTCCCAGTGACCTTCTTCCATCTGCAACCTCTTCCCACACAAGCTTGATCAAGTGTCTATCTTCTTGTCTCTTAACATGACCAGTCCACCATTCCGATTTTATTATTTTGACTATATCTGTTGGCTATAAAGCTCTTTTAGTTCTAGAGTGGGATTCGTCATGTAGTGTTGTCTTTCATTGCTCCGTATACCCTTTAGTCTTTAGGATTCGCATATCTAAGCTGGTTTTCATTCTGCTTTTTTAATGCCCAAGACTCACGGGCATATGTCATGATGGTCCTTATAAACGCATGGTAGATTTTTATTTTTGTCGTCATGATATGATTTTGGATCTTATTACGCCCCGCGGTTATATAACATTTTCTCCCACTCTATCTCTACGTTCGGTTCATGTCGTCATCATATATCTGGTTTTGTCTTCGTTGACGTATTTTGCAACGCTTTCTAACTTAATAAACTATTTTATATCGTTCATCAAATAAAAGAGAAGACGAAAATACAATGAATAGGATCCCTTTTTACCTCAGTTTTAACTTGGTCTTTTATGGCATTGCGTGGTGCGTGCGTCGTGCGTCCAAACAAGATATTTTTTTTAAATTTTAAAACATTTACTTAAAGCCCTAATCACAAACGAAACTATAAATTTTTGTTTTTCAACAGATCATACTCACTCTGACTTATTTTACACTAATTCAGTCCTTTTCTTTCAAGAATAACCTGAACAAACAACCGATAATTAATGAGTATTTAATAACAAACGAATAATAACAACAACTAACTAACCAATCCTATTTTCTTTAAAGGTTTGTTTCAATCCGCTATTCTATGTCCGAAGGATTATTTCCAGCCTGTCAATTAAACTTTGAACTTGGCAATCGACTGTTGCAGTGGTAAATTAATTGTGCGGCCGTTCGGTGGACTGTACTGATACGGTTCTTGGTCGGGTTGCAACAAACGTTAAGTTAACCGGCAAATCTATTTTTGCCGATTCAGACGATGTGTGAAGTTATCAAATATATTACTATATTTCATATATGTATATTTGGTTGCCGGGAATTTTAAAGTTCTTTTATATGGTAGGGTCGGTTTGCGGAACTTATTACTAAGGCGACTTTAAAAGTCATACAAATAATTTGATGGTGGCGTGTTTACGAGTAATCCACGATGACGTCCTGGATTACAAGTTACAAGGTCAATTGTAAAAGTATAACGGTTATTCACTGGTAGTTTGCGGGTCATTAAAAATGAAAATTGATGTAGACAAATAATATATACTGCTTGTTGTCTGTTTGACACTGGGTCGGCACTTCCGACCCTGAAAAGCCGCCACTGGATGAAGCAACATTTATGTTAAATGGTAAAGTCAATAGACACAATTGTCGGTCTTGGCCAATGAAAATTCCCACTGGATGAGAGAAGGTCATAGACAACGCCCTAAACAATTGAATGCGTGGGCTGGGCTTGTAACTGCAAGATCAGTCTATTTCTTAGTGATGGAAATTTGGCATCACAACTTCACCTTGATGCAAATAGTGCCTGCTATACGAAATCTGATGGGTCAAATTATGCAAGGAGGGAGCTCCTTCCCATTTTGGTCGAAACGTGCGCGAATTTCTGGACAACACTTTTCCAAATATGTGGATCGGTAGAGGGGGTACAATCAAGTGGCTACCTAGGTCCCCTGATTTGTCGCCTAATGACTTTCTATGGAGACACTTGAAGAACAAAGTTTATACTACAAAACCTCATAATTTGGCTGATTTGCAGCGTCGAATTTCGAAAGAATTTCAATTAATAACACCACCAATGATTTACAACATAATTCAAAAAATTTATTTTCAATTAGCTCACTGTCAAGCTGTACAGGGTTATTTTTTATATTTGCGCACTCACTTACAGGGGTTAATATAAGGGATAGAGAAAAACTATTAATGCAAAAGTTGCATTATTTTTGACGTGTTATCTTTTAGACCTGTCAAAACAAACAGGCTAATCGCAAAGTTGAAAAACAATTGCAAGTTTTCTTTTTTTAAATGGAACACCTTATATGTTTTCCACAAGGACGAAAGATCTCTTTTCCCTGATTTCAAAAATATATAACATGTTAACATTTAATTCAGCGGTTTTTGAAATATTTCAGTTTACACTTTTGATAAGTTGAATTCATGATAATCGAGTTCTCGAGGTGTTTCGCATACTTCAAGGTGACATATTTCGCGCTTTACGTTAAATTGACACATTGAGTGAGAAATGGCCGGCTAATAGCCCTGACCTAAGTCCATCAGATATTTTTCTCTGGGGATTGCTATACAACCGAATTTATTATGACAGGCCTCAAAATATACAAGTGGTCAGACACATATTTCTCAAAAAATCCCTATTATTATTATTTGCTCTTTTCATTACCTTAAAACAGAATACCATTCTCCCTACTTTATCACCTTGCCGTAGCTCTTAATGTTTTTCATGCTTGTACGGAAAATATTTATGTTTTTTTTTAAGTGAGCAACACTGTGATTTGATGTTTTCCTACGGCTTGCCCAAGAATCCTCATGCTAATCATTTATTTTTCTCCAGGTGCAGTAAAATATCAAGATCTATATTATCCCTTACTTCAGCTCTATTAACATTTTGAGTTGAGTATTTACAGTTATTTATTACAGTGTCTTTGGACTCAAATTTACTAATGATAAGTTTAATTAATGAAATGGAAGGGGTAGGTTTATCAGGGAATTGAACTAAAAACATTTCAGACACTACTCTGCAACTATTTCCTGTATAATACCACTTAATTATAGTTACTTTTTCCTTTATGGAATTTGTCAATGCCAAATAATAATTTGCTGGTGCTTGCTATATTACCAAAACTATAAAAATTTCGTAATTTTGCCATCACGTTTAATTGAATAAGTTAGGATTGGCTTATTAAAATTTATTAAAACTTAAAGCACATGAGTTAATTATATCGGCCTCTTCAAAAATGATAATACAATTTTTCTGTAAAATGTACAGGGGAGCCAATATTTTGCCATTGCAAAATTTACATGGGATTTCCTATGTTCAACTAAGCCATGCATCACCCGGTATAAGCCACAGTCCAGGATCAGTACTTCAATAATCCCATACCTATATCATCTTTTTTGGGTTTATGATTAATTGATATGAAATCGATCTGGAAATTTGAAATAATGATTCATGCTGTTTATTGCAAATAATGAATTAATGTGATTTTGAGTTTTCTCTACTATCGAGCCCACGGGGGTTTAGACCCCCGGACCTTCCCCTTAATAGAGAGGTTGGTGGACAGATTTATAAGGGATGAAATCCTAGTACGATCACCACTCAACATAAACCAGTATGCATACCAACCTGGAAAATCAACAGATGCGGCTTTGGATGACCTAAACAGGCTAATTTCAAAGTCAGTAGAAGACAAAGAAATAGCCATGGTCACTTTCCTAGACATCGAAGGAGCTTTTAACAATGCCACAACGCACTCACTGGTGAATGCACAAAGGAGACG
This sequence comes from Polydrusus tereticollis, assembly GCA_963920685.1. Taxonomy (NCBI): domain Eukaryota; kingdom Metazoa; phylum Arthropoda; class Insecta; order Coleoptera; family Curculionidae; genus Polydrusus; species Polydrusus tereticollis. The sequence goes on along the minus strand of OY987326.1, from coordinate 167,880,790 downwards.
GGGAGTCCCGCCAAGCATATGCCAATTGATTAAAGCCACCCTGGAGAAAAGGACTATTATATCCTCTCTAGGAGGGTCCACAATCGAACGGAGGCTTCCCGCAAGGCGGCGTTAAATCGCCATTACTATGGGCAACCCTAGTCGATGACCTATTGCAAAGACTATCCAAAGAAGGCTTTACCTGCCTAGGATACGCTGACGATCTGGCAATAGTCATCAGAGGCCGATTTGCTGGAATAATTTCAGAAAGAACGCAAAGAGCCCTAAATATAGTGCACAACTGCTGCAACAGTGAAAAACTATCCGTCAACGCCAAGAAGACACAAATTGTTCCCTTTACAAAAAAAAAGAGCACTGCAAGGCCTCAAACCACCAGTGTCTGGAGGAACAGAAATTCCATTTTCGGAGGAAGTAAAGTACTTAGGCATAACTTTCGACCAAAAGCTCACATGGAAAACACGTATCCTGAACACAGCCAAAAAGGCATCGATAGCCCTAGGCAGATGCAGAAGGGTTAAACCCCAAAAAGACTCTATGGCTATATACGAGGGTAATTAGACCCATGGTAACCTACGGGTCAATAGTGTGGTGGCCCAAGACCCAACAGGTCGGGGCGATAAGGTGTTAAGTGGCATCCAAAGACAAGCATGTCTCAGTATCACAGGGGTCATGAGAACCACGCCTACCGCAGCGATGGAGGTTTTACTCAACCTGCCACCGCTACACATATTCGTCCAAGGAGAAGCAAGGTCCGTCTTGCACAGGCTAATACAAGGACAGCCGCCCATAAGCCAATCGCAGGGAACGGAACATCAAAGGCTAGAAAGAGAGCTAAAGGAGAACCCGCTAATGGGTATGCCAAGCGATGCCATGGCCACAAAGTATAACTTCAATCAAAGTTACAAAATAGTGATACCGGACAGGGAAGACTGGAAAGATGGTCCGCCCATCAGGGCAGAAACCGTCTGGTACATACACAGACGGCTCGAAAACCGAAGAAGGCCTGGGAGCTTGAATCTATGGACAAAAGTCCAAAACAATGATTTCAGTAAGTCTAACAAAAGAAAGCACCGTATTTCAAGCGGAAGTAGCCGCAATACATCATTGCGTGGGAGAAATATATAGGCACAGTGAAAATAGCCGCTCCATTGCCATTTTCTCCGACAGTCAAGCAACACTAAAGGCGCTAAATTTCATGGAGGTAAACTCTAAGCTAGTATGGGATTGCACGCGGGCTCTCAATGATTTGAGCCAAAATAAAAGGGTTACCCTAGCATGGGTCCCAGGACACAGTGGCCATTCGGGAAACGAAAAGGCCGACGAAATGGCAAGACAAGGATCGTCAACGGCTTTCGTGGGCCCAGAACCGTCTTGCGGCATTGTTAAAGCAAGAGTTAAGCAAGCCATCAAGCAATGGATCACAGAGGAATCCGTAAGGTCATGGGAGGAAACACCAGGACAAAGACAGGCAAAACAATTTTTCAATAGACCATCGCCTAAGTTTACAGAAGACCTACTAAGAAAGGACAGAAAGTCCGTTAGGATAGTAGTAGGCATATTAACAGGACACTGTAGGCTCAGGAAACACATGAGCAACATGGGTCTGGCAGAAGAAGCTGAATGCCGGTTCTGCAACGAAGAAGAGGACACCCCTATACATATCCTATGCGAATGCGAAGGACTAGCTAGAGTCAGATTCGCACAGACAGGCCTAACTTACCCCGATGCGGGAAGCTACGTAACGCAGCAGCTGAGAAGGCTGCTAGGCCTAATGAAGAGGATAAAGCTGGAGCACGTCCTCTAAATGTAACAGGGAACCACAATAGATCTGAAAAGGTCGCAGTGGACGAGGCGAAGGCCACCTTATCATACATATCTATCTATCTATCCCCTAAATACGCCACTGGTTCCGTTTAAAAAAGAAAAATGGTAAATGGTTTTTAAATCTGCGATGTGAGTGTATGTTCCTTTTAAGAAGTCTATAAGATAGCACGGGAAAAATATGCAACTTTCATAATAAATTTTTTTTTTCTGTCACTTATATTAACCCCTGTAGGTATGTGCGTAAATATAAGAAATAACCCTGTACAGGGAAAACAGTTTGAACAGTTAATATAATTTTTTTAAAGTAGACTCTGGTTATTTCGAAAACTACCTACTGATAATACGAACAAAGTATGTTATATCAAAAGTGTAACAAATGTAACGTAGAATCTATAAATGAACAAATATACAGGGTGTTACATATAAAAACCTAAAAAGAATACATATAAGCAGCTTGTAACAACGCCAATATAGTCATTCGGTGCGTGAGATCTTCTTAGGCAACTGCCCCAAATTTGGTTTAAATCGGTCAATAAATTTTGAGGTTATTAAGCCGTATCCAGACTTTATACACACACTGTATATTTCCTTTCTTAGTTTTGTGATGTCGCTGTCCTAGCTTTTTATCGGCATAATGATACTCCTAGGGCAGATTTCCCGATACGTTTTCATTTGGGGAACTATTTTACACTTTCTGTCATCTTGAAGGCCCACAAAATTTTCACTCGTCCGAAAGCAGAAATCTGAACTCCGCCGAGCATAAAGTAACAACATTATTAACTTAATTATTTTATTTATTTATGGAAAATTATTTTGCGCCCCTGAATATGTCCTATTTGTAAAAAATTTCTTTCTTACCAGCAAAAAAAAGTTGTTGGAAACTGGACCGGGTACTACTTAACTAGTTTTTTCTCTTACTATAAGCTTGTTCCAACTAGCAGTCTGGGACTAGTTTTTAATCAGAAATAGAGTCTACCAGATGAATATTGCATGTAGACCCCAGGAGGTCTTGTTAAGTCCTACAACTGGTTGATTGTAGTTGACAGTTTGAAACTGTCAAGGACTGATGGTTGGAACAGACATTCCGCCCTATGATCAAACACACAAGTTAACTTTTAACGTACCGTTTTCATGACAACAACCGAAAAAGCCTACTTGTTAATGTTTCACTGTGGTTGAAAAACAGGTAATTTGTGTGTTTGATCATAGGGCTGCTTATCAAGTAATGCGTCGATATCATAAATAGCAAAACTTTCCGCCACAGGTGAATATTTACTTACAATAATCCGTTTCTCTGGCCACCCACTCTCCATCCAAACTCTGCAACACATCTGCTTTTCCATTGACTACAACCACCAAGGCGAAGAGCGCCACAAATTTGTAGAGTGAACTCTCCATGTTCACCGATCACGAATCGTCGGTGCACTAAACGGGCTTAATTAAATAACAGTACTTTAAAGTATTTTTTTGCCAGTGGCGTACAAACTAGAGATTCTTCTGATCCCACGTCACTGCTATTTTCGGATATCATCAGGGGTCATATTTTTGATTTGTTAGGTTTCGGTGTGAGGATTCTCTAAGATTCAGACACATTTATTAACAATAATTAAACCATTATAATATAAGAATATATAGAAGTATTTGAGATGGCTATGAGCAAACGACTTGTAAAGTTAATAGATCAATTTGGGTTAGTTAATATTAATCAACACGGCTTTTAAAAGGAAAATCCAGGCAAACAACAATTTACCAGTTTATTCAGTCCAGTTTTGAATTCCTTCGAGAACCGTGAAGCTGCAATTGGAATGTTTCTCGATTTATCAAAGGCTTACGACTTTCTAAGGAAAAGGGAATACTCGGGCCAATTCTATTTGTCATATTCATAAATGATCTCTATTCCGTAGCTGATAGCCATTGCCAACATATAATTAACTACGCAGATAACACAAACCTATTAACAGGTAGTAAAACTGTGCTCCAAGTGTTATCAAATAACAAGAAACTTTTTATAGCAACCTCCCAATGGTTCACCGATAACAAACTAATTCTTGAATAATGGCAGATGTAGCCTTCAAGCGACATCTCGTGCCAATCAAATGCATCACCTGGCCTGTCTAACAAGAATCAGTCAGAAACGGAGAAGCAAACCCGGCGAGCCGGTATTCTCACAGGAGTCGCCGCCAGGAGCGCAGCATTAAAAGCCATTTCGGTATACGGACCGAGTACCAACAATTAAAAACCTAAAGGTTAGTTGCTTTCCTTCGCCGGATTCATCCCCAGACGCGTTTCGCTGTATAACAGCTCGTCAGTGGAGCTATAGAATCCGACGAAAGAAAGCAACACTAAAAAGTCTACTTGACCCTGAAAGATGGATGAATAATGGCAGATGTAGCCTTTAAGCGACTTGTATAACAAATTACCTACACAGATAAAACGAATGGAAAGTCAACGAGCTTGGGAAGTTAAAACATTCTTAATTCGGCTGGAACTATACTGCTTGGATGATTTTACTAACATGTAGGCATTTTAAATCTAAATAGTTGTGTTATATTTGATGTTATCTCACTTTGTTATCCTGATTGTAACAAATTTGAAATGAAAATTATTATTATTATTATTATTTAAAAAAGGTATCTTGGCAATTTGACTGCTCCGCCAATGGGTTTACTTAAACTGATTACACTACTTAAGTTTAAGATCTATTTATAAGTGTTTTGCATCAATTTTTTAGATTAACCAATAAGTTTTAAATTGGTAAATAAAGCAATTCAATCAGAAATAGGTACTTAGAGTTATGAAAACTCGAATTTAAGTGATATTAATTATTTTTATATTTGTCAGATTCTGCATTTTGTTGTCAAGCTCTCAAAATTTTCGATTATTACTAAAAGTATTATTAAAGCTACCCACCCTTAATATGTTGTTTAAAACTAATACAAAAATTGCTTTTAAGCATGTACCGGGTGTTCCACCTAAGGAGGTAATCGGCTATATCTCAGAAAGTAATAACACTAGGACTTTGGGAAAAAATATATATCGATAAAAGCGGCCAAGAGAAATTGCTGGAAATTATTTTCAAGTTCGAAAAATGACCGCTAGGGGGCATAAGAAAACTTTCAAAATAGAAATGCCGATTTTCTCTTGATTTTTCTCAATAAAAATATGTTAAAAATATAAGCATTGTATTCTTCATAAAATTATGCAACTTTATGCTAGGAATCGTTTTTTTCCATTTTCAATAATAAAGTGGTGGGAGAAGGTCAAACTTTTTTTCTTTCAGACGCTGATATCTCTGCTTTGGATAAACCGATTTTATTCAACTTGGTCTTGAAAAAAAGCCCTTCTTTTCCTCTACACGTAGATCTAATAACTATACTATATTGATTCTGATGGTGGCCACTAGATGGCGTTCTTCCGTAATTCCTCAATAAATAAGAATTTTCTCAAAAAAATAAAATGTTATGATATGGCCTTTTCATCATATTGTCACGAGGGCACCGGGATCCTTGATTAAAAGGCGGTCATCATAATTATTGCAGCTATTTATTATAACAAATATTTACACTTTACAATTAATTCAACCCAGACCTACCTTTAATTATTATCCTAGAACTTCCAAGGCGTGGGCGAAAGGGTCACGGCGTTCTTGGGGGCGTCTCGGCGGCCAGCGTCTTCGTCTGCGGTTCGACCGCACGGCTTCGCAGCGAGATGGGTGATGCTATCCCCTCGCCTCTAGCCCGTCCTCGCGCTGGTCTCCCCCACTCACGGACCCTGCCGTTAAGGAAACGATATACAGGGCGACCAGGCGACAACAGTCCAGAAGCGAGTGATAGTTAAATGAACCCTTCGTGACACTTTCCCCCCCACGGAAAACAAAAACCTGAAGGGTTTTTGTCTCAAACACTTTCTTCTGAAAAGTACCCTAAACCTATATATACACTATCTAACAATACAATAAAAAAAACTCTGGGTTGAATCCAAGAAACAAAAATATACAATACAAGCTGCTCTAAAATTCCCAAAAAAAAATTGTCTTTTTCTGTTTACTCTTTGTCTTCGTCCTCGTCTCTGTGTTGTCTTCTCCCTCTGTCTCGTCCTTGTTCCTGTTCTTCCTTCACTTACCAACACAAGACAAACATGTAGGACCAACACACTATATACATAGAGCAACAAAAATTCAGCTTGCCCTCTACATTGGCAATTAGCCACCGCTTAACCTTGATCGAACCATTTTCCCCGAACAATGCGTCTTTCACCCACGCTAATTTTATAAACTTTAAACTTTTACCTCACTATTTTCTCCAGTTTCCCCCTCCCTTACTGGAAATTATCCCCTAAATGAAAAATTACATTTCCTATTACTTCAGTCCTCTTTTTCTTTTCTAAACAAAAAAAATCACATATAAGACGCGACACGACAGTTGAAAATTACCAGAATTTTACAAGTTGATCAGACATGCGTTCAAGCAAAACCCAACTGTTTCAGAGCCTCGTGCAGCTGCTCACGATCCCTAATATTTTTTCTAACTTCGAAACAAACACACTTAATTTTCATCTTTTTTACCTTGACTATTACCTTATACTTTTTTCATTTTTTTTGGGGGAAAACAACAAGAAAAAAAAATAACCCTTATTTACTACTGCATTTTGATAGTGGTAGGTATACAACAAAATAAATTAAAATATATTTTATGCATTGTTCTAGCTAATTGGAAAAATTATATGGTTCATAATATGGGGCTAAACTGCTGACATGAACTATTTCTTGCTTTGCTCTTGCTCCCTCTCCTCTCTGAATTATATAATTGACTGGTGAAACTTTCTCGACAATGACAAATGGACCATGATACTTGCATTGTAACTTCTCACTTTTTCCCTTTTTTCTTATGAACACCCTCAATTTCACTTTATTTCCTGTTTCAAACGTCACCTCCTTGTGTTTATCGTCATATCTGGTTTTGTCCTTAATCTGTTTTTGTGCAATATTCCTCTTCGCTTGTTCCCTGTGTGCTGCTATATTCGGATTTGGAAGTACCAAAGTTGTTGACTTCAAAAACATTGCGTCAGGAATAAGGTTTGGATTTCTACCAAAAACTAAGTAAAATGGCAAAAACTGTGTGGTATCTTGCTCACTGGTATTATATGCAAATGTGACTAGTGGTAAATATTTATCCCAGTCGTCCTGTGCTGTTGATACATATAAACTGAGCATGTCTGCTAATGTTCGATTGAAACGTTCTGTTAAACCATGTGTTTGTGGATGATAAGACGTTGTATATATGTTTTCTGCTCCCATGTTTTGTACCATTTGTCCCACCATTTCTGATCTGAATACCTGACCTCTATCGCTCAATATTTTTCTTGGCACACCATGTATACTTATGACAAAGTCCATTAAAAATGCAGCTATTTCCTCAGCTTTTGCACTTGGCATGGCTTTCGTTATCGCAAATCGTGTTACATAGTCTGTGCAAACTACTATATTATTATTTTGCTCTTTTGTCTTTGTTAGTGGCCCCAATATGTCGATTCCTATCATTTCGAAGGGTTGCAAATCGTCTATTTTTATGGGTTGTAGGTCACCTGGTGGTTTTTCATTATTTGGACCTTTCCTTATTTGACAGTCTGACCATCCCCTGATGAATTTTTTGATGTCTATATGCATTTTGTCCCAATAATAACGTTTGTGTACCCTGTCATACGTTCTAGCAAATCCTAAATGTCCTGATAAAGGCTCGCAATGTAGCTGGTTCATCAGTTGAGCTTTCAGTCCCTGTGAAATTACTAATTTGTCCGTATCGTGTGGCACCACTGATTTTTTGTATAATACTCCATCTATGACTTTGAAGTGCTTAGCACGGCGTTGAAGATGTGAATTACCATAATTTTGATTTTGGACTGCCTGTAACAAATCTGACACTACTGGATCCTCTCCTTGAAATTCTGTGATATCCACTAAAGGTAACAAAAATGTAGGTATCTCATTAGCGGTATCTTCGTCTGTGCTTGTAGCTTCAAAACATGGTTGTCTAGAGAGACAGTCGGCATCTTGGTTGCATTTTCCAGTCTTATGAATGATTTCATAGTCAAATTCTTGTAACTTACAACTCCATCTAGCTAATCTTCCTGTAACGTTTTTTATACTCTGTAAATAGCATAGTGGTTGATGATCTGAAAAAATTTTCACATGTTGACCCCAAATATAGCTTCTAAGATACGTCAAACTCCATACTATAGCGAGACCTTCTTTTTCTCCTACACGATAGTTTCGTTCTGCTTTGGTAAGCGTCCTGGAAATGTAACAAACTGGGTGCATTTCCTCTTGTACTTTCTGTAGTAGTATCGCTGAGATTCCGAAGTCTGATGCATCGACGTGAAGTTCTTTTTCTGAAATTAACTTTTGTTTGATTGTCTGAAAAGCATTTTCTTGTTCAGATTTCCATAAAAATGGTTTTCCTTTCTTGAGAAGATTATACAACGGTCTAGCAATCACACTGAATTTGTCTACGAATTTCCTATAATAGTTTGCAAGGCCAAGGAAACTTTGAAGTGATTTTTTGCTTATGGGGGTTGCAAATTTTTCCACTGCTTCCAATTTAGAAGAATCTGGCAAAATACCTTGATCACTGATAGTGTGACCAAGCACTGTTATTTGTTTATAAGCAAATTGGCACTTAGATGGTTTTAGTTTAAGCCCTGTAGCTTTCAGTTTTAACAGAACTTTTTTAAGGTTTTTGTTGTGTTCTTCCAAATTCCTTCCATATACTAAGATATCATCTAGGTATGTCATCGCTCCATTCCACTTCAAATCCCCTAAAATTGCATCAGCTAGTTGTTGAAAAGTACTTGGCGCTGTTGTTAGTCCAAAACTCAGTCGATTAAACTCGAATAACCCATCCGTTGTGACGAAGGCTGTTTTATGCTTATCTTTTTCTTCAATTTCCACTTGCCAGTACCCAGAAAACATATCTAATGTTGAAAAATATTGTGCTTCTCCCAAATATGTCAAAATGTCATCTATCACTGGTAGAGGATACACATTTTTGACAGTTTTTGCGTTTAATTTCTTATAATTTACGCAAAATCTCATATCTCCATCCTTTTTAGGTACTAGAACTACTGGACTTGAATAAGGACTTAAGGACTTTCTTATGATTTCATTTGTCAACATTTCTTCTACTTGGTCATTGATTATTTTTCTTTCCTTGTGTGACACCCTGTATGGCCTGGAAACTACTGGAACGTCGTCTGTTGTATCTATACGATGCTTCACCAAATGTGTTCTTCCAAGGTCATTCATACTCCAAGCAAAAATATCTTCGAAATCATACACTAAACTGCTCACACATTGAAAGTCAATTTTACTTAAATTGTTATTTACATTGTGTTTTATTCAAGTTTTCGGTTTCTAAAGTCAATATCGTTTCGAAATGTTTAATGTCACTATCATTAATTAAATGTTCATTTTCTAATTTATGCGCGATACACGTGCCAGCGAAAAGTTTATTTGCATTGCGCCTATAATTTTGCAGTTCTGCATAAAAAGATGAGTTTTCACTATAAATTTTATTAATTTCTAGTCCGTTTTTTAGCAAAAACTCATAGTTCGGAACATAAGTTATTTTTTTGTCACCATTATTTTTTAATTTAATTTCACATTTAACTACGTCTTTTTTAATTGAAATGTCATTGCACAGAGTAATTTTAATATTTTCCGTAATTTCGTTTTCAAGGTTAATTTCGGAATTCCGCTAAATTCTTCCATTAAACTGTCTATGCTACTATTACTATTTACATTAACGACATTACTACCCATATCTGTTACTTCTTCTAAATTATTTACATTATTACCCAAGACATTTATCGCTTCTTCCGCACTATTTACAACTTTCTGGTTCAATGGTAACTCTATATATAACTTTATGGTTTTTCGTTATCAGGGTTAAACTGTTTGATTTAAGGTTGATTGTTGCTTCGTGAGACTTTAAAAATTCTAAACCTAATAATAATGGTTTTGGTAGGTTTTCCAACACCATTGCTTCTAAGGAAAAGGTATAATCATTAAAACACACATTTATTTCTGTAAATCCCAAAATTCTTATCAATGAGCTGTTTGCTACTTTAATAAGAGGCATATTGTTGCAATGTTTTATTTTATCTCTATTTACAAATTTACTATCTACAATATTTTTAACTGACGCCGTATTCACTATAACTTCAATATTTTTGTCGTTCAAACTTCCGGCTAACGTAAGAACATCTGTTTCTTCATCTTTTGGGGCAGTACTTATTTGTGTTAATACCGCCCGTTGGAGTTTTCCGAATGCTGCTGATTTGCGGTTTGTTGCAGGTTTGACGACCATGTTTGTGGAAAATTGCGGTTTCGTGGCGCACCGTATCTACCCTGTTCTGATTTTGAGGGTTTCTGAAACAAACTCTAGCTTTGTGACCTCGTTTTCCACACTGAAAGCATACTGGACGGCTCGTTGTTGTGCGTGCTTGCATATTACCTTCTCTGTAAGGTCTGCTCTGCATTGCTTTTCCTATTTCCTCCTTTATTACTTGCGTGATTTCCTCCATTATCTCCGGTTTTTTGTGCTGCTCTGGTTCATCCTTCTTTGGGCTGCTTTGTATCAAGGATAATTCTGCAAATACCTTTGTTGCCTGGTTAATTTCATTTTCTGCGTCATTTATGGTTTTTATCAATTTTTGAACCTCTGCAAAATCTTGTGGTTGTTTAAGCTTAACCTGGTACGCATAGGTTGAAAGAAGGCCTTGCTCAAAATGTTCCCTTCTTAAATCTTCGCTCATCTTCGGGTCTACTAGATCACATAGTCGCAGGACTTCTCTAAGGTAAACCAATACATTTTCGCCTGGTTGTTGTCTTCTGTACCTCAATTTCAGTTTGGCTTCGTTTATGTACGATGAAAATGAAAATTCTTCTTTTAATGCTGCTACCGTTGTTTTCCAATCGGCATCTGGATTTCGCAGTGCATAAATTTGAAGCCACGTTTGTGCTTGACCCAACAAATATTGCGATAAAAAACATAATTTAAAATTTTCGTCTCAATTATTGAAAATTGCCGTTTGTTCGTAATTTTGCAAAAACACAAGTAAATCATCGCAATCTGGATTAAAATGGCGTGGAGGGATAAAATGAGGCGCATTGGGTGTCCTATTTGGATTTAATAAATTTCCTAAAGTTGCGTTAAACTGTGTCATTTTAAATGATTTACTTTGACTTTCCAAACTTTCTAAATTTTCAGAAATTTCCAAATTTTGTGAACCTGTGCTATCCGTAGAATTATTAATTTTAGTATCGTCCGGTTTAATTGTGGATTCCAAAGATTCGAATGATTCGTTAAAAACCAACGTCCGCCTAGCGTTGGTTGAATTTGGCGTCGAAAAAACACGATTTTGACTTCCAGATGGTTGCACAGAAATTCCTATCTCGTTTTTATTTTTCGTGCTATTAGGTAGCTTAGTTTCTAACTTTTTCGTTTGACTTCTTAAAACCATAAATTTGTCCATTTAACAAAAAAAAACCGACATATTAAACACGCGTGAATAAGCAATAAAAGCAAGACGACAATTTAAAAAAAATTTGTAGTAATTTTTCAACTAAATTTTCATTTTTAGAAAATTATTACCAGCACAAACCAAAAAAAGTAGAAGGTACGCATATGCCCATATATAAAAAAATATATACCGTTACTAGCAAGCGTTGCCCATCGTAAAAAAAAAAAATTCCAACTTCATTAACTAAATAATCATTAAATCTCATTAAAATTTCTTTTAAAAATCCATTTATAATCCAACATTAATTTTTATTTCTCAAAAATAGATTATATCCAAAAAATCAACTCGTACTAGCAACCATATTCATTTAAAAATACCAATATTTTCATCAAAATTTAAAATAAAATTTACAAAACTCCGCAAAAATATCACAAACAGTTTGCTTCGCACAAGGAATTCATTATAAAAAACAGAAATGCGAACGATCAACCTTATTAAAAAAAATTTTGAAACCTACTTTTTTAGGTCACCTTGAACTTTTTATCTTGCTATACACCATCATGAAACGTTAAATTTTGCACTTTTATTTCCCAAGAATCAAAAAATATTTTGTGGAGAAAATTGTGAAGCTTACAACAATTATAATTAACACCTTAACTTATTACATTGACACATTGTTCGAAAAATTAATGATCCAACCAATAATCAAGTCGGCAGCCTCCACCAAATTGTCACGAGGGCACCGGGATCCTTGATTAAAAGGCGGTCATCATAATTATTGCAGCAATTTATTATTACAAATATTTACACTTTACAATTAATTCAACCCCAACCCAGTCATCATCATCATCATCAATCAGCCTATCCGTGTCCACTGCTGGACGTAGGCCTCCCGTAAAGTCTTCCACTCATTCCTATCCTGCGCTGCTTGAATCCAGTTAGTTCGAATGCGCTTTATGTCATCGGTCCACCTAGTTGGGGGTCTACCTCTATTTCGGTATGCCTCCTGCCGGGGTCTCCATTCAAGAATCTTCCTTGTCCACCGCTCATCTGTTGTCCTGGCAATATGTCCTGCCCAGTTCCACTTTAAAGTTGCTATCCTTTCAACCGCATCTGATACACCAGTCCTTTGCCTTATCACCTCGTTTGGTATCCTATCTCTAAGTGAGATGCCCAACATTGATCTTTCCATAGCACGCTGAGTAATTCGTAGTTGATTTACAGATTTCTTGGTCAGTGTTAGTGTCTCAGCTCCATAAGTCATAACAGGTAAGACGCATTGGTTGAAGACCTTTCTCTTTAGGCAGATCGGGATGCTAGATTTAAGTGTTTCTCCAAGTCTCCCAAATGCTGCCCAGGTTAGGCCTACTCTTCTAGAAATCTCGCATGTTTGATTATCCCGACCCACTCGAATTTCGTGACCCAGATATTTATAGTGGGTTACCTGTTCTATTTGGGCACCTCCTACCGACACAGATCCACTCACTACTAGGTTGGTCATAAATTGGGTTTTAGCAATATTAATTTTAAGCCCAGCTTCTCCGGATGCCTGATGAAGCCTGTCCAACATCTTGCTAGCTTTGTTTATGCAGTCCGAAATCAGGACGATGTCATCAGAAAATCTCAGGTGGTTAAGGTGTTCTCCGTTTACATTAAGTCCCATATTTTCCCACTCTATCCGTTTGCTCACATATTCAAGCAGCGTCGTGAATAACTTCGGTGAGATGGTATCACCCTGTCGCACTCCACGCTCTATTTTGAATTTATTGGTATCGTCGTGCAGTCTAACACAGGCTGTGGCAGTCTTGTAAATGTTTTCTATAAGTTTGGTATAACGATGATCAATTCTACAGTCCGCTAGAGCTTGCAGCATTTTATGCTGGTCTATAGTGTCAAAGGCCTTTTCATAGTCTACGAAGATCAACACAAGTGGCTTGTTGTATTCCACACATTTTTCTATTAATGTTTTAATAACTTGCAGGTGGTCATTCGTTCCGTAGCCTGATCGGAAACCTGCTTGCTCACAAGGTTGGTAATCATCCAATTTACGTGTTAGCCGTTTAGCAATTATTTTGACGAATAGCTTGTACATGTGGGACAACAGGCTAATGGGTCGGTAGTTCTTTAAGTCAGCAATATTGCCCTTTTTATGTATTATGACGATAACAGCGTTATTCCATTGAGAAGGAGTTGTGCCTTTTAACAGGCATGCGTTAAATAGTTTCTGTATTATTTGTATCAGTTTCATACCTCCCTCCTTGATCGATTCGATTACTATAGCGTCATCTCCTGGTGATTTGTTGTTCTTCATTTCTGAGAGAGCTGATGTGATTTCTTCAATTTCTATATCGGGGATATCTTCTGATCCTACATTTTGGATCTTTGGTAGGTCGTTTTGGTGGGTTAAGTTAGAATCACGCTTGTAGAGTTCTGAATAAAATTCCTCTGCAATATTTAGGATATCGTCCCTGCCTGTCTTAGTTATGCCCTGTGCATTTGTCAGTGTGCAGATGTTTGTTTTTCCTATAGCTAACTTTCTTTGCAGTACTTTTAAGCTCTTGTTTTCGTCTATCACTCTAGATACCTGTTCGGAGTTATATTTTCTAATGTCTTTCCTGATGGCCTTGGAAATGTCTTTGTTTAGTTGCCTCAGAGTAGCATAGTTTGTTGCGTGTTTATCCAGCAGGTCTCTTCTTTTTTTCATGAGGTTCTTTGTATTTTTGCTCAGCTTACCACCGCCGTCATTACGACTCACATCCTCGTTCTTACACTCGCTTTCGGCTTCCTTAATAGCATCATTTATTCTATCATTCAGGTGGTCTATGTCCAGCTCTTCTTCTGTGAGGTCTTCTAGGCCCTGTAGTTTTAATGATAATGAGTTCTGGTATGCTGTCGCATCGTTAATAGACCTCTCTGTCCTTCTCTGAGTTTTCTCTATCATGTCAGCCCTATCCTTGTTTGTGTTTATCACAATTTTTGCTCTTACCAATCTATGATCGCTGCCCACTGAGAACTTGTTGAGGACAGTGACATCTTGAACTAAGTTCTTCCTTCCAGTGATAATGAAGTCGATCTCGTTCTTTGTAACACCATCGGGGCTTGCCCAGGTCCACTTTCGCTGTCTCTCTTTTTAAAGAAAGAATTCATTTCATATAATCTGTGTTGCATCAAGAAATCCAAGAGCATACTTCCTCTATTGTTCCTCTCTCCATATCCATAGGGCCCAACAGCGTCCTCTACATCGTCGAGTTTGCGGCCAAGTTTGGCATTAAAATCTCCCATCAAAAAGGAATAGTATGTAGGGTCTTGGTGCATTGCTTTGTAGTGTGACAACAATTATTTTGGGGTTATAAATTATTAACGTCAATAACTGTCTATCACAATACCTGGGTAGTATTCAGTGGAGATTCACTCATAAATAAGTCAATTTTAACTTTGACAATTTCTTTTATTTATAAATCCAATATTCAGTCCACATGACTAAAATAAACAAAAAAAAAATCCTTCTTCCAATCTTGGCCTCTTCAAAATGACTCCAATCTGTTCGTTGGTCCAGTCACTGAATGTATGTCTTCTAATTCCTGTAGGTTCAGAACCAATATTGTGTCTGGTAAAGTATAGCTTGTGAGTTCTCTGTAGTCAAAATAAAATAAAGTTTTGTTGTTAAGGAATGTAAATCTAATAGCAATAATTAAATAAATCTCTACTATGATAAAGAATCGCACCCAGGTCAGGTCGCAGTGTACGATCTTTTATAGCCGAGAATAAAATAGGGCTCCGCTGTTATGGGATATAAATCCAACAGCAAGAATTAGATAAAATAGAATCTCTACTATTATAAAGTATCGCACCCAGGTCAGGTCGCAGTGTACGATCTTTTATAGCCGAGAATAAAATAGGGCTCCGCTGTTATGGGATATAAATCCAACAGCAAGAATTAGATAAAATAGAATCTCTACTATTATAAAGAATCGCACCCAGGTCAGGTCGCAGTGTACGATCTTTTATAGCCGAGAATAGAAATGGGACTCCGCTGTTATGGGGTACAAACCCAACAGCAAGAATTAAATAAAGATATTTCTACTATGAAGGAGAATCAATCCACAATTATTGTGTCTAGTAATGCACAGCTTGTGAGTTCTCTATAGCCGAAATAAAATAGGGCTCCGCTGTTATGGGGTACAAACCCAACAGCAAGAATTAAATAAAGATATTTCTACTATAAAGGAGAATCAATTCACAATTATTGTGTCTAGTAATGCACAGCTTGTGAGTTCTCTATAGCCGAAATAAAATAGAGCTCCGCTGTTATGGGGTACAAACCCAACAGCAAGAATTAAATAAAGATATTTCTACTATCAAGGAGAATCAATTCACAATTATTGTGTCTAGTAATGCACAGCTTGTGAGTTCTCTATAGCCGAAATAAAATAGGGCTCCGCTGTTATGGGGTACAAACCCAACAGCAAGAATTAAATGAAATAGAATCTCTACTATTATAAAGAATCGCACCCAGGTCAGGTCGCAGTGTACGATCTTTTATAGCCGAGAATAAAATAGGGCTCCGCTGTTATGGGATATAAATCCAACAGCAGAAAATAACGAATTTTTATACTCGTTAACCCTAAATAAATAACCTTTTCAGGATCTCACCTTTCAGGAAACTTCAAGTTCTTGCTTCTCTGAAAGCTGGAGCTCGAATGAATGTTCCATCGCGCTGCATCTCCTTTTATACTCGTCGGTTGCTATCAAAATTGTTTGTTATACAGGAGGATCAGGAAAGATTGGATTTCTACATGAATTTGTCAGAAATGACGTTTTGTCAAAAGGTTAACAGATTAGGTTACATTTTCCTTACGAGGAAAAAGAAAACTATGAACGAATTATATGAATTTGTCAGAAATGACGTTTTGTCAAAAGGTTAACAGATTAGGTTACATTTTCCTTACGAGGAAAAAGAAAACTATGAACGAATTATATGAATTTGTCAGAAATGACGTTTTGTCAAAAGGTTAACAGATTAGGTTACATTTTCCTTACGAGGAAAAAGAAAACTATGAACGAATTCGAATAGAAAATAAAAGATTTGGGAGTATCGTTACAATACCCCCTCGGAAACGATAAAAAAAAATTAATTTTAATAACAATTAAAAAAAATTTTTTTTTTGTCAGAAAATTATGAACGAATAGTTACCCAACCATGATTTTTTAGTTTAAAACGAAACCTCTTATTGTCAGGAAAATCTTTTGGAACCAAATTTACCAAAGGAATCGAAACTTTAATTTCAGATGTTATTTTAGAAGAGAGATTTGTTATTGAATTTTCTGTGGGTTTATTCGGTTTGATGGGAAGGTCATCATCAGAGAGATCACCGAATAGATTAAAAAGTATTTTTTTTGTGGAATTTTTTATAGAAATGGGAACTGGAACGGGGGAAATAAATTTCAATGGAGGCCCAAATAATTCAAAACACATTTCTTCCAAATTTTTTTCTTTTGCTGGTGGAGTGACGGGTAGTGGCGAGGTGTTTATGTTTAACCACCAAGTAGGACTCTCCTCTGATGGGTTTTCTCCATATATTTCCTCTAACTTCCTTTTTAAATGATTTTCTGACATTATTTTTTTCTATAAAAAAAAATGAATAAATTATTGTTAAACATGTGCTATTTTTAAATCTTTTATATGAACGTGTTTGATTTCTTGATTTTGTTGATTTTGCAGGTTATATATGTTTGGTGAAATAACTTTTGATATAATAAAAGGTCCAGCGAATTTCGGAGCTAATTTGGATGCAAAACCTCTAGCTCCTGATGACAAATAATGTTCTCTTTTCATAACATTATCCCCAACTTTAAACTGAAAATGTCTTCTTTTAAGATTATAATAATGACTTTGTTTTCCAAATGATCTTTCCAAGTTTAGACGAACAAATTCGAAAATTTCTTCCATTTTAGATAAATTTAACGCACGATTTCTAATATCTTCCTGACTGTTTGGTTCTATATTATCTTCATTCCTATATATTCCCTTAGGAAGCTCCAGTTCTCTTCCAAAATTTAGGAATGCTGGACTGTACCCAGTAGATTCATGTACTACTGAGTTAAGAGCGAAATTAAGTTCGGGTATAAACTGATCCCATTTTCGATGATCCTCTTCACAATATTGAGAAATAACGGTCCTAATATCTCTATTTCTTCTTTCAACTGGATTTGCTTGAGGAGTATAAAGACTTGTTTTGTGATGTCGAATAGATAAAGTTGACAAAAATTTTGTAAACTTCTTACTGCTAAATTGTGTACCTTTATCTGTAATTATAACTTTTGGACAACCGAAAGATGAAAGAATCCTATCTCTAAAAACTTGACAAACTTTTTCAGTAGTTGCTTTTCTCAACGGTTGAACTTCAGTCCATTTCGTAAAACGGTCTTGAAATACGATTACGTAACTATTTCCTCTAATGGATCTTGGTAAAGGTCCTATTAGATCTGTACTGACTGTATCCCAGGGTCCATTTGTTGGCGAAAAAGACATCAATCCCGCAGTTTGTTGCTGCGACTGTTTATACCGCTGACAAGTTAGACAATTTCTGACATATTCAGCAATATTTCTGAACATTCCTGGCCAATAATACCTCTTGGCAATTCTTGAAATTGTCTTTGCTATTCCCATATGTCCTGCAGTAGGTTCATCATGATTTTCTTTCAAAACATTTGTTCTTAAATTTTCAGGTACACATAATTTCCATGGATTAGTTAATTCAGGTTCAGTAAAATCGGTTCTTTCAAAAAAATGTTTATATAATTTACCTTTCATTATTTTTAAATCAGGATAATTTTCTGGATTTTGTTGAACTTCGGTCATTTTTTTAATATACCAGTTACCCGCTACTTCTTCAGTTAAACAAACATCGAGCGGTGATCTTGATAAAGCATCTGCTAATTTATTAAGAACACCCTTTTTATATTTAATATCAAAAGAATATTGTTGTAGATCAATCACCCATCTAGCTAATCTTCCTGTAGGATTCTTAAGAGATTGTAACCACTTCAATGATTGATGATCTGTTTCAACGGTAAAATGATACCCTTCTAAATATGAACGCATTTTCTGGATTCCCCAAACAATTGCAAGACATTCTTTTTCTGTAACTGAATAATTTTTCTCTGGATTTGACAACGTACGACTGGCATAAGCAATAACTCTGTCATTTCCGTTTTGTTTTTGAATCAAAGCTGCTCCGATTCCATCTTGTGAAGCATCAGTTTGGAGTGTGAATTGTAAATTAAAATCAGGACAAGCCAAAATAGGAGCTTCTGTTAAAACATTCTTAAGTTTTTCAAATGCTTCCTGTTGCTCTTCTTTCCATTCCCATTTCCTTTTCTTTTGTAATAATTTTGTTAATGGCGAGACCAGTTTAGAATAATTCGGGATAAAACGCCTGTACCATGACGTTACTCCAACGAAACTACGAATTCCCCGAATATTCTTTGGCTCTTTCATATTTTGAATTGCACTAACTTTATCGGGATCAGTACTAATACCTTCTTCTGATACATAATGTCCCAAATATTTTAAACTTTTTTTAAAGAATTTACATTTTTCTGGATTAATTTTTAAATTCGCATTCCGTAATCTTCGAAGAACTTCTTTAACATTTCCCATATGTTCTTCAAAATTTCTTCCCAAAATTATAATATCATCTAAATAAACAAAAGCTTTTGAATCTAAATCTGGTCCAACGATCGAGTCAAGTAAACGTTGAAAAGTAGCACCTGCTGAGTGTAAACCAAAAGGCATTACTCGAAACTGAAATAATCCTCTTTCAGGTACTGTAAAAGCTGTTATTTGTTTACTATCTTCAGAAAGTGGGACTTGCCAATAGCCTTGTTTCAAATCCAAACTTGTAAAATATTGTGACCCACGTAGTTTGTCCAAAATGGCTTGAATAAATGGTAAAGGATATGCATCTTTTTGAGAAACTTCATTTATTTTTCGAAAATCAATGCAAAATCTTGGTTTTCCATTATCTTTCTTCACTATAACTACTGGTGAACTCCATGGACTATTTGAAGGTTCTATAATGCTATCATTAAGCATTTTGTTAACTTCTTCATTAATTATGGCTTGCATTGCAGGATTTTGTGGACGATATCTTTGTTTAATTGGTTTATTATTAGTAATATAAATTGTATGTTCTGTTAATCGGCAAGGTCCTTTAACTTCATTAAATTTTGATAATTCCTTGTTTAAAAATTCTTGAATTTTAGTTTCATCATCTTGTACTATATTTTCCTCTACTACACAAGTGTCAATTATATTTACATTGTCAGAATTCTCTAACCAAACGATCTTCTTTAAAACGGGATCTATTAATATTTTTCTTTTACTAAGGAAGTCAAGACCTAGTAAGACAGAAAAATTCATACCTTGTAAACACCAAAAATTCTCCGAATCTTCTTGATTTTCATACTTAAAGGGAATGGTAAATACTTCAAAAATTTGAGTAATTTCTCCGTTAGCAACTCTTATAAAATTATTACAATTTCTTATCTCGAAATTCAATTCTTTACATAATTTGGCAACATTTTCATTTATAAAAGATTTAGTTGATCCTGTGTCAACAACTGCTTTGAACATAACATCTCCAATAACTATGGAAACATAAATTAACGTAGAATTTTGAGAAACATTTTCTTCTGATACAGGACAAACATTCACATTAGACGCGTTAACTTCCTGGCTCTCAGAGGTTAAACTTGTAGAAGGATAGTGAAACCTCAAAGAAAGACTATCCTTTTTTAGTTTTCCGTCATATTATTTGACTGACAAATATCTTCTTCACGTCGCCCCACCGTAGTAGTATTAACTTGATTAGAATTATTAGACATACTTCTCTGATATGTATTTTGAGGAAGAGTTGCTTGATTTCTATTATTGTGAAAATTTCCTTGTACATTCCTATTTCTTCGACAATTACAATCTTTAGTCAAAATACCTATACGGTGACAGTTGTAACATTCAATTTTCCTTTCATAATTATTATTTCTTGGTGATTCAAACCTACGGTTATTGTTATAATTTTCGTTTCTGCTCACATTGAAATTCTTTCTTCTATTAACTTGGTTCTCCTCATTTTTAATTTTTTCGAAATTTTCTGTTAATTTTATTAAATCCTGAACACTTTTGATATCGTCTTTTCTAATATAGTATTTATATTCTGGTTTTAAATTTCTATACATTATACTTAATTTCCTTAGTTCAGGAAAGGCTCCATGACGGGCAAACAATGTTTGAATTTCTAAAACATATTGCCGTCCCGTTTCATATTCTTTCTGTTTTCTGTCCAGAATTTCTTCTTCCAGTTCATCCATATAATCTGATTTGAAAAAGAAAGATTTAAAATCTTCTTCAAAAGTATACCAACAATCCCAGGGATATTTACTCATTTCAAACCATTGATATGCTTGATCTCGTAAAAGTTCTGGCATTGCACTCAATATTATTTCGTCTGGAATTAAATATTCATTTTTCAAAATTTTTAATCTGTTAATGAATAAAGGTGCTTCGTCGAAAGATTTACCATTAAAAAATATGCCCCATCTTCTGACTTGGTTCAACATATCTCTTCTCTTTTCTGAAGAATTATTATGTTGAAAAGTATTATTTATTTGTTCTGGAAGAACAGGTAAGTTAATAAATTTTTGTTTATAAACATCTAAATACTTTCGTCGTAATTCTTCAAGTGTCCCTTCACTGTTTATACCCCATTTATTTAGATCCTCAACCAAAATATTTCTCTTTAGTTTAGAAATCCATGACAAACGAGGATCTTCAACTTCTGGTAATTGAGATTCTTCTGATATTTCTTCTGGTTCTGTTGGGACAGAACGACGATTACGATTTCGGTTCGGCATTATTAATTATTATTTAATAAAAAATGTATCTTCTTTCGAAAATCTTAAAATCTTTTCACCTTCTTTCTAAGATTCTCTTGGTCCCTTTTCTCAGGTTCCTTTTCCTCAGGTTCCTTTTCTCAGGGTCCCTGCTCGGGCGCCAATTGTGACAACAATTATTTTGGGGTTATAAATTATTAACGTCAATAACTGTCTATCACAATACCTGGGTAGTATTCAGTGGAGATTCACTCATAAATAAGTCAATTTTAACTTTGACAATTTCTTTTATTTATAAATCCAATATTCAGTCCACATGACTAAAATAAACAAAAAAAAATCCTTCTTCCAATCTTGGCCTCTTCAAAATGACTCCAATCTGTTCGTTGGTCCAGTCACTGAATGTATGTCTTCTAATTCCTGTAGGTTCAGAACCAATATTGTGTCTGGTAAAGTATAGCTTGTGAGTTCTCTGTAGTCAAAATAAAATAAAGTTTTGTTGTTAAGGAATGTAAATCTAATAGCAATAATTAAATAAATCTCTACTATGATAAAGAATCGCACCCAGGTCAGGTCGCAGTGTACGATCTAGCCGAGAATAAAATAGGGCTCCGCTGTTATGGGATATAAATCCAACAGCAAGAATTAGATAAAATAGAATCTCTACTATTATAAAGTATCGCACCCAGGTCAGGTCGCAGTGTACGATCTTTTATAGCCGAGAATAAAATAGGGCTCCGCTGTTATGGGATATAAATCCAACAGCAAGAATTAGATAAAATAGAATCTCTACTATTATAAAGAATCGCACCCAGGTCAGGTCGCAGTGTACGATCTTTTATAGCCGAGAATAGAAATGGGACTCCGCTGTTATGGGGTACAAACCCAACAGCAAGAATTAAATAAAGATATTTCTACTATGAAGGAGAATCAATCCACAATTATTGTGTCTAGTAATGCACAGCTTGTGAGTTCTCTATAGCCGAAATAAAATAGGGCTCCGCTGTTATGGGGTACAAACCCAACAGCAAGAATTAAATAAAGATATTTCTACTATGAAGGAGAATCAATTCACAATTATTGTGTCTAGTAATGCACAGCTTGTGAGTTCTCTATAGCCGAAATAAAATAGAGCTCCGCTGTTATGGGGTACAAACCCAACAGCAAGAATTAAATAAAGATATTTCTACTATCAAGGAGAATCAATTCACAATTATTGTGTCTAGTAATGCACAGCTTGTGAGTTCTCTATAGCCGAAATAAAATAGGGCTCCGCTGTTATGGGGTACAAACCCAACAGCAAGAATTAAATGAAATAGAATCTCTACTATTATAAAGAATCGCACCCAGGTCAGGTCGCAGTGTACGATCTTTTATAGCCGAGAATAAAATAGGGCTCCGCTGTTATGGGATATAAATCCAACAGCAGAAAATAACGAATTTTTATACTCGTTAACCCTAAATAAATAACCTTTTCAGGATCTCACCTTTCAGGAAACTTCAAGTTCTTGCTTCTCTGAAAGCTGGAGCTCGAATGAATGTTCCATCCGAGTGCTATGGGGTATTCTCTCAAGTCAGAGCAAAGCTCTATTTCTTCCGTTTCTAAATTATGGTTTGACAATAGTTGAATCTTCTTTGCTGTTGTTTATTTGAATTGCTTTGTTTGGATTATTTTATTGAGAAAGATTTTTTATTTAAATTTTGAAAATTTTAAAAATTTTGAGAATTTTTTGATTTTGATTTTTCTTTTATTTTTAATGAGTGAAATCTTTTACTAAGGAGGCAACCAATCTTTCGGGTAATGAGATCTCTCATTCTGTCTTGATCTAATATGCGAGTTTATTATCAGCGGGTTTGTGGAAATGTCCGTTCGTTTAAAATAATTTTTTATAATTTTGTCGTAGTATTGTCTTAGGGTGTCTATTTTCATGTCTCTGTGAAGCAGGTCTACAGGGAAGTGTTTTTGTACGTCAGTAATGATTCTTAGTGCCATGTTTTGAAATCTCTGGTGCTTCAGATGCTGGGTAGCACAGAGAGTAGACCACGTTGGTATCCCATATGTAAGTATTGGTCTAACTAAAATTTTGTACAAATTTGTTTTTGTCTTTAGAGTGATTTTGTTTCTCTTGTTTATAAGTGGATAGATGGCGAAGAGCTGCTTCCTAGCTTTCAGAAGCCTCTCCTCAGCCGTGAACCTCCAAGTCATTCTTCTGTCGAAGGATAGGCCGAGATATTTCACCTTGTTTGACCAAGGGATTTGCTGATTCATAACTCTAATTTTCTCTCTTGGGAGTTTAAGCCTAGCCTTCGAGAAATAAATAGCTTGGGTTTTCTCTGGACTGAGGCGAAGCTTCCACTCCGCCAACCACTGCGAGAAGAGAGCTATGTGTCGCTGCAGCCTCAAAATTACACACGAGGGCGATCTCGAGGTGGCAGTGATCGCCGTGTCATCTGCAAACAGATATAGCGATGTTTGTACGTGTTTAGGTACGTCAGAAGTATATATATTATAGAGTATGGCCGCTAAGGGGGATCCCTGCGGCACACCTGCTTTAATTTCGACTGCTGTCGATAGCATACCTTCAGATGACACTACGCAGGACCTTGCCTCGAGATATGACTGGATTATTTTTATTAAAATGTTTGGCATACCCAACCTAATTAATTTTAGTACAAGACCATCATGCCAGACCTTGTCGAAAGCTTTCGCGATATCAAAAAAGACCGCTCCTGTTGACTGTCGTTTGTTGAATCCTCTTAGTATATTTGTCGCCAACCTCGTTGTCTGGCGCACCGTGCAATGAGCAGCTCTGAAACCGAACTGCTCTGGTGGTAAAATGTCATTGTTCGATACAAAATCAGTTACCCGATTAAGTATCAATTTTTCAATGACCTTGCCTAGACATGATAAGAGACTTATCGGCCGATAGTTGACTGCAAATTGAAGATCTTTACCAGTCTTTGGAATCACCACGACCTTGGCCCTTTTCCAAGTGTCTGGGAAGCGACCCTTTCTGATTATTGCATTGGCTATGTCTACAATCGCCAATACTGCATTTTCTGGCAAATTTTTCAATGCCTTATTCCTTATACCGTCAAAACCAGGGGCTTTTTTGGCATTGATAGATCTCAATATGCTCCAGACTTCTTCGGCTGATACTTCGGCTATTGCGCCGGCATCCGCTGGAGAAGCTTTAAAGATCTGAACAGTCCTGGCAATCCGCAGATCACGCTGATGATCCTCCGTCGGAAAAAGGCTAAACTGCTCGCGAAGACTTGTCGCAAACAGCTCAGCCTTCTCCCCCGGATTTGAAATTATCGTATTTTTGGCCGGGTCTCTGAGAGGAGGGACAGGCTTTTTGCCCCCCCCTGATCAGAGACCTCGTGAACCTGTAAATTGAGGCATCTTCTATTCTCAGGTCTTTTGTCCTGTGATCCCAGAGTTCAGACTCTTTTTCAATTAGTAATCTTCTTATTTCTGCGGATTTCCTATTTGCCTCAGCTTTGATCTGCGGATCACCAGTTCGGTATGCTAAACGCATTACTTTATTTTTGACTTTTATCAGCCGAATCAGTTCTGGACCCAAATCCCCTTTTTTTGAAAATTTGGACACTTTTGTTTCAGATGAGCCGGCCATAGCTTTATCTATTTCCAGGGTCAGTTTTTTCACCGCCGTTTCTAAATCCTCGTCAGTAACGATCGGGTGCAGTCTTTCATTATTTTCTAACTGGTGCTTGAAGAGCCTCCAGTTAGTTTTCGTAACAGAGACGTAGCCCTGCCCCCTTTCCGCAGGATCTCCATATTCCACCATGACCGGCCTATGATCTGATGTCATTTCATTCATGACCACTGGTTGCGTCATGCGCCCAGTGTTTTTAACAACAAAAATGTCCAATATCTCCGGAAGAGAACCCGACTGATGGTGGGTGTGCTCCTCCGGTGGTATAATGAAATAATTTAGATCACTCGATGCATTATAGAGGGCGGTCCCACGCGAGTTCTGCGACCTGCAGCCCCACGCTTTGTGAGTCGCATTGAGATCGCCCCCCACAATGATCGTCTCTTGTACATCGAAAATTTCTGCCAGGCAGGCCTCGTTTACTTTAACTGAGGGGCTAATGTAGACAGAACCAAGTTTTATCCACCCATTTTTGGTTTTAATCTTGATGAAGGTACCCTCTATATGAGTACAATTCGCAAGACCAGGCATTGATTGAGCGATGATATTTTTCTTCACCAAGATCATGGTTCCCCCTTTTGGCCGACCTTCTCGATCGAATCTGTAGATGGTATAGTTAGGGATGGTGAACCTCTCACCTTTCAACCATGTTTCTTGGATCATTAAAATATCAATGTCGTATCTTTGTACAAAATCCATTATTTCAAGTTTTTTACCTTTGATACCATTTATGTTGAATGTTGCCAAGCTAAAATATGCAACTTCTATCCGCAGCGCCATTAACGACACGATGATGTAAGTGTCGTCATCATAGCTTTCATTTCGCTCTGCATTCTCTCCTGGAACTCTGCCAGAAGAGAATGCATGGAATGCTGAATAATAGCTTCCCAGCCACGTGCCGGTCCTGCTTCCTGATTGTCACGTTGTTTGTTGCTGTTGTTTTGCTGACTTTGTTGGGGATTACTCTGAAGATCAGAATTCTTTTGTGATCCCCATTTAAAGGTGGGCGGTGGGATGTTTGCTTGGCTCTTTTGGGCTAGTTTTCTGTTTGCAACCTCTCTGACTCTTTCGGGGTGCTTCGCGCACACCCTATCGTTAGCCGCATGCGCCTCACCGCAATTACAACACTTTAGGTTATCTCTATTTTGACACTCGCCAACACGGTGACCTCCTGCACATCGCAGGCATCTTACTAGGGCCGTGCATTTGTGTTGGGAGTGCCCAAACATTTGACAACGATGACATTGCGTTGTGGTCGGCTTTGTCCTTTGGGACTCCACCTTTACTCTTAGATTATCCAAATATCTAAGATCATATATCCTTTTTTCATCGATGGGAAGAAGGACCAGCACTATTGGCATGGGTGACGAATCAGCTCTCTTCCACCTAACCACTTTTGATGGGTGAAGCCCTAATTTTTCGAGGTCTTGCTTGATCTTTTCTTCGGACCATGCCTCCAATACGCCCCTCACGACCACATGGAGCTCCTTCTCATCAGCAAAGGGGAACGAATGATGAATAATCTCCTTTGAGATTAGGAATTTGCGAATCTCCTTGTAGTCGCGAGGGGTAGGAGGGTTAATCCTTACACCTTCTGCAGTTGTCACTCCCCTGCCGCAATCAACATTTTTTGTTCTTAAATATGAGACTACCTTCGAGTACATATTTTTATTATGTATGACTATCGGTGGTACCCGCACCCTCTTCACCAGATCGTCCTCAGTTATGGTTGTTTCGTTTGGTCTTTTGTTTTCAGTTTGTTTGTTCATCAATGTTTGTTTGTTTGTCTTTGTCAGCTCCGCTGAGGAGTCGCTCCCCCCAGCAGCACTTAACTTGCTTGACTCATTGAACACTTCAAGTTTTTTGTTGTCAACCGCTGCTAGGGGGGGAAACTCCTCCGCGGTGTTCTTTCGTTTGTTCATTGAATTACTAGAGTCCGTCAGTCTAGTTCCTGCACGTTTACGTCTTTGTCGATTTATCTTAACGTAACCTTCGTCAATATTGTTTTTGTTCAACTCCTTCTCAGACTCAGACTCCGAGAGGGACCGCATCTCTGCATCCTCAGTGTCGATCTTGCCTTTTTTTGATTGATTCCGATGATCGGCCCTCTCAGGGTCTGAGTCTGAGGAGGAGTCATCAAAGTTCACATCATTTGGGTAATCGGTCATAGTCTTTACCTCATTTACTTTTTTTATTGTTATTTTTGGTTTCGATTTTTGAAACATTTTAGTTTCAACATTATTTTTGGTTTCATTATTTTTTGGATTATTTTTTAGAGTGCCTGAAGGGCCTTGCAAATCATTTTTATTTTTGTTACTATTGTCTTTGTTGTCTGAAGGACCTATCTTTATGTCAGATGGACTTTTGACTTTTTCCAAATTTATATCTGTAGAAGTGTCAAGTGTACCTATCAATTTTAAATTTTTTCCAGAATGAGAGATCTCTTTACCGTCAATGTAGGCCTCATACTTACTAATTAAGCTCAGAAGGTCTTCATTCTGTTTGATCAGCGTATTGATTTGCTCAGTGCAATCCGCAACTTTTTTCTCCCATTTTGAGTTCATTCGTTCGAACTCCCTCTCCCACTTCTCTTCCATACGAGCACACTTTTCCTCTGATGTTTCCCTTGCCTCTCGACTCGCTCTGCTTGCGGATAGTTGGCGTTTACCACTTTTAACACTTTTGCTGCTTTTCTCACTACCATTGTTACACTGAATAAGCGCGATTTTGTTTTGATTTGCGCCGGCCACCTCATCCGGCGGCATCGGCTGGATGTTATTCACTAGTTCTTCCATCTGAAGACTAGCTTTTTTTATTTTCCGCTTTTAAATAAACTCAATAGAAACTCTATTTGCTAAAAACTGACACACGCTTTTTCAAATGTTCCATCGCGCTGCATCTCCTTTTATACTCGTCGGTTGCTATCAAAATTGTTTGTTATACAGGAGGATCAGGAAAGATTGGATTTCTACATGAATTTGTCAGAAATGACGTTTTGTCAAAAGGTTAACAGATTAGGTTACATTTTCCTTACGAGGAAAAAGAAAACTATGAACGAATTATATGAATTTGTCAGAAATGACGTTTTGTCAAAAGGTTAACAGATTAGGTTACATTTTCCTTACGAGGAAAAAGAAAACTATGAACGAATTATATGAATTTGTCAGAAATGACGTTTTGTCAAAAGGTTAACAGATTAGGTTACATTTTCCTTACGAGGAAAAAGAAAACTATGAACGAATTCGAATAGAAAATAAAAGATTTGGGAGTATCGTTACAGTAGATGTCCTCATAAAAACTCTCCATTTCCTCCTCACTATGGCTAGTTGTTGGTGCATATACCTGGATAATTTTGACTTTGTATCTTTTGTTTAGCTTTAGTATACCGTAGATGATCCTTGAAGAGATGCTTTCGATTTTAATTATCTGTTGCTTCAGACTTTTGTGTATAATCAAGCCGACGCCCCCCTGCAGAGCATCGTCATCTCCCCTCCAGTGCAGCAGATGGCCTGACTTGAGGTCTAATTTGATTTTCTCCTCTCCTTCGGACTTCGCTGATCCCCAGAATGTCCCATTTGATTTTGCTGAAACCCAGACCTACCTTTAATAATTATTATCCTAGAACTTCCAAGGCGTGGGCGAAAGGGTCACGGCGTTCTTCGGGGCGTCTCGGCGGCCAGCGTCTTCGTCTACGGTTCGACCGCACGGCTTCGCAGCGAGATGGATGATGCTATCCCCTCGCCTCTAGCCCGTCCTCGCGCTGGTCTCCCCCACTCACGGACCCTGCCGTTAAGGAAACGATATACAGGGCGACCAGGCGACAACAGTCCAGAAGCGAGTGATAGTTAAATGAACCCTTCGTGACAATATTTTATTTTAGGCTTATAAAGGCTATTAAATAGTGGAATAAAAAATCCAGAGATTTAATTGATTAATTAATGTTTTAAAAAATTACCTATTTTTCCATGTTAATTATTATTATCCCTAATTTCTCTAGTTTAACAAAAGATATCACGTTGCGGTCTTCAGTTCCTTATAGTAACTTTTCCTCCTCTACAAGCTAATGGGGTTAGTTTTTTAATCCGACGTTTCGGATTCGAGCGACCATCATCAACTTTTTTATTTTAAATACGGACCTGGATTTTTTATTCCACTATTTAATAGCCTTCATAAGCCTAAAATAAAATATGATGAAAAAGTCATATCATAACATTTGATTTTCTTGAGAAAATCCTTATTCATTGAGGAATTACGGAAAAACGCCATCTAGTGGCCACCATCAGAATCAATATGGTATAGTTAATAGATCTACGTGTAGAGGAAAAGAAGGGCTTTTTTTCAAGACCAAGTTGAATAAAATCGGTTTATCCAAAGCAGAGATATCAACGTTTAAAAGAAAAAAAGGTTGACCTTCTCCCACCACTTTATTATTGAAAATAGAAAAAAACGATTCCTAACATAAAGTTGCATAATTTTATGAAGAATACAATGCTTATATTTTTAACATATTTTTATTAAGAGAAATCAAGAGAAAATCGGCATTTCTATTTTGAAAGTTCTCTTATGCCCCCTAGCGGTCATTTTTCGAACTTGGAAATAATTTCCAGCAATTTCTCTTGGCCGCTTTTATCGATATATATTTTTTCCCAAATGCTAGTATTGTTACTCTCTGAGATATAGCCGATTACCTCCTTAGGTGGAACACCCGGTACAGGGTGTCCAGTTTTTGATGGTTTTACGGGGTATCTCCGTTATCAGTAAAGATAGAAGGATACGGTTTTCGCAGCACTGTGCTACTTTTTTTGTTAAACAAAAGATGCCGCAATCAGAATTTTTCTAGTATTCCTTGTTTTTAATATACGGGATGTTTCTGAAAATTTTCCATTTTGTAGTTTTTTACGTAGAATTCAGTGACGTACTCAGATTATTTCTACGTTCCATAGTTTCCAAGAAAAAAAAGAAACTTGCTTTTTTTAAATGGGTCACCCTATATATTTTTTAATAATATAATTTAGTTTATAACAAGCTTCTCAGAAATATATAATACCTTATTTTTATTCTTAATATTAAGCACGAAATTTACGTTCTAATAAAAAATATACATTTTTTGTTAGTAGGCCATGACGGGTATTTAAAAAAACTATTACTGGTATGATAATTACTGCAGAAAAAATATATTTTGAACTACATAAAACATTAGAAACAAAAGCTGACAATTTATAGAAAGTAGACATGTTTCACATATAGTTCTTATCCGCCTTAATGAATTTAAAATAATAAAAGGCCGCGCTTGTAACTCCCTAAATGCTTTTTTAGTGGTATTTCTTAAATCTGCAATTGCTTGCTATTGAATAAAATAAATTTTATTTTCAAGGTATCCCCACAAGAAGAAATCCAAAACCGACAAGTCGGGTGATCTTGGTGGCCATCTTTCAGGTTCATCAGCCTGGGAAAATATTGTTTAAGTAGGCCCTGATAATTAGCGCATTGTGAGCGGGTGCTCCATCTTGTTGCAGATGCAAGTTATTGAGACCCGCCAAGGGCAAGTCTTCTATTAATTCCGGCACAACGTTTTCCAGAATTTCCAAATATTTATTTGCATTAAGGCTGCCTTCAAATATATTATAAATTATTTTGCCTCCCAGTATAAAACGTGAAACGTTTAAGCCAAATCTGCCTTGCCGCTCGAGTGGAGATATTACAAGCTGATTTTCCTGAGACCAAAACCTCGTATTGTGTCGATTAAATATACCAGTACTGGTAAAATGAGCCTCATCGGATCATATAACGGTTCTTTCAAAACTATTTTCCCTGTTGATTTTTGTAAATACCCATTACAGAACTCTATACGGCGCTGTGCATCACCAGGATGTAAGTTTCGTACCAGGTGGAATTTATATGGCTTATAATTATGTTTTTTTCGGATTGCTTGAACTTTTGAATTAACTACCCCGACCGAACCTTCAACCGTTCTGCAAGAACTAGTTGGATTTATTTCAATTGAAGCTAAAACATTTATTTCATTAGTCTCGCGGTTTTCCTTGTTGTAGATTTTAGACCGAGGTTTAGAAAATTAACGGTGTTCAATTAATATTTATTTCATCCTTAGAAAAATTCTTTTATCCGGCTGTCGCCTTTCTACAAGTAATTTAAGAAATTTAATAAATCTTCATAGAGATACTACAAAAAGGCGTATATTTACCTATTGAATTATTATTTTTGAAATTAAAATTAAAGTCTGTGCGTTTTAAGAAGTCCGCTAAGCCATAAAACCTCTTGAGCATTATGTCGGTGGCTCTCAAACAATAAATTATATTGAAGGTAATTTTGGATGTTAATGAATTACATTTTCTAAATAAAATAATTTAAAGTAAATAAAAAATTAGTTTAGGTAAAGAAAAATAATAATTTTTTAGCTTTTGTAGTATTCAGACAAATTAGTTTTACGAATTCTTTTTTATAAAGTTTTGGTTCTAAAAAGAACCGATTTTGTAGTCTTGCGACAGAACGTACCTACTTGTAGATAGGTACTACTAAAAGTAGTCTTCCTCTGCATTTGAAATTTCACCCATGCTTCAAAATTTCAGCATCCATATTGCCGTGATAATCATCAGTTTTTTTTGTTGATGAAAATATCAAACTGGCATTTAAAACAAAACCTTCTTCATTGCCAGCATGTAATATAATATACCATTTTCCATTACTTGCACGGGTACTTGAATAACAATGCTTTAAGTCATCCTGCCAAGACGTTTTTGTTGAAGTTCCGTTTGCAAATACCCATGTTTCGTCAAGAAAAACAACTTGTCTTGACAATTCCGATTTTTTGTTGTTTAAATAATCCCTTAAAAATTGCCATCTTTTCGAAACAACATTGGACAGCTCGCAAAGCAGTTTTCTGTTGTTCGTTTTTTTATATTTGAAACCCATATGTTTTAAGATGATGGACAAACTGTTAGTTCCAATATCGCAAAGTTTTTTCTGCTTTATCTTTTCAAGAATAGCTTTGAGGGTAACATATTCCTTGGCTTTATACATATCATAAACAATATTCCTAATAGAGTTTTATCCCTTGGGATAAATCCAAGGTTTTTGAATGGAGTCGAACCCTTTTATATGGTCTGTCCAAATCCTCTTCACTCTTTTTTCGAAGTCTTCTTAAGGTCTTCTCTGAAATGCCGCAAGCATCAGACGTTCGTTTTTGCACTGCCAAAACAGACTCTAACGGGCCCGAGTTATCTTTTTCTAAAGTAAAATAACGTTCCACTTGTAATACCAAACGGCGTTCACCTGGAGATAAATGCCTTCTAGGCGATGTGCCACCTTGCTGAACATTTTCCATAACTTTGCTTAATAACTGATTTTAATTCACACACAATGAGAAACAAACTAAAAGTGAAAAGCACAACTACTTATTTAAAATAAAGTAGAACATACCATCCCGCACTTCAGCAAATTTTAATTATTTCTTGGAAAATAGTAATTATTATGAAGATTTAATTATAATAATCCCAAAATAATGTCATTATCGGAAAAGTATATACCTGACAAAATCTTTAACATATTTAACCATCCCGCACTTGAGCAAATTTTAATTGGTTCTTGGAAAATAGCGATTATTATATAGTTTTAACTATAACAATAGCAAAATAATTTAATTATTATTTATGCTCAACGCGTAATTCTAAGATAATTTTGTTTTGAAACCTCTGATTTCGCCCAGTAATAGAATACAGTAAACCAGTGGGATGTTCGGTGTGATCAAGTATAGCGAAGGTGCGAAGATATTGTAACTTAACCGACTTACTGTTTTAAAAGCGATAACATCCCTTGGTGATTTAATCCGATATCGGACTTCTTAAAACGCACAGACTTTAAGTGTTTTATCTATGAAGGAACTTTATCCGGAAATAGACACCTATATCACAAAATTTATATTTATGGAATAAAACACAAAGTCTGCTCCACTAATTTAATAAAATAAATTCATATTATATGCCCATACATGTTTCGAAGGCATAAACCTTCATCCTCAGTGGGTTATTATTAAGATGTAATTAAATTATGAAGAGACCAATGACATTGTTAAATTGTTAAACTTATGTTGCAG
This sequence comes from Polydrusus tereticollis, assembly GCA_963920685.1. Taxonomy (NCBI): domain Eukaryota; kingdom Metazoa; phylum Arthropoda; class Insecta; order Coleoptera; family Curculionidae; genus Polydrusus; species Polydrusus tereticollis. Next base: position 167,847,763 of record OY987326.1, on the reverse strand, counting down.
AAATTTTTTTTAATTTTTATAAGAAAACATATGTAACGTAAAATTAATTTACTAATACATTATAACTAATAGTAATAAAAGGTTTGTAGATAAATATGAGTTTTAAATAATTTTATTTATCTACAAACCTTTTATTACTATTAGTTATAATGTATTAGTAAATTAATTTTACGTTACATATGTTTTCTTATAAAAATTAAAAATTGTTTCTGCAACATAAGTTTAACAATTTAACAATGTCATTGGTCTCTTCATAATTTAATTACATCTTAATAATAACCCACTGAGGATGAAGGTTTATGCCTTCGAAACATGTATGGGCATATAATATGAATTTATTTTATTAAATTAGTGGAGCAGACTTTGTGTTTTATTCCATAAATAAAATATTACTCCACTGTGAGATGGACTACTTCCATAAAAAAAAAAAAAAAAAAATTATAGTTTACAATTTCTGTGCCTATATCCTATGCGAGATGCACTAATGGAAATATTGAATGTTCCTTTAGACGATATAAATAATATTAAATACCAGCAAGATGGCGCTTCGAGTCACAATTCTCATATAGTGAGAGAATATTTAGAAACCACATTTCCCGATAAATGGGCCAAGATCACCTAATCTTTCTGTGTTGGATTTTTTTTTGGGGTATATTGAAAATCAGTTAACAGACAATACCACAATACTGATTAACTTCGAGAAGTTACCCATCAAACCTTTAGGCTTTTGCCGGGAAGGCCAATTATTTTATTAAAGCATTGCGAAAAATCGAAACGGTGTGGCAAAAGTGTTTAGAACTAGTAACAACGGAGCCCGATTCGAGCAATTTTTGTAATTTAATAAAATAACATATTTGTTTTATGGTTGGTTTAAAGTTATCTAATAATATAAAGTTGTATAATAAAATTAATGTTATTCATTTTGTTTTTCATTTGCGGGCATAGCCTTCTATACGAAAAATGATTAATTTTACAAGAAATGTTAAAATTATCCCTTTTTAAAAGAAATAAATATGGATTATTACATATTTTCATAAAGCTCTTAAAAAGAGCGATAGGACAAAAAATATATAGGGTGTCTCATTTAAAAAAACACATAAAAAAAAACTCTATAATAACCCATTTTACCTTATTGGTAAGTTGTAAAATAATCCAGATACAGGGGATCGTCACAAATGACAAACTTTCAAAATCGCCCTGTATGTCAGAAGCCGAGAGGGCTTTGAAAATTTCGTTTGCGGCAATGAAAGTTTCATAAAATAATAGAAACGTAAGCCGCAAATCCCATCTTTCTATCTTTTATAATAAGGGAGCTGGTATATGAAAACACACGAAAACTGAACACCCTGTACAAAAAAAAATACCTAAGTATTTCAAAGTTAATTAAAAGATTTAAATTAAAAATAATAGTTATTTATGATATAAGTGTTAAAACACAAATATCATTCAATAATTGAAAATTAAATGTATAGAATCTCTTACATCCAGGTAGTTTCTAATAGCATCGTATATTTATATTAAATTAGTTCACATTTGTCAATAAAACCTAGCAACCATCATTGTTGGCTGATTTGTTTACAGAAAAATTAAAAATTTGAAAGGTCCTATCAGTTTTATTAAAACGCTAGTGCTGGCGGTTGTGATTTCCCAAAAATGCAAGAAATACAATAAATCGATCCACTTAAAGACATAGAAGAAGCTGCTAACAGAGCTGCCTTGGATTTACTGCCACGAAAATCAAGAATTCAATATAAGATTGCTCATAATAAATTTATAAAATGGTGTGAAAACAAAGGCGCTTCTGGAAAGCATTCCGAAAACATATTCCAGGCCTATTTTAAGGAAAAGGCAATGGTATGGAAGTCATCTTCTATTTGGTCCCATTATTCAATGATCAAAGCTATGCTACGAGTAAATAACGACGTAGATATCGGCAAACATTTTAAATTGATTGCCTACTTGAAGCGTCAAGGAGGGGGTTACCAGGCCAAAAAATCAAAAATTTTTACTAGAGACCATATTGAACAGTTTCTGAAGTGCGCACCGGATGATGAGTACCTTCTGATGAAAGTAGCTACGATTGTAGGAGTATATGGTGCCTGCCGCAGGGAGGAGCTTTGTCAGTTGACTCTTGACAACGTGGAAGATATGGAGACTTCATTAGTTATTAAAATATCAGATACCAAAACCAGGGTACCACGAAATTTCACTATCCTTGAATCGTTTATTTGGATTTTTATCAAAAATATACTGATCTTCGTCCAGCAGATGTCGTACATCGGCGGCAGTTCTTAAAATATGTAAAAGGTAAATGTACCAGAAATCAAGTCGGAATTAATACGTTCGGAAAATTTCCTGCTGCTATAGAAAGATTTCTGCAATTTTCAAATTCAACACTCTATACGGGGCATTGCTTTCGCCGTTCCTCTGCGAGCTTACTTGCCGATGCTGCAGCAAATTTGACGACAATTAAGCGGCATGGGGGATGGAAATCCTCAACCGTTGCGGAAGGGTACACCGTGGATTCCTTGAAAAATAAAAATTCTATTGCTCGAAAATTGCTTACAGTACAAACGACATCAGCCGATGATGCTTCAACATCAACTGGACATGTTGCTGTTTCTGTTCATTCCTCCTCAACCGCGAAGAACAGCAGAACTGAGGAAGGAATTCATTTTTCAAATTGTACTGTCAATATAAGTGTAAATAAATAAAATAGATATGTTTTTTTACGTTTTTTTGAAAAAATTGACATTTTTCTTTTAACACTAGTGCCTTGAAGTAGGTATTTTAAGGCACTAGTGCCTTAAAGTAACATTTTTAAGGCTAGTAGACAGTGTTAAAAGTTCCATTTTTAACACGTTTGTAGAAAAAATAATTTTTTTAAAATATGATAATGCATAACGATACCAAATTTCAATAAAATCGGGAAAAGGATATTAAAAAAAATGATAAAAAACCGATTTTATTTTAAAAACGGGGCAACTCCGGACACATGTTCATATGAACTTTATCTCTTAGAATATCATAAGGAACCACCCCCTAAAGTTACGTACCATACTTCTGAAATACCGTGTATAACAATAATAATATTATTTAAATATAAACTTGAAGCAGCGCCTACCTTGCCTATTCCGACGGGCCGCTACTACCATATCATAGACAAGACGCTATCGTTGAGAGAAAAAAATATACCCTTTAAATGTGGTTTTCATTATAAAAACAATGCAAGAAAGTGTCTTCAATCAACGACGCTATGAAAAAGAAAATACAAGAGTTGACTATGGAATAATAACAGGAAGTCAATCACCAAGGAGTTTTCCTGCCAAATTACTGGAAAAGAAAAGGTGTCCAATATAGACTAGTAATTGAGTATTGAAAAGGAGAAGGTGTCCAATATAATAGACTAGTAATTGAGTATCGTGCCCTCAGTGGAATTTCTTGCGCCGCTTTCGAGACATATCGGTTTAAAAATTATCTGGCACGTCCAAAATAATTGTAGGTACCTATTTACCTAGTATAAAACTATACTGGTACACACACACACACCCTTATCATCACAATTTAAAGGTTAAAAGCGTTTGAACTAGTCACATGAGTCACAGTGTATGTGACCGGATGTGATCACATCTGCTGATTCTTTGCAATTTAATCTAAATAGGTAAGTTTAATTAGAGATAAGATTGTTTAGTTTTTAAAAAAGAATATATTTTGAAATAGTTTCTTAGTAAAACTTTAAGTAAACAATCCCTATTTATGCCGAATATGATACGCAAGCTTTTTAAGCCATACCTACTGCACACAAAAATTCTGAAATCAACATCAGAAAGACAATGACCGTCAACTTGTTAACATAACTCAGTAGTTGGATAACTACAAAATCTAACTGAATAATAAAGTATTGGACACCACTTATTTTGTTACTGTTTCAAAATAAAAATTTTAAGTACTATTTGTCAGTTTCTAACAAAGCAACAATTAAACGTTAACCGATTGTTTCTTATCAAAATATAATTAGCAAATCAATTAGGTAGGGCTTTCGTCCGATAAATTATTTATAGTAGATAATTATTTTATACACCTAAAAAAATTTTTCGATGGTTGAAATTATTATTGGTTGTTATTATTATACAGTGACAGGCAGAAAGTGCGCAGCATATGGGAAATTTTTTTTTCCATGAGTTGAGTCAATTTATTTTATTTCAGAAAAGTTCTGCATATCTTCAAACCAAAATAACACCCATCGAATCCGGTAAAAGTATTATGGTATACGAGGAAGAGTCAAAATTGGAAATTCTGCTGAAAGTAAAATACCTCCATTGTTCACTTTAGACAAAAACTTTATTAAGAAATATTGTTTTAGTTTCAAAGATACACTATTGGACAAAAGTAGAGCAACAAAGTGCTTTTATTTCTTTGAATTTAAAAAATTAATTATATGATTGTGATCCCCAGCTAATTTTAATGAAATATCCCCACAATATAAGTATTATTTCACAATATTTTGGTACACTTTAAACAAAATGAAGGTAGAGAAATATTTATAATTATAAAAATCGACGAAATAAAGTGCGACAAAAGTAAAGTAACAAATTGTGTCAACAGTATTTTATTTCACATATTACGATAAAAAAGCATTAAACACATTTAATATTACAATAGCTAGAAGTATTATGTTAATAGTTAATAGAATATCCATTATTTTTTATTACTTGCCGACAACGTCGCGGCATTGAGGCAATCAATTTTTGAACAGTATTTTCGGAAAGGTTTGTTCAAACATCACTGATTTTATTTACCAATGATTGTTTATTTGGACATAATTGTGTACGAATTCCAGTTCAACTTCTTCCCATAGATTTTCAATGGGGTTAAGGTCTGGGAATTGTGCCGGCCACTGCAAGACCCGAACGTTATTTTCTTGAAACCACTCTTGAACGATTTGTGAACAGTGTTTTGGATCGTTATCCTGTTGGAAAATAAAACGCAACGGCAGTCCCACTCTGCATAAGGCAACATTACATTTTGCATTATATCTCTATAGATAAATCCATCCATGGTGTCATTAATGAAGTTTAAAGGACCCACCCCATTCCATGAGAAAGAACCCCATAGAGAAACACTGCCTTTGCCATGTTTAACTGTGGGTGTAACGTATTTGGGATTAAACCTTGTGTTGATTCGACGTCTTACCTGCTTCATTCCATCAGAATTGAAAATTTTATAACCGTTTTATCGCTAAATAAAACTTTTTTCCACTCGTCTACTGTCCAATGTAAATGTCGACGTGCAAATTCAAGCCTAGCCACTCTATTTCTTACCGAAATAAGGGGCTTTTTAGCTGGGTGTCTACTAAATAACTTTGCATCAACCAACCTTCTTTAAACTGTCCGTGGACTAACCATAATTTTGGGAATTTCAGCAATAATTCTAGGTGCAGACATCCAAGGATCGTTTTGAGAAATTCTTTTAATGCGTCTGTCTGTTCAAATTGTTGTTTTTCTCGGCCTTCCCGATTTCGGTAGATTCTCTAAATGTCCCCTATGAATGTAACTTGAAATTATTTTGGATACGCTGTATCTTGGTAAAACAAACCGTCTTGAAATTGTGGCTTGTGTTGTACCTTCCAAGCGTGCATTCACTACTCTCTGCTTTAATTCTTTCGAAATTGGAATACCTCTTGGCATGATTAATCCAGCACAGAAATATTAATTAAACATAAAATAAACTTTGCAAAAATATTTTAACCTTTACTTTCACGAAAACCTTTCTTTTTTAGGAAAATATTAAAATGTTGCTTTACTTTTGACGCATTACAATACTGTATTTGAAAGTTTACGTCAATATTAGTTCATTTGTTTTGATTGTTGGAAAAAGCTGTTACCGCCGATAACAGCAGCCTACTTTGATATTTAAGACAGGATGTATTTAAATACGATATCATGCATTTAATATTATAAAATCGAGATTTCTTTCATTTTTCGAAAGTGTTGCTCTATTTTTGTCCGATAGTGTATATTTAAGCACCAATTTTCGCTTATTTTCGACAAAAAATAGGATTCAGTCGTTTTTTCTGAATTACCCTGTATAAAAAGTACATCGCAAACATACAGTACGCAAATTTTATTTTCTGTACACTTTGTTAGAGATAACCGTAAATAGTATGTCAGATTAGTTAGTTTTAACAATATTATGGCCTTTTAAAATGAAACCATAAAAATATTAAATATTTTTGCTGCACACCGTATTTTATATTTTGACGAGAGAATAATTCAATCTAACTCATGTATTGTTATTCACTTAAAGCACCTTCCAAATGGTATATTTATAAATAAAATTACTAGTTTTTTTCTTTATATTTAGATTTTAATTGTGATCGTCATAAGAAAAAAATTAAAAATTGAAAATATTTTTTTATGAATTTTATTTGCCACGGATTGGATCAATATAATTTTTGTTCATCAAATAAATTTTGAGGATAATAATAAATCTTTGAAACTCAAAAATAGAAAACAAAAAATATTATTAATTAAGCTGTTTACATTAACAATAATTATTATAACTTTATATTTCTACATGTCCTCCTCGATTTTCTATAGGTACATTTTACATTTTGTTAAATTTTTGCCTACGTACCTTAAAAAAGTAGGATTGATTCAAGCGATACATTGTCTAATGATATTTTCCAGATGGATTATTTTTGTTTATGTACAGTGGTATTGATTATGAGAAGAGAGAGAGAGATTATTTAGGCTTTAAATTCGGATGTAAAGAAATATACGAGTTTGAAATGTTTCAATTTAATGTATACAAAAATATATTGATCCTTATTATTATATTATTAATAATCGTAGCAAATAAAATCCGTTACAAAAAATATTTTTAATTTTTTAATTTTTTTCTTATAACGATCACAATTAAAACTAAATAAAGAAAAAACTTTGTACTTTTATGTATAAATAATTTAGGAGGTGTCTTAAACTGTATAACAAAATATCAGTTAGATTAAATTATTTAAATTATTGTTTCCTCAAAAAATAAAGTACGGTGTGCAGCAAAAATATTTGATATTTTTATGTTTTTATTTTAAAAGGTCATAATATTGTTAAAACTAACTAATCTGACATGCTATTTACGGTTATCTCTAACAAAGTGAACAGCAAATCCAATTTGCGTACTGTATGGTTGCGATGTACTTTTTATACAGGGTAATTCAGAAAAAACGATTAAATCCTATTTTTTGTCGAAAATAAGCGAAACTTGGTATTTGAGTATATCTTTGAAATTGAAACAATATTTCTTAATACAATTTCTTTCTAAATTGAAAACTGGCGTACTTTGCTTTTAGCTGAATTTCCAATTATTGACTCTCTCTCGAATACCATAAAACTTTTACGGAATTTGATGGGTGTTACTTTGGTTTGAGGATATGCAGAACTTTTCTGAAATAAAATAAATTTACTTAATTCAAAGATAAAAAATTTTCCCATGTGCTGCGCACTTTCTGCCGGTCACTGTAATTAAAGGTCTCTTTGCAAAAAGTGCCATTTTATATGTCTCAGATAATAACGATTTTATTTTTTAATTTGTTGCGGGATTATTGTCGTTTAAGAAATTCATAATATATTTTTTTTATAACTTATACCTTACTCCTCAAGTTTTCACACATACGTTATTTATATTGTTCAATATCTGACAGTTCTTCTTCTTCCATCGTTCTTCTTTCCTAAGACTCTTCATCCAGCACCTTGTAAAATTCTCGATCCTATTCATTTTCAATATGTTTTTAAGTTTCTCGGGTTTAAGCTTTAAACAATTTTCGTATAAGGATTGCCCGAAGTCGTTGATAACTCATTGGGAAACGCTGATGTAGGGTAATGCGGAGTTCTTCTCTAACCCTGGTGGATACAGTCATGTTGTCGGCATAGCCGTCCTGATTGGTAGAAAAATCAAATGCAAATTTTTCCTAACAAAAGTGACAAGTGCCACAAAGTAGAGCCCGGGGGACGGTAAGCACATCCAGTTCCCTGAAGAATGGTTTAAATGAAGTACGGAGATGAAGGTGAAGCCTAAATCTTATGATTCTTTCTGGGTTTTGAAGATAGTATTAGAGGTTCTGGATGCTACCCAGATGGCTATTCCATAATTGATCAGAGATTGCACATACGTAAAGTAAAAAAGTTTGATGCATTTTGAGAACATGCAGTCTCGAAGACTGTGTATTAAGGCGAATGCATTATTAAGTTTTGATTGCAGATTTCCAATGTACTGCTCCAAGCTCACATAGATTTCTAGGAATTTTATGGAGTTCACATTAGGTACCGAATTATTAATGTCTGTGCGTTTTAAGAAGTCCGCTAAGCCATAAAACCTCTTGAGCATTATGTCGGTGATTCTCAAACAATAAATTATATTGAAGGTAATTTTGGATGTTGATGAATTACATTTTCTAAATAAAATAATTTAAAGTAAATAAAAAATTAGTTTAGGTAAAGAAAAATAATAATTTTTTAGCTTTTGTAGTATTCAGACAAATTAGTTTTACGAATTCTTTTTTATAAAGTTTTGGTTCTAAAAAGAACCGATTTTGTAGTCTTGCGACAGAACGTACCTACTTGTAGATAGGTACTACTAAAAGTAGTCTTCCTCTGCATTTGAAATTTCACTCATGCTTTCAGACTCATCAGAATCAACATCATCGTCATCATCATCATCATTCGTAATAATTAACGGTCTTACTTCGTCTATAACCTGTTCTGTCTCATAAGATTCAAAAATAATTTTTTCTGTGTGTTCAATGCATTTCCGCCATTCTTCTTTGCCCGCTTGGCTAAGCGCCTCCTCCCATAACATTATAACGCTAGGCTTACCGATATTTTTACAGGCATGTTTGTCATAATAGTTCTTGCTAATACCCCATACCAATTCAATTGCGTTGTAATGACAATGGTAGGGCGGCAATCTCAAAACTTGATGTCCATATTTGAGGGCTAATTCGTCAACAACATACTTTTTTTTAAATGACTGCTCTTTACACTTGCTTAAAAGTTCACTTTTTAAATATAAATTTTCATGGTTTATGTTTTTCTTTGACAACCACTCTTTTATTTCTTCCTTTTTCCAGCTGCTTGTAGGGAATTTCTCTTCGAGTCTCGTATGGTAAGAGGCATTGTATAAAACAATTAAGGAAGGTTTTTCTAAACTTTTTAAAAGTTTTTCCTCGAACCAATGCTCAAAAATTTCAGCATCCATATTGCCGTGATAATCATCAGTTTTTTTTGTTGATGAAAATATCAAACTGGCATTTAAAACAAAACCTTCTTCATTACCAGCATGTAATATAATATACCTTTTTCCATTACTTGCACGGGTACTTGAATAACAATGCTTTGAGTCATCCTGCCAAGACGTTTTTGTTGAAGTTCCGTTTGCAAATACCCATGTTTCGTCAAGAAAAACAACTTGTCTTGACAATTCCGATTTTTTGTTGTTTAAATAATCCCTTAAAAATTGCCATCTTTTCGAAACAACATTGGACAGCTCGCAAAGCAGTTTTCTGTTGTTCGTTTTTTTATATTTGAAACCCATATGTTTTAAGATGATGGACAAACTGTTAGTTCCAATATCGCAAAGCTTTTTCTGCTTTATCTTTTCAAGAATAGCTTTGAGGGTAACATATTCCTTGGCTTTATACATATCATAAACAATATTCCTAATAGAGAGTTTTATCCCTTGGGATAAATCCAAGGTTTTTGAATGGAGTCGAACCCTTTTATATGGTCTGTCCAAATCCTCTTCACTCTTTTTTCGAAGTCTTCTTAAGGTCTTCTCTGAAATGCCGCAAGCATCAGACGTTCGTTTTTGCACTGCCAAAACAGACTCTAACGGGCCCGAGTTATCTTTTTCTAAAGTAAAATAACGTTCCACTTGTAATACCAAACGGCGTTCACCTGGAGATAAATGCCTTCTAGGCGATGTGCCACCTTGCTGAACATTTTCCATAACTTTGCTTAATAACTGATTTTAATTCACACACAATGAGAAACAAACTAAAAGTGAAAAGCACAACTACTTATTTAAAATAAAGTAGAACATACCATCCCGCACTTCAGCAAATTTTAATTATTTCTTGGAAAATAGTAATTATTATGAAGATTTAATTATAATAATCCCAAAATAATGTCATTATCGGAAAAGTATATACCTGACAAAATCTTTAACATATTTAACCATCCCGCACTTGAGCAAATTTTAATTGGTTCTTGGAAAATAGCGATTATTATATAGATTTAACTATAATAATAGCAAAATAATTTAATTATCAATTTAATTATTATTTATGCTCAACGCGTAATTCTAAGATAATTTTGTTTTGAAACCTCTGATTTCGCCCAGTAATAGAATACAGTAAACCAGTGGGATGTTCGGTGTGATCAAGTATAGCGAAGGTGCGAAGATATTGTAACTTAGCCGACTTACTGTTTTAAAAGCGATAACATCCCTTGGTGATTCAATCCGATATCGGACTTCTTAAAACGCACAGACTTTATAGTATAATAGTAAGCCTACATACAGTAAGAGCAAAAAGGTTGGAAAAAATTCATTTAAAATTCAACCTTTAATTTTTCGAAAGAACGCTCGGACCCGTCGATTTGTATTGTTTGACTGGCATTTTTTTAAAATAATTTTTATTTGTACAGGGTGACTCAAAAAAAGATTTCGTGTGACCCTTTAATTTTTTAAATTAAATTTTATTTTTGGATTCTACGTAAAATTTTGATCACATTTCATGTATTACAACTTATTTAGTTTCATTAAAACTGTAAATATTAAGAGTTAAACATAATTAAATTTATTAAAACCGTTAATATAAATTTATATCACTTTTCTGTATGCTGCTAGATCCTGATAATTTCAATTCCTCTTAACCTACTAATACATAATAATATATGCTCTAAACACGCCTCCCCAAGCATTACCAGGCAACCAGTTATACATGACACGGCTCTAAAGTATCCAGTCCCATACAGTTTCTTTTTTTTTTTTTATTTTTTTTGATAATAAAAAAAGGTAAATCGGCTCTAAAAGGTGGATCCCACCTATGTTAGCACTTTTTTAGCAGATCTTGTTTTTATTTTAGTTATCGTTCGTCTTTTTACACACAATTTCAGAGAGTAGGCGTGGTTAAAGGAAATGAAATAATCGGTATCTAGCCGTTTGTCTTTTCTGTTACCTATTACTTAACATTGACGTTGATTCCCTATCAAAAGTTTATTTAAACATTTGTATAAAATATTCTATTAAAAGTAATTTTTTTAACTCTAAATCGACACGAGTAAAAGAAAAATAGCGCATAGAAATTCTAATGATGATTGGCTATGAAATGGAATTGTTTAACAATAAATATCAAATCGAGCGCCGACATCTCGATCAACTGTAAGTAAAAAAAATATAGAGATTTGGACCATCTAAGAGATAATTATGCAAAGGGCCGTGCCACTATCTCAGAAGAAGTGCAGTTGAATGTACTATTATCCGTCAAAGAGAACAATCATAAAGTTAGTCGCACTATTGATGACTAGAACAAAATTAGTCAAGGATCTGTATTGAATTATTTACATAAATATAAATGGCATCCTTATAAAGTCCAGTTAGTTAATGAACTTAATGAGGACGACCCGGATAGAAGAATGCAATTTTGTGAAATAATGATGGAGAGATGTATAGTTAATCTTCAATTTTTACGAAGAATTTTATTCTCTGATGAAGCAACATTTTGCCTAAACGGAAGTGTGAATAAGCAAAATTTCCGATACTGGGCTACAGAAAACCCGCACTGGATAATGGAGTGCCACACGCAATATCCCCAAAAAGTAAATGTCTGGGCTGGAATTATTGAAAATAGAGTTTTGAGTCCCTTCTTCTTTGACTACACCTTGACCGGAAGAAGATATCTAGAATCTGTAGAATTCGATTTAATACCTGCTCTTGCTGTGCTGTATCCAAATCCTGACATTCCCAATGATACCTTATGGTATCAACAGGATGGAGCACCATCCCATTATACTCGCCCAGTGCGTGGATCGGTCTACGGAGTCCAATAGAATGGCCGGCCAGATCCCCTGATTTGACCCCATTAGATTATTATCTGTGGGGATACATAAAATCTAAAGTTTATATATCAGCAGACCGATCAATATTGACGACCTTAAAGCACGAATAAGAGTGGAAATAAGATTGATAGAACCTCAAATAGTGTATAATGTTTTGCAAGAATTCGAATATCGCCTCGGATATTGCCAGGATGCTGCTGGTGGTCAACTCCAACATTTATTAAAGTAATATTTCATAATTTTGTCATTGAAACATTTATTATTTAAAATTAAATAAATATAATTTTTTCTCAATTAAATTGATTTTTTTATAAAACAACTTAATTTAGACATAGGTTATACATGAAATGTGATCAAAATTTTACGTAGAATCCAAAAATAAAATAAAAAATGGGGGTTTCAATTTAAAAAACTAAATGATCACATGAAATCTTCTTTTTAAGTCACCCTGTATAAATGAAAATTATTTTAAAAAATGCCCTTCAAAAAAATAAAAATCGACGGGTCCAAGCGTTTTTCGAAAAATTAAAGGCTGAATTTTAAATGACTTTGTTCCAACCTTTTTGCTCTCACTGTATAGTGACTAAATATTGGCTTTGATCTTAATAAACATTATAAGTCCCGTTCTCTTGCTGTTTAATCTAAGGCAATTTCTTTCACATCAGGTAGCCATCCGCTCCACCACACCGGAATAGCCCCTAGACAAAGCGGAAAGACTAGTGACGGACAGTGTAACCGACGTATCGTCGGTATACTGACAGACAAGGTCCACACCCAGTGATTTTGGCAGGTCATTCACATACAACAGGAAGAGCAAATGACTCAGAATAGAGCCCTGGGGAACGAGCCTCTCCGAATTGGTGTGCACTCCCGAGTAATGGTTCCCTCCACCACAAGAAATAGACACAGTCTGACACCTGATTTCTAAATGAGGCAATCAGCCCAGCCCCGATGCCTCGCACCCCATATCTTTCCAGTTTCAACAGTAGAAGTCCGTGGTTAATGGTGTGAAAGGCCTTTGAAAGGTCAAAATGAAGGCCTGCAACCATTTCATTTTTATTAAGTTTTTCATTTATTTGTTATTATAAATAAAGAATAATATGTGATTTACATTTTCTTAAACCTACCTTTATTTCGGAGCGTTCTTGCGTTTTTATGAATATAGGCAATGCGATCGGGCCACGAGAACATATCCATTTGTTTGCAAACTGGATTGATAAAAATCATGTTGTGTCCTTTAAATCTGTTGTAAGAGTAAACTTATATTTTTTTAACAGAGTATAACGTGGACACAAAATGATTAAACCTATGAGTACGTCTGGTCACTGGTCATACAGTAACCAAAAAGGCAGAAAAGTAGGGTTTGAACAATTTTTTAAAACTTTGCATACCGAATGCCCGTAGACAAGAAATACCTTTCAACCCGCAACAACATTTTAAATATCGATTTATTATTAAGAAAAATATTTCAGATTGAATTTGACCTACGTGTTTGGATATTCCGCAAATTTGGAGTGTATTTCCCTAATGAAATAAATCAGTATATAAAAAATGACTTTTATTAAAATATCATATAGTAATTTTACAAACTATTAACAGTATCTTACATGTTACTGTCTCAAACAATATATGTTATAATTACAAAAAATCTAAAAATAACATTTACAACTTTGATTTTGCAAACAGGACAAAAACAATACAATAAACCTGCCAAATACCATGTAATTTTGGTGTCCTTAGTTTTATGGCAGGTTTTTCTAAACAAAGAAATAGCAAAGTCGAAATTTTTTTAAAGGTCGACAAACGAACTTCTGTGACATTTGATGTGTCAGCGCATTTTCCCCCACCAACTAAGCTCTAATAATAATGTTCTGAATGTCACTTCGCCATACTTTCAAGTATATTTAAAAACTGAAAGAACAAGCATCAACTTCATCGCACAAAGATATAAATAGTATTTTAATAAAGGGCAGCGTTTTAAAAACTGTGTTCCACGGAATGCTGGGGTTCTAGCCTATGTAACCTAAATTAACCTAAACCGCTTAAAGGTTCCGCGAAATCTAGGTGCTCTGCTTTTAATAACTTAAAAAATAAATTAGAACCAAAAAAAAAACCAATGTATCTAAAATGAACAATTAGTCCCTGTTCTCATCATATTTCTATTGAAAAATTGTATTAACAGACCTATAAAATATCAGGATACCATTTCTGGAGATTTAATAATTCTCTAAGAAAAGTCCATTAGTTTTTTTCTCGAATATCCTATACAGGGTGATTCATAGTGGATAGAACATTAGATGTTTATCCGCTACAAAAATTTGTTGTTTTCGGTAAACAGTTATGAACTACCGAGCTTAAATATTTTCGACAATGCAGTGTTGTCGCTCCTACCGGAAAGTAGTAGCAACTTTGACGTTTTAAACGCAACACCTTGTATACAGTGTGTCCGCTTAAGTTCTGTACATACGAGAAACTTTTATAATATTAATTTTACGAAAAAAAGTTACTCTTTATAAAAAGTTCTGCTTACTGAAAAAATAATATCAGACTATTCAAACTTGAGAGAGTATGTACAGGATAATCAAAAAGTAAAAAAATCAAAATTGACCTACGAGAAAATTACCCTTAATTTTAATTTTAGAGCAAAATGGAATAAGAAAACGTTGATTGGCATTAAAAATTATATTCTCCGACACAAGGTAAATGGTCATGACTTTACCTGCTTTATAACGATCGGGCGACTTTACCCACCATAAACCAATTAAGGGCTGGTTTGTAAGCGTTTCTAAGTAACAGGGAGGTATTTTATTTTTATTTTGATAATGTACGTATTTAAGGTATAATTAATTATACCTGTCGACATATTAGAAATTGTCGAATTATTATTAAATCATTTGAACTGTGTCATTCAACGGTGTTCAGTGGTGTTATTAATATTAGTAATTTTTAAAATGTTCAGACCGTGGGTTGAAAACTGTGAATCCGACGACGGAATTAAAGACACAAACGAGCAAAAAAGAAAGTGCCATTTACAGATGTGCTGCAAGAGGATTGTTTTGCGAGGTAAAATTTATATTTTTTTTAGTTTTGATATGAAAGAACATATTACACTTCTTTTGGATACCGGACAGATTTTTTTAAAATTCTAGTATGTTATTTTGGAAGTCGAAATAAGCTGGACCGACCTTGTAGCCACACAGAGTGATACAAAAATATCAGGTCAAAATCTTACGGAAAATATTTGTCTGTAGATCTTCTAAAAACGTCGCGAAAAAAGTTATTAGCAAATGGTCGATTTGCTGCTAGTCGCGAAACGTTACGCCGATTCCTGCACAAAATTGGATTTCGATTTAAAAAAATTGACAAGCGCATTTGCATTAAAGAGACCCAACGGTTAGTGGAATGGAGACAAAAATATTTAACACAAATTCATCAGTTCCGCGCAGAAAACCGAAATATATACTATTTAGATGAGACTTGGTTCGACACCCATGACACTATAAAAAAAGGATAGCAAGATTCTTCATCAAAGTGCATTTTAGATGTACCTGCTTCTCAAGGAAAGAGAATATCCATCTTACACTGTGGCTCGAGGGATGGCTGGGTGCCGAACGCTTTGCTACTTTCAGCAAAAAACATTAAGGACTGCTCGTTCGACTACCATCAGGACATGACAAGTGAGCTTTTTGAAAATTGGATGAAAAATTCTCTTCTTCCAAATATTCCACCAGGCAGTGTAGTCGTTTATGATAATGCTAGTTATCACAGCACCTTAGCTGAGAAAATACCAACCATAAGCAGCAAAAAAGATGTACTGCAAGAGTGACCTCTATTTTGAAGATAATTATACAAAAACAAAAACTAGTTGAGGTACTAAAAACCAAATCGTATGATAAAATATATTGCGTAGATAAGGCTATAAAAGCATCCGGTAACATATATACCACTTAGATTGCCCCCCTACCATTGCGATTTGAATCCTATAGAAATGATATGGCCCGAATTAAAAAACAAAGTTAGACGCAATAATGTAAACCCAAAAATGGCCGCTAATGTAATTAAAGTAATTAAAACTCAGTGTGAATTAATACCAGAGAGCAGTTGGAGAGCATGCGTTAATCATGTACTTGAAGCCGAAAATAATTATAAAAAATTTTGGGAAAACATAAAACCTCTAATTATATCAGTGGATGATAGTGATAGTACAGATTCAAACTATTGAGATGACTTATTTTATTCATACGGTTTTATACAGGGTGTTCCACGTAGAAGTTCCGCATTTTCAACCCGGTAATTACACAGATGTCAAAAAAGCCTTTGCCATTCGTTTTCAAACAAGAAAAAATTGTATTCCGATATCTCAAAAACTAAAGAAAATAAAGGGGGCTGGAACTTCTACGTATGACACCCTGTATTATAAAAATTATATATTACGGCTTACTACTATTACGCATGTTAATAATTTACGTCAAAGTCAGCAATACACAATAAATTTTTGTACATATACAAGCATTGTTTCAATCTTCCTACTACCACCCTGGGCCGGAATGATTTATTTGCCAAAATAGAAGCATAAGCAGGTATAAGTATAAAGGGATTAGCTCGGGGATTAGTTAGTCATGACCATTTACCTTGTGTCCGAGTATATCTGTTTCTACTGTTAGTAGACTATTAATGAAAATAAACTTAAAAATTTAAATCTTAATTCTTAATGGCATGCCCATTATCTTGCCACCATTTCCCACCTGAATTTGAATTTTAACTGTCAGCTATGTTATTTGTCTGAAACATCAGTTTGAATATTTGTTGAAATTGAGTACGCAAGATAAAATTGAAATAATTTTAATTGTTGGTGAAAATTACAAAACGTATCGGGAAACTGCCGAAATTTTTAACTACAGATATCCTGATAAAATTATTTCTTTTACAACAGTAAGGAACATAGTGACTAAATTCAAGACCTTTGGAAGTGTGGAAAATAACTAAAATAAAAAACGTAGACCAAGGGTTGCAAATAATGAAACTGTGAACCAAGTAATGTTGTCTGTAGTAGAAGATTCTAAAAAATCATTGCGAAAACGGTCAACAACATTACCAAATGATGTAGGGAAAACTACGATTTCAAAAATATTAAATGAAAACAAATTTCGGTATTACAAACCAAAATTTATACATGCCTTGAAGCCAGGTGATTTTGAGCGACGCTTAGAATTTTGTTTTTTTTAATATAAGGAGAGTTAGAAGATTACCCTCTCATGACAAGAGATATAATTTTTACCGACGAAGCAACCTTTACCTCCAACGGCACTGTAAGTTCACAAAATTGTCGTTGGTGGAGTGACGTTAATCCAAATTTCACTATACAGACACGTGATCAGTACTCATTCAAAACAAATGTGTGGTGCGGAATTTACAAAAATAGAATAATGGGACCTTTTTTTTTCGACAAAATTTAAATGGTGAACGTTACTTGCATTTTTTAAATAATTATTTGTTTAATTTTATTCATAGACTTCACATACCCGATAGACTACGGATATGGTACCAACAAGATAGTGCACCATGCCACAGTACGAGGAATGTAAGACAATACTTAAATACCCTTTTTAATGGGAAAGTAATCGATAGATATTCTGACCTTTTTTGGCCCGCTAGGTCTCCGGACTTGAGCCCCCTCGATTATTTCTTGTGGGACTACTTAAAACAGAATGTATACCTACAAAGGCCATTTCAAAATGTTGACCATTTAGAGAGGATAATTAGAGAGACAATTACAAATATAACTCCTGCCATGATTAGAAATGTTTTAAGAGAATTTTCTGCAAAAACGGCTAAATGTATTGAAATGGCGGGAGGATATGTCGAGGCAAATGTACAGTGAGGGAAAGTTAATAAATATTTTTATTTAAATTCATATTTCAATGTTTATTATTATAATTGTATTTTTCCAAAATAAATTATCATGTTTCTATCAATTATTTAAATGCGTCATAAAATTATTACAAAACAGGGATAAAGAATCAAAGGTTACGTTTTGAATAAAAATAATTGATAAATGTTTATTAGCTTGAATTGCATAATAAATACAATTATTAATCATAAATCATTTATTTTTTGAAACGTCAAATTTATTTTCAATAATAGTCTACTAAGAGTAGAAACAGATATAATTCTTAATGCCAATCAACATTTTCTTATTCCATTTCGCTCTAAAATTAAAATTAAGGGTACTTTTCTCGTAGGCCAATTTTGATTTTTTTACTTTTTGATCATCCTGTACATACTATCTCAAGTTTGAATAGTCTAATATTATTTTTTCAGTAAGCAGAACTTTTTATAAAGAGCTTTTTTTCGTAAAATAATTATTAAAAAAGTTTCCCATCTGTACCGGGTGTTCCACCTAAGGAGGTAATCGGCTATATCTCAAAAAGTAATAACATTAGGACTTTGGGAAAAAATATATATCGATAAAAGCGGCCAAGAGAAATTGCTGAAAATTATTTTCAAGTTCAAAAAATGACCGCTAGGGGGCGTAAGAGAACTTTCAAAATAGAAATGCCGATTTTTTCTCGATTTTTCTTAATAAAAATATGTTGAAAATATAAGCATTGTATTCTTCATAAAATTATGCAACTTTATGTTAGGAATCGTTTTTTTCTTTCAAACGCTGATATCTCTGCTTTGGATAAACCGATTTTATTCAACTTGATCTTTCTCTACATGTAGATCTATTAACTATACCATATTGATTCTGATGGTGGCCACTAGATGGAGTTTTTCCGTAATTCCTCAATGAATAAGGATTTTCTCAAAAAAATCAAATGTTATGATATGACTTTTTCATCATATTTTATTTCAGGCTTATAAAGGCTATTAAATAGTGGAATAAAAAATCCAGGTCTGTATTTAAAATAAAAAAGTTGATGATGGTCGCTCGAATCCGAAACGTCGGATTAAAAAACTAACCCCGTCGGCTTGTAGAGGAGGAAAAGTTACTATAAGGAACTGAAAACCAGCATCTTGGACATCATTAAACCAGAGATTTAATTGATTAATTAATGTTTTAAAAAATGGCCTATTTTCCCATATTAATTACTATTATCCCCAATTTCTCTAGTTTAACAAAAGATATCACGTTGCGGTTTACAGTTCCTTATAGTAACTTTTCCTCCTCTACAAGCTGATGGGGTTAGTTTTTTAATCCGACGTTTCGGATTCGAGCGACCATCATCAACTTTTTTATTTTAAATACGGACCTGGATTTTTATTCCACTATTTAATAGCCTTTATAAGCCTAAAATAAAATATGATGAAAAAGTCATATCATAACATTTGATTTTTTTGAGAAAATCCTTATTCATTGAGGAATTACCGAAAAACGCCATCTAGTGGCCACCATCAGAATCAATATGGTTTAGTTAATAGATCTACGTGTAGAGGAAAAGAAGGGCTTTTTTTCAAGACCAAGTTGAAAAAAATCGGTTTATCCAAAGCAGAGATATCAGCGTGTGAAGGAAAAAAAGTTTGACCTTCTCCCACCACTTTATTATTGAAAATAAAAAAAAAACGATTCCTAACATAAAGTTGCATAATTTTATGAAGAATACAATGTTTATATTTTTAACATATTTTTATTAAGAAAAATCAAGAGAAAATCGGCATTTCTATTTTGAAAGTTCTCTTACGCCCCCTAGCGGTCATTTTTCGAACTTGGAAATAATTTCCAGCAATTTCTCTTGGCCGCTTTTATCGATATATATTTTTTCCCAAAGTCCTAGTGTTATTACTTTCTGAGATATAGCCGATTACCTCCTTAGGTGGAACACCCGGTACAAAACTTAAGTGGACACACTGTATAAACCGATGGGCTGCTAAGTCCCAAAAAAGGTGTACACAGATTTTGAATTTTTATTTATCTGATATTTAAATATGGATTTTTGATTAAAAGCGATTTAAGTTTGATCTAATTATGATTTAAGTGATTTAATACAGTACGCGCGGGTAGTAAATTGTGATTGCGTCATGCTGTAACGCGCCGATTGGCACGGTAGGTGATGCCACATTGTGATGATTTAACAAATATTAAGTGATTTATTTATGACTTAACCTAATTTAACGTGATTTAAGTTCATCTAAAGTGATTTCAAGCGAGATTCAAAACGATCCAATTGATTTAAAAACAGGTCGATTTAAAATGATTTAATTTGATTTAACAACCTGTATGCACAGGGTTTTCGCTTATATTTAGATCCCTATCTAGAGCGACAACAATAGGAGACAGAAAAAACTTTAAATACGAAAGTTTTAGGATTTCCACTGAATCATCAGATTCTTAGCAAAACATTTTCAAAAGATTATGACAATGCCGAAAACAATAAGCAACTTATGTTTTTTTAAATGGAACACCCTGTATCTATTTTATTAAAATTGTAGATATTTATTTCCTGATTCCAAAAATATATAGTTTGTTTTTGGAATTCTTTCGTTTTTAAGATATTAGCAATATTATTAGTTGGTTTAATAATTCACTCAGGGACATGAGGGAAACTTTAAGATTTCTGAATGACCGAACTATACTATATGCTGGAACAAGACCGACTTGAGTTAAAAAATTTTAAAAACAGATATAAGCAAGCTCTTAAAGCAGCTAAGGTTAGCTCCAATGATAGGTTGATAAATACAGCTAAAAATCCTGTAAAAAGAATGTGGCAAATTATTGATCAGTTTCGGGGGAAAACAACCAATAGAGATATAGATACACATTCTAATTTAACACCTCAGGAATTTAAGGATTATTTTGTGGACATTGTGATAAGTTTACTTTTACTGATGTATCTTATATAGAGGTGCGAGATGTTATTGACAGCCTTATCAATAAAAATAGTTCTGACTTGTATGGCTTTAATGTAAGAATAGTTAAAACTATAAAAAAATATCATTTACATCCCATTAGCAAAACTGATCAATCAGTGCTTCCATTCAAGTACTTTTCCAAGTAAATTGAAGAAGGCCATAGTAGCACCAATTTTTAAGGCTGGTGATACTACCTCGCCATGAAATTATATGCATATTTCCCTACTCCCGATATTTTCAAAGGTGATGGAGAAGTGTATGGCAACTAGAATAGCAAGCTTTTTTGAGATTAATAATCTTTTCACTCCGACTCAGTTTGGCTTCAGGGCGAATAGAGGTACTGTCCCGGGGATACTCAATCTGGTCTCCAACATAATGGAGTCATTTGAGGACCTTGAGTATCGTGCCACGACTTTCTGCGACCTTAGTAAAGCCTTTGACTGCGTCACGCATGACATTCTCGTCCGTAAACTTGAATATTATAACTTCCACCAAGATAGTATTAACTTGCTTCAGTCATACTTAGATAATAGGACTCGGCTGTTCGGGTCGGGGGGGTGTCGTCCGGGGAGAGGTTTGTTGACATCGGAGTTCCACAGGGATCGGTACTGGGGCCACTATTATTCATCATCTACATCAATGATCTTCCAATCAGTGATCCGGTGGCTGGCTTTACTCTATTCGCGGACGATACATCTGTGTCCTGTAGCGGGATTTCACTGGATTTGACTATGGAAATGTTACGTGTGGGGGGGGGGGGGGGGCGGTCAAGAACGGAGGAATGGTTTAAGGCTAATAGACTCTTATTAAATGCGAATAAAACCCACGAAATGATTTTCGTCTTGAAGGACTTGACTGGTGTACCTGAGAGTCATGAGAGTGTAAAATTTCTTGGCATTCACATTGATGGCAAACTGAAGTTTGATCACCATGTGAATGCTGTCTGCAATAGACTTAGGAGTGGCGCCCAAGCTCTGAAACAGCTTAGTGCCTGTGTTTCTACAAATACGCTAAAAACCGCATATTATGCGCTGGTGCACTCCATTCTTTCATATGCAGTTGTTGTGTGGGGATACTCGTGTCATGTGGGTAGAGTCTTTCGGCTACAGAGGAGAGCAATGAGAACGGTCGCTGGTCTTTCTTTTAGGGAGAATTGCAGAGATGCTTTTCGCACATATGGCATACTCACATTTCCTTCAATCTATATACTGAAAACCCTGCTTTATGTAAAAAAGAATGAAGACAAGTATCTAACACACTGTGAGTTGCATGACCACAATACTCGTAATAAAAATAATTTGGCTGCAGAGCTGGGCAGTATTTGTATATTTAAATACTTTGTATTTAAATATTTTCCTGAAACTGGTATTTGTATTTGTGATTGTAAATACTTTTAGAAGTATTTGGTATTTAAATACTCGTAGAAAGTATTTAAATACCTTCGACGTATTTAAATCCTTTCGAAGTATTTAAATACTGAAATACTTTTGGTTTTGTTAATATTTTTAACAAGAATTGACTCATCAAATTAATCGGTCCTCCTATATTGATGCATGCCACCCAAGGCACAAGCGCGCAAGGCGGTTGATACACGCAGTAAAGTAATGCAGTACCTAATCCAACATTTTCCCTCCGCCGTCACCTACGTCATTGTATTGTATTAATTGTACATATATTGTAATTGTATAATATACCTTTTACGATTGATTCTGACTCTACAACAGCGTTGCCATGTTGCCAACCGTACGATTTTTATCGTACGAGGACGATAATTTGGGTATTTGTACGATGTACGATCCGAGGTGCTAGATCGTACGCAAAAGTACGATAATTTGCTGAGCACGCAAGAAGGCACAACCACAAATGAGGGATTTGTAGCGAATATCTAAGGTATATCCTAAAGTAAAAATTGACAACGCTGCATTTTAATCGTACTTGCTGGAGTAAGAGTCCGTAGAATCGCACTTTCGCTGTTTATTACATGAACTAAGCTATTGCCGGCATCTGACATCCGTTTTATTTTTCATTCGCATTTTACTTCTGTGTGTAGGAAAAAAGGGAATCCCCGAATCGCGTCTAAAGGATCATTTGACGGATTTTGTGTTATGACTTGAAATTCTACAAATGGGAACTAAATACTGGGGCATATATTGTTTGTTTTAATTCTTTTTGCTTATGTTGGAATTTGTAATATACATATACGCTTAAATTTCCATGTTTTTAGGCTACCTACGTCAGAAAATCGAACGATACTTTCTTCCGATTCGAAGTCAGAAAATGAAAAAGATCAGAAAGAAAATCTCACTCCGGAAATATAGTGTTAGGTTAGGTTAGCCACAAAGTATTTGAGGAAAGTATTTGCATTCTAAAAGTATTTAAATTCTTTTTGTATTTAGTATTTAAATACTTTCACTTTTTAAAAAGTATTTAGTATTTTAATACTTTCACTTTTTATAAACTATTTAGTATTTAGTATTTAAATACTTTTTAAAAGTATTTTGCCCAGCTCTGTTTGGCTGTAGTGTATAGACGGCTGAAAAGATGCCAGAATGGGCCGGGCTTTATGGGGATCAAGCTCTACAACAGGCTTCCTGAAGTTAAACTGCTTTCTTTTATCAAATTTAAAAACAGGGTTAAGATGTTTCTTGTGAAGAAGACCTTTTATTCCGTGGATGAATTTTTTAATTGTAATGTTTGGAATTTTTAGTCAACCTTGTTGTAATTTTTATTTTTTTTATACTCTTTTAATCTGTTGTAGCTATGTCTAGATTACATTTTAGATTTAATTGCTTAACATATTTAAGAGTAACTATATCTTGACGTATGTAAGTACTATTGTACACTAACATTAATAAAGTATCTATCTATCTATCTATAATCAAAATTTTAAAAAGTTGTATTTATTTTCGTTTATAAATGTAGAATGCCTTGAAAATCAAATGATAAAGTTTGTCGGCCTTTTCTTATTGCAATTATTACGTCTAGAAAGCCATCGAAAACAAATGTTATTATGACATTTTTGGCATTGCTTACTTGTTTGCTTGTAATAAACTAACGTTTTTCTTCGTATTTATAATAATAAAATGGGATATTCTGCAGCAGAAAAATTCGATGTTATCCGTCTATATTATTCAAATAATAGATATTCATTTACAACTCGTAATGAATTGTGGTTATTTCCCAATATATTTTTAACTTTCAAAAGCACTACTAAATATGATAAAAATTGAAGAGACCAAAAGCTTAGGAAGGAAAGAGGACAGCAATGAGGGATGAGGAATGAGACTTAAATGTCTTGCTATTCTATGAAGGTGATTATTTCCATTACTTATACTTATTATTAAATCCTACTATAATTACTTTTGTATTACAGAAAATTCTGAGTATTCTGTACCAGATGCGGCGGGCAATTTTAACAAATCTTTTTCAAAAATTCACGAAATTGTAAAAAAATACTGTTTTTATCCCTATAAGTTTTTATCATTATCAAAAATTAACAAAAGATCACTAGAGACAGCGGTTAGAGTTTTGTTTGAATATTTTAAGAAGGCGTGAAATTGATTGTGTTATGACTTGAAATTCTACAAATGGGAACTAAATACTGGGGCATATATTGTTTGTTTTAATTCTTTTTGCTTATGTTGGAATTTGTAATATACATATACGCTTAAATTTCCATGTTTTTAGGCTACCTACGTCAGAAAATCGAACGATACTTTCTTCCGATTCGAAGTCAGAAAATGAAAAAGATCAGAAAGAAAATCTCACTCCGGAAATATAGTGTTAGGTTAGGTTAGCCACAAAGTATTTGAGGAAAGTATTTGCATTCTAAAAGTATTTAAATTCTTTTTGTATTTAGTATTTAAATACTTTCACTTTTTAAAAAGTATTTAGTATTTTAATACTTTCACTTTTTATAAACTATTTAGTATTTAGTATTTAAATACTTTTTAAAAGTATTTTGCCCAGCTCTGTTTGGCTGTAGTGTATAGACGGCTGAAAAGATGCCAGAATGGGCCGGGCTTTATGGGGATCAAGCTCTACAACAGGCTTCCTGAAGTTAAACTGCTTTCTTTTATCAAATTTAAAAACAGGGTTAAGATGTTTCTTGTGAAGAAGACCTTTTATTCCGTGGATGAATTTTTTAATTGTAATGTTTGGAATTTTTAGTCAACCTTGTTGTAATTTTTATTTTTTTTATACTCTTTTAATCTGTTGTAGCTATGTCTAGATTACATTTTAGATTTAATTGCTTAACATATTTAAGAGTAACTATATCTTGACGTATGTAAGTACTATTGTACACTAACATTAATAAAGTATCTATCTATCTATCTATAATCAAAATTTTAAAAAGTTGTATTTATTTTCGTTTATAAATGTAGAATGCCTTGAAAATCAAATGATAAAGTTTGTCGGCCTTTTCTTATTGCAATTATTACGTCTAGAAAGCCATCGAAAACAAATGTTATTATGACATTTTTGGCATTGCTTACTTGTTTGCTTGTAATAAACTAACGTTTTTCTTCGTATTTATAATAATAAAATGGGATATTCTGCAGCAGAAAAATTCGATGTTATCCGTCTATATTATTCAAATAATAGATATTCATTTACAACTCGTAATGAATTGTGGTTATTTCCCAATATATTTTTAACTTTCAAAAGCACTACTAAATATGATAAAAATTGAAGAGACCAAAAGCTTAGGAAGGAAAGAGGACAGCAATGAGGGATGAGGAATGAGACTTAAATGTCTTGCTATTCTATGAAGGTGATTATTTCCATTACTTATACTTATTATTAAATCCTACTATAATTACTTTTGTATTACAGAAAATTCTGAGTATTCTGTACCAGATGCGGCGGGCAATTTTAACAAATCTTTTTCAAAAATTCACGAAATTGTAAAAAAATACTGTTTTTATCCCTATAAGTTTTTATCATTATCAAAAATTAACAAAAGATCACTAGAGACAGCGGTTAGAGTTTTGTTTGAATATTTTAAGAAGGCGTGAAATTGATGAAAATCTTTTAAACAAAATTTAATTCACCGACGAGGCAACTTTCAGCACAGCTGGTATGCTTAATCGAAAAAATAAACATTTTTGGGCAACTTCTAGTCCCCACAAAATTCAGCCTGTTAGAATTCAGGGCCGTAGGTCTGTAAATGTTTGGTGCGGCATTATAGGAAATAAAGTCATTGGTCCAATAATTTATAATAGGACTTTAACTGGCCTAAGATATTTGGAATTTCTTGAGAACGAGATTGAAAACTTTTTAGAAGAGCTTTCTCTCAACCAACACGCTACGCTTATTTGGCAACAGGACGGTGCGCCAGCCCATAATGTTGCATCTGTTACAAGGTATTTAAATGAAAAATATAATTTGTGGATTGGAAGAAACGGGCCAATAATGTGGCCGGCAAACAGCCCCGATTTGACGGTGCTGGATATTCTTCTTTGGGGCTATTTAAAAAACAAAGTTTATTACAATAGGCCAGAGAACATTCAAGTTTTGAAACAAAGAATTCGAGAAGAAATTTCGGTGCTAAATAGAGACTATCGAGGGTCCATTATGAACTCAATAAATCAGGGTTGATAAAAATCATGATTTTTTTGATTTTTTTAAAAAATTTACCAGCTTTTACAAATATTATTATTTTTAAATATTTCTAACTGCTTATATTTTGTCTTGTTAAGTAAACAAATATTTTTAGGCAGGAATAGTACAGATACGAAGCAAAACTGGAGAAGTTTTAACATACAAATTTCGTTCGCGTAGTTTTTGCAAGTTTGCGCCTTTGTCGAAACTTGTAATAACTGGCAGAAAACGTCCGGCTATATAAACGATACGCACTTATTTATCAGTAATATTTTTGCTTTAGGGGTTAAACCTATTAAAATATTTGAACTCATGACAAGCCGGGGCAGAAAGGAATTTGGTGTTTGGCAGCATTTTATAAAAAAGAAAGTGGTGGGCAAACTAGGTTGTAGAGCAGTATGTAAAAAGTGTGGTAAAGAATTGCAAGGTCTAGTGGACAGACTAAAAAGTCATTGGGAAACCTGCAAAAGTGAAACTAGTGATATCAGCAGTGGTCTTGAAACTCTGCATGGTGATTGTCAGTCACAGCCTGGAACTAGCCAGACTGAAATTATCCAGTTGGCAAAGAAACAGAAAAGCGATAACTGTGAAAAAGGAAGTGTTGTAGGTGGACGTGAAAATAGTGGAAGTAGCGGTCATTTCGATTCTTTTGTTGTGCGAACTGGACAAGATAAGAAAAAAGAATTAAACAGACAAATAGCCAAAGCCGTTTACGCAACAAATTGCAGTTTTAGAGCTATAGAAAATAAAGAGGTTTAAAAGGCCATAGAAATGCTAAGACCTGGTTACCTTCCACCATCTAGATTTCAGTTATCATCGACGCTCTTGAATGAAATATTTGAAGAAGAAAAATCTAATTGTTTTAACAAGTTATCTGGACAATCTGTTTGCATGTCCTTAGATGGATGGTCCAATATACATAATGAGCCGAGAATCTGTGTCGTTTTGACTGCAGAGGATGGAAACAGTGTTCTCTCCATACAGCTGACTATCTTTCCGAATTGGCTATAAACTAAATAAATAAGTGCAAAAATGAATATAACTGTAAAGTTACCAGTATTGTTACAGATAATGCGAGCAACATGGTCAGTATGAAGAAAAAAATTACCGAGTCGTCCAATTACCCTATAATTACATATGGTTGTTCGGCACACTTACTTAGTTTGCTCTCCAAAGATTTAGAAGCATCGCAGATAAAAGAACATATAGTACATATTGTGAAATACTTCAGAAATACCCATTTGCCAAATGCTTGGTATAAAGAAAAAGGGGGCAAGAAATTGGTCTTACCTCAGGCTGTTCGATGGAATACACTTTCAGATTGTCTTGAGATCTATGTAAATGAGTGGCCAAAATTGTTATTCATATGTGAAGAGCATAAAGATCAAATTTATCCAGTGATTTTTAAAAAAGTTTCAGATATCTGTATTAAAAGGATGGCTGAAGATTTTCTACAGTTGCTAAAACCAACTTCTATAGCACTGGATGCAATGCAACAAAAAGGTGCATTTTTATCTCAAGCAGTTTACATATGGAAAAAGTTACTGGCTACTTTTGACAGTTTTGAATTTGAAAAGAAAGAAGCTTGCGTCAATATCAATTATTTAAGAACAGATATGTTCAAGCTCTACCCCCTTTCACTTTTTGGCGTATATTTTGGATTCTACAATAAACAAAGAAGAATATCCATTACTAGCTTAAGAAAAGAGAGATGCTCTACACATTGTTTCCAAATATTTTGTAGACACAGGATTATTACCATTACTAATTACGTTGGAAGCTAAGTAGGACCCTTTCACAAAACTCTGTTTTCAGAGGAAATAATCAAAAATGTAACAGCAGTACAGTGGTGGAGATCTCAAGATGATGTTTCAGGAATTAAGCAAGTGCTCCCTATAGTAATTTCTGTTATTTCTGTTTTGTGTGCCTGTGCATCGTCTGCTGATATCGAAAGGATGTTTTCTACTTATGGATTCGTACATTCAGATATAAGAAACAGACTTGGCAGTGACAAAGCAGCTTAACTAGTATTTCTATTTAAGGATTATAACACTTAGGTTTTTATATTTTTTTTTTGTTTAAATTAAGTATTTTTTTGTATTAAAAAGGTTTTTTTAGTTTTAGATTTTTAATTTTTTTAAAGTTTTATTTTTGTAATAACCAGATAATAACCTTCGATTATTATAATAAAATAATAAATAACACCACATAAAAATGCGTCTGGGTTTTATTTTTTGTATGAACAAATACATTTTAAGTGTTAAAATTTTAAAACTCTTTTTTAAATTAATCATGATTTTAAAAAAAATCATACTGATTAAAATCATGATTTTAATCGTGGCTTTAATCATCTCAACCCTGGGTAACTTAGCGTCTTGTCACAACGAATAACACTGCCAAATTTCACCAAAATCGACAGAAAGATCTTTGAGATATTAATAAAAAAAACCGATTTTTTTTAAACTCTGACACCCTGTATCTTAAAAACCAGACTTTTTAAGACACATGTTTATGTGAACTTTTCTAATTGAATTTAGTTTAGGAATGCGCCCTTGGAAATTGCGGCTTATCATTAAGTAACACCCAGGGACGCGCCAAGTATTTTCGGCGCCGTCGCGTCGTGCGAAATAATGATAGGCGCCTTTAACCAATATTATAATATTAAGCTAAAATTACTACCCTTCTCTCATAGTTGATCGTTGAAATATTGTATTTGAAAAAATCGACTTGTACACATATTTTCAACTAACCAAAATACCTACATTTTTATACACCATTTACACACCACAACTAAGAAAAAACAAATTTTTGGAGG
Organism: Polydrusus tereticollis; assembly: GCA_963920685.1. Taxonomy (NCBI): domain Eukaryota; kingdom Metazoa; phylum Arthropoda; class Insecta; order Coleoptera; family Curculionidae; genus Polydrusus; species Polydrusus tereticollis. Next base: position 167,818,378 of record OY987326.1, on the reverse strand, counting down.
TGCCCATTAACTGGTTCGCCACAAACGTCTATTGTTCCATTCACCGCGAAACACCCTGTATGTTACGAGATAATTTCGCTTGAAATTTTTTTTTTACATTATTTAAAACGCGAAAACATACCTTACACGAAAAAAATAACAAGATAATCTTTCTTAAAAATTGCTTTTAAATTCCCTCAAAAAAATATTTTTTTGAAGTAAATAACTATCATTTAAAATAATAATTATTATTTTTGTTGGAAATAGTCGCAAATAATCCACTTAAAGAAGATACTGGGTTGCATTAAAACCATATCTTCCAATGACGCAGACCAGGGGTTTCACGTTAAAAATGGACACTAAAAAGTGCCCCTCTACTTATTAAAAAGATTGAGAAACGCTGCCCTAAAAAATTGTAATTTAGTCTCACTCACATTTTTGTAAACATGACGCTGCGGCTGAATTATTATATGAAAAAGAAGGCACTGATAAGCTTAAAAGCAAGTTAATAAGATATTTTCCAATTTAACTTCGTAAAAAACCAAATTAGTTACAGGAAGTGACCATATCTTGACAAATTTTTCATCTATATTTTCCCATATTTTTACTCTATATTTCTTACTCATTTTTAAACTTCAACAATTAACTTCGAAATAAGAACACTCGTATAATACGTATAATCTGTGCAAAACTAATAAATAATAGTTTAAGAGCTGGCAACGAATTTTCTCTAGATGTCCTTGACGATCTCCCTTATTGCCGGAAATGGACCCCCGCGACTTTTAAATGTTCCCCAAATGCAAAATGGTGAGGCGTGGATACGAAAACAATCACATGACTGAACAGGGCTTTAAAGGCTGCATCGATCAATACAAAAAATGGGACCAGTATATTGTGGCAAATCGGCAATATTCTGAACATGACAATAAATACGAATTTGTAAAATTAAAGTGATTTTATAAGGGTCTCCCAACTCATGTTTATATTGGTAAAATACCTAAAGTAAATTCGTTGGCAGCCTTCTCACCATATTAACTACTAACTAAATATTTAGGCACAGAATTGCCTTAATATTTACCTGGAACTGTTTCACAGCTTTCAACACTGGTCTCAAGGTACCTTACATTTTTATTCATAGAAAACACTTACCTGGATTTGATATACGCAGTATATTCTAAAGTATTATCTAAAAGTAAGTGAAACAAGACTAATGGTATCCATTTCCTCCGTTTCTTTTCGCTATACACTCTTTTACGTGGACCTCGTACTCTGTCGTCAGAGGCACTACCTGATCGCACACTTCGCAGGTGATCCTCGATAACTTAGGCTGAGGAGTTTGTGCGAACATGTCTTCTCCGCATGTAGCAGCATGTTCCTTAAATACAGAAAAGTATTGACCGATATTTTTGTGTTAACTTAGATACACTCTTATGTCACCCTGTATGTTTCAATATTCTTATCATTTTTGTTGGTTATAAAAACACAATTAAAACACTCATAGACTTTCAAATAAAAATAGACGAGGCGTTCATTCATAAGACAAAGACGGGTAGTCAGACAGAGTAGGACACATTGTTATCTAGAAAAAATTGTCCATTAACCACGACCTTCAAAACCGTCGGAAATAGTTATTAATCATCTTGTGATATTTCTACACCTAACTACACCAATAAATTCTTTAAAATTAATTGTAACCCCACTAACTTGTGAAACGAATTCTGCTGAAAAACTCGGTAACGTGTTAGAAACAGAAATATAAATAAATTTCTTTCTATTGACTGTGGCTACTCTTTGTTTTTTTTTCTGCGGACTTCGGCTAAACTCGGATACAGAAAACTAATAAATATTATCTGACATGAAAACGTTGACTTTCTTTGGGGATTTTCATTTTGTAATTTTCATTTACGACTACAATAGCTATTTATGATGTTAGTGTTATAAGTGACATTTTATTTTGTGAGAAGGGAAATTTTTGGTGACAACCCTTCGATGGATAATCTGAAAGAAAACGATCCAAATGTGGAAATAAAGGAAGCAGAGAGTTGTTGCCGAAAAAGTCAAATGTATGGAAGTCTTCATCTCTTTGGTCTCCCCGCTCACTGATTAAAGTAATGTTGAAATACAATTGCAATATACAAGATGTTCGGGAAAAAGTAGGAAATCTCTCGGATTCAGATAGAACATGACAAAATAGGATGTTTATACATAATAAGTTCCTATAAAATTCTTTCTTACAGGCCCTCCCTACGGAGATACACTATTGGACAAAAGTAGAGCAACAAAATGCTTTTATTTCTTTGAATTTAAAAAATTAATTATATGATTGTGATCCCCAGCTAATTTTAATGAAATATTATCCCCACAATATTAGTAATATTTCACAATATTTTGGTACACTTTAAACAAAACGAAGGTAGAGAAATATTTATACAGTAAAACTTCTCAATAGCGGCCACTAAAAATTTCATTACAAATTGACCGTTTGAGGGGGTGACCGTTTTTGAGGGGAAGGAAAAAAATAAATTACATATCTACATATAACATATGTGTCAAGTGAATAAAATTCAACTTCATTAATTAATAAAAGGCTAATTACAAACACATACGTTATTATGTAATATGAACTGTAAATATATAGACATAACTATTTTTTTCATAACTCCTACATAATATGTATACATAATAATGTTTAAAAATGCGCACTACATACGAAAAAAAATTATGCTTTGTGAAAAAAAGATTCAATGGAAGTCTGTTTCATATTTTTAATTTTAATTTTTGCTGCTTCATTTTCACATTTCATTAGGATATTTGAAATATCAATGGCCAAATTGCCATTTTCTTTGCCTAATAAAAAATTTTGTACGTCTCTTATTTTTTCACAAACTTCACTCATGCTTTTTAAAGACGAACTAAAAACCTCCTGGTTTTCTTTACTTTCACAGTCTTCATTTTCGGTAGTTTCAGATTGGCTGGTAAACTCCTGAATTATTTCCTGCATCTCCATACTGGGATGTTCCGTTGAAATGTTTGAGTCGATTTGAAGATAATTTTCCAGGTTTGGATTTCCTGGGATACCGGAAAACAACTGACTTAGTGGAATATCGTCTTCTTCTTCAAAAATCTCATTCTCTTGGAGAGTTTCTATAAATCCAGCTTTTTGGAAACATTTTTTAATCGTTTTAGATGAAACATTTTTCCATGCTGCAACAATCCATACCATAGCACTTGACAAATGTATGGTCTTTTCTGCTTTTTCAAACGCATCCTCGGTAGCGGTGTTAGTAAAAGTTAAAAGTCTTTTTATCAAATATTTTCTGTATATCATTTTAAAATTTTGTATGATGCCTTGATCTAATGGCTGGCAGTAAGATGTAGTGTTTGGAGGCAGAAAAACAATTCGAACATTTTCCAGTTTTTTTTCGGGTGAGAACTTGCGTTATCCAAAAATAAAAGTACTTTTCTTCTTTGTTTTTTCATTTTGGTGTCAAATTTTTTTAGCCAGGAAATCATTATCTCTGTTGTCATCCAAGCTTTTTTATTGGAGACCCATTCTAATGGTGATTTGTCTACATGTGCTCCTTTGAAACATCGCGGATTTTTGCTTTTTCCTGTAACTAATGGGGTCTCCTTCTCACCATCCATGCTACCGCAAAAAAGAATTGTCACTCGTTGCTTAGCTGATTTTCTTCCAGCACATTTGTCACTCTTTAAGGCAAAAGTTTTGTTTGGCATTGCGAGATAATAAAGGCCTGTTTCGTCTGCATTAAAAATATCTTTATCATCATAATCCTTGATAATTAATTTTAACTTAGTGAACCAATCTTGAACACTCACTTCATCCACATCAGCAGACTCACCAGAAATTGTTTTAAAATTGATGTCATGTCTTTTGCAGAATCTATCTAACCAGCCATTTGATGCCTTAAAACACAATTTTTCAAATTTTCTGAGACTTCCAGAGTTTTTTCCTTTTGTAGTGGTCCGGATATTGGAATGTTTTTGTTTCTTGCTTTGCAAAACCATTCATAAACCATTTGGTCAATCGCAAGTCCGTCTGTTTTTGGAAACTTCCGTTTTTGATCTGCATTAACTCCTCCTTCTTCATAAAGTTTTTTCAGTTCAATTTTACTTTTTAGAATATCATTTACTTGCGTTCTTCCAACACCAAACTTTTCCGCTATCTTTCGAGCACTGATACCATATTTTTCACTATCCGCGATAATTTCGAACTTTTGTTTAAAAGATAAACGTTTACGTTTCAGAGACATGATCGACTATTGTGCTGTTAAAATGCAACTGAATAAAATTTTACCTTTTATGAAAACATCTTAAGATTTAACAAATTATATTTGTACGTACTTAAAAACCCATTTACATAATTAGGTTTTATCATTCTCCGGTATTTCCAATAGTACCAGTAATAAAGTACCGGCTGGGTGCAAACATTCCCAGAAGGGTCGAGACGACCGCAATTAAGGGTAAAAATTCAAGGTAATTTTCTTAAAAGTTACGGATTCATGTGACCGTGGCCGTTTTAGAAGTGTTTCGGTATTCGAGGGGTCTTTTATTATTAAAAATGCTATAAGATTTATTTTAAGAAGCCAAAACTGACCGTTCAGAGGGGTGACCGTTTTTAACGGGTGGCCTAAATGAGAAGTTTTACTGTAATTATAAAAATCGACGAAATGTAGTGCGACAAAAGTAAAGCAACAAATTGTGTCAACACTATTTTATTTTACATATTACGATAAAAAAAGCAGTACACACATTTAATAATTACAATAGCTAGAAGTACTATGTTAATAGTTAATAGAATATCAATTATTTTTTATAACTTGCCGACAACGTCGCGGCATTGAGACAACCAATTTTTGAACAGTAGTTTCGGAAAGGGTTGTCCAAACTTCATTGATTTTATTTACCAATGATTGTTAATTTGTAAATAATTGTGTACGAATTCCACGTTCAACTTCTTTCCATAGATTTTCAAGGGGTTAAGGCCAGTGGGTTTATCCAGAGCCATAAAAAAAAGGGGGTTAAGTTCTGGGGATTATGCCGGGCACTGCAAAACCCGAACGTTATTTTCTTAAAACCACTCTTGAACAATTCGTGAAGAGTGTGTTAGATCGTTATCCTGTTGGAAAATAAAACGCAACGGCATTTCCCACTCTGCATAAGGCAACATTACATCTTGCATTATATCTCTATAGACAAATCAATCCATGGTGTCATTAATGAAGTTTAGAGGACCCACCCCATTCCATGAGAAACAACTCCATAGAAAAGCACTGCCTTTGCCATGTTTAACTGTGGGTGTAACGTATTTGGGATTAAACTTTGTGTTGATTGGCCGTCTTACACGCTTCATTTAATCAGAATTGAAAATTCTATATTGCGTTTCATCGCTAAATGAAACTTTTTTCCACTCGTCTACTGTCAATTTAAATGTCGACGTGCAATTTTAAGCCTAGCCACTCTATATCTTGCTTTATAGCCGGGCGTCTACTAAATAACTTTGCGTCTACCAGCCTTCTTTGAACTGTCCGTGGACTAACCATAAATTCGGGAATTTCAGCAATAATTCTAGGTGCAGACATCCAAGGATCGTTTTGAGAAATTCTTTAAATGCGTCTGTCTGACCAAATTGTTGTTTTTCTCGGCCCTCCCGATTTCGGTAGATTCTCTAAATGCCCCCTTTGAATGCAACTTGAAATTATTTTAGATACGCTGTATCTTGGTAAAACCAACCGTCTTGAAATTGTGGCTTGTATTGTACCTTCCAAGTGTGCATTCACTACTCTCTGCTTTAATTCTTTCGAAATTTAAACACCTCTTGGCATGATTAGTCCAGCACAGAAATATTAATTAAACATAAAATAAACTCTGCAAAAATATTTTAACCTTTACTAAAACCTCTCTTTTTTAGGAAAATATTAAAATGTTGCTTTACTTTTGACGCATTATAATACTGTATTTGAAAGTTTACGTCAATATCAAATTATTTGTTTTGATTGTTCGAAAAGGCTGTTGCCGCCGATAACAGCAGCCTACTTTGATATTTAAGACACGACGTATTTAAATACGATATCAATCATTTAATATTATAAAATCGAAATTTCTTTCATTTTTCGAAAGTGTTGCTCTACTTTTGTCCGATAGTGTATGTGCCCCTAAAGGACCGCGCTGGAAATCAGTTTTTCTTGAATACTTTTTAAAGTACCTGATATAATTTCATCAAAATTTAATGTGATGGACACTAGTAAGGACCTCTTAAAATAGTGTCCTTGAAACAAACTTAGCTTTTTTAGTTTATCAAGGGCGGACTAAGATTTACAACTTAATGCTTAAGTTCTTAATACCCTGTTTGATAGACTTAAAAAAAATAGATGTGAGTAGCTTGCACCTTAGACTAAAAAAAGGTACTCTTGTTTATTGTCGATAAAATTAACCGTTTTCGAGAAAAAGAATAATAAACCAATAGTTGTAGAAGAGCTGTTCGCAAAAATGTGCGTTTTATTTATTTATTTATCGGCACCAAAAAAACGTATTGTTGTTGCAAACGTTACTATGGTACGAAATAAATAAAATATCCTGCATTTTAGAACTTGTCACCTTTCACATCGCTGACACATTGATCATTTACTTCGAGATTAATTTACTGATTTTTGGATTTCGTCGTGAATTTAATTGTGAATTAATTCAAACTGTGGAATACACGCTTATTGAGTATGCCGATATGCATCTGATGTATATACCACATTCAAAGAGTTCAGGCTCAAAAACCTCAAGATTTTGAACCCAGGATGCAATTCTGTCAATGGTTAAGACAAAAATAGCAACATATATTATAATATGCTGCTTAATGCGAGAGAGTAATAAAATGTAAATTTTTAATGACAGGACCCATTAAGCAGGGTGGACAACTTAAAGGTTGCATTATTTCAGGTAAATTGCATTGCTACTTTTTAAAACACACCCCGAATAGGTTCTAAATTAGCATACAACAGAAAGACGAGTTTGGTGAATGAAAGCAACGTGACAGCGGCGTTACTTCAGGTAGTTTATTACAATAAGTATAATATTTATTATAGTTGATTATAATTATTATAGACAGGCAGATAATTGAGATATTAATTATTCTAATATTAAGTAGATAAAAACTTATATAAAAGTAAAAATAATATGAAAATAGATAAATTGGAATAAATATTAATATTCTTTAAAAAATCTACTATGTACAGGGTCTTCCAACGAGGACTGAACAGGGGCTCATTTTTGAGCTTCCTTGTATTTAAAGAAAAATCCAAAATAGCCAATCGATGTACTTTTTCCTGCAGAATTCAAAAATGAAACCAAAAATTTATTTGACCCAGAAACAAAAGAGTTACGCTATGGATAAGGTGTTTTTTAAATGGAACATAGCTTTTTTTATACGATTTTTGGAACGAGTGATTTTTTTTTTGTCCGTTCTGATTAAAATATTTAATATTGTGACAGCTATTTTTATTAAATTTTAATGTTTTATCCAGTATAATTTAACTTTAACCTGTTTGAAACATACACTAGGTAATAAAGGTATAATCACCTTTGAATCCTTCAAAGTCAAAAAATTTGACAAATTTACTATAATATTGCCGAAATGAAATATTCATTAGATGAGAGATTGCAGATTGTTATCTTGTTCTACAAATGCCAAGAAAATGCAAGAGAAGCAAGGAGAAGATTTATTGCAAATTTTCACAGAAATATATCCGTCAATACTATTCTAAGGATAAAGAACCTATTTGAGGAAAATAAAACATTACATGACAGAAAAAGAAATCCAACTCTATACTAATTTAAAAAAAAAACATTAATAATTTAATTGTTCAATGTGACCTCCGTTGTTCTCGAAACATATGCGATAACCTCTTTGTAGCCTTTCCAAACTTGCTGTTATACTGTGATTTTCCTGGTTAAGGCGATTTATTTCATTCACAATTTTCTGCATGATCTCTTCAATATCGTGGTTTCGCTGCTTGTATACCACGTTCTTTAAATGGCCCCAAAGAAATGTGTCTAATATTGACAAATCGGGACTATTGGGTGGCCAAGCATAGGTTCCATTTCTACCAATCCATTCTTCATGGCGTCCGTTTAAATATTGAGTAACCTCACGCACGGCATGCGGAGGGGCCCCATCATGTTGCCAAATTAAATTTTGACATTCTTCCAATGGTAAATCTTCCAAAAAGTTCTCAATTTCGTTTTCTGTTGGAATAATAATTAATCCAGGTATACTTTAGGTGCCACCTTGACACCTGACACAAAGGTATTACATTTTTATATTGTAGTTGGCTAGTAGTAACAAAAAGTCGTAGTTATTATGAATTGTATCCATGTGCTCAGTTTTTTTTTATAATTTATCCTAGTTTAATTTTACTATTTTTAAATAAATGCCCGAAATAGAGAAGAAGTATTTATTTAACCAATATTTTCTAAGAACTCGTAGTATCTCTGTCCATTTAAAGTCCCGTTAAAAAATATTGGTCCCAAAATTCTATTATTTTTTATGCCACACGAAACATGGATTGAAGTCCTTCCTTGAAATTTAATTGTCTGAAATTTTCTTGGATTTCCAACGGCCCAGTGATGATTATTATGTCTATTGAAAACCCCCGATGTTGTGAATGTGGCTTCGTCAGTCCATAAAATATTTCTGAATAAATTAGAGTCTTCGTTTTCTTTCCGAATCACAATTTGGGAAACAAATTGGAAGCGAAGTTCTTTTTGTGCCGGTGTTAGATGTTGAAGTGGAAGGATATGATTAGACTTAAATTTATGATTTCTTAAAGTCCTGTGAACAGTTCCTTGGGTAACTCTTCTGCGTCTTACACCGCCGCCGTATTGAACGTCCCGAACTGCGTCCGAAATTGATTTGGTTGGATTCAGTCGAAAATAATTCACAATGGCACGGTCTCGATTTCTATTCCTTTCTGGATTTCTTTTTCTGTCATGTAATGTTTTATTTTCCTCAAATAGGTTCTTTATCCTTAGAATAGTATTGACGGATATATTTCTGTGAAAATTTGCAATAAATCTTCTCCTTGCTTCTCTTGCATTTTCTTGGCATTTGTAGAGCAAGATAACAATCTGCAATCTCTCATCTAATGAATATTTCATTTCGGAAATATGATAGTAAATTTGTCAAATTTTTTGACTTTGAAGGATTCAAAGGTCATTATACCTTTATTACCTAGTGTATGTTTCAAACAGGTTAAAGTTAAATTATACTGGATAAAACATTAAAATTTAATAAAAATAGCTGTCACAATATTAAATATTTTAATCAGAACGGACAAAAAAAAATCACTCGTTCCAAAAATCGTATAAAAAAAGCTATGTTCCATTTAAAAAACACCTGATCCATAGCGTAACTATTTTGTTTCTGGTTCAAATAAATTTTTGGTTTCATTTTTGAATTCTGCAGGAAAAAGTACATCGATTGGCTATTTTGGATTTTTCTTTAAATACAAGGAAGCTCAAAAATGAGCCCCTGTTCAGTCCTCGTTGGAAGACCCTGTACAATACGACTTAATTTTTAAATTTTAGTCATCATGTTCTGAGTAGTCCGATAAACTATCGTCGTTGGGGTCCAGAGAAATAATAAGGGGCTCTACAGTGTTTTCTAGCATGTTATCAGCTTCCCACATTCTTTCTTCTATTCCAATCACGTGTTCGACGCACTTACTCCATTTTTCACAATCCACTGTCTTTATTCCCTCTTGCAAGAGGTTTCCAACGTCTCTCATTTTAAAAGTGGTATTATGCCTTGCTTAAAACCCTTTTAATGGCGCCCACACCAATTCTATGGGGTTTAATTTACAGTGATATGGCGGAAGGCGAAGTACCGTTATATTTCGTTTTGAAGCGATTTCGTCGACAACAAATTTCGTACAAAGAGGTTTATTCAACTTTACAATCTCCAGTAGCTCATTTTTCAGCATATCTGTATGAAATGGCTTCTTATTTACAGTAAGCCAATCAATGATGTCATTTTTTTTCCAAGAAGACGTTGGTATTTCTTCGGATTTTCTTGAGTGGTAGCTGGTATTATCCATGACTATAACAGACCCAGGAGAAACAAGATCTAGCATTTGCTGGAAGTATTCTTCAAAGACATCATCGATCATGATAGTCTCCAGTCCGTCTTGATTTAAATGCTAGTAAGCCGCCATCGACAAATCCATTTTTGCTACGAATGTGTGTAATTATTAATCTTTTACTTTTTCCCAAAGGTGCTTTTATTTCAGTGGATCATCCTTCCATGAAAGCTTGCCCTGCGCTTTTTATTTTTATTCTGCCATATTTTAGCAACGGTATATCCTTCATTTAACCAAATTTCGTCCATATAATATAGATATCTCTGTTTTCCCTTGGAAACTGTCTAACTGCCCTCAAATATCGTCGTCGCCAGCAGATGATTTTGCTTTTCTATATTAAAAGTGATTTTCTGTTTCAATTTTTTTCAAAACAAAAATTTATTTCCTTCAAAGTTTTCCATAGTTTCTTCTTACCCATGGGTGGAATGAAATCATCCTTTTTCATTTCAGACCTTATTTCGTCCAAGGTAGGTATTTCTTCTTTTAAGTAAAACGAGTGTATGATTATTCTGATGGCAGGTTTTTTATCCTCATTTATTACAGTTTCTTTTCTTCCTGTACTTCTCTTTGGTGGCCTGATGGAGCCGCGTTTATCCTCGTGCACAAGTCGGTACACTGTTGACTGTCCGACGCCAGTAATATTCGAACACATTTCAACTATTTTTGCAAGTTGAACACATTGAGAATAATGATTTTCTTATTTTTAGAAAGCGCAGTTTTACTAATCCGTTTCTTAGCAACAAATTTAGAAACACTAGCCATTTTCAAGAACGGAAAGTAACTAAACATTTCAAATTTTTGAAACAGTGAGGCACAGGTAGGTAAACTACCTGTGCCTCTACCTACCCGATCTCAGGACCCATGACAATAAACATAATTAAACAATAATAATTGGACTACACCTATGGAATATAGCGAAGACCACTGGGGTTTATAGATCAATAATGATTTATTACTCTTTCGCATTAAGCAACAGACTATACCAAGGAACCAAGAAAAATTTTCCATTAATGTTTGGCCGGGAATATTTGGGGATTCTTTAATAGGGCTCCTACATTTAACCAAATATATTAAACGGTGAATCATACTTGAGATTTTCCACGAAATGTGCTACAAGACCTGCTTGATGATGTGCATTATGCTCCAAGGACAGACAATATGTACTTCGTGCAAGACGGGGCTCCACCACTACCTCGTTCTCCAGATTTAAATCCATTAAATTATTTTTTATGCGGCTACTTAAAATCCTTAGTATAGGAAGTACTAGTTTGCAGGGGTGAGGAATTAGAGCAGCCGGTGTTTGCTGGTCGTAAAGTTATAAATAAACCTGGTGTTTTTAGAAAAGTTAGAAGATCTATGAGGAAACGAGTTCGGGGATGCATTGAAATGACGGTCAATTTCAACACTTATAATAACACTTGTAATAACAAGAAACAAAGGATTGACATAGAGTAGCCATTTGAAAACGAAACAAAGCCAATTTTTGATTATAGGGGGAAACATCTTTTTGGTATTTTCGCCCCCTGAAAGTCAAACCCCTAGCGGGGGCGACAACTACCCCAAAATTTTAAATGGAATGGGGGGTCGAGTGATACTTTGTTTTAAAGGTATTTTTATGTAAAGTATAACCCCAGAGTTTAACATCGCTACTATCAACCTAGCCTGTATAGTGGCTCACCAAAAGTACAAAAACAGGTTGTTTTTACCTTTTTTATTACAAAAAAATTTCTTACAAGTCAGTTCAGTAAATGCTGAATACGCTGCCTCTGGGCCTCCACGCAATAGTAGAGATTTTGTTCACAACGCTCTCGTACATTTTGAAGCATTTGTGGGGTGATTTGACGACATTCATCAATTATCCGTTGTTGTAGGTGTTCCAAAGATGTTGGCTGAGTGGCATAAATTTTAGTTTTAAGTGGTCCCATAAAAAAAATCTAATGGGCTTAGATCCGGAGAACGTGGAGCCACTCAATAATTCCTCTCCTTCCTATCCATTGTCCTGGAAACGTTTGGTCCAAATAGTGACGAACAGTAAGTGCAAAAAGGGGTGGCGCACCGTCTTGCTGGAATATTAAGTGGTTTTCCATGTATTGATCGTCATTCTTAATTCCAGATACAATTCGCCTGTTAAATTGCCAGGTAAAAAAGGGGTCCATTATACGGTTACCAAAAATGCCAGCCCAAACATTCAGTTTTTCCGGATGTTGCGTATGCACCTCACGAAATATTCTGGGATTTGAATCAGACCAATAACGACAGTTGTGACGATTTACCGTACCGTTTAGGAAAAAAGAATATTCGTCAGAAAAACATACGTTGAAAAGAAAGTTCTGATCATTTATTGCCGGTTCACTCATAATTTCAGAAAATTGCAATCGCCTATCAAAATCGTCTTCGTTAAGTTCTCGTACTAGATGTATTTTGTAAGGATGAAACTTGTGTTTTTTTAATATCGTTTGAATGCTGCTTCTTTTAAAACCAGATGCTGTCGCCAGCTTTCTTGTACTCGGCGTGGCTATTAGCACATTCATTGTTCGCAAAAAATAATAAATTGATTTGCAATTGAGTAAACCATTATCACTTTTATGCCGATTCTGTAACGAAATTAACTAAACCTTAGTACTTTACCGCGACCGAAGGATATGATCTGCAACAATAATTGAAGGCCACAGGAATAAAACTAGAATTTGAAAAAATAGTCCATACTTTCAGTGGAGTCAATGTAATGTAAATGAAACAATGCAGTCTTCCTCCACAGTTTAATTAAAACTAGAATTGTCAAGAAAGCAAAGTTTTACACCAGGAAATGCTGTTTATCGTTGTCATTTTTTGTAATAAAAATAGGTAAAAACAACCGGTTTTTGTACTTTTGGTGAGCCACTGTACAAGCTAGGTAGATAGTAGCGATGGGGTTATACTCTACATAAAAATACCTTTAAAACAAAGTATCACTCGACCCCCCATTCCATTTCAAAGTTTGGGGGTAGTTATCGCCCCCGTTAGGGGTTTGCCTTTCAGGGGGCGAAAATGCAAAAAAAAAAATTTCCCCCTCTAAAATCATAAATCGACGGGTCCGAGCATTTCTTTTTTAATAACCTGGGGTGCTCAAAATTGGCTTTGTCTCGTTTTCAAATGGCCACTTTGTATTTAGGGACTGCATTATTTATTATTTTCTTATTAATTTGCTGGTATTTATTAATAAAATTATTATACAAAAAAAGTTTTTCCGCATTAAATTCCTTTTATCTCGAAAAAGGTCGACTGTACGACTAAAGCCTATTTATTTCACTTATAGCCTAAACCCAAACAATGATCGATGCGTGATCGTCGATCTGCAGGTGGACAGCGCGGTCCTTATTGGTCAATTTGGAGGAGACGCCTTGTGCTCAGCGGTACAATCCAATACAATACAGCGACAATCACGTGTATATTGCGTGATTTTTTTTACGCTTAGTCTATATGTGAGATAAATGGACTTTATATACCCAGGGGACTTCTTTAAGAAACCATAATTTATTTAAAAAATAGAGAAAATACACTCGGCGAAAAAAAAAAGACCTTAAATATCCTTCCACCGTTTTGTTACCACGCCACTGGTTGCAATATGGGTCACCTGATATTTAAAAAAAGGAACCTCCAATAACACTGACGTATATACCTAAAATTTCATTTCTGTACTATAACAAGATCATAATAAAAATAAAACACGACACCATCTTGAAAGCCCTGAAGCTCCGCATGGAAGCATTTGCGACGAATATGACCTTTTTTTCGTATAGCTTCCCAGATAATCAATCCACTCTTTTGTTAGGGAATTCCGTCGACCAATTTTTATAGTATATTGAGAGATGGCTTGCTTTATAAGCCGGTATTTTTTTTTTATTTGAAAGTCTATGAAAAACTGCATACCTCGATTTCTCTCTGTGGGAACGACACTGAGCAAAGAGGGCAGGGCATCATGTTGCTTTCTTTTTTCCCCCTAGTGACGCTGGAACTTGAAGGTTCTCCTCTATTTTCTGTACTATTATTAGATCCCCTATAAACAGACTGCATTTAGGAAAATGTATGCATGAATTTATTAGTAAGACTGGTCATTTACGCGTATGCTGGGAGGATTATGACATGTGTCAAAATAAGCTTGGATGGCAGTTTCAAGTCGTCTAGGTTAAGCTTGATTTATAAACTCGAAAAGTTGGTGAGGTTGAAGTTATGATCAAGTTTGTAAGGTTAGATATTCCGAACTCCGAGCATAAAAATTGGTTATCTCAAACTACCCGGGAAGTTTTCGAACCTTACATGAGCTTTTCATGAACAACATGAACGAGTGTATAAATGGAACTGAGTGTTCTCTTTAGTTTAATTTGAACTCCTATTTCCAACACCAACTGAACCTAAACCTCGCCAACTTTTCAAGTTTATAAATCCAGCTTTAGTGTAGTATAAAAAAAGTAAACCTAACTTCTAAATTGACAGCTAGATTGCCCTAGAAACTGAGTGTTGCTCAGAAAGAGTAACCTTAAAATATTCTGTTTTGCACCGACCAGCTTTCAAACAAAGTTAACTAAGGTTCAAAAAAGCCGACAACGCTGCTTTTCTCCTATACTCCGGTACCAAAATAATTGGCAGTGACTCATTTTTACCGGGGTGTGCAAGACGTAAGGGGAACGCCAATTCCAGAGGCGTGTTATTTTAAACAATAATAATTAAAAAAATATATAAAGTTTTTGTTTATTATTATAATATATTTACATTTGGTGATCTAATAAAGCAATTAGAGAAACTAAATTACGCAGGTATAAAATCCAAAAAGAATAATAAAGCAACGGTATAATATGTTATTTTCATAATGTTTTTATTATACTACATAATAATAGAAACATATAATAGTGGATTAAGGGCAAAACCTAAACCTAAATTATAAACGTTTATAAAATTCCTAACTATTATTACCTAAGGAACACTAATTGATAACAATTTGACAAATTATATTCCACGCCGACATTAAAAAGTGTTATAATGACAATACGTTACAATTTTAAATTCATTATTACCATTACAGGGATTATTCACTATCTGACGATAAAAACATTTCATTACTGTCGCTACTGCTGTCATCTGCAGGATTTATAATAATTGATTCTACCATGACTTCAACGCGTACATCTAAGTCCCACATTTTTTTTTCTACGCCCTCGACATGTAATACGCACTTATGCCAATCTGCTGCTTGTACATTCGCTATTGCCGTTTTTAACAGTTCTTTAACATCTTTTAATTTAAAAGTTTTATTTTCACACGCCACTTCGCCTTTTATCTGTGCCCATATAAACTCGATTGGATTTTAGCATCTTTTCGCCAAAAACAAGACGGTATGCAATATTTTTTTCTTCGAGCCAGTCAACAATCTTTCCTTTTCGCCACGCAGAAGTTGGCAAAGCTTCCACCCGACGGCTGCGATATGGTGCATTATCCATCACGATTACCGACCCACGTTCAATACGCGGTAAGATGGATTTAAACCAATCTTCAAACACTCCCGAGTTCATATTCTCATGATAATCACCGGTTTTACGAGATTCAAACACGTTTAACCCATCTTCAAGAAAGCCAGAATCACTCCCGATGTGGGTTATAATTAACCGACGACCTTTTCCTGAAGGAGCTTTCAATCCAGTGGACAGTCCATTGATAAAGGCGTTACGTGCATCTTTAATGTTGAGATCTTGCCAAATGTAATTCACAGTATGTCCTTCATTTAACCATGTCTCGTCCGTAAGGTAAATTCTTTTCCCTGTACAGCGATATTGTTGTATTTCTTCTAGATACTTTCTAGGCGACAATACGATACAAAAGACTTTTGCGATTTCGTTTTAAGAATCGAAAATTCAATTCTCGTAGTGTACGCTTTAGAACTCTTCGTGAAATTTTTTGCATATTTTCATCCCTTTCAATTTCGGCAGAAATTTTTTTTTAAATTCGGAAGTTCATTACGAAAAAAAATGCATGCACTTTCCGCAAACCTGTTGGTCACTATCACTTGAAGAACTCTCCTGCATTAAAATATTTGCTGTTTTGAATAACCACCAAAATAATAAAACTGAATTGCTAATATTCTCTTGATTGAAACTTAGAGGCGTTAAGAAAGCGTGCGAGCGCCTTTAGACATGGGTTTTTCCTACCTGCGTCGCCAAATTAAGTAAAACAGGTACCGTAGGGTGAAAATGCCCTTAATGACATGCCGATTTTGGTACATTTTATGAGAATTTAAATGAAATATTTTAAAACCTGGCAACATGTAACGACTTATTAATGCACAATCTTCCCAAGCGGTTTTGAATGCTTTTACTTTAGTTAAAAGTGTGTGAATCGATGTTTATTATTTTCTCCGCACACCGTCAATGGTGATAAGAACAGTTTTGCCAATTATTTTGAGATCGTAGTACAGGTGTCGTGCATTTTAGCTTGAGCTCTGAGATGTGTAGATGATACAAAAGGAGTCAGTGTGCGACAGAGATACCTATCTACCTATCTACTGCGTATCCGAAGGTCAGAGCTCATGTTATATTGCTCGACCTGTACGTTTGCTAATAGACTAACGTTACACCATTAAATATAATATACTAATTAGGAAAATATTTCCTAGCCATCTGATATAAACCTTATACTATAAGGCCGTATTTGGCTAACACAGTTAGCGCTACAATACTAAATTGATTGCTTAAAACTACCAAGAAGAAAGAAACTACCAAGAAAGGTCTTCCTGTGTTAGCCAAATAAGGCCTTATAGTATAAGGTTTATATCAGATGGCTACGAAATATTTTCCTAATTAGTATATTATATTTATTCTACTCCATCTGACTAGTAAGGATTTTTAAAGATTTTTAGTTACACCATTATTTCGTTAAATTAAATGAAATGGAAACAATAAGAGCTGCCTTTAGTTTTCACTGGCTACGCATAAAACAGACTGGAAATTTGTGTTGTTCAGAAATACGTTATTTCCAACGAATATTACAATAAAAAAAAGATAGACATAGCTTCAAAGTAATTCATCCTACGAGGAAAGTATTTATTTTAAATTTCTGTTATGCTGTTGCCTTTCATTAACAATCGAACAAAATGCATGAAAGCTCTCGGATTCAGATAGAACATGAAAAAATAAGATGACAAGTTCCTATGAAATTTTTTCCTACAGGCCCTCCCTACGGAGATATGTGCCCCTGAAGAACGCCGTTGGAAATCGGTCTTTCTTGAATAACTTGAACTTGAAACATATTTAGCTTTTTTAGTTTACCAGGGGGGACCAAGCTTTACAACTTAATGCTCAAATTTTTAACACCCTGTATGATAGAGTTAAAAAAAAATAAATGTGGGTAGCTTGCACCTTAGACTAAAAAAGGTACTCTTGTTTATTGTCGATAAAATAAACCGTTTTCGAGAAAAATAATAATAAACGAATAGTTGTAGAAGACCTTAATAATAAACGAATAGTTGTAGAAGACCTATGTTCGCAAAAAATGTGCGTATTATTTATGTATCGGATTGTATCGGCATCAAAAAAACGTATTGTTGTTGTAAACGTTACTATGGTACGAAATAAACAAAATATTCTGCATTTTAGAACTCGTCATCACATCGCTGACACATTGATCCTTTACTTCGATATTAATATACTGATTTTTGGATTTCGTGGTGAATTTAATTGTAAATTAATTCTTACTATGGAATACACCTCTATTGAGTATGCAGATATGCATCTGATGTATGGTCCTGCAATGCTTTAGAAGTCAGGTCATATCTCGAAAGATTTCCTAATTGTATCATGCCAAACCAGAAGACATTTCAACGATTTGACTAACATCTAAGGGATAATGGTGGGCGATTCCAATTTAATACATCGAACACATAGAACATCAAGTTCAAAGTTCATCAAGAACAGATGTTATATACACATCACTTGCAAAAAAAAGTACATGAACTGATTCCTGAAGATTCTCCTCGTAGAAACTTCTTTAGCATTATTCATTTCACGGATTAAGCAAGGTTTACCAAAAATGGTATCACCAATTTACACGACACACATGTATGGTCTAATGAAAATCCTTACGACACTATTGTTTCGCATCATCAACATCAGGTCCAACCAATTAATATCTGGACAGGAATCATTGGCAATTTTTTGATTGGACCACTCGTATTTCCGGAACGCTTAAATGGACAACTTTATTTGTTGGTATGCGGGAGCACCTGAATAACGTCTATCCAAACCATTCGATATGTAGAGGAGGACCTTTTGCCTGGCCTCCTCGATCTCCCGACCTAACGCCGTTATATTTTTACCTGTGGGGACACCTGAAAAACTTGGTGTATTCCACTCCGGAACTAGGGAGGAACTTTTACAAAGAATTACGTTTCACTGTGATGTGATAAGGATCAAGGCTGGGATATTGTGGCGGGTACAGCAGTCCTCAATTCGTCGTACCCGCGAGTGTATCAGACTTCACGGAGCCCATGTTGAACCCTCTTATGAAGTTATTCAATAAATTCGTTAAGGCGCCTCCAATTACATCACTGCGTTTTTTTAAATTATTTATTTTTTCGGATTAAACAACTTAAAATAAAACTTCTCTGTTGTTGGAATGACTTTCGTATCACACTTTATTATCGAGAAAGAAAATAGAAATCATGATCCTTTTTATTAAAAATAAACCATTAATTCGTTTATTATTCTTTTCTCGAAAATGGTTCATTTTATCGACAATAAACAAGAGTATCTTTTTTTTAGTCTAAGGTGCAAGCTACCCAGATTTATTTTTTTAAAGTCTTTATCATACAGGGTGTTAAAAATTTAAGTATTAAGTTGTAAAGCTTAGTCCGCCCCTGGTAAACTAAAAAAGCTAAATATGTTTTAAGGGCACTATTTTAAGAGGTCCTTACTAGTGTCCATCACATTAAATTTTTATTAAATTATAGGCAGGAGGGCATGTAAGAAGAAATTTTATAGGAACTTGTCATCTTATTTTTTCAAGTTCATGTTCAAATCTGAATCCGAGAGATTTCCCACATTTTCCCGGATACCCTGTGTATTTTTAAAATTAGTAAAATAAGCTCTTCTCAAATATCTATTAAGGGTGTTCCATTTAAAAGAACGCACCTCGTGCAAACATTTTATAAAGTTCCAACAGCCGTCTGTTTTTTCTGACAATTTTTTTTAAAAGTGAATTAATTTAAATTCTACAACTTTATTCATCTTAGTTTTTTGATATCTCTATCAATAAAGCCGCTAGCATATGAGATACGGAATGACCCTGCACTTAAAAATCTATTCCCGCCAGGTGGACCTACAAATTCTTGCGAGAATTCATTGTCCACCTTTTGTTGACTAGTTAAATAACAAATAACAATAATATATTACAATATTACAACAACTTTAGGATAATTAATGGGAACAACAAATAAGATGGTCCAATGTTAAGTATTAGTTCATCAATATTTTATTCCTGCACCTAAGGAACTAAATCCCTGTATGTGCAAGGGTAGTGCCCACAATTACAAATTAAGTATGAACAATCAGGCAAAATTGGAGAATTGAGTAAACAATACAAACAAAACTTCGAGACTCGCAGAGAAAAAAGAAAAGAAAAAAAGAAAAGGGAGAAAAAGAAAAGAAAAACACAAGTCTTCAAAACAGTGCATTAAACCTAGCAAGGTTAGAACATATAAATGATCTGCAACACTTGCTGAATCTTTTTATAAAGGGTGATTTTTTAAGAGTGTCCGAACTTCTATCCGAGAAGGCTGTGAAATGAACTTCACTTTTCGCGCTTGTAGTATCAGAATTATTCAGTATAGTCTGGCAAATCATTATGAAAAGAATAACACCAGAGCAACGCTTGAAAATTGTCCAAATTTATTATCAAAACCAGTGTTCTGTGCGCCAAACTTATCGAGCACTTCGTGAATTCTCAACCGAACGATGTATTCGCAGAATTATAGACAAATTTCGAACGCAATTTACATTACTCGATATTAAAGCAAAAACCAGACAAAAATCTGTGCGTTCCCAAGAAAATATCGCCGCTGTAGCTGCCAGTGTTGATGAAGACCCAAATTTGTCAATTCGTAGACGTTCGCAAGAAGTTGAGCTTTGTTATTCGACTACGTGGACAATTTTGACTAAAGATCTTGGTCTGGTGCCTTACAAGATCCAGCTTACCCAAAAACTTAAGCCGCAATATCATCGTTTGCGTCGTACGTTCGCTGAATGGTCTCTTAGTCAATTGCAACTTGATCCAGAATTTAACAGCAAAACTTTGTTCAGCGACGAAGCTCATTTTTGGTTAAACGGTTACATCAATAAACAGAATTGCCGCATTTGGAGTGAAAATAATCCCAAAATGATTCAACAATTGCCGTTGCATCCAGAGAAATGCACGGTATGGTGTGGATTATACGCCGGTGGCATTATTGGGCCGTATTTTTTTAAAAATGAAGCTGGAAACCGCGTGACAGTTAATGGGGATCGTTACAGAGCGATGATTAATGACTATTTAATTCCAAATTTGAATGGTACTGTGATTTGGATGGGATGTGGTTCCAACAGGGCGGAGCCACATGTCATATAGCCAACGCAACACTGGATTTATTGAGGGAAGAATTCGGTGAGAAAATTATTTCGAGGAATGGACCTGTCAACTGGCCCCCAAGGTCGTGTGATTTAACGCCATTAGATTATTTTCTGTGGGGTTACGTTAAATCATTGGTCTATGCCGATAAACCGGCAAATATTGACGCATTAGAACACAACATAACGCGGACAATTGCAGACATAAGTCCCCAATTGCTTGAAAAAGTGGTCGGAAATTGGATTGACAGAATGCGCTTTGTTAGAAGAAGCCGCGGCGGACATTTGACCGTTTTGTGAATAAATACGGAGGTTGACAATATATAAAGTGATCTGACATTCAAAATTTCATCACTGTAAAGTAAGTGAGTGGAATAGCGTTTCTTTTTTCTATTTATTGTTTTTAAAATAAAGGTCTGTACAACATTCAAAGGTTGCAATGAGTTTTTGTAAAGACCTCCCCACACAACTATCCCATATCTTATTAGATTCGATCAGTACTTTATATATGGTAATTAATAATTTTTTTCGAAGTATGTTTCTTAAAATATAAAATGTATGAATTAGTTTTCTAATATTTTTTGTTAAGTTTAATGTGTGTGGCCCCCACTTAAGATGTTTATCCACAATAATACCCAAATACTTTGTGGAGTCACAAACATCAGCATCCAAATTCTCTATCGTGAGGCTACTGAAATCAGGACGATTAGACGCAGTAAGAGAAAAGGCTATATAATTTGTTTTTGATGTATTTAATGTCAGTTTGAAGAAGTCCAACCAGTTTTTTTATTTTTTTCATTCAACTCACAGCCAAATTTCTCACTTCATTTCAAGTTTCACCCCTAAATATCACTGCTGTGTCATCAGCATACGACATGACAACACCGTGTTTTATATTGATATCAGTTAAAGAATTTATGTATGTTATAAACAGAATTGGACCCAATACAGTGCCCTGTGGTATTCCAATTTTAACGGTCAAGGCGTCACTATAAGTGTTGCATATCTTTGTTATTTGTTGTCTGTTGTTCAAATAGCTCTCGAAGACATTCAACACTGCACCTTTTATACCACAATCAGTTGCTTCATTATATTCAAATACCGTATATTGGTTTAAGTAAATGTTGCTTTCTGTTCTGTTTTATTACTTATCCTCCTTTAAATACTAATCAAATTAGACTTACCTTCGTGCGAGTGCAGTTCTTCTACTACTATCATTTAGTATCGGGCTATTGAATATTTCTTCAACACTTGTGTTCAAGTTAGGCTTTTTGGTAGATATGTTAAGAGCTTCGGGACCTAAAATATTAATTCTTATTTTAATAGGAGTATAAAAAATAAAATTATTATAACTTTTTTATCTTCGAAATAATTGCCACAAACTCAATGCCGTTGGATTTTTCTGTCTAGCACTTAAAACAGGTTTACAATACATTTTTAAAGTTTGTTAAAAAGGGCTACGCCCCAGTGTCCTGCACCGGTCGTTGACGTCACTAATAGAATTCAGGTTAAGTCAGGTAAACACCTTTGATTGTTGTGAGCAGTGATGTGAAGAAGGGAACGTTCTGAGAGCTTATTTTTCACTTCGTACGTTCTTAAAAAGTTTAGTGTGACACGCGTTCACAAAAAACGAACGGTACGCTTGACTGGCATTCTTCAGTCTTCATCGCTTTTAGATCATCGACGCGAGTGAAAAGATGTAGCAACACTGTAAATTTCTGGTATTTCCCCCCTATATGTCCTTATTGTTCCTATTCTGTGGCACAAGTCGACAAGTCCTAATCTTTAACCTATAAAACTTTATTTTGTTTAAAAATGCCCCAAGTTAATGGCAAGCGGAAGCAAATGCTTTTAGAATTTTTAAAGGAGGCAAGTATGGTGTTAAAATTTGCACCAATTGCCTAAATTCGATAATTCTTACAGTGCACTTCTCTCAGCACCATGGATTCTTACATGAAAGCCAACATTTTCCGCCTCTGCATCGTCTAAATCATTAATCAGGTTAATATGTAATAGACCCTCCATTCCATATAAAATAAATCAGAAAAATTTAATTGCTATATTCAAATTACGTGCTTTTTAAACATCGAATTTCTGACTTGTTGATCTCACTGATTTTCGTACGTTAATTTACTGGTAGAAGTAGTGAAGAATACCAAATTATTAAATATTACTCGCGTATGAGTCACACGCATCACTTTTCGTTTGTTTTTCGGGTAAAGAATAAGGTTTCTGATTGTGCATTTGCGAAAGTTCGCGCACGAAAAAACGTTCGTGCCCGAACGGTCTCCACCGCGCACCTAATCGCAGAACGCGAACGTCGAGCTCTCGCGTGACTTAGCAGCCCAATAAAAGTATTATTTCGACGATGAGGCCATACGCCTGTATCACAAAATTAAATATACCGGGTGTTGCATCGTCGAGCGGGACATAGGAAATCCCATGTAATTTTAAATGGGGTCAATTATTGGCTTCCCTAATTATTTTAGAGAAAAATTCTATTTAGGTTTATTAAAGAGCACTAAAACCCACATTCAAAAGAATAACTTTAGATATTTTTGATGAGCCCGTTTACGGGTTATCGCCGATTTCTTTTTAACTATTTCTCCTTTTTATGGCCCCGTATTTGCGGGCACCAGTCAAGGTAAAAGATGACTGTCAAATAAAGTTGTCATTTTGAAATGTGTGCTTTATTGTTATAAAAACTCGTACATCGAAAATATTAAAGGTGTATTTATGAGTACAAATAAATCTGAATAAAACTAAAATAAAGTATCCAATTACAAGGTTAACTATGACATTTTACATGTTTCAATATTTTACTAATTAATAGGTAGGTACTATTAAATTGTTAGAACTTTAGGATTTAAGAAGATGTTCAAATATTCCTCCATTGACTGCTAGACAATAACCGAGGCGATCATAAAATTCTCTTCTTACATTCGCTAGTTGGTAAACTGAAATTCTATTGCATTCGGCAGAAATAACATTTTTTAACTCGTCTAGATTTGGGTATTTTTTATCTTTGTATATCCTGTTTTTTAAATGGCCCCAGAGAAATAAATCATTTGGCGATAAATCAGGAGACCTGGCTGGCCAATTTACTGTATGATTTAAGCCAATAACATTTCCATTAAAAGCACGGTTTAAATATTCCCGGACAGCCATCCATTGTACTCATAAATACACCTTTAATATTTTCGATGTACGAGTTTTTATAACAATAAAGCACACATTTCAAAATGACAACTTTATTTGACAGTCATCTTTTACCTTGACTGGTGCTCGCAAATACGGGGCCATAAAAAGGAGAAATAGTTAAAAAGAAATCGGCGATAACCCGTAAACGGGCTCATCAAAAATATCTAAAGTTATTCTTTTGAATGTGGGTTTTAGTGCTCTTTAATAAACCTAAATAGAATTTTTCTCTAAAATAATTAGGGAAGCCAATAATTGACCCCATTTAAAATTACATGGGATTTCCTATGTCCCGCTCGACGATGCAACACCCGGTATAGTCTCGTTTCAACCGTTGGAGCG
Source organism: Polydrusus tereticollis (assembly GCA_963920685.1). Classification (NCBI taxonomy): domain Eukaryota; kingdom Metazoa; phylum Arthropoda; class Insecta; order Coleoptera; family Curculionidae; genus Polydrusus; species Polydrusus tereticollis. Next base: position 167,794,089 of record OY987326.1, on the reverse strand, counting down.
AGCAGTCGTCTGACAGTGACACTGATTTGCTCCTGTCTGATTTTCGAAATATCGTAATTTTTCTAAAACTATTTTCTGTCAAAGTCAAAAAAATATTAATTCTTGAATTTATTCTTTTAAATGGAAACACAAGGCGGGGGGGATGCCCCAGGACGAAAAAAAGCTCCACGTGGTGCTCCGAGGCGTCCTGGAAACGTGGTCAGAAACCAAAATTAAGGATGATCTTATTGAATTAGGGTTCCATCCGTCCAGGGTGATCCGCTGGAGTAGTCGCAGCGGCGCCCCACTGCTATTGGTGCTGGTTTTCCTACCGCGCACTGAAAAATCAATTTATGAGCCGAGAGCTTTAGCTTCAATGTCTATTAAAGTCGAAGCACAGAAAGCGCGCGCGTCTTTTTCACAATGTCATCGTTGTATTATACGGACATTCACAGTTCAGATGTAATGCTCCCGTCAAGTGATTAAAGTGTGCTTTAGACCACTTCTCCTACGAATGCCCTAAACCTCGTGAGGAGAAGGCAAAATGTGCGAATTGCGAGGGTGAACACCCAGCAAATTACCTGGGATGCCCGCGTCACCCCAACAATTTGTGGTTCTACATAATAGCGCAGTCTGCGAGTAGCGCCAGCCCTACTAATTATATTTGTAAATACTCCATTTCATTTTAATAAAGACATTTATTATTATTATTATTATTATTAATTTGAGCAAAAATACAAATAATAACAATGCACCAAAGGCTAATCCAAATTTCCGCTGGGGCCAGCAAAACAATAGCAAGTTAGCCAGCGATGGCAATGTGAACAAAGGCCCCTCCGCAGGGTGCAAAACCAGCGTCAAATGCACTGGAGGCGGCACTGCAAACGACTATGCAGAACTTCCTCGCACAGTTCACTAAAATTATGGAAGCTCAGCTAAAAACCATCGTTAGTACTTTTGAGAAAACCGCGGTTTAGTGGTGGTACAGACGGAGACGGCGTATTTCAAATTGGCCACATTAAATGTAAATAGCATTAAAAACAGGAGAAACGAACTTATTGATTCTGTAGAAAGAAATGAAATAGATGTGCTTCTTTTACAAGAGATATGGCTGAAGGGAGAGAGGTTTTCGTTCCCAAACTATACTATATTTAGAAATGATCGCCTAAATAGACGAGGGGGAGGCACCATGATCCTGGCAAAGAGGCACATCTCTGCTCAAGTTGTGCCAGGTCCTGATAACTGCGCCCATATTGAAGGGACATTTATTTCAATTAACTTTAAGAATAACCAACGTGTTCACCTGGGATCGGTTTACTGTAGTCCGTCGGTAGGTTTCACAGGCAACTGTCTTAGCAAAATATTTAATAATAATAACAGAACAATTATAGGGGGCGACCTCAATGCAAAGCATACAGTTTGGGCTTGCAGAGTCTCAAATCCTAGAGGTCGCGCCCTATATGAGTTCTATGAAGTGCTAAATTTTCACATTTTACCGCCGGAGGAGCCCACCCACTTGTTCGGGGCAGCTCTTCCGGATATTTTCGTGATAAAGAACTCTGTTTAAATTTCACAGCAATTAGTCATTTGTGATCTTAGCTCGGACCATTTACCGGTTGTCGTAGAAGTGGGCAACTCGCTCGAAAAGAGCCCAGGTGTTGTATCTTGGACCACCACGAGCTGACTGAAATACAACCATTTTTTGAGAAATATCGAGCCACTAGGTCCACTTCGTAACTCGGACGATATCGAAAACGCGGTCATCAGCACGGCTTTTGCTCAATCTTCTGTCACGAAAGTGTCCGAGTATTCGAAATTCGGGGCTTTAACAGATGAAATTAAGCAACGCATAAGAATAAAGAACCGCTTAAAAAACAGGGCATATCGAACTGGAGATCCTCGCATCAAAGCTCAGGCGAATCGCGAAGCCGAAGCGATAAGACAGATGCTTATCGAACGTCAATCAGACCTGTGGGACGACAAGGTTCAGAGTTTGGCTATTGAAGACAAGTAACTATATAAAATGACCCGAACTCTGACCAAAGGTTCCAAAAAACCAATGTCATTTTTAAAAAATCAGGAAACAGGTCTTATACTGACGGACGCTAAGGATAAAGCTGAATTTCTCGCAGACAAACTCTGCGAGCAATTCACCGAAAATCCCACTACAGATCCGCTCAGGGATGAGAGGGTCTCCAGAACGATTGACATTTACAAAGAAATCGAGCATTCATTGCAAAATTCCCTTGTAGTAACTTTAGATGAAGTAAGATCGCTGGTGAGTGTGTTAAATACTAGAAAAGCCCCAGGTTTCGACGGTATTAAAAATGCGGCGTTACGAAACCTGCCAGACACAGCTTTGACGAATATTATAAGCATATCCCAGGAAATTATCAGAGAAGGCCATTTCCCGTGCACCTGGAAGCATGCGAAAGTTATTTTGATTCAGAAGAAAGGGGAAGACCCCACGGTACCAGTAAGCTATAGACCTATCAGCTTGTTATCAGGTTTGGGCAAGGTTGTGGAAAAAATTATTTTGTCTCGAATTAATGATTTTGTTATTAATAATAATGTTTTGCCAAACCAACAGTTCGGCTTTCGAACCGAACATTTTACAGTTAGGCAAACAACGAGACTAACGTCAAACATAGTAAAGGGATTTAATAGAAGAGCACACACGGGGGCGGTTTTCTTTGACGTTAGCAAAGCTTTTGATAAGGTCTGGCACAACGGTCTACTATTAAAGTTAATAAGGCTTAGTGCTCCGAACTACCTTGTCAAAGTAGTGGGTTCATTCTTAGAAAATAGAAGTTTCGCAGTATCATCAGAGAACGCGCTTTCCGCGACAAAACGCATCGGGGCCGGAGTGCCGCAAGGCTCACCTCTATCCCCTATGTTGTACAATATTTACACGCACGATATACTGCGAGATAGACAGACGCAGATATATCTGTTTGCTGATGATATTGCTATAACTGCTTTTTTCAAACAGCCGTGGCTAGTCGTCACTCGTTTACAACGCCACATAACGCAGCTTGAAAAGTGGCTTTCAGCTTGGAGGATTTGTTTTAATCAAAGACGAAAGCCATATTTTTCTCGAAAAGTAAAGTAAAACGACCTGAGACTAGACTCAGAGTTAACGGGGTTCAGGTGAATTGGTGCCAGAAAGTGAAATGCATGGGACTTATCTTTGATCAAAGACTGAACTGAAGACTGAATTCAATCAACAGAGTTAAGCTCGCTCTGCGTCAATTAAGCTCCATCTACCCCCTGCTTCACAGGCGGAGTAGACTTAGCAACAGAACTAAAGTTAATCTCTACAAGGTCTTGGTCAGGCCAGTTCTTACTTATGGTGTGCCATCATGGTGCAACATAAGCAGAGCGGAGCTGAATAAGTTTCAGGTAATTCAGGGTCTTGCACAATGACTTTAAGATACCAACAATAAATGAGTTCTTTTTGAAAATCATAACGGACTATTACAGACGAACAGACGTATCGACAAACGAACTAATAACAAACTCACATACAAGAGTTAGACCTGACTCGACTTACAAATTACCTAAAGACTGGCTTCCTATGCGCGAGCCCAATTAACAGTAGAGAAGCACTGGAAATAGTGGAGAAGCACTGCCCGACACTGTCCAAGTGACGAGGAAAAAGGCGCCAAGAAAGCAGTACAAAAAATCAGAAGAAACGCACACACATCTCCCATGAACATTCAAAGCTTCTGCTGAATAAACAAAAACGTATACGAAAATGCTGAAACGTAAACGATGATTGGAAAAAAGTCAAAGGTTTTACCTAACTTAAAACCACACACAAGAACCAGTATATTAAATATATTAAACAGAATGAATTCATCGCCGGCAATCGTTAACGTAGCAATACGGGCGAAGGTACGTGCTGTATAATAATAGATTATATAGATAATAGAAATAGAGATAATGTAGAAAGTGATTACTAATTCTAATGCCTAAATAGATGATATATATTATTATACAAATCAAAAGAGAAAAAAAAAAGTATTAATGAAAAAGAGAAGGTTCACAGAAATTGTTAAGAGATTTTAGAGTTTAATTTTTTAAGAGATTAATAAATACAATTTTCGAAGAACTATACTAATTATGGGTAATGGTAGAGATAATAATGAGTACCTACATTGAGAAAAAGCGATTAGATAATAATAAATAAAATAAATGGTATTAAAAAGCAGTGCTACTCTCAGCGCGACCGGCGACTCGCCAGCAAAAACTCCCTTACACCTATATAGAATGAAAAAGAGCTGAAAACGAATTGAACGCGCTAACGGCAGTATAACTAAAAGAGCGTTGAAAAAATGCATGAGGGTGTCTGGACACACTATAGAAGTCTCTATGGTGAGTAAAAAGATTGTGCAGATAAGAACGTCTAATAAGTTTATCTAGTAAATATTTGGGAAAAAATTTTATGATCCCAATCTTGTATACCAGATATGATATATATGCAATTTACATCTCTCCTTAACCTTAATTAGTGCATGACGATCGTTTTATCGAATATCTACATTTAGGCCGATAAAGAAGATTTCTTAACAAATTGTCAATTATTTTTGACATAAATAGGTTGTATACGGTCAAATACATCTGTTGATTCATTTTAGCGTACGGAAAAGGCAGTGAACGTGTTTATTTTATTGTTTCTAATGGGATGGATCCAAATTTGTACAGTAAACGTCGCGGCGGGTAAGTTCTTGTAGAACAGCGGTTGTCAAACTTTTTTGGTGACGGAACCCTTTTGGGAAGCAAAATACTTGATGGAACCCTACAATAAAACAATAGTTTTTAAAAGTGTATTCTTTATTAATAAGCATAATAAAAGTACAATGTAACAGTTACTACTTATTACTTACTTTACCACATGGCACGTACAATAATAGAAGATATTAAAAAAGAAAAAATCTAACTAATGGGAGGTATGAAACTGTTTTTTATTTTTCATCAATTGGTTGATATCAGGTTTGATAGAAGACAGTTGAAGTCTCATATCAGGTTCGGCGTCCAGTCTATTGCGATATTTTGTTTTCGTGGCTGCATAGGTTGAGAATCCTGTTTCGCACAAATATGTTGTTGGGAACGGGAGAAGAATATTCAGAGCCATTTTGCCAAGCATTGGATATTCATCACGGATTCTGCACCAAAAATCGTTGAGAGGCGTCGTTTTGAACAGTGACTCCATACTTGTGTCTGATGACATTTCTAAAAGAGATTCATATATCTCGTTTGACATACTTTCGGGCTTTTCCAAGTTGGGTAAAAAAGGATTATGAATCCATGAATTCAGTTTCATTTTTGTATTCTGTTCTTCGGCAAAGTACTTTTCAAAAGATGCGCGCATCGACTTGAGATATTGGACCAAAGACATAGTTCTAATGTCTTTGTATTGGACCAATTCTTCAAACACATCATCTTGAAACATTTCTGAGTCGTTATCGCTAACAAACTCACTGAGTGACGTAAAGCTTTCTATTTCTTTCTTACCAACGCAAATAATCCAAAAATCTAATTTTCTTTTGAAGGCAGTTATTTTATTATTGGCCTGAAACACTGTTGTCTGTTTACCTTGCAATGATAAATTCAATTCGTTCAGTTTTTGAAAGATATCCGCCATAAAAGACAATCGGAACAACCAAGTTTTATCATACAAACGGTCCTTCAAATTAAAAGAAGTATCTGCTGAAAGAAACATTTGTAACTCGGCTCTAAGTTCAAATAGCCTTGTTAAAGTTTTACCCCGAGACAGCCATCGCACTTCTGTATGGAGCAGCAGTGTTTTATGTTTGCTGCCATAATCTTCACACAATAATGAGAACAATCGGGATTGTAGTGGTCGTGATTTGATAAAATTAATTATTTTTACCGCTTCATCCATAACTAATTTTAGATTTGACGCCATTTGCTTCATCGCAAGTGCTTGTCTATGCAGAATACAATGGCTGGAACTACAATTAGGCGCTTTATTTTTTATTCGTGACACTGCTCCTGCTGTTTTACCTGTCATCGCCTTGGCCCCATCTGTACAAATGTCAATGCAATTGTTCCAACTGAGATTATTTTCTTCAAAAAATATATTTATTTTATTAAAAATTTCTTCCCCGGTAGTGTTTGTGAGCAGCGGTGAACACATAAGCATGTCTTCTTCAAAAGAACTGTCATATGGATATCTCACGATAACCAGCAAGATAGCCAAACCAGCGACATCAGTGGACTCGTCCATTTGCAAGGCGAATCGTGTTTTTTGTAGACGTGTAACTAGTTCTTGTTTGACGTAGCTTGCCAGATCATGGATTCGCCGTGAAACAGTATCGTTGGATAGCGGCACAGTAGAAAGATGCTTTGCAGATTTTTCATCGAGCATACATTTTGTTATGTCTAATACACATGGCTTTATTAAATTCTCAGCGATAGTGTGCGCTTCACCTGCTTGTGCAATGCGATAGCTAACTAAATATGATGCCTCCGTGGCCTTTTCGTTGATAGTTTTTGTTACATGCATCATATTTTTTTGACTTTCCAATAACTGATCTTTTTACGAACAAAAAATTCTTTATTCTTGTCTTTAGACTCGGGGTGTACAGTTTGTAAATGTCGGCGCAATTTGGCAGGTGCCATGGAACTATTAGGAAGCAGTTTACTACATAGCATGCAGAGAGGTGAGCCGTTGGAATCAACAAATCCGAAACTGATATATGATTCATCATACTTCCTTTTTTTCGTCTTTGAAACCGTCGAGCTTGACGTCGTGGCATCATCGTCTGGATCGGTGATTGCTATATTCTCCGCGCGTACTGCTTTTGAACATTCAGCGTCATTAGAAGATGTTGTTGCAACACGTTTAACACCTTTAAGCCAACGTTGCATTCTTCTTTATTTATAATGTTACACGTCAGGATGGTGGGGTCTAAATAATGCACAATCGTTACTGCGTATAAGAGACTAAGTTTAGTACAATGAAGAAATGTATAAAACTGAGACAACAGAATACAGCAGGCAGTAGAACAATGAACACTAGTTTCTCGCTAGCGAGCTTGTAAGTAGGTAGGTAGGAACTTATCGCTCCGAACGCTAATCGTCAACTGACTGACGAGGCGCGACGCGCGATCGCCGCTTTTATACTTAGTCCTAGACTCGATCTCGAATATTCTCGAAAATACTCGAGTCGGCGCCTTTGATAAACAAAAAGCAAAAATAAAAAGAGAAATATAAAAATTGCGTTGTAAACAATTCAGAGGCGGCTTTTATCAAAGGGACTGCGCGCTCACAAGTATACAAGTATACATGTTGATAAAGTCTGTGCGTTTTAAGAAGTCCGATATCGGATTAAATCACCAAGGGATGTTATCGCTTTTAAAACAGTAAGTCGGTTAAGTTACAATATCTTCGCTATACTTGATCACACCGAACATCCCACTGGTTTACTGTATTCTATTACTGGACGAAATAGAGATACAGTAAACCAGTGGGATGTTCGGTGTGATCAAGTATAGCGAAGGTGCGAAGATATTGTAACTTAACCGACTTACTGTTTTAAAAGCGATAACATCCCTGGGTGATTTAATCCGATATCGGACTTCTTAAAACGCACAGACTTTACCAAACTTATGAGATATTGTACCAGCTATTGTAACACATGTTTATACAAATACAAATAAATAAATAAATATACCTACGCGCGGCCGCGGAGTCAAAACGTTCGACCAGAGAGAGGTGCTTTGATTTTTTTTCTAAATTCTTGAGGAACCCCTACAGAGGTATCGCGGAACCCTAGGGTTCCGCGGAACACACTTAGAGTATAGCTGTTGTAGAATATTGATTACATTTTTGACAAACGTTCCATAAAAATTTGATATCAACATACCTAACTTTATCAATACCTATTATGAAAAAGCAATTTTTAAATTTTTTTGTCCTTGAAATTTGTATCTACAATTCGTGTTCGTTTTATCGAACGTTATGCGTCGTGACCACTTTTGTTCCTGGAAACGGCATCGTTATTTTATGTTTGTTCGTAATTTGCTTACAGGTTATCGCTTGCCGAACTGCTTGATACCGTAAAAGATAGTGACATGGAGGGTGGCGATATATATGTTACACCACCCAGAGATGGTGAGGACACCGATATCGATAGTGATCGATCGATATTTCCCACCTAGGTCCAGCTATGCTGTGAGTGGAAACTGAATTTGTTGCTGCTCGCATTTGTAATTGAAAAATACTCAGTGCGAAAGAGTATGATTCGGATGATAATATACCACTAGCAACCAGTGGCGTAGCTACCATAACGCCAACCCCTGCGGTGGCGGGGGGCCCGAACGGACGGGGGCCCGTTCGAGCCGAAGAAAAACCAATAATCCTAATAAGACATTAAAGTTAAACTTCATGCAAAATCTCAGTACCATATCACTTCTTGCTACATATATGATCAGTGGAAACGTAATAAATATATTGATAAGGCTCTGGAAAAAAGAATTCAAGATGAATGTAATTTTTGGCAACAAATTCTTCGAAGGTTAATTGATATAACTTTAATTTTGACAAAAAATTCGCTTGCTTTTAGAGGCCATAGAGAAATGATTGATGAAGTATATAATGGGAACTTCTTGACACAAGTTAATTTTTTGGCAAAATACGATCCAGTGATGAAAGAACTAGTCAGTAAGCCCAAAGGTACCATCAGTTATTTAAGTCCAACAATCCAAAATGAATTAATTGATTGTTTGGCAAACACACTATAGAAACGCTTAGTATCCAAAATAAATCAAAGTCTGTTTTTTTCCATTATAATGGATACAACGCAAGATATAACCAAGGTTGACCAATTAAGTAAAGTAATTAGGTATGTCGAAATTGAAGTCGAAAACGGTAAACCTGCAAATATAAATATTATTGAAAGTTTTTTGGGTTTTACAAAAGTTTCGGATCAAAGTGCGGCCGGCTTAACTTCTGATATACTGCAGTCGTTGAAGGCATTAGGTTTAGATATTAAGAAATGTAGAGGACAGGGGTACGATGGCGCAAGTGTCATGAGTGGAATTTACTCAGGGGTTCAAAAAAGAATAAAAGATATTGAGCCTATGGCAACTTATGCACATTGTACTGCACATAATTTAAATCTTGTAGTCAATGATGCCGTTTCAGAAGTTACAGAAATCTCATCTTTCTTCATTATAAATGATGACTTGTATACCTTTTTCGGCTTCAGTTTAAACAGGTGGGACTTATGGCTCCTTTTAGAGGGGAATTTATAATAAAACTGAAAAGACTGAATCCTACTCGATGGGCCGGTAGGATTACATCTTTATTAGCCCTTACCAACATAAATTTAATTTCAACAAAAAAAGATGAACGTGATGAAGCAAATAGATTATTGAAGGCAATTGAAAACTTTGAATTTGTAATGCTACTAAATATATGCTGTAAAATATTACAGGAAATAAATATAACATCTCAAGTTTTGCAAGCACCACAGTTAGATTCAGCGAAAGCTTTAAATTCTTTGGAATTGTCACTAGAAAAACTCAAAAATTACCGAAATATTTACGAAAATTTGAAAACTGACGCTATTGGTACCGCTAAAAAATGGAATATTTCTCCATTATTTAAAGAAAAAAGACAACATAGCCAAAAAAGCAATATGATGAATGTGATGCAAATTATGTATTTTATAATCAAGAACATTATTTTAAAGTCAATATTTATTATAAAGTTTTCGACATTGTTATTAATCAATTAAACAACCGTTTTAAAGGTGTAAAGGACACAGTTATCAAATTTAGTTTCTGAAGTCCCCCCACTTTGGTATTAATGACGGAGGAAGAATTATTTAAAACAGCTGAAGCTTTGCAACAATGTCACCCTCGCGATATTTCCTCAGAATTTCCATTACAAATTATTGCCTTATCTCAGCCTCTAAAAGACAAAATAGGTACATTTAAAGACATTAGAGAGCTTGCAAATTTTTTAATTGTAGTAAATGATACCCTAGCATCAAATTTCGCAGAGGTATGTACTGCTCTAAAATAATTCTTGACGCTCCCTGTAACCGTGGCGTCTTCAGAATGATTATTTTCGAAATTAAAATTAATAAAAAACTATCTAAGAAATTCCTGTGCCCAAAGTAATTTGGCATTGCTTAGTATAGAGGCAGTGGAAGCTGCAGTAATGGACAAAACCAAAATAGTTAGGGTTTTTGCGAAAACTAAGTCCAGAAGGAAGCAATTTCTTGGATAGTTTGAATGGTTTGATGTTTTATTGCAAGGCTTTTTTTCATTATTTATAATAACGATATACGACTGTTTTACTTCCATAAAATATATATTTATTTTGTGTTGTTGTTTGTTCTTGTTACATTATATACGGTAAAAATGTTCCAATATGTGTTTTTTAAATATCTATGTTTTTTGTTTGTTTACTTTTTGATTATATTATTACCTACAATCATCAGTACTGACAAGCATGCTCTTGTAGTTGCACCTACTTATTAATTGTTATTAATTAATGTTGTTTTATTTAATATGTTATTAATACACGTTATTTAAGTATCCTCTCCTCTTACTTTTTTATTTTCTACCCTTTTCCAAATGGAAAATGGAAGTGGGAGGTTATATTTTGCATGTTATTGCTATCTTGAAACTTGACTAATTTTGGCGTGATTAAATTTTGAAGGGGGGCCCTAAAGTTAGGTTTGGCGGGGGAGCCCAAAATCTGAAGCTACGCCACTGCTAGCAACGTTATTTCCAAATGCACCTCTAAATTGGCTATCAAGTGATATCACGCCTTCATCTTCTAAGAAAAGAAAAACAGAATCTTGGACTAATCAGGAAAGCCGGAAGAAGTATATGGTAAAACTATGCCTTTGGAATTTTTTCACCTGCTATTTGATGAAGAAGTGCTATCCAACATAGAGGAACAGACCAATATTTATGCGCAGCAGAAAAATCTGGACTTGAGAATGGTCAGAAGTGAACTGCTTGTTCTATTTGGAGAACTTTTACTTTCAGAATATGGTAAATATCCAAATAAACGGATGTACTGGTCCAACGAAAACGATGTTCCAAAAATATTATCTGAAAGCATGCAACTCAATAGGTTTGAGCTTATATTGAGACATCTACACCTCAACGACAACAGTCAAATCGATGATGAAAATAAGTTATATAAATTACAGCCCCCAAATGATAAACTAAATCGAAATTTTAAATATTATGGTGAATTAGATGAATACATAAATATTGACGGGAGCATGATCCCATATTATAGAAAACATTTTGCGAAACAATTCATAGAAGGTAAACCTATACGGTTTGGTTTCAAAAATTGGGCATTGTGCACAAATAATGGATATATGATCAGCTTTGATATATATACAGGAAAAAAGAGAAATACACAAAATGAATCACATTTATTCGGTCTAGGAGGGACTGTTGCATTAAATTTAATAAGATCTGCTGAAATACCACCTAATTCTGGTTACAAAACTTTTATGGATAATTACTTCACTTCCATCAAACTTCTAAATCATCTGTTTTCATTAGGCTATTGCGCAACGGGTACTGTTAGAGATAATAGGTTAGAAGATTGTCCACTAAGAAATCAGCAAAAAAGTAATTGTATTTCAATAGAAAGATAACAAAGTTGTCACTGCAGCGTCGAGTTTTGAATCATCCGAAATCAGACACTAGACGGTACTGTAGGGAACGTAAATCAAAAATTGCGGTACCGCAGCCTAAACTATTTCAAAATTATAACAAGGGCATGGGAGGAGTGGATAAACTAGATGGCTTGGTTGCAGTCTATAGAACTAGAATGAGGCAACGCAAATGGTGGTGGCCTACATTTTCTTATTTATTTGACGTATCTGTTGTCAACACTTGGTTATTATTCCGAAAAATTCATCAATCTCATGAAATGTCTTCTGGTTTATTGAAATTTAGAAGATATTTGGCTCTGAGTCTTTTAAAAAGTCAAGGTAAAAAATCAACAAAAGGAAAACTAACACCTGCTCCACTTTATGCTAGGTTTGATCAAATAAACCACTTGCCAGAATATACGGAAAAAGAAAGAAGATGTGCTCAGTGTGGAAAAAATTCCAAATTTATCTGCATAAAGTGTCAGAGAGCACTGCATCCAAAAAACTGTTCTCTTCAATATCACACACCTTAATTTTTTTAAATTTGTTCTAAGTAACATAGAAATCGGAACACTAAAATTATTGAAATAAAAACATGATTATTAGGTGTATAGTTTTATGTAATTAAAAATTATATGTATGTTCTCTTATGCATAACGTTCGATAAAACGAACATCCTGTATTTTTCCTAATAATAAAATTTTATTTAGAAAATTTAATTATACTCCACCCAATATGCATGTGTTATCAAAAAAAAATGTTCATTTTAACATTTATAACCTTTTGCACTAATGGGTTAAGTGAAAGCTACCCTGATTTAATCACCGAGGGAGTGATATGGTAAAATTAACGAACACAAAAGCTATACCTTAAACAAGCATTCTGGGGTTTCTGCAAACTATCCCTAATTCTCTGAAGTAAGGCAGGCCAGTAAACAATATCGCAGTAACCAAGGCGAGACAAAACAAGGGAGTCTGTGAGACGAAGTTTGGTAGATGTATCAAAGATGTCCCTATGCATATCTCAGGTCAGAATCAATCAACAATCCCAGATTCCTACATTTATTGACAGGTGCCATGCCGCGCAGAGATTTTAAAGAGTGAATTTTCCAGCATTCAAGATTTAGAAGTACCGAACAACATCAGCTGTGTTTTCTTTCGTTTCAACATCGGCAATAATTCTGAGATAATGATTTATTTTATCAACAGAAGTAGCAACATTCGAGGGGGAAAAAGAAAAATAAATTCATGTATCGTCGGCATATTTATGAGACTCGAAAAACTTAAGAAATTTACAGAAGTCGCAGGTGTAAATGGAAAAAATCAACGGGCCCAGAATACTACCCTGGGCCACACCTCTGACAACATTATGAACAGGAGAAGGATTGTTGATAATTATCACCCGCTGTGATCTGTTTGCGAAATAATTGTCGAAGAATTTTAAAGCCATCTCACCCATACCAAAGTACTTAAGTTTAGCCTGCAGTATAGTATGATTTATTGTGTCAAAAACCTTACTATAATTAAGCAGTATAAGGCATCTACAGTGATCTTTATATCAAGCTCTGAAAATATCGTTGGTGATGGTCAATAGGATTTTGGTGGTGCTGTGGTACTTTCGGAAACCTGACTAGAGTTGGAGGAAGAATATTATGAGTATCTAAAAATATAGTTAACTGGTCAGCCACAACCCTTTCAAGGACTTTGGATAAGGTAGATAATATGCTCGGTAATAATAATAATATGCTAGGTCCGTAATTTGACAACTGATTAGATAAGGCATTATGTAAAGAAGCATTTTAGGGCCAATTCCATCCATGCCAGTTGCGTGGCTCCTAAAATTATTAACGATTTTATTAACGTCCTCATTAGTTATACTGGGTGTTGCATCGTCGAGCGGGACATAGGAAATCCCATGTAATTTTAAATGGGGTCAATTATTGGCTTCCCTAATTATTTTAGAGAAAAATTCTATTTAGGTTTATTAAAGAGCACTAAAACCCACATTCAAAAGAATAACTTTAGATATTTTTGATGAGCCCGTTTACGGGTTATCGCCGATTTCTTTTTAACTATTTCTCCTTTTTATGGCCCCGTATTTGCGGGCACCAGTCAAGGTAAAAGATGACTGTCAAATAAAGTTGCCATTTTGAAATGTGTGCTTTATTGTTATAAAAACTCGTACATCGAAAATATTAAAGGTGTATTTATGAGTACAAATTAATCTGAATAAAACTAAAATAAAGTATCCAATTACAAGGTTAATTATGACATTTTACATGTTTCAATATTTTACTAATTAATAGGTAGGTACTATTAAATTGTTAGAACTTTAGGATTTAAGAAGATGTTCAAATATTCCTCAAAATGACAACTTTATTTGACAGTCATCTTTTACCTTGACTGGTGCCCGCAAATACGGGGCCATAAAAAGGAGAAATAGTTAAAAAGAAATCGGCGATAACCCGTAAACGGGCTCATCAAAAATATCTAAAGTTATTCTTTTGAATGTGGGTTTTAGTGCTCTTTAATAAACCTAAATAGAATTTTTCTCTAAAATAATTAGGGAAGCCAATAATTGACCCCATTTAAAATTACATGGGATTTCCTATGTCCAGCTCGACGATGCAACACCCGGTATAGTTATTTCATTGAACTTAAAGCAAATATTTTGAAGAAATATTTTTTAAAAAATGTAGTGATCTAGTAGTAGTAGTAGTAGTAGTAGTAGTAACAAGATTTATTTTAGCAATACTGCTACAATATTATAAATTCTAGTTTTTTTAATAATAATTAAAACATTTAAAATTACAATTTTATGCACCAAAAATATTTTTAAATAAATTTTATCAGATATTTGGTAATGATATTTTTAAGGATTTTTTAAATTTACTTAAGGAATTTTGTTTCTTAATTAAAGAATCTAAATTATTATATTCGTGAAGTCCTTTATGAAGTTCTGATCTAAAGGGCCAGCGTGAGGTAGATAATTTATAAAAAGAGTTATTAAAATCGTTAGAGGTTCCGATGTTATGTATGCAGTCCGATTGCTGAGAGTTCGAGCTTAAATTGAGATATTTTATAGTGCGGCAGAAGTTTCTTGGTTCCCTTTTAAAGGTGTATTGAAGGTAAGCTTTTGTTCCGCCCTAACGGTGATGTTGACTTGACTACGCAAGGTTTTATATTGGGTCCTCGCAGCATCACTCCTGAGGTCTTTGTATTTAAAAAAAGCCTTATCTCTCAGTTTCATCATAAACTTTATATTAGAAGTGATCCATGGCGTCGGATATTTAGTAATTCTAGAAGTTTTCAAAGGTGCGTGTGTGTCAAAAAGATATAAAACGTTGTTATTAAAACAAGCCACTATGAGATCGATACTTGTCATGGAGAGAATACAACGCCAGTTGATATTTCCCAAGTCCTGTAAAAAGTTGTCATAGTTGAAGATTGAATGTTTCATATGTTCTGTAACAAGGCTTGGGTTTGGGTTTAGTTGTCTTAATCGAAAAAGTAACAAACTTGTGATCCGAAATATCTTTCATAGAGATTAAGGAAACATTAGTAACAAGGTTACTGTCGGAACATACCGGAACGTCCAAAAGAGAACACAGAGGCATTAGTGACACGAGTAGGATCTCTAACACATTGGACTAACCTATACTGATTAAGTAGGCTGCGCAGAGGTAAGCTGTCAGGGCTGTGGTGATTCCTCAGGTCTAAATTTAGGTCACCGCCAAAAGCGAGAAAATCAAATTCAGGCGCAAGGTTTACCAAGGTATTTTCAAGCACATCCAGGCATGCGTTTAAATTAGAATTAGGTGGTCTATACAGTGTGCCCAGACACATATCGCTGCTTTCCGACAAGACCGTCACAACTCAAAATTTGTCATTTTTCAGTTTTTTGTACCATTAGTGATAGAAAACCGTTAAAAGTTCCCAGCAAAACCGACACTTGCAAGTTTTGCGTAGTTTCCGCTAGATGGCATTGTTGCCATTTGGCACTTCTGAACACCTGCAACCTTTTTGTATGCAAGACCGATATAAAACAAAAAGTGCCAGTGGTATTGTATCTTTCTAACCGGCAAGAGGGTAACATTTCGTTTTTTTACGTTTTTTTCTGTAAAGTAACTACTTTTTATACATATTATTGTTATGTGAAAACGTTACATTTCATATTGTGACTGTCTTTCTTGAAAATAACAGCAAGTTTCTTACGTTGCGATTTCTTTTTTCAGTTGTGTCACTTTTGCCTTCAATTGATACATATTTTCTAAACATAGAGCATAGCAAAAAAACTAAGAATTAGTGGACAGAGTTACCAATCCGTAAAGATAACCACTAATGAAGATAGTACCAAAGTAAAAACCCTAGTCACTCGTGATGCGAAGAAAATTCTTCCACCCTGCAATAACATTTGTCGGCTTAAAAGCATACATAAATTTTCAGATGAATTATGTGAACATGTAAATGTATGTTCAAGGAATATTGGGACCTAAAAAATTTACAACGACTAAGAGACTTCATTGCCAACTCAATGACTGGCATTTCCCCAAAATATCGATATTCCAATTTGGAAACTCGCAGGCGTCAAAACTACGCCTTTTATTTTCAATTTGAAGGATAAAAGGTTCGAGTTTGTAGAAAGTTTTTTATATCTACCTTAGGAATAACAACAAGAACTTTGAGAACAGTAATGGAAAAGCAGGAATGAAACAAAATTAATGAAATACTTGACGAAGAACTCAGGGGAAAACACACTAATCACATTGCAATTGACACAGAAATTAAAAATAAAGTTAAAGAGCACATTGCATCTATCCCGAGAATAAAGAGCCACTACTCTCAAGCCGATACTGAAAGCGAATTTTTAGAAGGGTCAAAATCGATTGCTGATCTCCATCGAGATTATTATATTTAGTGTCAAGAAAAAAATATAAACTTTGCGTCATATCGACATACTACCAAATATTTACAAAAGAATATAACATCGAGTTATTTTTTTTTACAAAAAGATCGGTGTGATCTTTGTACCGAATTTGGAAACGCTTCAGAAGAAGGAACACAATTAAATTAAGAAAAATATGACAGATATCTAAAGGAAAAAGAGCTAAGTCGTCAAGAGAAGGAAAATGACAAACTTCCAAATAAATTAATCACATATTACGATCTTTAAGCGGCTACTAAGTAAAAGAAATGAGTCACGCTGAGTTTATAGGCTTTGAAGAGTTATAAAAAAAATGGGAATCAAAGATGCATATAAAAATTAAAACGGCGAGATTGTGAAAATCACAGATATTAAAGTTATTGAAGTGAGAAAAAATGAAGCCGGGTATTTTTTTCTGTACAAAAACTCCTATGAAGCTAATGAATATTGCATCGTCGATCAACTTTAAAAATATCATTTCCAAGAAAGCATACAATCAAAAAGCTGGTATATCAGAATAAAAAAAAATAGGAATACTGGGTCTTATCGCGAAAATATTGTGCCACGTTTTTATTACGATTTTTATAATAATCTTTAGTTTTTATTAACATTGTTTTTTAATATTCAAATTTACTGCCTTTGCATTCATTATTTTAAATTAAGCTTGCTGTTAATTTGTTGCTTGTAATGTCAAGTAAGTTACCATTAAGTTCTGCACTATAATATTTATTTTATATAAGCAAAATGTTGAAAGAAATCCTACTTTTTGGATAATGTTCAAATGAAGGACATCAAAATACGATTTATTTTAGTTATTTCTTTTCATGGAAAAACGTCACTTCTATTTTTTTTTTCAAAAATATTCGACTTATAACAATTTTTTACTTTGAACATATAATTAGGAACGTCCATGTTTATGATTAAATATAATACTCTAGGTTTTTTACTGAGAGGAACAGTTATCATAAGGTTATTATTTCTTAAAAATTTCAATGGCTTCTACTGAAAAACAGTAAATTTTTAGTTGTGACGGTTTTGTCGGAAAGCAGCGATATGTCGTCTCCCAATATTAATTGCTATCCAAAGTTGTTTTAGGCAGGTATCAGAGGAATAATAATACTTTGCGAGTTTTTGTAGTGTATTTTGGAATTGCCGCCTTTTAGTCGGCCGAATATTTCCCCACCTAAGCTAAGCATAAAACATGTATTTAAACGGCCAAGTTGCTTGAAGCAGGCATTCTTGTTTTCCACCTCAAGTAGTTAAATAGACAGTTTGGTTAGCAGTGTTAAAACTTATGTTTTATTCAAACCATCCATTTAAACCCAAATCCATTTAATAGTTGGTCAAAGACACCACAGGTTTTATGTTGTTTCTTTAGTTTTCGCTGTGCGATTTCAATGACTTTATACTAACAGCTTTGTGAATTGGTTGTGATTTTGTGACAGTATTGTCAGGGAATAAGAGAAGAAAAACGCAGGACAAGTTTGTAGTTATAAAGATTGCTCAAATAAAGCCTACAATGGTACTATACTCTTTCTTTTATATAAAAAATTTCCTGATATTTTAAACAAATTTTTTTCACCAAAAAAAAAAAAAGGTACAGGTACGCCTATGGAGTAGAGCTGTTGATCAAAATCCAAGGTTCCTCGCTGTCGGTATTGGTCATCGCCCCGATACCGTGTAGTTGATAATTCGTACGGTAGAAGGCGCCGAAATTAGCAAAAAACAGTTTTCCCGAATCTCTCCCTTTGGGGATCGCTTTTTTAGATCACTATCAATATAAAAGTGGTAGAACTTGAATAAATTCATTCCATTAATCAGTCAGCCGGCCTTGGTAGGCCGGTGGGTGGAGCTTGCCTGGCAACCGATAGGTTTCTGGTTCGAATCCGGGCTAGGGCATGGATGTTTGTATATATAAGTTTTAATATATTACATAACTGTGTGACTAGTTGTATGGCTGTTTATATATGTTAAGACCGCAGTTGAATAGCTCAAAATCGCACACAAAATCCACTAAAAGTTTAAATTCTATATATTATTCGTAGATGACGGTGGGCGTATGATATCAGGAATATATTTTAAAAAATAAATGCGAGACCTGTCATTTACCCACCCAACTACTTTATAAATTTGTCGATAGAGGAATTGCTTTTAAGGGAGTATATAGTTTACTATTGTACTAACTATTTAAGTTTAGATTGTACTATGCTAAATTATACCAAAGAAAACTGTGACGAGTTCACATATAACACAGTATAAAGCTAATTTCAACTGTGGTATGTTGTGGTAATAATAATATGTTGACTTGATGAGTGGTTCACTTTTTAATTATTTTGCTATACAGACTGTTAAAAAAGTCTGGAATATTTCAAAAGTGTCTACAACTAGGTACCTACTTAATATATTTTTTGGAGAATACATAGTTTAAGACTGCTTCCCTTAGAAGGATAAAACCTTATTTGTTACAATACAGAGTTGGCCAGCAAACATATAATCTCTTTTAATTTTAAATGATCTGAATATATTTGAAATTTTAAATAGTGCCTTATAAAGAAACAATTTAATGAGAGGCTGGTGTTGCTGGGTTTATCTGTCAAACTAATAATAGATTTATGTAAAAAAATAC
Source organism: Polydrusus tereticollis (assembly GCA_963920685.1). Lineage (NCBI taxonomy): Eukaryota > Metazoa > Arthropoda > Insecta > Coleoptera > Curculionidae > Polydrusus > Polydrusus tereticollis. The sequence goes on along the minus strand of OY987326.1, from coordinate 167,774,896 downwards.
CTTACGGCAATTTATTGAAAGACCAACATGGCAAACACTTGAACATCTCATAAAGTAGATGTTTGCTCAATTTTTAGGTATTTCTTTTTTTATTGTGTATAATTATTTAAAACTTGAGTCCATAACATAAGCCATTTTAGCACATACACCCATTACATTCTTACATCATTTTCAATTTGTTTTTAATGGACTATCTGAATCTTTAGAAATATACAAGACGTTCCATTTAAAATTAGGAAGTGGGTTTTCTTCTCACTAACCATGTATTACACTTAGTTACAGGTTAGTTCATGGTTGTATCCTTCCAAGTTGTGCCGTTTGAATTACATTTATATACACATGTCAATTTCCGGTCACTTTGATGGATCACTTGCGAATTAATCGTTCGTTTAAAAAAGTGCCGCCGCCGAGACAAAGGCAACGATTCTGCGTTCCTACAACTTGGTAAAGGGAAATTGTTGATAATAAAGTATTCAATATATTTATTCTTGTGCCTTAAAATTTGGCTCCTACAAATGTGGGTAATTTTTTTTTACCAAAGTGGACCTTCATTTTATACCATATTATAGAGCAGTGTTTTATTTATTATTATTATTATTTTTATTTAGTAAATGAATCCATGCACTTCGTAAAGCGTCGCCGTCGCGTTATTTATTACTTTACTGTCAGTGTCGGTACAGGTACCCAAAGAGTTTCTCAGTAAGAATTGGTACTTAAATAAGGTTGCAAATTTTAATTCTTTTTAGTGGTTTGGTTAGGTATTTGAATATATGGTTTACGTATTGTTATGCTCTTATTTTAATGGGTGCTTCCTAGACCAATTTTAAGTAAAAAAGTATATATGTATAAACGTTTGTTCTTGTTCTAAAATATACTTAGTTTACGAAGCAGGGTAAGTCTACAGGATGCAAAAGTTTTATTTTTTCCCGATTTTTTACCTACTTAAAAAATATTAAAATTGTGCACAACTGTTAGTAAAACCTCCAGTACCTATTTTTACAAATTATTAAATCACATTTAAAGCAGAAGGTTTAAATAATAAAACAAAAAATTCATACCTACAAATAATAGGCTTTTGCTCACCCGGTATTATTATTTAGAACGCTTGAATACATGAAAATGTATTAAAATATGCATCGTCTACGTCTAGACCGGTTTCAATGACTCGTACGCTCTTGGCCGCGAGTCCTTCGCGTTCGCGTCTTGCAACTTGAAATTTCTCTTTAACTTGTTGCGATGACACGTGTCAGTAAAATTTAAATCTTATTGACTCGTTACCGCCAGCGCTCTCCGGCTAGTGGGGGGAGCTAAATTCGTAATTATTTTTTTTGTTTAAATAAACAATTCTATTCCATGTTGTTTTTTTTTGCACCACCCAAGTCACCCAACTTTTGTACCTATACTATATATACTATATATTGAAACAGTGAATAGTGTTGTAATACCGCGTTATATTTATGGTTTTTATTCTTTTTATATACTATCATATACCTACATTAATAAAGAACATTATTGCTTTACCTACATCTTTTGTTTTACTAGAAAAATTATTATCAGACCTAAATTTGCATTTTATAAATAGGTAGGTGCGGACTTAATAATTCATTATTAAAATAAAATATCTTTGTGTAGGCTTTTTTTATTTATTAATTTAGATTTGTATTCTACCAGATCCCAGATGTATTTATGGCGTCTCGTCATTTTTTTGAATTTATTTGTGTACTGCATATTTTCCTTTGAACACTGTATATTTTAGTACATTTATATGTAAAGTCGGCTAACCAAGAACAGATTACTGTATTTGAGATACCTGTGCGCTCTCTGGCATGTAGGTGCTGAACTACGTTACGCAGGCGATGGTGGTCGTCGAAGCTAACCGCTCGCCTAAAAATTCAACATGACAGACGAAAATCGTCCCATATGATTTAATATTTACGTAAATGAGATCACTGACTGCAAGCCGACGTTTTTCTAGTTGAAACTATGTCAATATATTTCTTATAATATTACCTAGGAGTTCCACTATTTTTTATTTGATTCCGACTATTTTGCAATATTTTGTAATAAGAAATAGACGAACTCCGAGCCACATGTTTTATCTTCAAATGTGTACCATCAAAATGCTTTGAAAATTAGTAGTTTTTGAAATGATCTCTTTTGCGTGAGCCTCTGCAATTAAATTCTTATTTAACTCCCCTCTTAATCAAGACCAAGGTAAGAGAAGCATCGAAAAATGACAATTATCTGAATGAGAAGCATGAAACAGGCAAAAGCGTATACTACGCTCTGGTTGAATCGCGCCTTCGATATGGCATTGCTTTTTGGGGAATGTGTAGTCAGGGATTTTTAAATATTATATTTGTGTTGCAAAAAAGGGCTCTCCGCTCCCTTTACCACATAGGGCATTGAGAATCTTGTCAACCATTTTTTATCTCGGGGAAAATTTTGACTTTGGTTTCGATTTTTATATTAGAGACGGTTATTTTAATATTTAAAAATAGGGAGAAATTTATAGATCCTGATCTTTATTATGCCACTCGACGTAGTATGGATACACCTTTACCTATACCTACATCAACTTTAACTAAGAAATCAATAATTTATGAAAGCGAAAAGATTTTCAATCATTTACCAGTAGCTTTGAAACAGAAACATTCCCTGAAATTGTTTCGAAAAAAGGTTAAAAGACGTTATTAGTTGGTAAATCTTACTACACTTTGACTGAGTATTACTGTGAGAATCTTTAAGATAACGTTTTAATCATGCATCACCTTTTAAATATGTTATTTTTATAATTTTATATAATGGTGGTAGGTAATTTTAATGGTTTTGTTTTTTTCCTTTTCTTTTTAAACTGACTGAACTTAGTTCTAACCTTGGATAGGTTTGTTCGTCTGTACATCATTAATTATTTGCGGTTTTGCGCCGGTTTTACATTAGATATATACTTTTATGTATGTGCTAATAGTATTAAAATGTATTATTTCAGTGTTCCCCCGCAAAAATTTTTTTCTGGGTATTTATAGATAATGTGTATATAGAAATAAAGGTCTGTCTTTACCACCAAATAACTTTATTTGCCCCTCTAGGGTAGAAAACAAGGGTTATAGAAAATACATAAAATGACGGAGAATTAAAATAAATTTCTTAACGTATGTGTTGTACTAGTTTCGACTTTAGGGAAAGTCATCTTCAGCAACTAACCATTTAAGAAATTTTGCTATGAAAAGTAGTTAAAACAGTTGGGAGAGCAAGGGATTCAACAATAAAATATAATGAAACGCAGATTATGCAACCATTGGAATCGACAGCAGCTTATTATAAGAACGATGTATCTCTATGTAATGGTAGGAGATGATTTATACGCAAGTAGAATAAAGGACCTTAATCATAATAGAGTGATTTAAGTAATGTTGAAGTTAGAACATGTTGTAAAAGAAGAAATTTTAATATGTCAATTCATTCTTAATTTCTAATGAAACCGACTTAGTGAGGGGACATGTTTATTGTTGAGGTGGATTAGATTATATGTGAATTAAATTAAATGAAATTGCTACTCTTTAAAATTGTCAAAACGAAACTATGTCATTTCTTGTAAAAATTGGGAATACATCAAGTGGTCATTATTCACATGTTATATTAATAAAATAAAGTAAAAATTGTAGTAAATTAATTCATTGTATTATTAATATTAATGTGTATATTGTATTTGTAGTGTATACATTTACATATTGTCGAATTTCTACGATTCCTTCGATTGAATACTGTGTAAGTGGGTACTAGTTATTGTTCTCTGGTGTAATATTTTTATGACTTTGTATGACTTTTTCACTAATAGTTTTGTTGTAATTTTATATTTAATTGAGCTTTGTCAATAAAAATTTATTTTTGGACAATAAAGCATATTTGAGTTTGAGTTTGAGGAGGACAATTATAATATTCATTCATAAAAAGGTACTTTACTTCTAGTTTTAATTTACTGTCACCTGACTGGAAAACTCACCAGCCCCACCGCCTCTTTTTCTTCCATGTATCGGCCTCCTAGAAACAGGCAGAGGAGGAACTACTCTTCTTTTTTCAAATGCATCATCATCATCATCATCATCGACTATTATTTTTTCCGGCTCTGTATCTAACGTTTGCGACTCCAAATCCAAAGAATTCGTGAATTTTTCCATTTGCTCTTCTTGCTGCTTCTTTTTCTCCGTTTCTTCTTTAGCTAAACAAATTTAAAACAGGATAATGTATAGTTCAGTATAGTTAGTCGAATTTCTATAGGTACAAGCCCTAATAACTTAATGTTGGAAAGGGCTGATTGTACAGAGTGTGCTAGAGCAAATCCCTAAATCTAAAATATGACGATCTACCCCAACTAACCTTAGTCCAAAAGTTAAAAGGTTCTAAAGATTTTAAGCTTTTTTCAAAAATTGATCTTAGTGGTAGCAGAATTTGCACTAAATTTGGTACTAAGAGTTTTTCTGGGATGCAAAATACAGATCTGATAACAGTTTTGATGTACCTTGAAGAAGGCGCTACCAGCAGCACTTCAGATGCACCTAAAACTTTTTTGTGCCTTGCTGTATTAAACTTTCAATAATAATAACTCGTCGTTGCCTTTCTTTAAACTTCATCCAATCTAAAGACTAGTCCAAGCTCCCTAATTTGTGATAATAAATTAGAAGAAAAACCCGAATGTGTGTCTGGGTTGAGGAGATTCAACCTTTTGTTGGAAACAGTTTTATACCGAAAAAAAAATAATTACTTTGGTATTTCGGAAACTATCAACTATTAAATTAAAGTAAGTTGGGCTAGATCGTCATATTTTAGCCTTAGGAATTTGTGCCAGCATCTTGAAAAGACATTTTAGAGATACCCTGGATATAACCCAATTTATTTTTGAGTACAGCTGGAATTTAAAAATTTAAATAATAGTTATTTATATTAATAGTACGGTATGAGCTTCATTACAGTAACGAGTCGAGTTGAGAGACGAGGTCGTAGACCGAGTCGTAGTAACCACACGAGTGCTGTAATGAGCCTTACCGTACGTGTGATATACAACATTTTATATAAGACCCCGAATGTTGGTTCTTTTATGTATTCAAAATTATTTTCATATTATGAAAGTGACCTTACACAAAAAATACTGACGAAACAGAAAAAATCAAAGTAGCATGTAATTTTGGTTACCATGCCGACGAAGTATATTGTCAAATGTTTCAACAAGCCATTCCACGACGCAACGTGTCATTTTCAAAGAAGCAGAATTGAAAAAAGACTACTAAAAATGAGTGAAACTGATCTTCCATCAGACATAGAAGAAATTGCCCAATCCGCTATATCCTCGCTGTTGCCAAAAAAGTCCAAGGACAAATACAATAAAGAATACGACCGTTTCATTAGCTGGTGTAACGAAAAAAATATTAAAAACTTCTTGCAAGAAATGATATGTCTGGCATATTTTGAGACATTATCACAGAAGTACAGCTCGTCCAGTCTGTGGGCATTTTATTCCATGTTACGCGCCACAATTTCCATGAAGAATAACGTGGATATAAGCAAGTTTGCCAAACTACAAGCGCTTTTAAAGAAGTTTTTGCTCGTTAAGGTAAGCTATTCATACATGTTTAATATAGATTTAAAATATCCTACAAATTAAACAAAACTTTAAATAAAGTGGGCAGTTTTTAACGTTTTATTTTAATTGTTGCAGGTAGGACTTATCATTGGAATCGCTGGTGCTTGCCGCAAACAAGAGTTGGCAGATCTGCGGTGTGACAATGTCAATGTATTTCATATTGTAACTCCCGATACCAAGACAAAAATCTGAAGAGACTTTTTTGTAACTTCTGGCGGTATCGAAGGTGTAAACCTGGTTCACATCGTGCGACGATACAAAACACTTCGCCCAACAAATACGGGTCACTGTCGCTTTTTTGTTGGATTCAGGCAAGGTGTGTGCAAAAGACAACCCGTGGGAATTCATACTTTTGGAGGTATGCCAAAAGCCATTGCTACTTTTATAAATTTGCCGCATCCAGAAGCTTACACTGGTCAATGCTTTCGTCGGTCCTCAACATCCACGCTGTCATGGAGGATGAAAAAGCAACAGTGTAGCTGAAGGTTATATAGATACCTCCAAGGAAAACAAAAAAAAAGTGGCGAAGAAGATACTTGGGGTTGGGGAAAAAATGTTTGAAAATGTTTCCTTAACAAGTAGTTCAAGCGACGTTGCAAGCACTTCTTTTAATGTACAAAACATTCAAAAGACAGACCAGGTGCTGTCATCAACTTCAGGTATTAATTTTACTTTTAATATTTATAATAAATAGGCATTTTTTTGAATAAATAAATTGTAAAAAATTGCTTTATGATTTTTTTATGTATTCAAAATGGTTTTCATATTTATGCAGTGACATTACACAAATAATGACAGTGACTGACGGAACAAAAAAAATCATAGTTTGATTAAAAATGAGTAATGTAATAAGTTCATTACATCACTGATGATGAGTTTATTACATCACTCAGTACGATAATATAGTATATTACATAACGCAAACAGGCTAAAATGGGTTATGTAATAAACTCTTTTCGTGTGGGTCTTATATAAAGATACTTATTGAATAAAATGTTTTTTCTGCGACCATTAAATAATACAGCAATTACTTATTTGACTTTGGACAAGTTATGTTATTCATAATCTACCAGTTGAGATATAGCGGTTGGAATATGATCTCATATCTCAACCATCTGCGATCAAACTTTTTGAGTTATTTCACTTTAAATAACTACGTCTAGTTAGTCGTGCTTGGCCATGCAAAACAAAAATGTGACATTTTATGGATCGGTCCAGGAATCACTATGGAAAACAAAACATAAATTATAGGTCATGCAAAACAATTTCCGTTACACGTCATTAATCAGCTGATAGGGAAAAAATATTAAAATTTCATGCGATATATTGAATGTACTAAGAACTTATAGCAAATGTTTTTAAAATTTAAACTTGCAAAAGTCAATATAATTTGAATATTATGGGCCGACAGCTGGCAATAGAACTGTCGACGCTACGGCGGTGCCAGGTCATTCATTGGTCTGTTTTGATGTTTTTTTTACGTCTCGTGTTGTTGTGCGAGTATTTTCTTGACAAAAACTTCAGATCTTTTCATAAATAGCATTAAAAAACTGTTCCTGTAAGAACAACAAAGGTGTACCTACATATCTCTGTCGATTATGTTATTTACCATTTGTGAAAAATGCCTAAGCATTTAAATAGTCGGTAAACAGAGCTAATAGCTTCTCTAATAAGCTATTTTTAGAAAGAACCTAACAACAATGGTCCACTGTTACCTTTGACGCCTTGACAGCAGTTAGTAATTTTAAAGAGTGTGTCAAGGTCTGCTTATTTTACCGTAAGCGCAGTTTCAACGCCAATTAAGGAAAATAAATTATTAGAACCACCTAAAAAGAAAAAGAAACGTTTCTGTTCATTTATATAAATGTATGTTGTGAGGCTATAGGATCTGACAAAAATAAAAGGTTTCATTCTCTCTTGACTATTTTTAAATGTTTAATTTTCCAATGGTAAACAATTGATGAGAATAAGTTAATTACAATTTTTGCTTATTTGGTCAACAAAGGATAACACATCTATTTCGCTGTTTTTTAGTAAATTTTTTAAACAGAAGATATAAATATCTGAAAACCCTTAGTGCACATACCTGCGTTTAGCATGGCCTCTGTTCTTCCCCTCCTGGGAGAGTTATCTTTGAATAAACTACTTCTAGCCATTATTTCATAATTGCGTGACTGTTTCCTTTGATATGTACGTGGTTTCGGAACAATAGTATTATTTTCTTTTAATTCATCAAATATGTCTGAAATATATGAATCAATATTTAAATTTATAAAAAAAATACGAAACAAATAATTAATACAATCAACGACAAAAATATCGACAAAGAAAAAATTTGCCATACTAATATCACTTGCGATATTCGTGTACGAATATTCAGTAGATTTAGCCAAACACTAATATTTTCTGTCTTGAGCCGGCCAATCAGTATACAGGGTGTCCAGTTTTCGATGGTTTTACGGGGTATCTCCGTTATTAGTAAAGATAGAACGATACGGGTTTCGCAGCACTGTGCTACTTTTTTGTGAAACAAAAGATGCCACAATCAGAATTTTTCTAGTCCTCCTTGTTTTTGATATACGAGATGTTTTTGGAAATTTTACGTTTTGGGGACATCCCCTATATTTAGGTTACCCTGTAGGTTATCAAAGGGAAAACAAATGTTTTTTTTGTACTTTTTTACGTAGAATACAGTGACGTACTCAGATCTTTTCATAAGTTTCACAGTTTGCTTTTTTTTAAATGGGTCACCCTAAATATTTTTTAATAATATAATTTAGTTTATAACAAGTATATCAGATATAATACCTTATTTTTATTTTTAATATTAAGCACGAAATTTACGTTTTATTAAAAAAATATACATTTTTTTTTAGTAGGCCATGACGGGTATTTAAAAAAACTATTACTGGTAGGATAATTGCTGCAGAAGAAATATATTTTAGTCTCCTTAATTTAATTAGCAGTTATATTTCAGCAAATATAATAACAATGCATAAATCGAGTTGAAAGCTGAATATGTATAGAACTTTCTCATAAATATTGCTCAAACTGTTCTTCATTATGCCTTAAACATGTTTCACACATAGTTCTTATTCGCCTTAACGAATTAAAAATAATAAAACGTCGCGTTTGTAACTCCCTAAATGCTCTTTCAGTGGCATTTCTTAAATCTGCAATCGTTTGGTATTGAATAGAATAAATTTTATTTTCCCCACAAGAAGAAATCTAAAACCGACAAGTCGGGTGACCTTGGTGGCCATCTTACAGCTCCATTAGTTCCAATCCAGTGGCATGGGAAATTATTGTTTCAGTAGGCCCTGATAATTAGCGCATTGTGAGCGGGTGCTACATCATGTTGCAGTTGCAAGTTAATGAGACCCGCTAAGGGCACGTCTTCTATCATTTCTGGCACAACGTTTTCCAGAATTTCCAAATATTTATTTGCATTAAGGCTGCCTTCAAATATTATAAATTACTTTGCTTCCTAGTATAAAACATGAAACGTTACCGCCAAACCTGCCTTGCCGTTCGAGTGGAAATATTACATGCCAATTTTACTGAGATCAAAACCTCGTATTGTGCCGATTAAATATACCAGCACTGGTAAAATGAGCCTCATCGGGCCATATAACGGTTCTTTCAAAATTATTTTCCCTTCGATATTTTGTAAATGCCAATTACAGAACTCTATACGGGCGCTGTGCATCACCAGGATGTAAGTTTTGTACAAGGTGGAATTTATATGACTTAAAATTGTGTTTTCTTTAGGATTGTTTGAATTCTTGATTTATATAACTACTCCGACCGAACCGTTCTGCACGAACTAGTTGGATTTGTTTCAATTGAAGCTAAAACATTTATTTCATCAGTCTCGCGGTTTTCCCTGTTGTAGATCTTAGGCCGAGGTTTAGAAAATGAACCGTGTTCAATTAAATTTGATTTCATCCTTAGAAAAATCTGCCGTCTTTGGGGATAAATACAAGTAATTTAAGAAATTTAATAAATCTTCATAGAGATACCACAAAAAGGCGTTTTTTTTTTTTTATGATAAGGCACAGCACTGCAGGATAAATCCTTTATGGCGCTCTGGGAACGGTGCGTGTGCGCAGGAAACGATTCACGTTGGTCTTGAATCTTTGAAGATTATAGTCGTTGGGGAACACGATCTCAGGGAGGTCGTTCCAGAGTGATGAGGTTCTCCAGATGAGAGAATTTTGAAACAGTGTCGTTCGAGGGACACTAAGCTGAACCACGTACTGGTGGGCGTATACCTATTTACCTATTGACATACATTTCATCTGCATTTTCATTACAATGAACATAACAAAGAAGCATGTCGCATTTTTCATTATTTTCAAAGTTTACATTTTCTGCCATAATTAGGACAAACTGATTTTTTACCATTAATTAGATATTTTAAAACAACTTAGACAATCTGAATACCCTGAGAGAAACTAAAGAAGTTTTAATATGACATAAATGACTGTTCTTTTCTTTTTTTAAATGGCCTACTATCAAAAAATGTATATTTCTTAAGAAAACGTAAACTTCTTGTTTAATATTAAAAATAAAAATAAGGTATTATATATTTCTGAGAAGCTTGTTATAAACTAAATTACATTATTAAAAAATATATAGGGTGACCCATTTAAAAAAAAACAAGTTTGTTTCGTTTCTCGGAAACTATTGAGCGTAGATTAAATCTAAGTACGTCACTGGATTCTACGTAAAAAAACTACAAAAAGAACATTTATTTTCTCTTTGATAAGCTACGGGGTAACCTAAATATGGGGGGGTGTCCCAAAATGTAAAATTTTGAAAAACATCCCGTATATCAAAAACAAGGACTAGAAAAATTCTGATTGCGGCATCACAGTGCTGCGAAAACCGTATCTTTCTATCTTTACTAATAACAGAGATAACCCGTAAAACTATCGAAAACTGGACACCCTCTACATCAGAGTATACGAATATTTGGTCTTGCAAGGTCTGCACACTAAAACGCAACGGTTCATATTCAAGGTAATATATGACCTGTCCTTTTATTTTTTGTAGCCCTGAAAAAGGTAGAAACCAAACTACCGGAACATTGGCAAAAATTAAATTACATTAGTAATTAAAAGTTTGTCCAGGAATAATTTTGTCCATTTAAGAATTCATCCCCAAAATATCTTGTTCGTTAGATCAGATGCGAATAGGTTATAGAGCAAGAGAGAAGGTATTTGCAAAACATAAAAATGTTACTTTCTATAAGTCTAAAAAAAAATGTCGTTTACTTCTGACTGGATTTTTACAGCATTGCCTGGTTCTAACATTACGAGCCGTCACTGCTTTGCACGTTTATATGATTATGAGTTGGTTACAAAATATTTCAATGCTGATCAAAATTCGTACTTCGAATATTTTATTGTTGTTAGTTATATTTTATGAATTAATTTCCTGCTTAATCATTCTTCTTGCGAAGCTGGATTTTCTAAAAACGGCATCATAAACTCCCATAATATGCATTTGTGGGCAGAGGAAAATCCCCATGCTTCTATTGTAAGGCATCATCAGCATAAATTTGAACCCATCAACGTGTGGGCCGAAATCATCGAGCAACATTTAATTGGACCATTATTTGCCAATACGACGTGATATGTGGTTCATGCATGATGGGGCCCCGCCACATTTTAGCCTAGTAGTTCGAGAACTTCGAAAATCGATCGATAGAAAGAGGTGTACCAGTGGCTTGGCCTCCTTGATCACCTGACCTATACTATGACCCCAAAATAATTGGCAAAACTGTTCTTATCACCATTGACGGTGTGCGGAGAAAATAATTAACATCGATTCACACACTTTTAACTGAAATAAACGCATTCGAAACCGCTTGGGAAAATTGTGCATTAATAAGTCGTTATATGTTGCCAGGTTTTAAAATATTTTATTTAAATTCTCATAAAATGTACCAAAATCAGCATGTCATTAAGGGCCTTTACACTCTACGGTACTTGGTCTACTCAATTTGGCAACGCAGGTAAGAAAAACCCATGTCTAAAGGCGCTCGCACGCTTTTTCATCACCTCTAACCAACGTTCAGTGTCGCAGACAAGTTTCAATCAAAAGAGGATATTAGCAATTCAGTTTTATTATTTTGGTGGTTTTTCAAAACAGCAAATATTATAATGCAGGAGAGTTCTTCAAGTGATAGTAAACAACAAGTTACAAAAGGACGTCATTTAAAACCTAGGGAGGGTACAATTTTAAAAAATGTGTATGAGGAAATTCTAAGTACACACAGTGGAATATCATTCACTGATGCAGCAGAACTTTGTGCCACATTGACTAAGACATCTTGCCGTACTGTTTATAGAACTATCAAGGACAATAGGAATACTAAAGTGTCCGATCAGAAGGAAACAAGAGGACGGAAAAAGAATTTTATTGATCAGCAAACAAAGTTAGCCATTCGTCGGAAAGTGCATGTAACGCCTTTATCAATGGACTGTCACTGGATTGAAAGCTCCTTCAGGAAAAGGTCGTCGGTTAATTATCACCCATATCGGGAGTGATTCTGATTTTCTTGAAGGTGGGTTAAACGTGTTTGAATCTCGTAAAATCGGTCATGAGGATATGAACTCGGGAGTTTGAAGATTGGTTTAAATCCATCTTACCGCGTATTGAACGTGGGTCGGTAATCGTGATGGGCAATGCACTACACCACAGCCGTCGGGTGGAAGCTTTGCTAACTTCTGAGTGGCGAAAAGAAAAGATTGTTGACTGGCTTGAGGAAAAAATATTGCATTTGGCGAAAAAGTGCTAAAAGTGCAGTTGCTCGATCTTGCAAGACTTACTTAAGGTGTTACAATATTACGTATACCGCTTTACCATTGTAAACTAAATCCTATCGAGCTTATATGGGCACAGGTAAAAGGCGAAGTGGCGCGTGAAAATAAAACTTTTAAATTAAAAGATGTTAAAGAACTGTTAAAAACGGCAATAGCGAATGTACAGGGTTATCCAACCAAGACTAGACAAGGCGATTTTTTGACTTTTCCTGTACTTTTATAAAAAAACTGAAATAGCCATCTTAAGTCATTTTCTCCCGCGAATTCGAATATCTTCAGCAAAAAACAGTTGAACATCAAACAAAAGTACTAGGGGTCACTTTGATATTTTTTTAAATGGGATGCCGTATTTTTAATGAGCTTATCCGATTTCTCATATAAATTTTGATCTAAAATGTTGGATTTTTAATTCAAAAACGCCTTTTTTCTTCAGTTTTAAATTCGGAAAATGTTAAAAATAAAAAAAAAAAAAAAAATAAATAAATTACAAAATCCAACATTTTAGATCAAAATTTATATGAGAAATCGGATAAGCTCATTAAAAATACGGCATCCCATTTAAAAAAATATCAAAGTGACCCCTAGTACTTTTGTTTGATGTTCAATTGTTTTTTGCTGAAGATATTCGAATTCGCGGGAGAAAATGACTTAAGATGGCTATTTCAGTTTTTTTATAAAAGTACAGGAAAAGTCAAAAAATCGCCTTGTCTAGTCTTGGTTGGATAACCCTGTACAAGCAGCAGATTGGCATTAGTGCGTATTACATGTCGAGGGCGTAGAAAAAAAAAGTGGGACTTAGATGTACGCGTTGAAGTCATGGTAGAACCTATTATTATAAATCGTGCAGATGACAGCAGTAGCGACAGTAATAAAATGTTTTTATCGTCAGATAGTGAATAATCGCTGTAATGGTTATAGTGAATTTAAAATTGTAACGTAACTTATGCCGTTGCATTATTATTCTTTTTGGATTATATACCTGCGTAATTTAGCTTCTCTAATTACTTCATTAGATCACCAAATGTAAAAGCTTAATTTATTTTTCAGTTAAATTCATAATATTATATTTATTACAGTAAATGTAAATATATTATAATATTAAACAAAAAATTCATACATCTTTTGAATTATTATTGTTTAAAATGACACGCCTCTGGAATTGGCGTTCCCCTTACGTCTTGCACACCCCGGTAAAAATGAGTCACTGCCAATTATTTTGGTACCGCAGTATAATTTTAAATATTTTGCTGGTTTATTAAACACAAGCCGTGAGTTAATAAGACATATGATTACTTTACCTTTTGTTCCTGTTACGATTACATCACTCTGACTACTGTCTGGAGATTCACTTCTCGTAATAACAGATTTATTTGATGTTTTTTCTGTTAAACTGTTGATGTTCTTGTCGTTCAAATCTTTTGCTTTTACATTAATTTTCGGAACTTTGTCTTTGTTTGGACTTTTTGACAACCAATCGACATCATTTTTCAATTTCTTAGGGTTGGAAAATGAGTCTTGACTGGATTCATCTACTTCGTTGTATACCTAAAAGTTATGATGAATGGGGTTAGGGCGCTTATTTGTGACGTTAGTGGTAATCGATAAGCAAGGAGCGAACTGAAAGTGTAGACCATTAAAGCGCCAATTACACGAAGCTAGTTCGACTTTCTCTGTCCGGCTAGTCAGATAGTTAACGTGTATTGAAGCGCGCCCGATTACAGGTGGCTAGTAAAAAACTTTGGTGCTTGTAGTATTGTTGTTAAAAAAGTCCAATACAAACGATACAGTAACATTTTTAGAACTTTTTCTGCACTATGGAATGTAAACAGGATTGGTAGTACTTATTCTTGTCTTACTTTAGTTCTTCTTACCTAATGCTTCTAAAAATATTGCATTGATAACTAAAATACCCTCACGAAGTATATCTTTAGACGTTTTCAATATCAAAACACGAAAAATGTCAAAGCCTATTACTTACTGCCTGTAAGTTTGCTCGCCAATATAATTCCCTAAATTCTTTTTACTATGCTAGACTGCAAAAATACCAGCAGGTAGATAGTAAAGTTGACTGGCTTTCAACTTTACTACCTTAAGAGTCTGGCGGGTAAACTATCTGTATACTTTAAACGCGGTCTTAATTCCACATAGCTAATTTACTAGTGGCTAGTAAAAAAGCTAATTTTGGCGCCCTTTTCGACTATCCGGCTAGTCAGCTCAACTTTTATTGAAGTGAAAACTTCTTTAGGTGAGTTTAGCACTTTTAGTGGGTATTGGATGAGACTGAGCCGTCAGATTCGGCTATGCAACGCTCATGATGCACTCCTAATTTTATTCTCTAAAATCACTTTGTAATTTTAGGAACAAAAATCTACGTCCGTCAGAAACGTAGAAACTGAAACTGGAATTACAAAATCTAAGGCGCAAAGAATTTTTACGTCCAATAAATATTTTCCCTATGTTGTTAAAATTACCCAATATTTGCATTATGATGATGATGTAAGACGATTTTAAATAAATCTAACGAGGATCGTTCTTTTCACCGAAAAAAAAATTTGGTCAGATGAATGTCGAATTACAAGTTGCGGTATTCATAACCGACATAAATGCAGAAAGATATCTGGACATACTCCAATCAAAAATTTAAATAGTCACTTTAGAAACCGTTTGATAGGAATACATGGACCTATAAGGTGGCCACCACGATCTCCGGATCTAACACCTCCAGACTTTTTTCTTTGGGGAGTGTTGGAAAATAAAATTTATAAAGAAGTAATTTTAACCCGAGAACAACTCGACCAAAGAATTCATGAGGCCTTTGCAGAAATAAAACCATTATACATCATGAATTCCTTAAAATCCCTTTGAAAAAGATGTCAAGAGTGCATTGAGAACAACGGAGGAGCTTTTGAACATTTGCGATGATTCTAGTTATTTTTTACCTTAATCTGAATCTTTTATTTCGTTTCAAAGTAACAAAGTTTAAATAAATCGCCTAGGAAACCAATATCATCCATGGCATGTTATATATTTGAAAAAGAGAATTTAAAATGCTATCTTTTTAGATTAAAATATACAAGTTCCATTAAAAAAATGAGGTTCGGTACCATAACTTTTTTACCTGACCTCGTATACTTATTCTGAAAAGGGCAGATTATTCAACGATCATTATAAAGAAACTTTTGTATAACACATTTTTCTGTATCTCTTTTAACTAAGAAAATATAGGGTAATTTTGAAATTGTCAATTTTTTGATTTTCCCCCGTATCTCTTAAGCTTAAGCGATCGAAAATTTTCAAATTTTGATTTTACCATTTTAACTTTGACCCGAAAAGAGCACATGACACCTATATTACTTTATTGATAGCACTGACAATTACCCTATAAAAGTGTCGAAAATGGGACACCCTGTACACAACATTAGGTATCACCCTGTTTTAACAATTTCATTTCAGAAATCTTTTTTGATTTTTTTTCTCGAAAACCGATGGTAATTTAGCATAGGTTGTTAAATTAAAGCTAATTTAATCTTGCATTAAACCCTTATCACTGATTTAATGTATAGGGTAAGGTAAAGAAAATTATCCCCCTAATTAATTTTCTTTAAAATATTTTTTGGACACCATGCCATGGACTCGGTAAGCTCTGGAATTTGGTATGACCCACAAATTTGTCAGTGAAAATAAATAAAAATAAAAAATAAGCTTTAGTCTTTAAGGCGCGCACTCACTGAAAAAGCGAGCAAGAACAAGCGAGAGCAAACGAGAATTCACATAAGCAATTTATTCGGTGTGGACTGTTTAGCGAACACGAGTGCGCGAGTAAATGATCACTAGGTAGCGTTTTCTGATGATTCGGCAGTTGTCGGTACATCAAAGCAAAATCGCCTTTATGTTTGTTTAGTGCAGACGGATAGTGGAACGTAATTTGCTCCCTTCATTTTATTTTGCGAGCAGAAGAAGACTCACAAACTTCTGAAACCATTTTTGAGATTGACGTTTAGATATTTTAAATAGGTACATTAAACTACTATATAAATCTCCTGTAGCGAGAAAACTAAGAGTAACTGCTTTCTTTTGCATGAAATTCGTGTCACTTTCATTATTTTCAATTATTCAAAGCGAAAGTTTTTCAAAATCTAGTGGTGAGATCCTGGAAAAATTTTGAAACAACTGGTAATCTTTCTCGATGTTTAAGTCCCGCAACATATGACTTCCCCTATATGTTTTTGTGCTTTTGAAGACACTTGTAACCCACCACCGTCGTTTCCTTTTTTTTTATTTAATAAATCATGAAGCACAATAAAAGCAGCACGTGCATAAAGCAATAGAAGTTTTGCGGTTTCGTTAGAGAACGCACTTTCCTTGAATAACCGCATCAGGGCGGGAGCGCTGCAAGGCTCACTTCTCTCTCCGATGTTGTGTAACATTTATACTCATGATATTCTGCGTAATAGATTTACGCAGCTCTATCTTTTCGACGATACAGCAATTACTTCGACTTCTAAATCACCGCGCATTGTCGTCAACCGGATACAGCGTCACGTAATCGAGCTGGAGAAATGGCTTTCGGTTTGGAAGATTCGCCTGAATCCCGCCTAGATAAAGGTCATCCATTTTCTTGTAAAGGCACCGTGCGCAGGCCTGAAACAGTGCCAGGAGGTGAAATACCTGGGACCTATATTTGACCAAAGGCTGAACTGGAGGTTCAATTCAATTAATAGAGTAAAGTTTGCATTGCGGCAATTAGGCTCTGCCGCTTCACAGGCGCAGTCGACTTTCAAATAGGACTAAGGTCAACCTCTACAAGGTATTGGTAAGGTCGTTCTTACTTATGGTGCACCTTCGCGGTGGTCTATCCAGAGTCTCACGTGGTCCTATAAGGACCGTGTGTTACCACACATGTTCTGCGGAACCTATCAGCATCAGCTCCCTGATGGCTAGTGCGAAGTACGGCGTAGAAGAATCTTGGCAGCTCACTCAAACCAGCCACTACTGTTAATAAACCTAGTAAGTCGACCCAGTTGAAAGCTGCTTACTTCCTCCAGATTATTGAATAATGGTTCGCCCAAGGCATTAAACCTTCTTCTTGCAAGCCAGGGCATTCACACAAGAAATGTTGAATACTTTCCTCCTCTTCTTCGTCTCTGCAACTTCTGCAGAAGTCGTTAGCTGGTACTTGCATACGTTCGGCATGTCTACCGAAAAGACAGTGTCCGGTAACCACGGCAGTGATACTTCTCAGGTCCTTCCGTGTGTCGTAATAACGCTGCGGTTTTCCTGTTATCAAGTAGAGGCCACAATTGCCCGGAGATCCTACAGATTGTTAGCTGTCCATCTGCCTATTGCAAGTTGTTTGGCTGTACGATCTATTTCCTCTTTGACCGATCCTAGTGGTCTAGCCACGCTATTCTCTACTAGATCGGCGGATATGCCCGCGCCCCAACCTTGGCGAGCGCATCGGCAGACTCATTGCCATCTATGCTGTGATGACCAGGAACCCAACACACAGAGTGACTAGATGCCGGGCACAAAGTATGCGAAGATTGTTGCGACATCGCCTTACTAGTTTTTATTTAATGTTGTTGGAACGAATTGCCTTTATCGCTGCCTGACTATCTATATAGATAGCTATTGACGCAGCTGCTCTCAGGTCTTGACGTTCCTGCAGGATTTTTACTGCTTTATCTACTGCCATCACTTCTGCTTGAAAAATGCTGCAGTAGTCCGGAGGTCTATATGACCTCTGGATTTTCAGCTCTCACTCCGACGTCCATTTTTGAACCGTCTGTGAAAATTGAGTGATCCGTCACTGATTGCACTCCCACTCTTCCCTAGTCGGAATGAGCACAGAAAATCCCTCTCCGAAGTCTGTTAGTGGGACGATGTAATCAGTCGGCTCTTGCAAATTTTGGACTGGATATGTCCTTAGTATACTGCTGTGCCCGTAGTTGGCATCGTTTCAGCATTTCGACTCTTTTAGTCGTAAAGCACTTTTGCAGACATACTTTTTCCATAAATGTCCACGGGTAGGAGATGTAACATCACTTCTAAAGCCGCCGTCGGTGTGGAGAGAAGGGCATCAGTTACTCCTAAACAACCTGCCCGTTATATCTTTGTTAGTTTCTTTGTGTGTACTGCTTTTTTCAAAGCAGTCCACCAGACCAGGGGCCCGTAGGTTAGTATAGGTCTTACAATGGCCGTATAAATCCAGTGTACTATATGGGGTTTCAATCCCCACTTTTTACCGATGGCTTTTTTGCAGGCATAGAACGCAACTGACGCCTTATTGACACTCGTTCTTGTAAATTTATGCCCCAGTTTAGCTTGGAATCAAGTATCAGTCCCAGATACTTTGCTCTTTTTTTCAGTACCAAGGTACTGTTGTCCAGGACTGGGAGCCTGAAGTTCTCGATCACCCTTCTGTGTGTGAATAGAACTAGCTCCGTTTTTTTTTGGTTAATTTGCAGGCCACATCTCGAGGCCCAGCGTTGAAGATTCTGTAGCGCTGTTCCTGTTCGATCGCTGATGGTGTTTAGAAATTTGCCTGACACCAGTATAACTAAATCGTCAGCATATGCAACCACTTTAATTCCAGGTGCAACATAAGCAGAATGCAGGTTAATAAGTTCCAGGTAATTTAAAACAGGGCGATAAAATAGGAAAGCGAGGACATACCTAGATAGACATCGAACAGAGTACTTCACCGTGACTTTTAAATGCAGACGATAAACGAGTTGTTCGTGAAAATTATTAAAGACTATTGCGGACGCACAGACGTATCGAAGAACCTGAATAAATAACTTGCAACTCATTTGAATCGGCCATATTCTGTTTCTAACTTTCGGATCTCTCCGCGAACACAAGATTAAAAGCAATAACTGTCCAATGTGTACACTTGATTGAGCAAGTAATAAAAGGAAAGAAAAACATTAACAAACGCTCGCTCTTGCTAGCTCGGTTGGTCTGTACGCACCTTTAAAGGTATAGTCAGATATATTCGGCGCGTTTTAAAAATATTTTGAATGCTCCAGGGTGCGCTCGAAAAGTAGGGTCTCAAAAAGTTTGCTTTTTTCAACGGGACACCCTGTATTTTTTTGCATATTTAGGTTCGTATTAGGGTCCTTTATAATCGACTAAAATTTTATTTCATTTGCTTTGGTACTTTAGGAGTAATAATTTAAAAACTAAAAAAATAAGTTTTGCAGCCCTGAAAAAATTAGTAAAAAAAACAACCTAAGAGCATCTTTTAAACCACGGCATCGGCATGTGGCATTGCAAGGGGCCTAGAGATACTATCATAGACTTTTTCATACAAACTATGAATCTAATAGCATTCATTTATTTTTTACAGGGTGTTCAAAATAAGGTTTCAAAAATTACACATTAAACTAACTTTTTTCAAGTTTTTCAAATGGAACACCCTGCATATTATGTCACAAATTCATGGAGAATCATAGATCTTTAATAATCTTTATCCTTGAACCGGTTAGAGATGAGATTCTAGATTAATTTGCTAATGGTCATACCTTCCTTTTTGTCAGCCTTCCAGATCTACTTATGTAAGTGGTTTCATTGGAGGTCGGCATCAGATCTTCTTCCTTTAGCGATGATATTATAGGATTTACGCAGAGGTCATGGTCTATGGCTGTGATGGGCTTGCCCAGTGGCGCCATATTTGTGGATAAACTAAAAGATATTATAAACAGATAACCTAACGGAAAATAGAGTGAATTTGGTCAGAACAAATACACTGCGTCCATTAATTATGGAATAATTAAAAAAGTACTCAAATTTTAAACATCCATATCTCCATCAAAATTATATCAATCCACTCAATTTTTGATTTATTAGGTAGGCCGTCCCTTGGACTACTTAGCACAAAGTATTTGACCTTACTTTATGTCTTTTTTATACAGGATGATGGCTAAGATACCAAGCCATGTAAAATGTGCTGATTTTAAAATTAATGTTTGGAAAATACGAAGCAATGAAAATGGAATTTTATTAGTGTACTGGTTACAGCTTTATGTTAGGTACTTACTGTACAAATTACAGCGCAGTGCCGTTCGTGTTAATTAAAAAAAAATTAAAAAATCGTGATATAACACTAACTTAACAATAGTAATAACAATTTAAAGAAACAACTTAATTATAAGAATAAAAATTAATAACGCGTATTTCCTCCACGGGCATTAATGACAGCTCGACAACGATTTGGCATACTGAGAATCAGATTTCTTATAAAAACCTGATCCATATTTTCCCATATTCTTTGTAGCGTCAATCTCAGCTGAGCCAAAGTTTCTGGTGGGTTAGCTTCTGCACGAACCTCTCTACCCATTCGATCCCATAAATGCTCTATAGGATTAAGATCTGGGCTTCGAGCTTTCCAATTCATTACGGTAATTCCTGTTTCTGCTAGATATTCCGTTACTATTCTCGCCGTATGTGGACGTGCGTTATCTTGCATAAAAATGAAGTTTTCTCCAATAAAGGGAGCAAAAGGCACAACATGCTCCTGAAGAATTTCCGTAATGTACCTGTCACTAGTTAATCGCTCTACAAATACCAATTCCGTTTTTGCCTCTAGAGATATACTTCCCCAAACCATAATTGATCCACCGCCATAACTAACCCGCTCTTTAAAATTACACTGAGCATAGCAATCACCAGGTCTTCGAAACACTTTTAAACGTCTATCATTGCTGTATAGACAAAAACGGGATTCGTCACTAAATAAAACCATTCATCTTCACCCCATGGCAAATGCTCTTGAGCAAACTGCAATCGTTCACGTCTATGGTGCGGTTCCAGCTTTGGTCCTATCGCTGCTTCGTACGGTTTCAGTTGGACCTCTTTTAAGCAATTAAGTATTGTTTGCTTACATAGTCGAACATTGTGAACGTTTGACAACCGTGCTTGTAGCTTGGTACTTGTTGTAAATCGCTCCCGAACACATTGCATTGTTAAAAACCGATCCTGATTAGCAGTTGTTTTCCTTGGTCGGCCTTGCCCTGCTCTTCTTTGATTCGATCCATATTCTCGATACCGTTTTAAAATTTTTGATATAGCCTCTTGCGTTTTATTTATGATTCTGGCAATATCAGACTGAGACCGGCCCTGCTCAAACAGTCCTCTTGCATAGGAACATTCTTCTGAAGATATGAATCGGATATTGGCATTCATTTAAAAAAAGAAACTAAACAAAAGGCCTTGTCAAGAACTGCCACCAAATTTATAATCTTGATAAATTGACAAGGGCAATTGGTTGACTAGCAACGTAAATCCAAATAGAAGTAAAACGATTTCAGTCAATATAATTTGCAATATACAGATTTTTTAATTTACACGAACGGCACTGCACTGTAATTTGTACAGTAAGTACCTAACATAAAGTTATAACCAGTACACTAATAAAATTCCATTTTCATTGCTTCGTATTTTCCAAACATTAATTTTAAAATCAGCACATTTTACACGGCTTGGTATCTTATCCATGATCCTGTATAAAAAAGACATAAAGTGAGGTCAAACACATTGTTCTAAGTAGTTCAAGGGACAGCCTACCTAATAAACTGAAAATTGAATGGATTGATGAAGATATTGATTTTAAAATTCGAGTACTTTTTTACCTATTCCATTTTTTATTTTTTTATTTTTTTTTTAATTGACACGAACGGCACTGCGCTGTAATTTGTACAGTAAGTACCTAACATAAAGCTGTAACCAGTACACTAATAAAATTCAATTTCCATTGCTTCGTATTTTCCAAACATTAATTTTAAAATCAGCACATTTTACATGGCTTGGTATCTTAGCCATCATCCTGTATAAAAAAGACATAAAGTAAGGTCAAATACTTTGTGCTAAGTAGTCCAAGGGACGGCCTACCTAATAAATCGAAAATTGAGTGGATTGATATAATTTTGATGGAGATATGGATGTTTAAAATTTGAGTACTTTTTTACCTATTCCATAATTAATGGACGCAGTGTATATACAAAAATAGTTATTTGTAGTCTACCCAATTCCCAACTATCGATTAAAAATAGAATATTTTGAAAATTGTTGCGGTGATTATGGCTATTAACTAAAATCTCGCCCGGAAGTATCTCCTAGACACCTAAATATCTTGGTGTTAACACAGTATTGTTCAGTGGCGCGCAAAAGCTAGCAAGTTAAAATACCATAACTTCGGCTTACAAATTTCCTACAACCCTACACCAGATTGTACGATGCTCGGAATAATTTGTTTTTCTCAAAATCCTCGCTTGGTTCCTTGTCCACCTCTTGAAACTTACTGTCATATGCACCGAAGGATTTTAACTGTAGTTAAATATTTAACTCTAGTTAAGAACTTCAGTCATTTTCAATATATTTAAATATTCTTGAAATTCTACTTTTTGCTACGTTTTTGTTTGTCATCATTATTCAAGTCCTTCATTTTTTTGATTGGAAGAAGGAAGCTGCTTATACTCATTAAGCACCTCAAAGTCTGAAATCTGATCTACTTCAAAGATCAGTTCGCCATCATCCTGTATTTCACTTTCACTTGGGTTTAGCCCTCGGCATACCTAAAATGTTGTAATCATTACATATGCTCAAGTAAAGCAAAACGCAATTTAAAATTAGTAATACTTTGTCATGTAGATACACAAATCTCGTTTGTATCAGAGTGAAATGGATTTTCCAATCCACTGATGATTTTTTAGTTCATATGCTCGAAATAATTTCATCAGTGTCCTTGTCATCACTGGGTGTTTTCAATACTGGTGGATCCCCACCGGCTCTCATTCTCTCCATTGCCTTGTTTTTTCGAACATCCTTTTTTCTATTTTGGTAGAAAAGTTTAAGATTTTGCCAGCTCCTAAAGACTCCTGGGCTTGTTGCGTTATTGTCTTTATTTTTTCACTAGGATACACTAGGTTGGTTTTCTTATTTTCCAGAATATTGTAGTACCTACTTTGAAATTATTTCTACTAATACATATTTCTCTTGGGATGTAAATTTGGAGAGCTTTTTCTTTTCACTTCGCTGTTGTTTAATGCGTCCATAGTATACGCTTATTTCGTATAAAGGTATAATGTTTTTGCAAATATCACACCATCAATCAAAATAATTTAAAACTACCGAAACGCGGGAAACAAAGTCATAGTCAAAAATTCCCATTAAAGTTAAAACTTCAATGTAGGCAAGTTTAGAAACACAAATTTACTAGATATCGCGATGCTGCAAGATAGTCACGGTATTTAACGAAAGGTCAGCAAACTGGAGTTTGCAGTGGTGCATAAAAAAGTAATTTTGGTTTCCTAACGCTCGTTAATAAAACCCAGTTACTTACCAAAACCGTGCATACGGCTGTTAAGTGATTGAAATATCAGTAGCGTTTGTTTTAGCGTTTCTGACACGATACAGTGGTGATTTTACTATCACTCTTCTTCTAGACGTTATCTACACCGATCTGTCAAATGCATTCGATAGTGTTCGTCACCAACTGCTTCTGAGGTTATGCGGGCGAGAAAGTGAAACGGTACAGCCAATGCGAGTCATTGTACCGGAAATAGCAACAAATATTCGAGCAACCAAGACTAGAACCAGATGATATTCCGACAAAAATAATTGAAATCAAAATCAAAATTAAAAGGGATTGTCACTGTTGTTAAACAAAAAAAGAAATAAAAAATTAATAAACCCTTACGTTCCTCCTACCATTACTAAAACTTTGTAGAACTGGAGATAGAAAGTCGATGCCCACTCGTAATTTAAAGATCAAACTTTTTGTCCGAGTGGGACAATTAATATAGCAGCACATGAATACAAATTTATATGCTGTAGACAAGAACAGCAAATAGTTTAACTTCTGTCAATTGAGTTATCCCTTATCAGCCTTAAAACCACTTGATATTTGAGGTGTGCGATATTGTGAATCGAACAGTGGCGTGACTGGTTGAAACAATTTGCTGTAATTTACATAATATTTGATTTTGTGCTATAACTGTGTGTTTTTGGACTAGTAAGTTTTTACTTGGTACCTATATTTTATTATATCAGTATGGCTTTCTGGCGACCATTTGAAAAAGAAGGTCAAGGTGAATTATCGCAGAAATATAATGAGCCAGAGTAGGCCATCGAAAGCGCTACAAGTTCGGAATTAAGAAACAAAGATTTACATGTTTAATGTCAACGCATTTAAATATGCACGCGTGTTTAAAAAAAGAAAATCCGGAAAAAACAGAAAATGCGCTTTGTACAAGAATTAATGAATTTACACAACTTGGGTTTTAGAATTTATAACGTAATTAAATTGGGGACTGTAACCGGTCATTCCATAAAGCGCAAACAAATAAATCAAAAATTCAAAACGGCTGACAATACTACAAGGGATTTTATTCTGCGAACTATTTACAAGAATAATATAGTGCCAACTTTAGAACTGGTTCGTGATAAATTGCGAGGTTACCCTGATTATAATCACCAATCTTTAGAAACATTGCGTGGTGTTCTGTTAAGTTGTGGCTTTAAGAATAAAAAGTTAGATAATCTAATGGTTTTTTTCCAAACAATTTAAAAATATATCTATATTACCTTGGGGCGGTCTGTACACAGATAATACTAATAGTTTTTCTCTATTGAGGTTACATTCTACCGCTGCACATTCAAAAACATTTTTGATAGATACCTGGGTTATTTTGTTCCTAGGTTTAAATTTCACTGTTTTATGCACATATACAGCACTACCACCATGTTCACCACGTTCTCGACAAAAGAAACTTCCTAATATAAAATTGTCTAATGCTAGATATTTAAGTTCATCACAACTTTTTCAATGCTCCGTAACACCTACTATAACACAGTCCGGATTATTGCTTAGCATATTGTTCACACCATCAACAGAATTCCCCAAGGATTGTACATTTTGATGTAGTAAACTATAGGTTTTAAACGAGTTTTGATTGTTTTTACTTATTAATAGATTTTTTCTAGATTCATTTGTTATAGTCACTTTTTCAATAAAAAATCCTGGTAATTTATATTGTTTCTATAAGCATTTAATCGTCTTTTGTATACAGGGCAATTTTGGTCTCTAGCTGTATGATTTAGATCTTCTAGTTTTAGTTTTGAACAGTTGGGGCACTTGTAATTTTCTTGGCTACAATCCTTTCCCATATGTTCCTCTTCACATTTATGGCAGCATTCTTTTTCGGAGCAGTACTTTGATACATGACCAAAGCCTGAACACTTAAAGCAGAGAGCAAGATTTATATGCTCTTGTACATGAACAATGACCAAATCAAAAAATATTTTCCCCTTTTTAAGAAACCACTTAGATATAGCTGGAGATGCCTGCAGTATCCAGTTTTCTTTTGTAGGATTTCGACACTGTTTTTTACCTATAACTTTTATTTTATCATATATAGTGTATCCAAGCTCTTGCACAATTTCACTATTTAGTCTTTCAATTTCCTTAACAAATTCTTCATTTGAAAAACCTTTTTCAATTCCCGTTATCATGAACATAGGATCGTTTTCTTGTGATTCCTTAATTTTTATTTGGTTATTTTCATGAACTGCGGCTTTTAATTTCTGTTGTTGATCTTTGTCAAAACTTTCCACAATAATAGCCCCCCCTTTGGTTTGTCTTACGTTTTTAAAGCCTCTTCCTACATCTTTGTTATTTATTTCTTTTTTAAATTGTTTAAGAGCATCCTTTGGATCACTGATATTCTCTATGCGTATTAATGTTTCATACTTTTTCATTGTTGGCGTTTTCCAGTTTTCATTTTCCTTTGTTTGTATTACATTGTTTTTATCAGACAACTCTCTATTAGTATTTGTACTAGCAATGTTCGCATATGACATTTTGGTTTCTCTTTCATTAGCCTTTTCATCAAAATCACCGTCTAACTTTGAGTTTAAAAATATATCTTTCATGATAACCTGATTTTTTATCATGATGTTTTCTTTTTCCAATTTGCTACAGTTAAAAACAACCAGTGTTAAGAGCTTGTGTAAGTTATTATGCGCTTCTTTAAGATTTTCTTGATCACCACAGCATACATCACTTGGTATTTTCATTGCGATTGCATTAATTGTATCCAAATTACTAAAAATTTGCAAAATTATTTGTTCAGGTATTCCAGCTTGGAGCTCATCTTCTTTAGAATTTTTTTTCATCAAGTCACATTGCCGTTTTTTGTTTATATTTAGTTCGGGACTACTTTCTGATCTTTGCCTCTTATTTGAATTGGTTTCCATGTCATTTTGGTTCATTTTTCCAATATTCGGTGTTTTACTACTGGTTTCAATATTGTTTTTCGCAGGTGGCGTTCGTAGTACATTCTTTTTAGGCTTAAAAACATTATCGCATTCGACGCTATCATTTTTCTGTAATTCCAATTTATCGAATGTCCCTGGTAATTTATCATCACCAACAACACAACTCGACTTTGCCTTCGACGATTCTCCGGTCTTCGATTTTATTATTTTTTGTCGGTCGTTATCGCAAATTCCAATGATTTTGTTAATCTCTGATTTCGATATTCCTGTAGATTCCCCTGAAAAACTTCTTGTTTTCCTTGGAAATGTATTTAACACATTGCTAATTTTTGAATCTTCACTTCTGACTCCATCACTATTTTCACTCATGTTAATTTAAAAATTTAATTCCGCCTTCAAACTGAAATAAACGATAAATATTATGGACAAGATTTTACTACGTGTTGAGAGAAGATGAATGAACTTATAACTGACTGAATGTAAAACTGTTAAATGTAGATAGTACGTGAATAAATAAATAAATAAATAAATAAATAATGGAATCCTGGCGTATCATTGAACTACGACAGGACTATTTGCGCAAAATAGAGAAGTACTATGAATCCGATAAAAGTATAATTTATTTAGACGAAACTTGGTTTGATATTCATGATGTTGGTAAATTGTACTTCAAGTACACCGTGTTCGAGAGGAAAACCCGTTATTATTCTTCATGTCGGAAGTAAAGATGGCTTTGTACCTAATGTGTTGCTCTTTCCAGCAAAGAATATCACCCCATAATAAATCACCAACTTTAAGCGCAGTTGTCCTTGATAATATTCGGCAAGTAATAACGAAATGAGTAGCGATGTATGGAAAAATTGCGTAGCTCATGTTATAAAAACAAAAAATGTATATTCTGTTTTACCACCTATAGCGCCAGTAGTAATTTAACCTGGAAACGATTCTACTTCTGAAAGTTCTGATGATTTCAGTCATTAAATTGTTTATGAGTTTTAAATTAATTATGATCGTTTTTATTATTATGATTCGTGTCTTAAAAACTTGTTTATTACAGAACGTTTACTGTGATTCTGCTGATGCGATCAATTTGTTGTTAAAATATATATAGTGAATTCTATACTAACTGTATATTCTTACTAACATAGTACCTGCCCCCTATCCTTTCTTGGCAAGGCAAACTCATGCCTCCTCGCGGTCCTCCTTGGACAAAGACACTTTTTTTTAAATTGTTTGCGGTCAAATGAGCATTTTTTTACCAAAAGACCATTTTAAAAATATTAAGTGCACGCGTTCTTTGCAGGCGAAGTTACGGGTACAAACCTCTTATCGATATTAACTATATTTTTAAATTGTTTTTGGCAAAATTAGCATTTTTTTACAGAAAGATTATTTTAAAAATATTCTCTGCAGGCGAAGTCACGGGTACTAAACCTTTTATCGATATAAACTATAATGAACAAGCTGTAATATACAGTGTGGTCCACTAAGTGTGCAACAAATGGGAAACTTCTTTATTATTGGTTTCTCAGAAAATTTTATTCTTGATAAAAGTTGGTGCATGTCCGATAACCATTTTAGGTGTACTTAAAATGGCTTCAAGTCAAATAGGATACAGGGTAGGGCAAAAAATATGAAAATCGTTCAAGAGTAAAGTACCCTTATTTTATAAAATAGGGCAAAAGGGCATGAAGAAAAGTTGTTTAAAATAAAAAGTTATACTCAGATTTAAAATCATAGTCTCCTATCTCAAATATAAAATTTTTTAAGATAATTCGATGTAACCCCCGTATTATTGGTATTTCTATTATTCAACTTAGGTCCATATTTAACTTAAGCAAAATAAATCAGATATGCCTAATTTTTTAAATATTTTTCAAATCAGTATTAATTTAATTAAATTTTTTTGTCTTTTAAGCAACCCCAGACTTTACCACTGTTGCAAGGATATTTAATCATACTTTATAATTTAATATATGATATTTACTCGAACATAATTACTTCATTAATAAAACGCCTATATCAAATATTTTTTATCTAACGCCCAAAAAACTATATTTTATTTTTTTATTGAAATATCAAAGAATAAGCCAGGTAATACAATATTGTACTGTGCTAAACACCCTTTGGCGCAGCAGGCCATGAAAATTCTAACTAAAACAAAAAGTTATTTGACAAGCTATTTGTTCTTATGTCAAAGAAATATTGATATTGTAAGTTGAATTAAACTTTTTATTGTATTAAAATGCCCCCAGCGTTTCATCTTACATTAGTTGAGAAGGCAGAGTTAGTTTTAATATGTGGAGAAAATTACAAAGCTATGCGTGAGGCTGCAGATATTTTTAATAAACGCCATCCAGACAAAATAATTCACTACTCAACCGTAAGTAGGATTTTAAGTTTTTTCAAACAGACGGGATCATTGGATTATAATTACAAAAAAGAACGTGTAAAAACCATGTGCACCGAAGATAGGCAGCTTGATGTACTTCAGGCAGTAATCGAAGATCCTACAAGATCCACCCAAGAAGTTTTTGAATACACAGGAGTGAAAAAAACATCTGTAAAGCGCATACCTAAAAAGAACAAGTATCGTGCCTACAGGCCTCAATTTGTATGTACATTTCAAGAAAGAGACTATGATTTGCGTTTTGATTTTTGCATATGGATTCAAGGAGAAATAGAAGAGAGGAGAGATTTTCATCGGCACATACTTTTTTCAGACGAATCCACTTTTACTACAAACGGTGTTGTCTCGTCACAAAATTGTAGGTGGTGGTCAGAAGAAAATCCTAATTTTGTAATTGACAATAGAAATCAGTATTACAAAAAAACAAATGTTTGGTGTGGGATACTAAATGACAAGTTAATTGGTCCATTCTTCTTTAGAGATAATTTGACTGACAATAGATATTTAAATTTTCTTCAGAATGTATTGGGAAACTTTATAGATAACTTACCGTTAGAAGAACGACACAAGCTATGGTTTCAACATGATGGGTGCCCTGCACATTGTGCTAGGGCAGTTACGCATTGGTTAAATGAGGTATTTGGAAACAAATGGCTAGGACGAAATACCGATGCACGGTGGCCGCCTCGTTCGCCTGATCTTACACCACTAGATTTTTTCTTATGGGGACACTTGAAACAAAAAGTGTATAAAGACCGACCTTTCAACAGCGTTGAAGAATTGGAAAATTCTATAAAGCACAATTGCTGTAATATCCCTGCCACGGTATTGCGATCTACTCTTAGGGAATTTTATGAGCGGACGAACAGATGTATTGAGCGAGAAGGCGGACATACAGAGACACTTCGTTAGTTAATTCTTTATATTGTATTTTATCATTGTAACTGTTAGTTACAATAATTATAGTCTCATACATTTCTATGGCTGTATTTTATTTTTTAACTGCCGATATTGATATTAATAAACATAAATTATTATCTTTGATATTTCAATAAAAAAATGATTAAATATCCTTGCAACAGTGGTAAAGTGTGGGGTTGCTTAAACAACAAAGAAATTCAATTAAATTAATACTGATTTGAAAAATATTTAAAAAATTAGGCCTATCTGATTTATTTTGCTTAAGTTAAATATGGACCTAAGTTGAATAATAGAAATACCAATAATACGGGGGTTACATCAAATTATCTTAAAAAATTTTATATTTGAGATAGGAGACTATGATTTTAAATCTGAGCATAACTTTTTATTATAAACAACTTTTCTTCATGCCCTTTTGCCCTATTTTTTAAAATAAGGGTACTTTACTCTTAAACGATTTTCATATTTTTTGCCCTACCCTGTATCCTATTTGACTTGAACCCATTTTAAGTACACCTAAAATGGTTATCGGACATGCACCAACTTTTATCAAGAATAAAATTTTCTGAGGAACCAATAATTAAGAAGTTACCCATTTGTTGCACACTTAGTGGACCACACTGTATACTATTTAATCATATTAAAAATTTATAACAATCCCCATTTTAATGATTTAGTAGAAGCGACGCCAGGAGTTTAATGTTTTTTCAGGTCATCAAATTAGACCTGGAACAACTACTATACTCAAGTTTGCACTGTTTAAATTCTATGGAAATAATATAATCTAATTTTTATCTTCATCTTTATTTTTCGAAAATCTGAAAAAAATTCATATTCTGAGCAGCTTAAATTATAACTTAATTTCGATAAATATCGACCTATGATATGAAATTGTTGCTTCGGCATTTTTATAGGTGCACCGATGAGACAAACACCCCTTTTAACCGGTAATGACATTAATCAATTCATTTTTATTATCTGCCAATATTATTTTCGAGTTTTGATTTATTTCGAGCGGTTTTTTTTTATTAGGCACTGTACGTCAGTTTCAAAAACGCCGTTATGGCAGATGACAGAAAACGGTATTTAACCGAGTGACTTCACTAATTAGTGGAGTTACTCTTTAAATATACGTTCCTGCGCGCCCTATTGGAAAGTGATCAACAGCCGGATCAAAACAATGCAGTGGAATAGGGAACGCTCAGTCCATGTACCAAGTGGTTTAAGCCTGTATTTTAGCTAGGCAGAATGCAAAAAACCTAATATGCGGATGCTCCCGTTAATTTAAAGAAGACTTTCATGGTTTTCGGTTCTAACTGTGACTTGTCTTACCTTGCAAAATGTGCTTTAAGTTTTGTTGCCGCAATATGATAATTACACAACATTTTTATACGCATCTCACTGTCCGATGTAAGGAATTTCTTGCTATTTTGTATGTTTATGAATTTCAATTCATGACTTATTATTTTGAGCATGTTTCTTTCGATATTCTCACTTTTGGGCATATCATTAAAGCCGATGGGTGTTCTTTTTATATCCAAGACAGTTTCGGGTTCATTGCTTTTCCTTGAATTATCATCATCTGAAAAAATATAACTGATAAATTCACTCCTACAATAAAATGTCCATTTAACAAGGTGCATCCTTTTTTATCGCGATAAAACCCTCTCCAGCTAAAAATTAAATGGTAAAAACCTCTCCAGCTCAAAATCGAGTAGCTTTTCTTTTTCATTGCTCGGCAACCTGACATATTGTTACAAATTAATTTGATGCCGTCAAACATTTTTTTAGTGAAGTATTATTTTTTTTTAGTATCTATTCATGCCAAAAGTCGTGAATTTCTCTAGCTAAAAATCACTCGATTTTTTTTTAAGATCGCATAAACTTTTATTTTTTAAACTCAAACTAGTTAAATTTCTAAGCAATCTAGTTTTCGTAAAAAATAAAAGTTTATCCGATAAAAAAAAAGCTCTTGTGGTTTTACGTATCATAAATTATGAATAATAATGCCTGATTTATACTTGTGTATAACTTCCGCGTATTTCTTCATATATTCTATATGTACATTTCTATACGCTATTTTATATTTGTGTATGTACCGGGTGATTCAATAAGAAAGGAGGCCGGCTATATCTCAGAAGCCGTTAGTCGCACAGCCTTCGGATT
Organism: Polydrusus tereticollis; assembly: GCA_963920685.1. Classification (NCBI taxonomy): domain Eukaryota; kingdom Metazoa; phylum Arthropoda; class Insecta; order Coleoptera; family Curculionidae; genus Polydrusus; species Polydrusus tereticollis. Next base: position 167,742,651 of record OY987326.1, on the reverse strand, counting down.
TTTGTTGGTTGCTGGAAATTATTTTTAAGTTCCTACGACCGCCGCGGCGCTAGGGGGCGTAATACCCATGGCCAATTAGAAAAGACTATTTATATCCGGAATTTCCCCAATAAAGATGTAATAAATATATTTGCATCCTAATACTGACGAAATTATTTTTATTTTATTTATTATATTTTTCATCTCCTCAATAAAGAGGTGGGGAAAGACAATTGTCTTGATTTATTTTAATTGATAATTTTAGTTTGACTTAAGCGAATTTAACAAACTTAGTCTCTAATGATAAGCCTAATATGTTTTGGCCTTCCATTGTCACCATTCCTTTTTCTCACAACGTTTCAACTGGTAGACATCTCCAGTCGTCTTCAGGTAACAACTGGAGATGTCTGCCAGTTGAAACGTGAGAAAAATAAATAAAAACAATGAAAGTCTAAAACACGTATATTATTCATGACACATCATTGTCTTTAATCTTCAAAGAAACACCAAACTTAGTTTCGTTGAAAATAGTTTTTGTTTTATCGCTTGCATTGTAAACTATGTCTTAATTATTTTTACAGTGGCCGCTCGAGGGCGCTGTTTGACAACTTAACTAGTAATTACGAATTTCATAAATATGACAACAGCAGTTAGCGCTCAAAAACGGACAAATACACGAAATTGAAACGTGCTCTATTTCGTAAATTTATACATGAATTTCTTCAAATTCAACTTAATGATGAATACTCATGTATTATATTTATGTAGTTGCTATAATATGCCTTTATACATGAAGAAATACACGGAAAAATTCACTAACGTAAGCCTAGCATAAGACTATTTTTTTGCATTATCCATATAGCGAGCGTTAAAAACTCCCGAACCGTCTGACTATTTTAGAAAGTAGAAAAGTTAACGAAAAATGTTTTAGGTTAAAGTTGTTGGTTGTCACAAAAAAATTTGCTTAAAAATTTGCGTACAATCAAATGAAATGTTATTGTTCGCTTAAAATTATTATAGGTTAGGATCATACAGGGTGTTATTGTGATCTATAGTCTATTTCAGAAAGGTGTAGAGTAATAAAAGCTCATTAGGTATGCAAAGGGACTACAGAGTGACCCAACGAATATTTAAGCCACTTTCATAATTTGGCATCGATTTCATTGCAAAATTCTTTCTTTTCATCAAGTGCAGGTTAGTTCAGGTTAGTCCATTATATCCATTCACAAACACTGAAAATGGCGTGACCAAGGCGTGCCGGTAGGATATTCGTAAAAAGGAAATAATTTTATTTTAACAGAATAAAATTTAGGCATTATGTACAGGGTTATCCAACCAAGACTGGACAAGGCGATTTTTTGACTTTTCCTGTACTTTTATAAAAAAACTGAAATAGCCATCTTAAGTCATTTTCTCCCGCGAATTCGAATATCTTCAGCAAAAAACAATTGAACATCAAACAAAAGTACTAGGGGTCACTTTGATATTTTTTTAAATGGGATGCCGTATTTTTAATGAGCTTATCCGATTTCTCATATAAATTTTGATCTAAAATGTTGGATTTTTAATTCAAAAACGCCTTTTTTCTTCAGTTTTAAATTCGGAAAATGTTCGTCTACCGTAAGATTAATACCTGATAGATGGATACCCGTTTCACCTGTTCACCCTTTAACCTGCTTTAAAGCGTCCGTCAGTTAGACAAAATAATCAAGTTTCCAATTTCTATATATTTTTCACGAATTAATTACAAATTTAGTAGTTTTTGCAAATCTATTATTGCTTACGTATAAAAAAGTATGACATATTAGAAAAAACTATAAACTAAAGTGAATAACTTTAATCTCAATAATATAATTGTTCTATGTGTCCTCCATTATTTTCAAAACATGACCGATGCCCCCTTTTCAATCTCTCCAAAGAATCTCTTACAATATTTTGGTCCTGGTTAAGTCTATTAATTTCATTTATAATTTTTTGCTGAATGTCCTCCAGACTTCTGTTGGGTCGTTGATAAACTACATTTTTTAAATGACCCCATAAAAATGTATCCATTGGCGTGATATCGGGGCTATTTGGTGGCCAATGAATTGTTCCGTTACGGCCAATCCACTGATTGTAACGCTCATTTAGGTATGTTACCACTTCTCGAACTGCATGAGGCGGAGCACCATCCTGCTGCCAAATGATATTGTTGTAGGCTTGCAATGGCAACCTTTCCAAGAAATCCTCGATATCGTTATGAAGAAAATGGAGGTATCTTTGGCCTGTTAAAGAGCCACGATAAAATAGTGGTCCAATAATTCGATTTTCTAACATCCCACACCAAACATTAAGTGAGCTCCAACCTTGAAACTTTATCATTTCATATCTATGAGGGTTAACTGCTGCCCAGTATCTTGTATTTTTCAGATTGTATACCCCCGATGTTTTAAATGACGCTTCGTCACTCCATAGAATTTTATTATATAAATTATAATCTTCGTCTTGCTCTCTCATCAGCATTGAAGCAACAAATCGAAATCGCAGTTCTTTTTGAAGCTGTGTTAAGTATTGAACGGGAAGGATGCAATATGGTTTTAGACCACATTTTTTTAAAGTTCTGTGAACTGTTCCATAGCTTACTCTCCGGAGCCCTGGACCATACCTTACTTCTCGTACCGCTTGCGGAATAGAACTCTTCGGATTTATAGTAAAATATTGAACAATAGCTCGATCCCTTATATTCCGTCTTTTCATCTTTCTTGGCTTATCTTTCAATGTCTTACTTTCTTCAAATAGGGTCTTAATTCTGAGAATTGTATCCACTGAAATGTGTCTCTGGAAACTCTCAAAAAATGTTCTTTGTGTTTGTCGAGCATTCTCTCCACTTTTGTAATATAATTTTATTACATTTAGCCGTTCTTCTAAAGAATATTTCATTATTTGTAATTAATTCGTGAAAAATATATAGAAATTTGAACTTGATTATTTTGTCTAACTGACGGACGCTTTAAAGCAGGTTAAAGGGTGAACAGGTGAAACGGGTATCCATCTATCAGGTATTAATCTTACGGTAGACGAACATTTTCCGAATTTAAAACTGAAGAAAAAAGGCGTTTTTGAATTAAAAATCCAACATTTTAGATCAAAATTTATATGAGAAATCGGATAAGCTCATTAAAAATACGGCATCCCATTTAAAAAAATATCAAAGTGACCCCTAGTACTTTTGTTTGATGTTCAATTGTTTTTTGCTGAAGATATTCGAATTCGCGGGAGAAAATGACTTAAGATGGCTATTTCAGTTTTTTTTATAAAAGTACAGGAAAAGTCAAAAAATCGCCTTGTCTAGTCTTGGTTGGATAACCCTGTACAGTAAAATTCGGATAATCGTATTTTATGCAATCATGTACATTTAAAATAATAACTTTTTCACTCACTGACAGTGGAGAATTATTGGAACATCTTTTTGTTGGTGTGAATGTCGCCATATTATTACTAATCTTATAATGCTGTGAACACTATATACGGCTTAACAGCAAATACTGATGCGTTAAACTAAGCAAATATACTTATTAAGATCATACACACACACGACATATGAAGTTTATTCCAAATTACCACTTATTTTTATGATTCAGCCAAAGAGGCCAGGGCCAGAGCCAAACTGGGTACCTGTTAAACGCAAAACGTAACTTTATAATCTACTACCTAACTAATCCCTACACAATATTTCGATTTTGACACTTCAGGCCAGAAAACATACCTTTCCTAATCCTCTTACGCAATTACTTGAAACTTTAATATTACAAACAATACTATTTTATCTTAATACCCGTTAACCTAATTCTCTAAAATTTTTGGTTAGCTATCATAAATAATTGAATGCACAAAGTTGCGGTAGCTCAAGTAGCCTGCGCCTATGGCCGACACCGAAATTGAGCCGAACTGGACAGAATTTCCCGTTTTATTACTCTACACTTTCTGAAATAGACTATAGTTACAAATCTCTAGGGTAGATAGAAAAAAAAAGTTTATATGAACATGTGCCCGGAAACGCTTTCTCAGGGAGCTAGAGCCCTTTGAAGATGGCCTTCATAAACTAGTTTTCCTTTTGTAGCTCCGGAACTACTTGAGCTACCGCAACCAATTTTGGGACATAAATTACTGTTAGTAAGTTCATCCATTTGAGTCTATTGGGCAATGTTAACTTTAACCAGGGGCGTGCGAACCAAGGCGGTATTAGAGTAAATTTGACTCCATTTCTCTAAGGCTTCAATTTCTTGCCGTTTTGACATCAGATTATGCTTATTCTATGCCTTATATATAAACGCTAAATGTCAACGTTTCTTCGGAACAAGTTAAGATACCGATCAATTATTGAAGTCTTAAAGAAATTAGGTCAAAAGAACAATGAGGTTCAGTACAGATATCAAGAGATAAGTAATCAGCGTTGTTATTATGGTAGGTAGTACAAAAAGAAACCTAAAATAGTAGTTTCTGAAAATGCTTGCCACTACGCTCGATACATTTATTGCACCTACCCAGCTTAATAATAAAAATTTACCTTATTTTATTACTAAATTAAACTCACTGTTGTCAAGAATTTGTCATTAAATTAGTGTCACGGTTAAGTCATGGAAGATTACACTTTCGCTGAAGACGCCGACATGCTATTAATTTATGGGTAAGTTCGATGTAATGGCAGAGCCGCTTCTCGAATATATGAAGAGCGGTTTCCTGAAACGCGAATTCCAGCTCACACACTGTTTGAAAGGGTTAATCAACGGCTAAGGGAAACTGGCTCCGTAAAAATAAAAGGGTTGGATAATGGTGCGCAAAGGACCATGCGAACCTCGGATTCTGAGGAAGAAGTGCTTCGAAGATTTAAAAATAATCCTTCAATAAGTACCCGAGCAGTCACAAAATTTTCAAAATTCCTTTATTTGCGTTTAAAATTGGAAATTTTTACATACGTCAACACATAAATTTAAAAATATCAATTAGAAGTAAATAGTTGTCGTTAAAACCATAATATGTTTAAAAGCTAGTATTTCAAATAAGTATTAAACTATAAATATTAAAAATCAGATTACACATTACGATAATGAAACAGATGCCATGCATATAATTCATTCAAATTTGGCATTTTTCCCAACCAACTAAAGGTAACTTTAATAAAACCGATTTATAAGACAGGAGATCCAGAAAAGTTAGAAAACTACCGACCCATAAGTTTGCTAAATAGCTTTTCAAAAATCTTTGAAATGGCAATGTCCATTAGACTATTAATTTTTTTTTATGATTGTAATCTTTTTAGTCCATCGCAACATGCATATTTACGAGGTAAGTCAACTCAAACAGCAATTTTTCAATTTACAAATAACATACTGAAATTTCTTGAAAAAAATAAACTAGCCGCTGGGCTTTTCATCGATTTGTCTAGAGCTTTTGACTGTATTAACAGAAATTACTTGAAAGAAAAGCTAAACAATTACGGTATAATGGGAAGTGCTTTGAAGTGGCTAACCTCGTACCTTCTACAAAATCAGGTTGGGGTGCCCCAGGGAAGTATACTCGGGCCTATATTATTCCTGATCATGATAAACGATCTGTGTTTAGTGGCGAGCGGATTGGAGGATTCTGCAATTACAAACTATGCGGATGACACCAATCTCCTGGTTGCTGATGTAGATCCACACAACTTAGAAGTAAAATGCGATGAGCTGTATTTGCAAGCAAAGGAATGGTTTAACAAGAATGAACTAGTTGTAAACGAGAGCAAAACAAACGTATGATTTTTCGCACCAATAAACTCAAAGAGAAACGTTCAATAATATGTATAGACATTCAAAAAGTGGACACAGCAAATCAGACTAAATTCCTAGGTATTATAATTGATGAATTTCTAAAATGGTCAAATCACATCGAGTATTTGGTGAAAAAATTAAATAAGGTTTGTTATGCACTCAGAGTTCTAAACAAATATGTAGAAGATAAAGTGAAAAAAATTCTGTACTATGCGAACTTTGAATCTCAGATTAGATATGGTATCATCTTCTGGGGAGTCAGTTCCTCAACACAATCAGTATTTGTAGTACAAAAAAGAATGATTAGATTAATACTCGATATGAGATTCATAGATTCGTGCAGAGGTAAATTTAAAGAACTAGGAATAGAATATTAACAGTTTATGGCCTATATTTACATGAATCTCTTTTATATTTACATAAAAATAAAAACGAGTTTCTAACTTTTAATAAATTGCCAAACAACTTAAAAGTTATTGAAAATTACAGGGAATTTAAGAGGAAAACCAAGGAACTGTTGAGTGACCTAGTACCGTATTGCTTAAATGATTATTTTAATACTCGTTTCAATATATAGCTTAATATTGTTCTGTGACGCCATTTCATTTCATGTTTTTATAATATTGTTACTGTATTGTGAAAACTATATCTGAAATAAAGTTACTATTCTATTCTATTCTATAAATCATGTCAATGTATAGGAGGTTGTTCATGAACAGCTTCTTCGCCTCTACCATCTCCAAAAAGTGGAAGCATTGGGACCAAATGATTTCATGCCCCGCGTAGAATATTACCCGTGGTTTTTTGACCCGTGTACAGAAGAACCTCAATTTCCAAAATATATACTTTTTACTGACGAGGTTGTGTTTACAAAAGCACGCAATTTTAATTCGCGAAATAGTCATGTGTGAGCTGAGGAAAACCCTCATGGTGTTCACATAAGGGGGTATCAACATAGGTTCTCGGTCAACATGTGGGCCGGCATTGTTGGAGAACGATTAATTGGACCGATCATGTTGTCTCTTTAGTTAACCGACACTATTAATCTTAATCTTTTAAGAAATGTGTTGCCAGAACTGTTACATGATCTGCCCTAAATATACCACAGAACTTTGGTGGCTAGAATTTCCGCTGCGGCTGAAGTAATCTAAACCATGCCTGAAGTTTTTAACCACGTCAACTTAAATATGCTGCGTAGGTGCAATAAATGTATCGAGCGTGGTGGCAGGCATTTTCAGCAACTACTATTTAATGTTTCTTTATGTACTACCTACCATAATAATAACGTTGATTAATTTATCTCTTGATATCTGTACTGATTCTCATTGTTCTTTTGACGTAATTTCTTTAAGACTTCAATAATTGATTTCTGTATCTTAACTTGTTCCGAAGAAACGGTGACATTTAGCGACTTTTACAGAGAATACCCTTTTAATGTAAAAGGCATAGAAAAATCAGAATCTGATGTCAAAACGGCAAGAAATTGAAGCCTTAAAGGAATGGGGTCAAATTTACCCTAATACCCCTCTGGATCGCGTTAACATTGTCCAATAGGCTCAAACAGATGAACATACTAACAGTTATTTATGTCCCAAAAATCTTGGTTGCGGTAGCGGAAGTAGATCCGGAGCACAAAACGAAAACTAGTTTATGAAGGCCATCTTCAAATGGCTCTAGCTCACGGAGGAAGCGTTTGAACCTATGTTCATATGAACTTTTTTTCTATGTGTTCTATCTACCTAGAAGTTTGTAACATGAGCACATTAACACCCTGTATAACACTCCCCGTGCCTAGACTCTATAAATAAAATAAGAGCGATATTCCAGAATTTAGGGAATTTAAATTTTTCATCCTGAAATCAATTTGATATATACAAGTTATGACTGATCAATGTACTATACGCACGCATGCGCTGCGTCGTTCAACAAACGCATGTTTATTCCAGGGTAGACGTTGCATTCGCGGCGTATGTTTAACTACACGTCAGAGCCGGAGTACCGCTCTTAGAATTTAAGTAATTTAAATTAAATAAATGCAGTTAATTCATTGAAAAGAACCTTAAAAACCAGAAATTATTAAAGAATTGTCATATCCGGCTCGAAGGACCAAAATGTTTTGTGCGGGTCCTAGTAAGCCTTCGATACTCAACTCGGAGAGAGAATGGACAATCCAAATAAATATGAAATATTATATATAAAAAGGTCTCAGCAGGCCTGCTTTGGTGGAGACTTCTGGTTTTCTTGGTCCTGGTCAATTGAACTGTGGGGGTTGCGGGTGATAAAAACGAAACACTACTTTTCGATCGTGAGCGAAACGTGATTCCGGGTTCACAGTTAACACGAATCTCTCGTCCCGGATCCGCCGCAGAGCGGGCGGTACCCAGAACTTTTAAAGGCGACCATACACGCGGAGATATGACAAAATAAAAGTTGAGTATGGACCGCTGTTATATAGAATACTTAGAAAATATGACAAATGAAAGTTAAAAATATTAATAAATGGTAAATTACAAAAAACAAACATTGACTTGGACGAGTGCGGCAGATACGATCAATGTGGCCGTACGACTCGACTGTTCTAGAAGCAGTCAGGTCGTGTTGATCGCAGGTGATTTTATACTATTAACATATGATTGTAAGGCAAGGGCCTAGCGACACTTAAAGCACCGGTTCCCGTTAGATCACCGAAGTTAAGCGGTGTCGAGCGCGGCTAGTACTTGGATGGGTGACCGCTTGGGAAACACCGCGTGCTCTTGTCTTAGGGAAGAGTGTAAAATGAATCGACATCAAAACCATCCTATTCACGCCGGACAGGCCGGATGAGATCGGATATCTCGTAGGATGAAGGTGCCGTTTCACACTCCCCAGTCGGTAGACCGCACGATTAAAAACCGTACGGTCGATGACCGGTTCAAGATGGCCTCTGATACGCCGACGACCGTAAAAAATAGTAAATAAAAAAAAAACATATGATTGTAATTCAAAATGACTCCGTTTGCGAGCGAAGACGAAAACAGATTAATTTTCAATTAGAATGTTATATGAACCTTTACGAGTATGTGGTACAGTTCCTTAATTGCTGTTTTCTTTGTTTCAGTCACCAATGTTAAATTAAATCGTCATCATCTCGTTCCTCCTCCAGTAATAATAGTCGCATATCTCGGAAAGGGGGTACAGATGCGACAGATCGCATGGGTCGCCAGCCGCAGCCGCTTCCATCGAAAGTCTACCTTAATACAGAAAAAGGCAGACACATTCGAATTAATGGATAACAAAACGAATATTTTTTTAATGCTTTGTAGCGGTTATATCAAATCGTCAAAGCACACAGCAAAATCAAAATCATTGATCTGGTTTACAAGCGGATTGGGTTCGGATTGACTTTGACAAACGCTACATAATCGTAATTACAGAAAAAGGAGAAGATGGCAGAAACCTAAAAAATCGCAACGAATCTCTATCTGGTACACTGATGATGGGTCAAAGACAGAGACCAGTACTGGGACGGAAGTGTATGAAGGCAATGATATACAACCGTCTTTCAGGTAGAAGTAACGTGCACGACCTGTGCACAAATTATAATAAAGAATGAGCATATAGAGACAGCCAGGCGGCACTTAAAAACACTCAAACAAACAGTAATAAAACTCCTCGGTCATAGAGTAGTGCCTCTATACATTAAGGAATCTTGCACAACACAATAGCCTGAAGTGCCATATAAGAAAACTACTTAGAAAATACTAACATTACTTTATGGAACTCTTAAGGCTCAGACAACGTTACTATAGTACGGTACCATAGCAGGAAGAGCCTCAGGTTAAAAACAGGACTACTTGCAATGCCAACTGAAGAGACATCGGAACACAACGGCTAGAAGAGGACCCCCCTCTTGCAGAGCATGTGAAATGGAAGAAGATACCTCTCATTATACCTTAGTCACAAAAGACTTGCTTGCGAAGAAGCCCACCCGCAACAAAAAGAGATAGTTAACGTCCTTGCGCCAGTGTTTTAAACTTCATCAGATACACTTGTTTGATCAAGTAGAAAGAAAAGGAATAACCCGAGGCAACAACACAACCTAACCTATTATTTATTTTAAATCTTTTTTTTTAATTAACTTAAAGTGTTGAAATTGAAAATTGAACCTTTTTGGTTGTGTGAATAGATAGATAGGTTGGATAAAGGAGTAAAAAGTCGGGGGGTTGAAATGTTTAGGTCAGGCAACTCACTTGCCCTAATTGGAAAGGAGATTGGCTCACTCATCTCGCCCAAATCTATTTGGAAAACTCATAACCAGGTTAAAGATCTTCTGTTCGGAACACATTAACAAACTTATAGTGGACTACTACAGTAGAGTATGTCACAAAACAATCTCATCACATAAACTCACATTCAGGCACCACCAAACACTACAACCTTCATGAACGGGCAATCCAGTTAATTAAAAACAAACCAATTACAAAGAAATAAGAAACAGAAAGCCAGTAGAAAAATGAATCAATCAAGATAAACATAGAAGCTCTCAAAATCCAAACAAACCTAGCATGTTATGCCGAAGAAGCAAACACTAATATTAATAGAAGTAATAGATCATTGTTCGACTTAAATAAATACATCTAATAAATTTCCAAAAAATGATAATCTAAGATTAATTATTTTCAATATCTGAATCAGGCTAAAGAAGAAAATAACTATAACATCGTTTAGAATTTTATGAGAATGTGAAAAATATGGTTAAATATATTATTATACCCCATATCCCTACCATCTCACCAAAATTTAATGAAAATATTTTTGAGATATTGCCTTCTAACACTTTAGAAAACTCACCCTGTATAATGTATAATAATTATTGTATTGTTCTATAGTGAGTTATGAGGTATGTATTTATTTAATAATGGGATTGGTTTTATAATTTATAACACAGAATTACTACAATTTGTTATAAACAGTATATAGTATAAGGTATATGCCTCCGGCACGAAAGATGATATTTAATTACAATGCAATAGTATGTTTACAAGCAACCAATTCAAAAAGTATTTAGTACAGGAACCTTGCAATTATGTGAAAATCACCCAGACATTGATCAGTGTTATCTTGTTGGGCGTAAGGTCTTTAACCAACAAATTTAAATAGCTCTTGATTTTACCTGCATTAATGTTGTTGTTATTATTGGTTTCTTCCTCCTTAAATCTAGACGTCCCTCGATGTAAAATATCTTGACTAAAAGCATCCAAAGAATCATCCTCATCGCTTTTGGACATGGTAAAAGTATCATTTCCTTTTTTATTTGATGGAGCAACTGACTCAGAGTTATTAATTGCTTCCAAAAGCTCATTGGCACTTTCGTTAAGACTTTTATCAGCATCGTCTAAAGGGTTTGTGCTTTTATCTTTTTCTTTAATTAGGGAGGTTTCTGAATTTTTGAGGGCTTTGTAAAATTCGACCATGACTTCACCGGACATATTCTCCTCATACATGTTGGCATCTAAAAGAAATTTTACGGAATATAATACATTAATTAACTTTTAGATTCTTAGGTAACAAAATAATTGAACTTAATTTGATATTTGAGTGACATACTCCACTTCAGAGCAGGTAGAGGTGATGAACTATGATTTTCACAAAATAATCTGTGAATTGGTGCATCAAAAGTGTCCCAAATGTCACTTCTACTCCAGAAGAATGTATTCAGATGGTCTAAACTTCATCAGAGGAAATTCAGTACGAGAAGTAGTCGATAGTTTTGCCGCTTCTAATCCTGATCGTCAAGTCACGTGAGTTCTCACGAGAAAAGACAAAGAACCGCAACTGCAGTAAATGAATAATTCAAAATGGACATATGCTTGGCTTGAATCAACAACAATTTATAACACAGAGTTACTACCATTTGTCATTAACATTCTATAGAATAAGGCAGGAAATATATTTAGTTACAAATTATTGAAAACAGGCTGTCTTCTCTAATAAAGTGGTAAGTGGTTAAAGAGTTTTAAAATTTGGTTAGACTGACGAATCGGTAAGTTAAGGAAAAATGATTGTAGTGTGTTATAATGAGGAGGTAGATAATAAATTTATTCTTACATTCTTAAAACATTAAACAATCAGTTTCTGTGATAAAGATATAACATAGATATAGGGTCAAAATTGAGTTTTTAAGAAACAAGGGACAAGAATTACCAGCCCTAGCACCACAAACCATCTGACTGCTCTCTACTGCAACACAAGCACCGATTGGAATAAGTACTGTGTACAAGAGTCCTAAAAGTAAATATCATAACGGAGGTTGGGCTCAATTAAGGCCTAATATAAGTTTCGTGCCAAAGGAAGGAAGTCTTTCGACATACATTTATTATGCGATTCTTAAATTTAAGACTGATGTCCATAAATAGTCTCAAAAATTTACTTAGATTGGGCATAGAAACCACCCTATCCGGCAAATAAATATTATCTACGTTACATCTACAATTCAAAATGCTAGTATTTGTAATATTAAATGACAAAAAAATTGCGTCGATCCATTCTTTTATTTTGCACAGATCAGTTTTTATGATTGAAGAAAGCCTATTAGCATCCGTATCATGCCGAAGAATGGTCGTATCATCGGCGAAAACGGTAAAGTGTCCCGCTATATCAAGATAGAACATACTATTAACATAAATTAGAAAAAGGAGCGGGCCCAGAACGGACCCCTGAGGAACACCTATATCCAGTCAATTCTTCAGAACGACTGTTGTTGAATACAACGTCAAATACGAACGAAACCACTTCAAGGCCGTAAATCGAAACCCATACGCCTCCAATTTCTACAGCAGTATTCTGTGATTCACACAGTCTAAGGCTTTTGATATGTCACAGAACACAGCTGCAGCAGACTCACCAGAGCTTAAAGAGACATACAGTTGTTCGAGGAACCCGAAGATGGCACCGTTGAAATCCCAGCTGTTGTGTGCTCATAAGGTCGTGTTTATTCAGAAAGGAAACCATTCTAGCTTTAACAATTTTTTCCACTATCTTGAGCAAGGTGGGGAGCAGTACAACGGGTCGAAAGTTTGAGAGGCCGTTATGGTCGCCTCCCGTAAAAAGTAATTTGTGGACCGGTTATTTTTTTGAATAAATACTATTATCAATAAATTAAGATTAAAAGTAGAGAGCTTTTATTTAAGAATAAAACAAAAAAATTACTTATTTATTGATATAAAAGCTCGTATAAAAGTTACAGTTGTGATAATTAAATGTTTGTGCATTATTTGATTGATTTTGATTTGATGATATTACTTGATCTGGTGCTTTTTTTCTTAAGTTTTCAATTAATTTTAAATGATGTTCAGAGTCTAACTGCAAATAAGGCTTCAAAGAATTGGCATGGGAATGTCCTGTTAATTTGATCATTTCTTGCTCACCAACGCCATTTTTTGCAAGGGCAGCAATAGTGGAAGAGCGATGGGAATGGTTTGTTACTTTAAATTTTTTGGTATTTACGCCGATTTTTTCTGCTGAGCGTTTGGTCCATTTTGACATGCTGTTGATTCCAATAGGCATGTTTTTGTACCAAATTCCTTTTTTCCAATTTGGATGCACCGTCAAAAAAAGCCTGTCACTTGTAATTTCTGGATTGGTATTTCTTTTTTCAAATAATTTTAAAAATAGACGAATAGGACAAAGATCTTTGTTAGTGTTGTTTCTTACCAACCATTTGTTACTGGCCAAGGCTTTTGTACCTCCTTGTGTGGCCTTTGAAAATATGGGATTGTATTCGATACGTCCCGTAAATTCTCCTTTTAGGTCTAATTCTTGTTGGAAATAATGTACTTTGCAGGCAAGTTCAAAAGAGAATAAGTGAAATATTTTTTTCTGTAGGCCGTCTGGGGTGTCTTCGTCGTGAATTTTTATCATTTCCAATAATTCTTGTGTTGTAAGGGCTTTCGAACTTTCTTTTCTTTTTTCTTGGTTACCTTGAAGTTGTTTTCGTTTCAAGCCCTTTGCCAAACGGGCTGATTTAAAAACAATGTCGGTAAATGGGCCTATTTTTATATTAAATTCTTGATTCTTATGCAGAGAGCATCATCATAAATAAGATGCTATTGACTCCCTCTCCCTGAGAGTATGCAAGGTCATTTATATAAATGAGAAATAAGATGGGGCCCAATACCGACCCTTGAGGTACACCATACTTTAGGGATTGTTTTTCTGAGTCATATTGGTTCAGCATCATCCCGAAAATTGTAGGAAGGTAAATATTTTAAGAGAATGCTGTGTGTGACGCAATCGAAAGCCTTAGTGAGGTCCGAAAAGTATGCAAGCATGTCAAGATATTTTTCAAACCCTTCTAAAATGTTACTGGTAAAGTGGCTAAGTTGTAGTTTTGCTTGAATTGGTTTATGGCAAACAGTTTGTCAGACTAAAAGTGCTCATTAATTTCATTGTTTAAAATACGTTCATAAACTTTTGACAAGATTGGCAGCAAAGATATTGGGCAATATTTGTTGCAGTCATTGATGAAACCTTTATTCTTAAAAAGGGGGATCACCTTTGCTTGCAGTTTTAAAAATTGAAGGAAATATATTGCAAGCTATAGATTGGTTTATTAATATTGTTAGGGGCTGAATTAGTATATTTTTTATTCTTTTAATGATTTTTGTGTTAATCCCGTCTGGATCTTTGCTGTTACTATTTTTTATCTCTGATAAAGCCATATCAACATCATCACTGGCTGAAAATTGAAGAGCGGGATGTTCTTCAGTGGTATGGATATTAGGTAGTCTTCAAAAGCCAGTTGAGAACTTTCAAGTTTATTTAACACATTTTCAGCAGTTGAACAAAAGTGGTTATTGAAATCTTTTGCATTTAGTTTTAAATTAGAGTCAGAGGTATTATTTTTACCTTTATTTTTAATGAGACAAAGGTCCAAAAACTATGAATACCATATAGTTTGTGTTTGGAAAATGAGTTAAAAAGTTTGGAATGATGATAACTGTGGGTATAGTAAGTAGGTAATGTATTAAAAAAATGAAAACTTTATATTTTCCGAGGTATAGCCTGTGAAAGTTTAATTTTTTCTCCTTGGTTTTAACATATTGTGAGATCATTTCTTAACTAATCAACTAAATATTGGGCACATGTTGCTCTACTGTGCCATCAGAGGTCACTTTACCTAAAACCCATATTTCATTTTTCACATATTATATCTTTTTTGTTATGAGAGATATTGGAAAACATAATATGTCCTGTTGAAGATATTAAAATACTAACCAGACATCTGCTCTTCAACCCTGTCGATAAACCTCACCCTTTAGTTGCAAATTTGAATTAAAGATTTTATTATAATTATAAATTAGTTTTTCAAAGCAACAATTAAGACAACATGCTTAAAATTTAGCTCAATTGACACATCTGATGATAGAATGTGTAGAATGCTTAAAATTTATTTGTAATATTTATTTCTAATTTAGGTAATTAAAAATAAATAATAAATAAGAAAACAATGTTCAGCACTGGCACCAATGTAAGGCATAGAATCACTACTCCCAAGTTCGTAACACATTTTCTGGACAGCCTGTATAGATGGCCTTTTATTTCTACTGCCAAAAAAGGTAACGGTGTAGGTATACAAACATCCACATGGTTTTGAAATGGTAAAATTAAAGTTTCCTGGTTATCATAATTTTGAGTTCTGACAAAACACTTAATGAATAATTAGGTTAAAGTAAAATTTTTTCCGAGTATGGAGAAAAGTGTTTACAGGTCTCTAAGCTCTAGGCTCAATGAAATTTGTTATTTATAATCATTCTTCAAAAAACTCGTTTAGGATACCCGGCACAATAAAACATTTTTGATTTTAAGCAGCAATAGGTAAAATACAACTTAACTACAATAAATACACAAAACATGTTTATGTTTCCCCATGAGAATCAAACAAACATTTTTGCCGCATGTCGATTATAATATAAAATATAATTTTAAAGCCAATAATTACCTTTAAGACGCTGTTTAATTTCCTTTTTATTTAGTTCTCGGCTCATTTTACACAAGAATTTATTAAAAATTAAAACAAGCGGTTTGATTTGTTTTCTACGACTTTTTTAAGGTTAGTAATGACAGTTCTCTTGGCGGCTTTACTCTTCAAGGACATTACAGAGATTTTATGGATATTGATCAGTGCTAACATTTTGTTGATTTATATTTGTGAAATAATTAGGAAATGATTTAATTTTCCAGGTTTGCATTTTAAAGCAAAAGTAAGTTTTCCTTTAACATAATTATAGTTAATATATTAAATTGATATGTTAAGTATAGTTCATATAGATGCGAAGCACGAATTGCGAATAATGCCCTGATTAGTCAATTTCAAATATTTTCTTAGGGGATATTTGAAATTAACCAATCAAATCATTATTCGCAATTCGTGATTTGTACCTATATGAAATATGAACTATGCTTAACTTATAATATCGTACAGTGCCTTTATAATAGGTGTGTTGCTAGCACCCTATTTCTCAGGACAATCTCTCGGAGAGTGGTCAAACTATGGGTTACAGATTTCTGTAAATAAGGCGTTGTCGTCAGATTAATCATCGCTTGTTAGATGTCGCCATGGGCAGGTGTTGACGGTATCCTGATGTAATTTTTGAGTCGATCATATTTCTCTATGTGTTGTATTAAAAGTTGTAAGTTAACGTACCGTCTACTAAAAGTAAAAATAAAAATACACGAGGAAAAGGGGGTGAGTCATAAAAAGGAGATTTTAATTATAAATTAGCGTTGGCCGAAGCTAAAGCAATAATACTATTACAAAATTGCTAAACTCTGACACGTTGAGTTGAAGCCAAAAATATCAAGAGACAAAAAAGTTGTATTTTAAGCTGCTTAACTTGAAAACAATATAATATTTTTAAACAAGTCAGTGGCGGACATTTTTTTGTTAATATTATTCGTGAGACTGCCCCCCGAGACTCATAATTATCATGTAGTTAGTGTTAGTGCTAACTTAGAGTCTTATCACAACGAACAACATTGCCAAATTTCAACGAAATCGGCAAGAGGATCTTTGAGATATTAGTAAAAAAACGATTTTTTTTAAACTTTGACACCCTGTGTCTTGAAACCCAGACTTTTTTAAGACAAATGTTTATATGAACTTTTCTACTAGAGTTTGCTTCAAGAATGCTCCTTTGGAATTACGGTCACCCGTCAGTAAGACCCAGGGACGCGCCAAGTATTTTCGGCGCCGTCGTGCGAAATAATGATAGGCGCATATTGAGCTAAAATTATCACCCTTCTCTCAAAGTCCATCGTTGAAATTTTTGAAGAAAACTCTATGCTTTTTAGTACTAATGTCTTATTTATTTGTGACAAACAGAAAGTACACAAAAATATTAATATAATACGAAACAACAGTAACAAAACAAAAACAGTATCAAAGTTACAAAACATTAATTTAAAATATTAAAAAAAAATAAAGAAATAAAATAGCGATTGTTTTGAAACAGACAATACATGATTATGATACATGATGGAGAGGTCTTACAAAAATTGGACTTTTCTAGCTTTACTTTTTGCAAATTCATTAACAAGATTTTCCATTTCAAGTTGCTTTAAATAGTCAAACCCTATAGAAATAATAGTAAGATTTTCTAACCGCTCTTGGCCCATTCTAGATCGTAAATAATTTTTAATCAACTTTAATTTAGAGAATGACCTATCGGCTGTAGCTACAGAAACTAGAATGGTTAATTTTATTTATTTATTTATTTATTTATCGTTTATTATCCAACAACTAAACCAAAAGGTATCTACTTAAAACTAAATACTCAACAAACTGAGCATTATTAGTACATGACAATTTCATTCATTATAAATGTGTGTATATATAGACTAGTTTTAAAAAAGAAAAAACAAGAAATTTTTGTAATGGTTTGACAATGTTAACATTTTGTAAATCAGTATAGTCGTAACAATAAGTGGGAATTAAACAACTCCCGCCATAACTATATCCGGTTCTTCAACATTAACTTTTTTAGAAAAAACTGCCGCCTGGGTCTTTTTAGCGTTAAATTCTACTTGGTTACTGTCACCCCAAGACAAAATTTCTTCCAGGTCTTTGTTGAGATGTGAGACCTCTTGCTGCCTATAGAGATGTGCATTAGCAGCCGATGTCCGAGCATCCAAAGTAAAAGTTGAAACAAGTGTGCTGTCATCAGCGAAGCTATATATAGGATTTTTAGTTTTTTCCAAAAGATCGTTAATGTATAGTAAGAAAAGGGTGGGCGACAATATAGCAGCAAGAAGGAAATATTCCTTTTTTGTAGGATAAGTTAAAAAGCCTACAAAATACCGGTGTCAGTTCGTCAGCGCATTTCTTAATTACAATGACTGGAATATCGTCAGGACCAGAAGCCTTTTTAGTGTCGAGACTCCCCAAGATTCGCTTAACATGGCGGTGGCGAAAGACAATCTCGGGCATTCTCGATTCTACAGGGGTAATGTTCGGTGGAGTACTTCCCTGAAAATTTACCGTTGAATGTGAAGAGAATAGTTCCGCCAGTAAGTTTGCTTTTTCCTGTGCTTTGGTCGCAATGGTGCCATCAGAACGTGTTAGAGGTGGAATGGTTGACTTGGTAAAGTTCTGACTGACGGCCTTAGCTACCGACCAAAATGATTTTGAGCCGCTAGGACATTCAAGAAGTTTGTCTCTGATCTGGTTGTGTGCTTCTTTGCTTTGGTTTATCGTTTGCTTGCATTGGTTTCGAGCGTTAACAAAGATGGTACGATTTTCGGCGGCAGGATTTTTACGCCATTGTCGGTAGAAATAATTTTTTGATTTAACAGCTCGTTCGCAATTTTTGGTAAGCCAAGGCTTGCCGTTAGAAGAGCACTTTTTTGAGAAAGGGATGAAGGCTTCCATACCAGTAAGGATAACCTCCGATATTTCTGTTGCACAGATGGATGGATCATCAGAGGTAAAACAAACGTCCCGCCAAGGAAAGGTTCGAAAATGGTCCCTTAGGTCCTCCCACTTAGCTGATGTATAATGCCATATCTTGCGTGGTTTAGGAGGCTCTTCAGCACTAATTGGTAGTTTGTTCAGTGCCGAAATAAGGTTGTGGTCAGACGTTCCTAACGGCGGCTTCACGGTGCCAGTGTTCAAGTCGGGGTTTGAAGTTAAGAAAAGATCCAACAAACTAGCAAAATCACCATCTCGGTTTGGCATCCGAGTTGGTTCACCCACCAGCTGGGTGAGGCCAGAGCTGATCGCAAAGGATTCGGCTTCACGACCTTGTTCGTCAGTCATGTTTGAGTATTTGAGCCAGTTGACATTATGAATGTTGAAGTCGCCAAGGATGTCAACTTCGGAATTGGGATGGTGGGTTTGCAAAAAGTCGATAGTATTAGCAAGAGAAGAGAACAAGTCTCTATAATGGGTATAGCTTGGCGGCCGGTAAAGGCAGCAGATGAATTTAGTAATTCTCTGCGTTGATATTTTAAACCACATTACATCAAAGTCGTTAGGCTCGAGTGTCTCCTCTCGTTGACAAGAAATATCACTCCGGACAAAGAGACAAAGGGTATTGCCAAAGATATCAAGATCTGTACCAGCCCCAATGTTGTTGAAGTTGTTACAAGCCTGATATAATATAATGGTGCTTTTTTTTTCAACATTTGTATATGGTACATGAAGGTAGAACTGATCATGCTGTCTAGAGCGATATGCCGGAATATTAAAATTAATCTGCTGAAGTAATTTAGGGCAGTTTATTAGATTATTAGTTAGCTTAAATAGAAATATCAAAGAGAAATAAAGCAGCGTGTCCCCAACTCCTAAGGATCTATCGAGCTGTGAGAAGGACATGGGCAATTGACCATCAATATTAAGGAATAGCAGAATGGGCTAGGTGCATGTTTGTGGATGAGGCTAGATTTAACCTGTATAATTCTGATGGGCGTATTTTAGTGTGGAGAGAAAGAGGGGAACGATTCAGAGAAGAGCATATGGAAGCGAGGGTGGCATTTGGAGGAGGCGGCATGACTGTTTGGTAAAACTGAATTGAGTGTACTGATTGGGGAAAATATGACTGCCGCGACTTATATAGGGAGATGTTTTAGAGATATTGTTTTAACCTTTGCAGAGAATTTTGGGGGAGAATTTATTTTAGTCGACGACAATACTCGCCCTCATAGAGCTAGAATTGTCAACGACTTCCTTAGGGAAAACAATCACGGGAATGATTTGGCCTGCTAGGTCGCAGGATTTGAATCCTAAAGAGCAGGTGTGGAGTAACCTTAAGTTGCGCTTGAATTGGGAAGGGAATGAATATCAAAATTTGCAAGAATTACGTTATCGATTATCCTCCAAGGAACTCATATCAAAGCGCTCGAGAAGAGTGACGTGGTTAAAACCCCTGACTGGGTAGTAACCATCTATCTTGAGGCACAGAAACTTCAAGAATCTTCTCTTTACATACTCCATTTTGTCTATATGGATTTTGTAATTTGGAGACCATATTAAAAATGCATAATCCAATTTCGATTTTACAAGGGCAGTGTATAAAACTTTTAAACAGGTCACATCGTGAAATGATTTAGCGGAGCGCATTAAAAAACCTAGAGCTCTTAATAGTACGGGAGCCCGTCGACATTTACTTGAGGGGTTAAGCTAGGTTTTGAAACTTGGTGGAGAGGTAGATATTGATGCTGGGATCTCATCCCCACCGTCGGACCGCCGGTCCAGTCCTGTGAAAAGATGCTGGAGGCTGTAACCGTTATCCCCTATACATTCCCTATATTCCCTATAAATTCCCCTATGCTATCGTGTTGAGGGTATCTGGGTTCGATTCCCGGCTAATACTTTGCTTCTTTTTTTTTTTTTTTTTCTTGCGTACTCTCGGTTTTCAAAGTATTTTTTATCAGTACTAATGTGAGGGAGAGGGAAAAAATTAGTACTGATAAAAAATACTTTGAAAACCGAGAGTACGCAAGAAAAAAAAAAAAAAAGAAGCAAAGTATTAGCCGGGAATCGAACCCAGATACCCTCAACACGATAGCATAGGGGAATTTATAGGGAATATAGGGAATGTATAGGGGATAACGGTTACAGCCTCCAGCATCTTTTCACAGGACTGGACCGGCGGTCCAACGGTGGGGATGAGATCCCAGCATCAATATCTACCTCTCCACCAAGTTTCAAAACCTAGCTTAACCCCTCAAGTAAATGTCGACGGGCTCCCGTACTATAAAGCTGATTGGGTTGTGTCTTGAATGTGTTGGGAAAACGACATTTTTTTGTCCATATATACACCCAAATATGCGCAATGCAATCGTAATGTTTGGAAATGAGCGGGTTAGGTTATTTATTGCAATGTAATTAAGTGTTTCTACTACAGACGTCGTTGTTCTTGTCGCTATTTTGCAGAAATTGTAATTCGTGTAAAAGTTACACTATTGGACAAAAGTAGAGCAACAAAGTGCTTCTATTTCTTTGAGTTTAAAAAATTAATTATATGAGTGTGATCCCCAGCTAATTTTAATGAAATATTATCACCACAATATTAGTAATTTTTCACAATATTTTGGTACACTTTAAGCAAAATGAAGGTAGAGAAATATTTATAATTATAAAAATCGACAAAATGAAGTGCGACAAAAGTAAAGCAACAAATTGTGTCAACAGTATTTTATTTTACATATTACGATAAAAAACCATTAAGCACATTTAATAATTACAATAGCTAGAAGTATTATGTTAATAGTTAATAGAATATCCATTATTTTTTATTACTTGCCGACAACGTCGCGGCATTGAGGCAATCAATTTTTAAACAGTATTTTCGGGAAGGGTTGTCCAAACTTCATTGATTTTATTTACCAATGATTGTTTATTTGGAAATAATTGTGTACGAATTCCACGTTCAACTTCTTCCCATAGATTTTCAATGGGGTTAAGGTCTGGGGATTGTGCCGGTCACTGCAAAACCCGAACGTAATTTTCTTGAAACCTCTCTTGAACAATACGTGAAGAGTGTTTTGGATCATTATCCTGTTGGAAAATAAAACGCAACGGCATTTCCCACTCTGCATAATACAACATTACATTTTGCATTATATCTCTATAGACAAATCGATCCAAGGTGTCATTAATGAAGTTTAAAGGACCCACCTCATTCCATGAGAAACAACCCCATAGAAAAATACTGCCTTTGCCATGTTTAATTGTGGGTGTAACGTATTTGGGATTAAACCTTGTGTTGATTGGCCGTCTTACACGCTTCATTCCATCAGAACTGAAATTTTTATAACGCGTTCATCGCTAAACAAAACTTTTTTCCACTTGTCTACTGTCCAATTTAAATGTCGACGTGCAAATTCAAGCCTAGCTACTCCATTTCTTGCCGAAATAAGGAGCTCTTTAGCCGGGCGTCTACTAAATAACTTTGCGTCTATCAACCTTGTTTGAACTGTCCGTGGACTAACCATAATTTCGGGAATTTCAGAAAAAATCTAGGTGCAGACATCCAAGGATCGTTTTGAGAAATCCTTTTAATGCGTCTGTCTGTCCAAATTGTTGTTTTTTTCGGCCTTCCCGATTTCGGTAGATTCTTTAAATGTCCCCTTTGAATGTTACTTGAAATTATTTTGGATACGCTGTATCTTGGTAAAACAAGCCGTCTTGAAATTGTGGCTTGTATTGTACCTTCCAAGTGTGCATTCACTACTCTCTGCTTTAATTTTTTCGAAATTGGAATACCTCTTGGCATGATTAATACAGTACAGAAATATTAATTAAACATAAAATAAACTCTGCAAAAATACTTTAACCTTTACTTTTACTAAAATCTTCCTTTTTTAGGAAAATATTAAAATGTTGCTTTACTTTTGACGCATTACAATACTGTATTTGAAAGTTTACGTCAATATCAGTTCATTTATTTTGATTGTTGGAAAAAGCTGTTGTCGCCGATAACAGAAGCCTACTTTGATATTTAAGGCACGATGTACTTATTTAAATACGATATCATGCATTTAATATTATAAAATCGAGATTTCTTTCATTTTTCGAAAGTGTTGCTCTACTTTTGTCCGATAGTGTATGTTCCGTCTATATCTTTCTCGTTTCGATCTTTGTCAGTTAAGGTTTCTTTTTTCAGTTTTTTACAAAAATTAAGTTGATCTTGGTCAGAATATTTGCCGAAATCCTCAACATTCGACAAGAAATTAAAAACATCAAAATGACACGATAATAGTTTAAATCTTTCATGTAGGTATGGATTAAAGAGTAATGTCTAGCATTCCGAAAAAGCAATTTACTTTAAATTTCATTTCTTGATTTTCAATCGGCTGGTCGTCACCTCTGTAAGAAAGTTGTTTTTTAATCTTTTGTGCCCTTAAAATTTCTGCTGATATTAATTTCGCATCAACTTCGAAGCAAGAAGCTAGTTCTTTGGCATCTACTAATAAGTCACTGAAGCCTTTGTCAGATCGATTAAATGTTTTTGATTGCAGAATCTTAGTAACAACATCCACTTTACTTATAATTTTTAATTTCTTACCTAGGGAGGTAACTAGATGTTTTGTAGTATTGTCAAAATTATTTCCGGATAAAATTTCATAAAGAGTAAGTAAATTTCGCCCAACTGAAATTTTAGAGGGGTTATTGCATCAATTCTGAGAGAACAATCTAGTATCTGATAAAGGCTTTAATGTCAGATTAAAAATGTTACTTTTCAAAACAGACCACCGATTGGTTGAGGCAGAAAAAAAATTATATAATTCTTGAACAGTTGAAAAAAAATGTATACTAGAAATATTGGATTTCACAGCATCGTTTTTGACAAGGTTCAAACTGTGGTTACAACAAGGTACAAACATTGCTCGTGGATTAATGTCTAAAATTCTTTTTTGTACACCTTGATGTTTACCCTTCATATTTGAACCATTATCATAACCTTGCCGCGCATATTATAAATGTCTAAACCATAATTCTCCAAAGTTTTTAGTAAAAGGTTGGTTAAACCTTCACCTGTTTGTATCACTTATAGGACAAAATGTTTAAAAACGTTCTTCGA
Source organism: Polydrusus tereticollis (assembly GCA_963920685.1). Classification (NCBI taxonomy): domain Eukaryota; kingdom Metazoa; phylum Arthropoda; class Insecta; order Coleoptera; family Curculionidae; genus Polydrusus; species Polydrusus tereticollis. The sequence continues at coordinate 167,718,821 of OY987326.1, read as the reverse complement.
CACTTAATTTATTGTTTTCTAAAATAACGTATCTTAAGCAAATAGAAATCTGCTCCTGGCGGCTCACATCAGGAGTACAATCAAGTAATATAGAAAAATACTTTGCTTCTTTAACTTCGTTTAAAATAATATTTCTTATATTGTCACCTATTAAGTTAATGATTTCGTTTTGAATTTTATCTCCAAGATAAAGTGGAATATTTTTTTGAGATCTATTAGACATGAATGGATCAAATGTTGCTATCATTTCTATACTATTTAAAAAATTTCCATTATTTCTTTAAAATAATTTGTTACTAGGACCACAAAAAGCCAAGTTTTGTTCAGCCAAAAATTGAATAGTATAAATTATTCTTTCAATGACACTGCGCCAATGTTTAGTTTCATTTTTTAATAAATTTTGCATTTTCGAATAAACGGTTCGATTAGTTTTTAATCTTTCTAGTAAATCTGACCAGACGCGTAAATTTTGAAAATGAGATTTACTTTTTTCTTGGATTTTCAAATGTTCGCTTAAATGATGCTAATTACTTAATTCAGTGTTTTTAAAAGTCAGAATGAGTTTTTGTGCGATTTGGCGAACCAAGATTGGGAAGAAGTGTATGTAAAAAAAAAAGATGATGTAAATGAGCAGTGGTTTGAATTTATGGGAACGTTTAAAAGTATTTTTGAGCAACATTTTCCACTTAAATTAATCAATAAAAACCATGATAAACATAAACATCAAATGTATAATGACCCTCTTGTAACAGAATGTAAGAACAGATTAGACATTTTGTTGAATATGTCAAGGTTTAGCCAGGACTTTCAAAATCAGTTTGTTGGTACTGAAAAAGAATACGATGATTTATTAGTTCAGTCTCGCAAAAGATTTTACGAAAACAAAGTTCATAACTCGGATAACAAAATTAAATCTATGTGGTCGGTTTGTACTGAAATCACTGGCAAAAATGGGAGACTATCAAGTTGTGATATAGGTATTGAGGGAACCTCGGAACAGATAGCAAATGGTTATAATGATCATCTAATTTCAGCGGTACCAAAACTACTTAAACACCTACAACATGTTAACTTTGATACTGAAATTGCATATAATAATATCTCCATGTACTTAAGACCAACAACCCCAAGGGAAATAAGTGAAATAGCCAAAAAAATTAAAAACAAGAACAGTTTTGGGATTGATGAAATTCCCACAAGTATGGTTAAAATTTCTATAAGCGAATGCAAATACATTTTGTCATATGTAATAAATAATTCATTAAAGTATGGAATTTTTCCGGACCAACTTAAAATAGCCGCAATAAAGCCACTATTTAAAAAAGGAAACCCTAAATTGTTTGAAAATTATAGACCAATTAGTTTGCTACCGGGGTTTTCAAAGCTTTTTGAATTGGTAATGCGTGAGAGAATTTTGTGTTTTATGGAAAAATCGAGTTTACTGTCTGAAAACCAGCATGGGTATTTGAAGGGAAAGTCTACTCAAACGGCTATTTTCGAACTAATTAAAACCGTGTTGCAATATTTAGAGGATGGATGCTTAGCTGTTGGTATGTTCCTAGACCTTTCAAAGGCCTATGACTGTTTAGATAGGGATATATTGAAAAGAAAGTTAGACTTGTATGGTATCAGGGGTAATGCTCTTAAGTGGTTACAATCTTATTTAAATGATAGAGTCCAGTATGTAAATGTCGTAAAGGATGGGGTTATAGGTAGGTCACAGCCCTTAAGATCCGAGCACGGAATTGCACAAGGGGGTATACTGGGGCCTCTTATTTTTGTTATCTTTGTTAACGATTTGATTAATTTGGCAGATCCTTCTAAAAGTATTTTAAAATATGCCGATGATACATCTTTATTAACAGGAAAAAATAATCTTCCTGATTTATTGGAAAATGGTAAAATATTCTTTAATGAAGTGAAGCTATGGTTTAGACAGAATGGCTTGGCGCTGAATGAGAAAAAAACTAATAGTATTTTATTTAGAACCAAGCTATCAAGAACTGAAAAACCGGAAAATTTTGAAAGTGGTGAAGTGACACTGCCCTTTTCAGAACAGACAAGATTTTCGGGGGTTTACATTAATGAATATCTGGACTGGTCATACCATATTAACACTGTTTCTGCAAAACTAAATTCCATCTGTTATGCTATAAGACTAACCAGTAAATACAGGAATGAGAAGACACTCAAAGTATTGTATTTCGCCAATTTTCAGTCTGTTCTTAGTTACGGAATTATTTTTTGGGGTGCGCAAAGTCAAATTCAGAACTTATTTGTGATACAAAAAAGAGTGATCAGGATTATCAAAAAAATGAAATACCTGAAAACTTGTAGAACGTCGTTTAAAAATAACGGGATCTTAACGGTATATGGCCTATACATTTACGAATGCTTTTTATTTTTCTTTAAGAACAGGCAACTGTTTGGTACCTCATTTGAACATCAGTACAATACAAGAACCCAAAATGTAAATTACCCTAGGCATCGTTTAGCCTTTAGTGAGAGAAGTCCGCACTATATGTGTTTAAATTTATTTAATAAACTTCCTAATACCTTGAAAACAATAGAGACTGAAAAGAAGTTCAAGAAAAAAATTAAAAATTTGTTGATCGACTGGGAACCATATAGTGTGGATGAGTTTTTAAATAAGTAAGGTTAAGTGTTGAGTAGTTTTTAAAATTTAATTTTATGTTTTTAGAATAGTACCTTTGTAATTGACGCAATTTCAGTGGCTTGTATACACATGTCATGTGAGATTTAAATAAATAAATAAATAAATAAAAATAAATATATGGCCAGAAAAGAAAAAAAGAAATTGTCTGGATACCAAAACTTGCTTAACAAGCGAATACGGGAGAAAGACTTGGAGAAAACCAATTTCAAAATTAGTAACTTTTTTCGATAGACCACACAAGACACTACTTCTGATAACAGTGATTTTCTGCATTCGACAAAATCAAAATTGCCATCAAAATTAGAAAAGCAAGCTAATGAGGATGAAGATCCAAAAGAATTAGATCCTGATACGTTTCAGTCAGGTCGGTAACATCATGTAAGCAAGACGAATTATCCGAAGAAGCGCCCCTTTCTAACGATCCAGGTCTGTGGCCGAGTGTATTGTCTCCAATCCAGGTGCAACAATTTGTCAAAAAAGGTCAAATGCAGTATCAAAATAGAACTATGTATCCTAAAGACAAAAGTGGACGTAAGTTTTCCGATATATGTATTACTCGAATTCTATTGAAAAAAATTCAGTTTTCTGCTTCTGCTGTAAAATATTCAATGACCCCAACCCCAACAATTAATTTACTTAAACCGTTACCTAAATTCTCCAACGATGTTGATAAAAATTTAAAACTATCAATAAATCGAAGCTTTAAATTTTTTTTCATTTTTATACCAGTCCTTCTATCAACATAATCATGCATATAAATGCTCTTTGTAAATGAAATATACTTCTCTTTACTTTGAGCGATAACATCAATTTTATCCCCATATCTACATAGTTCCTTAATAAACATATGGCTATCATAACCGCTTAGATTATGAAATATTATGGGGACAAAATTAGGTATTTTATAATTTAAATTGCATATCGAATGTGCAGCACCAAATCTTTTTTTGCCGGTTATGTGGCAATGATCTTTTACTTTGCCCTTGATATGATCAAAAGGACGCTCACAAATATTGCAACTATCGGCATTTTCAAAATTTGTTTTATCATCGCATGTCAATTTAGCCATTGGTACAATATCTCTCAAATATGTATTATACAAATGTCTTAAATCAGTCTCAATACGATCAACGAAAACTTTTGCTGCATCTTCACCTCGGTATAGCTCAAATTTAGAAATAGAATCATCAAAAGAACATTTTATGAGATAGGCGAAAGAATATGGTTCATGTTTTAAACTTTTAGTTGTGTAAGAATTTTGGGGGTTTGGTTCTATTGCTGCAACTGGTTTTAAAACTGATTCAAAGTCTGCATAAACCACGAAAGGAACTCTCATTTGTTTTTCCAAACTTTCGAATTTCAAGATATTTTCTGGGACACTCTTACCAAATTTATCTACTTTTAACTTGGTTGTTGGTGTACTAGCTGAAATATGCTTACAATCGTTTTTTTGATGTGACAATAGAGATAATGGTGTGCCAAAGTGGAGTAGACAACCATCACAAAAGTATAATTTACCATGATGTTTTGAAATTTGGGCCGAAACTAAACGTGATAAGTTACTAATCCAACAATAATGACTCTTTAAACAGCTATCATTACAAACATGGTCGCTGTCACCATCATCTTTTATATTACAATATTTCGTTACAAGCAACAAATTTACATGTCTAAGTAGTTTTTTGGAAGCATATCTCAAAGGACCAACAACCTCATATTTGATTTCATTGTTTTTATATACGGATTCTAAACCATAAACATTAATCGAAATGTTATTTAGCTCCTCGAATTTTGAAATGTCACGCAATTTAACTGGAAAACTCATACCTGTTAGATTTAATACTGTCGAGTAATGTGGATAGGATGATATTTGACTTGACATTCTGGTTATTGGGAACAATGCGGAAGTTACAGCCCAAGCAAAGCAGCACTCATCTTGGTTTAAAACATTGATTACTGCCCCTCTAGATTCGATCATCCTAGGCAACTTTATGTATGATGAGCCGCCCAGAGGTGAGAACTTATTCATATTCACTTCCAGATATAAAATTTTTTCCAACGCCCAGCCTAAAACATAAAGAACAAAATTAATATCCATTTAAAAAAGTTTTACACTATAATAAGTTGTTAAATTGTTTCATACTATTTGATTTTTTTTTGTTTTTAACATACCTGAATCCTTCTCCTGAAACTCAGTTGATTGAGCTTTCATTGCCTCTACAAATGAGTTGTAAACATCATCCAGATTACTTCCAATAGTGACTATTTGGTTTATTGTATTAAAAGACTTATCACTAAATATCTCCTGCGCCGGTAAAAAATATCGTCCCACAACTACCATGTTTATTTTCAGTGATTTTTGCACCTGCACGATTTCATTCATTAAACCCAACACCTTAGCTTTAATGTCTTCAAAAAATATTGAATAATCCACATGTTCCACTTCACTGCTTATTTGATATGTCGCGAGTCTATTTTTAAATGCGCTTTGTACAAATTGAACTCCATGAGACAAAGGAACACGAGCATTGTTTTTATGCGCTAGTGTTCTTTGATGTATCAACATCTCATTACGGGCACAGTTACATCACATACAACACATGTATCTGCTGTAGCAGCAGCCGTTGATGCAGATCTATCGTCAACCCTACGTCGCTTCCCTCCATAAACACTTTCGAATCTACTCACACAAGATTCCCTTATATGACGCATTAAGGAATAAATGCGAGTAAAAGACACACCACACTTTTCACACACATAAGATGATTCCATTTCGATATTAGGTTACTATACTTAAAACGTTTTCTGAGGATGATTTCAGAACTGAATGCTCAAACACCACCCCAGCACGCAAATTTATACCCATTGTCAAGGTGATTCAAGGGTATAGCCCAATAGAAATTGTCAAGGTCGTTCAAGGTTATAAGGACATGTGTTCCAAGTGTTATGGTTCAAGGTCAAATTAACACCTGCATACGTTCGCACCCAAAGTCATTTCAAGGTCAAATTAACACCTGCATACGTTCGCAACCAAAGTCATTTCAAGGTCAAATTAACACCTGCATACGTTCGCAACCAAGGTCATTTCAAGGTCAAATTAACACCTGCATACCTTTGCGGCCAAGGTCATTCAAGGTCAAAGTAACACCTGCACACGTTTGCGGCCAAGGTCATTTCAAGGTCAAATTAACACCTGCATACCTTTGCGGCCAAGGTCATTCAAGGTCAAATTAACACCTGCATACGTATACGTTCAAGGTCATCCAAGGTCAAGGAGTGGGGGGTGAAAATCCGCTCCCTAACTTTCCCTACTTACTGAATTTCATTTTATTACAATTTGGACAATTTAACTGAAGGCTAAGACAATCTTTTGATTCATGTTCTTCTCCACATCTCACACAACATACTTTTTGTTTACAATACTTGGCGACATGTCCAAAACCGCAACAGTGGAAACACATTGCCAAGTTAATATGCTCCTCTACATATACTTGTAAAAAATCAAAATTTATCATTTTCTTCTTTAAAAACCATTTTGTAATATCAGGGGGTGCCTGTAGTATCCAATTCTCTTTACGTATATTTCTACATTGCCTTTTAGTTATTATTTTAATTTTTTCCTTAACACTATACCCAAGTTGTGCTTCAATTTCGCTGTTAAGTCGAATTAGCTCTTCCAAGAATTCCTCGTCCGAATATCCTTTTTCAATGCCCGTCACCATGAACATGGGATCATTTGACACGATTGTTTTAGTTTCAATGTGTTTTTTATTTTTTAATGCCGTTTCCAGTTTTACTTGCTGATTTTGATCACTACTTTCTACAATAATACCCCCACTTTTTAAATGCCTTATATTTTTAAAAGAGCCATTTGTCTGGTTAATGTCAATATCTTTTTTTAATTGTTTTAACACCTCTCTTGAGTCGGAGACATTTTCCATCCTAATCAAGGTCTCATGTTTTCTTATTCTAATCTAAATAAAATAAATAAAAAATATTACAAACTAAGCTTTATTTATTTCATAAACAAAAGTTATTAAAAAGAAAAACAATTATTTGCATCCCTGTTAATTAATTTACTTAATCACTTACTTACCTTATTTGTAATATTTTTTACAATTGCGGTAGGTACGTAATAGCAAATAAGGCACGTAGTAAACTTTCACCACTGGTACTGGTCGCCGTCCGGCGGTCGGTGTTGGTGGATAATGCATTTTCATCACCGGTATTCACAGATAATTTTTTTAGTTTTATGTTAATTTGTGTTGAAGGTCTGGCGCCTTTAAGGCCTTGTCGCCGTCGTGCGCCGCACGACCTTGCCCATATGGTCGGAGTGTCCCTGGTAACACCCTGTATAGGTTATACTTATACTTATACTTATACTAAAATAAAATAATACATTTTTCCCAATTTACAGAAATTAGCGGATCAGCCTTGCTTTTCTAACTTGTTCTCTATGTTAAAAAAAAAATGTATGATATCATTGACAACAGATTTCCCAACAAATACCTACATATCATATAAAAATATTTTTTGTTTACCAAATAAATCAAGTTCTTTAAATTGTCGTACAGCCGCACGACGTATTTTAATTTCTTCTTTTATGATTTGAAAATAAAATGCATGTTATAACCAATTAACAAAATAATGCTAATGTGTCGCCGGACACAACCATTACGTTTTACTAGAGTTATAATAAATAGTAAAATAAATAATCTCCTTTATTTAAAATCTTCCTTAACAAAGAACAAGTGAAATGACGTCAATGTATTAGTTATTTACGATATAAGTGTTGTAAAGATTCATATTACAACACGAGATGTTAAAGTTGTTAAACGAGGCGTCAGCCGAGTTTAATAAAACATCGAGTGTAGTAATATGAATTTACAACAAGAATATTGTACAAAATTTTATCTACTTTCATCTATGAATAAAAATATTTGGCAAAAGGCGTTTTTAAAAATAAAAATGCACCTGCTATTAAAAATCGTTTTGTAAGGGCATCTATTACAGCACTAGTGCTGTAATGGCATCTATTACAGCACTAGTGCTGTAATAGATGCCATTACAAAACGATTTACAGAACTGTAAAATTCATATTACTAAATGAAAGTAGATAAAAGATTTTACAACATTTCCTGCAATCTATCATAGTTAACCCGTAACTGCTACTACCCAATTTTTGTAACTTAATTAATATTAATGGGTCTCAGGGATCCAATTTCTTTTTGCAATATTGAAATCAAACTCAAAAAAAATTTCTTTATTTTTACAATTTTTGGTCAAATTTACATTAGAAAACTCGAAATAAAAATTAGAATAGATTATTTACAATTCGAACAGACAGTAGCGGCACATGGCAGGCAAGTAGGTATATTGCACTTAAAACAGTATACTAGTTTGTTTTTTTAGCTCTTTTTCAACGGACAAGTACTACATCTGCGTCTTCTTGATTTTGGAAAACTAGTTCTTTTTATGTTTCCCAATCTAAGAATTCATCTATGTGTATTCTCAAAAACTTAGTATTCCTTACTGGTGTAATAACCTTATCTTCAATGGTGACCTTATCTATTGGATTAATTTGGGATTGCTTTGTTCGGAATAAAATTAAATTAGTTTTTGAATTATTTATAATTAATTTGTTCATAGTGAACCAATGATCCGTTTTAGACTAAAGAAGGGACGCAGATTGCGGAGCTTAACTGCCGCAGGCAAAAATTTTTTGGGACCACGCCCAAATTTCGTAGGAATTTACCTTCCCTATGCTCCCTAAGGAACCACTATATTTAATATAATGTGGAGAGACGCTTTCGAAACCGGTTTTATTAAGTTTATTGTCCTCGCTCTTCTTTACTAAAAATAAAATAAGACCGATCTTGTTTTTTAATAATTATTATTTAAGTAGTAAAGGGGCGCCAGACCAGGGGGCGGAGGGGGGGGGGGCGATCGCCTCCCTTCGCCCCCTTGTGGCTATGCCACTGACTGGGAAGTTGATAACAGTTGACACCTATTCATAAAATTTAACAGCCTTGAACACATTACCAATTCAAAATTTTTTGAGAAAGCCGGTAGTAGACTTACAGGCCTGTAGTTATTAAGATCTTGTCGGTTTTCCTTTTTTATACAAGGCTGCCCAGAAGTCCGGAATAAAATTTATATAGCCTTAACCTGTAACTTTTGGGGAAAATGCTCGGACACGTCAATTTAGTTTTATATATGCTCACATTTTGACGTTATTCGTTTGTTTTTTTATAGACATTTGTCAAAGATATGACGACATCGATCTTTTTTTTAAATGGAAACATACAGCTTGTGATACATCATTTGAAAGCTAATATCTCGTACAGTATGCTCATAAATTTTGGCGCGATTCTGTCAAGCTATTTCAAAATGGCGCTGTTGAAAGTTTAAAAAAATCCCTATTTAAATAAGCGGAAATGATAGATCATTGATGTTTTTTTTACCTTTCAAGGTAAGAAATCTTCATTGTTTCATTGGTTAAGGAGTCTGCTGTTGTTCTGTGTCCCATTACTTTTGGGACACCCTGTATATGAAAACTTCACACATCGTCAGAAACAACAAAAATAGATTTGCCGGTAAATTTAAGGTTTGTTCCAACCCGACCAAAAACCGTATCAGTACAGTCCCAAGAACGGTCGCATTATATGTTTGGTTGCCTATCCCAAAGCGTTTGTTGTAATGGGCCGGGGTAGGCTTGCCGAGCTCAGCCTGGGTTACTTGAAAAGTAAAACAATTTATTTTAAGGCTGGTCGGCGTAGTATAGGAGCATGAGGTTCGGGCTTTCAAGGGCAATTTAACAAGTGGAACGGTTATTCACTGGCAGCTTGCGAGTCATTAACCCTTCAACGGCGGAATTATTTTTTTCTGAAAAAAATAAGAAAAATGTAGAGAGGTACGGTTCAAATTTTCTATTAACCAAATTTTAATTACAATTTTTTTCAAAAAAATCACTAGTTTTTGAGAAAAATAGTGTTACCGTATGGTAACACTAGCTGCTTATAGGAGCAAACATTTAACTAAACGTTTTGGTGTGAAATATTACGTTACAATTAACACACAACCCTACATCACATTTTTGGCACATGGTGCGCATGGTTGATGTACATCCTTCACCAGCACATCTGCGTCTCTTGTTATTAGGGATGTTAGTCAACAAATGATCAAGTCTATCGTATCTCAAATGATCAGACACCCTGTTCAATGATAAACTTGATTTGGAAATGGAAGGTCTTCCTGCACCTTTAGAAGCCGTGCCGTATCTGGTAAGATAAGCCTGTGCAATTTCTCTCCTAAACTCTAATTGACTTAGAGGAGTTTGGTACTTGCACTGTTTACTAATGCACCAAGCATTGACTATGGTAGCATCCAATAGCCAGGTTAAAATGGACCACCACCACTTCTTTCTACGCATTGAAATTCTGTATCTAGAGATATGTTGATCCATTAGATCTGTACCCCCCATACAATGATTGTACTCTGAAATAACTCGCGGCTGTGGTACTTGTATGATTTTTTTTTCTGCTCGGGAGTATCGCTTCACTTGTGTGACTGGAATTATACCATGGCATGTAGAAGCTGCTGTAACTATATTATTGTCCACCCATTTAACAACTATAATCCCATCTTCTTTATCGATGACAGCCATAATGTCTCCTCTTTTTTTTGTTTTGGAGACAATAGTTTTTGGAGGCAAAATGCAGGATTTAGGAATTCTATTTTCCCGCATTGTTCCTGTTCCTTCATATCCCATTTGTTTTAAACGAAACAGCAAATTGAAATTTGTAAATAGATTATCGAAATAAAATTTAAAAGAAAGTTTCTTTATTTTTTCAGGGAATTCATCTACCATGCACATCAAAGGAGCAGCACATTTACCAAAATCATTTTCATAAACAGTATTGGCTTTTGGGTTTTTCCCTTGATATAAGTCAAAGTTAACCAAATATCCTGAAACAGAGTTCAGACACCACATTTTGTAGCCAAATCTAATGGGCTTTCCGCGGATAAACTGTTTGCAAGAATGCTTGCCATAATATTTGATCATAGACTCGTCATAGTCTAATTGCTCTTCGGGAACCCAGTTATTCATAAACTTAGATTTAAAAATATCCATGATCGGGCGTAGCTTCCACATTTTATCACTCAGTATTTAGAAGAAGTTGATTTGGAAATCAGAAACAGGATGCGGTTGATGCACGATGGAGCACCGCCACATTTTAGTTTGATTGCGCATCAATTTATGGACGACAATTACCCTAACCGTTGGATAGGAAGAGCGGAACCGCAAGCCTGACCCCTCCCATGCAGTTTACCAGATTTGAATCCTTTGGATTATTTTCTAGGGGGTCATTTGAAGTTACTAATTTACAAAACCCCAGTCCAAAATGAACAGGATCTAAGGAACAGGATATTGGAATGGCCATTTGAAAGTGTTCGTCAATCAATGTCAAGGCGGGTTGATGCATGCGTTGCAGTAGGCGACGTACATTTTTAGCAATTATTGCAAATGTAAATGTATGTAATTAACTTATTTGTAGAAGTAGTTTAGACATAGTCTTGTAAATGATCTAAGTTTCTTACATCACAACACAATCAATAAAAGACACATTTTTTCGCTTATTTTTCGGAAACTCCTAATGATTCAACTTACGAAATTTCAACGCAGTTTAACTTTAAACCCGTTTTTTTCCAAAACGGCTACTTTCAGCGACAAATAGTAACAGTATCTTTTGTATGAAAAATGGAATGGAGAATAGGCCTGTCTAGTTAACAATGACATAGTGTGCTATAAAAAAGTTTGGTTATTTAAATCCCGGTACAACACTGTATGTGGCGCCATCTAACATTAAACAAAAAACTAAGTAAATCGTTGAGTTTCTCATCATCAATTTTCATTTTCATATGACGTCAGAGGGTCGGCGGCCATTTTGCTTGGAGGACAGTGAAGTATGCAAGAATTTGCTTCAGACATTTTATAAGTGGTTATATTTGATTTTTGGTATAATGACCTAATAAAATGATCTAATGTAAACATTTTTAGGACTCCTGAAAAATTAGCAAACAAATACAACCTTGACTGGATTCCTAATTAAGATATGGGATACTTTAATCCAAAGGAAGCAATTCAGATTCAGACCCAAGTTAACAGACATGAGAGAGCTCAGAAACGCAAACGAGCAAATAATCAAGTAGGCGTATTATTATAAATAGTTGGTAGTAGTAGGATTTTATTATGACGTAGTGTCGATTTAGATTAAAGTTTTTTTATTAAGTAATGTATTCTTGTAGATAGAACAACAGATTGAAGCACCTGACAAAGATACTCTGGGAAGGAGTAGAGAGGGAGAAAATGTTAAAATTAATGAAAACTGTTCACATGTTGCCACACAGACTGAATTAAGTACCTATGACTAATTTATGCAAACTTTTCAAAGACTGTACTAATAGTAATGTTAAGGTATAGGATATACAGTTTGGAGAAGCGGTTAAAAGAATGTGAAATAAATGAAAACTCTGTCTACTTATTGTGATTTTTTATTTATTCATGAATGTTTCTCTCTCTAAAAGACAGTACAGGATCTACGAATGAGGCAGTATAAGTAAAGAGTGAAACATTCTCTGGCATCAAAAGCTACCTACTCGTCTGACAAATTTTTGACAAATGATGAACTTGATTTTATATAGGTACCATTTTAATGTGCTGAATTGTTAATTCTGTATTGTATGTACTGTGTACTATTTAAAATCTGCGGGTTTAGACCACAATGAAATGGTAACAGAGTTATCCAAAACCCAAACCTTACTATAAACTTAATCTTACTTTGCCGACAACAACATATAACATAAGCATTGGGATTTACTTCTTTTGCATTAACATTTTGCACTAACCAGATTCATAAAACTTTAAAGCTTCCAAGCCTTTGTATGCCTTCAGTTGCTGGCCAGTGTAGAAACTATGTGTTAATATAAGGTAGTTTACCAGGTCCATCGTTGCCACTTCTGGCAAAGACATTAAATTTCCAAAAGCAGTCTCTCCAAGCAGATCAATATCATCAATAATTTTAAGTTTCGCATCGTATCTACATTTAACATCGACACTAAGTCTTAAATATTCACTTTTTCCAATGTTTTTCAATTCTACACTACATATAAACAAAAGATCGAAGCACGTACCAGGAAGTTCAAATAAGTATTACGATAGGAATACAGTTGGAACACGAAAAAGTATTTAAGTCCAGGTAGCACAGGTATAGATACTTTTTAGAAATGGTCAAAATGAGTCCTAAAATTACTTAGGAACTTATTAAATTACACCAAAAGAGTCTAATAAGTCATTAGCGTAAACGGTCATGAACCTTTGTTTATCCTCCAGGCAAAATGGCCGATCTGTCAAAGCCACGTGTTTAAAAATGGTCAATACTCCCAGTATCCCGAATTTCATCAAATTGCCATGTTACTGAACAAGAATATAATCAAAAAAAATTAGTTAAAATATAAGATATTTCAATGAAATGAAGAATTAAAGTAAGTATTTTAACTTTTACGCTCTTGCAGGTAGGTAGGTATGCTGCATAGAACTAGCTGCTCTCTAGGTATGGTTAATGCAGATTTAAAACCGTTGTACGTCATCAATCAGCTGATAATTCTCAGTCCGTAAGAAAACACGAGGAAATTAAATCTGGGCAAAAAGTATTAAAACTTTATGCCATAATAAATTTACTACAAACTTAAAGTATTCTTTATTGATACGAACTCACTTATAGCAAATATTTTGTTTACTAAAGCGTGTAAAAATTGATATAATTCGAATTTTATTCGCCAATAGTTGGCAACACAACTGTTGCTCGTTCGTCGGCTTTGTTTGACGTTCATGCAAAACTAACCTCAATTATTTTCTGAATTTGTGTTGCTTTGCGTCTATTTTTTTAACAGAAACTCCAGATATTTTCATAAGTAGCATTAAAAAACTGTTCTTTTGAACAACAAAAGTGCGCATACATATCTCTGTCGATTACGTTGTTTACTATTTGTGAAAAATGCCAAAACATTTAAATAGCCGGTGCAAAGAGCTTATAGCCTCTCTAATAATCTATTCTCAGGAAGAACTTAACAACAATGGCCCATTGTTACCCTTGACAGCAGTTAGAGAAGTAAATTTAAAGAATGTGTTAAGGTCTACATATTTTAGGTCCAATTTACTAATCTTTAGTAAGTTAAGCAAAATAAATTACTGGAGTCACCTAAAAGGAAACGTTCTTATTTAAAGAGAGTTGTAAATATGTCAAGAATAGATATAAGTTCTATCCGTGACACTATTTATGGAATGCATGAAACAAGTAAGTTGTATTATTCAAAAACTAATATTTTACATTGGATCCTTAAGCTGTAACTTTTTTTAGAACATCATGTAACTTTGATAACTTCAAGTAAGAAATTAAAAGACAGACAACTGTTTGATGGTTGTCTTAACCCTTTAAGAAAGCCTTTTAAAGGAAATAGGCTTCCGATGGAAAAAAGATGAACCGAGGCGAGGGCTTATGGAACTTTCCCATGTAGCTTTCAAACGATTGGTATTTTTGAAAGAATATATTAAAGCAAAAAAAGCATCCTTGTACCAATTCGTTTTCTTGGATGAAACATGGATTTTCCAGAATGGTACCATTGGTCGATCTTATGGCAAGATGAAAATAAAAGAAGTGCTAGATCTACTATAGTTGATGGTAAAAGGTATTATGCAGTAAACAAATATATAAGCTATGGGGCTCCTAACTAAAGTGAGAGCATACGGAATGCCGGTTCAATTTTGTTCATGGCTGTCGAGCTTTCTTAAAGACCGTTCTCTGCGAGTGGCGATGGACGGATTTCTTTCAGACACATTTAACATCAACGCCGGAGTCCCTCAAGGTTCTATTTTGTCGCCCACCTTTTTCTTACTATACATTAACGATCTTTTGGAAAAAACCAAAAATCTTATATATAGCTTCGCTGATGACAGCACACTTGTTTCATCTTTTACTTTGGATGCTCGGACATCGGCTGCTAATGCACATCTCTATAGGCAGCAAGAGGTCTCACATCTTAACAAAGACCTGGAAGAAATTCTGTCTTGGGGTGACAGTAACCAAGTAGAATTTAACGCTAAAAAGACCCAGGCGGCAGTTTTTTCTAAAAAAGTTAATGTTGAAGAACCGGATATAGTTATGGCGGGACACTCAATTTCTTTGGCTTCATCAATTCATTTATTGGGCGTAAATTTGGATAGTCATATGTCTTGGCATAGTCACGTTGCGGCCATTGCTAGGGCAGCCTCGCAGAAGCTTGGAATACTTTTCCGAACAAAGAACCTCTATACACCCCAGCAACTTTTGATGTTCTATAAAGCCCAAATTCGACCATCACTGGAGTACTGTTCGCATATTTGGGGCTCTGCTCCTAAATATACCCTGAGATTGCTAGATTCCATTCAAAGAAGAGCCATTCGCTTGATCGGTGACCATAGTCTGACAAACAATCTGGAAAGCCTTGAACATCGAAGGCAGGTTGGCGACTTGAGTCTATTTTACAAATATTTTCATGGCAAGTGTTCAACTGAGGTTGCCCGCTTGATACCACCCAGAGCGGTGCATGGTAGAAATACACGACGAGCCACTGCAGCCCACCAGTACGTGGTTCAGCTTACTGTCCCTCGAACGACACTGTTTCAAAATTCTTTCATCTGGAGAACGTCATCACTCTGGAACGACCTCCCTGAGATCGCGTTCCCCAACGAGTATAATCTCCAAAGATTCAAGACCAACGTGAATCGTTTCCTGCGCACACGCACCGCTCCTAGAGCGCCATAAAGGATTTATCCTGCAGTGCTGTGCCTTATCGTAAAAAAAAAAAAAAGCTATGGGAAATTTTTGTATATTTATCTTGTTTTTATGAAAAAAAAACTGTAATTACCTCACTCGGATAGTTTGGTTACAAGCTGGCAACACTGTCGATATCTGACGTCACTTAAAGGGTATGACGTACAACGGTTTAAATTTTGTAATAAGTATAGGTTGGTACCCTATATATATTAGTACTATATACTATAGTTGATGGTAAAAGGTATTATGCAGTAAACAAATATATAAGCTATGGGAAATTTTTGTATATTTATCTTGTTTTTATGAAAAAAAAACTGTAATTCCCTCACTCGGATAGTTTGGTTACAAGCTGGCAACACCGTCGATATCTGACGTCACTTAAAGGGTATGACGTACAACGGTTTTAATTTTGTATTAAGTATAGGTTGGTACCCTATATATATTAGTACTATATTGCGCTTTGCCCATTTAACTAATGTAAACGAAGTGAAGCCGAGGTTCTTTGTTCCGTCAGGGTCATTTCGCGCAGTACGCATGCGCGAGAAAAAATAAATAGACGTTTGTTTTAACGGAAAAAATTAGGTTATCACATTTGACTTTGACAACTGGACAGAAATTTGCAAACAAACATTAAAGTTCTTGATTTGTTAAGATTTTGTATATTATTTCGATTGAGAAAAGAAAAAGAACGCAGGTAAATATATTAATAAAACTTTTATTAGATATTTTACAATTATTTTCAGAGTTCAACAGGTAAAATAATAGGTTTTTGTAGGATTCTTTGAAGTACATGCAATTTTCGGTAAAAATAGGTAGGTACCTAATTGTAATTATATCAACAGCAGCAAAGGAAATTATAATCTTTAGGAAATGGACTACCTAGTTATTGTTCTCTCACGAAATTAACGTAAGTAAGTTAAAAAAAAAAGAAACATCCGGTCTGGGTGCATACCTGTAGAACGATAAATCTTTGTTCAAGCTTTTACGCCTGTTTAAAATAATGTAAAATATTCCGTTTTGCCTCGGCATCGTCACAAAATGATCACACTTCACACACACAATCAAAATTTGCAGAAAAGTAAAGATAAACAGTACACAAAAGCCGTTAATAATAACAAATCAACTCGATGACACGACCTGTCAACCAAATTAACATTTGCTAAAGATTTTAAGGTTATGTCGAGCAAAAATGAGACGTTGTCACGTTGTCACCCTCTAGTTATATTATTATGAAATTGTTATTTGACGCGTTTTAGTTTAGAAATGGAAACAAATAATTTGAAAACACTCGGAAGTACGGCCTTAATGCTTATTTTGCAATTTTTTAGCAAGATTCTTGGTAATTTTATCATTGCTCTAATTTTCTAAGGCTCACTCTTCTGCCCTGTTCTAAAGATAAAAGTATATTTGGCAATACCCTTACGGCGCATGCGCACAAGTCGAACTGACCCTGGATCTGCATTCTCTGTTGCTGCTTCAAGATATTCAGGGTAATAGCCATATACTTATCTGTTTTGTGGTCATATAGTACTAATACATTTACGGTCGGTACATACACCTCAGTCACATGTTTACTCTTGGCGTTGAAATCAAATTTAATATACACCTACAGTTAAACTGTAAAATACACATATAAAAATCCTTATTTTTGCCTATGCTATATCACTTTGGGGCACATTTTAAATCTGTTTTGTTTGCCGATTGGAAAAACATAGGAAATTTGCCCTGGAGTGCGGATTATTCTTCAATGCATCAGTCAAGAGTATCCGAACGTATGTCGTTGTTTAATCAGACCATTCACTATCCTGTCCTAAAAATAGGCCTTGTTAATGCCTGGAGGGTGGGTAATGCGTAGAAAAGGGATAAAATACTTCGGAGTCTATAAAAACGATAATTTGTATAGGAGACTTAAGAGGGAAAATAAGACATAGATGAAATGGCGAATATAAAAATATAGTTGTAATTATACACTCTCTGACTGAAGTGTCGTGTCCATAATATGTAAAAGATAAAGAAGTTCGATAATTGGTAAGTGTGGGTTATTTATTATTTTAAAGTCTTTACTCACAGAGCATAATTTTTTTCAGAAATATCTCTGATATCTATAGGTATTTCGAAAGTCTCAAAAACATAACCTTTTACGAGACCTTTTATATCAATATTTATGAAATATTTTACGAAATAATTATGAAATTTTACATGTTATATTTCATAGAGAATATTTATAAAATATTTCAGATTCATTAAATTCAAAATGACAGTTGGCACGCCGAATCATTATAGATATTATGGTTAAAAGCCTGTTTACATTAGGTGCAAAAAATGTCATGCAAAGTATTGCTTCTGCAAAGAATTGCATTGCGTAACCGTTTACACGTCATGCAAGTAAAGGATGCAAGCATTTTGATAACCAGTACCTACCAGTTGTACTAATTACTGAGCACGTTTGCAAATAACGAAATATATTAGTTTACCTTGGCTTGGCTTTGCTCTGCATGGAACAATGGATGCATTGATTTTTTTTATGTTGGTACCTGTGATTTCACACAAAAATTGCATGCCATGTGACATAAAAATAGCGCGTGTTCTAATTTGATGCAATGCAAAGAAAATTGCAACAGCTGATTGCAAAGTCGCAAATGCGCATGCCTACAGGCAATTTTTTATTGCATTGCACGTGCAATTTTCTAATGTAAACAGGCTTTAATAAAATAATAATAGGTATATTAATAATTGCAGGTTAGGTTCATTTTATGATTTTCCCCACTTTAGTTTATTTATTAAGCTTGTGTTGTCACGGTTGTGAATTAGAATATTGAACAGTAAAGGGACAGAAGAATAATGTAAAACTTTCAAATTATAAAAATATTAATAGAATATTAAAAGATGCAGTAAGGCTTCATCTCCCTCCGGGACAGAGCTGGAGGTACAAAAAATTGTTGCACTGTGACTGTCGCAGTGTAAACTTCGTTTGTCCCGTGAATTGTAATAACTTGAAAAACCTATATAAGTTGATAACAAATTTTGGCTAAACTTTTCTGTCTTTATACAACGGAATATGTAGTTTTAATAGTGCTTATGTATCAAAAATTGATATACGTAGCGTCCTTAATATATTAGAGATCGCTATTTTTCTACTAGGGACCTATAATATAAAGGTCAATTTGTAACACTTTTCGCCACCGCTCCTGTTCGTTGTCACCGTTCCCGCTCGTCGCCACCGTTCTTAGAGTATTTATAAAACACGAACTGTACCGTTGTAAATTCGCAATAGCGGTAACGTATTTTCAGGTTAGAATATTAACTTTATTTAAAAAAGTAGATAGTGTGACCAGTATTTAATATTAAGTATTAAATTGTGAGATAAGTTATTGTCTATAAATCGTAGGAATATGGAAAATATTTTTTTTTTATTAAATATGTGAAATTTCTTTCTTCCCATTGGCTAAACACGAACAACGAACAGCACAAGGTCAGCGAGATAAAAATTGGTCATGTTGGAACTACGAACGGAAGCGGTAGCGGCCTTTATAAATGCATATATTATTCCCCTTTAGCTTAAGTTGCGATGGGAACGGTGGCGAAGAGCGGTAACGAAAAGGTTTATAAACGCACTTTTAATTTATTCCCACATAATATTATTATGATTCATACTTAAAATTAATAATTCTTAAATTTCTACTTTCGGGGCCCCATATAAAGAAGAATTTCAGAGATAAATAAGCATCCTATTTTGTATATTCATATTTATTACTTAATAATAGTTTATACCAGGGTTGAGATGATTAAAATCAATTGATTAAAATCACGATTAAAATCATGACTTTAATCGTGGTTATTACAAAAATAAAACTTTAAAAAAATTAAAAAATTAAAACTAAAAAAACCTTCTTAATACAAAAAAATACTTAATTTAAACAAAAAAAATATTAAAAAACCTAAGTGTTATAATGCTTAAATAGAAATACTAGTTTAGCTGCTTTGTCACTGCCAAGTCTGCTTATTATATCTGAATGTGCGAATCTATAAGTAGAAAACATTCTTTCGATATCAGCAGACGATGCACAGTATTGCACAGGCACACAAAATAGAAATTACTATAGGGAGCACTTGCTTAATTTCTGAAACATCTTGGGATCTCCACCACTGTACTGCTGTTACATTTTTGATTATTTCCTCTGAGAACAGAGTTTTGTGAAAAGGGTCCGACTTAGCCTCCAACTTAATTAATAATGGTACCTAATAATCCTGTGTCTGCAAGATATTTGGAAACAATGTGTAGAGCATCTCTCTTTTCTTCAGCTAGTAATGGATATTATTCTTTGTTTATTGTAGGATCCAAAATATACGCCAAAAAGTGAAAGGGGGTTAGAGCTTGAACATATCTGTTCTTAAATAATTGATATTGACGCAAGCTTCTTTCTTCTTCAAATTCAAAATTGTCAAAAATAGCCAGTAACTTTTTCCATATGTAAACTGCTTAAGATAAAAATGCACCTTTTTGTTGTATTGCACCCAGTGCTATAGAAATTGGTTTTAGCAACTGTAGAAAATCTTCAGCCATCCTTTTAATACAGATATATGACACTTTTTTAAAAATCACTGGATCAATTTGATCTTTATGCTCTTCACATATTAATAACAATTTTGGCTACTCATTTACATAGATCTCAAGACAATCTGACAAGTGTATTCCATCGAACATCCTGAGGTAAGACAAATTTCTTGTCCTCTTTTCCTTTATACCAAGCATTTGGCAAATGGGTATTTCTGAAGTATTTCACAATATGTACTATATGTTCTTTTATCTGCGATGCTTCTAAATCTTTGGAGAGCAAACTAAGTAAGTGTGCCGAACAACCATATTATGTAATTATAGGGTAATTGGACGACTCGGTAATTTTTTTCTTCATACTGATCATGTTGCTCGCATTATCTGTAACAATACTGGTACCTTTGCAGTTATATTCATTTTTGCACTTATTTATTGAGTTAATAGCCAATACGGCAAGATAGTCAGCTGTATGAGGATGACCAGATGTATCTATGCTTTCTAAAAGAACACTGTTTCCATCCTCTGCAGTCAAAACGACACAGATTATCGGCTCATTATGTATATTGGACCATCCATCTAAGGACATGCAAACAGATTGTCCAGATAACTTGTTAAAACAATTAGATTTTTCTTCTGCAAATCTTTCATTCAACAGCGTTGATGATAACTGAAATCTAGATGGTGGAAGGTAACCAGGTCTTAGCATTTCTATGGCCTTTCGAACCTCTTTATTTTCTATAGCTCTAAAACTGCAATTTGTTGCGTAAACGGCTTTGGCTATTTGTCTGTTCAATTCTTTTTTCTTATCTTGTCCAGTTCGCACAACAAAATAATCCAAATGACCACTACTTCTACTATTTTCACGTCCACCTACACTTCCCTTTTCACAGTTATCGCTTTTCTGTTTCTTTGCCAACTGGATAATTTCACTCTGGCTAGTTCCAGGCTGTGACTGGCAATCACCATGCAGAGTTTCAAGACCACTGCTGATATCACTAGTTTCACTTTTGCAGGTTTCCCAATGACTTTTTAGTCTGTCCACTAGACCTTGCAATTCTTTACCACACTTTTTACAAACTGCTTTGGCTTTACAACCTAGTTTGCCCACCACTTTCTTTTTTATAAAATGCTGCCAAACACTAAATTCCTTTCTGCCCCGGCTTGTCATAAGTTCAAATGTTTTGATAGATTAACCCCTAAAGCAAAAATATTACTGATAATTAAAAAAAGTGCGTATCGTTTATATAGCCGGGCGTTTTCTGCCAGTTATTACAAGTTTCGACAAAGCGGCAAACTTGCAATACTGCGCGGACGAAATTTTCACGTTAATAGAAGTTTCGACAAAGGCGCAAACTTGCAAAAACTACGCGAACGAAATTTGCATGTTAAAACTTCTCCAGTTTTGCTTCGTATCTGTACTATTCCTGCCTAAAAATATTTGTTTACTGAACAAAACAAAATATAAGCAGTTAGAAATATTTAAAATTAATAATATTTGTAAAAGCTGGTAAATTTAAAAAAAAATCATGATTTTTATCAACCCAAGTTGGGGAAGCGGAGGAATGTTTAATTTCCCAAAAAAAGCCGTAAACCTTATGAAAAGTGTTTCAAGATATATGAAGACTGATGTATGGAGAAGAAAGTAAGAAAAATAGTCTCAGAGAGTCTTGGAGTTGGCATATTTCGCCGATATGAGCAGAAATAAGAAACCGTCTACACTTTGGTCAACGTATAATAGCATGATAAAATCCATGTTAGTTCTTAGGGAGAGAGTTGACATAAAAAGCACCGCAGGAATTTCTTCCTGTCAAGGTAAGAAAAAAATATTTTAGAAGGTTTTGACAATGTTGGAAAAAACTTTATTTTGTTTTTGCATATACAGTGTGGCCCAAATTGGGCCTACATGTATGGGGATCTTGGAAACTATAGAAGATAGAGAAACGGTTAAATGGGGAAAGTTTTTGACAGTTATATTTCTAACTGAAAACCGTTTAGTACGCGGCCCTATCTTTTTTGGTTTTTGAAATATGTTGAAAAAACCAAAAAGATGTATTTTCGAAAATATGCTGTAGATTTCTTATTATTCACTATTTTGGCAATCTGTAAAAACATTTTTAAAGCAACTTTTTAAGTAGATTTCAGTTCTGCAATTTAATTTTGAACACGACGTTTCATTTATTTTATACCATCATCAGGTTCATCTTTTCTTATGGGCGCCATATTGTATTTTATACTTAAAAGGTAGCTTATGACGTCAGCTTTTCAACGATGTATTATTTGTTGGAAAATAAATGAAATTGACTTGAAAAATAAAGAAAATTAATTTTCGCAACACGTCAAATTTGAGAAGAACACATTAGGCAGGGTTAAATTTGTTTAAAATTACATAATATATAAATACATTATTTTATTTTTTCCTCATGGTTAAAAATCTCATATTAACATTTCAAATAAAGAAAACTAAAAACGCAATAAATAATAATTATTGTTTTGAAAAGAAAATAAGAAAAAATATCTAACTTACTATACTTATTCGAAATGTTGGCCGTTTTTATTAATACATTTTTGACACTTTTTTAACACAGTATTGATGACCCTGCGAAGCGTGTTGCCATTTATGCTCGTAAACACATTCCTCACTCTCTCTTCTAATTCTTGTACAGATTCCGGGGGTTCAAACTCATATACTTCATTTTTTACGTAACCCCATAAATAAAAATCGAGAGGAGTTATATCAGGGGATCTAGCAGGCCAATTAACTGGTCCGCCGTTTGAAATTAATTTGTCATCAAATATCTGTCTTAAGAGAGTTTGAACTTCCCGAACATTATGTGCGGGACAACCGTCTTGTTGAAACCAAATATTATTCAATTGATCTTGAGGAACTCTTGCTCTAATTGCTGGCAAAGAGTAGCATAACCAATAAGAGACGAAAGTATTGTCGGTTCCTTTGAAGTTTCATGTACCCAAATTCTATGACCTTGATAAACTTAAAACACAGTAAAAAATATCATATTCTTCTTCTTTTGTGTTGTGTACACGGGGAAAAATGCTTCACACTGTTTTGGTAATATTATAATTGAACATTTTATGCTGCCGAACTTGATTGTGCGGTGCACCAGAGAGATATTATCAGGTGAAGCATTAATTAAAATTCTGATTTATAATAAATGTACGTGTTAAATAGCAATCTCCGTCGTTTCACTCTGGACAGAAACAGAAACTTTACTGACAATTTTTATATTGTAGCAAATGATACACAAGTATAAAAATTATGAATGGTGTATTTTTGTTTATAATTCGATTAATTTGTTCGAGTTTCCTGTAAGTGGGGCTCCGGCCTGTCGGAAATAAATGGCTATTTATTTATTTATTTCGCTTGTAAGATCCAAATTATCAATGCCCGTGTATCTCTAATTACAAGATAACTTGTAATAACACCATTGTTGGAACAATTCTCATCATGAAGTTATGTGGCTGGTATCACTACCAGGACATTGATAACTTGGACCAGTGGGTTAAAAGAATTTCTAATATACCTATAAGATATATGCATACTATGCATTTTGCTCTACTACAGTCACTTCTGTGCTATTGTCACTAGTTGGACATTGACAATTTGGGTGTTAGCCCCATTATAACAATGTGCTGACAGTGATAACAGCCACATAACTTCCATGGCAACAATTGTTCCAACGATGGTATCCTTAGAAGTTATCTTATGGCTAGCATAACCGAACATTCATAAATTGGATCTTAGTAGTTCAATGTCCAATAAAGTTATAAGAGAAATAACACAAAAATCTTAAAAAGTATATTGTATTTTATTGTAATCCTAAAGATGCAATTTTTATTAAAAAAAAATACATACACATAGTGCATTATAATAATAATAATTTATTATACATTCACTGTTCAAAATCTGTTAAAGTAGATTTTAGTAAAGGTTATTACAATAAATAATATGCAGATAACCAGATACTTTACTTAACATAAATAAGATTCATTTCAAGTATAATTTTGTTAGGATTCTTAGTGAATTTACTTGCTCCTTTACTTTTTCTTTTCTTTCATTTCAGAACTCAAAAGAATTTATGTTTGAGTACTTGTTGACAGGGATAATAGAGGAGATGATGTACTGCCCTGATCCTTTTGTTCTCGTATCAAACTGAATCTAAAAAATAAATCCTATAAGTTATTAGACCACTACCTAATAAAAAATACTTCCATGTCTTTCAAATTTTATAATCAAAATTGTATTAGACTTTTTTGAAGGTCCTTATATCATGGACCAAGATTCATAATTTTCTAATAAGCTAATTCAAAGTTCTTTATTTATTTCATTTTGAGTAATTGCCTACATTAAATTAGTACAATCATTATTTGTTCTTGAATACTGTAAAACAAGTTACTAAACTAATAAAAAACTTTAGTATCATTTGACATTATCATAATAAAATTATTACTGGTGGTTTCATTGAGGTATGTATCAGAGCCGTATTTAATTTTTAACTGTTATTTGACTTATAGAAAATAATAAAATTTGGTGTGCCTGTCCATTATACAAGGACCTTCAAAAAAGTCTAACACAATTTTGATGTAAAATTTATAGGGGAGCTAATATTTGAGGGTAGCAAAATTTACATGGGATTTCTTATGTCCAGTCTGGCGGTACACTACCCAGTATACACATATCACCCGATCCCGCCTATAAAGAATTCTAATTTGTACATAAAATCTTGGATGTTTTTAAAATGACAAGCATCACTACATTTTGCATCTCTACTTGATTGTATTCATCAGTGAATCAACGTTTGCCACTTTGTTAATTTTATATTTAATTCTCTTTCTTTGTATTGTATTGGTAAAGTCTTCTTTAATAAATGCTACCTATTCATTATTTTATATTATATAATAATACTCACTTGCAACATCACTCAATGGTTAACTTGGATAAACTATACTTGTCTCCAGGCAAGCCAAAGCTTTTACTGATGAGGAACCTAGAATATAGTTAAAAAAAACCTTAAAATTGCAGTCAAATGTAATAATTTAAAATATTATTTTATCTGAATTGACCGATGTCTTATATACCAAGGGATCTTGGCAATCATTTTTCCATCAATCTAATGCATTTGTAAATACCCAGATATAAAGATTAAATAAAAACTAACCTGAAAGTTCAATAATTCTTGATGGAGTGTTCCACTGATAAGCTTCAATAGCTTTGTACTGAGAAAACATTGTGGGCAAAGCTTGTGCAATCAAAGTCTTACATGTTTCACCTTTAGTCATGCACTTCTCATTAAAATTTTTCTCACAAACCCTGTAGTTAATATGTATATCCAAGACAAGACATCCTTATACAGCAATTCTTCTCTCTTACGAGTGACAAGCCAGTCTTTACTTCTAAAAATACATACTTAATTAGATTTTAAAGAATGTATTTAATTTGTTAGCTTTCGTGCTTCGTATAACACTGACCCTTATTAAAAAGTTTAAAGAAAGACAATTCTAAGCTACTAGGTGGCTTATTTTGGGTACAAATGAGAACAACCTTTTATTTTATTTACAGTTAGCCATATAAGACAAGGCTTTAAATAAAAAAGTAGGTACCGGGGTACGTACATACTATTTTATTTTCTAAAACCTAGGTTTAGTTTAAAACCAGCCAAAAGTTTTGCTACTAAATTGCAGGAAACTGTAGCTAATATAACCAAAGAGTAGCATAACCAATATATAACATAAACCAAGCCTTACTACAAAATTGACATTTTAAAAGCTATTCAACATCTTTCTATTACCTATTAGTTAATAATGAATTCTGTTTCTGCTTATTTCGTTTTTAGAATAACTTTATTTACAATCACCGTGGCTGTAAATACCTAATAAATTAACATACATGTTATGTTTCCAAAAGCACAATATTTGTTTATAATATAGGTACATACCTGTGATATCCTTAGCAAATCTAAAAAATGATATTCCTTAGCCGGTTTTAGAAAGGCGTTCGGGGTCAGCACACGATATGCCACCCTTCTGCTTCTTTACTCCCGACATTAATATCAAAAGAAATCCCTTCTGAATTGTAAAAAACCAAGAGAAACTAATCACTTTTCCACTTTAAACTAAAGAAAAATAAAGGTTCGTCTTGTTTTTTAGAGGTAAACAAACGATTTGACAGATTGCGAATGCTGTGAAATTAGCTGGGAATAATCCTTACCTTGTACATGCGCATAAAAAATTAGAACAGGCCGGAGCGGCCACTTTCGCCTCTTATTGGTTATGCTACTCTTTGTTGCTGGTAATATTTGATCTTCTAACAGCTCCAAGTATCTTTGGCCATTCAACGTATGATTATAAAAGAATGGTCCTATTATAAGTCTGTTGTCTAAAATGTAAGGAGAAAAGTAAAGCTGGGTTACTTTATACCTGCTATGTATTTAGCAAGCTAGGTGACATTACTTACCATACATACCACACCATACATTAAAACCAAATCGGGTTTGCAGTCTTCGTTGAGTTGAGTGGTGAGGGTTTTCTGTTGCCCAAAAATGATGGTTATGTCTATTAGATGATGTCGGAGCGGCATTAAAATAGGCTCTGACATTTTCGTCACGCTCGTTATTACCTGCTTTTTCGTAACTCTTGGGCCGCGGTTTTTCAAAACTTCCATGGTTTCTCAGGTTCATAACAATTTTTGGAAAAAGTTTGACACTTGGCTGCGGTCTTTCAGGAAAATTTTCAAAATACCTTTCTAATGCAAGGTTTGCATTTCTGTTGCAATGAATGTAACATTCTAGCAAATCAAATTTTTCTTCGTGAGAAAAACGCAATGCAATTTTCTTTTAAATTCAGAATACACAAATAAATCGTTATTATTAGATAATAATAATAAAAACTATTATACTTTTACTCGTTCTGACAAGTAATATTTTTGTTTCATTTTCAAACGGTAGTGGTTGGTCATAGGCTACTGGATTTTATTTTTGATTCATAGGTTATTGTAAGGTCATAGGCTACTGGATTTTATTTTTGATTCATAGGTTATTGTAATATTGTTGATTGAAACAATGCAAGCAGTGTTTTGTGAATACTACAAAATGTAAACCTTTTAATTGGTATTCAATTTAGGGAGTTATAGTGCAGTTGTCAAATTTGACGTGTTGCGAAAATTAATTTTCTTTATTTTTCAAGTCAATTTCATTTATTTTCCAACAAATAATACATCGTTGAAAAGCTGACGTCATAAGCTACCTTTTAAGTATAAAATACAATATGGCGCTCATAAGAAAAAATGAACCTGATGATGGTATAAAATAACTGAAACGTCGTGTTCAAAATTAAATTGCAGAACTGAAATCTACTTAAAAAGTTGCTTTAAAAATGTTTTTACAGATTGCCAAAATAGTGAATAATAAGAAATCTACAGCATATTTTCGAAAATACATCTTTTTGGTTTTTTCAACATATTTCAAAAACCAAAAAAGATAGGGCCGCGTACTAAACGGGTTTCAGTTAGAAATATAATTGTCAAAAACTTTCCCCATTTAACCGTTTCTCTATCTTCTATAGTTTCCAAGATCCCCATACATGTAGGCCCAATTTGGGCCACACTGTATACCTATTTTAGAAATAACGTCTCTAAGCATTAGATATGTTGTATTGTTTTAGGTGGCGCTTATAATCGGTGTATCCGGGGCTTGCAGAAGTAATGAATTGTTGAAAATGGAAATAAAACACATCAAGTTATTAGAAGAAAAGTATCAATTGAAATTCCAGATGGAAAGACTTACGTCAGTTGATCTTTTTTTGATAACAAATCCAAGTTGGGTCGGAAATGACCAACAATTTCTACATCTCTCGGAAAATATTATAAATGATAGATCTTTCGTTCAATGTCGTTTTGGAAAAGCAACTAACCAACCATTTCCAAAGAAAATTGCGATCTTCTTGGAACTCCCACAACTAGAAAGGTTTACAGGCTGCAACATTACTGGCTAACAGCGGAGCAGATATTTTACAGCTTAAAGGTTTCCAATCCATCGACGTCTTATACCAGTCTCAGTCCTAAATTTACTTTAGTAAACAACAATGACAACACGAAAGGAAAATATCAAGAAATCACTATTTCAATTACTGAGACATGTCAGCAAGTTGGTTATCTATATTAGGCCAGCACGAGCACAGTTATAAAACTTTATATGCTGGCCGCTAGCTTGGTTGTTCCCCAACAAACATTTTAAGTTAAATTTATCCTTATTCGACCTCTAAACGGGTCAAATATTTTGCATGACCAATTATATATAGGGATAATTTACCTACATTTGTTTTCCTATTGCCCAATTTGGGGAAAGAAACTAAAGTAATTTGAAGGTCGAAAATAGGTTGATAGGGTTTTCTGTCCAATAAGTTGAAACGAAGTGAACTAAGATTTAAGAAGTAGTCCATATTCTGTGGCGAGATTGTAAATGGAAATAAAGGTCTGTCTTTACCACCAAATAACTTTATTTGCCCCTCTAGGGTAGAAAACAAGGGTTATAAAAATACATAAAATGACTATGAATTAAATTAAATTTCTTAATGCATGTGTTGTACTAGTTTCGACCTTAGAGAAAGTCATCCTCAGCAACTAACCATTTAAGAGATTTTTATATGAAAAGAAGTTAAAACAGTTGGGGGAGCAGAGAGGTGATTCAATAATACAATAAATATAATGCAGATTATGCAACCTTTGGAATCGACAGGAGTTTAGTATAAGAACGATGTATCTCCATGTGAAGGTAGGGGTTGATTTATACGCAAGTAGAATTAAGGACCTTAATCATAGTCGAGTGATTTAAGCAATGTTGAAGTCAAAACGTGTTGAAAAAGAAGAATTGTAACATATCAATTCATTCTCTTTTCAGTGAAACTAAATTAGCGAGGGGACATGCTTAATGTTATGGTGGATTGAATATTTGTTAATGAAATTAAATGAACTTATTATTCTAAAAAAGGGGGGTTGTCAAAATAAGACTATGTCATTTCAAATAAAATGGGAATGCATCAAGTGGTCACAATTCACTTGTTAAAAATAAAATAAAATTTAATTAAATTAAAGTGAAGTGAAATAAATATAGACCTATTTTACGTCTAAATGTGCAAAGTGAGACCAACCTTTTGACCTAATTATAACCTAAATAGGAGCAATAAGATACTAGACAAAAATACAGAGAAAACATATTATATCTACCGTTAGAAAGAAAAGACAACAACTTATGCCAACACTTCCAACAGGACAAAATAAATTATAAAATGGAGTTCGACTTAAGTAGATATTTGGAATGGCCGCTTATTATAACTTCAACAATAAAGTGATATAATTAATTTTTATCATTTTTCTGGAACGAAATTTGCATGCGAAAGAAATGTGTTTGTGAATTATAGTGATGATACATCGAAAAACAAAACACGCCCTTAAAATATGCGTTTTTCTATGTATTAATAACATTATATGTACCTACCTAAAGTTTTAAATAAAACTTTCGTTGACGAAAGATATCGTAGTCTAATGGATTTTCCACTCACCTTATGTAATTCTTAAAATTTTAAATATTGTTTTTTTATAGTCAGTTGTCGATAAACAGGAAAACTAATAATTATTAAATATGGCCGTTTTTATATTTTTAACCTTAAAGTTATTTTTCCCTTTATTATTAACTTTGAGAACATGTTTTCCTGGTCCGAGGTTAAATTGGCAATCATGTATCGAATTTAAAGTTAAATCGTCCCTAAATAAGACATTTCTAGTTATCAGTCAAAGTTAAATTTAGGGCAATTTGTAATATGTAATCTACGACTTCAATCAGGACAACTTTTCTAACAGGTCAATTGTACAAGCAATGTTAGCCTGTGAGGTTAATCAGAAAGTTATGAAGTAGCTCAATTTTTAACTATAAAAGGTCTATTACTTTGGGACCAATTGTATGGCAAAATTATCCAATATATTACTTGTTTCTAAAACTACATGGTCAGTAAATTATTTGGACTTTTTTTAGGTAATAATTAGGTAATGCTTACCTAGCGTAATAGCCAAAATATTCCTTAATTATGAATACATATGTTAGGTAACAATTAAGTAAATTATGACTTAATCATATTCCTTATTAGGATTAAATATTTTTAATGTCTCAAATAGGTAATTTATTTGTAATTTTTAACTAGGTAAATTAAACGAAAAGTAGATTCCCTATACCAAATTATTTAAGTTGTAGATATTCAAATTTTGACTTAGATTTTAGAGTTCGAATCTTTTGTGACTTTTAAGAAAATATTTAAGGCAAAAATAAGCAAATATTTGCCAATTTAGTATTATTTTCCTTCCGTTCTGGTCTACATTACTTGAAATGTTTGTTGGGTCCCAGCATACAAAATCACATAAAGCTGTTCTTTTCAAGGATGTTTAGTTTATAAAAAAGGAAAATTATCTGCGTTTAGATTATTAGAAGAAAATACAAGTTTAGGTTAGTTCAGGTTAGTTTAAACGAAAAATAAAAATTTTGCCGTTTTTGAACTTAGACTTTGTTTTGACTTTTTGAATCTCGTAATTTTAATTATATTCATATGGTTTTAGTCACGTGCAAGCAATGACGCACCAACAAAGATCCACCGTGCCGACTGTATCTCCAGCCTTTAGGAAATAAAAATGATTTTTTAAGAAATTTAACAACAAGGATCTCTCACTAAAAAAATATGCTTTTTCGCAACTATCATACACAAAGATCTGAGATTTTGGTCATTACTCCCTAATATGTCATTTGAATTGAATTATTGCATACAGGATATCTACAAAATTATGGACTTTGGGTAGAACGTAAGTTAAGCTGGAATTTTAAATAGAACATGCACCCTATATTTTACAGTGGTACCTACTCAAAAGATCAATTACTTCTCTATCTAAAATTATTATGTAATGCCATACCTATTTTCAGCGGTTTTGGATTTATAAGCAAAAAAACACAATAATGCAAAAAATGGAAATATATTTCTTATTACCAGTAGACCATGACAACCAGTTGAAAAACGTTTGTCAAAATAACAGAGTTAACAATTCCTTAACATTTCAAAATAAAATATGGAAAACAAAAATAAAAAATCAATAACTAAATCTTCTGAAACGCCTTCCTCTCAAACATTTGAGGATTTGTGTCAGAACATGGTATGTTTTGCTGCTTGTACATCTCGGCCTCTAAATATAGGAATGCCTCCCGGACTCGATTCTGAAGCTCTCATTAGTATGGATTGGCGTAAGGTAAACAAGTTGTTTAATTCTAGCTCAAAGATAAAAAAGAATTAAGTAGGGTAAGATCTGGCGACCTCAGGGGCCAAATCCCATGAATCCAATCGACGAATCTAGCGATCTTCAAACATCTAGGTAAGATACTTTTCAGAATTTAAATTCTCGTCATAAAAGCAAAATTGTATTATATCGTTCATCACCAAACAATAGACATTGAAGCCAAATTTGCATTGAAACCCTATCCCTCTAACAAAATGCGGAATTTCTTTATATTTTGAATTTCTCCTATTAAATACGTCCCTGGTAAATTTGCTTTCATGGGCTCCAATAATTCTTCTTAGACAATTTGGATTATCTTGTGTACGAATTAAGATAATTTGCAGAATTCAACGCGTTTTGGAGGATTATTAGGCTCAATGGCTTGAAGTGCATTACATGTGTATGCAGAATCCTTGCTATCAACTTATAAGATATTCCTAAGCCTTTTTAGGCAGAATAAACTGACGCATGAGAAAATGCAGAAAAATATGTCAGAACATTTATTTTATTGCCCTTGTTACCTCTTAAAGATATTTAATTTGGACTCTTTTAGCTTCCTCATGTGACTGTCGATCATTAACATATTTTCTATCCTCTTGAATTCCTTTTTGTTCTTTGGAACCAAGTTTGCTCGTTTGTATACGAATTTTCCATATTCAGAGAATAAAAGATTATGCACAATTACAGTATTTTTTTGCCAAACAGACATTGCAATTTTAACAAACGTTTCTCAACTGATTGTAGTCATGGCGTACTGGTAATTAGAAATATATTTTCATTCTTTGCTCATTAACTTACATTTTTATGTTTTACCAGAAACCCATTATTTTGTAGACATCCTGTATGCAATAATTCAATTTGCATGACATATTATGACGTTGCAAGCTATTAGGTAATAGCAACCAAAATCTCATGCAGTTCTTCACCTATGGTTGCCCAAAAGCTAATTTTTCTAGTAAGGGTTGTTTGTTGCTAATATTCTTAAAACATAATTTTTATTTCGTTAACTGCTCGTTTCACAGAAAAGTTTGCAAATGTTCCGCGGAATCTAAAAATGTTTAATATACAAGACATCTAATTAAAAAAAAACATATTCGGTTTCTGGTAAGAGTATACAGTGAGAACGTAATGGTTTCGAAAAAACGCTCTGACAGTCAATTTTTTTATTTTTGTTATGCATTTTTTTAAGCTTAATTTATATACAGGGTCGTTGGTTTGTATGGAAACGGTCGAATATTTCTTAAAGTAAAACAGGTAACAAAGAATATTCAAAACAAAAGTTTTATGGTTTTGTAAAGTCTATTAGAATTAGAAAAAGATAAGAATACAGGATGAATCAGAAAGCCGTAGAGAAATAAAGTTCCATTTTTTTTAATGAAACACCCTATATCTTAGAATATTTTTGGATTTCACATAAAATTAGAATTATTTTTTATTAAGTGTATTATAAGTCTAAACCTAATAGCTTCCGAGATAATTATTGCCTATTGAAAAATGACATTTTTGAACTTTGACAGCTTCTAGCTTTCTAACGGTGCGCCATAGAGCAAAACGGCTTACATGTCCCTATCTTACCTTTTTATTATCTTTCCAAAAATACCAAGCTCCTATTAAACTGGAAATACTATATTTCCGGCTCTTGAGCTACATCCGGTTTAACCGGAAGTTGACACTTTTAGAAAGATAGTTAAAAACTAAGATAGGGACATGTAAGCCGTTTTACTCGAAGACGTACCATTAGAAAGCTAGAAGCTGTCAAAATTCAAAAATGTAATTTTTCAAAAGTCGATATCTCGGAAACTATTATGTTTAGACCTATAATGCACCTAATAAAAACTAATTGTAATTTTATGCGAAATCCAAGAATATTCTAAGATATAGGGTGTTTCATTAAATAAAAAGTAACTTCATTTCTCTACTGCTTTCTGACTTATCCTGTATACTTAATTTTTTAAAATTCTAATAGACTATAAAAAACCCTAAAACTTTTACCTGGAATATTTTTGCTTACTGTTGTGCTTTAAGAAATAGTCGACCGTTTCCATACATACCAACGACCCTATGTATACAGGTTGTATCAAAAACACGTTATGGCGGTTTACTTTATTTTTTTAAATAGATAACCCTATATTATATTATTATTTTGGATTCTGCATAAAACTCTAAACATACTTCATAAAATATGTCATATACTTCAATTCCGCCGCTTGCAAGAAAATCGATATTCGGATTTTAACAGATTTTTTTATTATTACTTAAATCATAAACACTGTTGTAAATAAGGCCTCTGGTTGTTGAGTTGTTACACCAACAGTGACGGTTGTCCCCTCATAAGAGTAGTCTTGCCTGAAGTCAAAGTGTCTGGCAAAAGACATTTTGATAATCTGGTAATTTCAAAAAGTGGTATCCTTAAGTGAAAGAGAACGAATAGAAATAATAATAATGTAAAAAAAGTATTCCCGCAGAGAACCGATACCTCGATCTTCTGCCAGTAAAACCAAAAAGAAATATAGAGATTTAGGCCAGGTTAGGGACAATTATATACGAAAGGTCGACCTGCGGTATTAGAAAAAACAAAATTAAATGTGTTATTGTCGGTTCGAGAAGACCACCATAAGGCGAGTAGTACTATAGCCTTGGAAAATCATATCTGCAAAACATCCGTCCTAAAGTATTTAAACAAAAATAAATTCCATCCTTACAAAGTCTAATTAGTTCATAAACTCAATGAAGATGATCCAGACAGAAGAGTCCAATTTTGCGAGATATTGATAAATATGTGAAATAATCATCTAGAGTTTTCGAAACGAATTTTATTTTCGGATGAGGCAAAGTTTTGTTTGAATGGAAGTGTAAACAAACAAAACTGTCGGTATTGGGCTACAGAAAATCCACGCTGTAATATGGAATGTCACACCTAATATCCTCAAAAAGTTATTATTTGGGCCGACATTGTTGAAAATATAATTTTGGGACCCTTTTTTATTGACGGGAATTTGATAGGTGAAACATATTTAGAATTTTTAGAAAATTATCTAGTACCGTGCCTTGCCACATTATACCCTAATCCAGAAGATTCTAAAGCATCGAACAATTTTTTGTGGTATCAGTAAGACGGGAGCATCGGCCCATTACACCCGCCGCGCGCCGTGTGCGTGAGTACCTTAATACAGTTTTCCCGAACGATGGATTGGCCGACGAGGTCCAATTGAATGGCCGGCCAGATCTCCGGATTTAACCCCTTTTTTTTGTGGGGCTATCTTACGTCTTAGGTACATGTTAACCGACCAAACAATATTGAAGGTTTAAAGAACAGAATAAGAGGCGAAATAAGATTAATAGAACCTTACGTCGTTAATAACGTTCTGCAAGAATTTGAAGATCGTCTCCGGTAAACTCCATTCTACAATAATTCGTTAATTTCTCGACCGCAATAAAATTTAAATGACAACCCTCAGTCGTAATCCCAACCATAAATAAGTTGCCTGACAAATATCTATTGTGTAGGCACCGGACCTTTTGAAAGGGTCCAGGTCCTGATTACCTACTAATTTCAATAGTTTAGGTTAGCTATTTTCAACAAAACAACAAATATAAAATAATAGGTAAGTAAGTATCTTTATTTTAATCATGTAATTAGATAGCTATTAATATTTATACAAAAATACTAATCTACAATATTATAATAATACAATATTTAACTTAACCTAGCCTATATTTAGCTTTGTTTCACTATCGTCTTCATCTATGCCTAAACTAATTATAAAGGGCCTTGCGTTACTATTAATTATGTTATAGGAATCTTCGACTTGGATCACTTGTCTCACAGAATTTCTCCAACTTTCTACTGGGATATTATTTACACATTTTTTAATTAATTCTATAACAGAACTACTTAGTGTAGGGGATGTGTTTTCTCTTCTAATCATCGTCTTTAACTGGTTTCATATATGTTCTATTGGGTTAAAAATATAGTAATACGGAGGGAGGCGTAAAACTGTGTGACCATTAGCACTTGCGAAATTGTCAGAGATATATTCTTTTTCAATATTGAATGTTTTTAAAACATTTAAAAGGTCCTTTTTTGTATAGGTTTCCTCGAAATATATATTATTTTCCATCATATGGTTTTGAATTTCCACTTTTGTATTATTTGAATTCGGCACTTTACTTAGTTGGCGACTGTGGTAACTAGCGTTGTCCATCACAATAACACTATTTTTGGGCACATTCGGAAGCAGACGATTCTGACACCAATCTTCAAACAATGTAGCATCCGTGTCTTGATCGTAATCCAAAGATGAATCCATTAGTACTTTTTTAGCGTATCTATTGTTGGGACTATTTGTTTACTGTACATGTCATACATTTTCCTCCGAATCAAGTCTTTATCAGCCTCTTCGATGCTTCTCAATTTTCCGCTGTCACACCGTTTTTTCCTTGGCTGGATGGGTTTGGTCACTATATCTTTTACTGTCGTCAATGCAACTTTGATCAAAATACTCGTTTCACTAAAACTTGCACTCCGGTCATACCCTTTTTCTAAAAGGGTACAGTAAACGTTTTTTATGATGTTTTTGGCATCAAGTGATAAATGTTTTTTTTCGTTACACCATAACTTCCGGAAGGAATATTATCTGAAGTTTCACACAGATCTGACATATTTTGGACGCTCGATAACACACACGAAAATACCTTTAACGCACAGTTTGACAAACACCAAACGACTGATGAACTAAGATGAAAATACTCCGCTTTATATTGAACACCTGCAATTTGCCATTAACCTACCTTATATACCAATATAATAACATAACTAATAGTAACGTAAGGCCCTTAATAATTAGTTTAGGCATAGATGATATTATAATATTGTAGATTAGTATTTTTGTATAAATATTAATAGCTATTTAATTACATGATTAAAATAAAGATACTTACATATTATTTTATATTTGTTGTTTTGTTGAAAATAGCTAACCTAAACTATTGAAATTAGTAGGTAATCAGGACCTGTACCCTTTCAAAAGGCACTTATTTATGGCTGAGTTTAAATTTTATTGCGATCGGGAAATCAACGAATTATTGTGGAATGGAGTATACTGCCAAACTGTTGGTGGAGGTTATTTCCAACATCTGATTAAGTGACTTATAGTTTCTTTTAAATTTTTGTTTATTTTTCGCTAATAAATAATGTGTTGTTGTTTTAAGTTAAAACGCAGTTTCCTCGCAAACGGCTGAATTTAAGTATATGACATACCTATTTCATTAATTATGTTTAGAATTTTATGCAGAATCCAAAAAAATATTATAAAATAGGGGTATCCATTTAAAAAAATAAAGGAAAACGTCATAGCTTGTTGTTGGGACAACCTGTATACATGAAATAAGCTTCAAAAAATGCACAACAAAAATAAACTTTAACCAACCTCTAGTTTCACACTGTATAGATCATACAACGCTGCTTTGTTAAAAATATTTTTAAAATAGAGACCATGGCAAGTTACTTTCAGCGCGCTCGCAAAAACAATTATTTTTGAAATTAAATTAAAAATTCACCACAATATATTCCAGAATGTATCCAATTACCTCTTGTTCGTTCACCCGTAAACACTTTGCTAATGAAAATTGCCTTTGCTCTAACTCCGACTTATCCTGCTGTGTTATATCCTAATCCTTAATCCTGGCGGCAGAATTCATCGGCTTGATCCCCTTCTTAAACTTCGCAGCGTGCTTGATAATTGAATGTTAAGAACACTCCACGTGGATTAACACTCGGGTCACCGATCAAAGCTTAGTTAGTTTGAAAAGGTAACTTTCAATTCTCTAAATGGGATATTATAGACTGAGCATTAGGCATATGGGCTTGTTAGCTTGGAAATGCTTAATTTTGATAAATCGTTTTCATGTTAACTGGAGCGCGTCTGTTTTGAAGGTTTTTTTAAGGCTGTTTAATTGGTCCCATAAAAAATCTGTAATCATCTCCCATAGCGAACTGCATCGACTATAACAGCATTTTCAGAATTGTCTTTAAAAAAATCAGGCCCAATTATATCGCCAGGCCATAAAGCACACATACCGGGTGTTGCATCGTCGAGCGGGACATAGGAAATCCCATGTAATTTTAAATGGGGTCAATTATTGGCTTCCCTAATTATTTTAGAGAAAAATTCTATTTAGGTTTATTAAAGAGCACTAAAACCCACATTCAAAAGAATAACTTTAGATATTTTTGATGAGCCCGTTTACGGGTTATCGCCGATTTCTTTTTAACTATTTCTCCTTTTTATGGCTCCGTATTTGCGGGCACCAGTCAAGGTAAAAGATGACTGTCAAATAAAGTTGTCATTTTGAAATGTGTGCTTTATTGTTATAAAAACTCGTACATCGAAAATATTAAAGGTGTATTTATGAGTACAAATTAATCTGAATAAAACTAAAATAAAGTATCCAATTACAAGGTTAATTATGACATTTTACATGTTTCAATATTTTACTAATTAATAGGTAGGTACTATTAAATTGTTAGAACTTTAGGATTTAAGAAGATGTTCAAATATTCCTCCATTGACTGCTAGACAATAACCGAGGCGATCATAAAATTCTCTTCTTACATTCGCTAGTTGGTAAACTGAAATTCTATTGCATTCGGCAGAAATAGCATTTTTTAACTCGTCTAGATTTGGGTATTTTTTATCTTTGTATATCCTGTTTTTTAAATGGCCCCAGAGAAAGAAATCATTTGGCGATAAATCAGGAGACCTGGCTGGCCAATTTACTGTATGATTTAAGCCAATAACATTTCCATTAAAAGCACTGTTTAAATATTCCCGGACAGCCAGGGTACTATGTGCCGGGCAGCCATCCATTTGGTACCAAACTTCCTGATTTTCCCTGGCGGCATCATGTAAAGTAGGTAAAATATGATCTTCAAGTAGTTCCAAAAAATATTCTGCATTTAAATTTCGTTTAAGAAATAATGGCCCGATAATATTTTCTCCGAAAATCCCAGCCCATACATTAACTTTTTATGGATATTGCGTCCTTGTTTCCACAAACCTGTGTTGGTTTTCTTTGCTCCAATATCGATAATTTTGAACATTGGGTTCATTGTTTAAGGTAAATGTGCATTCGTCAGTGAAACAAATGTTTTTTAAAAATTCCCTATCCATGTTTGCTCTTTCCATCATACCAAAACAAAACTCCTGTCGTCGTATTTCGTCCCTATCTCTTAGCTCTTGGTGCTTTTCATATTTGTATGAATAATATTTATATCAAGCTTGTAACGCTGTGGTGTGATCTAATCCTATGTCATCCTCAAGTTTCCTTGTGCTGATCTTCCCATCATTTTCTTCCACGCACAATAAAACTTGCAAGTACCTATCATTTCTTGCATCTCTTCTTTGTTCCTGCCTTTCTTCACATCTGCAGTTATTTATTACAGTGCCTTTTGTCTTAAATTTCTTGATAGTCCTTTCGACTATAGATTTTGCAGGTATCGGTCTATTCGGATACAGAGCAGCAAACATGTCTGACACATTTTGATAACTATTTCCTTGATAATACCATTTAATCATCAATATTTTTTCTTCAGAAGTGTAATTCATGGCTAATATTTTCGATGTACGAGTTTTTATAACAATAAAGCACACATTTCAAAATGACAACTTTATTTGACAGTCATCTTTTACCTTGACTGGTGCCCGCAAATACGGGGCCATAAAAAGGAGAAATAGTTAAAAAGAAATCGGCGATAACCCGTAAACGGGCTCATCAAAAATATCTAAAGTTATTCTTTTGAATGTGGGTTTTAGTGCTCTTTAATAAACCTAAATAGAATTTTTCTGTAAAATAATTAGGGAAGCCAATAATTGACCCCATTTAAAATTACATGGGATTTCCTATGTCCCGCTCGACGATGCAACACCCGGTATATTCACTTTTGGAGGATGCGTTTTCTTCTCACATATTTTGTTAATGTCGTTTCTTTTTTGTTATTACGCATTTAAATGTTGTCTTTAGAAAATTAAAGTTGTTGATAAAACTTCTTCATAGTTTTGAAAGTATGTTGGTATACATAATCACCCTAAAATCAATCAATGATAATAATAATAATAATACTTATTATTATATTACTAATAAATAATAATAAGCAATAATTAAATTAATATTCTAAACCATTAACGAAATTTAACTTAAAACAAATCATTAAAAAAAAAAACGTTAATATAATGTATCTTAAAAAGTTAAGTATTTTGTACAGGGTGTCCAGTTTACGTGTGTTTTCATATACCAGCTCCCTTATTATAAAAAATAGAAAGATGGGGTTTGCGGCTTACTATTCTATTATTTTATGACACTCTTATTGCCGCAAACGAAATTATCATAGCCCTCTCAGTTTCTGACATACAGAACGATTTTAAAAATTTGTCATTTTTGACGCTCCCCTGTATCTCGATTATTATCATTTATTATTTATATATATAACTTATCAATAAATTAAAAATGGAATATAATAGAGGTTTTTATGTAGAAGTCAGTGGCGTAGTTAGCATCTTTTCTAAAAAGTTTTGTTTTTGAGTTATGACCCAAACTTGTGTTTTTTTTTTAAATGGGACACTCTATATATTATTTCACTGTCCTATCCCTCCTTAGAAGAGCTTTACAATAATATATAATAGTCCATACTTATTTCTTTTAAAAAGGGATAATTTTAACATTTTTTGTAAAATTAACCATTTTTCGTATAGACCATTGTCAATCACGGACAGCCATGAGAGAAAACCAAATTCTGTAAATACGCCACTACGAATTGTTGTCAAATATTACTGGTATTCGTTTGATTTTTGTGTTTATTTTTTATTTCTGTGAAAAATTGTTCGACATGGCACAAAATAATAAATATGTAGTTTATTATTTTTATTTATATCAAGATGCACTACAGAGAATCTTCAAATGGTACACTACAGTAAAAATATAAAAGTAGATCAATACATAAAACGAGACATAAAACAAAAATACAAAAATATAAAATACAGAAATCTGCTACAGACATCTGAAAAACACCTCAAAGGCAGTCCGGAATCTTTGCTTCGGTCATTTATCATCTAAACAGATGTCTTCTCAGTCTTTCTTTGAAGTTGAGCGATGAGCCATTGGTATCGACGTTGGATTTGACGTAGGTATTGAAATGGTTCATGATGCGGTTGATACTGCAATACATCCCTACATCGGTACGGCTCCTGTTCATTGCAAATACATTTGTAAGTCTGGTATTGTAAGGTGGTGCGCAGAAGTTCAGAGATGCAAGAAGTTCGGGACAGTCAACCTCGCTATTTAATATCTTTTGTCCAAATACTAGTGTCAGAAATATTCTACGCATTTCAAGGCTTTCGATATTCAGCATCTGTAAACAATGTTGGTATGTGAGGGTCGTTTTATCAATGCTTAGTTTGTATAACAAAAAGTTAATAAATTTAGATTGCACTCTTTCTATTCTCTTTATGTGCACATTATACTGTGGAGCCCAGACGACGCAACAGTATTCTAGGTTACTTCTTACCAATGAAAAGTAAAGTTGCTTTAAGAGTTCTACGTCGTTAAAGTCGTGACAGCTTCTCATTACAAAACCAGCCATCCTGAAGGACTTGGCCAATATGCGGTTGATATGTTCGTGGAACCTCATCGCTGTATCAAAGACAACGCCCAAATCGTCTATGATGCTTATTCGTGATAAGGGAATATTGAAGAGTTGATAAGAAAATGAAATGGGGCGCTTCTTTTCTGTGAATGTTATTGTTTTACACTTCTGCAAATTCAGTTCCATTCTATTAGTCTCGCACCATACTGATAGTCTGTCTATTTCACGCTGCAAACGAAGGCAGTTGTCATCGTTAGAGATTTTGTTGTACATTTTTAAATCGTCTGCGTATAACAAGAACTGACTATCCCGTAACTCCTCACAGAGGTCGTTGATGAAAATTACAAACAGTAAAGGACCCAGGTGAGATCCTTGAGGTACACCTGAGGTTACTGCTATTTTCTCTGAGATAGCACCGTTGAATCTGACATACTGTGTTCTTCCGCTTAAATAGCTTTTTATCCAAGACAGCAGTGGGTCAGAGATACCATATAAGTGAGGCTTTTTAATGAGAATCGAATGGTCCACTCTGTCGAAGGCTTTCTTAAAGTTAAAGTATACAGCGTCAACCTGCGATCCAGAGTCCACGGTCATCGATAGGTAACTACCATAGAGGCACAAGTTAGTCTGGCATGGACGTCCCGGTTTAACGATGACGTTGGACGCCATTGTAACGTTAATGATTATCATTTAAATGATGTTGAGTTGCCTTGGCTAAAAAGACTTTTTTTTTGTTGTTAGGTGTGGGTTTATCTTATTATCTGACAAATTTTTTTAGGGCGCCATCCAACCAGAAATAATACAAAATTTTACAAACACTTAGTAGTTTATTAAACTATACTTGTATAATGATGGTTGTTGAGATTGGTTTCTAAGGAAACAGTTTACAGTATAAAAAGGTGAAAATTAAAATGAAAATATAGCAATGGTCTACTGGTCTTTACAAAGTTGTCCTTCTGACTGACAAATACTTAGCTTTGCATTGTCTTCCATGAGGTGTGTCCAAAATTCAGTCCTCTTCACCTGTAAGTTGTCTCGATGAGGTGTTCGGTGTTCCATGCATATACTTCAGCAACGTAGAAGGTGTTCCATGCATAGACTTCAGCAATGGAGAAGGTGTTCCATGCATAGACTTCAGCAATGGAGAAGGTGTTCCATGCATAGACTTCAGCAATGGAGACGATGAGGAAGATGTCAGGACTTGATTAGACTTGAATTCTTGTGACAGCGATTGATAGGAGTAATGACATCAGATGAGCTTGTCAGTTTGTCAGCCTCAGGTTTGCTCGTGTACATGAAATATTAGAAAGGTGGCGTGAGACCAGCGAATAATATTGCAATAAAGGTTTGAAAATGAATACTTATGGTAAACAGTACCAGTTGTAACTTAAATTTCTATACTATAGTCACAGGATGTTTTTACTCCCTGTTACTCAAGTGAACATGAATAAAGTTTTAAATTAAGAAATAAATAACCATGTTTAATTACATAAGGTCAAAAACAAATTTTCTTTCGTGTTTAAGTAGTACGAAAAACAAATGATTTGATTGACTTAAAATGTATCTAAGTTTTAAGTTAATCCAAAAGAAGCATATATTGTGCCAACGAGATAAAAGTTAAGTAATTAATATACAAAATGTACAAATATATCATACAGATATTTAAACTAGTAGAAAAAGCTGCACTCAAAAGCATCTAGAACTTTTGTGCAGATTCGATAATGCATAAACGAGCAAAAAGGCAATCGTTTGCTAGATAAATGTGGTTTAGCGAGCTATAGGCATTCGTTACCACATGATATTGGCGTACCAGACTAATGTCTTAATTATGGCACCCAAGGTAAGATACGAACAAGATAAGTTCAAGATACGGTACAAGAGAAATTGTTTATACAGTGTGACTTAAGATACTATCCCTCCAGTACAAGCATGTCGCGCTAATTGAGTGAGAAGTTTTAGAAAAAGTAAATGTTAAATCAGAATTGATTTCTGACAGATATCTTTGAGAGAAACGAGGTGAGCTTTCCGACAAATTCAATTTAGGTTTCTGATTAGAAACAAAAGAAAAACTCACCTGCTTTCCTCGATATCAGCTTCCTTGGATATTCTGTCAGTTACCAGTTCTGTAGAGCCTGGATCTGTCGGTTTCCTTGTAAATGGTCCAGCCAGGTTTACCCTATATCTGGTCCTCACCAATGTTCATCAAGAACTTAAATAAACCACCAACTGGCCAATGATATTTGCTAAAACGTAAAAGAACGACAGAATCCCGAGAAACAAAGTAAAATTGAGAGTTTAGATATTAATTGATGAAGAAAAACATACAAAACCATGACCTGTTGATTGACTTAAAAAAATATTCAAATTGAATGCAAAATTATTAAAATATTGATTGAAATTTACACTTACTGAAGAAATAATATTATTACTACGTTTTGTCTATTAAGATGATGCTTTTAGATCTTTAAAAACACTATTCTTTACAAGGATAAATGAGATGAATGAAGATTATTAAAATATGACGCCATTATGGTCGGCATGTATTGTCTTTATTTTTGTTAAAACATAAAAATGTGGAATTTAATTCGTGTAAAAATAGACTAAAAGTTCATGGATTTCTAGAAAGTAATATTTATGGTTCAATTACATACTTAATATCAGATCAAATATAAATTTAGTGAAACAAAAGCTTAGCGTGACATACCTGTAACAGGATAAAAACGAAAGTGAAAGTCAAAAATTCACTTCTCTGAGTCGAGCCTTTACGCATCCCCGGAGACAATATGACTATTATTTATTTATTTATTTATTTATAATCGATATTCTGCAGTATGCAGAGTTATCCATAGATGGCAGCGCCAATACCTAAAGATACTTTAAAATCCAATGTAACGAAATTACTTTATTTCGTTACACCGGGAGAAATCCATGCTGTCGCTCCGAGATTGTGTTCTTAAAAAGATCAAGCAGATTTTCAGCCTCAATCGACTCCAGTATTTTTCCCATACAATCAAGGCCTGATATTGGGCGATAATTGCTTACATCTCCACGGTCACCGTTCTTGTAGATTGCCGTGACGAAGGCAGTCTTCCATATGTCAGGAAAAAGAGCGGAGGTTAAGGAGAGCTGATATAGGTAGCTGAGGGGCACTGAAAGAGTAGGACTGCAATTTTTTAAGAATAGAGGTGCTATATCATCTGGACCTGCTCCCTTTATTTCATTGAGATCAATCAGTTTCTCAAAGATGGTCGAGCTGTTAAGGATGTTTGAAAGGTGCAGGTTATTGGTGGAAACGGTACATTGACAATCAGATGAGCAAGCACGTATCCAGGGGGGGGGGCCCGGGCCCCCCCCCCCCGAAATCCCGAAATTTGAAAATAATGATTTAAGTTTTAATGTGTGATTCGCTTTGCTCTGAATTAATTAAAATAAGTCCACATTTTTGAATGATTTTCGTCTTTGAGCCCCCCCCCCGAAACGAATTTCTGGATACGGGCCTGCAGACGAGGATTAATAAAGACAGACTGGAAGAAATCGGCGAATAATTTTGCTATTCCCTCCGGGTTGCTTGACTCTGTTTCATTGTATCTTAATTTTGCTGGATATCCCGAAGTTC
Source organism: Polydrusus tereticollis (assembly GCA_963920685.1). NCBI lineage: Eukaryota > Metazoa > Arthropoda > Insecta > Coleoptera > Curculionidae > Polydrusus > Polydrusus tereticollis. The sequence continues at coordinate 167,674,138 of OY987326.1, read as the reverse complement.
TTCTTAGCTGCTTGATGTATGACCAGAATGCTGTGACGTTCTGCTGAACCCTGTTCTGGGTAGATTGAAGGAAGCTATTATAGTCGGCCGTAATGGAAGCCTTTGATTCACTTCTCAATTGTTTATAATGAACTTTATCGGCAGACAGGAGTGAATCTCTATACTTACTATATGCACTATCCTTTTTCTTGATCAACTCTATTGTTTTTTTTTGAAAAATACTGAGGATACTTAGAAGTAGTCACTAAAGTCCTGGGGACGTGCAAGTTAATCACAATATATAGGATCGTGTAGAACATTTCAGTAGCATGGTTTATATCATTCGTCGAAGATAGAAAGGTCCAGTCGATGGTATCAAGGTATTCGTTAACCACGTCGTAGTCAACCAACGAAAAGTTATACTTTAAAACCACGATATCATTGTATGTTTTATCCAAGCTAATGAAGACGCGAACGCAGTCTCGGAGCTGTATTTCAATAGGTAAGTTTTATAATCACTTTTCAGCTACCATTAATATTCATAATAAAAATAAAAAAGTTTTAATCATTATTGTTATCTATTATTAGCTTTTTGTTACATATTTAAATTTTCCGTAAATATCCAAAAAGACAACAACCTGATAAAAGAATATTTGAAAAAATCCAAGCCAATCTCATTTAGCACGGATCTTTTAAAAAACCAAGGTCCAATTTTTACAACAAGGAAAACAGGGAAGAAGAAGAAATAAATGTTTTGGCCTCTGTCACGGTGCAACCATCCATATCATGCAGAGAAGTGCATAATGAAGTTGAGATTAAAAAATCAAGAACGCAGTTATTACTAAAAAAAATATAAATTTAAACCATACAAGTACCATCTCATCCAACATTTGCATCCCCAACTGGACACCCTGTACATTTAAAAGATGCTTCTCATAATTGTTTATTTTTAAATAAATTTACATTTAAGGGTAACATAAGAACCGCTGATGATGAGGTATGGATAATTTACTTCTGTCTCTAACCCGTCTATCATGAATATCATATGACGAAAAATCAGACGCTCTCGAATTGAAATAGAGGAGGATTATTAATAATTTTACCACAAATGTACAAAAATGAAGAATTCTACGTTCATCTATCTTGAGCCAGTCAATAGTCCTGTATAAGTAAGAAATATGATCAAACTTTCTCACACCATACACAAAACGAAGACAAGCATTCTGCACTTTTTGTATCCGAGAGCTACTTTCAACATGGAAGCAATAACACAATAATTAAAATTGGACAAAACAAGAGATTCACAAAAGTCATTTTTTAATCCTCGGCATCAAAACAACAGTATATTTGTTTATCGTCACCAGATGCTTGCACTCTACAATGTCTTAAAGATCTAAGTATATCACAGGCATACATAAGAAAAAGTAAAGGGCCTAAAATCAAGCCCTGTGGTTCTCGAGAATGTATGTCGACTTGTTGAGAATAATAATTACTATGACAATTTTTTTTTTATCTAGTAAATAGGTATGATTTAATAACAAAGCCATAACATTTTAATTTAGATACAGAAGTGTATGATTAATGATATCCAAAGCCTTTGAAGAGTCAAGAGGAATAAGTATACTCTTCATTTTCTCTTATCGCAGGCATGAATAATGCAAGGGCGGTTTTAGCTTTTCAACATGAGGGGGGTAATTTCAAATCCCAATTTTTTTTTTTAAATGGTATCAATTACCTATGCATTTAGATAGGTAGATTCTTTTTTAAACAAGCCAGTGGCGTAGCCAACATTTTGGGGCGGAGGGGGCGAACTATTGGAGGGGCGCAAATCGCGGAGCGAAAGCGCCGCAGGCAAAAAATTTTTGAGACCACGCCCAAATTTCGAAGGAATTCACCTTTATACTCCCTAGGGAACAGGGGTCTGGCCCCAAATGAAGTTAAAATCCGCTATATATAAAAAAAATAAATTTATTGTTATGAGACGCTCTCAAAACTGGTCTTATTAGGTTTATTACTATCACTCTTCTTTACTAAAAATAATATAAGATCAATCTTGTTTTTCAAGAATTATTTTTTAAGTAGTAAAGGGGCGCCAGGCCAAGGGGAGCGAGGGGGGCGATCGCCCCCCTTTGCCCCCCTGTGGCTACGCCACTGAAACAAGCATGCAGTAATAAATAAAGCTCTTATTAACCTGAAGTAACTAGAAAATAAGTACGAGGGGAAGGGGCAGGAAAAAATAGCGCCGCAGGCGAAAAATTCTGGGTGGCACGCCCTTTTTTTCAATAATGATGCTTAAAATTCTAAATTCATGGGGGGGGGGGGTTATTACCCTATTCCCCCCCCCCCCCCCGTAAAACCGCCCTTGATCTCATCTATTACATTTGTTAAAGCCACGGCAGTCCCAAATTGTTCTATAGTAGGCAAGGCCCTAGAATAGACCGCCGGCCCGCCAGCTGCAATCCATCTAACCCGGCCTAGACGGCGTACCTTTGCAGGTGTGTTTTTTGTAGGGCTTGGCGAGTGTTCAAACCCGAGCTCTCCGCGGCGTCAGAATACTACGTAACCTGAATCAACGAAATGTCACACACGTGTTCTAACGTGTTTGACCTTGAATGACCTTTGTCGCACACGTGTGCGAACCTATTTGACCTTGAATAACCTTGGCTTTGTGTTTGTGTACGTGTGAATGTGTGCGATTGTTTGCCTGCCTGTCTATCTGTCTGTCTGTCTGTCTGTCTGTCTGTCTGTCCGTCCGTCTGTCTGTCTGTCTGTCTGTCTGTCTGTCTGTCTGTCTGTCTGTCTGTCTGTCTGTCTGTCTGTCTGTCTGTCTGTCTGTCTGTCTGTCTGTCTGTCTGTCTGTCTGTCTGTCTGTCTGTCTGTCTGTCTGTCTGTCTGTCTGTCTGTCTGTCTGTCTGTCTGTCTGTCTGTCTGTCTGTCTGTCTGCCTGCCTGTCTGTCTGTCTGTCTGTCTGTCTGCCTGTCTGTCTGTCTGTCTGTCTGTCTGCCTGTCTGTCTGTCTGTCTGTCTGTCTGTCTGTCTGCCTGTCTGTCTGTCTGTCTGTCTGTCTGCCAGTCTGTCTGTCTGTCTGCGTGTCTGTCTGTCTGTCTGCCTGTCTGTATGCATGTCTTTTTGCTATGCTTAACCTTGAATATGTAAACGATGTGTGTTTTTGGCGCTATGAAAGCATACGTATAGGTGTATATGTGTTTTATGTCCCCGACTATGTAAACAAGCCGGTTTTTACCAGACAAACTATGCAATTGTAGACTACGCCGTAAACCTGTATGAACCTATTAATCTTCTAAGTGCGCAATAACTTTTTGTAATTATTATATTTTTATGTTTCTCCATTTACACTGATTGTCTACCAAATATTTAAATACCTATTCAAGCTTAGTATGCCTCTTCTTGGAGGTATAATATGCGGGGATAACTTTGAAATAAACTTAAAAATAGGGACAGTGATGTGGACAAGTATCACTCAAATAATTATGTTAACTACACTAATCCTCCCTTGCTATACCTTTTTTGGAATCTGTGTAATATATTTACCCTATGCTAGCAGCGTTGTTTTATATTGGATTAAAATACTCGTAAAGTGAGAGAAAAGGGCACTAATAACTATTTATTTATTTCACATTTTCGTAAAATACCGTATTTAAAAAAAAATTAGTCTCTTTACGAAATATGAATTAAAATGATGTAGTTAACGTGTAAAGCAGAAAGTATTATACCATTATTGGATTCAAGAAGTAAACAAAAAAATAGTTAATCTTGATTCTCCCTTACGCTATATAATCGTACTCAACATTAGAAACATTACGGTAAATTAACAATGATAAAAACGGAAAAGGTAATAAATCTGACTGAATAGCATGTATTTTAAAACCAAAATAATTGTTATACCTGTATATACTAAATCTACTTACTAAAGTGTAATAATGTTTTTTTTTTGGAATTGAATAAAGCTCAAGGAATAAAAATGAAATTAATTTTAAATACACTACCAGTATACTTTAATTTAAGGACAATGTGCAATAAAATTCTGTAAGCAATTACAATATTATAGACATTTATGATCTTATATGAAGGTAATGTACAATACCGACAGTCTATATTGAGTCAAGTATTCATTTGAAGGCATTTTAACACATTTAGTGAGCATAAGTGAGCTACCCAATTTTCTCTATACTTTACCATTTTGTGTTATGTAAATAAAAAAATTAACACAAAAAGGGAAAAAGGTTATACTTAAATGTAAATAGTCATACGTGAATTTAAAGCTTAGATATGCTACATGTGCTGAGTATTTATGTTTATTTGAGGGAAGGCGCCGAGGGCGTACAAATTTTACTTTTCAGTCATTTTTACCAAAACATGTAGCTATAATAGATGCAGCCTAACATGCGCTGAAAATACGAAAACTTTATTACAATTGGGTTATCTAGAGTAACTTATTAAAAAAGGGCTTTTTTACACTACACCTGTACCTATTTCTCTATAAATTTACTGGAATCTCGATTAAGAAATATGGCGCAAGATATACTGTGTAATTTCAGGAAAATAGTTAAAAAAATTATATTTCATAAAAATTGCTTACTAGCGATTTCTTTGTACTGAATCCTGCGTGCCTGTCTGTCAGCCTGTCCATTTGCTCGTTCGTATTTTAAGATCCCTCGAACTATGGGCTCACAAGCTATTACCAAATTACAAGTAAATAGAGTGTAATTTCAGGAAAAAAGTTAAAAAAATTACGTTTCATAGAAATTGCCTAACTAGCGATTTATTTGTACTGGAAATGGATAAATTATAGGACTATCTCGTAATGAGAACAGTAGACAATAAATAAAACTTTAATACGTATGGCTCTATATCATTCGACCCTTACTTAAAATACCCACTAGGTATAGGTACTATACAACCTGTATTTGCCATCAGGTAAAAGCCCTCATAATGCTTTTATAAAAATTTGGAATAATATCATAATATAAGTAAATAGGATGTAATTTCAGGAAAAAAGTAAAAAAAATACATTTCATAAAATTGCTTAAAAATCGAGATTTTCCTGTACTGGAATATGATATAAAATGGGACTTTCTTATAATGAGAACAGTAGACAATACTTCAAACCTTGGTGCGTACCTTCTTTCATAAATTTGAGAGAAAAAAAATAACAAAAAAAATTAATTCACAGTGTAAAATTGTAGTTAAATGGATTGTAATTACGAAATAATATAAAAAGTCACTTTTGTTTGCGAAGATATATGCACAATAACTCTATATTATTCGGCCCTTATACTGAAAATACCCACTAGATAGGTATCTTAACCTGTATTTGTCATCAGGTAGAGGTAGAACCCCCTATAAAATTATGAATATTAGGCGTAAGCAACAAAGTAGCAATCTTAACTTATTTCCAACACGAGCATAAAAATATGGGGATGTTAAATATTTTATTAATATCTAAATTCTCAATGTCAACAATAACCAAATCACGTTGGTTTTTTAGTTTATTATTAAATTCGTTAGAATAATAATTATCATAATACTTTACTCGGTGTAAAAGCAATTGCGCTGCAAAATATAGTGTATACCTACACTACTGAGGTAGTTAATTAAAATCACAATTACTACATATAAAAATGTTCAAACGTCTTTGCAATAAATCATAGGTACGTACACTGATTAAAAAAAAAATATATGCATGAAATAAGAACTAACCGAAACTTTTATGTGGTTTAACCTTTTTGCCTAAAATGATGGAAAACTTGAATTGTGTACTATTTCGTATGGCTGTTTGTAATTAACTGAAATTTATTAAATATCACCAATCGAGGCGGGGTTTAACGTAACAATCACAATAAGGAGTTTTTAGGTGCTGACAAAATCTTAAACATTACACCTCAAGAGAAATATGCTATACTAGGATGCATTTTAAAGTACTTCGACATTCTGGAAATAAAGAAAAACTAGTGTATGGTAGTAAAAAAAATTTAAATCTAAGAATAATCGATGCAGAGTTTATCGCAAGCAGCACAATAAGGAGTCTTTAGGTGCAGGCAAAATCTTAAACATTTCTACGAAAAACATGATTATTTTTTTAATTAACACAAATATACATAAGTTCTTGACAATTTGATGTTTTTGTCGAAATTTGGAGTAAACGTAAGCGAAGGTCTGATTGATGGGCCAATATGCGATATTTCTGTATATGTACTTCAGGAAACCACAGTTAGGTAAACAAAAGGTCTATAACCATTGAAAATCTTAACTTTACAGTTTTGTCTCATATAAAAGTCCCTTTTTGAAAAAACCTACATATATGATTTCAAACTAATCTGGCTTAAGGGATAATTCATGACGTTGTGTGTTTTAGAGTTTATTTTTAAAAGTACGATAATTTGCTAACCGACACTAGATCATTACTTTGCTTATTAAAATCTCATTTCGACATTAATGGTTTTTAGGGTCATAAAGTGAACCGGCTTGCCTGGAAACGATGTTTTCCTACAGCTGTTTTACCAACGCAATATTTGGAAGAGAACCATAAACTAAAGGATATATATATTTGCAACGACTACCCTCTCGATATATATTTATATATATACCCACTAAACAGTCTAAGCTTTTTTCGGATGAGATCGAGACATCATCATGCTTACAATATCTGAAACTGAGTTGAATTCTGGTTGATGTTGGAAAGAAATTCACTTCACACACAAAGATGAAGCTAATTGATTCATAAAAATAATGCAAGTCAGTATGCGTATGTTGTGACTAACTGTTCAAGTGTCTGTTCCTTTCACGTCTGTCGGAAGAAATATTTTTTCTAAACTAGTATTTTCGTTGAAAATAAGATCGTAAATCGTCTGTACAAAACAAGGGTCTCTTATGGATTTGAACGAAATTCGTAGATTTGACTATTTTTATGAAAAATAAATCTAAGTACGGAATAATGCAGGGAGATTATCTATTTTCTTGGTTTAGACAGTGATGTAGTTAAGATTCATAACTTAAGAATAAATAAATTATTATTAATCTTTTCGACCTATTTCTCTTGCATATTTAATTTCTTTGATAGTAAGAACTAATCTTTTTATTTTACAAAGGGAAAAAAGCTTAAGATCGGCGTTGTCAGTCAGGTATAAGAACTGATTTAACACGATGGTTTTTGTACAAACGTTCAAATACAATTGTATGATTTTTAACCGATTGTGTCGGAAAAATGACGTTTTATAGATTTTATAGATTAGATATTTAGACGAAGAGGTAACCTTCTCAATAAAGTATTGATTATTGCCCTGGTAGCTAGACAACACTTTTCATGTTGGTCAAAAAAAAAATTTTTCGGATGCTATTACAGGTTTCATTGTTAACTAACAAACATTAAAAGCGAGAAATTACCGTGCAAGATGAAATGTATAGGTTTACTTCATTTTTACATTATTTTATAACTGGCAATCGGATCAAAAACAAGATCGAATAAAAAATAACTTATGACATATGGACGAAAAATGTTTTTCGGACTATTTGGGTTACCGGCTGCATTACGTCCGAAATACTACATTTTTCGGTCTTATAACATAATTTACTATTTTATCGTTAAAATATGGGAAATGATGTATCGAAATGGGTACTTTTTTGCGTCGGTCACGAGATTATAGTTCCTTTTAAAATGAACTCTAATATATACAACACAAATTATCCTTTAAGCCTCATTAGTTTAAAACGCGTCTGTCGCTTTGTTTCTATATTGAGTTTGGTTAAAGTATAGCGTAGTATATATTTAAATAAATTTCGTAGATGTTGACTACTTTCAAAACTGAAAAAAGCGGCCCTTTGCAATAAATACCTCATAGAGTTAGGTACCCTGAAGATTAAGGGTATTTCAGTGGATAATCATGTACGAATTCAAAGATTTTACCTATTTTTATCGATTTACAAACAATACCTATGGGATAACTTTACTGTTAAAAAAAAGAAAAATTAATTAAGTCTAGGCTCACAGGAAATTCCATAAAGAGCAGGTGCATGGCCTTATCACATCAAACTATATTTTTATTCCGTTCTATTGCCGAAAGTCTGTGTTTAGGGGATTATCGTTCCTTTTAAAATGAACTCTAATATGTACATCACCATAAACTACCCCTTAAGCCGAACTAGTTTTAAAAACAGACTTTTCGATTTGCCTCTATATTGATTTTCTAATATTAAATATCTACAACAATCGAAATTCGCTCGCTAATACCTATGTAGGCAATGTTATAGGTATCTAGCTATTATACAATTACTTATTACATCAATACATGCAAGAAGGTTTCTTCAAAAAAATTACAATTTTATTGTTTAATAACTTGAAAGAAAATGAAAAAAGGAGGTTTTTGCATTAATTTATTTCCAGATGAGTGTTAAAAATACTTGTAAAACTCGGTATACCGAAAATCGAGCATTAATGAAAGGGTTGAGTCCTGTTTGGTAAATCCTGATTTTTAATTTGACGTTGGCGACGGGACAATTTCTTAGCATCTATCATAGGGGCGTATATTTTTGGGGCTTAGATCTACCAGTTTATCCATGTTCCATTTATTGATTGATAGTGCTAGTAATTTTACTTTCCAATTATTTTTTTACCAAAACACGCAGCTGAAACAGTACCTATATCAGACTATATTATAAATTTTAAGGATTGATTTGCTTATAAATACACTTTAATTTATTTAGGCCAAAGCAGCCAGACATATACTGAAACTACGAAAACCCTATTACAATTTGGTTACCTAGAGAAAATTTTGGAAAAAACATAGCTTTCTACACAAATGCTTGCACATTATGCACATGTCCTTTTAAGATGCCTGGCGACGTCAATGTAAGCATTGACATAATGACGCAAGATATAGGTAGGTACTAGAATATTCAAGATTTCTGTTAACGATGCACTTCAGCATACATGCGAGATGTCATTAATGTCTACGGAAGGGTACAGATATACCAGCTATTTTTACATGGGTTCCATAGACTTGAACGCTTCTTGTTTAGAAATATTTGATGTGGTCTTAAGGATTTCCGTATTGAAGCACCAAACCTACCTGCCAAATAAGTGACGAAATATGGGATATCATATAATATGACCCTATTGAACTAAATGATCCTATAAACCAGCTTCACAGACTGTAATTTGTGATGTTAATGCGATTGATACGCAATAGAACAAGATTAAAAAACAAAATTTTAAACAAATATATTGGATATATGATTAGTTCTGTTGTTTTGTTTGTTTTTTTTTTAACTAATTTAAACTAGCTCTTTATCACACGAAAATAATTAAATAATTTACGGTTACAGAAAAATAATTATTTTAAAAAGCTGTATAACTAAATATATGTTATTAGGAATATTCTGTCTAAAGTAACAGCTGATCTTAGTCTAAAATGAGATCGTATTATTGATTGTTGAATTCGTTAGGTATAAAATAAAATTAGAGATTTCGTCTATTTTCCACAATTAAAAAGAATACCTATATTTAGTTAAAAATGAAACGATTACAGTGGTAGATTAATTCACTTTACCAAGTATGTAAACTACTAATTTTGCAATAAATATCTTTTATATATCTAGGTAGGTTTACTCGAAAATGTTGGGCTATTTTCATCAAAAATCCCGATACAAAATTTATAAATTTACCTATTTTTGTCGGTTTACAAAGTGATAGTGGGATATTGGCTTGATCAAAGAAAAATAATTATTTTAAAAATGTTGTATAATTAACTAAATGTCAGTGTTATCAGGCAGGTAAGAAGGTATTTATCTGAATCTTATTTGTACCAATACCGTTTACATACAAAGGCTAGTTTTTAATGCTAAATAGGGGAAATGTGATTCGATGAGAGGTCTTTACAAGTAAAATTATTATTTGTCTATTCGATCCTGCCAATTTTAGAAATCCATCCTCATAAGTTTACGATCATGTTTTAAACCCCTATCGTTTAGTGATATTCTAAGCACTCGAAATATACTTATTTCTTTTGAATAAAAGTGGTAAAACTGCTTTTTAAAAGATATGCTGTTCTGGTTTCATGGAATTTAGAGTGGTGGGTGAATAAAATGATGTAATAATGTAATAATAAGGATCTGGTTAATCTATCAAGAGCGGTATTCGCTAGTATTTTAAAAAGCGGACGCTATGGGGAATATTATGATAGCGGTAACATTGATATAAAACAGAAGGTTTTCTTTTTGAAAACTAGATCTGCTGAAAGATTAAAGTAATATCTTTTATCTTACAGTTGGTTCACACAAGTATAACTAACTACATTTTCGTATTTACATCGTATATAAGGATAGAGAGAACAAACATCTAAATGTCTAACTGTTTCGTGTTTTTTTTTGTTGTTTTACAATCTACTATCTACATACATAAAAAAAACAAGTGTATTTTCATATTTTTATCGGTCATAAGTTTGATTTCAAAAGTACAATCCTACTTTTTGATAATTTCACAGTCTAAAGCACGTAGATACCTATATTTTTATTTACGGTCAATTAATCTCTATTCGCCAATCGTCTCGAACGAGTCTGTTTTTAGAAGTAATATAGCGTTAGTATTTAGAAAATATTGATGATATCGGAGCCTAAAACATCCTTGACACTATAAAATCGTCGTGTTTCCTCACAAAACCCATCATCTTGCCTATTCAGCTTGCGTTGCTATTGTTTAGCAGGTTAAATAAAATTGTTATTTCGCTCTTTTTGTCTATACTGAATCGTTAGGGGAATACGATTCTAGTTCTATAAGATAGACATTTAAAATTTCAGTAAGCAATCAGAAATCCTACACTATGAGGTACTTAGTTAAAATTTTATATTTCCTTCCTAGGTCAGGCAAAATTTGTGATGTGTCGGTCAAAATATTTGACTATTTAAATATTTATAAAATACGAAAAAATGCTAGATGCATTTTCAGCGTGACTTTCTATCTAATACCAACTTATTTCAAGGTATAATTCGGTTGTCAAAATAAGAATAAAATAATTTTCCCATGGTTTAGGTCATCTTAAAAAGTCAAAAGGTTATATTCTGTAGAGGGTTAGGTACATTCAAATTTAAATATTTTCTCTAATTAAGAAGAATTTTAAGATAGTGTTATGATAAATAAAAATTCTATTCCTCCAGTATTTCTCGGAAACATATCGTGTTCTAGCGACATAACCGAAAAGTACCTCTATTCGGAAACTAAACGCATTTTTCTTGTCAAACTTGACTTTGTTGCAATGTTGTATGCAGGGCACTTTGAGAACAAAAATTAGATTAGAAACCGCCGCCTCTTAAGGAATACTTTTTAGGTACTTACATAGGGTACACTGGTATACAGAACAAATGTCATCTTGAATTGTCTCATTCATTACATACGTTATTATAATCATCTTAAAGCACCTGTTACCAGCATTATTTGTTTTTTATGGTTTTCATGAAACATAGCCATTTCCGATGAAAATTATACGAAAATTTGATAAATAACTTTTTTTTTCAACTGAAATAGACTGGTTTTTGGTGGAAAAATGTTACTTTTAACTAAAAATGAATATAAGACATATAAGTACGCAATGATATTTAGAATAAACCACTCTTTTCTAAAATTACTATGAAATATTCACAAGATCGTTTCGTTGTAACCAAAGTAGCAGGGCTTGCAGATTTCGTATAGAGTTCAAACGCGATACTCAGATAATCTTTTTTTATATTTTTGTAGGATAATTCACCACTATGTTGTACTTAAGAGAGGACATTCTTGAAAAATCCTCAAATTTCTCTGCAATTTTGTTCCTTCTAGAGTTAAATTCACACAGAAAGCCCTGTATTCTTATCATTCAGGTGGATATATTAAAAAGGGCTTATTAGTATGGTTTAGAAAACAAGCAATATTAATTAACGGATGTTTTTTCGTCGTATGAAGAGTTTAATTTTTTTTTCCACTACAATGGTTGCGATGCAGGGGGGTCGGGTTTGATCATAATCTTTCAGGGTAGCTCAGGTTTGATTGCATGTGCTAAGGTTAGTGCTCCTTGCAATCGGTTTCAGGTTTGACACGCCCCCCTCAGGTTAGTTCAGGTGTATCAAACATAATTTATTGTGAATAAGTTCAGATTTTGGGTTGTGTTTGAGACACCTGAACTAACCTGAGGGGGGCGTGTCAAACCTGAAACCGATTGCAAGGAGCACTAACCTTAGCACATTCAATCAAACCTGAGCTACCCTGAAAGATTATGATCAAACCCGACCCCCCTGCATCGCAACCATTGTAGTGGAAAAAAAAATTAAACTCTTCATACGACGAAAAAACATCCGTTAATTAATATTGCTTGTTTTCTAAACCATACTAATAAGCCCTTTTTAATATATCCACCTGAATGATAAGAATACAGGGCTTTCTGTGTGAATTTAACTCTAGAAGGAACAAAATTGCAGAGAAATTTGAGGATTTTTCAAGAATGTCCTCTCTTAAGTACAACATAGTGGTGAATTATCCTACAAAAATATAAAAAAAGATTATCTGAGTATCGCGTTTGAACTCTATACGAAATCTGCAAGCCCTGCTACTTTGGTTACAACGAAACGATCTTGTGAATATTTCATAGTAATTTTAGAAAAGAGTGGTTTATTCTAAATATCATTGCGTACTTATATGTCTTATATTCATTTTTAGTTAAAAGTAACATTTTTCCACCGAAAACCAGTCTATTTCAGTTGAAAAAAAAAGTTATTTATCAAATTTTCGTATAATTTTCATCGGAAATGGCTATGTTTCATGAAAACCATAAAAAACAAATAATGCTGGTAACAGGTGCTTTAAGATGATTATAATAACGTATGTAATGAATGAGACAATTCAAGATGACATTTGTTCTGTATACCAGTGTACCCTATGTAAGTACCTAAAAAGTATTCCTTAAGAGGCGGCGGTTTCTAATCTAATTTTTGTTCTCAAAGTGCCCTGCATACAACATTGCAACAAAGTCAAGTTTGACAAGAAAAATGCGTTTAGTTTCCGAATAGAGGTACTTTTCGGTTATGTCGCTAGAACACGATATGTTTCCGAGAAATACTGGAGGAATAGAATTTTTATTTATCATAACACTATCTTAAAATTCTTCTTAATTAGAGAAAATATTTAAATTTGAATGTACCTAACCCTCTACAGAATATAACCTTTTGACTTTTTAAGATGACCTAAACCATGGGAAAATTATTTTATTCTTATTTTGACAACCGAATTATACCTTGAAATAAGTTGGTATTAGATAGAAAGTCACGCTGAAAATGCATCTAGCATTTTTTCGTATTTTATAAATATTTAAATAGTCAAATATTTTGACCGACACATCACAAATTTTGCCTGACCTAGGAAGGAAATATAAAATTTTAACTAAGTACCTCATAGTGTAGGATTTCTGATTGCTTACTGAAATTTTAAATGTCTATCTTATAGAACTAGAATCGTATTCCCCTAACGATTCAGTATAGACAAAAAGAGCGAAATAACAATTTTATTTAACCTGCTAAACAATAGCAACGCAAGCTGAATAGGCAAGATGATGGGTTTTGTGAGGAAACACGACGATTTTATAGTGTCAAGGATGTTTTAGGCTCCGATATCATCAATATTTTCTAAATACTAACGCTATATTACTTCTAAAAACAGACTCGTTCGAGACGATTGGCGAATAGAGATTAATTGACCGTAAATAAAAATATAGGTATCTACGTGCTTTAGACTGTGAAATTATCAAAAAGTAGGATTGTACTTTTGAAATCAAACTTATGACCGATAAAAATATGAAAATACACTTGTTTTTTTTATGTATGTAGATAGTAGATTGTAAAACAACAAAAAAAAACACGAAACAGTTAGACATTTAGATGTTTGTTCTCTCTATCCTTATATACGATGTAAATACGAAAATGTAGTTAGTTATACTTGTGTGAACCAACTGTAAGATAAAAGATATTACTTTAATCTTTCAGCAGATCTAGTTTTCAAAAAGAAAACCTTCTGTTTTATATCAATGTTACCGCTATCATAATATTCCCCATAGCGTCCGCTTTTTAAAATACTAGCGAATACCGCTCTTGATAGATTAACCAGATCCTTATTATTACATTATTACATCATTTTATTCACCCACCACTCTAAATTCCATGAAACCAGAACAGCATATCTTTTAAAAAGCAGTTTTACCACTTTTATTCAAAAGAAATAAGTATATTTCGAGTGCTTAGAATATCACTAAACGATAGGGGTTTAAAACATGATCGTAAACTTATGAGGATGGATTTCTAAAATTGGCAGGATCGAATAGACAAATAATAATTTTACTTGTAAAGACCTCTCATCGAATCACATTTCCCCTATTTAGCATTAAAAACTAGCCTTTGTATGTAAACGGTATTGGTACAAATAAGATTCAGATAAATACCTTCTTACCTGCCTGATAACACTGACATTTAGTTAATTATACAACATTTTTAAAATAATTATTTTTCTTTGATCAAGCCAATATCCCACTATCACTTTGTAAACCGACAAAAATAGGTAAATTTATAAATTTTGTATCGGGATTTTTGATGAAAATAGCCCAACATTTTCGAGTAAACCTACCTAGATATATAAAAGATATTTATTGCAAAATTAGTAGTTTACATACTTGGTAAAGTGAATTAATCTACCACTGTAATCGTTTCATTTTTAACTAAATATAGGTATTCTTTTTAATTGTGGAAAATAGACGAAATCTCTAATTTTATTTTATACCTAACGAATTCAACAATCAATAATACGATCTCATTTTAGACTAAGATCAGCTGTTACTTTAGACAGAATATTCCTAATAACATATATTTAGTTATACAGCTTTTTAAAATAATTATTTTTCTGTAACCGTAAATTATTTAATTATTTTCGTGTGATAAAGAGCTAGTTTAAATTAGTTAAAAAAAAAAACAAACAAAACAACAGAACTAATCATATATCCAATATATTTGTTTAAAATTTTGTTTTTTAATCTTGTTCTATTGCGTATCAATCGCATTAACATCACAAATTACAGTCTGTGAAGCTGGTTTATAGGATCATTTAGTTCAATAGGGTCATATTATATGATATCCCATATTTCGTCACTTATTTGGCAGGTAGGTTTGGTGCTTCAATACGGAAATCCTTAAGACCACATCAAATATTTCTAAACAAGAAGCGTTCAAGTCTATGGAACCCATGTAAAAATAGCTGGTATATCTGTACCCTTCCGTAGACATTAATGACATCTCGCATGTATGCTGAAGTGCATCGTTAACAGAAATCTTGAATATTCTAGTACCTACCTATATCTTGCGTCATTATGTCAATGCTTACATTGACGTCGCCAGGCATCTTAAAAGGACATGTGCATAATGTGCAAGCATTTGTGTAGAAAGCTATGTTTTTTCCAAAATTTTCTCTAGGTAACCAAATTGTAATAGGGTTTTCGTAGTTTCAGTATATGTCTGGCTGCTTTGGCCTAAATAAATTAAAGTGTATTTATAAGCAAATCAATCCTTAAAATTTATAATATAGTCTGATATAGGTACTGTTTCAGCTGCGTGTTTTGGTAAAAAAATAATTGGAAAGTAAAATTACTAGCACTATCAATCAATAAATGGAACATGGATAAACTGGTAGATCTAAGCCCCAAAAATATACGCCCCTATGATAGATGCTAAGAAATTGTCCCGTCGCCAACGTCAAATTAAAAATCAGGATTTACCAAACAGGACTCAACCCTTTCATTAATGCTCGATTTTCGGTATACCGAGTTTTACAAGTATTTTTAACACTCATCTGGAAATAAATTAATGCAAAAACCTCCTTTTTTCATTTTCTTTCAAGTTATTAAACAATAAAATTGTAATTTTTTTGAAGAAACCTTCTTGCATGTATTGATGTAATAAGTAATTGTATAATAGCTAGATACCTATAACATTGCCTACATAGGTATTAGCGAGCGAATTTCGATTGTTGTAGATATTTAATATTAGAAAATCAATATAGAGGCAAATCGAAAAGTCTGTTTTTAAAACTAGTTCGGCTTAAGGGGTAGTTTATGGTGATGTACATATTAGAGTTCATTTTAAAAGGAACGATAATCCCCTAAACACAGACTTTCGGCAATAGAACGGAATAAAAATATAGTTTGATGTGATAAGGCCATGCACCTGCTCTTTATGGAATTTCCTGTGAGCCTAGACTTAATTAATTTTTCTTTTTTTTAACAGTAAAGTTATCCCATAGGTATTGTTTGTAAATCGATAAAAATAGGTAAAATCTTTGAATTCGTACATGATTATCCACTGAAATACCCTTAATCTTCAGGGTACCTAACTCTATGAGGTATTTATTGCAAAGGGCCGCTTTTTTCAGTTTTGAAAGTAGTCAACATCTACGAAATTTATTTAAATATATACTACGCTATACTTTAACCAAACTCAATATAGAAACAAAGCGACAGACGCGTTTTAAACTAATGAGGCTTAAAGGATAATTTGTGTTGTATATATTAGAGTTCATTTTAAAAGGAACTATAATCTCGTGACCGACGCAAAAAAGTACCCATTTCGATACATCATTTCCCATATTTTAACGATAAAATAGTAAATTATGTTATAAGACCGAAAAATGTAGTATTTCGGACGTAATGCAGCCGGTAACCCAAATAGTCCGAAAAACATTTTTCGTCCATATGTCATAAGTTATTTTTTATTCGATCTTGTTTTTGATCCGATTGCCAGTTATAAAATAATGTAAAAATGAAGTAAACCTATACATTTCATCTTGCACGGTAATTTCTCGCTTTTAATGTTTGTTAGTTAACAATGAAACCTGTAATAGCATCCGAAAAATTTTTTTTTTGACCAACATGAAAAGTGTTGTCTAGCTACCAGGGCAATAATCAATACTTTATTGAGAAGGTTACCTCTTCGTCTAAATATCTAATCTATAAAATCTATAAAACGTCATTTTTCCGACACAATCGGTTAAAAATCATACAATTGTATTTGAACGTTTGTACAAAAACCATCGTGTTAAATCAGTTCTTATACCTGACTGACAACGCCGATCTTAAGCTTTTTTCCCTTTGTAAAATAAAAAGATTAGTTCTTACTATCAAAGAAATTAAATATGCAAGAGAAATAGGTCGAAAAGATTAATAATAATTTATTTATTCTTAAGTTATGAATCTTAACTACATCACTGTCTAAACCAAGAAAATAGATAATCTCCCTGCATTATTCCGTACTTAGATTTATTTTTCATAAAAATAGTCAAATCTACGAATTTCGTTCAAATCCATAAGAGACCCTTGTTTTGTACAGACGATTTACGATCTTATTTTCAACGAAAATACTAGTTTAGAAAAAATATTTCTTCCGACAGACGTGAAAGGAACAGACACTTGAACAGTTAGTCACAACATACGCATACTGACTTGCATTATTTTTATGAATCAATTAGCTTCATCTTTGTGTGTGAAGTGAATTTCTTTCCAACATCAACCAGAATTCAACTCAGTTTCAGATATTGTAAGCATGATGATGTCTCGATCTCATCCGAAAAAAGCTTAGACTGTTTAGTGGGTATATATATAAATATATATCGAGAGGGTAGTCGTTGCAAATATATATATCCTTTAGTTTATGGTTCTCTTCCAAATATTGCGTTGGTAAAACAGCTGTAGGAAAACATCGTTTCCAGGCAAGCCGGTTCACTTTATGACCCTAAAAACCATTAATGTCGAAATGAGATTTTAATAAGCAAAGTAATGATCTAGTGTCGGTTAGCAAATTATCGTACTTTTAAAAATAAACTCTAAAACACACAACGTCATGAATTATCCCTTAAGCCAGATTAGTTTGAAATCATATATGTAGGTTTTTTCAAAAAGGGACTTTTATATGAGACAAAACTGTAAAGTTAAGATTTTCAATGGTTATAGACCTTTTGTTTACCTAACTGTGGTTTCCTGAAGTACATATACAGAAATATCGCATATTGGCCCATCAATCAGACCTTCGCTTACGTTTACTCCAAATTTCGACAAAAACATCAAATTGTCAAGAACTTATGTATATTTGTGTTAATTAAAAAAATAATCATGTTTTTCGTAGAAATGTTTAAGATTTTGCCTGCACCTAAAGACTCCTTATTGTGCTGCTTGCGATAAACTCTGCATCGATTATTCTTAGATTTAAATTTTTTTTACTACCATACACTAGTTTTTCTTTATTTCCAGAATGTCGAAGTACTTTAAAATGCATCCTAGTATAGCATATTTCTCTTGAGGTGTAATGTTTAAGATTTTGTCAGCACCTAAAAACTCCTTATTGTGATTGTTACGTTAAACCCCGCCTCGATTGGTGATATTTAATAAATTTCAGTTAATTACAAACAGCCATACGAAATAGTACACAATTCAAGTTTTCCATCATTTTAGGCAAAAAGGTTAAACCACATAAAAGTTTCGGTTAGTTCTTATTTCATGCATATATTTTTTTTTTAATCAGTGTACGTACCTATGATTTATTGCAAAGACGTTTGAACATTTTTATATGTAGTAATTGTGATTTTAATTAACTACCTCAGTAGTGTAGGTATACACTATATTTTGCAGCGCAATTGCTTTTACACCGAGTAAAGTATTATGATAATTATTATTCTAACGAATTTAATAATAAACTAAAAAACCAACGTGATTTGGTTATTGTTGACATTGAGAATTTAGATATTAATAAAATATTTAACATCCCCATATTTTTATGCTCGTGTTGGAAATAAGTTAAGATTGCTACTTTGTTGCTTACGCCTAATATTCATAATTTTATAGGGGGTTCTACCTCTACCTGATGACAAATACAGGTTAAGATACCTATCTAGTGGGTATTTTCAGTATAAGGGCCGAATAATATAGAGTTATTGTGCTTACATCTTCGCAAACAAAAGTGACTTTTTATATTATTTCGTAATTACAATCCATTTAACTACAATTTTACACTGTGAATTAATTTTTTTTGTTATTTTTTTTCTCTCAAATTTATGAAAGAAGGTACGCACCAAGGTTTGAAGTATTGTCTACTGTTCTCATTATAAGAAAGTCCCATATTATATCATATTCCAGTACAGGAAAATCTCGATTTTTAAGCAATTTTATGAAATGTATTTTTTTTACTTTTTTCCTGAAATTACATCCTATTTACTTATATTATGATATTATTCCAAATTTTTATAAAAGCATTATGAGGGCTTTTACCTGATGGCAAATACAGGTTGTATAGTACCTATACCTAGTGGGTATTTTAAGTAAGGGTCGAATGATATAGAGCCATACGTATTAAAGTTTTATTTATTGTCTACTGTTCTCATTACGAGATAGTCCTATAATTTATCCATTTCCAGTACAAATAAATCGCTAGTTAGGCAATTTCTATGAAACGTAATTTTTTTAACTTTTTTCCTGAAATTACACTCTATTTACTTGTAATTTGGTAATAGCTTGTGAGCCCATAGTTCGAGGGATCTTAAAATACGAACGAGCAAATGGACAGGCTGACAGACAGGCACGCAGGATTCAGTACAAAGAAATCGCTAGTAAGCAATTTTTATGAAATATAATTTTTTTAACTATTTTCCTGAAATTACACAGTATATCTTGCGCCATATTTCTTAATCGAGATTCCAGTAAATTTATAGAGAAATAGGTACAGGTGTAGTGTAAAAAAGCCCTTTTTTAATAAGTTACTCTAGATAACCCAATTGTAATAAAGTTTTCGTATTTTCAGCGCATGTTAGGCTGCATCTATTATAGCTACATGTTTTGGTAAAAATGACTGAAAAGTAAAATTTGTACGCCCTCGGCGCCTTCCCTCAAATAAACATAAATACTCAGCACATGTAGCATATCTAAGCTTTAAATTCACGTATGACTATTTACATTTAAGTATAACCTTTTTCCCTTTTTGTGTTAATTTTTTTATTTACATAACACAAAATGGTAAAGTATAGAGAAAATTGGGTAGCTCACTTATGCTCACTAAATGTGTTAAAATGCCTTCAAATGAATACTTGACTCAATATAGACTGTCGGTATTGTACATTACCTTCATATAAGATCATAAATGTCTATAATATTGTAATTGCTTACAGAATTTTATTGCACATTGTCCTTAAATTAAAGTATACTGGTAGTGTATTTAAAATTAATTTCATTTTTATTCCTTGAGCTTTATTCAATTCCAAAAAAAAAACATTATTACACTTTAGTAAGTAGATTTAGTATATACAGGTATAACAATTATTTTGGTTTTAAAATACATGCTATTCAGTCAGATTTATTACCTTTTCCGTTTTTATCATTGTTAATTTACCGTAATGTTTCTAATGTTGAGTACGATTATATAGCGTAAGGGAGAATCAAGATTAACTATTTTTTTGTTTACTTCTTGAATCCAATAATGGTATAATACTTTCTGCTTTACACGTTAACTACATCATTTTAATTCATATTTCGTAAAGAGACTAATTTTTTTTTAAATACGGTATTTTACGAAAATGTGAAATAAATAAATAGTTATTAGTGCCCTTTTCTCTCACTTTACGAGTATTTTAATCCAATATAAAACAACGCTGCTAGCATAGGGTAAATATATTACACAGATTCCAAAAAAGGTATTACAAGGGAGGATTAGTGTAGTTAACATAATTATTTGAGTGATACTTGTCCACATCACTGTCCCTATTTTTAAGTTTATTTCAAAGTTATCCCCGCATATTATACCTCCAAGAAGAGGCATACTAAGCTTGAATAGGTATTTAAATATTTGGTAGACAATCAGTGTAAATGGAGAAACATAAAAATATAATAATTACAAAAAGTTATTGCGCACTTAGAAGATTAATAGGTTCATACAGGTTTACGGCGTAGTCTACAATTGCATAGTTTGTCTGGTAAAAACCGGCTTGTTTACATAGTCGGGGACATAAAACACATATACACCTATACGTATGCTTTCATAGCGCCAAAAACACACATCGTTTACATATTCAAGGTTAAGCATAGCAAAAAGACATGCATACAGACAGGCAGACAGACAGACAGACACGCAGACAGACAGACAGACTGGCAGACAGACAGACAGACAGACAGACAGGCAGACAGACAGACAGACAGACAGGCAGACAGACAGACAGACAGACAGACAGGCAGACAGACAGACAGACAGACAGGCAGACAGACAGACAGACAGACAGACAGACAGACAGACAGACAGACAGACAGACAGACAGACAGACAGACAGACAGACAGACAGACAGACAGACAGACAGACAGACAGACAGACAGACAGACAGACAGACAGACAGACAGACAGACAGACAGACAGACAGACAGACAGACAGACAGACAGACAGACAGACAGACGGACAGACAGACAGACAGACAGACAGACAGACAGACAGATAGACAGACAGGCAAACAATCGCACACATTCACACGTACACAAACACAAAGCCAAGGTTATTCAAGGTCAAATAGGTTCGCACACGTGTGCGACAAAGGTCATTCAAGGTCAAACACGTTAGAACACGTGTGTGACATTTCGTTGATTCAGGTTACGTAGTATTCTGACGCCGCGGAGAGCTCGGGTTTGAACACTCGCCAAGCCCTACAAAAAACACACCTGCAAAGGTACGCCGTCTAGGCCGGGTTAGATGGATTGCAGCTGGCGGGCCGGCGGTCTATTCTAGGGCCTTGCCTACTTTCTATAAATCCACATTATGTTCAGTAAAATAGCTGTATATCTGATTACACAAGATCTTTTCAAAAAGTTTAGAAATTGCAGGTATTAGAAAGCTTATTACTCGGAGGTCGTTTAAACTAGTTGGGCTATTGACCTCGGATAATGGTTTACCAATCGATATTTTCCGTTGATCGGGGAAGTAACTAACTTAACAGCAATTTATTATGTGTGTAATGTATTTATCGATATATGGACTGCAATACTTAAGCATCAAGGGCGAACATTTATCTACCCCTGTCGCATTGGTTGAAATACCGTTTAAAATTTTCTGACGTCAGATGCTTCAGCTGACCTAAATGAAAATTGTAATGTACTAGTTACTACTGAAAACATTGTTTTCATAGAAATAACTATGTCATTACAATAATTAGATACATTTTGAGAAAAGTCGCGAAATAATTATTAACATCGTTAGGATCAGATAACTCGAGGTGTAACATGTAACTCGGAAGCCGTAAATATAGTACTTCCGGTTTAACCGGAAATTGATAATTTTGGCAAAATAGGCAGACATGAAACTTGCCATATTTACTGGGATCTAAGATGTTAATAGTTTGGGAATTTCTTAATAAATGGGACAATACAGACTAGTTTCTAAATTAGAAGCAGGGTCCTGTTTTGACTAACTCTGAAACTAACCTTAACTAACCCAACTTCCTCCTAGTTCATTTATTAGTTTTATCGATTTTATAGCCTTGTTCTAATTGTTTCATTTCTAACTTGGCCGATACTTGTTACACATGATATTTCTCAAATTCGGATACTTTGATTTTCTGTTTATGTTTTGCAGTTCTTCGTATCCATTATTTTAGAACCGGTAGGCACTGATATATTTTTATATATTTCTGTTTTTGCACGTGGCGACATGTTAACCCTCAAATTAGCTATACCAATCTTAGCGTTAATTCTCAAATAATTCATACTATACTCTGTTGCTTAATGCGAGAGAGTAATAACATGTAAATTTGCAATGACAGGACCCATTAACCAGGGTGGACAACCTAAAGGTTGCATTGTAGATTTCAGGTAAATTGCAATGATAGTTTTTAAAAATTCCGTATTTCAGATCTACACACCCCGAATCGATCCTAAATTAGGCTCACACTAATTTACATACAAAAGAAAGACGAGTTTGGTGAATGAAAGGAAGGTGACAGTGGCGTTACTTCAGGTAGTTTATTAGAATAAAAATTATAATAATTATACTTGATGATAATTATTGAGATAGGCATATAGTTGAGATATTAATTATTTTAATATTAAATAAAT
The DNA here is from genome assembly GCA_963920685.1 of Polydrusus tereticollis. Lineage (NCBI taxonomy): Eukaryota > Metazoa > Arthropoda > Insecta > Coleoptera > Curculionidae > Polydrusus > Polydrusus tereticollis. The sequence goes on along the minus strand of OY987326.1, from coordinate 167,651,014 downwards.
AAAAACTTATATATACAGTGTGTCCACGGATACAGTTCGGAAGAGGAAAAACTTTTTTATTTGTGGGTTTAGAAGAAAAAGTTATTCTTTATAAAAACGTCTGCTTGTGTTGAAACTCCAATGTCGAATACCAAATTTACGATTAGTATACAGGGTACATCAAAAATAACATTTTTAATGATTTTGATTTCGATTTTTTTTTGAAATTATATGAAAATATTTTCAAAACCGTGATTTATTACACCAATTGTGCAAAAAGATCTAATAAACATTTTTCTCAAAGTGGTTAATTTCATCATTTAAACGAAATCCAAAAAACTAAAAATGTTGTTTGTGACTAATCATGTTTTAATAACGATTTTGTTGTAATAAAACTATTTCTTATTTGTATTTTTATTATTACATGTCATAGGTATTTCTTCATTTTATTTAATCATAAATTATAAAATATTAAAATAAATAACGTTCTATTCGAACGTGGTACCACCGAGTTCAGCGCATAGTTCAACTCGATATTTGAATTCCCTATAACAATAATTCCTAATTTGCTGTATTGGGATATTTGCAATGACTTCTCTTATTTTTTCTTTCAAGAGATCTAGGTTATTATTGAAATTGGTTTTATACACATGTTGCTTCAGATATCCCCACAAATGAAAGTCCATAATTGTGAGATCGGGACTCCTAGGTGGCCACTCATTTGGACCATACCTTCCAAACCATTTATTCCCAAACTGATGATTTAGCCAAGCACGAACAATTATCGTGGAATGAGCGGGACAGCCGTCTTGTTGGAAATGTAATTTTATTCGATCAGCTAAAGGTATATCTTGCAAATGATCATAAAAAAAGTGTTCAGAAGATGCAAATAAGTGTGTTGATTTAAATTGTTTTCAATAAAATATGGTCCAATGATTCCATTGTAAGTAATAGCACACCACACGTTAACTTTTTGTGAATACTGTCTTCTAGAGCGGATACGAAAATTAGGATTGTCGCGGCTCCAATAGCGACAGTTTTGCGAACTAACTACCCCGTTTGTGGTAAACGTTGCCTCGTCCGAGAAAATAATATTATTAACAAAACTACACCTATGGAATACGGCGAAGACCATTGGGTTTTTAGTTCAATAATGATTTATTACTTTTTCGCACTAAGCAACAGACTATATTTATTACTAAGCCATTAGCCATATCAGGATAATCACATTGAACTAGTTAGGTGATGTGGGGTACTCGATATTTAAATTCAATTTATTCCGCATACATTTTTTTTTATTATGCACCACTATAACGAAATAATTCTCTGTAAATACATTTATATAATACAAACAATGAATTATTAATGCATTATTATTAAGTTGTTTTATTTAATTTGCGTTATTTGCATAAATTCCACCTGGCACAGTGGCTTAATTTTGCATAACAGTTGCGATGGGGTGGAATAAATTTATTGAACAAATTGAAATAATTTATATTATTAATAAATTTGAATAACTAATGCATTTTTAAAACAATAATTAGTTGATGAAGCGAACGATTCATATCAAAGTTAATTAGTGGCAGATCCGAGGGGTCCCCAAAGTAATCTCTCCTAACGGTCCCCAGATTGAGCTACACTATACTTTGTTTGAAATTGAGAGAGAGTATTATATAGAACACATATTTAATATTATAAAAAGGAAAGTACATTCACTCTACTTTAAAAACGAAATTCCCACTGCGCGAGATGTGGCTAAACGAAGGTTATACAGTTGGAAAAACATGGGAGAATAAGAATGTAACCTCTTCTCTTTAAGCGCTTTTAGATAGTCTATCTACAGGAAAAAAATAGCCCTCTGGAAAAGGTAAACACCTAATTATTACCCATATATGGCTTTTTGAAAGATGGTTTATGAATATTTCAGTCAGTTCATACCGGTGACTACCACGAAGATATGAATGTGAACGTTTTTGAGGGGAAATGATTAAGTTTATTCCAACGGGCTCTGTCGTTATTTTGGTCAATGCTTCATGCCATTCAAGAAGATGTGAAGAGCTGCCTACAACTTCTTGCAAAAAGCAAAAATCATTCAGTGGCTTGTGTAGAGAAACAAATACCATTTGAAGACGCTATGATGATAAAAGAACTACTAACAAATGTGAAGACACACAAACATCGCTTTGTAAAATATAATGTTGACGAAATGACAAGAAAACGGGATATTACAGTACTTCGACTTCCTCTCCACCATTGCGAAGTAAACCCTATAGAATTAGTATGGGCTTAAGTGAAAGGTTCGCTAGCAAAGAAAAATAGCACTTTATACTAAATGAATGATACCCAGAAGCATTTTGAGAAAATCAATGCAGTGAAGTGGTGGCAATGTATACCACGTAATTAAGGAAGAGCAGATGGTTTAATTGAAGAAACCATCGAGCCAGTTGTTATTAACTTAGGGGCATACGGCAGATCATCAGATTTTTCCATTGATGATGAGAATGTCTAATTAATAGAACTGGTGTTTTGTTTGGTATATACCTGGTGTTTCAGGAGGACGGTTCTCTTTTTGATATATAGGGTGTTAAAGTTCTTTAAAAAAATCTGCTTTTTTATAATTTCTTTAAATATCCTTCTCTCGATTTTATTGAAACTTGGTACCGTTATTCATAGTGATAAGGGGCATAATTTGTCCTAACTAGATTAAATTTATTCAGTCTAGTAGCGTCCCGAGAAGCACATTAACGAATACTATTGACAAGAAAATGTATGCCACTGACTTTTTTCTAATATTGATATTTTTTTTCGGATTTATCAACTAATAATACAATTCTGTTAATCCCTGAATTGTTTTCATATCATGTTTCGTTTTCGAGAGAAATAATAAAAACCACTTTAGTGCATGTACAAAAAAATACCTACGTATTTCCAAGTTAATTGAAATATGAGGTAAAGGTGAGTTCAGATTAGATTAGATTTACCTGTTTTGTGAATAACAAGTCAAAAATGAATAACTTTACTAACGCTAAAATGGCCCAGATGCATTTTAATTATGGCCTAGCAAACGGAAATGCTGAAGAAGCTTGGCGACTTTATCAGGAACGTTATCCAAACAGAGTACTGCCATGTACCAAGACATTTACAATGCTTCATGCAAGATTGAGTGAGATTGGGAGTTTTAAGCGTAGTACGGAACTTTCTGGCAGACCTGCAACAGTAACCACGCCTGAGTTAGAAGAGGCTATACTTCGAGAGATAGAAGATGATCCTTCAACTAGTGCCAGGAAGGTAGCAGTGCAACTTCAAACAAGTGCATCAACTGCTTGGAGGCTTTTCCATCATTATCAACTATACCCATACCATATTCAACGTGTACATGCTCTGCTTCTCCGTGATTTTCAGACAAGATTTGATTATAGTATATTTACAGAACATTTTATTTACAGATGAGGTATTTCTTTCAAGAGAAGCCATTATGAATATTCGCAACGAACATTTTTGGGCGGACAATATTTGGGCGGACAATAATCCTAATAAAATTGGAGAAGGTCGTTTTCAGCAACAATTCTCGGTAAATGTATGGGCAGGGATCATTGGCGGCTATCTTATTGGATCATACTTTTCAACACCTCGATTAAATCGAAACTCCTATACGCAGCTTCTACCTAAAGAACTTGACGTTCTTTTAGAAGAGGTAGTTCTACAAATAAGAACTAATATGTGGTGTATGCACGTTCAATACCTCGACAACACTTTTTCTAATTGCTGGATTGGACGGGCAGGTCTCCAATGCTGGCCAGCTCGCAGTCCCGACTTCAATCCTCTAGGCTACTATCTATAGGGTGACCTATAGTCTCTTGTATATAAGACGCCCGTACTAGATGAGAACGACTTAAGAATTCGAATTATTGAAAGTTGCGATGCGATACGAGATAATGCCGGCATTTTTGAACATGTAAGAGAATCAATGGTGAGATAATTGCAATCGTGAATTTTATCAAAGGGTAGCCTTTTTCAACATTTGCCTTGATTAACTGTTGCAGTAAGTCCAAATAGGTTACTGCTGTAAGGTTGCCTTCCATAAAAAATGGTCCAATAATGTGATGTCCTACATATCCCGCCCAAACATTTTTGTGGACATTGCGTCCAAATATGAACAAGACGATGTTCATTTTCTTGGCTCCAATACCGGCAATTTTAAACATTTGGTTCGTTGTTGAGGGTGAATGTACATTCATCAGTAAAACAAATATTTCTCAAAAAATCCCCATTATTATTTGCTCCTTCCATTACCTCAAAACAGAATACCATTCTCCGTTCTTCATCACCTTGCCGTAGCTCTTGATGTTTTTCATACTTGTAAGGAAAATATTTATGTTCTTTTAAAGTGCGCAACACTGTGGTTTGATGTGCTAGTCATTTTATTCTCCTCTACGTGCAGTAAAATATCAAGATCTCTACTATCCCTTTCTTGAGCTCTATTGACATTCTGAGTTGAGCATTTACAGTTTATTTTAGTATATTTATTTTATATATTTATTATAGTGCCTTTGGACTCAAACTTACCAATAATAAGTTTAATTAATGAAATGGAAGGGATAGACTTATCAGGGAATTGAACTGAAATCATTTCAGACATTGCTCTTAAACTGTTTCCTGCATAATACCACTTAATCATAGTTACTTTTCCTTAACGGAATAGCTCATATTTAGCTATAATTAAAGCACCTTTAATGAAAATGTTGTCACTGATGTTACTTTTCGTTTTGTTAATGCCAAATAATAATTTGCTTGTGTTTGCTGTATTACCTAAACCATGAAAATTTCGAAATTTTGCCATCACCTTTAATTGAATAAGTTAGGATTGGCTTATTAAAATTTATTCAAACTTGGCACATAGGTTTATTATATCGGCCTCTTCAAAAAATTTTATTACAATTTTTCTCTAAAATGTACAGGGTGTTGCACTGTAAATGAACCCGCCTTTAACTTTTTTATCCGATAATATTAGAAAAAATGGTAAATGCGAAAGTTGTAGGGTACAAGTAAATTTTTTTATGAAATAGTTTAAATATATATAGGGTGTTGCAGAAAGACGTAGCAAACAAGAATATAGTTTTTCTTATGGAACATCCTGTATATAATACTCTTAAATGATAGGGCTGGTCTTCCTGATAAAAATGATATATAATTTGTTTTATTTATTATTATGTTAAAGTCAAAAAACGCATATTTAAATTGTACTTGTAGTAGGCCATGGATTAATTGTACTTGTATTGATAACTTGTCAGAATTATCTGATTATAATAGTAAACGTTTTAAAATGATTTATACAGTGCAAGAAAAATTTGAAATATCGTGTTTATACATTAAAAATAATCAGAATAGACATGCTGCCAGACGAGAACATATGATTCTACATGACGCGCGCCAGCTTTAAATACATTTAAGCGTGTATATGAACTACTAAGGAATACTAACGCTTTAAATAGAAGAAACAAGACGGTTACTATAAATGAAAATAAAGAATTAGAAGTCCTTTTATATTTTCAAGGTATGTTTATTTATCGATTTATATAAAAAAAAAATCGTAAATGCACAACTATCAATATTAATGCTGCATTATTAATTCTAGAGTATCCTGCTAATTCAATAAGAGATGGTGCCAAAGATCTTGAGAAAAGTATATGGAAAATTTATAGAACTTTTAAAAAACACAAGTTCCACCCGTTTAAGCCGACAAAAGTCCAACATCTAACTGAAACTAACAAACAGAAACGTTTGGAATTCTGCAGAATTATGCTAAAAACTCTTGAAAGGTATCCAAATTTCTTTTACAAAATAATGTGGAGTGATGAATCATGCTTCAGCACGGCAGGAATTCCAAATAGAAAAAACATACATTATTGGTCTACCGACAATCCCGAAAAGTTTTTTAGAGTAAAACATTCTGGTCGCCGATCTGTAAATGTTTGGTGTGGGATAAAAGATTTTAGGATATTGGGTCCGATCTTTTTTAACCATTCTCTGACTGGTATACGTTACCTTGGCGCGCTTTAAAACGACATTGAAAATTTGTTTGATGATTTACCCCTAAATGAAGCGCAAGGTATTGTTTTTCAACAAGATGGGGCACCAGCCCATAATGTAGGCGGGGTAACAACTTTGCTAAATGGAAAATATGAAACCTGGATTGGGAAACATGGAACAATTAAGTGGCCGCCGAACAGTCCCTACCTAACTCCGCTTGATACCTTTTTATGTGGGTATTTAAAAAATAACATCTACCTTAAAGGACATGACAATGTCGACTTATTGAAAGCACAAATTCGAAATCAAATCGATACTATAAATAGAAATCAACACTGGGTAGTCAAAGCTATCCGTAAATTAAAAAAAGCATATCGTCTTTGTATAGAGATGAACGGCGGTTATTTCCAGCACCTTAAGGAATTTTAATAGAAATATGTGTTCTTAGTTCTGCTATGTTTTAGTTTTTCTAATGTTCCTTATAAAAAAATTTTGTTTAAAAATTATGCATTATCAGTATGTTTTGTATTAAAAAATAAATTTTTATTTCTTTTGTGGTAATTTTGAAAGATATTTACACAATGGAAAGTGCCTTTTTTAATCCATGGCCTACTACAAGTACAATTTAAATATCCGTTTTTGACTTTAACATAATAATAAGTATAACAAATTATATATCATTTTTATCAGGAAGACCAGCCCTATCATTTAAGGGTATTATATACAGGGCGTTCCATTAGAAAAAACTATATTTTTGTTTGCTACGTCTTTCTGCAACACCCTATATATATTTAAACTATTTCATAAGAAACCTTACGTTGTACCCTACAACTCTTGTATTTACCATTTTTTCTCATACCATCGGATAAAAAAGTTAAAGGGGGGTCTATTTATAGTGCAACACCCTGTACAGGGGAGCCGATATTTAGCCACCTTAAAATTTACATGGGATTTCCTATGTTCAACTAAGCCATGCATTAAGAAAGGTTATGTTTTTGAGACACTCGATATATATCAGAGATATTTCTGAAAAAAAGTGTGCTATGTGGGATGTCTTGACCCTTATAAAGAGTAATCACCTGGGCAACCTTAATTCAGACAAGACGGAAATACTGCTGCTGCAAACGACCAATTTATAGCATCAGCCAGCATAGCAATGTCTGGAAGAGCCGAAAATATCTTCACTGAAATGTCGTCACAACCAGAAGCATTTTAATTTTTTATTTCATAAAACACTTCTTTAATTTCATCAATATCTGTCGGTTTAAAGTAAAATGTATCCTGGACAGAAATACCCCTAAGAACTTCCAAAGCATCCCCAGTAGGCTCTGCCGAACCCGAAACATTAGCAGCTTACATTACAGTAAAACGAATTCACTGCACCCGGATTCCGGAGAGGAACCACCGACTTGTTCGACGATAGTACGCATGCATTGAACGAATTGGCGAGCATTTGGAGCAGATAATTTAGGGATCACATTTCATATTTATTTTAATATTATTATGTAAAAGTTCTTAAATGAATGTCCGTATATATACTTACCTAATATACGTTCAAACGTTTCTGAAGTCAACCCCGTTCTTGTTTCTTCACCCCCAATTCCGAACGCATCCCGCCCGGCAATCCTTCGGGCTCCCCTTCCGCGCGGCATCGCCCGGGGCTGGGCGTGTCTCAAGGCTTGCAGCCCCATTGGCCGAGGCGGGATCCCGTTCAGGAGCCTCAGGGCACCCCCTTGCCGCTTTACCCCGAGCTGGTCCTAAAGTCGGAAATCGCCCGAAGGAATAAACTCGTAGAAGGGAATAATAGGAGGACTGCCGTTTTGAATAGCAAGAGTACAAAGGGAGTATTTAGATGTAACTAAAAATTGTGACAGTTTAATATACTGAAGCTTTTGTGTTATTGTCAGAAAGGTAAACGGTGAAAATAAGCTTTGGACGAGGGGTTATACTTCTAATTGCATATGCGGTAGTATCTATAAAGAAGTTAAATTTATTGAAAGTGTTTTGATTAATAATATTTTGCGAGGTAAATGTCCCAGAGTAATTTCGAGAGGTTTAACCAAGCATTTTAAGATACAGATCGAAATGAAAGTAGATCTGCCACAATGAGTGTAGTCAACAAGCGCATTTTGAAGTGTTTGGAAATAAACGGGCAGCGTTTTAAGCATCTATTATAATTAAAGGCCGGAATATATGCACTTAAATTCAGCCAAAATATGCGCATATACACTATTGGACAAAAGTAGAGCAACAAAATGCTTTTATTTCTTTGAATTTAAAAAATGAATTATTTGATTGTGATCCCCAGCTAATTTTAATGAAATATTATCCCCGCAATATTAGTAATATTTCACAATATTTTGGTACACTTTAAACAAAATGATGATAGAGAAATATTTATAATTATAAAAATCGACGAAATGAAGTGCGACAAAAGTAAAGCAACAAATTGTGTCAACAGTATTTTATTTTACATCATTACGATAAAAAAACATTAAACACATTTAATAATTACAATAGCTAAAAGTATTATGTTAATAGTTAATAGAATATCCATTATTTTTTATTACTTGCCGACAACGTCGCGGCATTAAGGCAATAATTTTTTGAACAGTATTTTCGGAAAGGTTTGTCCAAACTTCATTGATTTTATTTACCAATGATTGTTTATTTGGAAATAATTTTGTACGAATTCCACGTTCAACTTCTTTCTTCCCATAGATTTTCAATGGGGTTAAGGTCTGGGGATTGTGCCGGCCACTGCAAAACCCGAACGTTGTTTTCTTAAAACCACTCTTGAACAATTCGTGAAGAGTGCTTTGGATCGCTATCCTGTTGAAAAATAAAACGCAACGGCATTTCCCACTCTTCATAAGGCAACATTACATTTTACATTATATCTCTATAGACAAATCGATCCATGGTGTCATTAATGAAGTTTAAAGGACCCACCCAATTCCATGAGAAAGGACCCCATAGAAAAACACTGCCTTTGCCATGCTTAACTGTGGGTGTAACGTATTTAGGATTAAACCTTGTATTGATTGGCCGTCTTACACGCTTCATTCCATCAGAATTGAAAATTTTATAACGGGTTTCATCGCTAAATAAAACTTTTTTCCACTCGTCTACTGTCCAATTTAAATGTCGACGTGCAAATTCAAGCCTAGCTACTCTATTTCTTGCCGAAATAAGGGGCTTTTTAGCCGGGCGTCTACTAAATAACTTTGCGTCTATACCAACCTTCTTTGAACTGTCCGTGGACTAACCATAATTTCGGCAATTTCAGCAATATTTCTAGGTGCAGACATCCAAGGATCATTTTGAGAAATTCTTTTAATGCGTCTGTCTGTCCAAATTGTTGTTTTTCTCGGCTTTGCCGTATTCGGTAGATTCTCTAAATGTCCCCTTTGAATGTAACTTGAGATTATTTTGGATACGCTGTATCTTGGTAAAACAAACCGTCTTGAAATTGTGGCTTGTATTGTACCTTCCAAGTGTGCATTCACTACTCTCTGGCATGATTAATACAGCACAGAAATATTAATTAAACATAAAATAAACTCTGCAAAAATAAGTTAACCTTTACTTTTAGTAAAACCTTTCTGTTTTAGGAAAGTAATAAAATGTTGCTTTACTTTTGACACATTACAATACTGTATTTGAAAGTTTACGTCAATATCAGTTCATTTGTTTTGATTGTTGGAAAAAGCTGTTGCCGCCGATAACAGCAGCCTACTTCGATATCATGCATTTAATATTATAAAATCGAGATTTCTTTCATTTTTCGAAAATGTTGCTCTACCTTTGTCCGATAGTGTAAGTATATGCCTTATTTGCCTTTAAAATATGCAGTTATATGCATCTTTTTGACTAAATATGCATACTGGTATGCAATATTTCTAAAGTTATTATAATAGGGTAAAGAAACACACTGTGTTATAAAAAAGATGGTTATTTAAAAAGAAAGTGCAAAAAAAAAAACAAAGAAAAATAAAAGTACCTATATAACTTTTTAACCTGAAATTGTATAAAAGGCATTTTATATTTTATTTAAATATTTTTCAAAATTTTCAACTAAAAAGGTTTGTCTTATATCAGTAAAAATATGTTTATACAAAGAGAAGCTTCTTTCAACATCTACTGATGTAATCGGACAATACTGAACTTAGGTAGTAAAGTATAAGGCCAAGATATAACTTCGTTGGATGGTTTACCTTTATAAATGCTTTTTACTGCAGTTTGGTATTTTAATCCTTCATTCCTTTTTACAGTTACATCAAATTTGTTCCTTACTTGACCTCCTACTTTACCGGGAATATTGTTACATTTATACTTTACCGGGAATGATGCAAAATTTTGCGGGAAAAGTCTCAACAATACTAATTGAGTCTCTTAAACTTAAATTTCTCCTCTCTAACGAGAATATTATGTCCGGTATAAAGCTGAAATTAACGTTAATGAAAATAAGATCTTTAACTACACTTGCACTTTTTAACAACTCTTTACTTTGCACAACACACTGCGAATCGTCATCTAAAACCAAAATTAGTTCTTTAATGACTTCGAAATGTTCTGCGTAGAATATTGCGACCTTAATCCATGTTCCCCACTGGGTAATTACAGGTTCTGGGGGTAAACTAACTCTTGGTAATCTCTCCTTATATATCTGCACTCTTAGAGGTGCTTTTAGAAACACTTGTTTTATATTTAAATTTAATTTATTTACTAAAGGATATTCAGTTCTGACGGTTTCTGCGACTCGGTTTATTCCATGTAAAAGACAAGTCACATGCACTATATTGGGGTAAAAGATTCTTAAGCTTTGGCCTACTTTTACCATATACGGTGCTGCATCAGACAAAAGCACTTAAAATTCTTCATCTGGGACTGGATTTGGTAAGAAAAAGCTCGATAGGGACTGCTGAATAAATCGGGTTACGGTCACATTATTAGTTCTGTCAAGCAGCCTAGAAGCAATTAAATATGGGTATGTTGCTTTATCTTCTTGAACTGCTCCAATCATAAGATGTGCGATATATCTGCTACAAGCATCTGTGCTTTCATCAACAATAATGTAAAAAATTTTATCACCCAGTGAAGCTCTGATTTCTTCTAAAACGGTTTCGTATACTGAATGGACATTCTTCTTTCTAAGCGTGGATTCGTCAGGAATGGTTTGTTGACAATATTTTTGCATGAATCCTCTAAATTGCGGATTCTGCAATTTTTTTAAGGGTATGTTTGCTGCGACCAAAACCTTGCATAACTCTTCTTGAAAAATTTCCTTTTCAGATTTTGATTTTTCGCCAATATTTTGAAATGCGTTATTTACACTCAGCTGAACTGGCTCAGATTACGTTTTTTGTAACTTTGATTCATGCTGCGGTGTTTTCAAATGTTGATCAATTTGGAACTTCTTTTCACAAATAATCATTTTTCTCCACTATACTAAAACTTTTGGAAATTTTTAATCCACGAAGACATTTTCGTCACTTTAGACATTTCGAACACAAATCTGAAATCACTAGTTTTACACTGAAAGTACTGAAATTTTTCGACAAACTAAAATAGAAGTACGTATTAAAACCCGATATAAATACAGTTTTTGTACAACTGTCAAAAAAAGTTGACATTTTTTCATCGCTATCGATACGTAAACCTTTTGTTTTTTTAACAGTGAAAAAAAGACTTTTTTTTAACTGGAAAAATGATTTACAAAAAAAACGATAAAACATTACTTTTTAAAAAATGTATTGAATGTTTTTGTACAAATTTACTAATTAATTACCAACTACCAAAAAATCTCATTTGTTACAATAATAATTGATGGTGAAGTTCGAACAATTGCTTCCAATATTAATTCCCGAAGCTAGTCCACCTTGCTGCTGATCAGAAACGCTAGATATTCCTTGAAAAGTTGAGTCCACAATTGTATCAGTTATATTGATTTGTTTGGAAGTAGAGGAACAATTTAATTTATTAGAAATATCAATTTTATTACTCAAACTATCTTCTATATATCCTTCTGCTATGGCGGCAGATTTCCAACCACCGTGGCGTTTTATAGATGTCATGTTACCCCCTGCATTGGCTAAGAGAGTTGCAGAACTCCTCCTAAAACAGTGACCTGTGTAGCTCTTATGCAATTCTTTTCCCAGCCATTTTGCAATCAAGCTAGGAATTTCCCCTATTTTATTTATTCCCACATGTTGGTCAACACATTTTCCTCTTGAATATTTTAAAAATAATCTCTTTTTGTGTGTATGGGACGGCCTTAGTACTCTATACTTGCGATATATCTCAATATAATCAGAATTTGAAACGGTAAACATTCTTGGGCAATAGGTCTTTGTATCCGGTATTTTAACAATCAATATAGACCCGGTATCTTCAATGTCATCAATAGTTACCTTCAATAATTCTTCACGGCGACAAGCACCGCTGATTCCCAAAATTAACGCAACCTACAATTAAAAAAATATTGAAATTACTGAAATAATACAAAATTTTGATCATCTGTACCTTATAAAGTAAATTTGTTTCATCATCAGCTTCTTGAATGAATTTATTAATATCGTCTCTCGATAAAACTTTAGATTTCTTCCCTCGGTATCCGACGTTTTTGTTCTTAATAAAAGGCACCAATTTTGAAAACTTCTTTATATCAATATTTTCTTTAACATTCAATGTACTCTTCAACATTGAGTAGACACTCCATAAAGTAGAAGGTTTTACAGTTTTTGATTTCTCCTCAAAATAGCATATAAGTACCTTTTCAGACACTTTTTGTATATTTTTCTTGCCGCACCATTCACGGAATTGGTTATAATTTTTCTCGTATATAAATTTTAATTTCGCCGGTAACATGTTAGCTATAGCCGAATTTGCTATATCGGCTATATCTGAATGAATCTCGCTATCACTATCGTAATCTACATCCATTTTAAGTACTTATACTATTTATTTAAAAAATTGCAATAAATATGAACAGCTATCAACGTATGACAACAAAACAAGCAACGTGCCAACAAACCATTTCTATAGTAACGACAGGGCTGTTAACTTGATTATGTGAAATTATATGGTAAAATTTTTATTATAATATACAATTTTACCGATTAATTCAAACTTTCAGTTGAACAAAAAATGTTGTTTGTATTTCGTTTGTGAAATTCGTGTTTTAATGGCACATTCGAGAGAATTTTTCGCCTCGACCTGCGGTCTCGGCAAAAAATTGACACTCTCATATGCCGTTAAAAAAACACTCACTTCACGCACTTAATACAAAAATAACTATTTTTAACCAGGTAATAATAAGGCATTATGAAATGACAATAAATAACCCCTAACAATATACCTGCAAACCCCAAAAACCCTCAATAAATACATTGTGTATAACCAAAATGTAAATAATATTAGTTATTATATAATTATCTTCAGATTGGAAAATCCCTGAAACAAGTGCCGGACTGAACATTAATCCTATGAGTCTACGAGTTTTCATGACCGGGCGTTTTAAATTTTTTGATAACGCCGAAAACATAAAAATATGCTCATAAAATAATAATTTGAGAAATATATGCATTTTATTATAAAATATTAATAAAATTGACAAAATAGGCAAAAAATATTCCGCCCTTTAATTATAATATTCTATTTATTTGATATAACATTTTTATTAATTATTTTTGTATTTTGGTAACGGTAACCAGGGTGAAGTCCATCCAAAATCGTGACTTATTTTGCAATTACTCCGAAATGCAGAAATATATTTCAATAAAATTATAAAATAAAATAAGATCATTATTAATTAGGCTACCAATTTCTTCTTAGATGATGACAATCCGATTCCTAGTTTTTAACATATTTGTTGTTAAATTTGGGGAAAAAATATTAAAATTTCAAGCGATGTTGAATGTACTAAGAACTTAAGGTATTCTTCTATTGTAGATACTAACTCACTCATAGCAATTTTTTTTTTAAACTTGTAAAAATTAATATAATTTTAATTTTATTGGCCGACAGTTGACAACAGAACTGTCAACGATACGGGGGCGCCAGCTCGCTCGTTGGCTTGTTTGGACGTTTTGTCGTTTTTGTTATTCGTTTGGTGCAAAAAAACCTACTTGGTATGTTTTGTAACGTTTTTGAAATAAATCCTAGAAACCGTTTTCCATTTAACGTGCTAGTGTCATAAGCTTTACTGCCTTTTCAAACGTTATGTTCAATTATTACTATTAAAAATCACGTTTCAGTGCCGGTAATCTCATGCATATGTATTGCAACGTTAATAAGTTTACGTTTCGAAAGCGTTATTTGGTGTACAGTACTGTACAGTTATGATACGTTCTGTGATAATGATAAACATTGCAGATTCAAAACTAAGCCGTCCGATCAAATTACGGTAAACCCGCCCTTACATGTAACGATTCTGAAGACGAACGTCGCCTTGTCCTTTTTAAACTCGAAAAATTGGGCTTTGGGCTTTTTGGGACCCAATTTGGTATGGTTTACGTTTTGTTAATTTGGTCGAGTAAAGTTTATTGGAAGTCGTAAAATATGGATCGCAAAGTAAGTACTACCTACTTAGTTTTAATCATTCACATTATCACATTGTTATGTAAAACAGGTTCCCTATATTTCGGTAAATATCTGATAATTAATATAGACTCACCACGCCAAAATTGACGATTTTTCAGGAATAATGATTAAGAAGGAATAAGTATCTCAAAAACTAAGCGTTTCCGGGAAAATTGTTTTCGGATTCGTAATATTATATTCATCGTTCCTGATTGGCGTATTGAGCGTATACGCCGGACTATACTATACGGTATAACATACCTAATAGATATTTACCGGTTTTTTATTAACTTAAACCGAGACCCAAACGAGAATAATAATGCATGGTACTTTTTTTTAAATTCGATGTGCTGTTTTAACTTTTAACTGTGTGCACAAAACACTAAAACCCATTGAGTTTTGCAATGGCAAGACATGCTTCATGATTGTGTAGGCAGTAAAAGACATTATTACTTTATACTCAGTATCGATCTTGGTATAGGTACCATGTTTTTAGAACCGATTCTGTATCGGAGAATATCTGTAATTGTTAACAAAATTGTAACAAATTAAGATTTCATTTCGTTAATATTAGTGGGCACTTGGGCAGTGTTTAATGTGTTAACTTCGTATTTTCGATACCAAATGAATGTAATATTTGTTTTAGGGCTTAGCTAAACCATATTGTGCACTGAGCGGAATATTGAGTTGATATAACTCAAATATGAGTTATCCTAGATCGACGCGTGTTGCTAATAGGGGGACAGCTTAGACCTCTGAATTACGGCAACCAAGTCGAAGAAATTGCATCAAATCACTGTTCATAAGTTATAATAGTCCTGAAGATGGGTGGTAGCTAAGGCTACCGTAGCTAATCGTAACTGGGTTTGCCGAACACATGCGACGTGGGCTGCAGCAATTCATTGTTTAAGCTGCCAGAGAGCAATATGGGAATTGTGATGCGTTACTACTCGGGCTAGATTAACTCATGATTCGAGCTATCAAAACTTGACCTTTCAGTTGTTCTAGCTATAGTTTATTTCAGAAAGGTGTAGAGTAATAAAAGCTCATTAGGTATGCAAAGGGACTACAGAGTGACCCAACGAATATTTAAGCCACTTTCATAATTTGGCATTGATTTCATTGCAAAATTCTTTCTTTTCATAAAGTGCAGGTAGTATCACCCGGGTTTGGGTCAATTTATGGGTTTTGCCTATTGTTATCCATTCACAAACACTGAAAATGGTGCGACAAAGGCGTGCCGGTAGGATATTCGTAAAAATGAAAGACTTTTTTAACAGAATAAAAATTAGGCATTATGTACATAGTATAAGCTACACTTATTTTTTATTAAACATTTTTAAGAAAATACATTATACAGAAATTAAATTATAATAAGTTAAATTATACTAGTAAAAAGGAAATAATTTTATTTTAACAGAATAAAATTTAGGCATTATGTACATAGTATTAGGTAGATACATTTTTTATAAAAAAATACAAAATACAAAAAATACATTATACAGAAATTAAATTATAAAAAATCATAATATTCTTTGTCATCTGAGGGACTGTCATCTCCTCTTGACGTTATAATAACCGGGTCGACGGTCCGATCGATCAGGTGGTCAAGATCCCACATTTTCGCCAGTTCTCACTTCCTTAATGGCTTGATCAAACAGTAGCTAACGTCTTTCATGTTGAATGTCGTGTTGTGTCTTGCTACAAATCCTTTCACTTGCGCCCATATAAGTTTTATAGGATTTAGCTCGCAATGATATGGCGGTGTGCGCAGCATAGTTACACTATGTTTTTCTGCTATATCTTCCACGGCATATTTCATAAAACATTGTTTGTGTAAATTTGCTATAGCTAATAGTTCCTTCTTTATCAAATTACCTTCAAATTCAATAATTTTGGTGGTTAACCAGTCGATAATTTCTTGTTTTCTCTAAGATGAAGTTGGAGTCTTCTCTGTCCATCGTGAATGATAGCTTGCGTTATCCATAACTACTACTGAATCAGCTGGAAGATATTTTTTCATTTCACCAAAATAGTCCTCAAAAACATTCGAATTCATGTCCTCGTGGTAATCTCCCGTATTGAACGACTGAAAGGTTAGCAACCCTTCTTTTAAAAATCCCTCTTCGTTTCCAATATTAACGATTATTAGTCTCTTCCCTTTTCCTGAAGGCACCTTAATACCCGATGACAGGCCTTCCATGAAAGCTTGGCGAGCACTGGTTAAATTTTTGTCTTGTCACAATTTTGGTACTATATAACCTTCATTAATCCACGTCTCATCAAGATAAAAGATTTTCTTTTGCTCTCTTCTGTGCTGCTTTATACTTCTCAAGTATTTTCATCGCCAGCAAACAATTTCATTGCTTTCCAGTAAAAGTTTTGGTGTCTTCATAAAGGACTTTTACTGGTTTGTATGAACTTTTCTTGGGAGGTTCCACTTGACCTGCTGTCTTTCTCTCCCGCAATAATTTAAAAACGGTGGAGTTTTCAACTCCAGTCATTCGGGTTATCATTTTATTACTAATCTTATAATACTGTGAAAACTATATACGGCTTAACAGGAATAACTGATGCGTTAAACTAAACAAATATACTTATTAAGGCCATACACACACACGATATATGAAGTTGGTTCCAAATTACCACCTATTTATATGATCCAGCCAAAGAGGCCAGAGCCAAACTCGGTACCTGTTAAATGATACCTGTTAAACGCAAAACGTAACTTTATAATCTACTACCTAACTAATCCCTACACAATATTTCGATTTTGACACTTCAGGCCAGAAAATATACCTTTCCTAATCCTCTTACGCAATTTCTTGAAATTTTAATATTACAAACAATACTATTTTATCTTAATACCCGTTAACCTAATTCTCTAAAATTTTTGGTTAGTTATCATAAATAATTTAATGCACAAAGTTTACCTGCGCCTATATCCGACACCGAAATTGAGCCGAACTGGACGAAATTTCCCATTTTATTACTCTACACATTTCTGAAATAGAATATAACGATGATTAACTTAACGACTATAGATTTAATCTATCCTAAAGTTGCAGTATCCTCATTTTCACGCACCTGTTTGAGGAGAACAAACTCTGAACAAAGATAAAAGATGCCGCCGATCAACGATTGCGCGGATAGCAAGTCCAGTCGACGCGACGTGCATGAGGTACTAATGACAATGGGATAGAGGTGTGTCGTTCACGAACGATTCGTTCAAAACGAACGAATCACTTTACTGACTCGAAAGAATTAATTCATCGTTCCTAAAAGATTCGATTCTTTTTTGATTCACCAAGTCAGGAATTACTTAAAGAATTGATGAATCAAAGTCGCATTTCGTTCACTTTACCCGAAACTCGAAAAGGCAATTCACCAGTTCAGTAATTCACTCGTTCGCAAGTCCGCAGTTCGAACGATCGAGCTCGAGAGTTGGCCTGACGGCCGTCGCTCGGCGGTGCGGGATGCCGTCTTTCATTTTCATGATGTAGTGTAGAGGAAGACAGCAGTTTAATTAGATACGCAAAGTACAGTAGAAGGAAATGAGATAACTGTATGGGATAAAATATTTGATTTGTTTGGTATTTATTTGATTATTTTTTTATAGTGTAACTGTACAAATGGTTGAACAAATTTTAATAAACAAGAGAAGAATATTATTTTTGGATAGGAATATATTTATTATTCATTGAAGACATTTCAAGAACGTAAACATTTTGGGTATTTTGTTATCACTTATGGCAACAATCTTCATAACAAACGACTGGCTGTTATTTAAACAAACGTCGATTTAGCATTTTCGCGTTTAAAACGTAAAATTATTTAAAAGTAGGTAAGTGAATCATTTAAGAACGAATCTTTCTGAACGAATCTTTTTAACTGAATGAACCAAATGAATTGAGTCACCAAAAAGAATCGAACTTCCCACCTCTACAATGGGATGAACTTACCGCGCCGATTCGGCACGAGCGCGAATTCGGAACTTTCCGTTACCTTTCGATCGGTGATTTACACTCGACACGGGTTTTTAGAGCACTCTATGACTCATTCCAACTCAAAAAATAATTTACACATGGCGATGAGTTAAAATAATGCACGTCCGGATCAAAACGGCACTTTAAAATTAATTAGTAGGTTTTCCCAATCCAAAAACTGAGTTCAGGTAACTCATAAAATGGTTACAAAATGAGGGATTGTGGTAATCCCAAATGTGTTCAAAATGTTGATAAAAAAATCTCTTTCTGTGTCGAGGCGAACCAAAAGAAGCTGAGTTATTGTAGCGTTTTTAAATAATTTGTGATATTCGTAGGCTCAGTTTGAGCAACATAGAGACGTGCGTTAAAGTAGCTCTAATTCTGCAACCCACGACATCGGTAAATCCATTTTTGACAGTGTGCATACTGAAAAAGACACATGTGAAGAATAATAAAAAATTTTACTGAAAATCCAGCAAAGAACATTTACATTAGTCCTCAAATTGGACAAATATTTTATGAGGATTTTATTAGGTGCAATATAAAACCAGCGAGTAAGAATTTTCTTTACAATATATTACCTACGCAACATTTTTGAATAAAGATTAAAATACCAATAAGATGTGTTTACTGTTCAAGTGATTATTTCAAATTATGCTATTAAAAAAGCTATAGCCACTCGAAGTGTGGAAAATGCAACAAAGAGCAACTTTCCATGGATGGTACTGATATTCCACCTGTAGACCTTCAATTTATACCGTGAGCTCAAAAAGGTTGGAATAAATTCGTTTAAAATTCAGGTGATTATTTTCTCGGAAAACGCTTGGACATGTCGATTATTATTTTTAATTGCGAATTTTTTGACATAAGAAATGTGTATACAGGTTGTCTTAAGAAGAACATATACCGTCAACATTAATTTTTTTAAATAGAACACCCTGTATATTATATTATTTTTAAATTCTACGATACATTCTAAACACTTTTTGTATAACATACCATACCTCCAAAATCAACGATTTTCGATATATTGACATTTTAATATTTTTCTGAAAAAATGCTGAGATCAGTGGATTTTTAGTTTTAATTGCGCATTTCTTTATTATTATTGTAACCTGTTACCTGAATTAATTTATTTTGACACAGACATTTACTTCTTGTCAAAAATTCTTCAAATTGTGTAGATCTATCTAACTTCAAGTAATTCTGTAATAATGGCGCGGTTAAGTGAAAAAGATAGGATAGAGGTACTAATGATGCTTGGCTATGGAGATAGGATGCGAACCCAAACAGAAGTGTGTAAGTTATTTAACAATAAGTACCCAAACCGAGCACCAATATCTCAATCTGTTGTTAGTAAAATTGTAAAAAAATATAGGGATTTGGGGCATGTTAGAGACAATTATATTCAAGGTCGACCTAGGATTTCAGAAGATGTGCAGTTAAATGCCCTCTTAGTTGTCCAAGAAAACCACCATAGTGTTACTCGCGGTATTGCCACGGAAAATAATATTTGTCAAGCAACCGTATTGAATTATTTATACAAAATAAATGACATCCCCATAGGGTACAGTTGGTTCATGAACTTAATGAAGATGACCCGGATAGAAGAACAGAATTTTGCGAAATAATGATGAACAGATACATTGAACATCCTCAAATTTTAAAAATAATTGTGTTCTCTGATAAAGCAACGTTTACTCTAAATGGGCATGTGAATCGCCAAAACTGTCGATATTGGGCTAAGGAAAATCCGCACTGGATCATGGAGTCCCACACACAATACCCGCAAAAAGTGAATTGGGCTGGAATTGTTGATAACCGGATTTTAGGTCCCTTCTTTTTTGATGGTACATTAAATGGCGGACTGTATCTAGAATTTTTAGAATTTGAGTTAATACCGGCACTTGCTGTACTCTATCCAAATCCAGATGAGGCAGACATTCCCAACAATAACTTATGGTACCAGCAAGACGGAGCACCAGCCCATTACACACGCCCGGTGCGTGAGTACTTGGATACAGTCTTTCCTGGCAAGTGGATTGGTCGACGGGGTCAAATAGAATGGCCGGCAAGGTCACCAGATTTGACCCCGCTAGATTTTTTTCTGTGGGGCTATTTAAAATCTAAAGTATACTTTAACAGACCTAACAATATTGATGAACTTAAAGCTCGAATAAGGCATGAGGTTAGATTAATAGAGCCCCAGGTAATCTATAACGTTTTGGAAGAATTTAAAGATCAACTTGCATATTGCCAGGAATTTGGTGGCGGTCAATTTCAACATTTATTAAAATAAAATTTAATATAGTCTATGTAAATATTATAGACTAAATAGATGTAAAGAGTTCATTTTTAATTGTAGTTTTCGTACCAGAAAAAATGTCAATATATCGAAAACCGTTGATTTTGGAGATATGGTATGTTATATAAAAAGTGTTTAGAATGTATCGTAGAGTTTAAAAATAATATAATATACAGGGTGTTCTATTTAAAAAAATTAATGTTGACGGTAGGTATATGTTCTTCTTGAGACAACCTGTAGTATACACATTTCTTATGTCAAAGAATTCGCAATTAAAAATAATAATCGACATGTCCAAGCGTTTTTCCAGAAAATAATCACCTGCATTTTAAACGAATTTATTCCAACCTTTTTGAGCTCACTGTATATACCATTTTTAAAATGTAAATAAAATATAACGTAAATGTTACAGAACTATATTTACTAATCAAAACCACCTATCTAATGCCCCGTAACATCCTCTTTTTTACGTTAACCACATAACGAAAATGGTACGTTAAGTACGTTCGTTATGTTATAACTAATGCAAGATACTTAAGAGAGCTGTTTAAATTACATGACCAAAGCGTCATTTTTTTTAACGTAACAGCGATTTTGTTGACATACTAACACCTTTTTAACTTGGATGCGTCAAACAACCACTTCACTACTTTTAAATACTTTTGTTTACTTTATCATCTTTCTGCGTATTACATTTAACTGACCATGGAGCGCTATCTCTTTATACTTTTGAATAATACTGTACTTTATTACTTTCAATTCCTTTTAATCACTTTGTTTTAACGTGCCAGGTTGAACTACACACGGAGCGGCTGCAAGTTAACTCGTTCGTATTCTGCTTGACACTGTACTTTACTACTTTTAATTGCTTTTAATCACTTTATTTTAACGTGCCAGGTTGAACTACACACGGAGCGGCTGCAAGTTAACTCGTTCGTATTCTGCTTGACACTGCTTTGTTTACAAAATACTGCCCGTCTCTTACTGTATCCCGACACCTTGACCAATCAGGTCCTAATACGTTGAAAACGAAGATGGCTTCTTTCACGTCACGATACTGGTTGTTAGCCAATAAGAATAGAGATTTGTTGTTACCATGCACGTGGCGTATGTCGTACTTAAATTTGCGAGTTAGAGAATAATACAAAATATCAGACAGGTTTTTTATACATAAGGATTTGACTTAAATATATATCTTTATGGATTTGTACAACGTTGCCATTACTTTAATATGCGGTATTGCCAGTTATATTGCATGTGAATATAATGTACTTTTCTCCATTTTTTAGCATTTAGGTGTTAAAGAAACACATAATAAGTTAGCACGAATGCGACGTTGCCGCTTAGATTAGTATTACGTTACATTATATTTCCTAGAATTGAGTTCCACGCTTTTACTTTAACTTTGTACTGGGTCACGACAGAAATATGACGTGTGTCCCAAACAAATAGCATTAAAAATCTGTTCTTTTCAGAAAAACAAAGGTGCACATAAAATATAATATTCTTTAATACTTACCGCCAACACAAAAGTACGATAAAAATAGCTCTAACAACAACAGTTTTTAGAATTAGAAGTTTACAGATCAAACCGACGACTTTAAAATCAATTGACAACTCTGCTAAAACATTTGTCTCTGTCTAGCACGATACTTTCAATTCGAGACGTATTATTGCGCAAGCCCGGCGATTTAATCAGCTATTATTAAAATTGACAGAAATTCAGTCAGCTTATATTCACTGTTAAAGCTATAATAAAAAGAAATGGGGAGTTGTAAATCACGTTGTCTCTTGATCGTTTATCCATGACGCACCGCAAATATCCACCGTGCCCCCAACTTTATATTTTCTTCAATCATTAAAATCAGAACACCAAGATACTCTTGAATTGTTTTCTATTTTTGAGAAAGTTGAAAAAGATTCGGACATTAAATCAAGAAGAATAGGATTTTTTTCCGAAAACATTTAAATTATGAATTATGTAGGCGAAATCTTGCATGAATGTAATTTTAAACTATTTCAAGAAATCAAATTGAAGTTGAGTAATCGACAACAATTCAAAAATCATTTATTATAATCAGAATCCATTCCATAAGAAATTATCAGCGTGTTACTTTTCTCATTATCGATTTCTTAAAAAAAAATGTGCCACACTTATTCAGGCCACTACAGCACAAATGCCAAACTAAACAGACTAAATATTAGATTTGCTTATACAGAAACACTAAATAAACTTTCCCAAAGAAAGGAAACTAACCATAAAGGAAAAGGAAACGAAGGAAAATGCTTGGGCAGTGATTCGATAAGTTTGTTTTCCACTTTCCGAGACCCTTATTTAGACCTTTTATGAATCTGCTACACGCACTGAGAAAATTGTATCGCGTAGATACAAATAAATACAATTTATGTATGAACGAATAAAAACATATTTAAGATACCTTCAAATAAATAATTACACACTCACTCACGCAGTTGACATAATTATTATGACTAAATAATTAGCATGGATAATGTTTTGTAAAAGTAGGTAACTATAAATAATACCTATATACATAACAAAGAGTTACTTTTTATAACACCCTGTAAATTATAAATAAATTTTCCAATGTGCCTGTTGGGGAAACCTGTATCAACACGTCAAAGAGAATAGGTTGGTAAATGCTGTGTGCGTGCGATTTCAATCTCTGCTATTTTTGTGTTGTAAATTACATACCTAAGGGTTATAATTTGTTCAAGCAGTTATTGGCATTTAGTCACGTAGCTAGTCAAAAACGGGTCGCGACGGTATTTGTAAAACATCATTGGGACTGGAGCTTCCTATTGGCCAAAAAATAGGTTGGGTCGCATCGCGCGCCGGTCAATCGAGAGACGAGAAGCACGGCGCAAAGGAGAAGAGACTCAGTTTTCCATGATGGCTCCTTGAAGCAGGTGCTGTTAAGTGCGCGCCATGATTTTAAGGCCTTGTTCGGTAATTAAAGAGTCTTCCAAGATGGCTTCGTGAAGCAGGTGTTCTTACGTACGCTTCACGACTTTAAGGCCTTTTCGGGGCAATTAATTTCGCGTTATCTCACGTACGAAATTGAATTCCCTACGATATCGGGGCGTTTTTGTGATGTACTTTCAAGTGATAGTTAGAAAAGAGATGTATAAAAGCAGTTAAGTATCGACCAGTATCTTTGTCTTGAATCCTTGTAATATGCTACCATAACTTGCATTAAGGAATAAAAACACAAGTGTTTAAGGAAACAATTGTTTTAATCAAAGGTAGTAGAAAATTAACGAACCAGGGAGCAACCCTATAGGCCACGCAGTTAAAATTAATGTAACCACTAGGGAATTAACCCAGTGCGCCATCAGTGCCTATTACAAAAAGAATACTATTACAAATATATTTTTATTTTGCTGGAAAATTAGTGCGCAGGCGTTCTTCAAACTCAATGTCGCCGTGCAAAACTGCTGCGTCGTATGACCAAGCGCGGCGCGGCGGCCGTTTAATCTGAACATCGACATAATAACTTAATTTTGAACTCTGTCATAGACAAATTTCAAACAATAAAAAATAGAAGAATTATTTCGTAAAAGTAGGTATTGGTTGTTTAATTTTAGTCTTTGCTTGCAATATAAATTTAATATATTCTAGGTATTTTTGTTTTTCATTTAAAATCTCATATTTTGTCTTTTTTTTTTAAATCACATTTGTTTAAAAATAATTTTTTGTTTTAAATAACTTAAGGGTAGTGGCGGCTATTATTTCAAACTGTGTATACAAGTCAAGACATTCGCTCTCGGACTAATTTCAGTGCAGATGGAATTCGGCTAAACTCGTTGTTCTCTTGCAGTATGCATATTTGGCTGCACAAAATTTGCGGCGATTAGCGATTTTGACGGATTTGGTGTTTGTTATACAGCGTGTAACAAAAGTATGGAACGCTTTAAATATCTTTAATACCGTTTGTTCGATTTAGCTAAAATTCGGTATCCGTATATAAGAGGTTATCGCGGAGCTGCTAGTAACATTTGAAATTTTGGCAAATTTACAGTTTTTTACCAATTTAAAATAATTTTTTTTTTCATTTTATATATTATTCAAAAAAATGATTCCGCAACAAATTCTAAATAGCTTTTATATAAGTTACTTAATGTCTAAATCTAGCCATTTTTTTAATATTCGGGCTCGAAAATTGAGAATTTATTAAAACATTATTGTAAGGTAATTATTGTTTAAACTTGCTTATTACAGAAAAAAAGAAATTAAATTAGATGTTTAAAGTGCCTTCCATTTACTTCTTGACAATATGCTAAATATTGCGGAAAAGTATTTAAAACATTAGAAAGAATATTTGTTTCTTCGATTTGTCGGCACTCAACTTCAATTTTTTGTTTTAGTTCTTTTATATCATGTGGCTTTGTCTTGTAGACCACATTTTTTAAATGTCGCCACAAGAAATAATCGAGTGGAGTCAGATCTGGTGACCGAGCTGGCCATTCAATTGTACCCCGTCTCCCTATCCATCTTTCAAAAAATACTTTATTTAGATACTCCCGTACTTGTCTGGCGTAATGTGGTGGTGCACCGTCTTGTTGCAGCCATACTTCGTTATTTAATCCCGCAACGTTGTCTAAAATTTTGTTTATTGATAATCAGTTTTAATATACTTCCGAGGATTTAGAAATAGGATCGCAAGAGCAGGAACAATTTCATTCCTTAAGAGCTGCAAATATCTATCGCCATTTAAATTATAATCCATAAACAATGGACCAATAATTATCCTTTGACCTATAATGCCTGCCCAAACATTAATTTTTTGCGGAAATTGAGTGTGCTGTTCTCGAATCCAATGATGATTTCTTTGGACCAATAACGAATATTATGCCGGTTAACATTTCCATTACGACAGAACGTCGACTCATCGGAAAACATTACCTTATTAATAAAATTTGGATTAGCATTACAAAAATCCATCATTGGCTCACTGAATTCTAAACGCCTGTCAAAGTCATCCTCAGAGAGTTCTTGAACCAGGTGAATTTTGTATGGGTGGAACTTCTCAAACTTTAATACGCGATCTACCGACATGTGCGATGTGTTGTAATCGAGGCCAATAATTCGAGTAGAGAGGTGTGGATTTTACTCTATGCTAAGCAAAATATCTAAAGCTTTATCGCCGCTTGTCGCAGTTTTTGGACGCCCAGATTTTGAAATGTCTTTTTTTCCACTACTAACCTATAACATCGCCATTATTGACCGATTATTAACGTTAGAAATCGTTTTTCTCTACCTTATAAGTCATTATTGACCATGGTCAATAATAAGGCATTGAAATCCATTATTGACCAATCTTCAAGAATCTATTTGAACGCAGGTAACTTGATTTTTTGATTCTACAACATGAATTCATAAACATCATTCCTTGTGGTTAGGCAACCAGATAATTATCAATACATATTAGATTATTAGAGAGGCCTG
The DNA here is from genome assembly GCA_963920685.1 of Polydrusus tereticollis. Taxonomy (NCBI): domain Eukaryota; kingdom Metazoa; phylum Arthropoda; class Insecta; order Coleoptera; family Curculionidae; genus Polydrusus; species Polydrusus tereticollis. Next base: position 167,624,664 of record OY987326.1, on the reverse strand, counting down.
ATATTGTAAAATATCGATAGGTACAATCAACATTTTTTGTGCTTCCATCCTTAATTCTGGAGGTGTACCTACACATAATAATATCACTAACATTTTCTTCGCTTATTTAAAGAAACGGAAAACTTGTGAAACCTGATGACATAAATGAACAAAAAATGACATTGACAAAGCCACCTGACAAAACAACAAAATTTTTGCCAATTCCAAAGCGCAGGTAACTTGATTAAAAAATATACTTATACCTACCTATAATTTTTTATAATTATTAATACTATAAAGATAAATGTCTTATAAAAGTTTGTAGTACCTAGTGGAAAAAATATTATATTAACCACGGTTTAGACAGCTTATAGCCCTCGCGTCTTAAATCCCTCGTCGCTTCGCTCCTCGTGATTTAAACTTGCCGCTCGGGCAATGATGATGGCTGTCTAAACCTTGTTTAATAGCTGAAAAGCGTTCTGGAGGAACTCCAAATAAAGTTGTTCCGGCAATGCGAATGATTCAATAAAAACATTGGCAATGATTCCTGCCCAGATATTAATTGATTTGAACTGATTTTGATGATGCGAAACAATAGTCACATAAGGATTTTCATTAGCCTATACATGTGTGTTGTGTAAGTTGGTGATACCATTTTTGGTAAACCTTGCTCCATCCGTGAAAAGAATAATGCTAATGAAGTTAACATTATTTCGTTGCTGATCCAATAGCCAGTTTGCAAACTGCATTCTACAAGTAAAATCTTCAGAAATTAGTTCGTGTACATTTTGCAAAGGATATGGACATAACAGCTGCTCTTGAAGAACTTTATGTACTATCATCTTCGATATATTTAATTGTGCTGAAAATTTTCGAGTGCTCATTGATGGAGTGTCATCTACATCATTTAAAATATTTTCCTTTAATTGCGGCGTACCTACGTTCGGTTCTTCTCAGGTACTATTTTTTCCAAACTTTCTTAAAATTGTGAAGAAAGTCAATAATATGTTTTGCCTTATTAACTAGAATCGCCCACCATCCTCCCTTGGACGTTGGTCAACTCGTTAAAATGCCTTCTGGTTTGGCATAGTACGATTAGGAAATGTTTCGTGATATTGAAAGACGCAAGACCATACATCAGATGCATATCTGCATTCTTAATAAACGTGTATTCCATAAGTTCGAATCGAGGTTCGAATTAAGTCACAATTGAATTTACCACGAAATCCAAAAATCAGTAAATTAATATCGAAGTAAAGGATCAACGTGTCAGCGATCTGAAAGATAACAAGTTCTAAAATGCAGGATATTTTATTTATTTCGAACCATAGTAACGTTTGCAACAACAAAGTGTAGAAAAATAAATAAAACGTATATTTTTTGCGAACATAGGTCTTCTACAATAATTCGTTTATTATTATTTTTCTCGAAAACGGTTTATTTTGTCGACAATAAACAAGAGTACCTTTTTCTAGTCTAAGGTGCAAGCTACCCAGATTTATTTGTTTAAGTCTTTATCATACCAGGGTGTTAAAAATTTTAGCATTAAGTTGTAAAGCTTAGTCCGCCCCTGGTAAACTAAAAAAGCTAAATATGTGTCAATGACGCTATTTTAAGAGGTCCTTACTAGTGTCCATCACATTAATTTTTATTAAATATATCTCCGTAGAGAGCGCCTGTTTTTATGTTCTATTTGAATCCGAGAGATTTCCAACGTTTTCTCAGACATCCTATATAGTTTGCCCCAAAATGCTGGCTACGCCACTACTTACTCCCACCCGTCAATAATCAATAATTATTTTCTTTACAACTATTTTCAAAGTACCACTTGTTATTTTTACGACAAATTATTGTACAACAACAAACACGTCACTTATTGTTCCAGATTTGACACGACTGCAGTCGCCCATATGTCAGCATTCCGGCATTTCGTTGGGTTCTTGCATTCAGGGATCTACCCGTAATTATTTTAAGTAGTACTGTGTAATACGTTAGCAGTACCCACTGGCAAAGTACTGCAGGCGTTTCGCCCCCTCCAACGTCCTCAGGGAGGCGTACCGTATGCCCGGTAGGAAGTACTTACCTCTCGAAGAATGTATCGTACTGGTTAAAGCAGTACCAGAGGTTGGTGTAAATCGGATATGATTTATATTGTCGAGAAAGAAAAGTGTTCAATGCAATTTATCGATAATAATGATATACAGTGCGTAATTATTTTACAGGGCACCACAGCGTTATGTTATAAGATATTTAATTCAAATTTGGGTTGCTGTTATGTTGGAGTAGGATTCTAATTTTAACCTAGAATCCAAATAATGGTCCGGTTTTATCGGAAGCAGTGGCGGCAGTGTCACCGTTAACCAACGCGAGGCCCTGTGCCGTGTACTTCTTGCGAGGCCTTCGCGGTTAAGATTTAATTTTACCTGTGACCTGAAGAGGTGAAAGGTGATATCTTGAGGTGATATCTTGAAAAAATTTTTACCGATACTATGAAGTCCATGAAATTTTCAATTTTTATCCAAGCGCGAGGCCCTGGGCGGTCGCCTAGGATTGCTACCCCTAGAACTGCTACTGAGTAGCGGCTGGTGAGTTGCCAGCCAAGGTCGGCAGTTCGGTACAGGCGTGGATCCAGGGAAAAATGTTAGGGAGGGATAATAAATAAAATTTTTGGAGACCACGCTTAAATTTCAGTTTTGTCTACTATTCTAATATTTGCAGTGAACAGATGTATGATAAATTGTTTAACTTCATTTCCATTTTTTTTATTTCTATATGGGCAAGGTCGTGCGGCGCACGACGGCGCCAAGGCTTTAAATGAACCAATAAACAAATGAACATAAAACTAAAAAAAAATATCTATGAATACCGGTGGTAAAAATGCATTATCCACCAGCACCGACCGCCGGTCGGCGACCAGTACCAGTGGTGAAATTTTACTACTCCTTTTCTTGTGCGGGCGCGAAAATCCGCGTGCGTTCGGCGCGCTGGTTTAAAGTTGCAAAATTTTGCGTGTTCGTAATCGATGTAGCAGGTTAATTTTTCATTCTTGTCTTGATAAGCGCATAAGACGTATAGAGTGCCTTATTTGCTATTACGTACCTACCGCAATTGTGAAAAATAATTACAAATAAGGTAAGTAAGTGATTAAGTAAATTAATTAACAGGGATGCAAATAACTGTTTTTCTTTTTAATAACTCTTGTTTATGAAACAAATAAGGCTTAGTGTTTAATATTTTTTATTTATTTTATTTAGATGGCCAGAGAAGAAAAAAAGAAACTGTCTGGTTAACAAAACTTGCTTAACTAGCGAAAACGGGAGGAAGACTTGGAGAAAACCAATTTCAAAATTAGTAGCTTTTTTCGAAAGACAACAAAATCAAACTTGCCATTAGAAATAAAAAAGCAAGCTAATGAGGATGAAGATCCAAAATAATTAGAGGATGAAGATCCAAAATAATTAGATCCTGATTCGTTTTACTCAGTGTCGGTACCATCATGTTCGAGTAAGCAAGACGAATTATCCGAAGACTCGCCCCTTTCTAACGATCCAGGTGTTTGGCCGAGTGTATTGTCTCCAATCCAGGTGCAAGAACTTGTCAAAAAAGGTCCAATGCATTATCAAAATAAAACTATGTATCCTAAAGACAAAAGTGGACATTGCCTTTTAAAAACACTAAATTAAGTAACCAAGACGGTTTCAATGATTGGCATCATTTAAGCGAACATTTGAAAATCCACAAAAAAAGTAAATCTCATTTTCAAAATTTACGTGTCTGGTCAGATTTACTAGAAAGATTAAAAACTAATCGAACCGTTGATCCGGAAATGCAAATTTATTAAAAAAAACTAAACATTGCTTCAACCAATCGGTGGTCTGTTTTAAAAAGTAACATTTCAAATCTGACATTAATGCCTTTGTCAGATACTAGATGGTCTAGCAGAAATAATGCAATAACCCCTCTAAGATTTCAGTTGGGCGAAATTTATGATGCTCTTTATGAAATTTTATCCGGAAATAATTTTGACAATACTACAAAACATCTAGCTACCTCCCTAGGTAAAAAAATTAAAAACTATGAGTTTGTGTGTATGGTAGTCTTGTGATACAAGATGATTCAAAGTAAAGTGAATGTTGTTACTAAGATTCTGCAATCAAAAACATTCAATATTTCCCAGGCTTGCGAAAGTTTAAATAACCGCAATGAATTTTAAAACAATATCGATCTGTCACAAATAAATATACCGGGTGTTGCATCGTCGAGCGGGACATAGGAAATCCCATGTAATTTTAAATGGGGTCAATTATTGGCTTCCCTAATTATTTTAGAGAAAAATTATATTTAGGTTTATTAAAGAGCACTAAAACCCACATTCAAAAGAATAACTTTAGATATTTTTGATGAGCCCGTTTACGGGTTATCGCCGATTTCTTTTTAACTATTTCTCCTTTTTATGGCCCCGTATTTGCGGGCACCAGTCAAGGTAAAAGATGACTGTCAAATAAAGTTGTCATTTTGAAATGTGTGCTTTATTGTTATAAAAACTCGTACATCGAAAATATTAGCCATGAATTACACTTCTGAAGAAAAAATATTGATGATTAAATGGTATTATGGTACTCCAGTTTATCTGCTTATGCGAAAAATGGCGTAAAATGAAAAACGTTTCTTGCAATATGTAGCACGTACTTTCTAAACGACAAATCCGCGAGCGAAAAACCATTTTTTTGATTGCAAATATAAAAAAAATGTGAAAATAGGGTACCCGCTTGTGACAATAATAAAAAAAAACATGAAAAACTCTTGTTGATTTATGTAGCATAATTTTATATACCGAATTGGAACCAAAAAGGTGGATTAGATGCCGTGTTAGCGCCTGTTTAACCAATATAAGTCTATAATTATTACAATTTTTGTCGAGCTAGAGAAACATAACCTCACTTGTCACTCTCACTGTGCTTTTCGGTAGACTATTTTCGCATTTTTTTTATATTTGCAATTAAAAAAATGGTTTTCCGCTCGCGGATTTGTCGTTTAGGAAGTACGTGCTACATATTGCAAGAAACGTTTTTCATTTTACGCCATTTTTCGCATAAGCCGATAAACTGGAAAATTACCGGTATTATCAAGGAAATAGTTATCAAAATGTGTCAGACATGTTTGCTGCTCTGTATCCGAATAGACCGATACCTGCAAAATCTACAGTCGAAAGGACTATCAAGAAATTTAAGACAAAAGGCACTGTAATAAATATCTGCAGATGTGAAGAAAGGCAGGAACAAAGAAGAGATGCAAGAATTATTAATTACCAATTAATTAGTAAAATATTGAAACATGTAAAATGTCATAATTAACCTTGTAATTGGATACTTTATTTTAGTTTTATTCAGATTAATTTGTACTCATAAATACACCTTTAATATTTTCGATGTACGAGTTTTAATAACAATAAAGCACACATTTCAAAATGACAACTTTATTTGACAGTCATCTTTTACCTTGACTGGTGCCCGCAAATACGGGGCCATAAAAAGGAGAAATAGTTAAAAAGAAATCGGCGATAACCCGTAAACGGGCTCATCAAAAATATCTAAAGTTATTCTTTTGAATGTGGGTTTTAGTGCTCTTTAATAAACCTAAATAGAATTTTTCTCTAAAATAATTAGGGAAGCCAATAATTGACCCCATTTAAAATTACATGGGATTTCCTATGTCCCGCTCGACGATGCAACACCCGGTAGACATTAGTACTAAAAAGTATAGAGTTTTCTTCAAAAATTTCAACGATCAACTATGAGAGAAGGGTGGTAATTTTAGCTCAATATTATAATATTGATTAAAGGCGCTTATCATTATTTCACACGACGGCGCCGAAAATACTTGGCGCGTCCCTGTTTCTATGGAGAAAGGTAGGTTTGAGAAATGTAAATCAAACATTCTTTATTCATGATAATATTATGTAGTATACAATGAATATTATCATTAGGATCCCTTCTCACCTCGGCTTCAACTTGATTTTTCACGTCATTGCGTGATGCGTGGGTCCACACAGGATATTTTATTTAAATTTTTGGAACACTTACCTGAGGTCCTAATCCTAAACAAACCTATAAACTAAACTGAAAGTTTTGTTTTTCAACAGACCACACTCACTCTGACTTATCTTATACTAGTCCTTTTCTTTCAAGAATAATAACAAACAACCGATAATTAACAAGTATAACAACTAACAAATAATAACAATAACTAACTAGTAATTAACCTTACCTTCTTTAAAGGTTTGTTCCAACCCGCTATTCTATGTGCGCAGGATTATTTCCAGCCTGTCAATTAAACTTTGAACTTGGCAATAGACTGTTGCAGTGGTAAACAGGTTGTACGACCGTTCGGGGTCTGTGCTGATATGGTTTTTGGTCACACACACACATGCGGAGAGGTGAGCCCATCTGGCGGAAGTCCTTGTGGCCCTGAGCTTATTTGCTCAGAGTCTCAATGACTCCTTCCAGACTTCCTTCCACGCCCCCCTGCGGTCCAGTTCTGCAGGGTCTCACCAAAAAAGTACTAAAGGTATTTTTACTCTGAAATCTAAGAGAGGGGTGTATTATTGCTTTTGGGAGGTCTATCGGGGGAGGGCTTTGGTGGGTGGGTGGTGCTGCTTGGCGCACCTAGAGGTTTTTGGTCGGGTTTGAACAAAACTTAAATTCACCGGCAAATCTATTTTTGACGTTTGTGACGAAGTGTGAAGTTTTCAAGTATATTATATATGTATGTTTGAATGCCTATCCTAAAGCCGTTCGTTGCATGGGGCAGGGTCGGCCTGCCGACCCTAACCTGGGTTACTTGAAAAGTAAAACAATTTATTTTAAAGAGGCTCGGCGTAGTATGGGAGTATGAGGTTCGACCTTAAAAGTGGCGATTAAAAAAGTGGAACGGTTATTCGCTGGCAGTTTGCGAGTCAATAAATATTAATATTATACTGTCTGTTGTCTCTTTGACACAGGGGTCGGCACTACCGACTCTGAAAAACCTTCACTGATCGGAAGTTACGCCAAGTTCTTAATTTTAAATGACAACCTGTATTTTTACTGCATAATAAAATTCTTATCAAAATTACGTTTTCTACGACATACAACAAGTGCCATTTATTTTTAAAATAAGAACCATTTTACAAAAAACAAAATGGTGTCTATAAAACAACGTATGCAAGTGACATGGGAAAAGTACTGATACAATGTGTTAAAGTGGGTCTTTAAGCATTCACATTTTTTTTTTTATTTTTTTTCCTGACTCTAAGAAATCGATGTATTTTTTAGAATGGTATAATATACTTTTCATTATTTAATATCGAGGTCTAAGGTATCTTAATCATCTAAAGGTATCTTGGCAATCATAATACGTTTTGCTTTAAGTGCCGTTACATAGTCCAAAGAGTAGCACTTTAAATTCAAACAAACTATACAAATCCGTAGTTATAAAATCTGGGTTTTCATTTGAATTTTCTTCTAGGCCTACGTGCCAATAGCCGCTAAACATATCTAGTGTCTAAGAATATTTTGCATCTTTTACATAGCATAGAATATCATCAATCACAGATAAGGACCATACTTGTTTTTTGGTGACATTATCTAATTTTCTAAAATTACAACAAAATCTGTAAAGCCGTCTGATTTTTTAACTATCACAACAGGGCTTAACCAAGGACTAAGACTGCGTCTCATAATATAATGATCTAGCATTTCTTGAACTTGGATATTTATTATCTATGTCTCGTTCTTTTTGAGACACCATATTTTGTCAATAAAAAGGGAAAAACATATTATAAAACAACACAAAAATAATGTTTCCAAAAATATAAAAAAAAAACATTTAATTGTACCTACTAAGAATACATATGCAAAGACATGTTTTAAAAGCATAGGTAAAGTTAAAAGAGTATTCGCAGTAATCTAGACACACAATCTGGAAACCACCTGGTGTAGTGCGCCACCCCTGACCTGTCTCTATTCTAGGTAATCCAGGGGTAAAACCAACTGCAACTTCTGAATGGGAGAAAGGTCGGTCCTAGAGTACTTACAATCAAACACAAGTATGTTTGTGATTGAAATTGAAATAAACTGGATATATTCACAGATTCGTGAAAGTAAAATAATGTGTTCACATAACCAGCGAGTGAACAATATACAAAATTTAGCACATTTAAATTTGTACGTCACTAAGAATAATAAACAAAAATAGTAAAATAGGAAGCCACCTACGGATTAGGTACACTTAATTTTAGGTAGAACACTCACTTTGTTTAATTTAGGCAACACGGCCACAATCTCAGACCACTTCTGGAAATTCTCGACAATCACTATGATAAAGTGGCTCGTAACTGACTCTTATCTAACGGCTAACTAGTAACTTCAGTGACTTTAGGATATAACTCTACGGAAGAATTACCTCACTTTCGAACTTTCGTAAAAAACTAACTATTTTAAGAAACGGCCTATAACTAACTACGGTAATGAATTCTCGTAAAGAATTCCCTATCGAATTCTCGTGCAGAACTCCATATCGAATTCTCGTGCAGAACTAACTTGTGAATCGGTAGCTTTTCGTATTTATAGGGGGTCTGCGTTACGTAGTTTGTTGATATCGTGATTTTTCTTAGGTCAGTCGATTGGAATTTTGTTTTCCAAGAAAAGCTTGCAAAACAAGAGTCTCGTGATCCTGACGTGGTATTTGGCAGAACTTAGGTATACCCAAAGAGAGGCCCCGATCCGAAGTTATTTAACCTAAGTTGAAACAAACACATAGAGTTTTCTGCGGATTTTCGTTTCAATATCCTGACTGGGTCTCCGACTTGGCTGTTGTAAACAATAAGGAATTTTTTCTAAGAATCTTTCGAGGTGGTGCTACCATGACGTAGTATTGCACAACTTGTTTCTGGCTGAAGTGATGTTACCGAAATATTTTGGATTTCATTTTGTAGTCGCGAGTCAAAGTGAACGCCAGTGTCTTACAGTTCTTCTTCTTTTGTTTAAGACTTAGCTGCTTTCTTTTCCGAATGTAATTTATTTTAATATTTGAATTTCTTAAAAAATATTTAAATGATTTCTCGAATTTAATTTATTTTAATAGACTGACTTAACTTTTTATTCGTGAAGCGAATTTTATTTTATTTATTTAATCCGTTTTATTTATTTAAACTTTTTGACTTATTGAAAGTGAATCGAAGGCACATTTATTTTATTAACTTGAAAATACAGAAACTTTATTAATTAATTGCTTTATTGCTTATAAATTATTTTAATCCCGGGGTACCACACTGGGACACCAGTCACATCCCACATTCTTATTACCCTGCTTCTGCATCCCCATCCATTCACATCTTCACATTTAGCACAATATTTCTTTCAAAGCATTTTTCTAAAATCTCGCTTCTATCGTTGGGTACGTCTTTCTTTTTTCTTATTAGTATTATTAAACATTTAGCTTTTTTCTCGTTCTAACTCATCCCTTTTCCTTTCCTTTGCTTCTTCTTTCTCATTTTGTACTCTATCCTTATCCATGTAATAATAATATGTTCTCCAAACATTGGACGAAATTACACTTGTGGAAGGGTCCAGTTCTCGGACGTGTTGTTCTTGGAATTTACTAAGGGTATTTAAGATATTTTTTAAAAGCATCGGTTGGGGAGGTGGACGTCAGCATCGCCTCCATTGCATGTAAGATTATTGATGACTACTTATGTGCTTATATATTGATCTGGTGCCAATTCATCGAGGCTTACTGCTTGCGACGTGGTATACCATAGTTTCGGCAAGCCTTTCGAATTTTAGCTCCATTTCTCATAGAATCTAAAGCTTCCTCTAAGGATTCTTGAGAATATCTATAGAACTATCTTTTTGGCCTGCATGGCCTGGCGTGGCATCGTCTATAATTTAAAGAAAATATTTTTTCGTCAGATTAAAGTCGAGGTACTTTAATAGACAAAAAAATCTTTTGACCGAGTACTAGAACATCATCAATTTATGACTTTGCCAGTAGTAGTCGGCCACTAACTTTAATATCCCCTAGGGATTTATCATTCGTTTTAGACCCGGCCGACTACTGGCACGTATGTTTTTGATACATCATAGTACATAATGGCAAAGAAATAATCTGTTTATGTGTATTTGTAAGTCAGATATAGACAAAATAATTTTTTTTATATTTTGCCAGTAGTCGGCCACGGTGGCCGACTACTAGAAACTTTATAATAATTTAATGCCAGTAACCGGCCATATTATTTTTGCACTTAAAAATAAAAATGAATGTATTTGGGACTTGTTACTACTTAGTTATTTAAGCAAATATTCATCTAAAAAATCTTACTCCGGTAAACATATCTAGTATAGAATTAGTTTAACTTACCTTTAAGATTGTCCTGTTTGATCTTCACCGACTTTTGTAAATTGTTTTTGGAGACACTATGACTGACACCTAATTTTTCGCGCCAATTTACGGAAGAAAGATTCGACTTAATACTAAACTAATAAAGAAACATTGATATAAGTGTTCTTGGAAAGTAAAAGAAGATAGCAAATGTAAAAAATAAAGTAAATCTCGCGCGAAATTCAAGTTATAAGTGATTAAAGTAATTCTTGACCGACTACTAGAGGTGGCCGGCTTACTAGCGCATCCACCCTATATTTATGAATTTATATTAATATAATTGCTGCATAAATTTAGAAACGAATATAATCTTTCTAAGTTCTAAGAGAATGAAAATAGAAATAGATGTCGCAGGCGAAAACTTTAAAATTTAGTCTAAAATCAAAAATAAAGCTGAATTGGTGGGGGGTGCCGCTGGCGTCCGTAATCATCGCACATTTTTCACCCCCGGCCACGTCCGTATTTAGTCGATTTTTTCCACAGTGCCTTGTTTACAAGACAAACGCAACCATAAGATGACCATCGGAAAACCGCGCCATAAGGAATGCGGCCAGGCCAGGCAGACCGATCGGGCCGACCGAACGAGGGCCCCCTGAGGGACATCGTGGGCCCACGAGGGGCCCCGGGCAGTCATGATCTGCGGCGAAATTACGGGCCGCAGTGCGGGGCCGCCACACGCGACTCGCAGCCGCGGGGGTGGTAGCCGAGAACAGCGGGTATTGCCTCCTTCTGCTGGGCTGCAGTGCATGTTTGGATGCTGTTTTATTGTATACAGGGTGTAAACAGTGGAGGATTTAAATTTACATCAAATTTGATGAAATATGAAATAATTAATATAATGTCAAGTCGTCTTTCCTTTGGCATCTGTTTTGGAGGGAATTCATAGGGAGAAAAAGTGAAATGTTGCATGCAGCTTAACAAATGCCAATTATAATGAAAACGGTCGTTCTTTGCCGGTGCGTCATGGAGAAACGATCAAGAGACAACGTGATTTACAACACCCCCATTCATTTATTATAGCTTGTTATAGTTCTAAAATTGCATTTTATAACTTTGATTATCTCTGTTAAGTTTTCGGTTTTAAATTGTTAAAATACATATGTAGACTCTTACCTTAAACATTAATTTTTAATTAAGTTACCTGAAATAGCCAAAATCTTCATTATATTTAGTTTCAAACCTTTGTTGATGTTTATATTTCAGGAATGTTTTGTATCTTGTACGACATAGCTATATGGATTGATTTCTTCTGTTCATCATTTAATACTACTTGCAGATAGGTTTGATTTCAAATCTTTCTTTTAGGTAATTGGTAATTGGTAATTTATAACTGTTTAACCTAGTATAAAAGTTGTAGGTTTAAGAAAATCGATAAGAGGTCAGTGTCAGACTGACAGTTTCTGTGCGTTTTCACAGCGACTTCTGGTTAATTTTTGCTTGGTCGCGTGGGTCGACTTCGGTCGCCATGAGTTTTCTGTGTTGTTGAAAGAGCTTAGTTTACATAGATAGGGTTACTAATTTTTGATTGTTTTGTTTCGGTAACTATGTACGTTGGAGAAAAATAAGAATCGTCCCTTTCGACCATGGACACTGGAAGTTAGAGCACGTTTGTGGAAGTAGCTCCCCAAATTTAGTTTTTTTTGGGCCTGGCAGACTAATGCAGTGTCGATAAAGCATCCACAAATGTTTTAAAAAGGGTATGGCCTTGTAGTTGCTTATTCCTTTGGGCGGAATGCCGATTTAAAATGCTTTAATGAACTTCAACAGCGGTCATAGAGGCTATCTGGTAAATTGGGAACCCTCGTTAGTTATTTGAGGGTTTTTTTTGGTAGGGGCTAAAAGTCCGAGTACAAAGTGATGTACTAGTTTAATTTTTTTGGAATTGCCTGGACGCGGGACGTGCCAGTTGCCGTGTACTATGGGATTTCTTGGAGACTAGCTGTGTAGCAGTTTCCACGCTAGCTGTTTCAGAGACCATGTGTGAGTGTGTGTGAAGATTGAGTCTTCATGAACCATGGGTAGCACGTAAGGTTTTAGCTAAGTACCATTTTTCCTGAGTATGTTGTAACATAGTAACAACTTAAAATATCAATATTTTGCATTTGCGTATTATTCACCATACAGTGTTTTGGTAAAATTTTGCACCCATGTTATGTACAGAGCTTGTGCAATGTAAACGTGTAGCGTATGTCGACATAGCGTTAAGACGTCACAAGAGTCTCTAGTATTTCAGAGCGTTAGGTAGTCTGTTACAGCTACTTTTGTTGTAAATATATTAGCGTTTATCCTTAAATTCCACTTCCTGATCTGAAATTCTTTTAGTTCTACTAGTCAAATGTGCAAATTTCGTTTCAATTTTTGTAGCCTGCTTAGTAGTCCCTGAAAATGTTGAAATAAACTCCTTCAACTCTGTAAGTTTACGTGCGCACTCTACTATCTCTTCCTCATTATCAAAATCTACTGAACCCTTAACTAACTCCCCTGGTTGTTCCAAATGTAATAAAGACCGCAAACTCTTCCTAAGGTAATCAACTGTACCAACTGGTTTAATCCCCCTTAATTTCACTTCATATTCTAATTCATCTTTAGATAATCTATCAACATTGACTTTATACATCTTGAAAAATATTTCTTATCTTTAAATAACTTTAAAAAGAAATTTGTTCTAATTCAATGATAATCAACTAATTTTGCCTAACACCTACCAACAGCTCACGCAAACGTCAAAAGCCTTGATATGCCGGTGCAAAATTTCAAGTCAAGTCCGGGTACTTACTTATCTGGATAGAATCACAACGTATCAAAACAGCTAAACACACTCAAAAACTCTAGAAAAACCCGTTGGGTACGCCAGTGTTATAAAAAAAAAAATTATTTAACCCACAACAAAACAATTTAAGTGTGTTATACAAAACCCAAATTACGCCCTGGAGGATGTTCTTCAGACACCCCTTAGCTAGCTCAACTCAGGGTAGGTTCGCTATTTTGTTTCTAGTTTGAGAGGTTTAGCACTCTTATAAGTAAGTTATAGTCAAATCCTAAAGGCGCCACCTGAGTTTTATTTTACTTAAAAGCTTTTAAATGTTCTAGTGTTTGGTCTCGGATAAAAACAAACTAGGAAAAAAAAAACACTTATGTCACAGTCGGTATACCCTAGCTTATTATAAGCTCTCATTCACTCAAGTCCTCAATGTCACTCTATTTAAAATAAAAGCCAAGTTTTCGCAGAGGCCAATACAAATATTTATTCTTAAGGTGTTGTTAAGCCCTTGGTTACTTGGTTTTATAAATGCAAGCTCCTCTTACTTTGGTGGACAATAGATACTTAAAGTTAAAAGATAAATAAGTGGAATGAAATATTAAAGTGATAGTACTAGGTTTGACAATGAAATTTCTGAAGGTTTAAATTTATAAAGTTTATCGATAAAAGAAAGCAAAAAGTCAAACCCTGTTTGACAGGGTCTTGCACAAGACGGCAACTGTCAGACCTACACTGTAAAAAATGACTGTTCAGCCTGATCTGGCAGCCACATAGACCTCCATCCAGGACATTGCCTCAGAAAAGGAATTTCCGCAAGGTCTGTGCAAGAACCTCTCACAACTAACTAAATTTACCATAAAATCTCTATTAGAGTATATTACAATATCTTACGAGTACCTGTGGTTACTTAATAAGCATACCTACTAGCCACTCGGCCATAGATAAGTTAAAATGTTAATTAATGAAATTAAATAAGTTACAAATGTTAAATTCAGAAGAATCAAATGGCCTTTAGCCGGGAAACAAAAATACTTACTTTATAATCATAAATTGTAACTATATTTACAACAAAAGTAGCTGTAACAGACTACCTAACGCTCTGAAATACTAGAGACTCTTGTGACGTCTTAATGCTATGTCGACATACGCTACACGTTTACATTGCACAAGCTCTGTACATAACATGGGTGCAAAACTTTACCAAAACACTGTATGGTGAATAATACGCAAATGCAAAATATTGATATTTTAAGTTGTTACTATGTTACAACATACTCAGGAAAAATGGTACTTAGCTAAAACCTTACGTGCTACCCATGGTTCATGAAGACTCAATCTTCACACACACTCACACATGGTCTCTGAAACAGCTAGCGTGGAAACTGCTACACAGCTAGTCTCCAAGAAATCCCATAGTACACGGCAACTGGCACGTCCCGCGTCCAGGCAATTCCAAAAAAATTAAACTAGTAAGCCATACCCTTTTTAAAACATTTGTGGATGCTTTATCGACACTGCATTAGTCTGCCCGGCCCAAAAAAATCTAAATTTGAGGAGCTACTTCCACAAACGTGCTCTAACTTCCAGTGTCCATGGTCGAAAGGGACGATTCTTATTTTTCTGCAACGTACATAGTTACCGAAACAAAACAATCAAAAATTAGTCACCCTATCTATGTAAACTAAGCTCTTTCAACAACACAGAAAACTCATAGCGACCGAAGTCGACCCACGCGACCAATCAAAAATTAACCAGAAGTCGCTGTGAAAACGCACAGAAACTGTCAGTCTGACACTGACCTCTTATCGATTTTCTTAAAACACAGCTGACTTACAACATTCGAGACGATTAACCTACATAGATAAAGGTTTATAGGGGGAATAGAATGGACTCTCCCGTACTAATAAAACTGTGAAATAACTTGCGCCACCTATGTAGCTGGGTACAAGTTTTGACTGTGACATTTGAAAGAAAACTGTTCAGATTTTATTTGACGTTTGATATTGGAACCACACCTTCACGCCACTAGATGGACTACGGCGACTTTCGGCGGGAATTTCAAACGATTTCATTTTTTAAAATATTTAAATGATTTATTATTTTCGTATTTTTATGACACGAACGTTCATATTAACAACCTATAGTCAAGCCTATATTTGAATTCAATAATTATGAAAAAACCATGACTTCAAATAATACATTATAACTATAACTTGTAACATTTATGTCATAAAAATATAGTTATTTACGATATAAGTGTTGTAAAGATTCATATTACAACACGAGATGTGAAAGTTGATAAACGAGGCGTCAGCCAAGTTTAATCAAACATCGAGTGTAGTTATATGAATTTACAGCAAGAATATTGTACAAAATTTTATCTACTTTCATCTATGAATAAAAATATTTGGCAAAAGGCATTTTTAAAAATAAAAATGCACCTGCTATTAAAAATCGTTTTGTAAGGGCATCTATTACAGCACTGGTGCTGTAATAGATGCCATTACAAAACGATTTACAGAACTGTAAAATTCATATTACTAAATGAAAGTAGATAAAGGAAATATATAGATTATTTTGATATTTTTACAAAGAAATATTTTCTATTACATTTGAAAACTTTACGTGACGCCAATTCATATTATTTCTAAAATTAATATTAGACAACAATAGTATTTTATTATTTATTTAAATAGATATACTGTACATACTGTTTTCTTTCTCTTAATTTTATTGGTATACATTTTTTTCGCCATCACAAACTAACCTACAATTCTTAAAATACTGCGGTTTTAAACTTACGGTTTAAATCATCACAATTCTAACAATTTTAACAGTTCAGTATAGTGTTCAAATGTCTTCTAGATATAAGCACTTTATTTTACAAAAAAGCACAAACTATTAACAAAAAATCAAACGATAGTTTATCAAAAACAACAACGGCGGTTGGCGTCACGTCACACGTCGGTTGTCGTTTGAATTGCCGTGTTCCCCCTATAAACGTTTTTCTATGGTGCCGTGATAGATTGCGCCGTCTGGTGGTATGGGTACAACTAAATAATGAAACTCGAGCGGCTAATTTGAAGTGCGCAGACCATGTTAACCTACAACTTTTATACTAGGTTAAACAGTTATAAATTACCAATTACCAATTAACTAAAAGAAAGATTTGAAATCAAACCTATCTGCAAGTAGTATTAAACGATGAACAGAAGAAATCAATCCATATAGCTATGTCGTACAAGATACAAAACATTCCTGAAATATAAACATCAACAAAGGTTTGAAACTAAATATAATGAAGATTTTGGCTATTTCAGGTAACTTAATTAACAATTAATGTTTAAGTTAGGTAAGAGTCTACATATGTATTTTAACAATTTAAAACCGAAAACTTAACAGAGATAATCAAAGTTATAAACTGCAATTTTCGAACTGTAACAAGCTTATAACGTTAAAAGTGATTAAAAACATAATAGAGCGTCTCCCAAAATGCGCGATACGTCTCGAATTCAAATTAACGTGCTAGACAGAGACAAAAGATATTTGGAGAGTTGCATTGACGTCAAAGTCATTATTTCGATCTGTCAACTTTAATTTGTTTTTAAACGTTTTTGTGCCTTGAAATTTAATTTAATCCTATAAACTGCTCGTTTTAGAGCCACATTTATCGTACTTTCGTGTTGGCGGTAAGTAATTATGAATATTTGCTATTATTATTAAGTCCGAACCACATACAGGGTGTTAAAACAAGACGAAAATGTGGTTTAAAAGTTTTTCGCATGTCGCTTCTTTTTGGAAATACAGGGTGTTAAAACAAAATTAGTAAAGCAATAATAATCATTTTTATAATTGATCTAAAAACTTTTAATAATGATTCAAGAAGTAGTCCATTTTCTGTGGCGAGATTATGAAAGAAAACAAGGTCTGTTTATACCACCAAAGTAAATATATTTGTCCTTCTAGGGTAAAATAAGGGTTAAATAGTATACATAATTTAAATTTGACATTAGGTTGTACTAGTTTCGACTTTAGAAAAAATGTTATGATATTTCCGTAAATCAATTTTAAATGGAAATAATTTTCTCTTTTCAGATGACTTCCTAATTTTTACTCAATGACGTAACTGGTTTTTAAACTATTTTTAATTTCCCTCCCCTACCCTTTTTTCTTATTAAATTCTGACTCACCAAAAAATATAAATCATGTCCCTCACTGAGTTGTTTCATGAAACGGTTATTTTATTGAACTTTCTTAATTTAACATGTTATTGACATATCTATATAGCATAACATAACTATAAATTATCCCATTAAGAATTTTGGCCTCTATTACTTATTCACATTTAATATCCTTGATTGCTTAAAGTAGCATCACGTTCATATTTATCTGCTGTCGAATCCATTGGCTGCACAAGGTACACGTTATGACCGTATATTGTTGAACCACTCTTCCCCCTCTTCCAATTTGTTTTGGTTTATTTAGGTACATCCTAAAAAACATATTTCTTAATTACTGGGTTGCTGAAGATGACTTTTTCTAAAGTCGAAACTAGTTCAACCTAATGTCAAATTTAAATTATGTATACTCTTTAATCCTTATTTCACCCTAGAAGGACAAATATATTTACTTTGGTGGTATAGACAGACCTTGTTTTCTTGCTTTTTTAATAATGAACTCTAATGAACAAAAGTCAAATAAATTGCTAAAAATGTCCTCCATGAGCCTGTAAACACCTATGTATGCGACGTGCTAAATTGTCTCTTACGTGTTGGAAAATTTCGGGAATGGCGCGAATCGTATTAAACCATCAATAATACGCAGTCGAAGGTCTTCTTCAATTTTAATAGGAGTAGTAAACGAGTTGTTTAAGGTGACCTCAGAAATAAAAATCCAATAGATTCAGATCGAACGGGGTGGCCATGAGTGAGGTCCTCCTCTACCTATCCAACGAGCAGGATATTGTTGATCTAAATAGTTTCTAACACGTACTGCAAAGTGAGGGGGAGCGCCGTCATGCATGAACCACATTAAAGTTCTCGTTCTTAATGGCACTGCTTCCATCAATTCTGGCAATTCATCTCTATGGAAGTTGTAATAGATATCACCAGTAAGTCGATTTGGAAAAAAATACGGTCCAACTAAGCTATCTCCAATAATCCCTGTACAAATATTAAAAGAAAATGTATATGTACTGGTGATGTCCTTCGATGATAGCATGAGGATTATCTTTCGCCCAAATATGATTGTTGTGAAAATCTATGATGCCTTGTCTGGAAAAATTCGTTTAATCTGTAAATAGTATTTTTGCCGAAAAATGTGGGACCCTTAAAGAATTTTCTTGAAACCAGGTACAAAAATTAACTCGAGCTGGAAAGTCTCTAGGCAACAAAGCTTGCACTCTTTGTACGTGATAAGAATAAAGTAAATAGTCCTTTAGGATTCTCCATACAGTTTTTTAACTCACGTTCAACTCGTTCCCGATATTCCTCGTACTAGTGCCTGGAGATTCTTCCACCATGTTTAAGACCTCTTCCTCAAGTTGTACGGTTCTACTGTAAGTGGTCGGCCGCCTATTTTGCTTTTTGCAAAGCTACCTGTTTTCTCTAACCTGAGGTGCAGTCTTGTAAATGTTTCCGAACAGGGTACTCGTCCATTAGGAAAACGTTCTGCATATAAACGTCTCGCCTCTAGCGCATTTCCATTTGCCAAACCGTACATAAAATGAATTTGAGCCATTTCTTGATTGGTAAACTCAGCCATTATGAAAAGTATGTAATGTAAAAAATAATTCAAAAGGATATTATTAGAAAGATGTTAAACAGCAGACAAATGTTAAGGAGAAAACAAATGTGGTTGCCATGGAACGAAGCAAAGCCTACTCGTATCATCTGACGCAACATAATGATAAAAATACGAAATAACTAAAAAATTAAGGTACTCTTTTACCCAGATACCCGCCAATGAACTAATTGTAAAATTTAAAATTGACCCAAAGTAAAGTGCTCTAATCCCTTATGTTTAACAAATATCATTAGAATATAGTTTGGCATTAATTATTAAAATGAAAAAAAAAAATACAATTTTTTTTTAACACCCCGTATTTCGAAAAAGAAGCGACATGCTAAAAACTTTTATACCACATTTTCGTCTTAAAATAAGGTGAGGATTCGCCTCTTTCATTTTTTCAGAGAGGTTAGGAAACACCCTGTATAACGAAATATGGTAGATATACCAATATATTCTAAATTTCTTCGAAATTGCGTCGTGTTACTTTACTTGTAAGTTGTAAGAAATGAAAATGTATTGAAATTAATGTCAAGTTTACATTTGGCAACATCTTTTTTTAAAGGCCATTAGGTAAAACAGAAGAATATTATTCTTGATAACCTAGAAATTTAGTTAATTTTGATTTCATGATTTGTCAGTATAGTGACCCAATTCTCAGGATACTCTGAAAAGTCCTTTAAACTAGCTTCTGGTAATAATAAAGGATCACTTACATCTCTTAGCTGTCGTTTTTGTAAATTTAAAACATGCCTATAAGAAGTACGGCAACAAATACGGTTTTCTTTTAGTACAGTGTTTTATGAAAAAATATACTTAACACTGTCATAAAAAGAAATGTGGTGCAAAACAGCACAATAAAGGTCGATTTATAAAACTTTTCGTCGCTGTTCCCGTTCGTTGTCACTGCTCCCGCTCGTCGCCGCCGTTGGATAGGTATTTATAAAAAAGTCGAACTACGAACTGCGCCGCAATAACAAAAGAAGGTTTAAGGTTAGAAAAACAAAGTAAATAATTGTATTTTCTTTTAAAAAGCGTGATGTAAGTACCTTATTATATGATATTAATGTTTTTTTGTAGTAAAATCCACAAAACAGCAAAACACTCCAAGTACTCTAACCCTAAAATTACTTCCTTCAAAACTTCAAACCATATATTCGAAAATTTCTTTCTTCTCATTGGCCAGAAGTGGGAACGACGAACGACCAAGGTCAGTGGGAACGACGCGATTTAAAAATTGGCCAATTCAGAACTACCAACGGGAGCGGTGGCGGCTTTTCTGAACGTATACGCTGTTTCCCCTTAGGTAAAATAGCGACGGGAACGGCGGCGACGAGCGGGAACAGCGGCGAAAAGTTTTATGAATCGGCCTTACGAACAAGCCACACACATAAAACATTAAAAGTATATTTTACCTAAAAACCTAAAAACCTAAAAAACTAACAACAAAATTTTGATATCCTTAAGTTGCGTACGTACCAATCGAGGGAGCGTTCGGTAATGTTTTTCTTTTCTTGTATTGCTTCCTCAACCAAGTATACACCCTGGATAATTATTGCTTTTAATCTTGTGTTCGTAGAAAGATCCAAAAGGTGGAAGTAGAATATAGGCGATTCTAATGAGTTGCTGAAAGCGACAATATGCTATTTGGCGAAATCAATGTAGAGGGAGGTAACTCGGCTAACTGTCATAAGTTTAAGCCGGCCGTGCTTTAGCCGTTAGTCCGGTAGTCGATAAGTTATCAACTTTAGTTGTCTTTCTTTTTGAAAGAAGTGTATTGTTTAACTGTTTTTATCTGCTGTATCTTATTACGTGAAATGTATATGGAAAAGACCTACCATTATTTATTATGTTATTCAAGTGAAGTTGATATTAAATGTATAAAAACAAGTACTTTTATGACCCTTATTTGTTACGTAAATTTAAGGACCAATAGACCTAGATATAACATTGTTTATTTTAGTTTTAGGATTGTTAATTAAAAATGTAAGAAAAGGTAACAAAACTAGAAATAAGAAGAAATAAAGGGATACATAAGAAAATACTGTTTTTCTACGTCTATATTAGTAAGAAACTACTTACGCACTGTCCACTTTCTCCGTAAAACTCTAATTACACACACTATATTGTTAATAGCCAATCTGTGCGTAAGAGCAGTTACGTAATATTATAATGTCTGTATTAACAAGGGCAATTTTCGCTAACGCTCGTACGTAATTTTCGAAATCGTGTGTAATAGGCTCTTTATCACTCTTGGTATGTAATATTCTATTTAATTTCTAAAATGTACTATCAGTAAGTAACGCACAACCAATAAAACATTTCAAAAATATAAAAATACTTTTATTTTATTTAATTTTTTTTTTTTTTGATTTTACGAAATTTGCTGGACAGCCAATTACATGAAACACAGAAGCTATTCATGAAAAAATTACTTCTTCAATTCAATTTTTACCTGCATACATATCAAATTAAAGCCGCATAATGGTTCAGAATGTAGGTACATATACTGACCCTTTTTCTAGGTAGGTTCACCCTCAAGAGTAATTAAGGACCCCAGTAATTTAAGATTTTTGCAAATCCTGAACATACCTAACAACATTTTTTTACTTCTATATTAGTAAGAACCTACTTACGCACTGTCTACTTTATCCGTAAAACTCTAATTACACACACTATATTATAAGAAGCCAAGCTGTGCGTAAGACCAGTTACGTAATATTATAATGTCTGCATTAACAAGGGCAATTTTCACCAACGCTCGTACCGCAATTTTCGAAATCGTGTATAATAGGCTTCTTACCACTCTTGGTATGTAATAATAATATACTACTTGATTTCCTTTCTAAATTGTACTATCAGTAAGACACGCACAATCAATAAAACATTCCAAAAATATTTTTAATTTATTTAATTTTTTTTTGATTTTACGAAATTTGCTGGAAAACCAATTACATGAAGCACAGACGATATTCATGGGAAAAGTACTTCTTACTAGGTACCCACATTTTTTATTTCAGTGTAAAGCATTTTCTTCATCGTTAAGGTGCTTCTTTTAGTGTAATAACCCGACCAAATGTCAAAAATTATAGTAAATCTTGGTATATTATGAAATATATGAAGATATAAGGCATTCATTTTCTCAAAGAAGCAATGCACTGCGAAGAACTATGACAATTTCAGGACTTGCGTATTTTGAGGTATATATATGGAAATTGAAATTTCGAATTACCATTTAGTTCCTGGCATAGTGCCGTAAGTAATAATGGTTGTTCTCAACACCGTAACAGGTGCACTTTGCCACCTGGTCTCCTTTTATCACTTTCTGTACAAAATACGACGAAAGTTTCTTTTTTTTTAACAGATTAGAAGCAAGTTAGAATTGAGGTTTTAAATATTTATAGTAGACTTGATAAACATGTGCATTTGTCTTGCTGTGACACTTTGTAGGAAAGAAAATGAGTATATGTTAGAAAGCATATAATTGTGGAAAACCTCAATGCAGCGCATTATAAAAACCGTAAAATAAAGAAACAAACAATTATGCTACTAATATATGTATTTATATTAAAAAACAATAGTTAAAGTTTTAGAAGAAAAAATGTTTCACTAAAGTGTCAAACATAGTGCTAGGAATCAAACTCGAATAATTCGACTATTCGAATATTCATATAAGTATTTAAAAAATACAGAATATTTTTCTTTAAAATTATTTATGTGTTCGATTATTCGATTATTAAAATATTTGAATATTCGATTAATTGCATGTTTAAATGTTTCAATATTCGAATATTTAATTATCAAGTATTTTTACTTACTTTACCATATATATAATATATACAGGGTGTTATGGAAATGACTTATTATTTTTTAACCCGTAAATCTATAGGTCGAGCCGAATTGGGGAAAAATTGCGTTAAATGGCGCTCGAAGCTAGAAATTCGAGAAAAATGCCTTCAAAAATTTAGCTCAAAACACCTACGCGCCAATGATCAAACAGCTGATTCGTACTACGACTTGTCAAAAAAAAAATTGTTGACAAAAATCTGACAGTTACTGTCAGATAGTCTTTAGATATCGTCAGCCCAAAACATGTGTTTTGAGCAGTGTTGCCACATTTACTACATCAGTTTCATCAGATAACCTTTTTTGAATATTTAATTTTTTCTACTTAACTTTAATATGCTTTAGTTTCTACCCTATTACACGAAAAATTGTCTACGTATTGCTCTAGTTTTATTTGTACATACCTTGAAATAAAAAACATATCGGCAAGAAATCCACGTTATACCGTTACCATTTCAAATGATTCTAGCGGGACATTTATTCACTTTAACAACACATTAACTGTTCGGGACATTATCAAGTTATTAGCTCTTTAATTCTGTGTTATTAATACAAGAAATTACTAGTTATAGACTTAGAAATACTTTATAACAAAATCCGGATTGAAAACAACGCGACACACGTTTGATACGGTTATGTTCTTTCTCTTCTTCTGTGACTTCTGTTCTTCTTGGTAATGATAATAGCTGGCTCATTGTCGTCAAGACAGGTGGCCATTGCAATTAAGAATAATAATTACGGTATCCAATCCAGTCCTCTTAACTGGACACACAACATTTAAACACGATAGTCCAGGGGGCGGGAAATGTGATTTGTTGCTGTTCTGTGATTGGGTACTGAGCAGTTCAAAGTCAATGAGCGCATTCGGGAGACGAAACTGCTCCGGAGCAGTTCCTAAATCGTCTTGTTGTGTCGACCGCTACTTTTACGACACTTTCCAACATGTTACGGAACGGTCGCCATTTTGGGTAGCATCTTTCACTTCCGCTGCTTGGAGAGAGCGGTTCGTTATGTCAATGGGGAAATGACGTATGCAACAAAAGTTTGGTTACGAAGAACGTAGTAAATAGAATGGAGGAACAAAACATATACATTAAACAGGAAAACGTACTTTTTAACTGCCACCAAAGAGTTTCAACCAAGGGATGAGTATATTGGTAAGCTTCACAAAACAAGAAAGGTTAATGTTTGTTACGCACAGCTGATATGGATTTGACATTTGAACCAAACGTGATGATCTTTTGGTCGAAATAGTCGAAATCCATGGAAGCCGACGAATCGGTAGCGGTTGGATCATAACCGGTAACCACTGCGGAGCAGTTTCGTCTCTCGAATGCGCCCAATGGCTTCATATGTGGCTTCATAAATTTGTTTTTAATATCATTTCTTATTATTCATTTACTTGCAACGGCATAAAATTTGTTTGCGTTTTGCTGCTGGAGTGTATAGTTGTTGAATAATGTGATACACATGTGATGGGAATGTTTTGTGATGTGATAGTTTATCTGTGTAAATTTCCAGACATAGGGCTTGTTGTTGGTATCTACGATTTTTACTCAGCGAAGTATTATGATAGCAATACAATTTCATGGGGTGAGTAAAAACTATACCTATTGAATAAGGCTTGTTTAATTGAAATCGCAGTATAGTTTTTGATTTAATCTTTTTTTAAAAAACCTAAAAAAAAGATTTTCCCGAATACTTGGCAACGTCGCAAGGTAATCAGCTGTCTGTAGAAATTCCGCCAATTTGTCATGTCAAAAACACGTGTTTAGGGGTAATGAACTTTCATAGAGGCACAGATGGTCCGGTTTTAAGGTATTTCACAAAATTCAAAATACTTCCGATTTTAGAAAAAAAAACTATCAAGTGTAACTCTAGGCCACCCCAGGAGTGGCCCCTTAAAATATAATAAGTCATTTCCATAACACCCTGTATATAATTATACAATCGGTATACCTACATTAGCTTCTTATACGCTCTCATTTACTCCAGTCCCTCAAAGTCGCTGTTTTTCAAATAAAAGCGAAATTTTAGCAGAGGCCAATGCAGATATTTATTCTTAAAGTCGTGTTAAGCCCTTGGCTACTTGGATTTATAAATGCAAGCTCCTCTTACTTTGATGGACAACAGGTAGGTACTTAAAGTTAAAAGATAAATAAGTGAAATGTAATATCAAAGTGATAGCATTAGGTTTGACAATAAAAGTTTTAAAGGTTTAAATAACAAAGTTATCAATAAAATAATAGGTAAAAGTCAAACCCTGGTTGACAGGGTCTTGCACAAGACGGCAACTGTCAGACCTACACCATAGAAAAACGACTGTTTAGTCTGATCTGGCAGTCACATAGACCTACATCCAGGACATTGCCTCAGACTTTTAATTTCCGCAAGCTCTGTGCAAGAACCTCTTACAACTTACTAAATTTACCATAAGAGCATTCTTAAAGTACAATACAAAATCTTACGAGTACCTGTGGTTACTCGATAAGCATATTAGCCACTCGGGCATAGATAAGTTAAAATGTTAAAGTTACAAGTGTTAAATTTAGAAGAAACAAATGGCCTTTAGCCGGGAAACAAAAATATTTACTTTATAATAATAAACTGTAGCTATATTTACAACAAAATTAGCTGAAACAGACCACCTAACGTTTCAAACTACTAGAGACTCTTGTGACGTATAAACGCTATGTCGACACGTTTACAATGCACAAGTTCTGTACATAACATGGGCGCAAAACTTTATCAAAACACTGTATATTGAACAATATGTAAATGCAAAATATTAAGATTTTAAGTTGTTACTATGTTACAACATACTCAAGAAAAATGGTACTTAGCTGAAACTTTACGTGCTACCCATGGTTCATGAAGACTCAATCTTCAGTAAAACACACACACATGGTCCCTGAAACAGCTAACGTGGATACTGCTACACAGCTAGTCTCCAAAAATTCACATGGTACATGGCAACTGGCACGTCCCGCATTCAGGCAACTCCAATAATAAAACTAGTACTATATATATGTATAGTGCATATACTTAAAAGTTTTCATTTTTTTAAATACGTGGAAGCTAAAGCTAATATTCAAATTAAGGTATTAAACGTTAAATAATAAAATTATTCAATGTTCGAACATCACTACAAGTATTCAAATATTTCAATGTTTGAATATTCGAAATCGAATATTTGAATATTTAAAATCGAGTATCTGAATATTCGAAATCAAATATTTGAATATTCAAAATCGAATATTTGAATATTCGAAATCGAATATTTGAATATTAGAAAGCGAATATTTGAATATTCGAAACCGAATATTTGAATACTTATAGATGATATTCGAATATTGAATAATTTGAATATATCAATAATAAATAAAGTGAGAATTCGAATACTTAAATTTCAAAAATTCCGAGCACTAGTCAGAAATCAGTAAATAAGTTGTATACAAATAACATATTATTATCGGATCCCTAATTTAAACTCTGTCGAGTTTCAAATTGGATAAATTATTGTGAAGTACTTGAATGTTATAGTTGGTAGGTATACCTATCAAAACAATCAACAGCTTAAACATTCCAAAATAAAAAACACTTACTTAAATAAATACATGATTGAGTTGAAGGCGAGGTACCTACTTAAATGCTATGCTGGGATAAAATTTTAAAATTATTTTAAGTAGCTAGGTACTAAAGAACTGAATTTGGGTCGTTCGCAAATACACAATACAATTCAATTCAATCCAATTCTTACTGTTCCCATATTTGGGGTTCTGCTCCTAAACATACCCTGAGATTGCTAGATTCCATTCAAAGAAGAGCCATTCGCTTGATCGGTGACCATAGTCTGACAAACAACCTGGAAAGCCTTGAACATCGAAGGCAGGTTGGCCACTTGAGTCTATTTTACAAATATTTTCATGGCAAGTGTTCAACTGAGGTTGCCCGCTTGATACCACCCAGAGCGGTGTATGGTAGAAATACACGACGAGCCACTGCAGCCCACCAGTACGTGGTTCAGCTTAGTGTCCCTCGAACGACACTGTTTCAAAATTCTTTCATCTGGAGAACGTCATCACTCTGGAACGACCTCCCTGAGATCGTGTTCCCCAACGACTATAATCTTCAAAGATTCAAGACCAACGTGAATCGTTTCCTGCGCACACGCACCGCTCCCAGAGCGCCATAAAGGATTTATCCTGCAGTGCTGTGCCTTATCATAAAAAAAAAATTACTTTGTAAGATTTTGCATAGTTGAAATATACGTGTTTACTTTATAAGTCAGTAATAGTTATAGTGTACAATGTGCCTTAGTGACTTGTGTGTACACTTATTATAATAATATCGATCAGCCTATAACATCTATTCACAAGGTTATTTTATTTTATAAATTAGAGATAGTGGCAACTGGTAACATTTTTTATTTTTAAATAATGCCAATATATCTATATATGTCTGTAATTGCCAAGCTGGTATTTCTTTTTTAATCTTACGACAGGGATTATTTCTTAATTTTAATGGCATTTATTTATTTAGCGTATGGCATTGTACACAATGTAATACAAGTTACAATTTACAACTTAATGTCTAATCCATTAATGTAATCAATCGAGGCTGGTGTCGCAAGGGCGAAGTCTTCAGTATTCCCGGCATATCTTCTGAGTGGGCATTCGGCAACAATGTGTTGGACGGTCTGTCTTGCAGCTCCGCAGTCGCACTCTGGAGAAGGAGCTATATTCCACCTATGGTGAGAGTCCCTGCAATTTCCATGACCCGTTCTAATCCTGTTAAGAATAGCCCATGTTTTGTGGGGAAGGTCAAATCCCGGTGGAGCCCTATCAATGCCTGGCATTAATTGCATTGTGAGGTATGGCGCGTTTTTTCGTTCCTCCTTCCATCTATTTTTAAGTTGGAAGTTGTTTATTTGTAGTTCGTTGGCTGTTCCTACAGGAGGGTTTCTAGAGCGAAGTCGGTTGGTCCTAGCATCATTAATCTCCTCATGTATTGGCAGCTGCGGGTTTTTGGTTATTTTTTCAAACTCTCTGAGTAGGGCGGCTTGTCGGCGAAGTTCTGGTGGGGGAATGTGGCTTAGTAGTGGGAGCCACTGAGTTGGAGTTGACTTAAGTGTGCCAGATATTAATCGCATGGTGGTATTAAGCTGCACGTCGATGAGTCGGGTGTATGTGCTATTGAGCCACACAGGGGCACAGTACTCGGCTGCAGAATAAACCAGACCCAAGGCCGAGCACCGAAGGGTTGCCGCTGTTGATCCCCATGTTGTCCCGCGTAATTTGTGGATGATGTTATTTCGAGTTCTTAGTTTGGCTGCTGTGTTCTGAAGGTGTTGTTTGAATGACAGGGTTCTGTCCAAAGTGACCCCTAAATATTTTGGTTGGTTATTATGCCTTAGCAGTTGGTTATTGGCATATACTCTTAGTTGTCTGTTTGCCATTTTATTATTTAGATGGAAGCAGGTTACTTCAGTTTTATTAGGGTTGGGCTTGAGTCTCCATTGCTTGAAGTAGTTGTTCATCTTAGCGAGGTCATCTGTAAGGATCTCTTCAGTATTTTCAAATGAGGAGTCTCTAGTTGCGATTGCCCAGTCATCAGCATACCCAAATTTAGATGAGGTGGTGTCAGGCATGTCTGATATATATAAGCTAAACAGGACTGGAGCTAGTACCGACCCCTGGGGCAGTCCATTATTCAGTGTTCTTAGTTTGCTCTGAAGGTTCCCTGAAGAGACTCGGAATTTCCTGTCGCTGAGCATACTGTTTAATAGTCGGGCAGTTCTTTTACATGGGATAGTTCTTAGGAACTTATACAGCATGCCATCCTTCCACACGGTGTCATATGCGGCCGAGAGATCTATGAAGGCCACAGACGTCTTTAGCTTTCTTTGATAGCCTGCCTCTATATATGTTGTGAGAGACATTACTTGATCGGTTGTACTTCTTTTTGGCCTAAATCCTGCCTGCTCAACTGGGACCGTCTGGAGTATGTTAGGGCCTATTCTGTTAAGTAAGAGTCTTTCCAGGAGCTTGTAGGCTGAGCTTAGCAAGGCAATTGGGCGGTAGTTTTCTGGCTTGTCACTGGGCTTGCCTGGTTTTAGAATAGCTATTATTTTAGTTTGTTTGAAGCTCTTCGGTAGTTGTCCAGTCTCGAGTATGTTTGTGTAGAGCTTGGACAACCAGATTTTCGCGTGTTTTCCACTGTGTATCAGGAATTCCGCATGCATGTTGTCGGGGCCAGGAGCCTTTCCTGCCTTGGTGTCTTTAATTGCGTCTTCGATCTCCTCCGCACTGAAGGGTTGGGAAAATTGTGACATCTCTGGGCTGGCGGATTTCAGCCTCTTTAGTTCCTTCTTTATGCCAGTGGTAAACTCCTTATCCCTCGCACCCCTGGAGGTATTGACTATATGTGAGGCGATCTTGTTCGGGTGGACTTCAAAATTTGGGCGGCTCGCAGGCCTATCGTCTCCCAGTTTTCTCAGGAGGGACCAAGCCTGGCGACTGGATGTTTTGAAGTCTAGGGATTCTACTGTGTTTATCCACTTGTCCCTCCTTGCGTTATCCAGGCTATGGAGAAGCTCGTCCGCGACCTCACCGTCTCCGCTCTCGGCGAATTCTTGGTACAGGCTTTCTGTTTCTTCAGACCATCCGGGGATGTACTCCCTGCGAAAGCCTCTAGGGATGAACTTCTTTGCAGTGGCGATTACTGCACCGATGAACCTTCCGTACTCCTTATGTGTTGGGGGGATCCACCTTAGTTGTTTGTCAAGTTCTTCCGCGTAGCCGTGCCAGTTCGCTCTTTTAAAGTTCCATCGCGGTCGTGGTACAGTTGTTACTAGAGGGATTTGGATGCCCACTTCATATATGATTGGTCTGTGTTGACTGTGGGGAAAGTTGGTGAGTACTTTACGATTGGTTGGTAATGGTTTATTATCTTGGCTTTTGCTGACAAAGCACAGATCCGGGTTATATTCGCGCCTCCACGCAGCAGACCTAAAAGTGCCCATATCTTTGGCGTTGAAAACATGGAAGAGGTTATTGCTTTCTGACCATTTTACTAGCATCTCGCCATTCTCATCGTTATTCCTATACTTCCAATCCTCATGGTGGCTGTTGAAGTCACCTATGTAGATAGCTGGGTGGGGGTGGAGCTCAATAACTTGGCGTGGCCAGGCAACATTGGGTGGCTTGTAGATATTTGTTAACTCAATATCTCCTATCTTGCTAATGACGGAGTGTATTTCATTATGAGTGGTAGAGGATATATGATAGGCGTTCTCTATTGTGTTTCTAACGTAGGTGGCGTTGCCATAGGCATGGTGGAATGTTGCTCCCAGTAGTTCGTAGCCGGGTATCTTTCCACGGGCATCTAGTTGTTTTTCGTCTGCGGCGTGAGTTTCCTGTAAGACTACCAGGTCGATTTCGTTAGTAGTTAGTATCTTAGACAAGATTTCACATTTAGAACGGCTAATGCCTTCAATGTTTAATTGGCAAACTCGGACGATTGGTCCAAGGTTTCTGGTCATCTGGTTCTGAGAAGGACCGTTATTGCTCAAGGGTTGATTCATTGTGTATGGCCAGGAGATCATGGATGATTTGTTGATAGTTTTTCCGCCTGATCGCTCTGACTCATTTAGCGTTACCCAGGGTGCACGTGTGGTATTCTACCACGGACGCGAGCCAGTTTGCACCCCTTTTTAATGGCAATTTATTATACATTATTGGTCCCGTAAACAATAAACATCTTTGAGTTGCAGAGGTCACAGCCTCGGGCACAACAGCATTTCTGTTTGAAATACTTCTAGTGACAATATCTTGGTTGTTTTGTTATTACTAATACTTTTTTTTTTAATATTAGCCTTATAACTGATCTCAGGTATAGTTTTCTTATACATTAAATA
Source organism: Polydrusus tereticollis (assembly GCA_963920685.1). Lineage (NCBI taxonomy): Eukaryota > Metazoa > Arthropoda > Insecta > Coleoptera > Curculionidae > Polydrusus > Polydrusus tereticollis. The sequence goes on along the minus strand of OY987326.1, from coordinate 167,593,954 downwards.
CCCGCCTCTCTATAAAGCAGATTAGAAGGGTGTAGGGTAAGTTTGATTCCTAAAGTACATTATATTCAGAATACGTTTTTGCGCAACTTTGAGAGGGATTAAAGTAGCGACGTATGCAGCACCCCATGCTACTATGCTACGTAGCTTAATATTGAATCCACCAATGCACTGTAAACTCCTTTAGTACAACGCCTGGCCAGTATTTGCCTGAGAGTATAAAACTTGAATGAAATAATTTTCTGCATGAATCGTAAGTGAGTTTCTGTTGCTAGTAGAAGCCTTTGACAAGGCAAATCACATGAAGTGGGACTTGCCCACATTCAGAGTAAGTTTAAATAAATTAAACCATCTGTTTACAGGTTGTAGACCCATTTCGGCTTTATTAAATACATTTTCCCATGAATCCCATGTAGTACCCGAGATACACTTATTTCTCTTTACAGGGCCGGCGAAACACGTTGAGTCCAGGTGGGTAGTTTATCAAATGGAAGGAGGGGGTGTCAAAATTATAGTCTATTTCAGAAAGGTGTAGAGTAATAAAATGGAAAATTCCGTCCAGTTCGGCTCAATTTCGGTGTCGGCCATAGGCGCAGGTACACTTTGTGCATTAAATGGTTTATGATAACTAACCAAAAATTTTAGAGAATTAGGTTAACGGGTATTAAGATAAAATAGTATTGTTTGTAATATTAAAATTTCAAGTAATTGCGTAAGAGGATTAGGAAAGGTAAGTTTTCTGGCCTGAAGTGTCAATATCGAAATATTGTGTAGAGATTAGTTAGGTAGTAGATTATAAAGTTACGTTTTGCGTTTAACAGGTACCATTTAGCAGGTACGGAGTTTGGCTCTGGCCTCTTTGGCTGGATCATATAAATGCTGGTAATTTGGAATAAACTTCATATATCGTGTGTGTGTGTGTGAGATCTTAATAAGTATATTTGTTTTGGTTTAACGCATCAGCATTTATTGTTAATCCGCATAGTGTTCACAGTATTATAAGACTAGTAATAAAATGGCGACATTCACACCAACAAAAAGATGTTCCAATAATTCTCCACTATCAGTGAGTGAAAAAGTTATTATATTAAATATACATGATTGCATAAAATACGATTATCCGAATTTTACTGTACAAGAAACTGTCGACCGATGTTCCCGAATGACTGGAGTTGGAAAGTTCACCGTTTTTAAATTATTGCGGGAGAGAAAGACAGCAGGTCAAGTGGAACCTCCCAAGAAAAGTCCAGGCAGATCAATAAAAGTCCTTAATGAAGACACCAAAAGTGTAGTTCGAAGAAAAGTTCACTCTTCTTATTTTAAAAAAGAAATACCCACGCTAGATAAGATTCTAATGGAGCTTGGTCAGAATGACAGTATTCCGTTTATAACTAGAAAACTGTTATGGACCTTTAACTGGAAACTTTAAAAAATCTGGGAAAAGCATAACCGTAAATCACTTTTACTGGAAAGCGATGAATGAATTGTTTGCTGGCGACGAAAATACTTCAGAAGTATAAAGCAGTACAGAAGAGGGCAGAAGAAGATCTTTTATTTTGATGAGACGTGGATCAATGAAGGTCATATAGTACCAAAATTGTGGCAAGACAAAAATAGAACTAGTGCTCGCCAAGCTTTTATGGAAGGCCTGTCAACGGATATTAAGGTGCCTTCAGGTAAAGGGAAGAGACTAATAATCGTCCATATGGGAAGCGAAGAGAGATTTTTAAGAGACGGTTTGCTAACCTTTCAGTCGTTCAATACGGGAGATTACCACGAGGACATGAATTCGAATGTTTTTGAGGACTATTTTGGTGAAATGATAAAATATCTTCCAGCTGATTCAGTAGTAGTTAACGCAAGCTATAATTCACGACGCACAGAGAAGACTTCATCTTGGAGAAAACAAGAAATTATAGACTGGTTAACCACCAAAAGTATTGAATTTGAAGATAATTTGATAAAGAAGGAACTATTAGCTATAGGAAATTTACACAAACATCATTTTATGAAATATGCCGTGGAAGATATAGCAGAAAAACAGTGTAACTGTGCTGCGCACGCCGCCCTATCATTGCGAACTAAATCCTATAGAACTTATATGGGCGCAAGTGAAAGGACTTGTAGCAAGACACAACACGACATTCAAAATTAAAGACGTTAAGCTTTTGTTTCATCAAGCCATTAAGGAAGTGACACCAGAGAACTGGTGAAAAGCAGTCCAATATGTCATTAGGAGGAGAAAATGTGGGATCTTGACCACCTGATCGATCGGACCGTCGACCCGTTAATTATAACGTCAAGAGGAGATCACAGTTCCTCAGATGACGAAGAATATTATGATTTTTTATAAATTAATTTCTGTATAATGTATTTTGTATTTTGTATTTTTTTTATAATGTTTAATAAAAAATAAGTGTACCTAATACTATGTACATAATGCCTAAATTTTATTCTGTTAAAATAAAATTCTTTTCTTTTTACGAGTTATTATAATTTTTACTAGTATAATGTATTTTTTTAAAAATGTTTAATAAAAAATAAGTGTAGCTAATACTATGTACCTACATAATGCCTAAATTTTATTCTGTTAAAATAAAATTCTTTTCTTTTTACGAGTATATTTTAATTTATTATAATTTTTACGAGTATAATGTATTTTTTTTTAAATGTTTTATAAAAAATAAGTGTAGCAAATACTATGCACATAGTGCCTAATTTTTATTCTGTTAAAATAAATTTCTTTTCTTTTCACACCATTTTCAGTGTTTGTGAATGGATAACAATATGCAAAACCCATAAATTGACCCAAACCCGGGTGGTAGATACTATCTGCGCTTGCCAAATTATGAAAGTCGCTTAAATATTCGTTGGGTCACTCTGTAGTCCCTTTGCATACCTAATGAGCTTTTATTACTCTACACCTTTCTGAAATAGACTATAAATATTTCATAATTTCAAAATTTTTTCGACGTAAACGTAACATTTATTATTTTTTCTTTTGTATAATTATTTCAGAAAACAAGTTCATGTTCGAAGTGCAAAAACGAAAACGGATCAAAACCCAAATGCATGCTTTTTCCGCTCGAACTTCCAGGTGGGTAATTACCCACCTTCCGAGATTCCAGGTGGGTAGTACTACCCACCGTACCCACCTGTTCCGCCGGGCCTGTCTCTTTACACTTTACACTAAAAGGCACTGCACTATATCCTAAATAAATCTAAACTATTTATAAAAGTCTAATCTAGTAATATAGGCACAGAAAAATAAAGATTAGGGAATAAGTTTTAAACAAAAGTTCCACAAAGTACAATAAAGAACTGAAAATAACGGCCGCAAATGTCACAATACGCGCGCCAAACACTGTGTAAATAAACAATAAAGAGACGACCGGCTCTGGACAACATTAACGTCAAATATCAAAAAATCGTTGAAGTCCGACGTACGGCGCATGAAATACGCTTCCGCGAAACGATGCATGCCGGGGACATTTTCAGATTGCTGGCCTGCTGGGCGATTAGCTGTGTTTTTCTACTAGTGGGAGTTAAGTGGTCCACACTAAACAACCATAAACGCGATTTTGCTTTAATGTACCGACAACTGCCGGATCATTAGAGAATGTAACCGAGCGATCATTTACTCGCGGGCTCATATTACCGATTTCTCAAAAAATTTTATTCTTGATAAAAGTTGGCGCATATTCGATAATCATATTAGGTGCACTTGGAATGGTAGCAAGTCAAGGGTAGGTCAAAAATTATAAAACTTTTACAAGAATTAAGTACCCCTATTTCAGAAAATTCGTAAGATGTTATTAAGAAAAGTTGTTTAGAATTAAAAGATATGCATAGATTCAAAAACGTGACCTCCTCAAATAAAAAATTATTTTTTTTTGAAAACATTAATAATTTTCCAAAAAAAATGTTTTTTTATAGTCACCCTAATAAATTAATTAAAATAAAATCAATTTCACATATCTTTGTTCCAATTCAAGCATATTTGTAAAATTAACTTGAATTTTTAATTTATTAAGGAATCACAAACTTTATGGTTGTTGCAACGACATTAAACACAACTTTAAAATATCCTAAAAATTCTTTTCAACAAGATAAAACCTTAGCAAACTGTACAAATTAATCGACAACCATGAAATCCTACCAAAACATTATGAGAGTTTGGTGGCATTATTAACAAAACAATGTATGCTTTATGTACGCGTTTAGTGCAAACTCAAGAAATACAATGTTTTTAAACGTATTTGAATATGGTGCCAATGGATTTGCCAATTTTTATCGGCTTTTTTTTTATTATAACTTAACAATAAACAAATCAGAAAAAAATAAAACAGAACATTTTTGAAATGCAGAAAAAAATAAAAATATGTATGTGTAAAAAAATTATCGACGCGTCTCTGTATGTCCACCTTCTCGTTCAATGCATTTAATTGTCCGATCATAAAGATCACTAAGAGTGGATCGCAATACACTTGCTGGAATATTTCTGCAATGAAATCGCATCGAATTTTCAAGCTCCCCAACATTATTAAACTGTCGATCCTTGTAAACTTTTTACTTCAAATATCCCCATAAAAAAATCTAATGGAGTAAGATCTGGCGTACGAGGAGGCCACCGTGGATCGGTACTTCGTCCTAACCATTTATCACCCAAATTCCCCATTTAACCATTCAGAAACAATTCTAGCAGAATGAGCGGGACAACCATCATGTACAAACCATAATTTATGTCGTTCTTGTATACTCATAATATCCAAAAAATCCGTCAGTTCGTTTTCCAAAAAATGTAAATAGGTATCACCAGTTAGGTTTTGGCGAAAAAAAAAACCGGACCTATTAATTTGTCGATAATAATACGGCACCAAACGTTTGTTTTTTGGTAATACTGGTTTTTAGTGTTAATGGCAAAATTTGGATTTTTGTTCGACCACCACCTACAATTTTGGGAAGAAACAACGCCATTTCTTGTAAACGTGGATTCATCCCCAAAAAGTATGTATCTATGGAAATCACGTTGATCTTCTATTTGTCCTTGAATGCACATGCAAAAATCATACCGCAAGTCATAGTCTCGTCTTTGAAACGGGCAAATAAACATTGGCTTTATAGGCATAGTGTTTTTGTTTTTTAAAAATTTTCTTATACCCGCATAAGCATAAATTTCTTGGGTTGATCTTCTAGGTTTTCCAACAACTGCTTAAAGTACTTTTAATTGAGTTTCTTCAGTACATTCAGTTTTGGTACGTTAATTTTTATATTTATAGTCTAAAGACCCAGTCTTATTAAAATGATTTAAAATTCTGCTTACAGTTGAATAGTAAACTTGTTTATCTGGATGTCGTTCATTGAATAGATCTCCTGCTTCACGCACTGTTTTATAGTTTTCTCCACATATTAACACTAATTCTGCCTTCTTGGCTAACGTTAACTTTATTGGAGGAGGCATTTGAAATCAAATAACAACAATAATTATTTAAGAATGCGTAATGCCACCAAACTGTCATAATGTTTACTTTTAACCCTTACTTGTTTTTTCCATAGGTATCTGCGACTATTTTAGTAGAATTTCATGTTTGTCGATTAATTTGTGCAGTTTTAATAAGAGTTTTTTAATTTGCATATAATCATTACTAATGTTTTATCTTGTTAAAAATAATTTTTAGGATATTTTAAAGTTGTGTTTAATGTCGTTGCAACAACCATGAAGTTTGTGATTCCTTCATAAATTAAAAATTCTAGTCAATTTTACCAATATGCTTGAATTCAAACATTTATTTGTGAAATTGATTTAATTTTGATTAATTTATGAAGATCTTAAGAATGAATATAAAAAAAAAATATTTTTGGAAAATTATTAATGTTTTTTAAAAACTTAGAAATATTTTTTTTATTTTAGGAGGTCACGTTTTTGAATCTATGCATAACTTTTAATTCTAAACAACTTTTCTTTATAACATTTTGCTGAATTTTCTAAAATAGGGGTACTTTATTCTTGTATAAGTTTTATATTTTTTGACCTACCCTGTACGCCGTTTGACTTGCAACCATTCCAAGTGCACCTAATATGATTATCAAACATGCTCCAACTTTTATTAAGAATAATATTTTCTGAGAAATCGGTAATAAAAAAAATTCCCATATGTTGCACATTTTAAATGACCAAACTGTATATCGAAATTTCAACCTTGACATCAAGTCAAGGTACTTACTGCATAGGGCTGATTGCAGTGGCGCAGCCAGAAAAAAAGTTCAGGGGGAAGGGCGGCCGGGAAAAAAATTGGCGAAAATTTTTTGGATGCCACGCCCTTTCTTCAATCACAAAAACAGCCAGGATCATTTAAATTTTTGTGAAAAATTTACCTATCTTAGGTAGTGATGAGTTAACATTTCTTGTAAACAGGTAGTTAGCAGTCCGACAGCCCCCCTTCCCCCCCTGGTTGCGCCACTGGCTGATTGTCTGGTGTGGAATTGTCAGGGATAGAGTTATTGGTCCGCTGGTCCGCATTGCCTTGAAGAACATTTAAAAGGAGAAATGTACGTGATGTCAACTGCACCTACAACTCCAGATGATATGAAAGACCGAATTCGTTCTGCCTCCTTATCAGTGAGACTTGATATGATAGAGCGGGTACGAAATTCATTAGACAAAGAGTGAGAAAGTGTTTGGAAGTTGAAGGGGGACACTTTGAACAACTTCTCAACCATGGTAGACGCTAAATAATTTGAAATTAGGTTGTATAGTCCGTCTATCTATCTTAAAAACTTATTATAAATGCTAATCCTTAATGCCGATAAGACCCAGCGGGTGATCGAATGAAAGCAGGGACGCACTCGTTGCTGATAGAATAACAGGTTGCGCTGCTTTAAGATAATATATTTAAAAGCGTGGAAAAATATTTTTTTTATCTACCTGTATGCAACAAGAGTGTCGTACTAATTTTTTATGTTATAAAATAAACGCAAAAACATATTTTAAACGTAATTTAATAAAATAATATTATAACAGTATATAAGATACAATACAATTAAAATTATAACATACAGTGTCACCATTAAAGTCCGCACCATATGGAACTTTTTTTTATTAATGAGGTTAGTTAAAATTAAATTTCGGCAATCGTTTTTGCTTCAAATTAGACTAAAAATTATATAATCAAATGTCACCATCTGTCATTCGGTATCTGTCAAAAATTACATTTTAATCAAAAAATGCTGAAAAATGGCATTGTTTTACCGAATTTCAAAAAATTTTATTAGAAAAAGTTGTTTCTAGTACAATTCTTGGCCTAAATACAAAGTTTCAGTTTTCTAGCTCAAAGTTGATTTTTTTGCCATTTTTTCTAATTAACTTTTTTTTTATTTAATGTAAGTTCGCTTAATGGATATTAAACTATTTGCTTATACCATACTTAATATTTTATTTAGTTGTATGAGCTTTTTTTTACTAGAATGCCATTTTTTTCGAAATTTAAAATTAGAGGCAAAAAAATTTGACACAGGTGGTGCAAAGTTATCCTAATTAAAAAATTTAACAGATAGACGTCAGATGTTTCGTTTTTCAAATGACAAATACATCTAAATATTTGATAAAAATTTTATTTTATACTTAAAACTATCATTATTATTAAAAGGAACAAAAAGGAACTTTAATCATTTTAAATAGGTAACACAAAAGCAATATAAATTTCACATTTCAGTGTGACGTCCTTCTCGCTCTATACAAACACCCGTCCGTCTATAAACGTCTTTGACAGCATTATGTAAAAAGCTTGGTCTTATATCGGCACAACACTGTCTTATCGTTTGTTCCAGATGCTCGATATTTCTAAACGGTCGATTCTTATGAACTTTCTGCTTAAGATAATTCCACAGAAAAAAGTCTAGTGGGGTTATGTCAGGCGACCTGGGTGGCCAGTGACATTCTCTATCACGCCCTATAACTCTGTTTTGAAATAATTGGTTTATGCGTTCTTTCACTGCTACAGTTTGATGTATGGGTGCACCATCAAGCTGATACCATAAGTTATGTCTATGGTGTAAGGGCATGTTATCCAAAACTTCGGTAATCTCGTTATCAAAAAAATTCAGGTACCTTTCACCAGTTAAGTTTACTCTAAAGAAGTATGGTCCAATAAGCTCATCTTTCAAAATTCCACACCAAACATTGGTTTTAAAATGATACTGGTCGCGACATTCAATAAAATTGTGAAGTTAGGATTTTCTTGGGACCACCATCGGCAATTTTGTGAGCTCACGGTACCATTCAAAGAGAAAGTGGCTTCCTGAACTAACCTGAACTAACCTGTCCATAATATCTTGTATGGAAAAAGAATATTCTCCTCATATTGTCCCTGATACCAAAACGAAAAATCAAGTCGGATATCAAAATCGCGTTCTTTTAATGTGTTTATAAACTTGGGTTTATATGCCCGAAATCGATTTTTCTGAAGAATTTTTCTAACGCTTTCCCTCTTGCACCCTGTTGAATCACTTATCTTGGTTACACTAGTTTGACCGAGGTCAATAACAGTTAAACAAACATCAAGTTGTGCTGCTTCATCGTATTTACTTGCCGCGTGAGGTTTCTTAAAATTATTTTGAACAGATCCAGTTTCTCTAAATTTTGACATTATTCTTGAAACAGTGCTATGCTGCAAATTTTTTTCTGGATGCCTCTCATTAAAAATGGCAGATACTTGCCGGTGAGGCATATTCTCTCCACAAATTAAGACAATTTCTTTTTTTTCTTGAATGGACAACATTGGTGATAACACTGAAAACTATAACTTGCGAAAATATTCAAATTTATGACATTTCTTTTATTTATTCGGCACTCTAATTCGTTTTCTTTTCCATAGCCTACTTATAAAATTCAAAATTGCCTTGATATTTTATTGTGGATAAAAAGAAAATGTGTCTAAATTTTGAACTAATCTGATATCTGGGAATTTTATTATAAGTTTTTTAAACTTCTCAGGTGTATGTACTATCAAAAAAATGGAATATCTGACGTCTATCTGTTAAAATTTTTAAATTAGGATATAACTTTGCACCACCTGTGTCAAATTTTTTTGCCTCTAATTTTAAATTTCGAAAAAAAAATTGCATTCTAGTAAAAAAAAGCTCATACAAACTAAATAAAATATTGAGTATGGTATAAGCAAATAGTTTAATATCCATTAAGCGAACTTACATTAAATAAAAAAAAAGTTAATTAGAAAAAATGGCAAAAAAATCAATTTTGAGCTAGAAAACTGAAACTTTGTATTTAGGCCAAGAACTGTACTAGAAACAACTTTTTCTAATAAAATTTTTTGAAATTCGGTAAAACAATGCCATTTTTCAGCATTTTTTGATTAAAATGTAATTTTTGACAGATTCCGAATGACAGATGGTGACATTTGATTATATAATTTTTAGTCTAATTTGAAGCAAAAACGATTGCGGAAATTTAATTTTAACTAACCTCATTAATAAAAAAAAGTTCCATATGGTGCGGACTTTAATGGTGACACTGTATAGAACGGTTATTAACTAAAACAAAATATACATATCCGTATAAAAAAGTACCGTGTTAGAAAAATAATTATTACATTTTAACCCAAGTCAGTTTCACTGTTACTGTCGTCACCCAAGTTCACAATAATTCTTTCTCTGGGCAACAGGTCTATATTTACGTATGATTTTTCTACTTTTTGAACATGCGCTACACTTTGACTGTACTAAAGCTGTCACAGGAGAATTTAAGGTTGGCGAAACATTATGCAGCTGGTGCCATATGGTCAATTGGGTTGAACATGCAATGATAAGGAGGAAGTCTTAATACGGTATGACCCATTTCTGCCGCCAAAGTGTCACAATAATATTGCTTTTTTATTGAAAGTGATTTTAAAATTTCGAGCAACTGCTTTTTTGTGTAATTTTCCTCAAAATACATATTATTTTCCATCATATAGTCCTGGATGGTAACTTTTGTGTCATTGGAACACGGAACTTTTTTTAAACCTACGACTGTGGTAGCTCGCATTATCCATTACTATCACACTATTTGGTGGTATATTTGGTAATAATTTGTTTTCAAACCAGTCTTGAAATTGTTCTGCCGTAGTATCATCGTGATAATCAACAAGGGAATCCTTTATATTTTTGGCTGATAAGGCCAAAGCGTTTGGTATAATTCCGTTTTGAATTATTGTTATACGCTTGCCTTTATTAAATACAGCTTTGGTTCTGCATGGACCCGATAAATCTACTCGACCTTTATCTGGAACTTCGTGTGTGTCATACCACGTCTCGTCCAAATAAATAATATCCCCTTCATCCTGTCTATATCCATGAACTGCAACTAGGTATTCCATCCTCTATCTTTTTAACCGGACCGATTGCATAATTACTTGTCGTTTGTTAATTTTTTTCATTGTAAAACCGTTTCTTAAAATTCATTTCCTTAGAGTCTCACGACAACACTTTATTCCTGTATCACCTTCTTTTAATCTTTGCAACAGGATTTTTAAAGTGGGGATCAGTAGTGTCGTAATGGGAAGAAGCACAACCCCCCTCCACTTTTTATGACCTTGACCTTGACCTAACCCGAATGACCTTGGATGACCTTGATCTAACCCGGATGACCTTGACCTTGGATGACCTTGAGCTAACCCGAATGACCTTGGATGACCTTGAGCTAACCCGAATGACCTTGGATGACCTTGACCTAACCCGAATGACCTTGGATGACCTTGACCGAACCCGAACGCCCTTGACCTTGGATGACCTTGACCTAATTGGATGACCTTGATCTAACCCGGATGACCTTGACCTTGGATGACCTTGAGCTAACCCGAATGACCTTGGATGACCTTGACCTAACCCGGATGACCTTGACCTTGGATGACCTTGAGCTAACCCGAATGACCTTGGATGACCTTGACCTAACCCGAATGACCTTGGATGACCTTCACTAACCCGGATTTGACCTTGACCTTGAACTTGACCTTGACTTTGACCTTGACCTTGAACTTGACCTTGAACTCGACCTTGAGTAGCTTGACCTTGACTTTCAAGGAATCACCTTGACCTTGAGCATGCGTTGTTTCTGGTCCCTTGACCTTGGATGACCTTGACCAAACCCGAACGCCCTTGACCTTGGATGACCTTGACCGAACCCGAATGACCTTGACTAATCCGAATTTGACCTTGAGTAACCCGGCCTTCACCTTGAGCAACTCGACCTTGAACTTGACCTTGAACTTGACCTTAGCATAACCCCCCACCATTATAACGTCGGCTTTATAAACCATTTCAAGTAATTTGATTTTTAGTGTAAGTCACGAGTTTTAGTGAATAACAAGTGAACAACAATATTAATTGATTACAATGAATTACGTGTGTGAAAACTGTGGAACGGCATTTACTCGTAGCTATAGTATGGAACGGCATAAAAGAGAATCGTGTGTATCAAGATTTAATAATGAAGATTGGGGTAAGCGACGTAGAGTTGATGGTGCTGCATCAACGTCGACTATGCAAACTTGCACCTTATGTAACGTAAATGTGCCACACAATCAAATGTTTGCGCATCAGAGAACATTACAGCATAAAGAAAAGTCCTGTGTGACGGTGTCCCACGGTGTTCAAGTTATACAAGGCGCATTTAAAAATAGGCTTATATCTTATCGTATAAATAGTGATGGTGAACATGTAGACTACACATTATTTTTCGAAGAAATTAAACCCCGAGTGTTGGCTTTGATGAGTGAAATATTACGTGTCCAAAAGTCCTTAAAAATAAACATGGTTGTTGTTGGTCGATACTTTCTACCATCGCAGGAAACATTTAGTGAAAAGTCATTTAATACCTCCAATGAAATAGTTGTAATAGGGAGCGACTTGGATGATGTTTACCAATCATTTGTGGAGGCAATGAAAGCTCAGTCAACCGAATTTCAGGAGAAAGATTCAGGTATTTAAGAATTATTAGAAAATGAACAGATTAAATAAATATTGTTTTTGACATTTGAATGGTTAAAGTGCTCTAAAGTAATTAATTCCATTTTTATTTGCAGGTTGGGCTCTGGAGAAAATACTTCATCTAGAAGTGAATATTAACAAGTATTCACCTCTGGGTGGTTCATCATATATACCGTTGCCGCAATGTATCAACGCCAAAAAAGCTGTGGTGAATGTAATCAATCAGGACGAATGCTGTTTTGCTTGGGCCATTACATCAGCATTATTTCCTGCAGCCATGGCTTCGACACAACTCACATCGTACCCCCACTACTCAACAGTCATAAATGTAACAGGTATGGATTTTCCAGTAAAATTGAGCGGTATCACAAAATTTGAAGAGATGAATAATATTTCAGTTAATGTATACGGTTTGGAGAGTAGTTTTGAAGATAATAAATTAAAATATGAGGTGGTCGGACCACTAAGATATGCTACAAGGAAGCTACAGAAGCACGTAAATTTGCTTATGGTTACGAAAGATTGTAATATTAAAGGCCGCAGTAATAAACATATTTGTGACGAAAGCTGCTCAACAAGTCATTATTGTTGGATAATTGATTTATCTCGTCTAGTATCCAGCCAAATTTCACGGCATCATGATAGACTATATTTTTGTGACGGTTGTCTTATATATTTTCGTTCACCAACAGCTTTAATAATGCATCAAAAAAATGATTGTAAACACATCTATTCATTGACACCGTCAACGGATCTAAAAATTGATAAATTTGGAAAGAGCATACCGGAAAATATGTTAAAATTTGAAGGTATAGAAAAGCAAATGCGAGTTCCTTTTGTCGTTTATGCGGATTTTGAATCCGTTTTAAAACCAGTCGAAACTGTCGAGCCCAATCCCACAAGTTCTTATACCATAAATAATTTCAAGCACGAACCATACTCTTTTGCATATCTGATAAAATGTTCTTTCGACGATTCAATTTCCAAGTTTGAGCTATATCGCGGAAAAGATGCTGGTAAAGTTTTTGTAGATTCCATAGAAACCGATTTAAGATATCTTTACAATACCTATTTAAAGGATATAAAGCCAATGAACCCATTAACACTTAGTGAAAAAACAGAGTTTGAAAATGCCACACTATGTGGTATATGTGAACAACCTTTTGAGGAAAGTGATATAAAAGTAAAGGATCATTGTCACATAACTGGTAGAAAAAGGTATGGTGCCGCACATTCAATTTGTAACCTAAATTATAAAGTACCTACTTTTGTACCAATCATATTTCATAATTTAAGCGGCTACGACAGCCATATGTTTATAAAAGAATTATGCAGATATGGTGACAAAATTGACGTTATAGCTCAAAGCAAGGAAAAGTATATATCATTTACAAAGAACATTTACATGCACGATTATGTAGATCAGAAAACTGGTGAAACAAAGAGAAAAAATTTAAAGCTTCGATTCATCGACAGCTTTAAGTTTCTATCAACATCACTGGAAAACTTGGGTAATGGTTTAAGTGTTAACGATTTTAAGGAAACACGTAAACATTTTGCTGACGTGCGTGAATTTAATTTGATGCGTCAAAAGGGTGTTTTTCCGTACAATTTTATCGATTCAATTGAAAAAATGAATTTTGCAACTCTTCCAACTAAAAATCAGTTTTATGACACATTACGAGAAGAGCACATAAGTGATGAATGTTATCAGAGAGCCAAGGAAGTGTGGAATTTATTTGGGTGTAAGAATTTAGGGGATTACTCTGATTTATATATAAAATCAGAAGTTTTATTATTAGCAGATGTTTTCGAACAGTTTCGCGATACTTGTTTGCAAGTTTATAAATTGGACCCCGCACAGTATTTTACCCTACCAAGTTTATCTTTTGATTGCATGTTGCGCATGACCCAGGTAAAGTTAGAGCTTTTAACAGACATTGATATAATTCACTTTTTTAAAAAAGGTATTCGCGGCGGGATAAGTCAGTGTACTGAAAGGAAGCACATCGCAAATAATTCCTATTTACCCAACTACGATCCCTCAGAACCTTCTTCATTTATATCATATTTAGATGCAACAAACCTATACGGTCATAGTATGTCCCAAGCATTGGTGGTTTTCGATGGCTATCAGAACGTGAAATTTTAGATTTAAATATTATGAATGTGGGTGATGAAAGTCCGCACGGATACGTTCTGGAAGTAGACGTGCATTATCCGGAAGAATTGCATGACTTACATTCTGATCTTCCTTTCTTAGTGGAAAATATAATGCCACCTACAGAGGAGGCAAAGTTGTCCAAATTGATTCCCAATCTTAAAGATAAAAAGAGGTATATTGTTCATTATAGAACTTTAAAACAAGCCATCGAAAACGGTCTAATGGTAATGCGGACTCATAGAATTTTAAAATTTGATCAGTCAAAGTGGTTAAAGAAATATATCGATTTTAATACGGATTTGCGTAACAAGTCAACAACAAAATTTGGTAAGGATCTGTTTAAATTGATAATAAATGCTATTTTTGGAAAAACTATGGAAAACGTTGAAAATCGTAAAGATATAAAATTAATAACACAATGGGAAAATGGTGTAGGTAAAGTTGGGGCAAGAGCATTAATTGCTCGTCCCAATTTTAATAGTAGATCCATATTTACAAAAGATTTTGTCGCGATCCACATGGATAAATTAAAAATTATTTATAATAAACCTATATATATTGGTTTTTCCATATTGGATATCTCGAAAACAGTAATTTATGATTTTTTCTATAACTTTATTAAAAAGAAGTTTGGCAGTAATGCTTCCTTACTTTACACGGACACGGATTCTTTGATATTAAAAGTGTTCACCGATGATTTTTATCGAGTAATTGCAGAGAACCCAGATAAATTCGACACCTCAAATTATCCCGAAAATAATAAATTTAATGTAATTAAGAGAAAATCAGTGTTGGGTAGAATGAAGGATGAATTTCCATGTGATCCGATAATCGGTTTTTTTGGAACTGGGGCAAAAGCTTACTACGTAAAATCATTGAACAACGAATTAAAAAAAGCCAAAGGGATAAAAAAATCAGTTATCGAGAAGGAGCTTCATTTGGACGATTACCGAAAAATCGTTGAAAACGGCGGTTTAATATTTAGGAAGATGAAAACTTTTCGAAGTGAATTACACGATATTTACACACAAGTTATTAATAAAATTGCTCTTAGTCATTATGACGACAAGCGTTTCATAATTCCATCAACCACAAAAACTTTACCTTGGGGACATAAATATATAGAGTTTTATAGTGCGGACCCTGAAGAAAATTTAGCAAATTTACTGAAAGTAATTCAATATTTTGTATAGCTTTGTGATAGAACGCTCCACTGGCAAATCCATATTTAGTAGAACTTTAAGTTAAAAAAATAGTGATCATAACATAGGAATGTGTAGGACAGTTTGTAGCATAAGTTGTTTATTTGCCCTTGGCAAGTAGTAGTGAGGTCGAAAAGGGCGCACGAAGGTGCCCTTGTCGGTTAGAGTCGAGAAGCGGGAATTGAGAAGTGGGGGGTGGTCTTGATGTGTATAAAGACAGTCGACCCAAGAGCAGCAGATCAGTTCACAGTTGTTGTACGACTTGTGTGTGTATTACTGTCTTAGTAGTGTTAAAAAAAAAACAAAGTTGAAAAAATGGAGAGCGACTTATTGTCAGAATTTAGCTTCGGAAGTGCGGCTGAAGAAGCAATGTTGGAGGGATTTGACCCTTCGTCCCTCTTAACACCGCATACCGTCGCCGAATGGGCCATGGACCAGAGCGAACGGACGGAACAAGGTCGTGTAGAGGACGAGGCCTGCAACAATATGTTGGCCGAAATTTCTACTCGACAACATCTGGAGCAGCGGGACCAGAACGTCGTCGTTTTAAGCGATGTTGTTGTGAAAAAGGCGAGCCCAGTAGCAGGTGGAAGCAAATTAGAGAAGTTGCTGAAAATGCCAGGACCACGGAGCTTGTCGCTACAGAAAAAGAAGCCCACCGACTTGCCAGTAGTGGCGACAGCAGCAACGGCGTCCGGACATTCTGGCCAGTCTTTTAAGAGGCCCAAATCTCCTAGTGTAGGGCTGAGGCCATTGAAGAAGCGGCGCGTAGAGGAGACAACAACGACGGAGAGCGAACCTCAATGGCTGCGTGAGTTCTCGCCCAGCCAAAGAGAGGCAGTGGCTGCTGCGTTTAGCATTAGACAATCTATAGTTAGGGACATGAAAGACAGTGTAAGTGAAGTGAAGGAGTGCGAGAGACAAATTTTAGAATTAAGGAAAAGGATGGAGGCGGCACAGGAAAAGATAGCAAAGTGTAAGCAGCGGCTTAAACACTTTTGCCACTTTTCGAGAGCCCGACATATATATATAAGTCTCAAAGCCTGCGCAGTAGGGTTTAAAGCGCTAATTTTTTAAAAAACCGAAGAAATGAAATTGGAAATCGATTCTCCTTAATAAATGAAACAATTTTGCGCCATAAAATTTTTTTGTAAAATGTCTGTAAGTGCGCGAAAAAAATTATTTAAAGTTGAAAATCATGCGCAGACGCTATAATTCACAGTTTTGAAAATATTTACACAAAATAAAGGTGGGAATCGATTTTTCTCAATAAATGAAACAATTTTGCGCCATAAAATTTTTTTGTAAAATGTCTGTAAGTGCGCGAAAAAAATTATTTAAAGTTGAAAATCATGCGCAGACGCTATAATTCACAGTTTTGAAAATATTTACACAAAATAAAGGTGGGAATCGATTCTTCTCAATAAATGAAACAATTTTGCGCCATAAAATTTTTTTGTAAAATGTCTGTAAGTGCCCGAAAAAAATTATTTAAAGTTGAAAATCATGTGCAGACGCTATAATTCACAGTTTTGAAAATATTTACACAAAATAAAGGTTGGAATCGATTCTTCTCAATAAATGAAATAATTTTGCGCCATAAAATTTTTTTGTAAAATGACTGTAAGTGCCCGAAAAAAATTATTTAAAGTTGAAAATCATGTGCAGACGCTATAATTCACAGTTTTGAAAATATTTACACAAAATAAAGGTTGGAATCGATTCTTCTCAATAAATGAAATAATTTTGCACTATAACATTTTTTTGTAAAATGTCTGTAAGTGCCCGAAAAAAATTATTTAAAGTTAAAATACAAAAACTTGTTCACTTTGCATTGAAATATTGTATTTGTATTAAACACAATATGACACACTAGGTCACAACTAAACTACGATAAGTCTTTCTGTGGCCCTGAAAAGGGCCGGGTAGTGCAGGGTAGTTGTAAGGGCCTAATTCCTAGGCACCTCACCACGGGCAACCAAGATCGAGCGGGGTGCAGCTCGATAAGGCTGGGGGGGATCGGGAACGGCGGCCTGTGCTGGCCGTGGAGTTGTTGCCGCGACCGGTCTTGGTCTAGGTGCAGCACGTCTTGACTGCTGCGCAACCGGCCTCGGGTGGTGTGAGCACCATCTTCTTGTGCTCAACCGCAACCTTTTGCATGTCGCACAACACCTGCGACATAATCCCGAAGGGTCCATGTGTATGCGCCACTTGCTGCATTTCACACACTGCCGCCGCTCCTTAATTGCGGTAGGTTTTACCACCGCAAACTCCTTATTGGGGAATCTCTCCTGCAGATACTTCACGATGTTTTCCATGTTGAAGTTCGTGATGGAATGGTGCTCTCTTGGGGCGACTAACGTATTTATAGAGTAAAAAAGGGCTCACACATGCGCATTACGAGACCGCGCACATAAACAAACTAAGTTATAAGGAATTTTCCTACTAACAGATTAAAGCATGGATCCAATCGAATAGGTAAAATCATCATTCTCGCGGTAAATACATCAGTTAGTTGCAAGCTACGATGGCGGAACATCATTCAGATCTTTTTATTGACATACAG
This sequence comes from Polydrusus tereticollis, assembly GCA_963920685.1. Classification (NCBI taxonomy): domain Eukaryota; kingdom Metazoa; phylum Arthropoda; class Insecta; order Coleoptera; family Curculionidae; genus Polydrusus; species Polydrusus tereticollis. The sequence continues at coordinate 167,576,043 of OY987326.1, read as the reverse complement.
GGCTTTCAATGTTCTTTTGCATTTTTCCCAAAAGAATTAGCCATTTACGATGGCGTTCGAATATCAAATTATTTATTTAAAGCTCCTTTTCATAAAAATATGTTGTCTGTTGATGAGCTTAAGACTGTCAAATATGCCGAAGATTACCATGGACTGAAGTGGGATTCCGGAAATTTGGAACTCTGCGAAATTAATAATATATTGAAACATGTGTTGGATTTGTATCAAATACCCAGGATCTACGTAAAAGGAACACAGAAAGCAAATTTTCTTAAAAAGTTTATAAGTGAAAAAATTATCATCAATATTCCCTGTGAGCGACAACCGAAACTAAGTACATTTAAGAAGATTCCCGAGTGTTTTTTCCATAAAAGTGCCCAGGCCTGGCACTGCGCTGCATCCAACGTAAAATTATTATACAATTATAAAAACTGCTACTAATAAAAAATATATGATTATTTACTTGGTTTTTTTTTTTTATTATTCGTTAGTAATAAATACACTTTCTCTAGCTAGCTAGCCAGCATTAATTTGCACCTAATTGTGATATAAAAATATAAATCATAATAAATTCCTAAATTTATTCAATAAAGAACTAGACTGCTCGAAAAAATAAAAGTCTGTATAAAACATATTATGTTTTCACATGTTACCAAACTTATACACTTAGCATGTAAATATCATATTTTTTAAACACAATATTGCACACAAATAAGTGACAACTAAACTACGATCAAAGTCTTTTTTTGGTCCCTTTCGGGACCGAGGTAGGTGTGGAGGTTGGGGGTGTATCGATACTACTTGATATGTAACAATGGTTAAGTGAAGACTTAACTACTGTTGCATACCAAGCAGCTCTCCGTCTCCATTATGATGAAGACAGGTTTACTGCAAAGCTTACATATGGTTGATGGCGGTTGCTGCTGCGCCTCCTCATTACTCCACGAGACATGTCGGATGATTCTTTCGGGGCTATAGTCCCGAACACGATACCACGAATCCCAGCATTTCACACATGCCACAGCGTCTCTGTCACCATAATAGTAGGAATACACCCAGCAACGCCCTTCAAAGTCGCGTTCAATTCCTTCATCAGCCATCGTAATGGTTGAAAGATTGAACCAAGTATGAGCTACATCAGTATTGTCATCGTTTTTATAGTAAAATTTCGTAGTGGGAATGGTAGTGGGGGTAAAATCAGTGTTGTAAACGACTTAACTATAAGTTTTGAGAGAAACAGAGGCACCATATGACAACGTCTCAGTTTCTGTACACCAGCCAAAGACCAATCTTTCATTGTGTACTAATATTCCGATCAACGAAATTGACATTTAACAACTAACTACGCTCAAGTCTTTATGTGGCCCTCCGAAGAGGACCTGGGGAAGGGGGTTGGGGTGGGTCAGGGTTCGGGCGGTCGCATAGGAAAGAGAATAGGACTTATCGTAGTCCTTCTACGGAGTGGTTGAGTCCGCAGGACCGGCATCCATATCATCTTCAAAATCCCAGCAAGATGTGGAATCGGCTGAACCGCTAAAGTCATCGCTGACTTCTACCGGTCCCGCATCCGATGTGGAGTCTGCCGGTCCAGTGGTCTCAACATTTGCAACTCGCCTCGATGGTGGTGGTATGTTGGGTCGAGCAACAATTTCAGTCTCATCGCTAAACAGCGACGAGCCACGGCTTGCAGGTCCTTCTTGGGGTCGAGGAACATATTCAGTCTCATCGCTAAACAGCGACGAGCCACGGCTTGCAGGTCTTTCTTGGGCCATGTCCAAGATGTATATGAATTAATTGTGAAGCTGAACTAGTATTTATATGCTAACATTGTAGTGGGGGATAATAATATTTGAATGTTCTGTCATCGTTTATATAGTAAGATTTCGGAGTGAGAATGAGGGTTAAATCGGCGCTGTAAATGTCGTGCTAACTATGAGTTTTGAGAGAAACAGAGGCCCCATATGACAACGCCTCTGTTTGTGTACACCAGCCAAAGACCAATCTTTCATTGTGTACTCCAGCTCTAGCATTTAAGCAAACCATCCCCACTTCATGTTGAAATGAACATCGTTTGCATAAACGTTATAAGCTCTCCCAACTTGTCTTACTTGTAATAAAATTTACCTTCTATTACAAATAAGACAAACCCTTTGAGGTGTTATCAAAAACAACCTCGCATCACAAACGAAGCACTTCTCGTGGTTTCGTAAGTTCCTACCGATCCTATGCGTCGAATGTGTTTGGTAGTGGATATCCTCAGGTGTTCCATGACGAGCCGTGGCATAGCACGCCAAACACAACAAGTGATAACCACCAACACGCACATAGGACAACATGCGGCAGTAAACTTCACCCAGATGTTGGGCTGGAATATTAACATTCCGATTAACAAAGTTTATTCTTTGTTCCAATGGGATATTATTATTATTCTGCCCCTCATCACTAGCGAAACCTTCATCATCAGAGCTTGTTGCCATCGTGATGCTTGAGTTAGAAATAAAATAAACTTTGAAAGTTGTGCTGCTTTTATCTCATTATCCCCACCTACTTTTACAAATATGCTAGCTATTTTGTGTGTTATGGCGTGTGTCTGTGTGCTTGCCCAATGGTATTATAAAATAAAACCATAGAAATACTAAATATCTAAGTTTATTATTATAATTATTATTATTATTATTATAAAGTTATAAAAAGAAACTACAAAACTTAGATTAAAATATAGATTTGTTAGTAACTGAACCGTTTAAGATATTATAACTTAAGAATGAGTCGTGAATAACCAACGCATAAACTTTAGTGTCTTTGGGAAATTTACTGGTTCGTGTTTCAAACTCCAATTTCACATCCACGGTGGACGATTTGATAGCTTCTGGCTGATGACTGCAATCAACGATGAAAATGGGGTTGTCAGGATAATCGACGAAATTTAACATTGGGTCGACCATTTCTCGTCCGTAGTAGCTACTTTGGAAATTCGCATAGGTATAGTAAGCTGTCGCATATAATTTTTTTCCAAATTCTAAATTCCACCGTTCATATGGGTAAACAGTAGAATTAAGGTATACTCGAAGGTCACTTATATTGGCTGCAGTAAACTGAGTGGCATCTTTGGCTTTATTGTCGCAATAAGTACTATTCTGAAACCCAATAATCAAATATCTCGGTTTTTCAAGACTCGTGCTAGTCCTTAAAGCCCACACGTCTGATGATGTTTGTCGTAAAGCAGGTAGTTCGTAAAGATCCCATTTACGATATGCCATTGGAATATTTGCGCTATTTACGCCTTTATTCATGCGAGACATTATCTTTAGCTTTTGACGATCATCTGGAATTATATGACGAATTTTCCATTCGATTTTATCAATACCAATGTCTGCTTCCACTTCGCCGACATAACAATTGGTAAAATTTCGAGCGATAATTAAAATAAGCTCTTGCTTAACATTAAAAATTCCTTTCGTATAATCCTCTGCAAAACCCATAAGATACTTTAGCGGGAGCTTTCCGGAAAATACATGGCTTGTGGCATCAACAAGAGCTTGATTATTTTCATTTAGACCCCATCCACAAACCATTAGAGAATTGTTTTGTAAGGCGCCGAAGGATGCCATCGTTTTCAGTGTTGTAGTAATACCTGGTTTTCGGACAACTGCGACTTGTTCACCGCCCATTTCATACCGAATTTCGTCGAAAAGAAATGCTATAGCATTATTAGATAAATAACATTTCTTTGTTGCATCTTTAGGTGTGAACTTTCCTTCGATGTATATGTAACTTTCGGAAACATCCAAGATTATGTCTTGAAAGTGCACAGGAATACGAATTTCATCAGAGTTCTTAAAGGTTGGTGAACCATATGGTTTATAAGTATGTTCCTGTAAACTTATTATAGAGTTCTCGAAGATGGGTTCGGTGAAAACCTCGATTTTTTCACTGGTAGCCGTCATTTTCTAGATTTTCGTATTTTCAAACCAATTGATCGTAAAAAACTGTAATCTCCACGGGAAAGTTGCTGCTGCTGCTGCTGCTGCCGCCGATAAGGTGCTTTCGATCTAATGACTGGATTACGAATGAGCCTGGTTTGCCTACTTTGTTTACTTTTATTATGTTTAACTGAATCTTTCACAGTATGCAACAAACGTTGTTGAGTGTTAAAGCAGTAACCCATACTTATGCTATTTTCTTTAACTCCAATTTAATAATTATCTTCTCACCTCGAAAGTCAATCAGATCTCCGTCGTCATCCAAGATTCGCAGACTGATGTTGTCTATGAACTGACGTCCCTCTGGTATAATCGGCATATAAATAATATTCTGCGGCTCTTTCGTAATTTTATAACCTGCTTCAACGTCAATATCAAATTCAAATAGGATGTGGCATTTTGACGAGTTCAGGAATGCACCAGAGATTATATTACAATCCACCCGTATAATGCGTACTTTCATAATATCCACATTGTACACTGACTGATGCTTTTCATTTTTTTTTAACACTTTAGCGTCAAACCCCAACATTTTGGCAATACTTTTGTCACCACGCAAATCAATGTCATACTTCGATTTCATCTCACATTTTAACGTATTATTGTTGGCTGTTAACGAAAATATTTCATCACTATCGTTGCGGGTTGACTCTTTTAAAACTGTCAACATAGCTTGACCAATTTCATCAATTTCATATGCTCCTGGTGGAATGGTCAGTAGATGTGATATTTTTTCATCCTTCCTTATGTAACCAAAGGAGTTGTTGTTTTCATCAATGTTAAAAATTGAATTATACGTGTAAAATCCGACAAGTGCAAGACCATATTTACTTGTTGTACTCAGTTCAATGGGTGGATAAAAGTCGGCGCTTAACACGCTCGAGGATCCTGTTAGCGTGAATGTATGCGACATGACTGACGTTAAGTAGCTATCTGTTATGGTTTTTATTATGATTTGCAGCAGCTCAATGGGTTTAATACACTAGCGCTTTTTTTTTCTTCTCATCTGATGTCGTGTTAATCGAATTTTCAGCTGTTATATTCACATCGCTAATTTTGCAGTAACAACAAAATAATTTCCGAGGCAATGGCCCATCACCCACATCCTTGTTGGAATCGTCGTCACTTTTCAGTTCATTTGACAGCTTATCCCAAACTAGAGCAATTTCATTTGGTGCCATCGAAATCATTACTTCCTTCGGAACGTTTTCTAATTGTTCGGCAGTCATTTTCAACAATCCACCCACATGTTTAAACACTTTAAGTGAGTGCAAGATCTTTGTGTAGTTATCACGTTCAACTTGTGACGTCAAAGACATAATTATTATTATTATTATTATTTTATATCGGAGAGAAACTTCAAACACAGATGGCCACACCAAACTGAATCGAATTCTTGCTGACGATCGTATGTATAGTAAATGTTTCTCGACGCGTTCGAACCTGTTTGCAGATATCTCACCAATTCGGTAGGTGGTGGCAAATCGCCAAAGCTATCATAGTATGTTACTTCAGAGTTGACTTTTCGATATGCCACCCAATGCGTCCCTACCCCCGATGCGCTATCCAAATTAATAATCGCTGCTTCATACCGTCGGGGACCACGTGCAGGTAATGAATCTCGCATATAAACTCCCCTAAAGTGTGGTATCTTCAGTTTTAAAACATACTTTTCCAGATCGACATTTGATAGCGGTCTATTGGGTAGAGACTCAATTAGTTTTTTGACATATTCCTATGGTTCATAAACAATCCCATACCTGAACGATATGGTTTCAGATATAATCCATTTCCACGTAGTTTTAAAGTAGCACCTGTCTTTTCTGCATTTGCCTTCTTCACGTCCTTGATGGTGCGAACAATGCCTGCTACGCCACCTGCTAACGAGCCTAAGGCTGACAGACCAGCAAATATTGGTATTAATGGTAATACTCCACCAGTTTTAGGAATCGGAATAATTCTAGGCGTGCGGACTTTTCGTTTACCACCTGCTGCTTTTACTGATTTACGAGCTGCTGTAACGGCTATTTTCGATGCATTTAGAATATTCATTTTCTTTCCACCACCTCTTAACAACTCTGCTCGAATCGGACGTCGAACAGCAGAACCAAAAGCTACTTTCTGCACACGCACCCGCTTTCCAACACGTCGCTTACCAGCTCGCCGCTTCCTCTTGGTAATTTTTGAGCGACTCTTCCTTTTGCTTGATGACACACCCATACCAAAACGCTGCTTTGTTTTCATAATATTTGTTACCAACCACGCAGCACTCTTTTCACCAACGCTAGCGTCTGCAGATTTCACTCGTTTCCAAGCACTTTGTTCCAACTCGTAATCTGCTCGGTGTCGCTCACTTATATCGTCTCTATTACGTAAGTAAGCTAAATCGTGCTTCTTACACGCCACGTCCAAAGGATTAATTCCTTGATCACCTCTTTTCACACGTTTAATCACTTTTGTTCCGGGACCGCAATACTGATAACCGGGGATATGCAGCTCCACCGGCAGGTTATTAATTAAGGAATTAACAATTCCTCTTCCAGTCTTAGTCTGTAAACGAGACGATCTACTTCGTCCGGTGATCAGCATCTGAATGACCATTTAAGTGAAAAGTTTGCTATAAGTAGTACCTATTTTATCAATATGCGAATAGTACATTTGAAACAAAAATTTTCCATCGACAATCTCGACGAAAAAGTTGGGTGTGGACATGGAGAGAGATTATTAAGGAAACACGGTCCTTTGCTTCCATCATCCATTCGTGGAATAATAATTGGACCTTCGAATTGTGGCAAAACCAATGTTATGATTTCACTACTTACTCACCCCTTGGGATTACGTTTTGAAAATGTTTATATCTACTCCAAGTCACTGTACCAACCAAAATATGAATATTTGAAGAAAATTCTTACACCCATTAAAGGTCTTGGTTATTATGCTTTCAGCGATGCCACGAATATCATGGAACCCTCAGATGCAAGACCCAATTCAATATTTATATTTGATGATGTTATGTGTGAGAAGCAGGATGTTATACGATCATATTTCTGTATGGGACGTCACAAAAATGTGGATGCCTTTTATTTGGCTCAAACATATTCGCGAGTTCCTAAACAGCTTGTGCGAGATAATGCCAACTTTATTATTATGTTTAAACAAGATGAAATGAATATGAGACACGTATTTTCCGATCATGTATCACCCGACCTGAATTTTACACAATTTCAGGAAATGTGCTCGAAATGTTGGGATAATAAATATGGATTCTTGGTTATCGATAAAGATAGTGATGTGAATTCGGGGAGATATCGCAAGGGACTTGATAGCTATATATTTGTTTAACAATGATGAATGCATTCATTTCATTGCTGTTCGGTAGTTTGTCAACACCATGAATGAAGAAATTGACTTAAAACGAAAACTAGTGGAAACGACCAATGCTGTTCGAAAAAAATTTAAACAATTCAAGGCGGCGAAGACACAAAGTGCGCTCGACTTGGATAAATTTTACGAACCAATCACTAAACCACTAACATCTATATCTAATGTAGTAAAGCAACGCCAGCAGCAGCAGCAGCAGCAACCCAAAACCCAAGGAAAGCAATATAGTCGTAGTACTAGCACAATGGAGGAGCCTGAGGAAATATCCGATCACATATCATCATTTCAATCGTCTACACCGCGGATAAGCCGAAAAGCTCACATCGATACAACACCGAAACGTGATACCAATGTTACATTGTTTGAGACACCTTCCCCTTCAAGTTATACAAGTTCACCACCACTCGACAAGATTCAAGCATACTTAAATGGATTAAAAAATAAACCATCCCAATACGATACCATTTATGGTGTACATTTCGGTAAAAAGCCGAATAACCTTAAAAGATATATTGGTAACCTAGAAGTGCGTTTTCCAAATGGCAAAATTACTTTATATAAAAACGGAAAAAATGTTGCTGTATTTGATGGAACGCCTCAACTTTACGATTTGCTTTTTTTAAGAAATCCACCATTCCTAACACAACACGATAAAACCGATGATGGTGTGCTACAGAAATACAAGGAAATTTTAGAATTAACTAGTGCAGCATATGAAACTTATGACAAAAATAAGGGTCTACGAGAAACCAGATTATTGAAATATTTGTATATTATAAAACCCCTACTGATGCCGGCGAGCACTAAATCAGGCGGTGCTGTTGTAAAAAATAACATCGCTAAAAAAATAAAAATACCCAACAAGAAACTACTTTCTTCCAAATCACCTCAATACATTTATTGGAATAAACCAAAGGAGTTGGTTGATCGCTTAAGATTGTTGTGGAGTTCAAAATTAGCTGGTAATACTGGGCATGAAAATGAGATTATGTCAATTGTTGAGGAACTTCGCGAAGAACAAATAATATATTAAATTATGTACCTTGTTTCCTTTGCTCAGTGTCTAATGAGACGTGTTCGCTTCGCTACAAAATATGAAGGCAAGCAGGGGAAAAATTGGAATTGTTAATGAACTGCACCGGACTGCTAGAAAAAACTTTATTAGAAGGCGGACGATTATTAAAGGATACAAGGATTTATGGCAAATAGATTTAGCTGAAATGCAACAATATGCTGATAAAAACGATGGTTATCGCTACATCCTTGTATGTATCAATTGTTACTCCAAATTTGTGTACACCAGAGCAATCAAAAACAAGACCGGCGCTGAAGTGACCAATGCAATGAAGAGTATAATTGAAGAGGCATCGTATACACCAGACAATTTACAAAGTGATCAGGGAAAAGAATTCTATAATAGTCGCTTTCAAGCCCTTATGAAAAAATTTAATATAAATCATTATTCTACATTCAGCACGAAAAAGGCGGCAATTGTTGAACGTGTGATAAGAACTTTAAAAAATAATTTATATAAGCAATTTTCAATTAGAGGTTCCTACAGGTGTGTGGAAATTTTAGTATCAGTAACAAGTGTCTATAATAATACAATACATCGCACAATTGGCATGAAGCCCAGAAATGTGCTAGAAGATACACAAATTAGGGCATACGATTATTTAAAGGTTAAACCGAAAAAATATAAATTTCGTCTTGGCGATATAGTTCGAATCAGTAAATACAAAACCATAATTGAAAAGGGGTATACACCTTCATGGTCAACGGAACTGTTTAAAATTGTAAAAAGTAACATTACCAATCCACCCACCTACATACTGGAATCGTTAGAAGGTGAACCGATTAAAGGTAGTTTCTATGAAGCTGAACTGCAAAAGACAACCAGTCCAGGTGTTTATCTGGTTGAAAAAATTCTTAGAAAACGTCAGAAAAATCACATTGATCAATTGTTTGTAAAATGGTTGGGTTTCCCCAATCAATTTAATTCTTGGATAGATAAGTCTGATATTGTATAAACTGCTTTGTATTTCCTATTACAATTATTGTATCAGTTGAATGATAAAATAAACATGTAATTTAAAACATATGAATTTTATTTATCAGTATATATTGCTATCATTTTAAAAATTGTTTTCATTGAATTAATAACCATGAAGAGCGTAACATTTGATGAAGAGAAAAATATTGTCCACCAAACATTTGTTTGGGCGTTTGCATATCGAGAAGCTCGAAAGAGCGACTTTCAACAGCTAATGCTTGATAGGTACCGTTTCCAACGGCGAATAGAGAAAATCAAAACAACTTTGGATATGATTTTAGAAAGTAATTTTAGAAATAAAATTGTTAATGAACGATTTATTAATTTATAATATAATTATAAACATAATATGAAGTACTAAAAAATGTTTTATTCACATTTAAGCAATAATACATAATGACCAAAAACACTTAGGGACTATAACCAAATTGTCTAAGTTCACTTTCACTAATACATATGGCACGGAAAAATACTTCTTCATCACTACTTTTTTAGCGCATATACTAATCACTTGAAGAATCGAGTAGTGCATTTGGTAGCGACGACGTTGGACTTGACGATGGCGACTGCGGTGATGGCGATTCTTCCATTATTTCATCTTCTTGACTTGAAGATGTGGACGTATCAGTATGTTGTTGATGCCCACCACCTAAGATAATGGGACTTTGAGGTTGGTCAGCAGGTACAGATCCTCTATTGCTCTCGTTTTGACACCAATCACATAATCCCATTGTCCCACTTAAAAATTCCCAATGTTCACAATTTGAACACATTTGACGACCATTGATTGAAAATGGATACACTAATGTTGTTTTACTTTCCATATTGTAAATGATTGTGAAAGCAATGCTACAAATGAACTAAGTCACCATAATTTGGATACGTGTATTTATATATAACAGATGACCTTCACGTGTGACCTCTCTCTCTCTTGGAGTGACTTTTTATTTCAACTCAGATTTTACATCTTCAAATTTCGCTCGAATTTTATCAAGGTTAATTGTAATATGGTCAATAATTCGTTGTTCAAATTTCATTTGAACTTTGTCCAGGTTAATAATTTGTTGTTCGAGAGCCAATATCATCTTCCCAACTTTGTTTTCATACTCTTTTTTTTCTTTTTGAACTTCATTGAATCTTCGAGCAACTTCTGTATTCAATGCTATGAATCGGTGATCAGTAATATCATTAAATTGTATGCGCAGATCTGATAATTTCTTAACAAATACAGCAGTTAGTTGTATACGCAGAAGATCATGTTGAGTGAGAACATATTCTTGAGTAGCAGCATCATTTGGTTTTTTAGGTGATGCAACATTCTCTAGGGATTTTCCTTGCATATCATACTGATCATCGAGAGTAAGCCTGAATCCATTTCCAGGTGGTCCACGTAAAAACCGACATTTTTCATTGGTTTTCTTACGTCCAAACTTATCAACTGTGCTGTTACTTCGACTCATCCTCAAATTAAACTAAACTAATTTGCTATTTTACCTTCTACTTATATAACTTCATAAGGTTTTCATCTTACAAACGCTTATATAGGGTTTGTTATGTTGGGAAAAATAAAACAATGCTTTTACTACAAACAATTTATTTCCTATTGGTTTTATTTATATATTAAACCATAACATTTATTTTTAAACATGACCATTATTTATAATAATACATACATTTATATATTATATTATATATTATACTGGTTTATGGAAATATAGTACAGAACGTGTTTTTACAAATAAAAGTTGTTCCAATAATTAATTTTACTTTTCTTGATCTTCTACTTTGTCCATAATTTCACAACCATTTGCACCATCGCTGCGGATGACTACACCATCTTTTACGATATAAGTAATATCGTCGGGATCCACATAATCAACCAAATTAAATTTTGTTACCAAATCACTTGGTAGATCTGGTATATGAATGACAAACTTGGCAAGATCATTATCAATCATTTCAGCACAAAATTGACTCAGGTTTATGGATCCGTAGAGATATTGTCCACATAGATGCGCACCAGCCATAAAATTGATTGCATCACGCACATACTTTCTGTACTGACGGCCAGTTGAATCCAAACAGGAACCATCAAACATCGAAAACTGTAGTATATCTTGAGCCATACGTCTTAATTTGCATGCTAACCAACTTATATACGTATCTTGTTTTTCAACAACATTGTCACACATCTACAATAGAATAATGAGATTGTGATTGTGTTTTATGATACTAGGTATTACACTTTTATTACATTATCAATTAAAATTAAAAATATGATAAACTATAGATTAAAATATTCTTTACACAACATTGTTTACTCTAAACACCCAAAATTTATTAATGCTTTAGTATTACCCCCAGAAAATACATGTGAGCTTTGCCCCAAATATGTTAGGGTAAATTTATCATTTGATTTATTCATTATGTCAACAGTTGCCTCTGATAATGTTTCAGCAACACGCTTGGGTAAGAAAGTTTGAAATGTTACATTATGTGTTGTATCATACAAAGTAACAAGAATACTTTTACCAAAACGTGTTGAAACAAATGATATCTGTTTTATAACATAAATTTTTCCCACCGTTAGTGTTGAAATTTTTCGGTGCTCAAGAAATTCAACATCTTTGTTTATCATATTATTAATTTCAGCCAAAGTCTGCTGTGAAAGACTCATTATTAAAATATGTAATAAAATACCTTTAATAACTTTCACAAAACACACCAAAAACACAATTCTTCTATTTCAAGGCAACAACAAGCAATGCCTGTATGACTATGGTCTTCCTTTCGAAAGAGCTCCATATTTATAATATCCAATTTCAAAGTCATAGGAGGGGGAATATTACCAGAAACAACGCATGCTCAAGGTCAAGGTGATTCCTTGAAAGTCAAGGTCAAGCTACTCAAGGTCGAGTTCAAGGTCAAGTTCAAGGTCAAGGTCAAAGTCAAGGTCAAGTTCAAGGTCAAGGTCAAATCCGGGTTAGTGAAGGTCATCCAAGGTCATTCGGGTTAGGTCAAGGTCATCCAAGGTCATTCGGGTTAGCTCAAGGTCATCCAAGGTCAAGGGGGTTCGGTCAAGGTCATCCAAGGTCATTCGGGTTAGGTCAAGGTCATCCAAGGTCATTCGGGTTAGCTCAAGGTCATCCAAGGTCAAGGTCATCCGGGTTAGATCAAGGTCATCCAAGGTCATTCGGGTTAGGTCAAGGTCAAGGTCATAAAAAGTGGAGGGGGGTTGTGCTTCTTCCCATTACGACACTACTGGGATCATTTGTTCCCTGTACATATTTTTTTCTACGAATTACATCCGTCGCGTCCAGTTTCTTAAAAGTAAAAGAGTCTTTCCTCTTTCTTCTCTCCACTATAGGTTTATTTACAACAAACTACACTGTGCTCACTGGCCTGCATGTCAAAGCTGCCGCTTGTTTCACTGCATCAAATTTTTTAAAACCACATTCAAGAAGGGTGGTGCAAACGTAGAAGATTACTTTTTTTGTGTCAACTGATAAAATATCACGCTTTAATTGGTTTTTATCACGACCCGTAAGTCCACTTGGCGTACTGGTTTCTTCCCACGGATGAAACATTCCTGGATATCACGTTTAATTGGCAACAAATAACTTCTTGTCTAAAGCAATACAAACATCTAACTGAATTTTAACACAAAAAATCATCATATTTAAATAACTAAAATAAACCTATTTTATTTTATCCTAATTATTGCAAGAGGGTTACTGAGAAAATATATTAATATAATAGTCTTTAAATAGATCCGTACCTGAAGTCCCCAGATCAGGTGGCCGAATTTTACACCTCACACACAATAAGTTATTCTAACGGTAAGGGATTAGCATTTATAATGAGTTTGTAAGATAGATAGACGGACTATAAGTTATTTCTTTATTGCGATACCATAACAAGTCATAATTCCGTAACCAGAGCAGCAAGTCAAAAAATTTGTTGGTAACATACGTATAGTTTTTCACGTAGATTAGCAACAAAAATACATCATCTCATATAAAATTTCAAACATGCTCTCCACCACTCAAAATTGGAGAAGGGGTAAAATGTAAAAAGTATGGTTAAATATGTCCCCCTATATATCCGGATTTCCTCACCAGAATCTCATGAAAATATTTAAAATCGTTCTCGAGATATTGCCTTGTAAACTCACCCTGTATATACAAGGTAGCCCACCGAGAACTTTCCACCCAGGTGTAGTTTTCTTGCAAATGAATAAATTAAAATACGCTGGGACATGTTAGATCTTAAGAGGACATATTTTTTTCATATTTTCAAGTGTGGGTACCCCAATTTTCAGTGTGACTGGCCTTATCGTTGGCGGCCTATTCACCGCATTATTTTATACAGATTTGTTTTGCATTTTAAAATTTGGTCAGTAAATTTATAGTTTAAACTTTTCTATGTTTATCTTTATTCAGCTGTTGTTTAGTTTATTCCATTACATTATGTTAAAAGATTTCCTGCTTGATCTTTAATCTTATGGCCTGATGTATATTTATACATAATTGCAGTTCGTATGTTGAGAGCGGCTTTATCAATATCTTGATAATTCTATTAATAAGATAACTACTCACAATGACTACTGATTTCACTAACAGGAGCTTTTGTCATCTATTGCTTACACAGGCTTATAAAACTTTGTTCCTACGTATTGCATGGGTAAATATACGCTGTTTTTCGAGGAAATTAAATCCAAAAGTATATATACAGGGTGTTATGGAAATGACTTATTATATTTTAAGGGGCCACTCCTGAGGTGGTCTAGAGTTACACTTGATAGTTTTTTTTTCTAAAATCGGAAGTATTTTGAATTTTGTAAAATACCTTAAAACCGGACTATGTGCGCCTTCCATGATAGTTCAATGCCCCTGAACACATGTGTTTTTGACAAGACAAACTGCTGGAATGGTAATTGTTTAGTTTAGTGCAATTAATGTTGAATTTTGTGCTAAAATTTCGTATATAGACTAATTGAGGGTAGCTGATCACAATTTTCCTTTTGCGTTTTTACGGCAAATGCACTGGTTTTGAGAAAAAAAAATGTTAAAGTTTTTCACTTACAGGTTAGGGTATTCTTTGGGTGTCGCGTTTTACTTTCCTTTCAATTTCCTAGATTTTATGGTTTTCCCTTCAAAATATGTGATAAAACTTTCACCAAACTATCTGTTCATAAAATAAGAACAACATTTTAGCAAAAAAACAATGGAAAAGGCACAAATTTAATTAAATTCGTTGTTAATACGCCGACAAAGTAGAAACGTCTCTTTTCAGATTCATTGCACTCACGTTGCCAGATTGTTCTTCTTTTTCTTGTAATTATTAATGGCTTCCATCCAGGAGAATGATATGCTAGCTCGAGCCAATAGGATTCATTCAATTAATAAAAATGAATTGAAAGTATAGGCAATTTATAATACACTAACAATCTGACAACATGGGTCGTGCAGTTTGCTTCTGCTTTTTTGGCCAGCTGTCAGTGAGCTGTCTCCCGTCTTTTTCCAGATAACGTAGAGTTTTCTGTTCGTTTACAAGTTATCCCGTTTTTCAGAGTTTCCTTGTGGCATATTTCGTTTATTTCAACTCAGAAGTGTATACTATGACTCCGACAAGTAATATTTTATTGAAAATAGCAACATTTTAGGATTACATGCAAAATAACATACCGGTGAGTTAGAAAAACTTTAACATTTTTTTTCTCAAAACCAGTGCATTTGCCGCCTAAACGCAAAAGGAAAATTGTGATCAGCTACCCTTAATTAGCCTATATACGAAATTTTAGCGAAAAATTCAACATTTGCACTAAAGTAAACAATTACCCAAATCAGCTGCTTGGGTCATTGGCGCGTAGGTGTTTTGGACCTAAATTTTTGAAGGCATTTTTCTCGAATTTCTAGCTTCGAGCGCCATTTATAGCAATTTTTCCCCAATTCGTCTCGACCTATATATTTACGGGTTAAAAAATAATAAGTAATTTCCATAACACCCTGTATATATATACATCTTGAAGAAAGAAGAAAGAAGGTTAGCTACAACAAATATATTTTGGGGAAAGGAAAAAAAAATTACAAAGTCTTTCTCCACTGATTTAATAGTGAGCTATTAGCGGCTCAATTTTAAAAATAAAACGTCTCTACATGTTTCGAGGGTAGTAACCTTCATCTTTAGGAGACAAAAAACAGTGCTGCAGTTAGTATAAGCAGTAGAGAGTCAACTGTTGGTGGAAAGTGACGTTGATGGAGCTTTAGAAAATCTTTCGAACAAAATATTACAAAGTGAATGTAAAAGCAATCAGCATACTGAAATTTTAATTGAATTGCTTTATTTAATTCAAAACGTATGTGAAGAAATTGTCAACTTGTGGTCGGATATAAAAGAGAATATGTTCCTCATATGAAAGTTATTATCTAGGATATATAAAAAGATCTTTTCCTACGAGCGTGCGCAAAGTAGTACTTTGCGCACGCATTTCCGTGTGCAAAGTTACACTTTTCCGCACTAGATAAAAATCTTATCCGCACCGGGTGCGGAAAAGTAGCACTATTCAAAAATCTTCTTGGCAGGGAATATTTATATTTATTTTAGTAGCTGTAGACAATTTTATGCAATGTGCGAAGCCGTTGCAAGTGTATTCTCCTTTACCTTTTAATCGTAATTCACGATATTCGTATTTCAGCCTAAAACGAAAAAAAATTCTATTTTCTAAGTACCTCGTATAGTGATAAATGATTATTATATTGCCAAGCAACAATAAATGTACATAATGATTTTGGCACATGATGTCAGATTTTTCCTCCGTTTCTATGTCAACAATAATCTACAAACACCGACACTTTTGTTTCCATCAAATCCTCAAAAAGTATAAACGCTGTTAAAATGAGCAGCTCTGACGAGGAGCTACCAGATTCCATTCTAGAGGCCGCAAACTCTGCAAATTTAAACTTATTGCCCGCTAAATCCCAAGAAAAATACGAGAAGCAATATAAACAATTTGAATACTGGTGCCGCAACAAAGGGACAAATAACTTTAAGGAGGAGGTCTTCTTAGCGTATTTTGCAGATTTACGAAAATCAGTTCAGCCAAATACTTTATGGAGTAAGTACTCTATGTTAAAAAGTGTCCTTAAAATCAAAATAAACTAGGATTTAAGTCAATATTTCAAGCTAACATTGTTTCTAAAAAAGCAAAATGTGGGATATCGTCCGAAAAAGACCAACATTTTTGACAAAATTGAAGTTTCCAGATTTATGGAAGAAGCACCTGATCAAATTTACCTTCTAACAAAGTCGCCACCATTTTTGGGTTGGCCGGTGCTTGCAGGCGCGATGAGCTTTGCAAGATAATGGTTGATCACATAGAGGATAAAGGAAATTTGATAGTCGTGAAAATTCCTGACAGTAAAAACAATACTTCAAGAATCTTTGTAGTATCTAATAAAACAAATAAGGGATATTATTTACAACTCTATCATAAATATGCAAATTTGCAAAACCAATCCACTCCGCACAAGCTCTTTTTTGTACAGTATCAACAAGGAACATGCGGTACTCAATGTATTGGAATAAATTCATCCGGTAAGATGCCTTCGGAAATAGCTGCATATCTACAATTGAAAAATCCAAAGCAATATACAGGACATAGTTTCCGTCGTTCATCGGCTACCATGTTGGCCGATTCTGGAGCAGGAATCACTAATGTCAAGCGACTCGGAGGCTGAAAATCGACGACTGTCGCCGAGAGCTACATTGAAGATTCGACAAATCAAAAAAAGGACATGTCGAATTATATATTGGCCACGAACAACTGCCCTTCTTTATCAAGCTACATACACTGCGTCCATAAAGTCATGCACAAATTCATTTAAAATTCAGGGGCTTACTTTTTTTAAAAACGCTCGGACACGTCAATTAGTACTTTTGTTTGCGCATTTTTTAACGTAAAATGTTTTTATACAGGGTGTCGCACGTATGAGGTATGAGGTCATCAAGGATTTTTGTGGAAATCACGGTTTTCGAAATATTGACGTTTGAAAATTTATTTTAAACACATTTATTGATGACCTCATACCTCATACGTGCGACACCCTGTATAAAAACATTTTACGTTAAAAAATGCGCAAACAAAAGTACTAATTGACGTGTCCGAGCGTTTTTAAAAAGTAAATACCTGAATTTTAAATGAATTTGTGCAAGACTTTATGGACGCACTGTATATCCTTCTGAGTTAACTCCTTTATCGACCAATTTGAACAACTGTCCTTCCACGCCAAGTCAGTGCTCATCAAGCCATACCATAAACCACCCACTGAATGAACTTACTTCATCGGCTATCAATTTGCATAATGTCAGCAATTGCTCTTTTGTTATAAATGTTATAAACAAATAATTTAGTTTCCTATTATTATTTTTTATTGTTATGTAATTTTTGAATTTTCTATTATTTTTTTTTGTTATGTAATTTTTAGTTGTACTATACCTAGTTCTTTTTTTAAAGTTAAATTAAAAATTATTGAATAAATTATCATATTTTTATTTTTGTTGTTATCTGATATGAAGCTCGTAGGAAAAATGTTGTTCCTAACACGTGCGCAAAGGGCTTTTCCGCACGCAAGAATTTATCCGAACTCCGCTACGCGTCGTTCGTCCAACTATACTTGCGTGCGGAAAAGTATCACTTTGCGCACTTGTTAGGAAAATAACTATTTGGACATTGTAGGTCATGTTTTTAAAATGTTTGTGGAAGAGAAGAAAAACTTTTGTTAGAGTTTATGAGCAATTATAATGTTAAAATTTCATTTGTAAAAAATTTTTGGGGACAGAAGGTCCCGTCAACCTTAGTTACGTTCGTCTCATTTTGTAGGGAAATGATTTGAATTGAATTAAAATGAATTTTAACTGTGTCCGTCTCTTTGTTTAGTCTTTGAGGGTATATAAAATGAGGATCTATATGTTTTTACTAATTTTTATAAAAATCTAACTCTCATTCGTTTCCTTTTCCCTACAAAATGGGACGAACGTTACTAAGGTTGACGGGACCTTCGGTCCACCAAAATTTTTTACAAATGAAACTTCAATATTATGTAAGTACAGACATTATTATTAATTTCATTTTATTACTAATTACAAATTTCTTTCTTTTCTACAGAATTTCTCATAAACTCTAACAAAAATTTTTCTTCTCTTCCACAACAAATTTTTAACATGACCAAGAATGTCCAAAAGATCTTCTTATATATCTCAGATTATAACTTTCATATGAGGAACATATTCTCTTTTATATCCGACCACAAGTTGATAATTTCTTCACATACATTTTGAATTAAATAAAGCATTTCAATTAAAATTTCAGTATGCTGATTGCTTTTACATTCACTTTGTAATATTTTGTTCGAAAGATTTTCTAAAGCTCCATCAACGTCACTTTCCACTAACAGTTTTTTCTCTACTGCTTATACTAACTGCAGCACTGTTTTTTGTCTCTTGAAGATGAAGGTTACTACCTTCGAAACATGTAGAGACGTTTTATTCTTAAAATTGAGCCTTTAATAGCTCACTATTCCAAGACTTTTTTTCTCCTTTCTCCTATATTTCAACTCCGCTTCGAGAATGGACTATTTTTTTAAATTAAATATATTTTGGTCATGTGTTGTTAATGCCATAGGAAATAGAAATTATTTACATGCAATAGCCAGTATTCCCCCATGCTCATGGGGAGTCCCGGGCGGTAGCACTGGACATTTGGAAGACCTTTGACCGAGTATGGCATGAGGGGCTCCTAACTAAAGTGAGAACGTACGGAATGCCGATTCAGTTTTGTTCATGGCTGTCAAGCTTTCTTAAAGACCGTTCTCTGCGAGTGGCGATTAGGGATGACGTTTTGGAAGAGGATCTGTTTTTTTTTGATACAGGTTTTATAATGGAACAGGTTGAAACAGGTATGAATCGAAAGGTTTTCCTGTTCCGATGAAACAGTAACTGCGATCGCGGTATCGCAGTCGTCTCGTTTACTTGTTGCCGTTCCAGTTGTGCTGTTCTGTTGCAACAGTCCAGTCGAATAACCTCTTATCTGTTCTGTGAGTCGTAACTTTTACCAAAGAGTAACACAATTGGTTGTGTTACTCTTTACTTTTACCTCGTCTGCTGCGACGCTTGCAACAGAGAATATATTCTCCACAAAACAGATAAGAGGTTAGAAATGCGAACTACGTAGAAAACCAGAGACACAAAGATTCAAGTTGGCCACCAGTCCACCCCGAGCGCTACGGTAGGAAATTTATTGCGGAAGGCGGGTAGTTCAAATAACTCGTTTTCAAATTACTGGTTTACTGTTCAAACAATATTTGAGATTTTTAAAGACGTTTTATCGCTTTTCGAGTTAGTTTATTCTAAAATACCATGTATTCACTAAATTTTAGAATTTAATGAATGTATGTATTTTATATAAAATTATACCAAAAAAGCAATAAATGTGATTAAAAACAAAATATTGTTGTTATTTATGAATGCCGATGTAAATAACAAACAAAGATTATGAAAAAAAATTCAGAATTTATTTAAACTTTACCATAAAAAATATTGTGAACAAATTCTGACAAAAATTGGTATGGAAACAATAGAAATACTTTATAGATCCAAATAAGAAATGTTCTGTATAAAATAAACCAAAAATATAACTAATAACAGTGACGTGACTAAATGGTTCCAAGTGTTTCATGAACCCGGGCTTACTCAAACTCAAGGCAAGTAGGTGAATTCTTGACATTTGGGCGTTGCTCCAAAAAAAATGTTTGCGACACAGGCCATCATAGATACTGATAGAGGCAAATAAGGAGAATACACTTAAAGTATTAAATGGCAAAGAACAAAATGAAAAACTTACACGAGGCTGGACATAAAAGTCCTTCGGCATGACTTATCATCATTATATTTGCATTCGCTTGGGCTGTGGATATGGACCTTTCTATAAACTACGGTTGGTAGATCTTTTTGAAGAATATGCTAAAAATATACGGAAAAATCCAATTTCAATTTCAAAATTCGGCAAACCTAACCTTCAGAGCGCAAATTTTACATTTAGGTTACATACCTGTGATATAAAGTCGCGGTAAACATCCCAAAATTCTTCAAAACGTGTAAAACGGTCTGTAAAGGATTAAAACGGTAAATTATGATATAAAGATAAAAAAAAATCAAGTTCCTACCAACAATTCGTTCGGGGGTTCACATGTCACAAAATTGGCAGAACTTTTCTTCTTCTTTTTTATCCACAAAACGGATAATAAAATCCTCCAGTGAGTTGGCGCAATATATATTGTGCTTTTAACAAGGTCTAGCTCTTTTTATAGATTAATATTATGAGAGAGAGATAGTCGAGAGACTAATATGCAAGTCTGATGTGTTAAAGAGCACATGGTAGTGACCGTTCGAAGAGCCCTCTGGTGGACTGGTGGCCTTAACTATTCAAACTAGGTTTTGTAACGGTTTTCTTGTTGCAAAGTCGCCCATATTAGTTTCACCCATGTGATATTCTCAATTCTCGGGCCGCGACGCTTGGTGTATAAACAAAGAGTAACACAACTGTGTTACTCTTTGTTATAAACGAGAATCCGTGGCTTGACCCGCGTGGTGTTGTCGTTGGTCATTATTTTCTAGAAAAAACACAAAAATAGAAACATATTTATTAGGTACTTCTAATAACAAAAATATTAAATAAATATAAAATAAAAACTCTCTTGATAAAGTCCATAGTATCAGTACGCATTAGTACACAATAGAAATATTATTAAATAGAAAATACAAAAAAAAATCATCCTTGTAACAATGAAACTATTAAGTACCTACATTAGGTTGTACCATAATTATAATGCACATATTATTAAACTAAGTGGAGTGAACAACGAAAACTAGCAAGTATAGAAACTTAATTTTCTCAAAATTTATAATAAAGAACCAAGTACAGTATACCCAATTACCCAATAATGGTGTTTTCTTAAGATTGTTATCGAAGATTTATAAGACATTTGCAATTTGCGAATTTGCACTGTGCATTTGTCATCGTTGACTGTAAAAGAATTTCACACTGGGCTATTTTTTTTTGCATTGTCAATCTTTTTATTAAACTCATTATACATTTTATTTAAGAAAAAAAACTGTTGTACTTGCTTAGTTACTTAAATCGGCGACATTAATATAGACAGTCGACACAACACGATTTACTACGTATGACGCATAGAACACAAATAGTAAATATAAGAAACAAGTAGAAAACAGCGGGGAAGTCCCTAAAAGCGAATATTTTAATTCAACTCTAAACTTCTAAACGTTCTCTGCTATTAACGCGACAACCGGCAACCTTGAACAACGGACACCGCGTGATCGCAACAGGAGGTCAGCGTCAGCCGCCAACGCGAAACAGGTAGGTACAATTCAATTATCTACGTTTTGGAACAGCTTGGAACTGAATCAGGTTTCTTGAAACAGGTAATTTTTAAAACTGAAACATATACCTGTTATTAAAAAAGCCCTGTTTCAACCATCCCTAGGCGATGGACGGATTTCTTTCAGACACATTTAACATTAAGGCCGGAGTCCCTCAAGGTTCTATATTATCGCCCACGCTCTTTTTACTATACCTACATTAACGATCTTTTGGAAAAAACTAAAAATCCTATATATAGCTTCGCTGATAACAGCACACTTGTTTCATCTTTTACTTTGAATGCTCGGACATCGGCTGCCAATGCACATCTCCATAGGCAGCAGGAGGTCTCATATCTTAACAAAGACCTGGAAGAAATTCTGTCTTGGGGTGACCGTAATCAAGTAGAATTTAACGCTAAGAAAACCCCGGCGGCAGTTTTTTCTAAAAAAGTTAATGTTGAAAAACCGGATATAGTCATGGCGGGATACTCACTCGATTTCCCTGGCTTCATCAATTCATTTATTGGGCGTCAGTTCGGATAGTCATATGTCTTGGCATAGTCACGTTGCGGTCATTGCTAAGGCAGCCTCGCAGAAGCTTGGATTACTCTTCCTAACAAAGAACCTCTATACACCCCAACAACTTTTGATGCTCTATACAGCCCAAATTCGACGAACGCTAGAGTAGTGTTCGTATATTTGAGGCTCTGCTCCTAAACATACTCTGAGATTGTTAAATTCCATCCAAAAAGAGCCATTCGCTTGATCGGAGACCATGATATGGCGGCGGACAATTTATGTCAGCACACTCCAATCGCCTATAAATGAACATAAAAAGTTTCTAGGATTTTACACCACAAATTATTGAAATCCAATTGAAAACATAAACAAAACCAACTTTTAATAGGTAGATTATATTATTATATATCTGTCATGTTTCTTCGTGTTAAGTGGTGCTAACTAAAACGAAATCATCATAGGGCAGGCCAGGCTTTGCTTATGATCTTCAGGGCATTATTATTAGTGCCTTTTAATATTTTGCATTTAGTACCGTATTTAAATTTAGAAATTCCCTAAACCTCTCAACTGGTACTATTGCACTCTTGCGCCAAATAAGGACGCAAAATAGCGATACTGGTCACGCACAACACCTTGAATCTAGCATTTCTGACACAAACCACGGTTAAATGTGCGTGGTCATACCGAAAGGGGGTACCCCAAAAATAGCGATCAGAGTAAACAAACGTCACAGTTTCATCGGAAATACGACATTTTTTGGTTGTTTAATTGTCCAGTCGAATTCGTCTCGAAATTACCTTTCCATGCAGCGATATACAACTATGATCATAATATGTGACTTGCTAAGTTAGACAATGGTCTTAAGTTCTTTCATCCATAAGTGCTTAGCTTTTTTCTGTCATCCATCCTTGTTTCAAATACTTTTCGTTGTTTCCCATGACATCTTCTTGGGTTGTGTTTCCTTTTCCCTTAACCATATTCCCTGGCTATTTTGATTATCAATGTTTTCTTGCAATATGTTTTCTGATTTATAGCAGTAGTCGCATTGTTGCGGACATCTGATTGTTACAATTTTCGGATACTTATATTTTTATTGTTGCTTGTACTTTAGTCTGATGAGGTACATATTTAGGGCAACAGGGTCATTGTCAGAGGCGGCACGGGCTCCTGGGTATGTTGTTATTCTTGCAACATAAGAAAGGGCTGGATTTAAAGTGATTGTATACGCTGAGGATAGTTATACTTGTGGCAGGCAAATTTTTAACAGCATCAGCTATCTAACAGGGACAGCGCTTCGGAAACCTCAACGCTGGGCTTCGAGATGTGGTTTGAAAATTAACCATGAAAAAACAGAGCTATAGTTCTATTCACATGCAGAAGGGTGATCTTCAGGCCTTCAGTCCTGGACACCAGTGCTTTAGTGCTGAAAGAAAAAAAAAGTATCTAGGATTGAAACTTGACTCGAAGCTAAACTGGGACATGAACTTACAAGAACGAGGCAAAAGGCGGTCATTTCAGCGTTCTATGCCTTCAAAATAGCTATTGGTAAAAAGTGGGGATTGAAACTCCATATACTACATTGGATTTATACGGCCATTGTAAGACCTATACCAACCTGCGGGATCCTGGTCTGGTGGACTCGTTTGGAAAAAGCAGTACAAATGAAATATTTAACGAAGATACAATGGGCAGGAGTAAACTGGTGTCCTTCCACAACACCAACGGCGGAATTGGAAGTGCTGTTACATCTGCTACCCATGGATATTCATAGAAAAAGTATGGCTACAAAAAGTGCTCTAGGACTGAATGGCAATTTATTCTAGCAGCATTAAATCAAAACTAGTAAGGCGCTGTCGCAACAATCTCTGCATACTTGGTGCTCAGCATCGGGTCACTGTATGTTGGGTTCCTGATCATCAAAATATAGATGGCAATGAGTCTATCGATGCGCTCGCCAGAGAAGGTGCAACCATGTCTGCCGATCTAGCTGAGAATACTGTGGCTATACCACTAGGCTGTGCCAAGGAGGAGATAGATCGCATTGCCAAACAACTTGTACAAAGCAGACGAGCAGAGCTAACAGTCTATAGCATTTTCAAGAAATTGTGTGCCCTACTTGATACAGTCGGAAAGACTTAAGAAATATCACTGCCGTAGTTACCGGACATTGCCTCCACAGCAAACACGACGAACGTATGTAAATACCAGCTAATGACTTCTGCAGAAGTTGCAGAGATAAGAAGATGAAGAAAGTATTCCACATTTTTTGTGTGAATGCCCTGGCTTCGCAAGAAGAAGGTTTATTGCCTTGAGCAAACCATTCGTCAATAATCTGGAGGAAGTACGCAACTTACAACTAGGTCGACTTACTAAATTTATTAACAGTAGTTGCTGGTTTGAATGAGCTGTCAATATTCTTGTGCGTTGTCGCGCTAACCATCAGGGAGCTGATGCGGATAGGTTCAGCGGAACACGTGTCCTCAACGTGAGACTGTTTGGACCTCACATAAAATACCATTATGGGTTTCATGTTTATCAAAGTTTGGCCATCGAACCTCGCTCATCAGTCCTAGTATATTTTCGACGTTGTTATTCTAACTTTGATTCTATGTAACGTGATTCCCTTCATTGGCTGACGGGGAGACTTTTAGCACCATCTCGCCACTGAAGGGATGCCCTAAACTAACATGTTTGTTTACTTTCAGCCATGTGATTGTTTTGGGGAAATAAATAATGCGTAGTGCGGTAGATTTCCGTTGCTTCTCGCATCGCAGTGCCAGAGATACCATAATATTATGTGTCTCTTGCCGAGACTTGCCCGCTGGATTTTCGAATTTGAGCCTTTAAGGAAGTTATTCTTTAGCAGCCTCTTAAATAAACATAAATTTCGTCAGATCAATAGTAAGAGTTTAAAAAAACGAAACCCCAAAAAATCTGTAAAAATTGGTGTATTATAAAATGTCTAAGTTTTCATTTCTGTCGTTTCTGTCGCGCCATTTATATTTTGTAAGTTTAAATCTATTGATCTAAATACATACTATAATAGTGCAAGATCATTAAGACTTGATATATTGATTTGATTGATTGATTGATAAATATTTTTTAACGCATTAGATATTTGGCAAATCATCCTTTTTAAAATGCTCTACTTCCGCCATTAATCCTGTGATTGAGGGATTGCCTAAAATAGGGCCAAATTTGTCTACAGTTTCTGACCAGCTGGTCGGTATTAACATAATAATATCTAACAAAAATATGTTCATAGTGTCCGAAAATCAACTTTTAAGATGGAATCAAGGATATATAGGAATAAAAATAACTTAACTCCTTTTCAGTATTCTTCTGGTAAAGCCTGTCCAGAGATATAAGAAAGTTACACATTGCCTTTGAATGGGATCCAAGGGTGGCCATAAACAAACAATGAATGAATTAATAAATGCAGGTAAATTACGGTCCGTACTTAAAAATGTCTTAAAGTAAAGTGCAAATCCGGAAGACGTAATCTCATTATTAAAGTAATAGTTTGGTGGTTTTAAACCGATTATTACCTGATTCAAAATGAGAGGGTTAATCCCATAAAATAATTTATGTTCTAAAGACTATATATATAGCCACTCTAATTAGTTTTAAGCTTAGTAATTAAAGGCAAGGGCCTAGCGACACTTAAAGCACCGGTTCCCGTCAGATCACCGAAGTTAAGCGGTATCGAGCGCGGCTAGTACTTGGATGGGTGACCGCTTGGGAAACACCGCGTGCTCTTTTCTTAGGGAAGAGTGTAAAATGAATCGCCATCAAAACCATCCTATTCACGCCGGACAGGCCGGATGAGATCGGATATCTCGTAGGATGAAGGTGCCGTTTCACACTCCCCAGTCGGTAGACCGCACGATTAAAAACCGTACGGTCGATGACCGGTTCAAGATGGCCTCTGATACGCCAACGACCGTAAAAAATAGTAAATAAAAAAAAAAGCTTAGTAATTATTCTTACTTCGTGGTACAGCGTTTATTCAATCGTGTGTGAGTCATAGAAAATATGTGCGAGCCCAACGTATCTCAGAAGATAACCCCGTCGAAAAGCAGAAAACACTTTTCTGTGGAAACTAAGGAAGTAGGAAGTTATAAACGATGTTTAATCGACTCCCATTGAACGTGCGGTCAGCAAGCAAGCAGCGTTAGAAGAAACGGCTACATTAACAAAGATTCCAACATCAACTGTATAGAAAATTGTGAATAATCCCATTTTAGCGATGGACTGTCTCTGTCTGCAAAAAACATTAAATATTCTTCTCTGGATTACCATGAGGACACTACTGATGATTTACTTGAAGATTGGTTTAAAAACAAGCTAATTCCAAATATCCCTCCGAATAGCTTAATTGTAATGGACAATACAAGCTACCATAGTAGGCAGTTGACCAAGACTCCCTCCTCAAATGACACAAAAGCAACAATCCAAAACTACATGTATGATAATGACATTTATTTTCGGGAAGATTACACCAAAAGGCAATTTATTGAGGTTTCACAAAGTTTAAAACTACAAAAGGATAACTTCTGTGATAATTATGCAAAAAACTAGGGCATACAGTTTTAAGGCTTCCACCATACCACTGTATATTTAATCCCATCAAACATGTTTGGCACCAACTGAAATCTGCCATTCGTCGTAACAATATTTGCCCTACTAATAACTCCAGTATACTATTTTAATATTTGAATTGAACAGAGATATATTATGTTAAATTAAATTATTTAATTTCACGTCCACTTTATTTATTCCTATGCAATGCAAAAAGCTATTTTGAGGAAATGTAAATCACATATTCTTTAACCTGTTAAATTAATTCTATGCAGTAAGTTTGGGCGTTGCAAAATGGCGACAAAATTGTGAATTACGGCATAAAATTCAAAAGTTTTTTGCAGATTTTTTTGGAATTTTGTTTTCTATTAATTCCTAATAATTACTGTGACAAACTTGACAGTCGTTCCTGGTTATTTGTTTTACGAGAATAAGCTTTAACGCGCTTTAGACACGAAAGTTCTCGCTCATCGGACACAGATTATGTGGGTGACAATTGAATCAAGTCGAATAGGTAAATGCCTTGTGTATCAAATAAAATAACTCAAGTTTTAGTTGATTGAGGTATATGCTTCTTGGAATATCATGCTGTTGGAGAGATATAGAAAAGCTTTCCTGTCGATAACGAGTATTAGACATAACCATAACCTCACTTAAATTTAGCGCCAGGTACGAACTTGCCGACACTAGGTTTTAACCTCGATACATGGTGCATGTTTGGTTACCTATCTTCAAGCCTGAAATTCTATTATTCGTTACTGATATTCTTACGACATGTCGACCCCAGCCCGGGTTAATTGAAAAGTAAAGCGACTTATTTTATGACGGCTGTGGTTTGCGAGTAAATCCACTATAATGCCCAGGGCTACAAGGGTGATTTAAAAAGTGAAGCGGTTATTCGCTGGTACTTTCAGAGCCATTAAGATGCAAATTGATGTAGATAAATAATATAGTATACTCTTTGTTGTCTGTTCGACACTGGGTCGGCACTGCTGACCCTACCGCCTATTAAAAGCCGCCATTGAAATTTAGTGTTGTCATTGTATTTTGAGTTTGTTTAAATATAAATACTTTGAAATATGAATCAGCCTGTAGAAGTTCAAAATCACATGAACAGTTTAAATATCAAAAAGGCGCCGGGCTTCGACAGAGTGCGGAATATTGCAATCAAGAACCTTCCAGGAGTTGCAGTAAGGAACTTGGCACATATTGCACAATCAATAATCAAAAAGGGTCGCTTCCCCACCGCCTGGAAAGATGCCAAATTAATTTTAATACCTAAGGCAGGACAGGACTTGACCTCTGTTGCCAGCTACAGACCTATAAGCATTTTATCTGGTCTTGACAAGGTCGTGGAATAGTGAAGGGCCGTATGTCACGGGGTCGAAGCGATCCTTTTCGATATAAACAAAGCTTTGATCGGGTCTGGCATGACCGTCTTCTTCTTAAATTGATTAGAAACACAACTGTCCCTACTTGGTAAAAACCTTGATATCGTTTCCAGAAGACAGATCATTCGCCGTGTCATCGGAGAACAGCATATCCACAACAAAACAAATCAGGACCGACGTACCTCAAGGCTCTCCCCTAGCGCCGGTCCTGTACAATATCTATACTGCGGATATTCCAAAACAAGAGTCACAAAGCTCTATATGCTCGCCGACGACACGGCGATCAGCGCCTCCTCCAGGAGGTCTGAGTGGGCTACTCACAGATTGCAACGCCACGTTGACAATATAGAAATCTGGATGCACGATTGGGAAATTCGCCCAAACGATACAAAAATCCATGCCATTTTCTATACAAGGTCGAGAGTCCAATAGCCACCGACACGAATTCGTGCAGGAAACACACATATTAACTGGCACGAAAGTGTAAAATACTTGATACTCGACTTTGACAGAGGAATGACCTGGAACTGCAATACACTCCCAAAAACAAAAATGCAAATATTTAAAGTATTAAAAAATACAGCACTACGCATAATAGTCGACGCTCCTCGGTTCATCCCCCTCAGGTATCTACATCACGAACTAGAAGTAGACTTCTTTTAAGACCACATCACAAAACAGATAACAAATTATTACAAGATCATTGACACTTCCACCAACCCACTCATAATATAAACCCCCGACCGTTCCGCCAGACCTCGTACCTACAGGCTGCCAAGAGATTGGCTCCCACCCTGAATATGAGACGCATACAAAAATCGAAACTTTAAAAATCAATGTAATATAAAATCAACACTATTAAATTTGCAATTGCACCAATCATTAATGAACAATCTAATCAGCAACAATAATGACATCAGCTAAAATCAAAACCAATATCAATACCGTAAGCGTAAATGCAAGTAACAAACAAACAGGAGCAAACAGCATGCCTAGCTGAATGTATGCTGGATTCTTTATCATGAATCAGCATTAAGTCTTCTTTTCTTTAAGGAAATTTATTAAAATGCTTAGATTGAATCTACTTAATGTTAGAGTAAGTGCAAATATCTCTGAACTACTAGAAGAAGCATCGCCATGTCATCCAGATATTTCTTTCAAGGCTTTGACAATGACAGATAACTCAGTTTGAAATTAAAGGATCGAATTATGCCTCCCGATCCATCTTGTTTGACATTCTAATCTCTCAGTTGCGCCCTCGTTAAAAATAGTAACCTCGGTTCGAGAATACATTCACCCGGCGCGAACAGTGCAGTACGAATCTCAAGAAAAAATGGCACTCTGATTGGCCAGCTCAAAGCCAAATTTTCATACTGCCGCTGAGTTTTATTGGGAATGACGTTGCAGTTTCGGCTGCGAACAGTCGGGTGTGCCAATTAACAAAACCGACGAGTTCGTACGTACGGAAGTATTAAAAATAAATATTATTTGTTAATTTTAAAAATAGAATAGTAGCTATATAGAATATAGCTATGCAGCTCTTATTAAAAAGCCGCCACTGAACTTAAACAACATGGGAAACTGAACAGTCTGTGCACATTTTTATATCATAAAAATTAATATAAGGTTAAAAAAAATCTACTTTGCAGTAAATCACTTTAGGTGCCGAATTTACGTATAAAATGCATTGATTAACGACTTTCGGAAAAATTTCAAAGTTTACTGCGAGGTTTTCGTTGATCTTACGTTCTTCTAATTCTTCTAATTTTAAGAAAAATCTAGAAGATGAAAGGAACAAAAGCACTTTCGCTAGCTCTAGTACAGACAGTAATGTTCGGATAGGCACGATATATTTGCCACAATATAATATTAAAAAAACTATAACTAGGAGAGAAAAGTTCAGTGGCTTTTCCATATAAAACCCGGTATACCAACCAAATCACCTTTACTATACTAATGCCTTGCCGGAGTAGTATAGTAAAGGTAATTTAGTTGTTTTATGTCGTTTTATTTTAACTCGAAAGCCGACCTTTCATTTGTATTAGAAATACGAAACATTCCGTTCTTATGTTATCATATCAGTTAAGACAGTGACTTTTAAAATCATAATATAAGTACACCTATAAATAGCTGTTTATTCTTTAGTTATTTTAAAACTGTCCTGATAAACATGGATTTGCTTGTGGCTGTAATAACAGTGCTTTTAGTGTTAGTGACTTCAGTGATATTGTACTCAAAATGGAAATATTCATATTGGAAAAGAAAAGGTGTACCGTATTTAGAACCGGAATTTTTCTATGGAAATACTCGAGCAATGGTCACAGGCAACAAGTCAATTGCGGAAGCTTACTTGGATATTTACAAGCAGTTTAGAGCCCTTGGAGTAAAATATGGCGGAACATATACAATTTTCAGGCATTCTTTTGTTCCAATTGATCCGGAACTGATCAAAGATGTGATGCAGAAAAATTTTGAACATTTTAGTGCTCATTTCGAAAATATTAGGAATCCAACCATTTTAACCAAAGGACTATTTCATTTACGAGGTAAATAATAAAATTATATAGGGTGTTTGGTATACAGGGTTAGTATCTCAGTGCACTTATAAAATTTTATATGTTATGCTGGGAACAAAATCACATAAAGCTGTAATTTTCGGGGATGTTTAGTTTTTGCCGTCCTAATTATCATACCCCTTGTATATTTTTTGTTCTTTTTTAAATTATCTCCCTTGTGGTTAATATTGCGAGAAAAAGTGAGCAGGAAAAAAAGAAACCCCATAAAATTTTACCTAAGTAAAGAGGCTTAAAAATAATATTTTTAAAAAAATTAAATTTTATGTTTTGGACATTATTAATTTTCTTTTTCAATCCTAATATTAAACATTAAAACACTTTAGAACCTTTTTAAAAAAATGTATTTAATATATTGAGAATTTATCAAAATGGGCTTTACAGTGTATTAATTGAAATTAAAAAATACAAATAAAAATTTATATTGAACTTTCATAAAAATGACTTAAAAAGTACGAATATTTACCAGAGCTATAGTCTATCTTTAAATGGCGCGAAGTATTCGATTTTATTAAATATGCAAAACGCATACCGGGGTATCAAGAACAAATTAAAAACCATCCCTTAAAATCTATTGTGTTTACATTAAAGGATCAAAATAATGAGCGTTCTTTAGGTAGGTTCACCCTGAATTTATCGCAACCTATTGTTATATTTGAGGATTTACCATTGTTATTGGGGAAATCCCTTAGACAGGAGCGTGTCTTGGGGAAGTTTTTAAATTAAAAATCCCAAACATGCCTATTTCTCCTAAAATTGTATTATATTACATTCGTAGGTATTTATAACATTTGAAAACATTTAAACAATCGTATTAACTAATAAATAACAATGGGTGGTACTATTTTATATAATATAATAAAAAACAAAAACAAGATATGATATAGAATCTTACAAGGTATTTCAAAAATCGGATAATAATTTGTCGCTATGGCTTAATCATAGTCCGATTCGGAAGATTAACTTTTATTAATATTATTTATAATAAGCGGTTCAACCATTTCTTCGATTATTATATCTACCTGCCACATTTTGGCTTATTCTTCTATCACATAATCAATACACTTTTTCACCTCATTCAAGAGTCTTTTTAAATCCACCGTTTTATAAGTCGTGTTTTTTTCTGGCGCCATCTGGCTTTATTTGAGCCCATATAAGTTCGATCGGGTTTAATTCGCAGTGGTAAGAAGGGACTCTTAGCACAGATATTCCTCGTAACTTTGCTATTTCATCGACTACATATTTTTTGAATGCATTTTTATGTAAATTGGCTAGTACTAATAGTTCTTTTTCCTACGAGCGTGCGCAAAGTAGTACTTTGCGCACGCATTTTCGTGTGCAAAGTTACACTTTTTCGCACTAGTGCGGATAAGATTTTTATCCGCACCGGGTGCGGAAAAGTAGCACTATTCAAAATTCTCCTTGGCAGGGAATATTTATATTTATTTTAGTAGCTGTAGACAATTTTATGCTATGTGCGAAGCCGTTGCAAGTAAATTCTCCTTTACCTTTTAATCGTAATTCACGATATTCGCATTTCAGCCTAAAACGAAAAAAAATTCTATTTTTTAAGTACCTCGTATAGTGATAAATGATTATAATATTGCCAAGCAACAATAAATGTACATGTTGATTTTGGCACATAATGTCAGATTTTTCCTCCGTTTCTATGTCAACAAGACTCTACAAACACCGACACTTTTCTTTCCATCAAATCCTCAAAAATTATAAACGCTGTTAAAATGAGCAGCTCTGACGAGGAGCTACCAGATTCCATTCTAGAGGCCGCAAACTCTGCAAATTTAAATTTATTGCCCGCTAAATAACAAGAAAAATACGAGAAGCAATATAAACAATTTGAATACTGGTGCCGCAACAAAGGGACAAATAGTTTTAAGAAGGAGGTCTTCTTAGCGTATTTTGCAGATTTACGAAAATCAGTTTAGCTAAATACTTTATGGAGTAAGTACTCTATGTTTAAAAGTGTTCTTAAAATCAAAATAAACTTGGATTCAAGTCAATATTTCAAGCTAACATTGTTTCTAAAAAAGCAAAATGTGGAATATCGTCCGAAAAAGGCCAAAATTTTTGACAAAATTGAAGTTTCCAGATTTATGGAAGAAGCACCTGATCAAATTTACCTTCTAATAAAAGTCGCCACCATTTCTGGGTTGGCCGGTGCTTGCAGGCGCGATGAGCTTTGCAAGATAATGGTTGATCACATAAAGGATAAAGGAAATTTGATAGTCGTGAAAATTCCTGACAGTAAAAACAGTACTTCAAGAATCTTTGTAGTATCTAATGAAACAAATAAGGGATATTATTTACAACTCTATCATAAATAAGCAAATTTGCGAAAACCATCCACTCCGCACAAGCGCTTTTTTGTGCAGTATCGACAAGGAACATGCGGTACTCAATGTATTGGAATAAATTCATTCGGTAAGATGCCTTCGGAAATAGCTGCATATCTACAATTGAAAAACCCAAAGCATTATACAGGACATAGTTTCCGTCGTGCATCGGCTACCATGTTGGCCGATTCTGGAGCAGGAATCACTAATGTCAAGCGACTCGGAGGCTGGAAATCGACGACTGTCGCCAAGAGCTACATTGAAGATTCGACAAATCAAAAAAAGGACATGTCGAATCATAAATCCTTCTGAGTTAACACCTTTATCGACCTATTTGAACAACTGTCCGCCAAGTCAGTTCTCATCAAGCCATACCATAAACCACCCACTGAATGAACTTACTGCATCGGCTATCAATTTGCATAATGTCAGCAATTGCTCTTTTGTTATAAATGTTATAAACAAATAATTTAGTTTCCTATTATTATTTTTTATTGTTATGTAATTTTTGAATTTTCTATTATTATTTTTTTTGTTATGTAATTTTTAGTTGTACTATACCTAGTTTTTTTTTTTAAAGTTAAATTAAAAATAATTGAATAAATTATCATATTCTTATTTTTGTAGTTATCTGATATGAAGCTCGTAGGAAAAATGTTGTTCCTAACACGTGCGCAAAGTGCTTTTCCGCACGCAAGAATTTATCCGAACTCCGCTACGCGTCGTTCTTCCAACTATACTTGCGTGCGGAAAAGTACCACTTTGCGCACTTGTTAGGAAAATAACTATTTTTTAATGAATGAATAATGGAAATTCTATTTGTTTTAAACTTAGTCATTCTGTTATTTTACTTTTACGCCATGCACTTGTCGGTAATTTTTCCGTCAGCCTAGGGTGATAACTTGCACTATCCAATACAATTATGGCATTTTTTGGTATAAGATTCAACATTTGCTCTAACCATTCTTCAAAGACATCGGCATTTATATCTTCGTGATAGTCTCCTGTATTTTTAGATTGGAACACCAGTAGACCAGCTTTAAAGAAAGAAGCCTTCAGAACTTCCAATATGGGTTATGATAAGTCAATGTCCTTTTTCAGATGGCGGTCTTAATCCTGTGGACAATCCTTCCAAAAAAGCTTACCTTGAACTTTTAATATTTTCATCCTGCCAAGATTTAGTCACAGTGTGACCTTCATTTAGCCATGTTTCGTCTAGGTAAAATATTTTTTGTTTTCTTCTCTGGGTTTGCGGATGCTTCTTAAGTAATTTCTTCTCCGACAGACGATACCGCTTCTGTCTATTAAAATCGATGGCCTATTCTGTTTTTTCCACCGAAAACCTATTTTTTTTTTAATTATTTCCAAAACGTATTTCTACACATAAATGGGTAGTTCTAGTCTTCTCGAATTAAGGACAAAATTCTGTCCAGCACGGAAATTTGTTTTTTTAAAAAGAAACTATAAATTTTCGCCTTATTCTCTGCATTAAAACGTCATCAAGCACAAGTTTTGGTCGTCCTGGAGAAGTTTTTGGAGGTTTGACGCCAACACTTTTTTCTTCTCTTTTAAAAGTATATATATATTGTTGTTTTCCCAACGTTAAGCATATTTAGTGTAAATTGCACTGCATTGTCAACACTCAAATCCACATTCTGACTTTTAATAGAATCGTAACAGTTAAGAATTAATTTTTTTTTATTTACTGTACATGGACCGACTCTAGAATGTTCAGGCAAATGTTAAAAATTCTCCATATTTAATTAAAAAGACACTAACACTTCACACTTTGACTACTTTCATTAAGAAACAAACACCTAACTCACACACACGCGGAGAGGTGAGCCCGTCTGGCGGGAGTCCTTGTGCCCCTGATTTTGCTCAGAGTCTCAATGACTCCTTCCAGACTTCCTTCGACGTCCCCCTGCGGTCCAGTTCCGCAGGGTCTCACCAAAAAGACTGAAGGTACTTTTCCTCTGGAATCTGAGGGAGGGGTTTTTGTGGGGTGTATCGGGGGGACTTTTGGAGGGTGGTGGTGCTACATGGCGCACCTAGAGAAGTTGGTGAAGGGGTCTTTTATGACGGTAAGGGGCATCGATGTCATAGTTGGGGGTTTGGGTGATCTGGGGCCGAAGTTAGAATCTTCGTGTTTCTCTTGTGGAGAAACTGGGAAAGTGGTGTGTGTTTGATGTCGCGGTGTAAATCTACGTTACGGATGAACCATGGGATGTCCAATTGTCCATGGCGGTGCGGATATAACAATTTTCAAGGGATTGGAGGCGGTTGATGTGGGAGGGGGCTGCGTGACCCCACGCCACTGAACCGTATGTGAGGGCGGGTCTGATGATGGATTTGATAAGGAGGGTCTTGTTTTTGTCGCTCAGTGTGCTGTGGCGATTGAGAAGGGGGTAGAGAAGAGAGTAGATCATTCTGGCTTTATTGAGGTTTCCTTGGATATGGCGTTGCCAGTGGAGGGTTTTATCGAGGGTGATACCGAGGTATTTCACTGCGTCGGACCAGGGGACATCGCGTCCATCCAGGTTAACCGCGTCGAAGGGGGGTTGCCTTCTGCGGGCAAACTGGATGGTTTGGGTTTTACCGGGATTGAGGCGAAGTTTCCAATTAACGCAGTAATTGGAAAATTCGTTTGCTGCTCTTTGCAGCTTTCTGGTGACCAGGTAGGGACGCAGTGACCTTACGATAAGGGCGATATCGTCGGCATAGAGGGCCAGGGTGCTCTCGGGGGGTCTTGTCAATCATAATAGCTCTAGGTTATCTCAAGTTAGGTATGTATAGATATAAATAGGTGTATTATTCCAATAGAGGAACCCATAAAGGCATAATAACCACATAATTAACAAGCAGGTAACCAGGATTAGGTACAAAGAAAAAGAATAAAATGATTAGAGCTGAAACGAAATAAGTACCTAGACCCACTGTTTTATTAAAATTGCTTTCTAAAATTTCAGGTAAATGGTACGGCTGTCCATTATTTTAAGCTTAAAAAATTTAATATTAAAATAAACAGGGTGTCCGGAAAATACGTGTACAACGTTTGACGACAGACTCCTGACGTCAAAATAGGTCGATCTAAGCTGACTTAGTTATATCCAAAATTGTCTCTAGCCGGTAAAGGGCGTCAAAAATTTGTAAAAATATTGGTTTTTCCTAAATTACGTAAAAACCTGCTAATCGATTTTAATGATTTTTAGTATGTAGACTAATACTATAAAATTACGTTTTCTAGTAGTATAGTCACCAGCTGTAAATAAGTGGAAGTGCTATAAAAGTGAAGGAGAAATGTTGACGTATTATGTCAACATTTCTCCTGATTTTTTATATCAACGGCGTTATGACAACCCAGATATTTTTGTCGAGTGACTGGATGTATTTGAAAGCTATTTTACCTCTTCAATATTTTTCGTTGGATGAGCTGTTTGCCAGAAAAAAAATATTTACAATTACCTGCATACATCAATTATTATTAACAGTAATAATAAAACAAAGTACAACAAAGTTGGAAGCATGTATTAAAAATATTGTAAAAAAATAAGTAAAACGAAAACATTACTTAAGCAAAGGTGTAAAATGACCACCATCTTGCTGAATACACTTATTAACACTCCTTAAAAAATGATATTGGACCCTATTTAATGTCTCGGGGTTATTAAAATGGTTGCCTGCATTTAAAATCCGCGTCAATTAATCATGGCGTGTGTTTACCGGAGTCTTGTAAACTTCTGTTTTAATAGCGCCCCACAAAAAGAAGTCACACATATTTAACTCCGGAGAACGTGGTGGCCATTTTACTGGTGCATCATTGCCCCTTCCAATCCATCGGTTGGGATATTGATAGTGTAATGTAATGATGGTTTAAATAAATATTTCCATCTAACCTGTCTGGAATAACAATAGGACCAATAAGGTAGTGATCAATAATACCTGCCCAAATATTTAATTTAAATTGATGCTGATGATGTGCAACTTGAATGGCATGTGGATTTTCATCGGATTAATTGACAAAACCCGTATACCAGGAGTAGAGATGTAAAATTCTCGGTAATAATCTTTTGGAGAATATTCTCGAGAATATTCTCAAGTTAGAGAATTTTCTGATAATGGTAAAGAAGTCGCTAGAAATGGCAATAAAGAGAAATAAAATTTTTACATTACATTACAGTGCATGTTGTGTATTAAAATATTTCGAAACGTTACTTTTTCGGTTTTGTGATACCCTCTAATTTATTTTGCTCCATGTTTTTATACTTATAGACGGTCTAAACTGAGCCGAGCGGAACGCCAAAATAAAACTAGTCTCACCACATCATTTACAATTCACTTAGCTGTATACGAGTATACGTTCGCGCTTCTAGGGGATTTCCCTGAATTACTGTTTTACTCGGATTCCCCTAGAAGCGCCGACGTAAAACACTGTTACCAGAGTTAACAAAGTTAATTAAAAGGTTAGAGAAGCTCAAAATTTAAAAAGTTATTGCAAAATTTTTCAGAGTAGATTATGTAGAAAAAGCTCTCTAGAGAATATTCTCGGGAGAATTTTCTTACAGAGAATATTCTCGAGAATATTCTCGTTCTCGAGAATATTCTCCTCTCACATCTCTAACCAGGAGCATGTCAACCTTCTCAGAGTTCGTATAATTTTCTATGTTTATGTAGGTAAAATAAACTTGTAATTCACGAATGTTGATCGTATATTTTAGTTAATTTCAAAGACTGGTGACAATTTGTCAATAATTGTCAAATTATTAAACGCCATAGCAACAAGGTCACTAAAAAGATTATTGTTACAGGTAATTTGATTTTAATTTTATTACTAATGTTAATAATTGATGTATGCAGGTAATTGTAAATATTTTTTTTTGGCAAAACAGCTCCTCCAACGAAAAATATTGAAGACGTAAAATAACTTCCAAATACATCCTGTCACTCGACAAAAATATCTGGGTTGTCATAACGCCGTTGATATATAAAATCAGGAAAAATGTTGACGTATGATTTCAATTTTATAACATTTCCACTTATTTACAGCCGGTGACTATACTTCTAGAAAACGTCATTTTATAGTATTAGTTTGCATACTAAAAATCATTAAAATCGATTAGCAGGTTTTCACGTAATTTAGGAAAAACCAATATTTTTACAAATTTTTGACGCCCTTTACCGGCTAAACGAGACAATTTTGGATATAACTAAGTCGGCTTAGATCGACCTATCTTGACGTCACGAGTCTGTCGTCAGTTGTACGCGTATTTGCCGGACACCCTGTATATTTGAAGACAAAACTTCAAGTTAATGTCAATACTATTACTAATTTTGCACAAATTTAAAAATTTAGGCCTATTTAAATCTATACAAGTCGAGGAATCTTGTGCGCACATGGAGAAGACGGTTTTGATTGATTTATTACTTCGTATCATTTAAAGATAGACTATAGAGGAAAGTACAAGGCGTTATCTTTCAATAGAACTTCTTCCGCGTACTCCTGAAATCAATTACTGCATGCATGCATTGTCTTGGCACTGGCCACATTGATTATAGTAGTTTAGGTTTGCCTTTCCGCAGTTGCGCAACTCTCTGCAGTCGGTCTTGCGGTTACAAAAAATTAGTATATGGATAAATTTCGGAGCTATTGGCTTATCGGTCTGTATAGGCTGTATAGCTTCTCCCTATTTTTTCCAACACCAAGTAGTAGCAGATATTAAATTATCCATCCTTTCCTAAATTTGATGGTAAACTCACAACTGTGGTAACATGCTGCATCTGATGTTGGAGGCAGACATGCTAACTCAATATTTTTATTTAAACTTTGTCGTGAAGTGTTAATAGTTAATTTTAGAAAACGAAGTTCGTTTAAATCTTTTATTTTCAGCCATGTATGTAATATTGACATTCCTGTCTTTTTAGAAATTTGAAAATGTCACATTTCTGTCTTCTTACTTCCGATCCGCATTTTCCATCCTAGGACGGAGAATTCGTTTTCATCCTAGGACGGAAAATGCGTTTCCATCCTAATACATTTCAATCCTCATTTTCTTGCCCTGTATTTTTAAGTAGGTCTTATAAAAACGGGGTAAAATAAGAACACAGGAACTATCCGATTCTTTATTTATTCAAATTTTTGTTTATACACGTTAATTGTTAAATTGACATTGTTATTTATTACAGAAATTTTCAAACCCTCTTGAAGTTAAGTTTGATTTGAAATTCGTATTTCTTGCGATGTAGCTTCACTTGAAATACTTGGTAAATCAACAGTTTTAGAGGAAGATGATAACATTTTAGCAGTCTTTCGTTTGTTCTCTAGTGAGGATTCTACATATCCCTCTGCAACTGCACTCGATTTCCATCCGCCGAGTCTTCTTAGCTGCAAAACATCAGCTTCATTATCAACCAATAAAGTAGCGGCTGTTCGTCGAAAAGTATGACCCGTGAAAGACCCTACATTTGGAAGTTTCAAGAAAGTAGCTATCTTTTGAGGAAAACTCGCGATTGAATGATATCCAATAGCCTGATTATGCAATTTTCCATTTCTCCATTGAACGAAAAACCTGTCATTTTGAATGTTGTTTCGCAGAGTCACATATTTCTGAAAGACGTCAATCCAATTTGGGTCACTTATGATGAAGGATCTATTTATATATTCGTATCAGGGATTTCGATGACGACCTTTTCTTGCAAAACATTAGCATGGGAAATTTTCATCTTTACTAGTTCATCACTCCTGCATGCTCCCGAGACTCCAACAATAAGCGCAATATTCATACACAAAAATTCTTCAGGTGCTTTAACTAAAAAATCTCTGATGTTTTCTCTTGAAAAAACACTTGACTTTTTAGGCCGAAAGCCTACACTTTTTCGCTTCAAAAAAGCCACAAGTTTTGAATGCTTGGAAATGTCGACCTTTTCTCTAAGTTTCAGTATACTTTTTATCATACTGTAGGTAGCCCATAAAGTGAAAGATGTTTTTTCTTTAGAGATCTCACCAAAATAGACCAACAAAACGGTCTCTGATGTAACATTGGTTGTTCCTCTGCTACTGCACCACGCCTGGAATGTATTAAAAGCTTTATCATAACGTAGCTTTTACTTTTTGTAGGTAGCAGACTTTCTTCAATCTTATCCGCTGCTTCTTTCAAATCAGGCGGAGTATGTACACCTAATTAACTCGTCGTCCCTATCGGAGAACATCTTTAATCTGTATTCTTTTTCTTAAAAAAACGCTGACTTTCAAAAAATTTTAAGCGACAACTGCTGTCAACTGGTGACAACCACTAACAATGGAAATGAAAGGTAATAACCGGTGGGACAAAATTTATTATTTCAAAAAAGTCTATCGTGCAAAATCATGAATATTACTATAAATGTTACTTGAATCATAAATTCAAGGCTGAAAATAAAATAGTATACAATCCTCGACGGAAAATTTCATTGCGGTCTCGAGATTATAGTTTACCTGAACTAACCTAAACTATAATCTCTCGACCAGCAATGAAACATTTTCCGTCTCGTATTGTAATATACTATTGTTGACTTATTTGCGCTGTAAAGGGACATTAAAAAATATTCATCGGTCTTTATAACAGCATCCTTTTCTGCATTTGCCTGTAAATATATGGCAACTTTTTCTTATAGGGCTTTATTTTTTTCTATAATCTGAACGAAGATAATTTTCCTTTTTTACAAATGGCTGAGGTGGTGTTGCATCCACATATTGCGTGGCAAAATAATATTGCAGATCTCATTGGACCAAGTTTTTCTGAAAGATGTTTTATGTCGGTTACTTGGTGTGGCTTTGATGAGTTACCTGGTCCAAGCATATAAATATACCTTGTCCATTTTTGATTTAAATAATAATAGGACCATCAAATCGGTGTCTTCAGTCAGCCAGCAAAATAGCAGAATATTCTAATGTTCTATATTCAAGAGATATTTATTTCGTATCATAGTAATGTTTGCAACAACAATACGTTTTTTTGGTGCCGATAAATAAATAAAACGCATATTCTTTGCGAAAATAGGTCTTCCACAACTATTTGTTTATTATTCTTTTTCTTGACAACGGTTTATTTTATCGACCATAAACAAGAGTACCTTTTTTTAGCCTATGGTGCAAGCTACCCAGATTTATTTTTTTTAAGTCGTTATCATGCAGGGTGTTAAAAATTAAAGCATTGAGTTATAAAGCTTAGTCCGCCTCTGGTAAACTAAAAAAGCTAAATACGTTTCAAAACACTATTTTAAGAGGTCCTTACTCCTTACTAGTGTCTATCACATTAATTTTTTATTAAATTATATTAATTATTTTTAAAGTTATTCAAGAATAACCGATTTCCAGCGGCGGCCTTGAGGGGCATATACACTATTGGACAAAAGTAGAGCAACAAAGTGCTTTTATTTTTTTGAGTTTAAAAAATTAATTATATGATTGTGATCCCCAGATAATTTTAATGAAATATTATCCCCACAACATTAGTAATTTCTCACAACATTTTGGTACACTTTAAACAAAATGAAGGAAGAGAAATATTTATAATTTTAAAATCGACAAAATGAAGTGCGACAAAAGTAAAGCAACAAATTGTGTCGACAGTATTTTATTTTACATATTACGATAAAAAACCATGAAGCACATTTAATAATTACAATAGCTAGAAGTATTATGTTAATAGTAAATAAAATATCCATTATTTTTTATTACTTGCCGACAACGCCGCGGCATTGAGGCATTCAATTTTTAAACAGTATTTTCGGGAAGGTTTGTCCAAACTTCATTGATTTTATTTACCAATGACTGTTTATTTGGAAATAATTGTGTACGAATTCCACGTTCAACTTCTTCCCATAGATTTTCAATGGGGCTACGGTCTGGGGATTGTGCCGGCCACTGCAAAACCCGAACGTTATTTTCTTTAAATCACTCTTGAACAATTCGTGAATAGTGTTTTGGATCGTTATTCTGTTGAAAAATAAAACGCAACGGCATTTCCCACTCTGCATAAGGCAACATTACATTTTGCATTATATCTCTATAGACAAATCGATCCATGGTGTCATTAATGAAGTTTAAAGGACCCACCCCATTCCATGAGAAACAACTAATAGAAAACACTGCCTTTGCCATGCTTAACTGTGGGTGTAACGTATTTGGGATTAAACCTTGTGTTGATTGGCCGTCTTACACGCTTCATTCCATCAGAATTGAAATTTTTATAACGCGTTTCATCGCTAAACACTCCCCAGTCGGTAGACCGCACGACTAAAAACCGTACGGTCGATGACCGGTTCAAGATGGCCTCTGATACGCCGACGACCGTAAAAAATAGTTAAATAAATAATAAAACTTTTTTCCACTTGTCTACTGTCCAATTTAAATGTCGACGTGCAAATTCAAGCCTAGCTACTCTATTTCTTGCCGAGATAAGGGGCTTTTTAGCCGGGCGTCTACTAAATAACTTTGCGTCCATCAACCTTCTTTGAACTGTCCGTGGACTAACCATAATTTCCGGAATTTCATCAAGAATCTAGGTGCAGACATCCAAGGATCGTTTTGAGAAATCCTTTTAATGTGTCTGTCTGTCCAAATTGTTGTTTTTTTCGGCCTTCCCGATTTCGGTAGATTCTCTAAATGTCCCCTTTGAATGTAACTTGAAATTATTGTGGATACGCTGTATCTTGGTAAAACAAGCCGTCTTGAAATTGTGGCTTGTATTGTACCTTCCAAGTGTGCATTCACTACTCTCTGCTTTAATTCTTTCGAAATTGGAATACCTCTTGGCATGATTAATACAGTACAGAAATATTAATTAAACATAAAATAAACTCTGCAAAAATACTTTAACCTTTACTTTTACTAAAACCTTTCTTTTTTAGGAAAATATTAAAATGTTGCTTTACTTTTGACGCATTACAATACTGTATTTGAAAGTTTACGTCAATATCAGTTCATTTGTTTTGATTGTTGGAAAAAGCTGTTGTCGCCGATAACAGAAGCCTACTTTGATATTTAAGACACGATGTATTTAAATACGATATCATGCATTTAATATTATAAAATCGAGATTTCTTTCATTTTTCGAAAGTGTTGCTCTACTTTTGTCCAATAGTGTATGTTCGTATCTCCTAAAAGAAAGTTGTAAGTATTTTTTGGATTACCCTGTATACGTGTATTTTA
The DNA here is from genome assembly GCA_963920685.1 of Polydrusus tereticollis. NCBI lineage: Eukaryota > Metazoa > Arthropoda > Insecta > Coleoptera > Curculionidae > Polydrusus > Polydrusus tereticollis. Next base: position 167,532,578 of record OY987326.1, on the reverse strand, counting down.
GTTTATAAAATGCGCAATAAAAAATAATAGTTCACGTGTCCCAGAGATTTTTAGAAAAATCTACCAAAGTGACAATACAGAATTTACTCCATGTTAGATGTTCCCACTGTATAGTATATTCCAAAGCTTTATGAAGAGAATTGCTTAACCCTTTTTTATTTCTTTATTTTTCTATCGCTCTTAAGCTACGATCAATCCTTACAAATGTCTTTCGATTCGGTAAATTTCGATTTGGAAATCTATCTGCGTACATTTTTCTTGCTTCAAGAGAATTGCATTGTGCTCGTCCATAATTTAAATGCTCGTTAGCATTACTTCCTATTAAATTCTTAAGTTTATTTGTTTATAATAATAGCTAGTAATAACACTAGTTTGCAGCCAATTTGTAACTGTAATGTAAAAGGCGGTTTCTTGTTAATTTTTCTAAATGCGAAAATGATGATAAAAACTTTCTAACACGTAAGATTTTTAAGTTATGGTTTTTTTCAGCAAATATTAATGAGTATTTTAATTACATTATTATAAAAAGTAATTTGTAATATACCGGAGCGCGACGGTGCCAAATTTACGTTTTCCCTTAGGGAAATTGTCCACAATCTGGCAACACCGCGTGTGGATGTCTAGGGATGACACCTCAGCCACGAAGTCTCAACCCTCTAGTGCTTAAAATAACGAAAGTATCCATTTAAACCCAATTCCAAATTTCACTTTTCCCCGTGGCCGTATCTACTTATTGACGGCCCCTGTATACAAAACTTATGCCGTCGCTTCTCGAACTTCCGATGCCCGATATTTCTAGCAAATACCAGAGGTACGGAACGGCTATAAAAGCAGCTGGCCGGCCGTCGGATCATCAGTATTGGTTTAGCACGAGTAGTGGTCATTATTAGATACAGAAGCGAAGTGCGCGAACAAGTCAATAGTAAGAGCCTTATATTAGTGTTATATTTGTGTTGAATAAGGTTAGTTGACGCCTGTAAACGCAGTCTCACATCTGTGAACCGACGTAGGCGACAGTACAAAAATGTCTAAAGTACAGAAACGTCTGTGTTAACCCCGCAGATAGTTTTTGCTATATATGTGGTCAGTTTACCCCTAAATCGCAGAAAAGGACAATTAACAAAATGACCAAAGTAGCTTATCATAAGTATTTTGGATGTGTTGTTGGCGATCAAGATCGGGACTGGGCTCCTCACATGTGTTGTCAAACCTGTGCAGCAAATCTCAGTAACTGGTTAAATGGCAAACGCTCCTCTATGCCTTTTGCAGTTCCAATGATTTGGCGAGAACCAAAAAATCATTTTAACGACTGTTACTTTGGAATGACAAATAAGTCTGGTTTTTCAAGAAAGAGCAAACATAATATTGAATATCCGGTTATGTATCAGAAAAGGACGATTCTTATTTTCCCGAAAGTAAAGAAAAAGCACCCCGTTTAATCGATCAAGCTGAATTAAATGATCTAGTTCGCGACCTCCACTTGTCCAAGGAGCGCGCTAAAGTATTAGGTTATAGATTAGAACAATGGAATATACTAGCCACTGGAACCAAAGTTACAATATTTAGGAACCGTTACCAGGAGCTATCCTCGTTTTTTACTATGCATGATAAAATGTGTGTTTGTGTTAATCCAAATAGTGTTATGGAAAACTTAGGATTTCCACATAATCCGGATGAATAGCGCTTGTCTATAGATTCTTCTAGAATAAGTTTAAAAGCAGTTCTGCTCCATAATGGCAACAAAAGACTCTCGTTTCCTCTTGCACATGCGATATACGATACGAAAGTATGTCACTTATTCTAAATGCAATAAGCTATGATTCGTATAGGTGGCAAATATGTGGTGACTTAAAAGACATAGGACTATTACTAGGACTTTAGGGTGGATTTACGAAGTATTGCTGTCTCCTTTGTCTTTGGGACAGTAAAACAACACAGAGCCATTACCAAGTAAAATAATGGCTTCCAAGAGAACAATATATTCCAGAGCAAGCTAACGTAAAGAATATACCTCTTGTTGACCCCAAAAAGCTCTGTTACCTCCTCTACACATTAAGCTGGGATTGATAAAAAATTTCGTTAAAGCATTATATAAAGAAGGAGATGCGTTTAAATACATTAAACAAATGTTTCCTAAACTAAATGAAGGTAAGCTTAAGGAAGGAATATTTGTTGGGCCACAAACTAGAAAAATACTAAGGGATCAACAGTTTGATCAAAAATTAAGTGATTTGGAATTAGCTACGTGGAGTTCTTTTAAAAGAATTGTTTCGGAGTTTTTAGGGAACAAAAAACTAGAAAACTACGAAAAACTTGTAGAAGAACTACTTGAAAACTACTGCAAAATGGGCTGTCGCATGTCTCTTAAAATACACTTCTTGCACTATCATTTAAATTTTTTCCCAGAAAATTTGGGTGCGGTTAGTGACGAGCAAGGAGTAAGGTTCCACCAGAACATATTAACAATGGAGTAACGCTACTAAGGCAGATGGGATCCAGCAATGCTGGGGGATTAATGTTGGTTTCTTATGAAAGACAGCGATCAGGAATATAAACGAAAGTCAGCATTTGTAAAAAAGTTATGTACCGGGAATTGCTGGAAATTGTTTTCAAGTTCGAAAAATGACCGCTAGGGGGCGTAAGAAAACTTTCAAAATAGAAATGCCGATTTTCTCTTGATTTTTCTTAATAAAAATATGTTAGAAATATAAGAATTGTATTTTTCATAAAATTATGCAACTTTATGTTAGGAGTCGTTTTTTTTTATTTTCAATAATAAAGTGGTGGGAGAAGGTCAAACTTTATTTCTTTCAAACGCTGATATCTCTGCTTTGGATAAACCGATTTTATTCAACTTGGTCTTGAAAAAAGCCCTTATTTTCCTCTACACGTAGATCTATTAACTATACCATATTGATTCTGATGGTGGCCACTAGATGGCGTTTTTCCGTAATTCCTCAATGAATAAGGATTTTCTCAAAATAATCAAACGTTATGATATGACTTTTTCATCATATTGTATTTAAGGCTTATAAAGGCTATTAAATAGTGGAATAAAAAATCCAGATTCGTATTTAAAATAAAAAGTTGATGATGGTCGCTCGAATCCGAAACGTCGGATTAAAAAACTAACCCCATCAGCTTGTAGAGGAGGAAAGTTACTATAAGGAACTGAAAACCGCAACGTGATATCTTTTGTAAAACCAGAGATTTAATGGATTAATTAATGTTTTAAAAATGGCCTATTTTTCCATATTAATTACTATTATCCCTAATTTCTCTAGTTTAACAAAAGATATCACGTTGCGGTTTTCAGTTCCTTATAGTAACTTTTCCTCCTCTACAAGCTGATTGGGTTAGTATTTTAATGCGACGTTTCGAATTCGAGCGGCCATCATCAACTTTTTTATTTTAAATACGGACCTGGATTTTTTATTCCACTATTTAATAGCCTTTATAAGCCTAAGATAAAATATGATGAAAAAGTCATATCATAACATTTGATTTTTTTGAGAAAATCCTTATTCATTGAGGAATTACGGAAAACGCCATCTAGTGGCCGCCATCAGGATCAATATGGTATAGTTAATAGATCCACGTGTAGAGGAAAAGAAGGTTTTTTTTTTAAGACCAAGTTGAATAATATCGGTTTTATTAAGAAAAATCAAGAAAAAATCGGCATTTCTATTTTGAAAGTTCCCTTACGCCCCCTAGTGGTAATTTTTCGAACTTGAAAATAATTTCCAGCAATTTCTCTTGGCCGCTTTTATCGATATATATTTTTTCCCAAAGTCCTAGTGTTATTACTTTCTGAGATATAGCCGATTACCTCCTTAGGTGGAACACCCGGTACAAAAGACTTACTATAAATGTATTTTCATGTGTACCTATTGTTGTAAATAAATCCAGTTATCCTTAAAACATCTTGTTTTTTTTTCTTGGCTTGAACTTATGTATAAATTTGAAAAAATAGTTAATACTTTCAGTGAAGTCAATGTAATGTAAATGAAACAATGCAGTCTTCTTCCACAGTTTAATGTTTAAATTAAATTTTAAGCTTAAATTGTCTGTCTGTTTAACTGTCTCAAATTAATGAGTACAAGTTACAACATTTCCGTTAAACTCGATGTTAGGTAAGTCCTCAAACTTTACTTTATATTCACTGTTCGTTATCAACTTTGTAATATCCTTTCAGTATCCCCTGATGGTGAATGCTTAAGCATTCGAAACACGTCGGGAGCTGTGGAGGAAGACTGCATTGTTTCATTCACATTATGTATAAATATTATACACAAATGTTTGTATGAAATAAAAATATCTGATACATTCCATAACTCAAAATCTATAGGTATGTGGTGGAAAACTTTGGTTGTTTAAATCGCAATCAGGATGCTTTAAACTCCCCGTACAGCTATATAACATCAGTTGCAATTTTTTTTTGTATTTGTTGACTAGTGTAATTAGTATGTGAAAATAATAAGTTAGTAATTATGCTGTTTTTTCGTGAAATTGACGGTAAATAAATAAAGTTTGAAATTTTTCTAATAAATTACTACTGATATTGGATCGTTCCAAAATGGTTGATTTTTTAAACGAATGAACACAACCTTTTTTAAATAGAAATACCCAAAGTAGGTTTTAGTTGTCAAGAAATTACAGCTATCAAAATTTTGACCCTACGAGTGCGGTGCCAAATCCGTTTCTGGCTTCCCTGGCTATGTACGATAATCATTCATGTATGAGTTTTTCAGTACATATGAACTGTACAAAGTTATAAAATTTCATTAAAATATACAGGGTTGTTTAAAAGTTATAATCGAAAATGTAAATCTTCACACGCGATATCTTCGTTAGGGCGGATATTAGGAAAAATGATTACATGAACAACTAGTATTATTTTGACTTCACCTGTACGCTGGCGAATAATTGTCCTATAATTACTGGACATCCTGTACAATAATATTGCATTTTTCTTTAGAGGAACCATGGAGACATACCAGAAAGAAGTTAACTCCGACTTTCACTTCAGGAAAAATGAAGATGATGTTTGAAACCTTATTGGAAAAAACAACAGGTTTGGGAGAGTTGGCTGGTGAAATTGCCGAATCCGGAGAGGCAGCGAATATTAAAGTTGTTTTAGGAAGATTCACAACCGATGTTATAGGTAAGATAATAATGAGAAATAGTAAATAGGTCTTCTATTTTTTTAAATCATCGTCAGGTAGCTTAAGATTCTGAAGTTGGTTACTTAATAGCCTATTCTAAGCTAAATTTGTCATCATTGTATTACTTAAACTATGAAAATTTCGTATGTTCAACTAAGCCTTGCATCACCCGGTATAAATAGCTATCAACAAATTCATTATATTTAGAAATAAATAATATCAATACATAGTTAAACAAATTACCCATCCTATTTTTTCAGACACTTGGTACTTTTTTTTTAAATCCAAAAATTAAACAACAACAATTAGTTATACAGGGTGGCGCACCGAAAACTTTCCACCCAGGTTTATTTTCTTGTTAATAAATAAATCAAAATTCGCTCGAACACGGGAATTTTAGTTCTCAGGGGGATTTTTTTTATTGCTATTTTCACCCCCCCCCCCCCCCTGCTTTAACTCCTACGTCGGAAATGTAAACAAATAAATGGTAAGAAATACTTCGGCTCGTTTTGTTAAACACCACGCACATGCAGACGTACCTACCGTACTTGTATTGTAATATACTATTATTATTATTATGATTTTCTGACAGGTCGCGAGACCTGTCATGCACTCCCTCTACGCAGAACATTCACTCATCCCAGATATCACCGATATCAAAAAAATTGAGCTCTGTGGGGGCCCTTTCCGTGTTATTGGGCCCGTGGGGTTCTTCTTTGGTTACCCATATACTTTTTGACTGTTCATTTGTTGCAAGTAGCACTGCTTTCTGCATATCCTTGTAGAGATCTTGAGGTACGTCTAGTGTTCTAAGGTTTTCCAGAAGCCTGTTTGGGATTACTCCTGTTGTTGAAACAATAATCGGCATGGTTTCGATGCTGTCCATGTTCCACTGTATTCTTACTTGCTCCTGGAGGTCTCGATACTTCGCTATCTTCTCAGCATGCTTCACTAGAAGGTTGTTGTTATTTGGTATAGCTATATCTATCAAAGTCGTTTTCCTGGCCCTCTTGTCTACCACTACAAGGTCTGGTCTGTTGTGGGCCACCGTCTGATCAGTAAGAATAGTCCGATCCCAGTACATTTTATAGTAGTTGCTTTCTAAGATTGTCTGTGGTGTATATTTACAATATGGGATCTTCTCGTTCTGGACAAGCTGTAGTTTCACCGCTAACTCCTGGTGTAGGATCTTGGCCACTGAATCATGCCTCTCCTTGTATTCTGTTGCAGAAAACATCTGGCATCCTCCCGTGATGTGTTGGATCGTTTCTGCCGTTTGACATCCATATCTGCATTTATCTGCCTGTCGTCTCTAATTATGTATTTCAGGTAGTTTCTAGTTGGTATGATCTGATCTTGGATTGCCAGTAGAAATCCCTCCGTTTCAGGAAACATCTGTCCAGACATGAGCCAGTAGTTCGACGCAAGACTGTCGACGTGATCCTGGGCTGCCTCGTTCAGGTGTCGTCCGTGCAGAGGTTTTTCCTTCGATATCTGTAGCTTTTCTTCATTGGTCTTGTGGTGTTGTGGGACATTCTGATCCCTCAATCTTAGAGGAGTAGAGTGGTCTGCTTTGCAAATAGCATGGTGTACGTCTGAAGTTTGGGCTTTATTGCGGAAGTACTCCCTTAAGTTGGTTATTTGTTTGCCAGACCTCTTCCGCCTTGATGTCGTTGTAGAGTAGTCCGCTCTACCGCACTTCTTGGGTGATGTTTGAGTGTTTCGTTAAGTTGAGTTCTGATTTTGCGCTGTAGTCCTTCGATGTCAGTCACGCTCCAGTCTACTATGCCGAATGAGTAGGACAGAACTGAGCAGGCGTAGGTGTTAATTGCTTTGAACAAGTTCTTGCTGTTTAGTCTCGTTCTCAGAAGCCTTTTTGTTCTCTTAAAAAACTCTTCCCTTATATCTGTCTTCATCGCTGCATAACTAATGCGTTGAGCCTGCTTCATCCCCAAGTATTTGTAGTTCTCGCCTTCTCCCATTGCCTGAATCTCCTGGCCATCTTGCATAACGAACGGGTTTTGCTGTATTTTTCCCTTTATCATGGTGAGAGTACTATATTTATCCAGGACACACTGCATTCCGACATGACTGGAGAATTCCTCCACTATTTTAAGCATCTGATCCAGTTGGTTTTTGGTAGCGCCTATTAGTTTAAGATCATCCATATATAGAAGATGGCTAACCCTACTTGCTTCTTGGACTTGGACTCAAGGAATCACCCTGGAATATTCCTCATTTTATTCGAACGATATCGGTGGAAATATTGGTGGTCCCCTCATTAAGATGGATCTTGGTCTTCCACATCCCCATTGCGTGCTGTAGAAATTTTATCAAGTAAGGATCGATTTTGTAGATCTTTAATATGCAAAGAAGCCACTCGTGCGGTACGGAGTCAAAGGTCTTCTTGTAATCTACAAAGGCAGTATAGAGGTTTCTTTGATTAGAATAAGCTTGATTGCTGATGACTCAATCGATTATTAATTGTTCCTTGCATCCCATGGCTCCTTTGGTGCACCTTCTCTGTTGTGGGGCTATAATGTTGTATCCTTCGCAGTGGGAAAAAATTCTCTTGGTAATACAGGATGGTATCAGCTTGTAAAGTGTGGAGAGGCACGTGATTTGTCAATATTTTGATGGATCGTGTGTATTTTTGCGGTCTTTTGTCAGAAGATACGTTTTTCCTTGAGTGAGAAATGGTGGCAGCTTTAGGGGGTCTTTCAGAGTTTCATTAATTATGCAGCCAGTTTCCCATGCGCGCACCAGAATTTCTTAATCCAGTAATTATGTACTCCATCCGGGTCAGGTGCTTTCCAGTTATGTAACTCCCTGGTGGTGGCGGATATTTCTGCCGCTGTGAATAGTTTGTGTTGCATTTCGTTGTAGTTCTGGGAGATTATATTTTCTTCACGAATTCAACTAGCGTTAACGTTGTAGTTTGTAGGTCTGGCTAGCTGATCCTTCCAGAATTGGTCTATTGCTTCTTTTGTTAGATAGGTGTTTCCCTTCTCTTTATCTCCATCATTTAGTGCCCTGTAGAAAGCTTTTTCCGATGTTTGGAATAGAGCGTTGTCTTGTCTCCTCGCATAACTGGCTTCGTATCGTCTCAAACGGCCTGCGTATACGGGCAGTTTCTGTTTTAATGTATCAAGGCCTTGTTGTGGGAAGATATTTTCTGCATATTGTCTTGAGTGGATCCTGTTTTGAGTCATTATAGCTTCTACAGATCGTAGTACTCTTGCTGATTTAATTCCACTTATGTAAGATTGAAGTGGTCCAATACTTCTTCTGAGCGCTTCTATTTTCTTCTGGATTCTTTGCTGCCATGCGGGTATTCGGGGCTCGACTCTTGCCTGCTGGCCATTTTGCCTTATTTTTGCTCCAGTTGATTTGGCTACTGCTAAAGCTGCACAGTATATTACCGTGTGTATTGCTTCCAATGATTTTATTATTATTATTATTATTATTATTATTATTATTATTATTATTATTATTATTATTATTATCATTATTATTATTATTATTATTAATATTATTATTGTTATTATTATTATTATTATTATTATTATTATTATTATTATTTTACTAATAAATTAGTTTTAAATTAATTTTTCTTAACCCCCTTAACTTGCCGCCAGTGTGCCCCGCATCCCTGGCACGCCCGGGTTGGAACGGTCCTGGGGTTCTATTGCCTTAATTTCTTTGAATAACTCCTCGCTGTTAATGTCGAAGTGGTTCAGCTCGTTATCCCTTAGGGCTAGTACAGCTTCAGCATAGTGGGCTTTTAGTTCATCGTCTCCGAGATCACCATATTCATTTATATAGGGACCTAATGTACAATTTTAAGATATCAACGTGTTGGTTCAATAATTGAAATCTTTCATTTTTTATAGCCCCAATAGTTGCATCCAAAATTTTAAAGTAAAAATTAGCTTTGAAAGACTTCTTCGGATCTGAAATGCTTTCGTCTTCGTTTTTATCAAAATTTTGTTTTCTTTTGTAAATGCGAGCTACCCCTAGAAGATGAAATTCTTCTTCTATGCCAAGATCGGCTGCAATTCGCTTCGCGGTATCCATAAATACTTTGAACTTTTCTTTAGATCTTTATTCAATAAAGTAATTTTATTAAATTTTCTAGGGCTTGAACTGAAGATTTAATATTGAATTTTGGGCATTCTATAATCAAATATTTCACCGTGTGTTTTAAGTAGTGTTATTGCTTCCATACGACTCTCCCATCTCCTATCTGACAATGTCTTTATTGTAAGTTTCGAAGTATGCGCTAATAACACACTCCACCTATGATTTGATGCCGATAAATAAACAAACAGTTCCTGAATTGGATTAAAAGAATCTACTGATTTGAAGCTAACTCTGGCTGCATCATAGGCTACACAATTTAAACTATGTGCTTTACAAGGAATGAAAAACGCAAGGTACCTAATAAGCGTAATTCTTTTTTCTGTAACCCTGTGTGTTTGCCTCTCATATTCGCTCCATTGTCGTAACTTTGGCCACGTAAGTTATTTAAATTTATTTATTGCCTGAAATATTTCTTTTGGTTTTTCAAATAGTATTGAGGGTTGGGTCTTGGGGCGACCGCCCCTTGGATGGTCGCCTGTGTACCCTGAACACACACCATATATAGAAGAACACCCTATTGTTATCACGCCACTGTTGCAATATACCTGTTATTTTAAAAAAGTGACCTCCTATTATACTAACTTATACCTAAAAGTTTATTTCTGTATTATATCTAGATCCTAATACAGGGCGTTTCAGAAGCACGGTACGTTACTTAAGAGGGTGATTCCTTATAATATTCTAAGAGAAAAAGTTCATATGAACATGTGTCCGGAGTTGCTTTGTTTTTGATATACAGGGTGTTAAAGTTTTTTTTTAATAATCGACTTTTTATAATTTTTGTAAAAAATATTCTTTTCCCGATTGTACTGAAATTTGAAACCGTTATTTACAATGATTAGAAGCTTAATTAGCCCTAACTAAATTAAAGTTATTAAGTCCAGTGGTGTCATTGAAAGCACCTTAACGAATATTAGTGACAAAAAATGTACGCCACTGACTTTTTACTAATTTTGATATTTTTATTCGGATTTACCAACTAACAGTATAACTTTTTTGCTCCTAAAGTTCTTTAAGTATCTTGCTTCGTTTTCGAGAGAAGAAATAAAAATCACTTTTTTGCATGTACAGGGACATTTTTTTAAGTGTCTCACCCGATTGGCGATTTTCCTGCTGACTATCATAAAAAACAAATTACATATTTCTCAATGATTTTCGATAAGGAAGCCGAATTTAATGTCAAAAAATACATAGATTTACAAATTTGACAGATGAGGCGCCATTTTGAATTTTCTTAAATGGCAACCTCCATAAATAACCACACGGTTGAATTGCATTTGGCGATCCGATTCTAAAACTATATAGTTGTTGATATTTATTTTCAGCCGTTTCGGAAATACGGGGGTTCCTAATTTGCCTCCATCGATTTTGTCTTTTAGGTGTCTCACCCCTTTAATAAATATACCTTCTAAGTTGAACACCTTCATTTTTTTCACAGTGACATAATTTCCCGTGAGCACGCGATCTACGCTATAGTCAAATCCGAAAGATATCAAAAAGTGACAGAGACAACGCCATTTTTAATTTTTTTAAATGGCAACCCTCATAAATAACCACACGATTAAATTGCGTTTGGCGATCCGATTCTAAAAGTACATAGCTGTTGATACTTATTTTCAGCCGTTTCGGAATTACGGGGGTTCCTAATTTGCCTCCATCGATTTTGCCTTTTAAGTGTCTCACCCCTTTAATAAACCCCCGTATTTCCGAAACGGCTGAAAATAAGTATCAACAACTATATACTTTTAGAATCGGATCGCCAAATGCAATTCAATCGTGTGGTTATTTATGGGGGTTGCCATTTAAGAAAATTCAAAATGGCACCCCATCTGTCAAATTTGTAAATCTATGTATTTTTTGACATTAAATTCGGCTTCCTTATCGAAAATCATTGAGAAATATGTAATTTGTTCTTTATGATAGTCAGCAGGAAAATCGCCAATCGGGTGAGACACTTAAAAAAATGTCCCTGTACAAAAACAAATACTTATGTATTTCAAAGTTAATTAAAACATTAAACTTAAAGATAAAATAATTTTTTTTAAATAATGATACAAAAAAGAATGTTACAGTTAATCAAAGCAAATCTTGAAAATGGCCACCTTCTGATAAAACGCACGATTGCATGATTGAAATGTTCTCACCATTGATGCTCTTACGTTCATAAATGCCTGCATTATTTCGTATCGTATTGCAACTTTAAATAATTCGGATTCTTAAGTAGTTTTCATCTAGTACAGGCGTCTTGTATACAAGAAACTTTAGGTGACCCCATAAATAATAGTCTAAAGGATTCAAGTCGGGACTGCGAGCTGGCCAACCTTGGGGACCTGCGCGTCCAAACCAGCAATTAGGAAACGTGTTGTCGAGGTATTGACGAGCAACCAGGCTAAAATGAGCTGGAGCGCCATCGTGCATGAACCACATATTAGCTCTTATTTGTAGAGGTACGTCTTCTAACAGAACGTCAAGTTCTGCAGATGGAAACTGCGTATAGGAGTAATAAGCCCAAAAATGTTCGTTATGAAAATTTATAACGGCTTTTCTTGAAACAGAGACCTCATCAGTTAATAAATTGTTCGGTAAAAAATTGTTGTTATGTGCTACTGTATGCAACAACCATCTACTAAAATTAAACCTTGATTGAAAGTCACGGGGAAGCAGAGCTTGCATACATTGAATATGGTATGGATACAGTTGATAAAGATGCAAAACCCTCCAAACAGTTGATGCACTTGTTTGAAGTTTTACTGCTATACCTTTCTGGCACTAGTTGAAGGATCATCTTCTATCTCTCAAAGTATAGCCTCTTCTAACTGAGGCGTGGTTACTGTTGCAGGTCTGCCAGGAAGTTCCGTACTATCCGTACTGCGTTTAAAACTGCCAGTCTCACTTAATCTTGCATGGAGGTGTCTAAATGTTTGGCACATGGCAGTACTCTGTTTGGATAACGTTCCTGATAAATTCGCCGAGCTTCTTCAGCATTTCCATTTGCTAGGTCATAATTGAAATGCATCTGGACCATTTCAGCGTTAGTAAAGTTATTCATTTTTGACTTGTTAATGCCAAAACAGGTAAATTAGACATCAAAACTTACCCTTACTTCTAGTGGCGTAGCCAGTATTTTGGGGCGGGAGGGGCGTAGACGGATTTAAAGCGCCGTAGGTAAATATTTTTTGAGACGACGCCCAAATTTTGTAGGAATTTACCTTCTTTATGCTTCCTAGGAAACGGGGGTCTGGCCCCAAATGAAGTGACAATCCGCCATATAAAAAAATTAATATAATGTGGTGGGACGCTCTCGAAACCGGTGTTATTAAGTTTATTCCCATCGCTCTTCGTTACTACTGCTACGCCACTGCTTACTTCATTTTTTAATTAATTTTGAAATATATAAGTATTTTTTTTTTGTAGGTGCGAAAATGTGATTTTTATTTTATCTTTCGGAAACAAAGCAAGATACAAAAACAATTCTAATAATTAAATTTGAATTAATTGAAAAAAAAAATATCAAAATTAGAAAAAGTCAGTGGCGTACATTTTCTTGTCAATAATATTCATTAAGGTGCTCCCAAGGACGCCACTGGACTTAATAAATTTAGTCTAGTTAGGGCTACTTAATCATTATGAATAACGGTACCAAATTTCAATAAATTCGGGAAAAGAATATTTAAAAGAATTATGAAAAAACGATTTTTTTTTTAATTTAACACCCTGTATATCAAAAACGGGGCAACTCCGGACAAATGTTCATGTGAACTTTTTCTCTTAGAATATCATAATGGATCACCCCCTTAAGTTACATGCCGTACTTCTGAAACACCCTGTATATATAAAAATCGATTTGATTACATCATCTTCTAGGACGTGTATAGCTACGATGGAAGCACTTTCCCAACACTCTGTATAATAGTGTAGAAATTACTTGTATCAAAAAGTTTTGCCTTATGCAAAAATCAAAATCCTCAGACCTTAAATTTCCTGATCATTGGGTAATCCCTCTTAAAAATATCTTATTTTTTTAGCAAGTTGTGGTTTTGGTATCGACTGCAACGCCCTCAAAAATCCAGATTCAGATTTTCTAAAATACGGTAGAATGATTTTGGATCCACCGGCCAAAAAAGTGAGCATATTTGGATTATTAAGAAGGGCTGTGGTTGGTAGCAGATTAAGAAAGGATATTACCCCTGTGGAAGATTTCTTTAGGCAGATTGTATCGGATACCATTGACCACAGAGAGAAGAATAAGCTTTATAGGTAAAAGAATAAAATAAAGTTAAATATTTTGCGAGATCAGGAGTCATTGCCTAGATTTCTTGTCACTAAGGCTAGACCACAAATTTTTTATTTGGGGGACCGGTTTCGATTGTATTAAGCCAAACAATCATTCTCAGTCCAGAGCAACAAAACAAAAATATACACCTAACATAAAAATATTTGTCATCTAGATTAAAATGTATAAAACAAGTCAATATGTATTCGCATTTCATAAATGGCCTTAGAGAACAATACAGAGTATGAACACAAAGCAAAGATATTACGATTAAAAAGACAAATCAACAAACATTCAAAATGAATCCTGCAAGTACTATCAAGGACAATAAGCATCTACATTGTGCTAAGAAGATAAACTTTCAATTATATTATTATACTGGGTGTTTATTAAGTACTTGTACAAACCTTAAAGAATAAATCTTTGACTAATTCTAAGATAAAAAGTTCATATGAACATGGGTCCGCAACGGCTTGGCTCTTGAGATACAGGGCGTCCAAAGAAAATTTCTTATCTGAGTTTTTCATTATATTTTTGTTCAGTAACATAGCAATTTAGTTTCTTGTTTAATGTGGGATGGCACCACATACAGTGTTGTACCTGAATTTAAATATTCATAACTTTTTTGTGTCATACTGTATGTCATTTTTAACTAGACAAACCTATTCTCCATGCAATTTTTCATACAAAAGGTACTCTTACTATTTGTCGCTGAAAGCAGCGGTTTTGGAGAAAAACGGGTTAAAGTTAAAATGGCGTTGGAATTTTAAAGCATTAAGAATTTTTGAAAAATAAGCGAAAAATGTGTCTTATTGATTTGATTGTATTGTGATGCAACAAACTTACATTATTTACAAGACTAAGACTAAACTACCTATACAACTAAGTTAATAATATTTACATTTACAATAATTGCTGAAACTGACCACCGCTTACTACAACGCATGCATCAATTCGCCCAAACATTGATTGACGAACTCTTTTGAATAGACCAGGCGTCTGATTAATAATGGCACACGATTTAAATATCCTGTTCCTTAGATCCTATTCATTCTGGATTGGAGTCTTGTAAACTAGTGACTTCAAGTGATCCCACAAAAAATAATCCAAAGGATTCACATCTGGTGATCTGGGAGGCCAGGCTTGCAGTCCCTTTCTTTTTATCCAACGATAAGGGTAATTCTCGTCCATAAATTGACGCGCAACCAAACTAAGGTGTGGCGGTGCTCCATCGTGTATCAACCACATCCTGTTTCTGATTTCTTAAACAACTTCTTTTAAATATTCAGGAAGCTCGTGCTATAAAAACCCTCGGTACCCTCCGCCAGTAAGTCCTTGTGGAAGAATGCAAGGTCCAATATGGTGATCACCGATAATTCCAAACCAAATATTTAGAGAAAATTGAACTTAAAGATGATTTTCTATGATATCATTGGGATTATCCTCAGCCCAGATATGGTTATTGTGAAAGCTAATGATGGCATTTCGAGAAAACGAAGGTTCATCTGTGAATAGTCATGGCTTAAGAAATCCGGGATTCTTAATAACACAGGCCTGCGTGTAAATACATTGTAAAATTAGAGAATTCTGTTTCAAATACTTAAAAATAAAATTTATAGCTCTAATATAAAAATTGTAAAAACAAAAATTTATCAACTGAAATTGAGTATTTCAGTGGTGCTGATTTCAAATCTGTTTTCAGTTTTTTTCTATCACGTAAGGTTTTTAAACAAAATAATAAAACAATACAAAAAGTAAAAATAGTTCTACACTGAGAGAATTTTCTAATAACCACTAATAGAAATTGCATAGCCTTTACTCAGATTTCTGCATAAAATAGGCTCCAATACAAGTGTCTAATACTGGTTATAAGTTCTGTCTAATAGAAACCATCTAATAGCTACTATCAGATTTTCTAATAGAATTTTTTATATTGTTTTTTATTAATCAGTATACATTTGTCTAATAAAGGCTATTAGATTTCCGAATAGGGTATTAAGAATAACAAATAGCCATTATAAAAGTATTTTGTTGCCTTTATGCAGACTTCTAATATCGGCTATATTGTAAACAACTAGCCATAACACAAGTGTCCCAATACCTTTATACAGATTTCTAATAGCGGCTATACAATATTTTTATTGTGAGTATTCATAAAAAGAATAACCACCATACAAGTTTCTTATAGTCTTTATTAATATACTGTATTGCCCTTATTAATGTACTTTATTGTCCTTATTTGCTTTTCTTATTGCCCTTATTAATGCACTTTATAGTCCCTATTTGCTTTTCTTATTGCCCTTATTTGCTTTTTTCATTGCCTTAATACTTTATTGTCGTTGTTTAAGGTAAAAAAAAAACACTTCTTAAAGTTAAAACCTATTTATTATGTTAACAAAGTAGTAAAAGAAATTAAAGAAAAAAAAAAGAGAACACAAGCTTTAACCAAAATATATAACTTAACATAAAATATTTCAAACAAAACAATAGTAGTTTCACGATGGATGGCGTATTAGACGCTTATGACAAAGCAGTCAACCGGAATACCAGGATGAAATTTATCAAAATTATAAGTTCTGTATATGGATTTCATAGTTTGCCGAGTGTTACTTTGACATATAAGTGAAAAAGCTGGTGAAAAAATAACACTTTTGTTTAAAATCTTGATCAATTTCATGGTAGTATTTATTGAGGCACCTTTTATGTCGTCTTAGGTCACGATTTCTTAAGGTCTGCCTAGGCACTTCAATGTTTATAGGCAACTAAAAATATAAATTCTGTCTAGGCTGGGTTTTGTGTCGTGGACGTGAACTCTCACTTGATTACAAAGTATTTCTTACCTTCAAATTTTTCAATGAATACCTCCAAACCCCATTCTATCAGTTTAAACTTATACTCTGCCATAATGGGATTCCTATAAAAGTAGCTAAATGAATACGTAAATAAATAAATATTCCTTTGCTTGCAGGAAATTTCAGAAATCGAAACATTTTTTTTAAGGGCCTCTTAAAAATTTATAGAAAAGTATTTCCCAATTTAAAGGAACGGAAATAGAAGTTTAGTAACTCCATAGATAATCTCACAAAAAATAATCAGCAAATGTTTTCTTTAAATGATATAGGTAACCAATCCCACAGATAATTAATTTCATTTTAAAATTTTTGGGCATCGCTTCGGTTACAACTGTTTAAAGGTTAAACATGGCGGCATAGCGGTAAAGGAAAGGCAAGGAATATCCCAATTATTAGTTATGATGATCATTAGGTATAGCGAAAATATGATACATTAATTCTACGAAACAGAATAAATGTTGTAATACCTACCTTCTATTTTTGGAGGATTCTTCCTATGATAACAAGATATCACTTTAATCCGAGAAGCTGCTTTAACCACACACTAGATTCGCGATTGACGAAATTCAAATGGTGCTAAGAATCGCTGCGGACTGCATTGAATCGCGTCAAATCGTCTTGAGTACCTGCTACTCGGGGTAGGTCGGAGAGAAACATACGCTTTCGGCAATGGTCGGAGGTTTCAAAAAATCAACGGCTCTCTGGCTATTCCGAATTTAGATAAGAGTTATACAGCAATCTAATGGGCATTATATATTATTTTATTAATATTTTTTCTAATACCTACAATAAGGTATAGTTATAGGGATAATATGATTATCTAATAAAAGAATTTCTATTGTGATAGCATATTATTCCTATTAAAGTATCTAATAGTTACAGTATAAATTATGATAATGACAGCAAAATTATCTGCATAACGCTCTATTAGACGAGATATTTAGCAGCAATTAGGTCAACTAATAGTGTGTATTGACATATCGAATTACTGCTATTAAAGTTAATTCTATTCGAAAATCTAATAGCATGAATTTTCTCAGTGTATATATTTAGCAAAAACAAGAAAAATAATAAACCAACAAAACAAATAATGAAACCGCGGAAGTAGTAAAAAAAATAACATTAATCCTTTATTTTCTTGGAAATTGTTTTTCTTTTTCCAGAAAAGCTTCTTTACTTGTTTTTCTTGCATATTTTGCTGTAGAACGGTCCCTTTTAAGCATCCAGCAATAGTCGGCCATCACTCGAACATCCCAACGCCCCTGATATCGCCGTTCCATCTCCTTTATGTCTTGGTGGAAGCGCTCCCCTTGCTCTTCACTGACATCGCCAAAGTTATCCGAAAAATAGTCCAGATGAGCATGTAGAAAATGAACTTTAATGCTCATGTTACAGCCTAACTTTTTAAATTTGTCCAACATGCTTTCAACAACACTTTTAGATTCCGGGTCTTTGTAGTTTCCTAGAAACTTATTTACAACTTCTTTAAAAGCTGTCCATGCTTCTTTTTCGTCTTCCTGCATAACCATCTCAATTTCATTACTTTTCATCAACCTTCTTATTTGTGGCCCAACAAAGATGCCTTCTTTTAGTTTAGCTTCAGAAAGACCCGGAAATGTTTCACACAAGTACCTAAAACAGCCACCATTTTTGTCTAGAGCTTTGACAAATTGTTTCGTCAGTCTCAATTTTATATGTAGGGGGGGGGGGGGTAATAAAATTTTTTTGGGGTCAACTAGGCTTTCCCGAATTACGTTTTTGGAGCCAGGTGTTAAATTTTTACTGGGTGGCCAGTATTTTTTGGTCCAGTGGTCATCTCTTGCTCTGCTGTCCCACTCACATAGAAAACATGGGTATTTTGTATATCCGGATTGTTGACCTAAAAGCAATGCTAAAATTTTAAGGTCACCGCATAAGATCCAGTTGTGTTGCTTATAATTTATTCTCAAAAGCAGTTCTTCAAGATTTTCGTAATTTTCTTTTCGCTGAGTAGAATGACCAACAGGAACAGATGCATATAAATTGCCATTGTAAAGTTAAACAGCTTTAAGGCGTCTCTTTGAAGAGTCTATAAAAAGTCTCCACTCGGTAGGATTATATTCAGGAGCACCAAGGTGAATAACCAACTCTGATACGTTTTGGCAATATACAAGTGAACCAGCTGCGGCGAAGTAATCGACAAATTCAGCCTCACGATTTCTGTACCAATAAAATGTAGTACCTGGAGCAAGTAAATCGTTTGCTCTTAACCTGGAACCTAAAATCTCAGAAAGATCTTTTAGAAGTCCTAAATCCCTGACTACGTCGTTTAGTTCTATTTGAGAAAATAGCTGCGGTTCACGGCTTCCTGAGTCAGATGGCTCAAAAATGTCAATCTCTGAATCTGTTGAAGGTTCAGATTCGACGGACTGTAAGACTTTCGGTGGAATAGGTACAGGTATATCAGTATCATGTGGAACTGGTCTTATTGCCGACGGAAGATTAGGATAATTGATATACTTTAGAGATTTTGTGTTATGACCTTTAGTATCACAAAGACAAAAATAGCAGCCGTCGACGTGATTTCTGGGTTCTCTCCAGACCATTGGTACACCAAACGGTAGGGCTTTTCTTGTTCCTTTAAACCAATGCCTCACGGCTTCTTCGCAAACCTTGCAGATAACGTGTGGTGCCCAAACTTTATCTTGATCTCCAAGTTTTACTTTAAAATATGCAAAATATGCATTTTTTACGAAATCAGTAATGTTTCTTTTAACATTTTTCACTATTAACTATCCACAAATGTAACAAAAGTCATCAGGTCTAATTTTACAACACCTAGTAGACATTTTGCACATTGAGAATAAAAAGTACACAACGAAACGCCGATAGATTTCGGTGGACAACGCCCGAGAAAATGCCTGTATCAATACCACATCGATACTAAATAATATTGCTCTTTGAGCCTAAATAAATCGAGGCTCCCCAACAATATTCTAGTAAGGACTGGTAAATCCCTCAACGAATGTTCAAATAAACACGGGGCTTTAACGCGTCTCAACGTTTAGAACAAAAAGAAGCAATAGTATTTAATTTTTTCTGTAGTGTTCAGAAATAATAACTTGATACTGATTTACAAAAAAGTGTACGTGATAGAATAAAAAGGGGGTTATTTAAGTTAAATGTAAGTCCTAATTAGGCGAAAAAAATGAAAATGGCTTAATCACAAATTTTTCGCAGGCCTGTGTAATCTGTTACGCAACCAATTCATATATCTACTCTAAGGGGAAAATCTGTAGGTAATAGAGCTTGCAGTGGCCTGCACACGGCGTATATGATAAGGATAAAGTTATTCAGATCTTCAAAATTTCCACACAATTGTGTACTAATTTGTGGGTCTTCTTCAATTTTATTTAACACAGCTTCTTCAATCTCAACTGTTCAAACTCTTACAGGCCTTCCGGGGATATTTGTTGGTCTATTAAAACTTCCAGTTTCACAAAGTCTTGCGTGAATGTTACAATAAAAGTTTGGATGTGGGGAACCACCCATTGAGGAACTCGCGCCTGATACATTCGCCTTGCGGCTTGTGCATTACCTTAAGCCATTCCGTACATGAAATGAATGTCTAAAAATTTAAACTACTGTTTTTTACAATTAGGTCACCTATCCCACCTTTTAACTTTTTTATTTTTCATGCTAGGTAAAAATAAAAAATTTTGGCATGTAGGGTATTTGAAATTTAATATTTATTGCGGGGGAGGGGTCCACAAATTCCCTTAGACACTTCATATACAGGATATCGCATAAAGTTATAATTTCTCAAGTTATTGGATTGTACCTATAATTGTAAACGTATTTCATGTAACACACGTTATATCTTAACCCAATATTCACATTAAAAAGGGAAAGTATTTCCATTAAACCGGTAAATCGGAGGTAAAGTTAATTTTATTTTTTTCGTTTAATTAAGGTATGACGTGTGGTACATAAAATACTTCTAGACTTTTAGCTTTGGATAATATAACCAAATTACATGTTTCATATAAAAGTTGATGGGTTTGCCAAAAGGCATAAAACCTTAAAAAAAATATTACAGGAAAATATGTTTTTTTTTTTTAAATGAAACGCTCTCTATATTTATAAGTTATTTAATTTAGTAAAGCAAAACCTTCTGTCATTTTTATTTTAAACTTGCTTCCGGTGTGGTCAAGCAATCCTTTTCTTTCTGTTATTTAAAGAATTATCAGCGACTCTCACTTTTTTTCTTAATAAGTGCCATAAATGTGTGTTTCTGAGCTAATTTCTTTTAGTTTTGTTCTTAGCATTCTTGATATTACAAAATAATAGACTTACCTAGTTTGCGAAGCCTAGGATAAATTATTTCAAAAACTATAAGATTTAGATAATAACATGTTTCATTTCTTTCATTTCATTATATTTTGTTCACTTTCACAGGTGGTCCTAGGAAAAGCTATTTTTGTGATTAGTAACTTCCTAAAAATGAGTTCTTGGTCGTAGAAAAACTATAGTATTTTAGTTGCAAGTGATATAGCTGTAACATGCTCGTCAAATAATATATTTACTATTAATTTTTAAATCCACCAATATTATAGTAGAAATAAATATACAAATAATTCAGTGCAACAAAAAGTAATAAAAAAAAGCAATTCTGGACCGTAGAGATAAACTCGCGACTGCCAGAACGAAATGTATCTAAAAGACGCCGCCCTAACCACTGCGCCGCAAGCAGCTATTAAGAACGTGAAATATGTTAGTGTTTCTTCTCGCCCCCAAATCCGGTAAGATAATTTAAGACGTTGTTCGATGTGGTTGCATTAAGTGTCTTATATCACTGACTTTAGGTAATTTTAACATTAAGATTAACGTAATAAAAGATGCAATATCTTTTAATTTCAATCTTTTTAAATTCAATGTTTCGGCTTAAGAAATTACACAACTATTGGCAACGTTGCTCTTCATCGAGTTGAACACGGGACGCGCGAATTCAAATTTGCTGCAAAATCGTGTGTTAATTAACCTGGTACAGCGCCTCTCGCGGTTCTTAGCTGCTCATAAGGATTACACTTCCATTGCGTAGCTATAATTTTCTTTGGTAATACCAACCTAAAATGAAGGCATACAAATTTGTAAAATGTGTATGGTATATTTTATTTTGTTTTAAAAAATGGGTTTTATTGAAAAAAAAATGCAAAATAGAAAATATAGTTTAAAGTAGGTACATATTAGCGCCCAGTTAAAAAACTCCCCGAAAGCGGCTCGTTTTCTAAGATGGACGCATGTGTAATATTATATTCTTTCTAAAACTTGTACTTTAATACACTATTTACGCGCCTTGGTAAAGCACCTACAAGTATTTCTTATTTGGGTGCAATCGAAGACGGAACACCTTATTGACGCACCCTGTATATTGCCGATATGGAATTTCTAGAATGTCCAAAAAAGTATATATTGTGTATATTGGTATATTAAAATGATAAATAGAAACAAATTATTAAATATAAATTAGACAAAAGCATTTCAGACGTTACGCAAACATTATGATTTTAACATTTAAATGAATACATGAGTATGAAGCAGATTATGTTGGTAAAAGGGCATTGCTATATACTATCATCTGCTTGATAATATACGTTTTTGTGTACCCAAGACAGGTTGAGTGGCTGAAAATTTAGTAAAATTCAATTTTAACACAAATCCAAAATGTAATATAACATGAAACTTAATTTTGTAGAAAGGATTTTATGCATTTAATGATACAACTTAAAAACAGAGGCGTTGTTAATGATGACGAACAAGTATTCACCCAAACAGACAATCCTAAAGATGGAAATAGATTTGATTTGGATCAGATCGCCGCGCAGTGTTTACTGTTCTTTATTGCTGGGTAAGATATGTTTCTCTTATTTTACACTTTAATAATAATAATACTGTTTTTAGTTTAATATTAGAATGATGTATTGTGGGTATTCTTGCCCTAGTCGCGCACAGCAGAAGTAAATTATTTTTGTTTTTCGTTTGCCGGTGCAGACTATGGACGGAATATTTACGAATTTCAAAATTATTTATAAATTTTTAGTTACAGCAAATCCGCTTTTTCTAACAACACATAATTTTACTATTAAAAAATATTAGTGATGCAACGATTGCTGTTATACGATTACGATTGCGATTACGATTTGAAATGAAATAATCGTACGATTACGATTACGATTACAATTATCAAATTAAAGACGTAAAAATATCTACTTTATATAATTTTATTAATTTTTAAAAGAAACTTCCAGGAAAATAAATACAAACTCTGAACAAAATAGTAAAACACAACGAAAACATTTAAAATAAAATCTAAATTAAAAAAGCAAATTAATATAATAATAAAATGGCATTTAATATTGGAAATTTAGAGATTATTCAGTTTTTTATTAAGAAAACATACACTCATACTAATCGATTTTCGCGTTTCTCGCATCATAGAGGTCAAAGCCCTAGCGGATTTCCAGTGGTCCTCAAATTGCGCATAATACAATAATCGTTTAATAATCGTATAAATAATCGGCGATTACGATTAATCGGAGAATGTTAATAATCGGCGGTTAATCTTAATCGAAATCGTAATCGTTTCATCACTAAAAATATTACAACCTTATAACATGTTTCTCACTAGCGATAGTAGCTTGAACACTAATAAAGCAAATAAAATAATTTAAAATGATCGCGCAATCTTAAAAATAATAAAGAGCTTAAGTACGGGTTGTTAAGATAATGATATTATTATTGTTCGCGTAAGGACTGATTGTTTATGTTTACGTCTAGAACAATCATTGCCAAACCAGTGTCGTATCATAATAATAACTGCTTATAGTCATGTAGTAAAATGTGATTCTTAATTAATTAGAACTTCTACGTTTATCACTATATCAACAATAATATGATTACTTTGGGGACCCGCGTACGTAACGTAATAAATATAGTATTATAGTAATAAATGAAGACCGGTTTATATGCACTCAAAAAGCAATGCATACATGCCACGTGTACTTTAAAAATATGCATATGATATTCATAACTTATTATATTTTTACGTGAATTGTCACCGTGAAGCCTCCGTTAGGAACGTCTGACCACAACCTTATTTCGGCACTGAACAAATTACCAATTAGTGCCGAAAAGTCTCCTAAACCAGGCAAGATTTGACATTATGCATCGGCTAAGTAGGATGATCTAAAGGGACATTTTCGAAACTTTCCTGTGCTTCAGAAGTATCGGATGTCATTCTTACTGGCAAGCCCTCATCCCTTTCTCAAAAAAGTGCCCTTCTAAGGGCAAGCCTTGGTTTACCAAAAATTGTGAGCGAGCTGTTAAATAAAAAATTATTTTTACCGACAATGGCGTCAAAACCCTACCGCCGAAAATCGTACCATCTTTGTCAACGCTCAAAACCTATGCAAGCAAACGATAAACCAAATCAAAGAAGCACACAACCAGAGGATCAAAGACAAACTTCTTGCATGTCCTAACGGCTCAAGATCATTTTGGTCGGTAGCTAAGGCCGTCAGTTAGAACTTTACCAAGTCAACCATTTTACCTCTAACACGTTCTGATGGCACCATTTCGACCAAAGCAAACTTACTGGCGAAACTATTCTCTTCACTTTCAACGGTTAATTTTCAGAGACGTACTACTCCACCGAACATTCCCCCTGTAAAATCGAGAATGCCCGAGATTGTTTCCGCTACCGCCATGTTAAACGAATCTTGAGGAGTCTTGACATCAAAAAGGCTTCTGGTCCTGACGAAATTCCAGTCCTCGTGATTAAGACATGCGCTGATGGATTTTCAGCGGTATTTTGTAGGCTTCTTAACTTATCTTACAAAAAAGGAATATTTTCTTCTTGCGGGAAAACTGCGCGAGTCCAGTCCATTTCCAAAAAAGGCAAGATGACCTTGCTAAGCAACTATCGTCCAGACGCATTGATTTCGGTTACTTATATCAAAAGTAATGGAGAAGGCTATCAACGAGAAACTATTAAAGTACCTGGAAGGGTGCAATATTATCTGTGCCAGTATGAATTTCGTAAATGTAGATAAACATTAGACATTCTCGCTTATGTTACTCACGTTTGGAACAACGCAACAGAACATCATGGAGAGTCCCAAGCGGTAGCACTGGACATATCCAAGGCCTTTGTATATCACGAGGGGCTCTTACCTAAAGTAAGAGCTGCTCTTAGAGAGCATACGGAATGCCGGTTCAATTTTGTAAACTTTCTTAAAGGTCGTTCTTTGCGATGGACGGATTCCTTTCAGACACATTTAACATTAATGTCGGAGTTCCTCAAGGTTTTATATTGTCACTTACCCTCCTTTTACTATACATTAACGATCTTTCTGGGAAAACTAATAATCCGGTATATAGCTTTGCTGATGATAGGACACTTATTTAATCTTTTACTTTGGGTGCTCGAACATCGACTGTCAATGCACATCTCTATAGGCAGCAAGAAGCCTCACATCTCAACAAAAACCTGGAAGAACTTCTGTCTTGGGGTGACAGTAACCAACTAGAATTTAAGGCTTAAAAAAGCGAAGCGGCATTTTCTTTTAAAAAAGTTAATGTTGAAAAACCGGATAGTCATGGCGGGACACTCGATTTCAATGGCTTCATTGATTCATTCATTGGGCGTCAATTTGGATAATAATATCTTTTGGCATAGTCACGTTGCGGCCATTGCTAAGGCAGCCTCGCAGAAGCCTGTAATACTTTTCCGAACTAAGAACCTCTATACGCTCCAACAGTTCTATAAAGCCCAAATTCGACCATCGCTAGAATATTGCTTATATATTTGAGGCTCTGCTCCTAAATATACGCTGAGATTGCTAGATTCCATTCAAAGAAGCGCCATTCGCTTGATCGGCGACCAGGATCGGACAAACAACCTAGAAAACCTTTAAAAACGAAGGCAGGTTGGTGACTTCAGCCTCTTTTACATATATTTTTATGGCAAGTGCTCAACTGAAGTTGAGGACTGTGCATGGTAGAAATACACGACGAGCCACTGCAGAACACCCGTACGTGGTTCAGCTTAGCGTCCCTCGAACGATACTGTTTGAAAATTCTTTCATCTGGAGAACGTCAGCACTCTGGAACGACCTTCTTGAGGCAGTGCTTCCTAAGAAGTATAATTTCCAAAGATTCAAGACCAACGTGAATCGGCGCACACGCACCGCTTGCAGGGCGCTATAAAGCATTAATCCTGCCGTGCTGATCAGGATTAGGAAACATTCCAATTCTTTTAAACAGCGCTCGTTCTTATTACAGTGGCCAGAAAGCATTTAAATACTGAAGTAGGTACTATATTTCCGGCGTTTGAGTTACATTCGGTTTAACCAGAAGTTGACACCTTTGGGAAGATAATAAAAATGTGAGCCGTTTTGTTCTAAAGAGCTTGAAGCTGTTCAAGGTTCAAAAAGTGTAATTTTTGAAAAGTCGGTATCTCGGAAACTATTAGACTTATTATTAAAAAATAATTAGAATTTTATGTAAAATCCAAAAATATTTTATGACAGGGTGTTTCACAAGAAAAAACATATTTTTGTTTGCTACGCCTTTCTGCATTAAAACTATATCATTAAAAACTTTACATTTTATCCTACAACTTTTGAATTTACTATTTTTGCTTATTCCATCGAAAAAAAAAGTTAACTGTACGGTTTTGTTTCTCATTTTTTTTTTATATTTTTTGTCCTGGATTATATACAGGGTGTTACTTTATCATAGGCCCTAATTCCAAGGGCGCGTTTCTGAACCAAATGTAAGTAGAAAAGTTCATATAAACATATGCTCCAAAAAGTCTGGTTGTCAAGATACAGTTTGTCAAAGTTAAAAAAAAAATCGATTTTTTATTAATAACGTAAAACACCCAATAGCTGACTGAAGTCCAATACCTGACACTTTACTAAGTTTAGTGCTATATTAGTAACCGTTTAAACGGAAATTTAAATTTTGCGTCAATTTTCTTGTTGGTAACAATGTGTAACGGATTTCCAGTCAAAGTTAGAACGTTAGCTGGTGATGGCTGTGTTATCTGTAAAGTTTTAGACACTCCTCGTGGTTTTCATTAAATTTCTTAACAATTTCCCTAAGAATTTGTATGCTTTTCATAGTGAATCTAGAGGTAAGTTAATGTAATAGTTTTGTTTTAAATAATATTCTTTACTAACTAGTGTTAAGTTAACATAACCTTAATATGATAATTGCGTATTTTGTAATACAAAGTTAGGAAATAGGCGTGTCAGCTATTGGAAGTATTCCAATGAATATTTTTCTAATACCTGACCCTGCGTGTCGGGCTTTGGGATTTTACGAAAATTTCAATATTGTTCCGAATATTATATTTAGATATGGTCCAATATCCCAACAAAATTTAAAAACCATACAACATCAAATACCAAAGGCTGGCACATGTATCAGGTATTAGAAAATTTTATGTCAGCTACTGGAATGTCTTTTTTTCAGAGATGTCTTGCAACGTGGAAGACACATCTTTATATTAGTTGTGGAAAAAGTTGAAAATGCAGAATGTAGAAGAAGAAAAGGACAAAACAAATATAATTGAATCAAGAGTGGAAACTAAAATTGAACAGAATAATGCAAATAAGGAAGAAGAAAAATAAAAAAATTATATAACTGAATCGAGAGTGGAAACTGAAAAAGAGGAAGGGAATGCAAAGAAGAAAGAAGGTAACGTTGATAAACCGGAAATAAGTAAAAGGCAGATACAAGAAAACAAAGCAGGCCCCTCATCAAATGTTAACGATTTATTAGACTTCACTGTCTGTGATAAAAAAAAAAACATACCAACCCCGTTTAAGAAGGCATTGTTTTGGCCAAAATCGTGTAATGATGAAAAAAAGAAAACTAAGTCAAAAGATAGAATTCCGTCGGTGATAACTGGCTTGCAGGGAAAAGCATATTTTTTAAAAAATGAAAAAGAAAAAGACCAAAAACTACGAGAAAAAGAAGAGAGAAAAAGATTACGCGATGAAAAAAAAATAATGAAAGAAATAGAAAAGAATATCAAGAAGGAAAAGCGGACACACAAATGGTCAGAATCTTCTTCAGACTCCTCTAGAAATGTACCCGAAGAATCAGAAGGGGAGGGAGATGACTGGGCAAAAGGCAAAACGGATTCCAGTGACGAAAATGAAAATTATTGCATCCCTCCAATTTTAAAATTATTAAACAATAAGTCAACCAACATAGTTTCGGGAGATTTTGTAATTTTTATTTACCAAGATAGATATCACCCTGGCATGATTAAAACTGTAAATGATACTGATCAAAGCTACTATATCAGTGCCACGAAACAAAGTGGTTTTGAGGGTACCCTAAACTTTAAGTGGCCACAAAAAAATGACTTATTATGGTACCCTGTTACTGATGTACAAGAAAAAATTAATCCCCCAATATTATTTGGAACTAGAAGGTGTTTTAAAGTAACAGAAATGGCAAAATATTTAAAATAATTATATAATGTTAAATAAAAATGTTTAAACATCTCCTTAATTTGATTTTTTTCTTTTAATTCAGGTATTGGCATTGAAAAAGTCAGCTATAGGATATCAATTTTTTTTTAAGTCAGGCATTGGATTAAAAAAATATGATTCTTTTGTAACTGTTTAACTGAAAAAAATGATAAAATTAAATATTCTTTTCACTGCTATCTAGCAAATGATACCTGCTTAGTCAGAGAAATTTATTCCAACGCCAAAATTCAGAATTTTAAATTTTTAATTGGCATAATTAGTGAAAATTGTACCTTAAAGTGTCAGCTACTGGTCAGTTTACGTTATCTTGAAGATCTTTTTGCCGATTTTGGTGAAATTTGGCAGTGTTGTTCGTTGTGATAAGTAAGTTAGGAAAAAAAATAGAAGCCACTTCATTTTATGTCTTTTTTTTTTTTTTTTTTTGTGTGTTTTATGTCACTGATTTAAATCAAATGGCCAGCTTCTCTCTTTTTTTAATTTAATTTATTTTTTTTTAAGAAATATTTCGGGAAAGGAGGCGCTTGCGCTTCTATAATTTATTGATACTATTTTTTCCTTACAATCTTATTATTATAATTATTTTCATTATAACCAACCCGCCCCAAGGTTTACAACTAACAGGAAAATACGCATACCTATACAATATTCCTAATTAACCCTAAATTAAGTATCCGATTTTTTTTTCCTTTTCTCTTTTTTTATTCTTTCCATTTCCTTTTTTTTTTCTTCTTTCTTTCCTTTCTTTCTCTTTTTCCCCTTTTTTTAAAATTTTTTTTTCCTCTTTTTTTTTGCTTTTTTCCCCTCTTTTTTTGCTTTTTTTTTTATTCCTCTTTTCTTTTTTTTTCTTTTTTTTTCTTTTTTCAAAGATTTAATTTGGCCTTTGTTACAAATTCAAACATCGCTTTATAAACAACGAAATTTCCTTTTCTCAAAAACGAAGTAAGATACGAAAAGTATCAGGAGATAAAAAAATTGTATTTTCAGTTGTTTAACCCGAAAACAATATAAAATTTTTAAACAAGTCAGTGGCGTACATTTTTCTTGTCAATATTATTCATGACACTGCCCCCCGGGACGCCACTAGAACTCATAATTATCATCTAGTTAGTGCTGACTTAGCGTCTTATCACAACGAACAACACTGCCAAATTTCACCAAAATCGGCAAAAGGATCTTTAAGATATTTATGAAAAACCGCTCTTTTTTTAAACTTTGAACCCATGTATTTTGAAAACCAAACTTTTTAGAGCACATGTTTATATGAAGTTTTCTAGTTGAATTTGGTTCAGAAATGCGCCCTTGGTATTACGGCCTATCATTAAGTAATACCCTGTATTACTAAGTAATTACCGGTGAAGTTTTGTTCTGTTCTTAATATTGTTGCTTGATGAAGTTAGAAGATTTGGCGAAACGTTGCATTAAAAGAAACTAAGAAACCTTTGGTTTTCATTTTGGCATCCAAATACCCAACAACCTCCGTTGATAAGAAAAGCAATATTTGGATAAAAATATACATTTTTTAGTAAATAAAATTACGTTATCTTAAATTACTTGCTGTTGAAATTGTTTCCATCTATCATATTGCTGTACTATTGGTATGTCCAATATTACTAGACGGAAATAGATTGTCACTCTCAAACTTGATCTCTGTTTGTTGGAGAAAGGTTCAGTTGTCTAGTTGCTTAATTTAATAACAACAAACAGGTATTAAGTCAAAGTAGAGAAAGCACAGCAACGCCGCCGTTTACAATCTTTTAATTTATCTACGGTGCATCGAGGCGAAAAATCCGCATGGAAACAAGACAAGACAGTTGAGTTCTAAAACGTATAACCAATAACAATTTCCTAGAATACGCCGTCTACAACGCCCAGACTAAATTCCCAGAATGCGCCGAAGTAAAGCAAACATCTAGCTTTGCTGTAGGCGGAATAAGTGACTGAGCGCAGGGTTTGAAACAGCATGACAGAAAATTACTGCGTACGAGAAAGAGGGATGATATATTGCAAATACGAATTAACATGTTTTGACAAATCAGATACATACAAGCCTTTGTAGAAAGCACACAGTCTCCTCGCGGCATTTTGCGCGGGTTTAATTTTTTCACGGCACTCAAGCCAAGTAATTAAGTCGGTCAGTTCGCGGTGTTATCCCGAAGATGTACTAATGTGATTATTATAACCAAACTAAAGTAGAGCTCCGTATCACGTCTTGCAGAGAGCAGACGGTCTCCTCGCGTGTTTTAGTTGATTTTATGGTATTGAAGCCATGAAATAAGTTGGTAAATTCCGAAGGTGTAACTAATCTGATTATTACATCCTAACTCTAGTTCCGTTTATCTGTTGAAATAACTTGGTCAATTCGCGGTGTTAATGCCCGAAGGTAGAATAACGTAGTTATTATACCACGACACGAGTCCTGTTTATCTGTTGTAAAAAACAGTCTCAAGTTCGTAGATACGATAAATTCTAGAAAATTTAAGAATACAGTATTATATCCCGATGTTATTGTTTGTTTAGTGATGTAATATTGGTGATGTAATGTTAGTGATGTAAAAATGTATAGCTGTTTTAATACAGTAAGCAGTTACCATACTAAGTTGTAGAAGTAAAAAAGTGTTCGCTGCTACGCAGAACGGACGTGAAGATTAGTAAATAAATTACCAGAAGTAAATAGATATATTTTGTGTGAGAAAAAAGCCTTTTATTTCAACTGACATATTTTGAACCAAGCAACCTATGGAAATACAGTAAACGATTTATGTTTGGCGCAAGCAAATAAAGGCGACGTCAACACTGCTGTCTTATCCTTCTTATTTTGCCGTCAGTTCATCTTCTGTAGTTTAAAAAATATTAGAATTTATTTAGTTGCCAAGTTGTTTTATTTTGCAGACCCTATTTTGATTTACGAAAAATAAAAAAATTAAACATTTTTAGCTTAATAATTCTGACTATCATGCGATTAAACTGATGATAATTTGTTGCATTAGTAGGCACAAAATGTATAGTGTTAGTTAATTTTATTATTAAATTATTTGACCCTTGCATTCGGGGGACTGCACCAAACTACACGGTGATATATCCGCCCCTGAAGCCCACATTTCAAACTGTTAAAGCTTTTTGTTAACCTTTCTAACACATACTTAAATAAATTTTTCAGATATGAAACTTCCGCGACAACAATGACATTTGCCCTCTTAGAATTGGCTCAAAATCAAGACATCCAGGAAAACCTAAGGCAAGAAGCCAATACAGTATTAAAGAAGCATAATGGCAAAATGACCTATGAGGCTATGATGGATCTGGTTTACGCCGAGAAAGTAATTCAAGGTAAAAATAAATAAAGGTCAATCTGCAGTTAGGCCGGAATTGTGCCGTGCGAGTAAAAATTATTTTCATTGAAGAGTGCTTGGATTGGAAAACGTAGGGCTTGGTTTCAGTGGCGCCACCAGAAAATAAGTTGGGGGGGGGGGGGCGGAAGAAAAAATAGCGGCGTAGGCGAAAATTTTTTGACTGCCACGCCCTTTTTTCAATGATGGTGCTCAGTTCTCAAGTAGGAAAACTAGAAGACAAAACGAAATCATCGTACATTCGTTTTGATTAATTATTCGATATTTAACAATTACTTTTAGAGTTCAACAGGTAAGATAAGTACCTAATTATATCAACATCAGCAGAGGAAATAATAATTTTAAGGAAATAGACTACCCAATTATTGTTTCCTCGTGAAATTAACAATTATTAACATAGGTAAGTTAAAAGAAAGAAAGAAAGAAAGACCCGTCTGGATACATACCTGTGTAACGATAATTCATTGTTCAGGCTTTTACGCCTGTTGCAAATAATGCAAAATATTCTGTCACAAAATTATCACACTTCACACACACAATCAAAATTTGCAGAAAAGTAATGATAAACAGCACACAAGGGTCGTTAACAATAATAACAACACAACTCTCAACCAAATCAACATTTGCTAGGCTAGAGATTTCGGGGTCATGTCGAGGAAAAATGAGACGTGGTCACGTTGTTAGCCTTCAGTTATATGAAATCTTTATTTGACGCGTTTTAGTTTAGAAATGGAAACAGATTATTTAAAAACCCTTGTAATTACCGACTCAATGCTTTCATTTGCAATTTTCTTGCAAGATTTTTGCTAATTTTATCTTTGCTCTAATTTTCTACAGCACACTTGTGCCCTGTTCTTAAGAAATAAAAGTACATTTGGCAATTCCCTTACGGAGCATGCGCAGAAGTCAAAATGACCCTGGATGTTCTATCTCAGTTGCTGCTTCAACTATTGGGTTGGGGTAATAGCCATATGGTACTAATACATATTATATATTAAGTATCTAACCAAATCTAGGTTAAAATTGTGTCAAATTCATATTATGACATGATATCAGGCTAGGAGTTCTTCAACCAGACGCTGATGGCGCTATTGTAGGCATTTTGTTTTATAAGGTTGTTCATATCCTAACGTTGGTAGCGACTAAACATGTATTTAGAATGAGCATGGTGAACGTTCTGTATCTTTCTCTCTCTGCATTCAGCCGTACCAGCTAAGGTGTGATAAAGATAAAAATATAACTTATGCGCTGATTCATAATAAAAATATCTTCCGGAGTCGGACCCAACTGACATTGACATTTTAAAATTAAAATTTTAAACGAAGCGGCGCGAAGTATAAGTTTATTAAGTTTATTCTGCTAAAATGGTGATTTATTGTTGCGTTCCCGAATGTAAAGTACAAAGTGGGAAACGTGTGAAAATGCACAGGTTTCCAAAAAGCGACCAGGTAAGTTTTTTGTTGTTTTAGCGAAGTAATAAAAAGGGTGTATCCTGAAGAGCCAAAAAGGCACCTTGCGCCTATTCTATACAAAATATCGTTGCTATCTAAAGAATGTAAGCAGGACACCTTTGGATCCTGAATGATCATCAACATTACTTATATACTGATCTTCTTAGAGTTATGACAGTCTACGGTCTTGGTATAATGTTCGTGTATTTTTAGACGCATGAACTTTGGGTAAATGCTATTCAAAATCCATTAGTCTGTTGCAAAGATTGGCATTCAAAGAACTTATAGAGTTTGTCACACACATTTTGGATATGACCAGAAAATTGAGCATGGCCGAAGAGGATCGTGTTTAAAGCTAAACGCTGTTTCTATGTTAAATCTTTACAGCACAATCCTAGGTAAAACTTGCCTTGTTATTATATTAATTTATGTAAATATCTAATATTAATAAAGCTTGTGGCCATATCAGAAACGTTGTTACAACTTCCTTTTATTCTCCTAAAATATATTGACTTTAATTCAAAAGGTTCGCGCTTCTAACTTTTTCTTCAGAGTTAGAAGCGCGAAAATTGGAATTCAAAGTTGTAAAATTTACACTCTCATCCATGGAAAAAAATTGGACCAACAAATCTTCTTTGAGAAACAGCCAACCATACAACAATTTCTTGACGGTAGACTCTACAAAAGATGGGGATTTTCACTACTGCACATGCGTGTAATATGAGAATTCTCATAACCGGTGAGGCGGAACCAGGTTCTATCAGAAAAAAAATGTTCTAATAAATCATTTATTTCCAATAGACTTCGGCTAAACCACTGGCAGTAATTCTTCTTTTAAAATCTGCAGGTCGTATTTCTTGGAATACTTGCACTTTATAAGAAAACAAAATTAACTGTTTTTTAAGAATAGTCCTGCATGTTCCATAAGATCTTTCCACTTCTTGAGACAGGCATTTTACACATTTTGTTGGCATATTTTGCATTATTTTGCGAATGTTTGCAACAAGTCCTTCTATTCTTACAGATGGTCTTCCAGCTCCTTTTTAATGTTGTATAGAACCTGTTTCCCTAAGCAGAGCCATGGTTCTTCTCAGGCAATGATAGATATCCCCAGCAGTAAAAGCGACGTTAGGAGCTTTTTTGCGAAAATCGTCCATGCACCAACGCTGATTGTATTGCCACTCACCATTTACTCTAACCCTGTTTCGAAAATATGCTTCAACCATGAATTTTAGGTGCTGTTTCGTTAAACCTATTGCGTGAAATATTCATGAAATCAAATATATAACTGACTGATTTATAATACTAGTTTTTACTTACTTCCAACAAGTATTAAGCTCTACGGCGCTAAGCAGTACCGCCTCAAATGCACTTTGATGCAGTGGCGGCTCTACCATAAGGTCATTTGGGCAATGACCTCCCACGCCAAGTCACCAACCACCTAACATATTAATATTTAACTTTAAAAATTAAAATTGATTCAATCAACCAAACTTTACTGCTCGGATACTATTACCTCTAAAATATCCCTCGTATTTATTAATGCAATGCACACGCAGCAAAACAAACTAGACGTAACGCTACTTGTTATGCGTCCCCGCAAAAATTTCAGGTCAAAATCGAGCTTGCCCACGAAAATTAGCGTCACCCAACAAAGCCTGTGGGGGTAAAGAGAGGAATAAATAGCATGTTATCACTCTCGCACTTGTATTAAATTCGAAGAAAAAGAGGTTTTGTCGGCTGTCAGCCGTTTTTTTTTTTTTGATTGAGCTTAGACGCACGTTGCAATTTTTAGAATGAATGGGAAAAAGACAGAAGACCGTTGATTTCTGCAGTCGGCACTCTGTAGTTCTTTATAGGGATGTTGATTCTGATATCGAAAAAATATTATATCGTTACAGATTTTTCGTCATGCGTCACTGCGCTACCACTGTGCGAGCGGTGCCGTTGACGAACATACATTCATCGTTAAAAATATATCGCTATATACAGGGTCTCCAAAACTCGATGGCACATTAGAAGTATCTCGAGAACTAATAGAAATATATTTTTGAAATTTTGAGAATGCATATAAGACATAAAATTCTAGCCTTTAAAAATAGTTTTAAAAATGCGGCGTTGCCAGTTGTACCGTTGTACCCCTCTAACCTGTATAGGTACTTTTTTCTATTGATACTCTGATATATCGGAATAAAAATTAAAAAATTTAAAAACAGTTCCAAAGAAAAATATCATCCATTTGATATTATTGATATTACGATACATCCCTATATATATATCCTGTCTCTCTGTCGTTCTGACAAAAACCTAACCTATAATATAATGAACCTGATTGTTTTCTTGAGGATTGGTGTTGTGTTTTTTACTTTTCCTAATTGAAAAGCAGGTAAATTACCATCATTGAAAAAAGGGCGTGGCACCCAAAAAATTTTCGCCTGCGGCGCTATTTTTTTTTTGATGACTTCCCACTTCGAATGGCCACGAGCCGCCACTGCTTTGATGATAATAATTTTGGCTCGCACGGTACTATCAAAGATATCCTTGATGCTTTTGTGTTTAATCTATTTACTGGAATACATTTTTTTTCCTAGAAACTTTGCGAAAGTACCCACCTGTTTCAACAATTCCAAGAGTATGTACTAAAGATTATACGATTCCCGGTACCGATATAGTAATAGAAAAAAACACAGTAACCTTTATTCCCGCTTGGGGTATTCACATGGATCCAGAGTACTATCCAAATCCAGAAAAGTTTGATCCTGAGAGGTTTAGCGAGGAAAATAAGAAGAACATTAAAGATTTCACATATTTACCTTTTGGTGAGGGTCCTCGAATGTGCCTAGGTAAGTTTTATCTCGTTCTAAATAAGCAAATTTTTAAAATAATATTTTAATTAGGTTTATACGTATTTTTGGAAGACAAATCACGGAAACAGAACTCACTGCATTTTTTTCTAAAAAAAAAACATTTTTTTTCCTTTTTAGTCTGATTGTAATAATTGTGCACAGGGTAACTTCACTGCTCTAAATTAATATTCTGAAAACATTTTCGCTTGTAATGCCACTACTAAGTGTCTAAGATATATCTGGTAGACGAAGTATTTTTTATCGATTGTTTTACGACTGTGGTTAAACTAACTTTTTCTTCCGATTTGTCGTGAAGCCTGTACAGTGTACAGGGTGAGTCAACCATAGAGTAAAGTTCATTATCTCAGTTGTCTCGGGAATTACCAAAAAACGTTAAATACAAAAGTTTTAGAGAATGTTAAGATGCACAGTTTAAAATTACTTTTGAGTATACAGGGTGGTTCAGAAACGCGTGGCGAATATAACATTAGTTTTTTTTAAATGGAATACCCTATTTTTTAATTTTTTTTTAGATTTTGCATGAAATTCTAAAACTTCTTTGTTAATAGTATTATATTCCTAAACCTAGCTGTTGTTCTAAAATTTTAATTTTTCTAGAAAAATATTAGTTTTTACTCTTATAAAAAATTAACAGCTCCGCCATTGTTTCTGAAGGTAGAATAATCATATTTGGTACAAATGTTCTATAAAAAAAGACACCTAACAAAATTTGTCTTAGATTCTATAATCTATAGGGCGTTCAAAATAAATTTATACATTTCGACCAAATTAAATTGAAGAATATCACGTTTTTAAACGGCACACCCTGTATATTATTACTTTTCCTGGTAGGTTTTATAACGCTCTTCAACTTTCATTAAGTATGCCATATATCTATTTTTAACAGTTTGCGATTTATTTTGATTTTTCTCATTTTTACCCTTGTTTTTATTGCACTAATGAGACTAACACTATAAAATTATTAACAATAGTTTCTCTGCTAACTAACTTACTTAATTTTTAATTATTATGACGTAATAAATGTTCAAAAATAAGCCCGCTTAATTGGATACACATGTTTAGTCTTTTTACTATATTTCCTTGCACTTTCCTTAGCATAAAGGGTGGTATTGTCTTGCAGGCATCCCGTATTATATTTTCCATATCTTTTGGTAGTGTAGGGGGCTTTACATACACGCGATCTTTAATGTAGCCTCACAAAAAAAATCTAAACATCTTAAGTGACATTCCCGATCGTAATGAGCAGGAGCTCCGTCTTGTTGAATCGACATTTATTTTGTTTCCTTTCAATGTCATCAACGTCTTCAAGAAGCTGTGGCAATTCATTTTGCAAATAGTTTAAATATCTATGCCCGATAAATGGTTCGCGGAAAAATATGGTCCAATAACTCGAAGATTTTTGATTCCATACCATACATTAGGCGACCAATGGTTTTAATTTTAAATTTTTCGGACCCAGAATTTATTAACTGTCGAATAATAGTGCATATTATGGCGGATAACTGCTCCAGTACTGCGAAAGGTAGCTTCATCAAAAAACATTAATTTGGACAAAGAAATTTGGATCGGCCTCTATGGCTTCCTTGATGATGGACAAAAGTTTACTCGTTATTCAAAATCACGGTCTAGAAGTTCTTGGCGTAGTTCCATATGGAAGAGATGATATTTGAAATATGTCGTGTTGCGATTAGCGGTAAATTGGGTCGTGTCATATAAGTTAGATGAGTAACGGCTACTGACCTGGGGATTATCTGCAACATGAAATAAAATCTCAATTTATTTTTCCTCATTGGTAGCATTTCGGTTTACCACTTCTCGTTTCTTATATTTAACGCTACCATTACCGTCAAACCGTTTCATTAAGCATTGAAAAGATTGTCTAGTTGGTATGCGTCTATTAGGGTACTTCGCAGCGTAAATCCTTACTGCCAAAAGACAATTTTTTTCCGCCTCGCCCAGTATAATATAAATCATGTCAATTAATTCATTTTTAGGAAAATCCATAACTATTTTATTTTTATTTGTACGTCACGACAATAAATTAAACTATTTTTACTTGCCTAATTGACATTTGAAAATTTAACAATGCCTAGATTTTTGTTTTGTCATGGCCAACGCTTAGTCCCGTTAGTGTAATAAAAACAATGGTAAAAATGAGAGAAATCAAAATAAATCGCAAACTATTAAAAATAGGTATACGACATACTTAATGAAAGTTGAAGAGTTTTATAAAACCCATCAGAAAAAATAATAATATACAGGGTGTGCCATTTAAAAAAGTTGATATTTTTCAATTTAAATTAGTCGAAATGTATAAATTTATTTTGAACGCCCTGTAGAATGTAACTTAAATTTCGCTACATTATTTTATATAGAACATTATTTGTACCAGATATGTGCATTCCACCT
This sequence comes from Polydrusus tereticollis, assembly GCA_963920685.1. Taxonomy (NCBI): domain Eukaryota; kingdom Metazoa; phylum Arthropoda; class Insecta; order Coleoptera; family Curculionidae; genus Polydrusus; species Polydrusus tereticollis. The sequence continues at coordinate 167,494,522 of OY987326.1, read as the reverse complement.
TCAGAAACAATGGCGGAACTTTCAATTTTTCATAAGAGTAAAAAGTAACATTTTTTTAGAAAAATTAAAATATTGAAACAACTACTAGGTTTAGGTATATAGCACTATTAACGAGAAAGTTATAAAATTTCATGCAGAATCTAAAAATAAATTAAAAAAGAGGGTGTTCTATTTAAAAAAATGTATGTTATATTCGCCACGCTTTTTTGAACCACCCTGTATACTCAAAAATAATTTCAGACTGTGTACCTTAACATTCTCTAAAACTTTTGTATTTAACGATTTTTGGTTATTCCCAAAACAAATGAGATAATAAACTTTTCTCTGTGGTTGACTCACCCTGTATAGGGAAAACTACACAACAAGATTAAAACACGTTTAAAACAAATGTTTTAAAGAAAATGTTTACTTACAGTGGCGGCTCGTGACAGAAGTTTGTGGAGGTTCACAAGCATCAAGCATGGCAAAAAAAAAGAACGACATTTTGCGCATATCTCCGCGCACCCCTATCCCTTCCTTTTATTTCACCCCTCCGTTCCAACCACAAGATATTGTGTAGTTAAGTGTCAAATTTACGAGTAAAAAGCTTTCCTAATTTTTATGTTCTTTTTGTACGTAGATATGTTAAAAAAACAAAATGTAAATTTAAATTTAAAACTTACCAATATACAGCATGCTTGGGAAGCAGTAACTAGAAAAGTCAACAACGACAACATAAAAAAACTAAAAATATTTTTAAAAAACAGAACTGATTAAACACAGTGTCTAAACAAAAAATGCATTCTTCTGTCCTTAAGTTTAGCAAATTTCTCAGTAACTAAGTCATTAAAGTTAGGAATATCTTGCAACATTTTTTAAAAGAATAACAGGACTGAGGGCAAAAGCAGGAGATCTTCTGTTAAATCAGAAGGTCTGGCAACACTGCATGACCTACACAAGCTATGGAGGGTTTTACCGCGCTACACGGATCAGCAAAACATATAAAACGATCTCTTAAAAACCATCCGAAAACAAGGCGGCGGCATGCAGCACAGCAAAAGCGTGCTCATTTGAGAGGAATGAAAGCCCATTTATAGCCGTGCGCTAAAAAGAGATGGGGACGACAAGGTGCATTTATTACGGGAAGCGAGCCGTCCGTATCAAGTAGCGATAGCTACGGAGCACATTTTTCCTGCGATAAGCATTCGGGATTAGAGACCTGCTACAAAATATTTAGTTAGCAAAACGATAATTGGTTAGGGAGCTTATAAAATCATGTTAGAATTGCTTTGTAACAGACATTGTATTGTAAACTAAATATGTAATTTATAGTGAATATTTGTCGGTCGATGTGGGGCTGAATCTTAGGGAGGCACGTGCTCAAGAGCTCCTATATAAGAGCCGCCACTGCTTTACAACCCTGGCTAATGGATTTTGTTTTGAAACATGCCATCTGCCAGAAATGTTTTTTTGTCTAGTCGCTAGATAGCGCTTTTTAAAAATTTTAGAAATTTTATGATTTTACAGATCTTGCAACACACGTTAAACATATCTGGCTTACGGGTATTTTTGGGAGCAAATCGTTAGTATATAGGTATTTAGATATTTATAAAACAATAGCAAATAAAATAAATTCTTATCTCGTGCTACAATGGATAGTAGGTATAGGTAGTTAAGTAGGAATCAGGGTAATTAAACTATATTTTATGAAGCTTTACGACATTTGTTATAACAGATAACAAAATTATTAATTATAGTTACCGAACGACATATTTGTTTTTGTCGTACTTTGTTTCTAGTATCAGTTTTACAAAAATCACTGATATGAGTGTATTACAATTTCTTTTCCGAGGAATATTTTTGTTCTCCCTTTTTGTCCTTTGGTTTTATCTTATTTATACAGCAAGAGGTAGTCGATTTAACAATGTTTCCAATAGAAAGTAATAAAGTAAGTATAACATGATCTGTTTAAAAAGTCAAACTAATATACAGGGTGTCGAGATTTCGATGTTCTTGTACCGTACAGGGTGATTTACCATAATGTCCTACCCTCACTGAAAAAATATTAATACGAACAAGTAAAAACTTTATAGCTTCTTGGGATAGGTATAAAGTTTAATACCAACAAGTAAATTTGTTTACTTAACATCAGTGCACTTACCGCTAGTAAACAGTTAAATAAAGAATCAGCTTTTAATCACAAGTAAATATTAAACTACCATTATTAAACACTTTACTACCTGTTATTAAATATCTTAGTAACATTTTAAAACAGTTTGCAATCCTTTATTAAACATTTAACTACCCTTTATAAGCGGGATTAGCTTACTTATTAAACAATTTATTACCCTTTCATAAACAGTTTACTACTCTATATTGAACAGTTTACTAGTATTGCGGTTTATTTATCACTTGCATGCCTTCGAGGCACGACATATCAATTTTCTTAAATTGCAGCTATAGTCTATCTCTAAGTGATGCAAAGTAATAAATCAATCAAAATCGTCTTCTCCATGGATGTGCAAGATTTTTCGGCATGTATAGATTTAAATAGGCCTGAATTTTTAAATTTGTACAGAATTAGTACAAGTTTTGACATTAAATTCAAGTTTTGTCTTCAATTATATATTTTAATGTTAAATCTTTTAAGCTTAAAACTATGTACCATTTACCTGGAATTTTAAAAAGCAATATTAAAAGTAATTAGAGTCTATAGGTACTAATTCCTTTTCTGCTTAATCATTAAATTTCTTTTTTGTTTGTACTTAATACTGGTTACATGCTTGCTAATTATGTGGTTATTATGCCTTTATGGGTGCCTCTATTGGAATAATACACCTATATATGTCTATACATACCTACCTTGGGTGTTTGTTTCTCAGTGAAACTAGTCAAAGTGTGAAGTGTCAGTGTTTTTTTAATTAAATATGGAGAATTTTCAACAATTTTATTGTCTAAACGCCCCAGAGTCGGTCCATGTACAGTAAATGGAAAATAATTAATTCTTAACTGTTACGATTTTATTAAAAGTATGAATGCGGATTTGACTGTTGACAGTGCAGTGCAATTTACAGCAGATATGCTTAACGTTGGGAAAACAACAATATCTAATCTCTTAAAAGAAGAAAAAAGCGTTGGCGTCAAACCTCCAAAAACTTCTCCTAGACGACTAAAACTTGAGCTGGATGACGTTTTAATGCAGAGAATATGGCGAAAAGTTCATAGTTTCTTTTTAAAAACAGAAATTTTCACGCTAGACAAAATTTTGTCCTTAATCCGAGAAGAGCAGGACTATTCATTCATGTGTAGAAATACGCTTTGGAAATTATTAAAAAAAATGGGGTTTTGGTGGAAAAAACATAATAGGCAATCGATCTTTATAGACAGAAGCGATATCGTCTGTTGGAGAAGACATTACTTAAGAAGCATCCGAAAAGCCAGAGAAAAAAACAAAGAGATATTTGACCTAGACGAATTAAAGGCCACACTGTGACTAAATTTTGGCAGGATGAAAATATTAAAAGTTCAAGGCAAGCTTTCTTGGAAGTATTGTCCACAGGATTAAGACCGCCATCTGAAAAAGGACATCGACTTATTATAACCCATATTGGAAGTCCTGAAGGCTTCGTTAAAGGTGGTCTACTGATGTTCCAATCTAAAAATACAGGAGACTATCACGAAGATATGAATGTTGATGTCTTTGAAGAATGGTTCGAGCAAATGTTGGATCCTATATCAAAAGATTCAATAATTGTATTGGATAATGCAAGTTATCACTCTAGGCTGACGGAAAAATTACCGACAAGTGCGTGGCGTAAAAGTGAAATAACAGAATGGGTAAGTTTAAGACAAGTAGAATTTCCATTAGATTCCTTAAAAAAAAACTGTTGGTACTAGTCAATTTACATAAAAATGCATTCTAAAAATATGTAGTCGATGAAATGGCAAAGTTACGAGGAATATCTGTGCTCAGACTCCCTCCTTACCATTGCGAATTAAACCCGATCGAACTTATATGGGCTCAAATAAAAACAGTTGTCGCCAGAAAAAACACGACTTATAAAATGGTGGACTGAAAAAGACTCTTTAATGAAGCTATGGTAAAATCAGCGCGGAAAAGTGGAAGAAGTGTATCGATCATATGATAGAAGAAGAAGCCAAACTGTGGCAGGTAGATATAATAATCGAAGAAATGGTTGACCCGCTTATTATAAACGATGTTAATAAAAATTCAATTGTTGGAAATGCTTTGTTTGTAAGATTCTATATTTGTTTTTGTAATTATATTATGTAAAATAGTACCACCCATTGTTATTTATTAGTTAATACAAATGTGTTCATATGTTATAAATACCTAGGAATATAATATAATACAATTTTAGGAGAATAGGCATGTTTAGGATTTTTAATTGAAAAACTTTCCCAATAACCTCCCCTTTCCTTTAACTTTCCCAATCCTCAAATATAACAATAGCTTGCGATAAATTCAGGGCAAACCTACCTAAGGAATGCTCATTATTTGGATCCTTTAATGTAAACACAATAGATTTCAAGGGATAGTGTTTAAATTGTTCTTGATACCCTGGTATGCGTTTTGCATGTTTAATGAGCATTTATTACTTCGTGCCATTTAAAGATAGACTATAACTTGAATTGATAGATTTAACAGATAATTTTAATTTCATATAATAAGAATAGGTAATTACAATTGAGAAGAAAATAGGTAACCAGCTGATGACACAAGTTAGTAACAAAACCCAACAAATCCGAAGTTCATAATCAAAACTCCACAAATCCTTTTCTTATTGTAAATTATTCAAATGTCTTTAGATTTTTTCACATGAAAGACTTCTTTCTAGTTTAACAAACAATGTTTTTACATTTTTTTTTTAAATAAACCTTTTACAATTAATTGCAATAGTTTATTGGCGGTTTCCCAAAATTTAACCTTTTGAAACCAATTATATTATATTGGTTGTTGCTTAGTTTTTAGTTCATATAATTTTCTAGGTTTAAGATTTGGCATGATGCAGAGCAAAGTGGGATTAGTTTCGCTGGTTAGAAATTATAACTTTACGCTACATCCGAATACAACATTCCCACTAAAATACCAAAGAGATGGACTGATTACAGCTGTGGATGGAGATGTATGGTTAAATATTTCGAAAGTACAATAGACATCAAGCACTGACAGAGACATCGCTCCAGTGATTTTGTGATTTCTATTGCATCTTTTATATACTATTATTTCTTGATTTACTAATGTTAGAATAGGCAGGGCGCCATCTTGAATGAAAAGTTCCTTTAAAACTTGGGGATAGGGTGTAGATTAAAAATGCATTTTTAAAGAGATAATAGTCGACCTCACCTGCCATTTCTTTTCCTTTTCAAGATGGCGTTCTGCCGCTATCTTTAAAAACTGAGTCAAGCATTTATAATTAAAAGTGGTATTTCAGTTATTATTAAACGTACTCAAAATTCATTATTCTCACATTTGTTAATCAAACGCGCATTTTATATAAGATTTAATAAAGTATTTCTTATTACCAAAATCGGTGTGTTTTGAAGTAAAGTCTGTGCGTTTTAAGAAGTCCGATATCGGATTAAATCACCAAGGGATGTTATCGCTTTTAAAACAGTAAGTCGGTTAAGTTACAATATCTTCGCACCTTCGCTATACTTGATCACACCGAACATCCCACTGGTTTACTGTATTCTATTACTGGGCGAAATCAGAGGTTTCAAAACAAAATTATCTTAGAATTACGCGTTGAGCATAAATAATAATTAAATAGATAATTAAATTATTTTGCTATTATTATAGTTAAATATATATAATAATCGCTATTTTCCAAGAACCAATTAAAATTTGCTCAAGTGCGGGATGGTTAAATATGTTAAAGATTTTGTCAGGTATATACTTTTCCGATAATGACATTATTTTGGGATTATTATAATTAAATCTTCATAATAATTACTATTTTCCAAGAAATAATTAAAATTTGCTGAAGTGCGGGATGGTATGTTCTACTTTATTTTAAATAAGTAGTTGTGCTTTTCACTTTTAGTTTGTTTCTCATTGTGTGTGAATTAAAATCAGTTATTAAGCAAAGGTATGGAAAATGTTCAGCAAGGTGGCACATCGCCTAGAAGGCATTTATCTCCAGGTGAACGCCGTTTGGTATTACAAGTGGAACGTTATTTTACTTTAGAAAAAGATAACTCGGGCCCGTTAGAGTCTGTTTTGGCAGTGCAAAAACGAACGTCTGATGCTTGCGGCATTTCAGAGAAGACCTTAAGAAGACTTCGAAAAAAGAGTGAAGAGGATTTGGACAGACCATATAAAAGGGTTCGACTCCATTCAAAAACCTTTGATTTATCCCAAGGGATAAAACTCTCTATTAGGAATATTGTTTATGATATGTATAAAGCCAAGGAATATGTTACCCTCAAAGCTATTCTTGAAAAGATAAAGCAGAAAAAACTTTGCGATATTGGAACTAACAGTTTGTCCATCATCTTAAAACATATGGGTTTCAAATATAAAAAAACTAACAACAGAAAACTGCTTTGCGAGCAGTCCAATGTTGTTTCGAAAAGATGGCAATTTTTAAGGGATTATTTAAACAACAAAAAATCGGAATTGTCAAGACAAGTTGTTTTTCTTGACGAAACATGGGTATTTGCAAACGGAACTTCAACAAAAAAGTCTTGGCAGGGTGACTCAAAGCATTGTTATTCAAGTACCCGTGCAAGTAATGTAAAAAGGTATATTATATTACATGCTGGTAATGAAGAAGGTTTTGTTTTAAATGCCAGTTTGATATTTTCATCAACAAAAAAAACTGATGATTATCACGGCAATATGGATGCTGAAATTTTTGAGCATTGGTTCGAGGAAAAAATTTTAAAAAGTTTAGAAAAACCTTCCTTAATTGTTTTAGACAATGCCTCTTACCATACGAGACTCGAAGAGAAATTCCCTACAAGCAGCTGGAAAAAGGAAGAAATAAAAGAGTGGTTGTCAAAGAAAAACATAAACCATGAAAATTTATATTTAAAAAGTGAACTTTTAAGCAAGTGTAAAGAGCAGTCATTTAAAAAAAAGTATGTTGTTGACAAATTAGCCCTCAAATATGGACATCAAGTTTTGAGATTGCCGCCCTACCATTGTCATTACAACGCAATTGAATTGGTATGGGGTATTAGCAAGAACTATTATGACAAACATGCCTGTAAAAATATCGGTAAGCCTAGCGTTATAAAGTTATGGGAGGAGGCGCTTAGCCAAGCGGGCAAAGAAGAATGGCGGAAATGCATTGAACACACAGAAAAAATTATTTTTGAATCTTATGAGACAGAACAGGTTATAGACGAAGTAAGACCGTTAATTATTACGAATGATGATGATGATGACGATGATGTTGATTCTGATGAGTCTGAAAGCATGGGTGAAATTTCAAATGCAGAGGAAGACTACTTTTAGTAGTACCTATCTACAAGTAGGTACGTTCTGTCGCAAGACTACAATATCGGTTCTTTTTAGAACCAAAAAACTTTATAAAAAAGAATTCGTAAAACTAATTTGTCTGAATACTACAAAAGCTAAAAAATTATTATTTTTCTTTACCTAAACCAATTTTTTATTTACTTTAAATTATTTTATTTAGAAAATGTAATTCATCAACATCCAAAATTACCTTCAATATAATTTATTGTTTGAGAGCCACCGACATAATGCTCAAGAGGTTTTATGGCTTAGCGGACTTCTTAAAACGCACAGACTTTTTTTTTACCTATAGCCCTATCCCAACAAACATTTTAAGTTAAATTTACCTTTATTCGACCTCTAAACGGGTCAAATATTTTGCATGACTAATTATCTATAGGGATAATTTACCTGCATTTCGTTTCCTATTGCCCAATGTGGGGAAAGAAACTAAAGTAATTTGAAGGTCGAAAATAGGTTGATAGGGTTTTTCTGCCCAATAAGTTAAAACGAAGTGAAATAAATATACACCTATTTTACGTTTAAATGTGGAAAGCGAGACCAACCTTTTGACCTAAATATAACCTAATAGGAGCAATAAGACACTAGACAAAAATACAGAGAAAACATATTATATCTGGCATTAGAAAGAAAAGACAACAACTTATGCCAACACTTTCAACAGGACAAAATAAACTATAAAATGGAGTTCAACTTGAGTAGATATTTGGAATGGCCGCTTATTATAACTTCAACAATAAAGTGATATAATTAAGTTTTATCATTTTTCTGGACCGAAATTTGGATGCGAAGGAAATCTGTTTGTGAATTATGGTGATGGTACTTCGAAAAATAAAACACGCCCTTAAATTATGCGTTTTTTATGTATTATTACGATAATTTAAAATATTTTTACCATTAACCTAAAAACAGAGTGTCTTCATTATAAACATTATATGTACCTAAAGTTTTAAAATAACTCGTTGACGAAAGATATCGTAGTCTAATGGATTTTCTACTCACCTTATGTAATTCTTAAAATTTTAATTATTGTTTTTTTATAGTTGTCGATAAACACGAAAACTAGTAATTATTAAATATGGCCGTTTTTATATTTTTAGCCTTAAAGTTATTTTGTTTTGATGTTAATCAGAAAGTTATAAAGTAGCTCAATTTTTAACAACAAAAGATCTATAACTTTGGGAACAATTTATATGGCAAAATTGTGCATATTATTACTTGTTTGTAAAACTACATGGTCAGTAAATTATTTGGACTATTTTTAGGCAATAATTAGGTAATGTTTACCTAGCGTAATAGCCAAAAAATTCCTTAATTATGAATACATATATTAAGTAACAATTAAGTAAATTATGACTTAATCGTATTCCTTATTAGGATTAAATATTTTTAATGTCTCAAAGAGGTAATTTATTTGTAATTTTTAACCAGGTAAATTAAACTAAAGGTAGATTTTTCTATAACAAATTATTTAAGTTGTAGATATTTAAATTTTGACTTAGATTTTGGAGTTCGAATCTTTTGTGACTTTTAAGAAAACATTTAAGGCAAAAATAAGCAAATATTTGCCAGGGCCGCAGTCAGGCACAATGTTTTGTAACAATTTATATAATATACCGGGAGAAATAAAACAATCCCGTATCTATGCTCCAATGTGAAAAATGTTTCTAAAATATGCGCGGTACTACAGATTTGAGTGTGTGCGAATGCAGATAATGACAAAATAAAATGAATTTTAATACAATAATTAATTAATAAACTTAATAATCAAAATTAAAAATTTTACCACCGAGAAATAAAATAATCGAATTTTTGAAATTTTCTATCAGGGATATATTAATAAGATTGATTTAACACTAAAGACGTAACTAAATGGAGCCACTAGACCAGCGTTTTTCAAAATATTCGTAGAACTCTCCCTAGTATTTTTTTTTTTATTATTTTTTTTTGTTTGCGTTCGCAGGCAGGTGTCGTAATTCGTGCGTACTATATACAGGGTCGTTGGTATGTATGGAAACGGTCGATAGCTAACAAAAAATATTCAAGATAAAAGTTGCATGGTTGTAAAAGGTCTATTAGAATTAAAAAAAGATAAGCATACAGGATGAGTCAGAACAACATTTTTGAATTCTACATATAGTTATAATTATTTATTAATAAGATCTTTATAAATCTAAACTTAATAGTTTCCGAGATATCGACTTTTGAAAAATAACATTTTTGAACTTTGACAGCTTCTAGCTTTCTAACGGTACGCCATAGAGCAAAACGGCTTACATGTCCCTATCTTACTTTTTTATCTTCATAAAAATACCAACTTTCGGTTAAACAGGATTTGCCATATTTCTGGCTTTTTAGTTACATCCGGTTTAACCGAAAGTTGACACTTTTAGAAAGATAATTAAAAACTAAGATAGGGACACGTAAGCTGTTTTATGCTAAGACGTACCGTTAGAAAGCTAGAAGCTGTCAAAATTCAAAAATGTAATTTTTCAAAAGTCGATATCTCGGAAACTATTAAGTTTAAACTTATAATGCACTAATCAAAAAGTTATTGTAATTTTATGTAAAATTCAAAAATATTCTAAGATATAGGGTGTTCCATTAAAAAAAAAGTAACTTTACTTCTCTACGGCTTTCTGACTCGTCCTGTATATTTAGTATTTTTAAATCCTAATAGACTATAAAAAACCTTTAAACTTTTGTCTTGAATATTTTTTGCTAGCTGTTGTACTTTAAGAAATAATCGACCGTTTTCATATATACCAACGACCCTGTATATATAAAATATGACGTACTGATGTGTATTAATAACACATAAGTATATTCAATCAATATTTGAATATTGTACCGAGAAATTAGACTCAATCCGGCAACGTCACCGGTTTCAGCCGCTGTTCACGCCAAAAATAAACATGACCTAACAGGCGCGCGAGACAAGGAAAGAAGTTTCTGGCAGTGTCTCTGTATCCCGCGGGCGATCTTGATGTCAAAGTCCTTCGGGATCTCCTAAGTCGGCTTATTTCACTGTTAAAAGAGAACAATCAAATTTAACATTTTTTTAAAGTCCTAGGAGGTCCACCCCCGTTTTCTTGTCAATTTAACTCAATGTTTAAGTCAAATAGTAATTGATAAAATATGTCACTATTTTAACATTTATTTGATATTATTGTACAGTAAAAAAAACTACTAAGTTAGTTAATTTAATATTTTATTTATGTAAATGGTAACTTATTTTATAAATCACATTTTTCAAGTGACTTAACAAAAAAACATTAACTACGATACTCATTTCCGCAGTAACTTTTACTTTGTAAAAAAGTTAGTATTACTGTTTTCCAATCACGTCAATAGTTCGTCTTGAATAGATTTAACTTTTAGACGTTATTTATCTCGATTTTCATTCTCATTCAAAATGAATAGGTACTTTTAAATATTAGTTTAAGATAATAATAAGTTTAATTGTTCGTCTAAGTTGAGAATAGTTGAATTTATTAAAACAGAGAGCAGGGCCCTTTAGGTATGTGGGGGCCCCTGGCACTTTTGGCGTTGTGGCCTTTCTACCATCTCTGTCTCTTAAAAAAAGCGCCGCAGGGAAATTTTTTTAGGTGCCACGCCCTTTTTTTGGACTATTTAAATCTAGAAATTTACTTTTCGATAGCCCAACCCGAGAAAACGTAGAAATAAAGAAATTTCTAAATATACCTAATAAACGGCAATATTTTTATTTTAAATATTTTTTTTTTAAGTGGGGTAGTATTTCTGTCGATGTATTGAATTTGAAATATTGGTTCATGTTGTTAATTATTGTAAATGAATGAATGATGAATAATTGAATTTTAAGTTTTCTCTTTACTATTGAGCCGAGGAAGCGCCACGCCCCACGCCAGAGATTCTCCATACTATATACTGCCACTCACCAACAGATGTCGCAGATTACCATTATTCTAATTACAGACAAATTATTGTTGCCAGATTTTAAATGATTACTTTTTTTTATGATTTTTTAAATAAACATTTTAGTCAAATTAATGTTAATTCCCAGTTAACAGTGTTAATACATAAGCCTTTTTAAGAAATTCTGTCAGCCGTAGAGGGATCGGCGGGGCCCCCCGGGCCCGGGCCCAGTGGGCCCATGCCTAAAGATGGCCCTGACAGAGAGTCGTTTTTACAAAATAAATTAGACTTTTCAAAAATGGACCATTTTACAATGTCTATGTGACAAAGTACGGCACATAGTGTCTAGCAATTTTAAAATTGCCACTATTTATTTTGTGGGGAAGGTAGACTGCCTTGGACTTATACAGATATGTTTCCACAAAGTGCATTCCTTTTTATTTACTGTTAAAAAGGTTGTATCATCTTTGGTTGCATAACGTTAGCCAAAATATCGCGCACTACTGTTGCTGACGAGCCCCTAAATACCAACCAGAAATCCTAAAATTGCGCATGCACGAGTCTGCCACCTGTCACTTTCACGTTGGTGCCGCGAAATTTAAATTAGAAATAAATGATAATGGTTGGATAATATTTAATAATAATAATAATTATAGACTTTATTGGTTAAACAGGCGCTAACACGGCATCTAATCCACCTCTTTGGTTCCAATTCGCCTTTTTCAAGTCTCTTTATACTCGCGCATGCGCAATTTTAGGATTTCTGGTTGGCATTTAGGCGCTCGTCTGTTGCTGTTCTGTGGGTTGATGGCGCTAGCCACCGCCGCGTAAAGTTGAATCACGTATCTGCGTTTCTGGTTCCCGTGAAAGCGCAGAACGCCCATTTGTACCTTTGGCAACTTTATGTGTAAACAAAGTCGTTTGCTATTATTTGATTTATTTCCTTATGTAATTTAGGTTCTGGTAAAAGCCCAGACTTTTGTTCGTTCTGATCGTTTGGATCCTTTATGGTGTGTCTCTGTTCTCTTCTTCTTCTAATTTTCCTTTGTTGGGGTTTATGTTCAGTTGGCAACATTGAGTCAGCCGATTTTGTTGGAAGAGAAGGGGAGGGTCTTCAGAGTTCTCGTGGTCTTTAATTTCACTTTCTGAAAAACCTTCAGCCAAGAAGGTACAGCCAGCCGCCATTAGGCCATTTATTTCTAGCAAAAGGCCACGAGGTCTCAACCCCCTTTTAGAGGTAAGCTATTTTCTTTTCTTTTGTTTCTTGATCATCGTTTTGTGGGTATTCAGTGGGTAATTTTTCTTTTTTATTATTTTTAGGGGTTTTGTTGGTGGTTTTGTTGCTTTTCGGCCGATTTAGCCGTTTTGCTGCCGTTCGGCATTTACGTAGCTTAAACCAAAACCACATGGAATTTTAAGGTCCACGTAGCAGTCTAACAGCTTGGATTTTAGGCGTCCTGACCACATGGGGGCCTCCTGGTTGATTGACGTAGCTGCATAGCAGTATTCATCGTGAACTCTCAGGACAGTATGAAGTAACCTGGATAAGTTGTTATAATTTAATTAATTTTCATCATTCGCCAAGGTTCAGCACATTTAAGCATTTCAATTTAATTACCTTTTTATTGACGCTAACAAAAATTAAACTAATAATGTAAAGCTATCTAGGCAAGGGATAACACTTTTTAACTATACACTAGTAAAAGATTTCCAAGGTTCTAGAATCTTCCCTGAGGTTATACCCAATGTTTAATTTGAATCCTTGCGCCCGAAAAGGCTATTTTTTCTTTTTTAATAATAATTCTGTAATTAGAATGGTACAGATCAATGCAAAATTTGAATTTTCCTTTAAGATTTAAAACAATCAACCCCTTTTGTTATTGAGTAACCTTTTAGTATTTAATAAAAAAACAACTTTATTATTTATTTGTGTGGGAAAACTTTGGTTTTATTTGTTGCATAGATTTTTCAATAGAACTGATATACGGTATATTTTTCCTGGTTTGGACTTCCTTTCAAACCAGGTGCCGCCCAAGGCAAACAAAGACGAAGGGAAGGTGTAAGTATATGGACCACGACCTACTGCCTCCACAAAGCTACCGTGCAGATAGTGACAGCCTGTTGTCCATGACAAAAGGTTGAACTTGTCATAAGTGTTCAATTAAATTTGATTTCATCCTTTTATCCGCCTGTCGTCTTTCGGGATATCTACAAGTAATTTAAAAAATTTAATAAATCTTTATAGAGATACTACAAAAAGGCGTATACTTACCTATTGAAATACACTTCTAATGCTTCATCTGCATTTTCATTGCAATGGACGGAACAAACGGGCATGTCGTATTTTTCATTATTTTTAAAGTTTAAATTTTCTGCCATAATTAGGACAAACTGATTTTTTACTATTAGTTAGATATTTTAAAATAACTTAGAGAACCTGACTACTCTAACAGAATTTAATTTAATTTATTTAATATAAAATGATGAAGTTTTTTCTGCGACACAAGTTCTCACAATGTTTCTGGTATTTTTCTCCTTAATTTGACTTAATTTAATCCCACTGATGTTGGAGGTTTATGCCTCCGAAACATGTATGGTTTAAAGAAAAATTTTTTACATTAAACTAGTGGAGCAGATTGTGTGTTTTACTTTACGTTATAAAAAGATTCAATGAAAGTCTGTTTCATATTTTTTATTTTAATTTTTGCTGCTTCATTTTCACATTTCATTAGGATATTTGAAATATCAATGGCCAAATTGCCATTTTCTTTGCCTAATAAAAAATTTTGTACGTCTCTTATTTTTTCACAAACTTCCCTCATGCTTTTTAAAGACGAACTAAAAACCTCCTGGTTTTCTTTACTTTCACAGTCTTCATTTTCGGTAGTTTCAGATTGGCTGGTAAACTCCTGAATTATTTCCTGCATCTCCATACTGGGATTTTCCGTTGAAATGTTTGAGTCGATTTGAAGATAATTTTCCAGGTTTGGATTTCCTGGGATACCGGAAAACAACTGACTTAGTGGAATATCGTCTTCTTCTTCAAAAATCTCATTCTCTTGGAGAGTTTCTATAAATCCAGCTTTTTGGAAACAATTTTTAATCGTTTTAGATGAAACATTTTTCCATGCTACAACAATCCATACCATAGCACTTGACAAATTTATGGTATTTTCTGCTTTTTCAAACGCATCCTCGGTAGCGGTGTTAGTAAAAGTTAAAAGTCTTTTTATCAAGTATTTTCTGTATATAATTTTAAAATTTTGTATGATGCCTTGATCTAATGGCTGGCAGTAAGATGTAGTGTTTGGAGGCAGAAAAATAATTCGAACATTTTCCAGTTGTATTTTCGGGTGAGAACTTGCGTTATCCAAAAATAAAAGTACTTTTCTTCTTTGTTTTTTCATTTTGGTGTCAAATTTTTTTAGCCAGGAAATCATTATCTCTGTTGTCATCCAAGCTTTTTTATTGGAGACCCATTCTAATGGTAATTTGTCTACATGTGCTCCTTTGAAACATCGCGGATTTTTGTTGTCACTCTTTAAGGCAAAAGTTTTGTTTGGCATTGCGAGATAATAAAGGCCTGTTTCGTCTGCATTAAAAATATCTTTCAGAGACATGATCGACTATTGTGCTGTTAAAATGCAACTGAATAAAATTTTACATTTTATGAAACATCTTAAGATTTAACAAATTATATTTGTACGTACTTAAAAACCCATTTACATAATTAGGTTTTATCATTCCCCGGTATTTCCAATAGTACCAGTAATAAAGTACCGGCTGGGTGCAAACATTCCCAGAAGGGTCGAGACGACCGCAATTAAGGGTAAAAATTCAAGGTAATTTTCTTAAAAGTTACGGATTCATGTGACCGTGGCCGTTTTAGAAGTGTTTCGGTATTCGAGGGGTCTTTTATTATTAAAAATGCTATAAGATTTATTTTAAGAAGCCAAAACTGACCGTTCAGAGGGGTGACCGTTTTTAACGGGTGGCCGAAATGAGAAGTTTTACTGTATACACATATTTTATTATAACATTTATTTTTATATTGCTTTCTTAGTACAAGTACGCTTATACTACTTGACCCAATATTGAAAATAATGAAAACTATCAGAGTGACGTTATCAGCGAAACTGATGATAACGTTAAAGACAAAGACTTTGAATATGAAAGGGAATCATCAAGTTCAGATGATGACAGCATTGATGTCTCAATTGTGGGTTTGCCTAGCACATCAAAAAACAAGAATAGGAAGATGGAGAAATTATCAAATCAGTGCAAAGATAAAAATAAAGAGAGCACTAACAGGAGGAAAAATAGAGCGGAACGCAAGGAGAAAAGAAACAAAGGACTAGAATACAAAACTATCAAGGGAAAAATTATAGGAACGAGAAAAACTAAAAAGCTAACGCCATGTAGAATGAAATGCTATGAAAAAATATCGGATAATATTCAAGAAAGCATTTTTAACGAGTATTGGTCTTTAGGATCCCATAATAAACGGGTTCACTATGTTGCTAGTTTGGTACAGACATCAAATCCGAAAACAAGGAGAGTTCACAATGATAACAGTCCTGCTCGAAAAACCAAGAATCGCTTTGTAGTTTACCAGTTCAACTTTAAGGTAAATGGTCAATTACAAATTGTCTGTAGAAAATGTTTTCAAGATGTCTTAGGTGAAACTCAGATGTTTGTGACCTTGGCATTACGTAATGCGTCCGCAACGGTCACTGGTGTCACGTTCTTTCGCAATGTTTCTTTGCGTCATTCAAGAAAAAAAACATTTAAATGCTACTGACCACAAATTTATGGTCAGCGAACACAGTCACATGGAATGAGATGTGGACCACTCCCTAATAGAAAAGCAGAGAAAACATTTACAAATCCAAGTTGAACATCCTCACGACTGGTATCAGTTAGTACGTTCGACGGGAAGGTAAAGAAAATTTGTGGTAAAAGAACTCACACACGAAATGTTTTTAGATTTTGCGTCACTTTACAAAGGTCCTCTTGTGTTGCGTAAGAAAGACGAAGACGGACTTGAATTTAAATATCATGATGCTAGATGGTTTAGATATACAAAGATGCCTTATATTTTAAGCTACAAGACAAATTTAGAAGAAGCCGGCGAATTTAAAAAGCTCAACTTTAACAGGAAAGATAAAACAAGTAAGCTAGTTCCGAAAAAATGTTACAAAGACACCGTTCCCATCGCTTTAGAGAAAAAGAAAAATCTTTTAGAACTATTACCACTCATAAATCCAGTTCTTCGACCTTTTTATGAATACTTAAAGACATTAAGTGATGCCGATGACAACCTGCTGCGTACAGAAGAGGAGTTTAACCAGGATGCCTAGTTTAAAAAACTATGTCATGACCAAATTCCACTAGTTTCGTTTTTCGGTTCTGAGAGTATAAGTTAATGCTTTTTTTTATTTGTCAAAAAAAATGGCTCTGATAGTATATGTTTCATGTTTTTTTTCTAAATAAAAATATTTTCATTTCCTTAAAATGTCTTTCTTTTTTAATACCCTCTAAAGTATACAAACAAATAGTTTTGATTCTTATATTTTAATTATGTTTCTTCTGCCCATCGTTTAAACTTAAATGTTGTTTCCTGAAAAGTGTAAATTTGACACTTATACTCGTATGCCCGCCCACCAGAGATATATTTCTGAGAAGCTTGTTATAAACTAAATTATATTATTAAAAAATATATAGGGTGATCTATTAAAAAAAAAAAGCAAGTTTGTTCTTTCTCTCGGAAACTATTAAACGTAAAAAAAAATCTGGGTACGTCACTGGATTCTACGTAAAAAACTACAAAAAGAACATTTACTTTCTTTTTAATAAGCTGCAGGGTAACCTAAATATGGAGGGTGTCCCAAAATGTAGAATATTCAAAAACATCCCGTATATCAAAAACAAGGAGGTGCCGCGAAAACCATATTCTTCTATATGTACTAATAAAGAAGATACCCCGTAAAACCGTCGAAAACTGGACACCCTGTACATCAGAGTATACGAACATTTGGTCTTGCAAGGTATGCACACTAAAACGCAACGGTTTATATTGAAGGTAGTATGTGACCTGTCCTTTTATTTTTTGTAGCCCTGAAAAAGGTAGAAACCAAACTACCGGAGCATTGGCAAAAATTAAATTACATTAGGAATGAAAACTTTGTCCAGCATAATTTTGTCTATTTAAGAATTGATTCCCAAAATATTTTATATCCAAATAGACCTCCAATAAATCAGTCAACGGTGAGTCGAGTGGTAAAGAAATTTCAAAAAACAGGCAGTGTTAGGGAAGCCGCTAGATCAGGTCGACCTAAAATAGTAACCGGGAGAGACAAAGATTTGGATATCATGCTCTCAATAGTCTCAATACATGAAAATTCAACACAATCATCCAAACCAATAGCAATGGATTTTAATTTGTCTCATCAGTCAGTGAAAAATTTATTTAAGCAGGAGAAGTTGCATCCCAACAAGATAAAGTTGGTGCACGAGTTAAACGAGGACGATTTTGATAGAAGAACTGAATTTTGTGAGCGATGGAAAGATGCAATAATAATAATAACCTCTCAACAAATATCATTTTCTTGGATGAAGCTACTTTCCATTTAAATGGAATTGTTAATAGACACAGTTATCGTTATTGGTCTGCTGATAATACTCACTGGTTCCAGGAAGGTCATACTGAGAGGCCCGAAAAAGTTAATATTTAGGAGGACATAGTTGGTAGACATATTGTGAGACCCTTTTTTCATAGATGGCCATTTGAATGGCGAAATATATCTGGACCTCCTCAGGAAGCACATAATTTCTTCTTGAAGAATAGTTTTACCGGGTGTAAATAATGGCATAAACGAACAGGTATGGTTCCAGCAAGATGGAGTACCTGCGCATTATGCGGCAAATTTTAGACAATACATAAGTGAACAATTTCCAGGACATTGGATAGGCAAAAGAGGTGCTATTGACTGGCCAGCGCGATCCCCAGACCTAACTCCGCTCGACTTCTTTTTGTGGGGACACTTAAAGAACAAAGTCTACGTTAACCGTCCAAATGACTTAGAATCTTTAAAAGTCAGAATTAGTGCTGAAATTCGGGTCATTCCAGAGGAGTTCCTTTTAAACGTTGTAGACGGGTTCAGGGATCGACTGGTCATTTTGAACACCTGATTCACTGAAAAGGTTTCACTTGTTTATTATTCCAATGTTAAGTTGTTCAATTTTCTAGGCTATTTATTTTGTTATTTAAAGTTTGTTACAATTTTAAATAAATAAAAATTTGAAATACAAAAAATTCAGAGTTTTCCCAGTAGAATACAAATATGCAATCATATGTAGGATGTTCTATTTAAAAAAAGTAAGTTAGCCTCTATGGGAACCAAACAGAATGACAGAAAAAGTTCATGCAGGTAGAAATATGGGGAATAATTTATTGAATAACTTTCATAAAGGTCACTTTTTCGTATACGAGGTAATTCAAAAGTTACAGGCATTATGCGCGACTTTTTTGCTCGGTATAATAAAGGTTTTTTTTTTTAAGAACAATAGAACTTCAAGCTTGGAAAAATAATAAAGAAACTATTTTTGTGATCAAAAAACTAATTTTATTTAAAAAATCATTCTATAGCATTTACATTCAAATATGATTTGGGGCATGTGGCCACCGCGGCTGTTTACGAGGTAGAGCATTCTTTGAGTCGAATTTTGGGTGACCTTTTCGAGCACTGCTGGCCGTACGTCATGAATAACGCGAACAATGTTGGCTTCTAAGGCGCCAATTGTTGCTGGTTTATTAGCATAAACCAATGACTTGACGTAGCCCCATAGGAAATAATTTAGAGGCGTCACATCACAGGACCTGGGTGACCAGTTAACAGGTCCATTTCTCGAAATTAACTTATCACCAAATCTTGTTTGCGATAAGGCGACAGTTTCGTTCGCGGTGTGACACGTAGCGCCATCGTGTTGCATCCACATCTCGCCTGGACTAATATCATCCATATTTTGGAAGAAAAATTCATTAATCATGGTCCGGTAACGTTCTCCATTGACCGTAACGGTAGCCCCAGTCTCATTAAAAATAAATTCCGATGATACCACCAGCATGTAAACCGCACCAAACGGTACATTTTTCTGAATGTAATGCGGTCTGTTGAATCTCTGTGGATTGACATCACGCCATAGCCGGCAATTCTGTTTATTTACAAATCCGGTGAGCCAAAAATAAGCCTCATCTCTAAACACAGTTTTGCGGTAACGTTGTTCAAGCGTGAGTCTGTGCTCGATGATTTGCCAAACTGTACGCAATATAAATTTTATAAACAACGGCAGATTGACAGTTTAGTCTGACAGTGATTCCTACCTAAAGTTCTATCTAACCTAAAAAAACACCCTTTAGAAGTTGTTTTGTTTTAACAAAATTACTCTTACGCCTTGAAAGTAAATGTTAACTTGTTGTGTGTCCTTTAAAAAGGTAATTTTAAGAATAATTTTATTGTGCAATAAAGATGCAAGCAACAAATTGGCTCTTTTCTATACATGCACTAAACACCCTGTATTTGTCCTGTCTCTGTGTATTAAATATTAATCCATCTGAACAAAATTGCGGTCTCCATAGACCACGAGCCAGGGGTGACAAAGCGCGTTATTTTGTGCTCTTTATCGATGGGGTGCGAGGGTGTCATTATACCACCCTAATTTGTACCCTTTGAAGGGGTAGTTTACCGTGAAATTATGATAAAGGCCGCATGTGTGTTCCAGTGTAATCACAGAACTGAATGATGAGTCGGTTAGAGCGTAAAACAAACATGGAATAGATATTCATTAAGAGGAAAATTATAAACAACTGCGAAGTTGCTAAGAATATTTCGCATGTTGATAGCAAAATACGCGGTTAATGTGTTTTTAGTACCATAATAATAAAATTTACCCCAATGGTATTACAGGACTGTCTCTAGAATTAAGTTCTGTCGTAAGTCAGTTTATTGGCGGATTCATTTAGCGAGTGTTCTTGGCGAACTATTTATATATAGTCTGTACAAGAACTGAGCATATATTTCTGAGGCCAAAATAGGGCGATTTAAAGCAACTTACCTTAGTCCGAAATTGCTCTGTTTCCGAGATACCTACAGGGTCGTAAAGTTAAAAAATAAAAATCGAATTTTTTAAAATTAATGAACATTTTTTAACGTATAACTTTAAAACTTGGTAATCGGGGTTTTTTTGGGATGCGAATCCCGAATACGGACACCTTTTTACTGTGGCCATTAGAGAGCAATTCACAATGCACTTCTTATGGTTTGGAATGGCCATAACTTTTTTATCAGTGTAGTGTTTTCCTTTTTTTGTTAAGGAACTAATTTTTTTTAACATTTTGAAGCAAAAAAGGTACTCTTGTGAAAATCCGCTAAAGTAAGCCGTTCTTGAGATATCTCGGTTTTTAATGTTCGATGCCGCACCGGAATATTTAAATTATTCTGAATAAAAAAATTATTGCTGTTACCTTTGAGGATGAAAATAAATGTGGTCAGTGAATTGGCAGTGGAAAATGTATTTTTTTTAGATACTTTTTTGGAGTGTCACATTTTTATACCTGTTTGATGAACACCTTTAAATTTTTTTTTGCAACAGACTATTTAAATGTAAACATTTTTCGTATTTTAAGAATTTTCGCTATCAGTCTATGTTGTTTACAGTAAGAATTTTAGTAAGAATCTGCCAATGCGAGAATAAGTAAGGTGTTTTAAACGTGTTAGTTAAATTTTAAATTGACTGTAAAGATGGCTGAAGGATACAGTTCTGCAGAAATGACGGATATGCTATTGGTTTTTGGGTATTGTAAAGGAAATGGCCGCAAAAGTGTTAGGGTATACAGGGAAAGATATCCAAATCGGCGCATACCAAACCATCAAACATTTGCTGCTATTGAGAGACGCTTTTGCGAAACCGGTACCTTCACTCCTTTAACTGCCAATTATGGACGACAACGTGCAATAAGGACTCCTGAGGTCGACGAACAAATTTTGGAAAGAATTGCTGAAGATCCAAAATTAAGCACCAGACGCTTAGGTTTAGAGGTAGGAGTATCCAAGGATGTAGTTCATAGAACATTAAAAGAACAGCAGCTTCATCAATACCATATCCAAAAGGTACAAGACCTTTTGGCCCCGGATCTCGATCAACGATTGGACTTTTGTCGATTCATTACCGAACAAAGACAACAGCATGTGAATTTTGCTAAGCACATTTTATTAACTGACGAAACATGTTTTACAAGAAGTGCTGTAACCAACTTACATAACGAACATGTTTGTGCTGCTGAAAACCCGCATGCCACGAAAGTAACTCATTATCGACATGAGTTTAGAATTAATGCGTGGGCAGGAATCATTGGCAATTTTATTATTGGTCCTGTCATTTTACCGCTACGACTAGATGGTGTGGATTATTTAGAACATTTACAAAATACGCCGTCACATTTATTAGAAGATTTGCCATTTCAACTTTGACGAGATATGTGGCTTATGCATGACGGTGCTCCACCACATTTTACTTTAAATGTACGCAATTATTTGCATAGACAGTATCCAAACAGATGGCTCGGTAGAGGAAATGACGCTCCTGTAAAGTGGCCGCCACGCTCACCGGATATGACTCCATTGGATTATTTTTAATAGAGGTCTTTAAAAACGATGGTATACTCCAGACCGATTAATAATGAAGAGGAATTGTGGGGAGGAATTCAAAATGCAGTGAACATATTAAAGAACAATGCGGAATTGATGCAAAGAGTGAATTTAAACTTTTTACGTCGTATTAATCTTTGTACTTATGTTAACGGAGGTCATTTTGAACAATTACTAAAAGTTTATGCTAATTAAATTTACTTTTAAAATAAAATTGTTCCTCATTTAATTAAAAAAAAAATCCATACTCAAATTCTTCCTCCAAAACTTGCTGTAACTAACCCAAGTGAAACATTTTTTCCTGCCGAAAATTTACTAATAGCGGAATTTTTTATTCAAAATAATTTAAATATTCCGGTGCGGCATCGAACACTGAAAACCGAAATATCTCAAAAACGACTTACTTTAGCGGATTTTTACAAGAGTACCTTTCTTGTTTCAAAATGTTCTAAAAATTAGTTCCTTAACGAAAAAAAAGGAAAAAACTGCACTGATAGAAAAGTTATGGCTATTCTAAACCATAAGAAGTGCATTGGGAAGCGCCCTCTAATGGTCACAGTAAAAAGGTGTCCGTATTCGGGTTTCGCATCCCAAAAAAACCCCGGGTACCAAGTTTTAATGTAATACGTTAAAAAATGTTCATTCATTTTAAAAAATTCGATTTTTATTTTTTAACTTTACCACCTTGTATCTCGGAAATGGAGCAATTTCGTACAAAGGTAAGTTGCTTTAAATCGCCTTATTTTGGCCTCAGGAATATGTGCTTATATTTTGTACATACATTTTAGAGACACCCTGTATATTATCTTCAGTCCCGTTTCCTTCAATCATTCTTTAATGAAACATCACCATGTGGTACTAAATGCCGAATAAAAACATACATTTCATTTTCATTGGATAATCTAACAAATGCATAATCAGAGTTTAAATTAAATATGAATTATATTATCGGGACAATATTAGATGACTCTAATACTTACTCTGTACCCTCATAGTCACAATAGGTTTCCCTTTTTTGCATTAACCCATCGGTCGGCGAAAGATAATTTAGATTATTTGTGTTTTTATAAGTTTCCCACCGGATTACCTGACTAAGACCTCTTTGCCGACATACCTGTACGTGACATTACTTAAATTTATATTATTGGAAAGTAATTAGGTATGTCAGTATTTGATCTTTAAATCAACAATAGATAATTTTATTGGCTTCTTTCTTAATACAGTTTAGGATATTCCCACGTACCCTTCCTAAGACAATTTATTAATCCTCCTTGTTGTCCAAGGCAGGCATGGCTGACGAATTTTTGGCCAATAGTGTAACTTGGGTGAGTGACGTCACGCACTTTAATTGCTTGCCCTATTTTCAGCAAGGGTAGAGGCGGTACCAAAGTATACTCAACGGAATATTGATAGAATTTTAAAGTGGTCGGTAAAAGACAGTAAGTTAGTACTTGCACTCAGCAAGACCCCGTACGGTTTTTGTGTCAATTGCAGGCTTAGTGTTAAGTACTCAAACCAATGTGGTCCCAAGCCGTTGTAGGGAATCTGCTTTTATGCTATCTAAATATATTATAGAATAGAAACACAAGTCTTTTTATTCACTACCAACCTCCTATGTAGAGAAAGTGAAGAATAAAATATCTCACACCCCCGTTGTGTACCGAGACAAGTACAATCTCTGTACAACTCTAACAGTTCAACGTCTTCTACCAAAGGCTCGTATTTATTCTGTGGAATACCTCTTTTTAAGATAAACAGGTCCAGGGTGACAGCGCCATGTGGGTATTGATGATCCATTAGACGATCTTCTTGTCAAGCTATTACAGTAAATGAAGTTATATCTGAGCAGGCGAATGCAAATGTGAATCTTGAGTACTCATCAATTATGGTTAAAATGTATCGATTGTTGGACGATGATGGCAAAGGTCCCTTGAACTCTATATTAAGTCTTTCGAACGGCGAAGTTGCTTTAATATGGATACCTTCATACTATGAAACCTTGGATTTAATTCGGCACAAATTGGACACTGAAAATGACATATTTTTGAAGTGAATCCAATGATATAGGCGGGTTGATATATATATCTGTCACAGTATTTTGAGATCCTGACCTATATATGATATCGTACTTGCAACATGAAAGTTCGAGACTCCATCTCATAATTTTATTATTCTTGATTTTCCATGGTTTCTGTTATCAAACATAAAAGCAACTGATCTTTGGTTTTGGTCTGTAATGAGTTGAAAGTGGCGATCAATCAGAAAATATTTCCATTTTCTGAGAGCTTCCACAATGGCATATTCTTCTTTTTCTACTGACTGTTTCTATTGAGAGCATTTGCGAAAGTTCTCGAAAAAATGCTACTGATGGTTTACTAAAATTTGAGGCACCTATCTCTACAGTAAACATTTCAAGAATACTAGAGTGTTGTTAATAGAGTTTGTGACAAATGACATTGGCTTTTTGTCAGTGATTCTGTCATTTTCTATATACTGTTGTCTTCAGTACTTAGTAGTACCAGCTGCTCTATTCTCCCGCAGAGGGGACTCTTGAGCTTTGAGCGATACGCGCGGTTTATAAGTCGATTTTTTAATCTGATTTGTTCTTTAATTTTGTTTGTTAAGACTCCGTACTTGGAGAATCTAAATAGTTTCGTTGCAGAAGCTCTAGCCATTGAAGTATGAATGGCATCTGTCACTTGAATGATGGTAGAGTCGATGTCAGCATCCGCCTGAATCACTACCACCGAAAAACAAGGCCAAGCGAGAAAGTATGAGTCATCACATGTCGACCCATAGCGGTCGACCTCCTGATTAAATAAATTGCAATAAAGATTTTTTTTTAATATTACGATTTAGCATGATAAATTTTACTTACGTAAAGTATAATTCCATACCAAAAAAGTATTTTAGTACTTACAAATGTATAACCTAAATATTTTTATTTGAATTGGTATTATTTTTATATATACACAAAGCAATTTTATTTTGCCTGGATAGGAGATTAAATTGGAAAGGAAACGTGAAAAGGAAGCATAGTTTAACTGTCGGTTATATATTTTAATAAAAAAATATGAATTATTTCACAAAATACAAAAGAGAATATGAAAATATATCATATTCAAGTAATCATTTTCAATCGCAAATTTCACATTGTTTAAAAAAGAAATTTACACAGAGTATAATAATTACAAGATGCATAGATAATAGATATGCTGCCTATTTTCTTGACATAGGTACTTATGTATTTAAAATAAAGTAGTTAACTTAAACTGATGGGTGCACAAATAAGTATTATTGCTTTTTTGGCCGCTTCAGATTTGGCATGCTTTTGTAATCACTGTATCATTTCATATTTTCATTTTGTGGGGATGGAAATATAAAGTCTATTTGCACTTCCTAAAAATTTATATGCGTGAGGAGAGGTGAAGTGTAATAAACAAGCAAACAGTGACAACTTGCAAGAATATCTGAGGAAGTTATTGTTACCGTACTAACTTAAGCTTTTCTTGAATAGACTGTAGAACTCCTTTTCTTTTTTTTCTTGTGAAAACTTGTCAGATTTTGACTGTAAAAGTACCAAAATAAAGTTAAATTTTTGTGTTTGTTTATTGAACTTTTCTCCTGCGAATAATCGAACAAAGATAATTCCGATAACACAGTTTTTAAAATATTAATGTTAGTCACTCTTAGGGGAAATTTTAGAACACTTTTGTCACTACACAGAATTTTTTTCACCTCAGTATAAAACACTTTTATATTAAGTTCGTCATTTAAAACACTGACAATTTTGGGGCAAGATCATTCTGTGATTCATTTATATAGAAATAACAAATATTTTCTTTTCCTTTTCCCTTCACTCGTCCACAGCCTGGTTCTGTTAACGTGTCAAAAGCTACAACCAAGTTAGAGAAAGTAATAGACTCATTGTATATTGCTGATGCTCTTATACTTTCTGTAACAGTTTTCTCAAAATTTCATTCATAGGCGTTTAAACTCTGGAGAGACTCGCATAGGGATATCATTTTTCGACAAGTACGATGGACATGCAAGCATCTGGGTTAGGACAGCTCCTAAGATAAATAGGAATTATTTTTTAAAATAGTACCAATTCACAATAACAAGCATAAAATATTTTACCTACACAAACCTACCTTGCTTGCGTCAGTAAGAACAAAATATTTCCTTTTAATTGCCCATAACCATTGTTTCTGCAGCCCGGGGGCTTGAGAAAATCCAAAAATTGCCACCTTTTGTTTTTAATCGCCTTGTGCCAGAGTTTGCAAAAGAAGAAAGAATAGTTCGAAATAATTTGCAATTTTCTACATTTTTGCCAATTTTATCAAATTCTCAAATTTCTTATTTTGCCTTTCAAAAAGAAAGTTTATATAGCAACGTGGTTATCGAATGCGTTGCGCCCAGCAGATGCCCAGCTAAGGCTCAAATGCCTTGATGTTCCATCTCCGTTGCTACAAGGGCAAACATTTCTATGCTTTGAAATGATTAAAATTGCAAAAAAGAACATAATATTATGTTATATGGAACTATTTTATTCAAAGTTATCCATATTTTTACGTGTTAAGATATTTGTATATTGCTGATAAAAATGATATCTTAATGTAAAGCCAAACGAATTTAAATCAAGGCCGCCATATCTTTTGATATGTCCAAATAAATAATATCTTGGTAAAAGTCAGTCATGTACTTATTCATTATCTTAAAGTATGGCTAATTATTTTTGTTACATTGATTCAAGGATTTCAGTACTTACCTTAAAATACCTATCTTTGACGCAAGATTATTATTAAACTGGTCTCAGAGACAGCATTCTTCAATTGAAAGCTTTAAGGCTTACACATACCGACGCGGCCACGGTCGCGGTAGCGGTGGCGGCCGCGGTGGCGATCATATTAGCGGTCGGGCGTATTCACACCAAAGCGGTGAGTGGAGCTGTAAGGTAGTTGCCGTTTACAAATTTTATGTATACAAAAATATATTTTGAAACGTTCAGGTTTCATTTTCATTTCTATTATTTGTTATTATGATAAGACGATGTGGAAGAAGAGCCCTACTATTAGCTCTTTGTCCAACACCTGGTTTTTAGCCCTTATATTTTTATAATTTAGATGGCTTAAATCAAAAAGTATGGTATATAACTTAACATTTTCTATTCATAATTCTATTATAATATTTATTTTGCCATTACTACTGTCACTTCCCGCAGTCAAAGTTGACACGTTGTATTTGACCGTCACCGCATATCAGAACGCTGCCCTAGGCCGCTTGATCTAGACCTGCCCGCGCTGGTATGATTTCATTAATTTATTTCCATGTGTTGAAATTGGCCGCCACCGCTACCGTGGCCGTTGCCGCGTCGGTGTGTGGAAGCCTTTAATCTTAATGGATCAATTATGTACTTAAGTCAGGTATACAGTGTGTCCTCTTAAGTTCTGCACATATGGGAAACTTTTTTAATATTAATTTTACGAAAAAAAGTTACTCTTTATAAAAAGTTTTGCTTACTGAAAAAATAATATTAGACTATTCAAACTTGAGATAGTATGTACAGGATGATCAAAAAGTAAAAAAAATCAAAATTGACCTACGAGAAAAGTACCCTTAATTTTAATCTTAGAGCAAAATGGAATAAGAAAATGTTGATTGGCATTAAAGATTATATCTGTCTCTACTCTTAGTAGACTATTATTGGAAATAAACTTAAAATTTTAAATCTTAATTCTTAATAGCATGTCCATTATCTTACCACCATTTCCCACTTGAATTTGAATTTTAACTGTCAGCTATGTTATTTGTCTGAAACATCAGTTCGAATATTTAATTAGATAAAAATGCCGTTGAAATTGAGTATGCAAGATAAAATTGAAATAATTTTAATTGCTGGTGAAAATTACAAAACGTATCGGGAAACTGCCGAAATTTTTAACTACAGATATCTTGATAAAATGATTTCTTTTACAACAGTAAGGAACATAGTTACTAAATTCAAGACCTTTGGAAGTGTGGAAAATAACAACAATAAGAAACGTAGACCAAGGGTTGCAAATAATGAAACTGTAAACCAGGTAATGTTGTCTGTAGTAGAAGATAATAAAAAATCATTGCAAAAAAGGTCAACAACATTTATTACCAAATGATATAGGGAAAACTACGATTTCAAAAATATTAAATGAAAACAAATTTCTGCCTTATACAGTGTGGCCCAAATTGGGCCTACATGTATGGGGATCTTGGAAACTATAGAAGATAGAGAAACGGTTAAATGGGGAAAGTTTTTGACAATTATATTTCTAACTGAAAACCGTTTAGTACGCGGCCCTATCTTTTTTGGTTTTTGAAATATGTTGAAAAAACCAAAAAGATGTATTTTCGAAAATATGCTGTAGATTTCTTATTATTCACTATTTTGGCAATCTGTAAAAACATTTTAAAAGCAACTTTTTAAGTAGATTTCAGTTCTGCAATTTAATTTTGAACACGACGTTTCATTTATTTTATACCATCATCAGGTTCATTTTTTCTTATGGGCGCCATATTGCATTTTATACTTAAAAGGTAGCTTATGACGTCAGCTTTTCAACCATGTATTATTTGTTGGAAAATAAATGAAATTGACTTGAAAAATAAAGAAAATTAATTTTCGCAACACGTCAAATTTGAGAAGAACACATTAGGCAGGGTTAAATTTGTTTAAAATATCATAATATTATAATACATTATTTTATTTTTTCCTTATGGTTAAAAATCTCATATTAACATTTCAAATAAAGAAAACTAAAAACGCAATGAATAATAATTATTGTTTTGAAAAGAAAATAAGAAAAAATATCTAACTTACTATACTTATTCGAAATGTTGGCCGTTTTTATTAATACATTTTTGACACTTTTTTAACACAGTATTGATGACCCTGCGAAGCGTGTTGCCATTTATGCTCGTAAACACATTCCTCACTCTCTCTTCTAATTCTTGTACAGATTCCGGGGGTTCAAACTCATATACTTCATTTTTTACATAACCCCATAAATAAAAATCGAGAGGAGTTATATCAGGGGATCTAGCAGGCCAATTAACTGGTCCGCCGTTTGAAATTAATTTGTCATCAAATATCTGTCTTAAGAGAGTTTGAACTTCCCGAACATTATGTGCGGGACAACCGTCTTGTTGAAACCAAATATTATTCAATTGATCTTGAGGAACTCTTGCTCTAATTGCCGGTAATATTTGATCTTCTAACAGCTCCAAGTATCTTTGGCCATTCAACGTATGATTATAAAAGAATGGTCCTATAAGTCTGTTGTCTAAAATGTAAGGAGAAAAG
This sequence comes from Polydrusus tereticollis, assembly GCA_963920685.1. Classification (NCBI taxonomy): domain Eukaryota; kingdom Metazoa; phylum Arthropoda; class Insecta; order Coleoptera; family Curculionidae; genus Polydrusus; species Polydrusus tereticollis. The sequence continues at coordinate 167,465,091 of OY987326.1, read as the reverse complement.
TAAAGCTGGGTTACTTAATACCTGCTATGTATTTAGCAAGCTAGGTGACATTACTTACCATACATACCACACCATACATTAAAACCAAATCGGGTTTGCAGTCTTCGTTGAGCCAATTGGTGAGGGTTTTCTGTTGCCCAAAAATGATGGTTATGTCTATTAAATACCCCGCTGTTGGTAAAATGTGATTCATCGGTCCAAATTACAAGACGACTGAAATCATGATTTTGTTCGCATTGATTCACATAAAATTTGAAAACTGCATTCTTCTTGGATAATCTGTTTCTCGTAAACTCTAAACTATAGTTGGCCTGTATGGTCGATATTTATTTTCCTTAAGGACTCTTTGTATGGTACTTCGCGGGGTTGGTAAGTCTCTTGCCGACGCTCTTGTAGATGATGTCGGAGCGGCATTAAAATAGGCTCTGACACTTTCGTCACGCTCGTTATTACCTGCTTTTTCGTAACTCTTGGGCCGCGGTTTTTCAAAACTTCCATGGTTTCTCAGGTTCATAACAATTTTTGGAAAAAGTCTGACACTTGGCTGCGGTCTTTCAGGAAAATTTTCAAAATACATTTCTAATGCAAGGTTTGCATTTCTGTTGCAATGAATGTAACATTCTAGCAAATCAAATTTTTCTTCGTGAGAAAAACGCAATGCCATTTTCTTTTAAATTCAGAATACACAAATAAATCGTTATTATTAGATAATAATAATAAAAACTATTATACTTTTACTCGTTCTGACAAGTAATATTTTTGTTTCATTTTCAAACGGTAGTGGTTGGTCATAGGCTACTGGATTTTATTTTTGATTCATAGGTTATTGTAAGGTCATAGGCTACTGGATTTTATTTTTGATTCATAGGTTATTGTAATATTGTTGATTGAAACAATGCAAGCAGTGTTTTGTGAATACTACAAAATGAAAACCTTTTAATTGGTATTCAATTTAGGGAGTTATAGTGCAGTTGTCAAATTTGACGTGTTGCGAAAATTAATTTTCTTTATTTTTCAAGTCAATTTTATTTATTTTCCAACAAATAATACATCGTTGAAAAGCTGACGTCATAAGCTACCTTTTAAGTATAAAATACAATATGGCTCCCATAAGAAAAAATGAACCTGATGATGGTATAAAATAAATGAAACGTCGTGTTCAAAATTAAATTGCAGAACTGAAATCTACTTAAAAAGTTGCTTTAAAAATGTTTTTACAGATTGCCAAAATAGTGAATAATAAGAAATCTACAGCATATTTTCGAAAATACATCTTTTTGGTTTTTTCAACATATTTCAAAAACCAAAAAAGATAGGGCCGCGTACTAAACGGTTTTCAGTTAGAAATATAATTGTCAAAAACTTTCCCCATTTAACCGTTTCTCTATCTTCTATAGTTTCCAAGATCCCTATACATGTAGGCCCAATTTGGGCCACACTGTATAAACCAAAATTTATACATACCTTGAAGCCAGGTATTTTTGAGCGACGCTTAGAATTTTGTTTTTTAATACAAGGAGAGTAAGAAGATAACCCTTTCATGAAAAGAGATATAATTTTTACCGACGAAGCAACCTTTACCTCGAACGGGACTGTAAGTTCAAAAAACTGTCGTTGGTGGAGGAACGTTAATCCAAATTTTACTATACAGACACGTGATCAGTACCTACTCATTTAAAACAAATGTGTGGTGCGGAATTTACAAAAATAGAATGATAGGACCTTTCTTTTTCGACAAAATTTAAGTAGTGAACGTTATTTGCATTTTTTAGATAATTATTTGTTTAATTTTATTCATGGACTTCACATACCCGATAGACTACGGATATGGTACCAATAAGATGGTGCACCATGCCACAGTACGAGGAATGTAAGACAATACTTAAATACCCTTTTTAATGGAAAAATTATCGATAGATATTCTTTTTTGGCCCTCTAAGGTCTCCGGACTTGAGCCCCCTCGATTATTTCTTGTGGGCTACTTAAAACAAAATGTACCTATACCTACAAAGGCCATTTCAAAATGTTGACCATTTAGAGAGGGTAATTAGCCATGATTAGAAATGTTTTAAGAGAATTTTCTGCAAAAACGGCTAAATGTATTGAAATGGAGGAAGGATATGTCGAGGCAAATGTACACTCAATGTACAGTGAGGGAAAGTTAATGATAATTTTTATTTAAATTCATATATTTTAATGTTTATTATTATGGTTGTATTTTTCCAAAATAAATTATCATGTTTCTATCAATTATTTAAATGCGTCATAAAATTACTACAAAACAGGGATTAAGAATCAAAGGTTACGTTTCGAATAAAAATAATTGATAAATGTTTATTAGCTTGAATTTCATAATAAATACAATTGTTAATTATAAATCAAAATGATATTTTTTGAAATGTCAAATTTATTTTCAATAATAGTCTACTAACAGTAGAAACAGATATAATTTTTAATGCCAATTATTATTTTCCTATTCCATTTTGCTCTAAAATTAAAATTAAGGGTACATTTCTCGTAGGTTAATTTTGATTTTTTTACATTTTGGTCATCCTGTACATACTATCTCAAGTTTGAATAGTCTAATATTATTTTTTTAGTAAGCAGAACTTTTTATAAAGAGTAATTTTTTTTCGTAAAATTAATATTAAAAAAGTTTGCCATATGTACCGGGTGACTTCGTATAAACTAGCACCCCCGTTACTTTTTTATTTTTTATCGTACGGAAAAAATAAAAAAAGTGGCATGCAGGAGAAATTGTTTCCTTTCCAAATCTTCATTGTAGTTTTCGGTAACTTTGCATACAGGGTGTTTCATTAAGGTCGAAGAGCGGCCATATCTCGGAAACTATTGGGCATAGAAATTCAGGAAAAAAAAAATTATAACTAAAGTGGCCATGGGAAAATCCTGGAAATAATTTTTAAGTTCCGAATTTTGCCGCAAGGGGGCGCAATTGAAAAGTAAATTTTTAAATTTTAGATATCTCCGAAAATTGCACGTTAAGGTATATTTTTGATAACAACATTAAAAAGCTTGGACAATTTTGCATAATTTTGGTCCCATGCTTATTGGCGTACCGACTTTAGTAAGAGTGGGGGAAGCTGTTGAATATGTAATCATTTAAATCGCTGTAACTTATAGACCACTTATCCGATTTTAGCAAACTAAAACTTGTTTGGAAGATAAATGTAAGTACTTTTAACTATCGTCTTGAGTGGTCCATGATACTTCTCAATAAAAATACAAGAGGGCGCAATTTGCAATAATAACACATTTCTTAACTTTATTCATTTATTTCAAATCATACGGTATAATTATGATACCATAATCGAAAAGTAGATGAAATTTGCTACAAAAAATGTCAAAACCGCAGTGCGATATCTCCATCCGTTTCAGAGTTATTGCCAATAGAATAATTTTTAAAACTTTAAATGAAGAAGCGGTTGTTTTCATAGTTTTGTGATCAAGCATTCCATGACAAAAAATATTTTTAAACTTTATGGTTAGGTAGGTTTGTTTCTCATTATTCCAATGTCAAACTCCGTGCCTTCCTTCACACTTTATCTAGGCTTAGGACTAGTCCAAATCATGTAAAATACAAAATTTGGAGCGTGTTTCAAGGCCAACGGGCCATAAAACAGTATTGAAATAATTATCGGAAACTATTGAAGGAAACAATATTCATGGAAAGCTTCTTAGGAAAACAATTGAGAGACTTTATAAATGTTCAAAATGACCTCTGTTGTGCAAAATACAACGATTAATTCTTTTTCTAGAACTAGAGACAGCTGTTTCAATTTCAGCTCGTGAAATCGAATTTAGTGCATTTTCAATTCGCTCAATCATCTTGTCTCGTGTGGTTGGTCGCGTTTTATATACAATGTCTTTTATTCGCCCCCACAAGTAAAAATCTAACACAGTTAAATCCGGGGATCTAGGTGGCCAAGCAAACAAACTACCCCTTCCAATCCAGCGATTTGGGTATCCAATATCTAAAAAATCACGGACTATATGCGAAAAGTGTGCCGGGCATCCATCATGTTGATACCACATGGATGTTCTTAGGCCAATAGGAACATCTTCTAAAAGGATAGGCAAGTCATTTTGTAAAAAGTTTAAATAAGATTCACCATTTAGATAATCATTAAAAATAAACGGTCCGATAATTCTGTGTCCTAATACTCCGCACCACACGTTAACACTCCATCTGTTTTGGTGATCCACTTCGCGCATCCAGTGAGGATTTGTCTGTGACCAGTAGTGCATATTGCGTAAATTAACTTTGCCACAGCTACTGAAAGTGGTTTCATCAGTCCATAACACGTGGGAGAGGAATTGAGGATTCTCGTTACACATCTCTCTTAGCCAATAGCAATAGTCGAGCCGTCTGTCATAATCACTTTCTGATAGCGCCTGATGTAAAACTATATGATAGGGATGCAGCTTAAAATCCCTTAGAATTCGGAACACTGCAGTACAACTTATACCTAGGTCTAAAGAAATTGCTCTTATGCTTAAATGCGGATCGGCCTCTACGTACGCAAGAACGTTTGTAATGTTGACTTCATTTCTTACTGGACGTCTTCTAAAAGCAACTGAAATGCGTCGTACACTTCCCGTTTGCCTTACGCATATTGCCAGTCGCTGAAATACTGCTCTGCCATAGTGCCTTCGTTCAGGATATCTGAGAGCATATTCGCGTTCCGCTATAGGCGCATTTTGAAAACATTCAAAATATACGGCCAGCATATCGTAAGCTTCGGCATTGGTATAAGCCATTTTTGAAAAGTACGTATCACAATTTTCTATCAAGAAGTTTAAGATGAATTACGGATAAACTTTTGTCAACACCTTTCAAAATGAAACTAGTTGACAACTATTTGCATTATTTGTCTTATCTCCATGGAAACTTTCAGATTTTATTTCACAGCTATCTAGATTTATTTTTTAAAACACATCATATTGTTAGAGTTACGCCTAAATGACACGTTTTCCATGATTGCTATTAATTCTAGAGTGGTTTCTGGGCCATTGGAATAATGAGAAACAAACCTACCTAACCATAAAGTTTAAAAATATTTTTTGTCATGGAAAGCTTGATCACAAAACTATGAAAACAACCGCTTCTTCATTTAAAGTTTTAAAAATTATTCTATTGGCAATAACTCTGAAACGGATGGAGATATCGAACTGCGGTTTTGACATTTTTTGTAGCAAATTTCATCTACTTTTCGATTATGGTATCATAATTATACCGTATGATTTGAAATAAATGAATAAAGTTAAGAAATGTGTTATTATTGCAAATTGCGCCCTCTTGTATTTTTATTGAGAAGTATCATGGACCACTCAAGACGATAGTTAAAAGTACTTACATTTCTCTTCCAAACAAGTTTTAGTTTGCTAAAATCGGATAAGTGGTTTATAAGTTACAGCGATTTAAATGATTACACATTCAACAGCTTCCCCCACTCTTACTAAAGTCGGTACGCCAATAAGCATGGGACCAAAATTATGCAAAATTGACCAAGCTTTTTAATGGTGTTATCAAAAATATACCTTAACGTGCAATTTTCGGAGATATCTAAAATTTAAAAATTTACTTTTCAATTGCGCCCCCTTGCGGCAAAATGCGGAACTTAAAAATTATTTCCAGGATTTTCTCATGGCCACTTTAGTCATTATTTTTTTTTTCCTGAATTTCTATGCCAAATAGTTTCCGAGATATGGCCGCTCTTCGACCTTAATGAAACACCCTGTATAAACGGAGGACGATAAAAAGTATTTTTTTTTAATTTAATGCCCTGTATATTTTCGGCTAGAATGAAAGATCTTTTTTTTTTTATTTCAAATATACCATACAAGTTGATATTTGGTTCAGCCATTTTTGCGTTATTTAAGTTTACATTTGCATTGAATTTACATTATCTTGATATACGAACCGAGTAAGTTGCACTGACAGCTATTATTTCAATGACAATGTCAATTCAGAAACATTTGTTACTATTGTTTTCATGGCCCACTGTTCAAAAAGTTGTTGGACTCAGTAATCATGGTAGCGTATATCAAGATAATGTAAATTCAATGCAAATGTAAACTTAAATAACGCAAAAATGGCTGAACCAAATGTCAACTTGTATGGTATATTTGAAATCAGAAAAAAAAAGATCTTTCATTTTAGCCGAAAATATACAGGGTATTCCATTAAAAAAAATACTTTTTGTCGTCCCCCGTATATTTGCAAAGTTACTGAAAACTACAATGCAAATTTCGAAAGGAAGAAATTTCCCCTGTATGTCAGTTTTTTTATTTTTCCCGTACGATAAAAAATAAAAAAGTTACGGGGGGTGCTAGTTTATACGAAGTCACCCGGTACAGAACTTAAGCGGACACACTGTATATGACTTTTGATCAAGAACACGTTTCTTTGCTATTTGAACTTGAACTTAAAGGCGACATCCTTGAATCAAGACGAATAAATTTTTAATGAAAGTTTTCATAAATTTGATTCAAGATCAAATGGCTTGTTGTAAGGATATATTTCATTGCCGCAAACCTACAATTACCTTAACTAAAATAATATTTTCTTAAAGGTCGATTTTAAAATTTTTAATATTTCAATAGCACCGTTCTTTACAGCGAATACGCAAAATAAAATTAATTAGTTTTGAAGAACAAAATGTTAAATTACTGACACATGGTTTCGTGATATCGTGAAAATGTCCAGAAGCACTTTTTCCATGCATATTATAACCAGACGCTTTTAAACGTTATAATAAAGTAATCATATTATAAATAAATAGACGACTGTATTGCTTTTACAATATAAAGGATCGCACTTGTGTTGTGAGGAAACAAATTCGATTTTTTTTAACGCTTTATATTTAAATATTTTTGTTAACTTAATGGTAGGAACTAACTACAACGAAATCTTAATTCAAACTAAGACATAGAGTCACAGCTCGCCCCGGTTATTCTATATAAGCCAAAAATCATTATTGTTAAAAGCTTAAAACCAAAACAGTAGCAAATACCCTGTACCGCCATTTTTGAACTTTATTTGATAATATGCACTTCTCTCAAATTCGTAGATATTTCTTTTAAGGAAGTAGTTAAGTTAGTTCAACGACGCCGATCTAAACAATCTAGTTTCAAAAAATCCAGTTATCTTCAATGAAGTCCACACAGTATTTTGTGGATTTCCAGTCTTTACAGCAAATTAATGATCCTTGAGTGAAGTACAACACTGATAAAATTAATTATTTGAATCAAAAAAATTTACCATTGACTCAAATAAATATTTGTTTCCTATTAGCCAAACAAATATGTATTTAAAAAATACCAAGGAATTATTTGCCTAAATAAGTATTATCTGATTTGATACAAATTACTTTTTATTTGGAGTTAATCACTGAATACAAAATTCAAGCAAATATTTATTTCCTTAACAGTAATCTAACTTAAATAAGCCGCTTCAATGACTTAAGGTAAATAGGTTAAAAGTTAAGTTAACAAAATGTTTATTTGATTGATATTTATATATATTTTATCAAGTACATATTTATTTTACTTTTGTTTTACATGTATTTGCCGTAACAACAACGTTATTTAATTAAACAATTTAAGTGATTTGATTTAAATAAACCGGTAATTTCCATCAAAGTGGTTGTTTTTTTATTCAAGTACATAATTGTTTAACTTGTCTTTTATATATATTTAGATCAAATATAAATTTATTTGGTTTAAATACCTTTCAAGTACGTGTTTGTACAGACGTCACATAAAAATAAGAAATATTGAAATGTTGCTATTGAATATGGTTTAATCAGTACCTATACCTTAATAATCACAAACCTTATCAAATTGTTTATAGTGTTCAAATAATAGAGCAAACCAACAGAAAAAACACATTTTTGCCGAAAATAAAGGTTATGACAAATTACGCCCACGCGCACAACGATTTTTACATGAAAATAACAAAAATTTCAAAAGATAACCATCTCTTATTTTATTTCTTATTTTTTGTTATGTTATGTGTTTCTAAACGTCTTATGGCAGATCTGTAGATTCAACTCTTATTTTATTTGTATGTTATGTTATCTTGCTGTATAAACCGACCATTAGTTGTTGTTCACCTTAAAATATACGTCAATAAAACATTAATAATAACTTTGATAAAAAATGAAATAAAAGCAAATTTGCAAATATTAGGTACAATAATTATTAATATTATATTAATTATATTATATTTTTTACGTTAGGAGGTTTGATAGGTATTGAATTATGGTGAAAATTGAGAAAAAACTGTCTTATTTGTAACCTTGGTAGCCATGATTTATAAATACCTGGCTACTAAAAAGATTTTTTGTTCGAAATTTCAAATTAGGTATTACAAGTATCTTTTCTTTGCCTCTTATCTTACTTTTTTAACTCGTTTCATGCGTACCTAACTAAAATATTCAAATACAGTTTCCTACCTTGAAAAGTATCTAACATATGGGATATACCCCTCGATATACCCCAATCCTCTAAATAATTATTCATATTACGTTTATTCCCCATATCTTCGTTTTAATTTTTGATGGAACCACTAACTTCTGTGCCACTAACAAAGAAGATTTCACTCTCACTCATAAATTTCTACAAGACAAAATCGAACACAACTGACCCAAAAGGCGATGATCAGGCCACTTTTGTATAACCAATCAAATTACTCAAAGCCCAAAGTAGGCGACAGGAGTTCATTTAAATACTTAATTATTTGTTTGGATGACCAAATTATTTGAAAAGTTCGGCAATGAATGATTTAAATTAAAGTTAAAGGTATTTAGTTCTTAACTTGAAATGTACATCGATTAAATAATTAGTTATTTGTAAATATTTGGTTGTTTTATATTAAGGATTTAATGTAAATACATAATTATTTAGTTTAAATGACCTAGACATTTAAATAGTACTCTATTGGGTGATTTAACTAGCGATTAACGGGATTTAGTTCCCAAATAAAAATTAGTTCGATTAAATAATTAGTTATTTAGATTTTGTTATTTTAGTGGTTTTTTTGGTAAGATATTTGTTTGAAGGGTTCTATTATTTGACACAAATCAACCAACAGTCAAATAATTTTGCAAATAAAACGAAATACTCTCATTTATTTCAGTTAAATAAAATTTAGTTAATTAAAATCACATTTATTTATTACCAATAATTATTCACCAAATAAATCGGATTATTTGATTAAGGGAGCACAGTTTTATCAGTGAACGTGTAGCATTCGCAGTCATCTTTAAAAACAATGTAATGATGCAATACTTTGTTAGGTTGAGGCAAAATTTCTATTTAGGGTTACAAAATTATAAGGTACAATAACTCAGTATAATGCAGAAAGGCATAATTATATACAGGGACATTTATTTAAGTGTCTCACCCGATTGGCGATTTTCCTGCTGACTATAATAAAAAACAAACCACCCATTTCTCAATGATTTTTGACAAGGAAGCCGAATTGAATGTCAAAAAATATATAGGTCCACAAATTTGACAGATACGACGCCATTTAGAATTTTTTTAAATGGCAACCCTTATAAATAACCACACAAGTAGATTGCACTTGGCAATCCGATTTCAAAAACCTATAGGTAGTTGTTAATATTTATTTTCAGCCGTTTCGGAAATACAGGGGTTTCTAATTTGCCCTCATCGATTTTGTCTTTTAAGTGTCTCACCCCTTTAATAAATAGACCTTCTAAGCTGAACACCTTAATTTTTTTCACAGATACATAATTTTCCGGAACCAAGCCATTCACGCTATAATCAAATCCGACAGATGTCACCAAGTGACAGATACGACGCCATTTTGAAGTTTTATTTATTAAAGGGGTGAGACACTTAAAAGACAAAATTGATGCAGGCAAATTAGGAACACCCGTATTTCCGAAACGGCTGAAAATAAATATCAACAACTATAGGTTTTTGAAATCGGATCGCCCAGTGCAATTCACTCGTGTGGCTATTTACGAGGGTTGATATTTAAGAAAATTCAAAATCGCGTCGTATTTGTCACTTTGTGACATCTGTCGGATTTGATTATAGCGTAGATGACTTGGTCATGGGAAATTTTGTAACTGTGAAAAAATTAAGGTGTTTTGCTTAGAAGGTCTATTTATTAAAGGGGTGAGATACTTAAAAGATAAAATCGATGAAGGGAACAATAGGTTTTTGAAATCAGATCGTCAAGTGCAATTTACTCGTGTGGTTATTTATGAGGGTTGCCATTTAAAAAAATTCAAAAGGGCGTCGTATCTGTCAAATTTGCGAACCTATAATTTTTTTGACATTAAATTTATTATAGTCAGCAGAAAAATCACCAATCGGGTGTAATACTTAAAAAAATGTCCCTGTACATAACTGTATAAAGACAAATATGTTGTCGCTCGAGTGTTCAAGCTTAAACCTCTATAAGAAAATCTTTAATCTCACAATTGTTTATACATCATTTGTACTTTCATCCCGAGCTTCTTTCACTCTGATTACTTATTTGAAAAATCAGTAACAACTATAAATATACGCCTAAATTTTAAATTATTAATGCGCGTATAAGCTTTCAAAAACGCAGACTCACCAAGAGACGAAAGCCGACTACCGGGCACGGCCCTGGATGCTTAGAAACTTGCATACTGCTTACTGCATACCATAACCTTGGAACAAGGACATAATAACTTTGGCGCAAAAAACATTACCTACTTTTGTTAGAAATACAATTTTAAAATTTTACGGTCCCAAAGACGCCAGCTTCTATAAAAGGAATTTTGCTGCCAAAAACATAAACATAAATTACCAAATACATGAAATATCTTGTATTAAGAACGCATTAATTCCAAATGAGATTATTACCTTTGGATAAAGTAATTTACAGTCAAGATGTTTTATTCTCTAGTCGCAAGTGCTTCCTTTTATCAGTGTATTTAGATGTATTAGATGTACGAAGTTCAGTTCCTTCTAAAGACCAAATTGTTGCCACGAGCTACCCAGGTTAGTTCAAGTTTTTAATTTTTCAAGGCATGCAATAAAGTAGGTAATGAATATAGTTATTTAACATAAGCAATAAATAATTAGTTGATAGGTATTTTGATAAGCCTTTGTTGCAAAGCAACAATGTATTTGCCTGAGGCTGTGCCAATGTGTCTTTTAATCCGCTTTTTTAAAGTCCAAAATTTATTGGGTAGTAAACAACTATTTTTAAAATCAAAATTATACATATAACAACTTTACATACACTTATCAAGTATAGTAGTATTATAGGTTTTGGTAAATTCGTAACTGGTTGTTCCAGCGGTATACCTGTACATTTAAACGAATTATATATTTATCATTATAGGTTAGGTGCCTATAAAGTTTTGTCGCAGATAACACGGTACGGAACGGTATCTTACTGTAACGAACAATATGCTTTTTAAGCAATAATTTTATCTTCATAAACGATACGCCTGAAATTCAAAATATGGGTTATGACTCTTTCTGGTCGGTATAAATACAGTCTTTAATAAGATGTTTCAGGGTATCTACTTATACGCTTTTGAATTTTATTGCTAGAAATAAGGTGTGTAAGTTGACTGTTTTTAACATGTTATTAATATTACTCGCATTTCACCTGCGTTTTAAAATAATAATATAGAATAAATAAGTATAACAGAACTGAACGGGACTGTATTATCAGGAAAATATGAACTTCCCATTGCTTTGCCAGTGACGGCGGATCGGTCGTTGTGTGTGCAAAAAAGGATTGAAAACCTCAACATTAAAAAGTCTTCACTTAAAGAAAACATGTTTCACTCCTACCCCTCCACCTCAACAACAAATAAGAAAATTAATATCGATAATTTGGGAAAAGTCATCATAAGTAACGCCGCATACAAGAATAAAAATATCTTATCTACACTTACCGACATAAAATTCGGGACAATCAAAATTTAGATCAAATTTAATGTATAATAACTTTTTCTTCCATAGTCTGATTTGAATCTTCTCTTGAAAATAAAAAAGTATATTTTTTCTCTTAAGTTTGTAACACTCTGTAGAGTAATGAGGGATAAATTGGATTGGGAAAGTCCTATCACCTTCCTGTAGAGTAATTTTGCAATGTAAAATACACTGGATATGCTTCTTTGCAGAGTTTTATTCATTTTTAACATTTTGCTGTTTTATTCTTCTCGGTATCGTTATTGGTATAAGAGATATGAATTTTTAAAATATCGAGTCTATTTTTAATTGAAATATAAAAGTAGGGGTTTTAAAAGTTAGTACCCCGTGTTACCTCCTCTAGCTCTTATAACAGCTACTAAACGTCGATTCATTCCTCTAGTTAGGTCTTGGATATCCTCTTGTGGAATAGCACCCCATTTTTCTTCCAGAGCATTTCATAGCTGTTGGAGCTCGGGTTGTCTAACTACCTGTTTACAAGAAAAATAAACTCATCACTACCTAAGATAGGTAAACTTATACAAAAATTAAAACGACTCTGGCTGTTTTCGTGATTTTCTGTTGTGTTTTTTATTTTTCTTACTTGACAACTAAGCATCATCATTAAAAAAAGGGCGTGGCACCCAAAAATTTTTTGCCTGCGGCGCTATTTTCATTGCAACCCTCCCCGAACTTATTTTCTAGTTGCGCCACTGCATGTCGCATACATATTCTATCGGATTAATGTCAGGACTACGGGCGGGCCAGCGCATAACGTTTATTTCAACCTCTTCTAAATATTGGGCCACTATTCTGGCAGTATGTGGACGGGCATTGTCATGCATGGAAACGAATTCGTAACCAATAAATTGTGCAAAAACAACAACAGGTTTTTCCAGAATATCTTCAATGTACCTTCGGGCAGTTCCTCTGTCAAAGTTCTGTTCGAGAGTCAAATGAGATACCGCCCCACATCATAACGGATCCACCACCAAAGCTAACCGTTTTCGTCCATACTCTTTCTGGCCCGTCAGGAGACCTCAGGCAAAATCTGAACTCGTCTGAAAATAGAACTTGCCTCCACTCTTGAAGGTTAGTTCAGGTTAGTTGCCCGATGCTGTGTGAGGAGCTCTGGTCCAGTTGCCGGTCTTCTGGCCCGTAAATTGACTTCATTCAGTCATTTTCTTACTATTATTTCATTGACAGCAACTTGACGAACTCTTTGGAGTTCATTTCTTATCACTATTGCACTGGCATGCCGATCTCTTAAAACTGAGACTCTAATGAAGAGATCATCAAGGGCGGAAGTAGCACGATCTCTTCCAGATCTAGGTCTTCTACTAGAACTTCCAGTCTCACGAAACCTTGCAACGCCCCTTTCCACGCTAGATTTTGTAAAACCTAGCATAATCGCCTGTTCCCTATAGGAATAACCAACATTATGAAGAGCAACGGCTCTAGCTGAATCTGAATGACAAAGGCATCGTGAAATAAAAAATAAATTCGGAATTTACTCACGAAACGTTTTAAATGCTCGAAATGTCTGATAAAACTGTTTGACAAATGCAGAATACGTTTCCCAGGAAACCTAAACATTAAAAGAAAATCAAAGTGTTTTCAATAATTGTTGCAAGAAGTGCAATGTTTATTTCAAAAATTCATATCTCTTAAACCGATAACGATACCGAGAAGAATAAAACAGCAAAATGTTAAAAATGAATCAAACTCTGCAGAAAAGCATATCCAGTGTAGTTTACATTGCAAAATTACTCTACAGAGTGTTACAAACTTAAGAGAAAAAATATACTTCTTTATTTTCCTGTATATTTCAACTGCTAAAACAAGTATCAGAATGTAAATATCTTGGTCTCATAATTTCCAACAATTTAACATGAAATTCTCAAATAAATAACATTATCAATAAAGTGGCACCTATTGTTGGAGCAGTTAGGAGATGCTTCCACCAACTCAATGATAATTCAAGATACCTTCTGTATAACAGTTTTATTGAACCACATTTAAGATATCTAATACCTTGTTGGGGTAATGCTAGTGAATATTTAATAAAGAAACTGCAAAGACTACAAAATAAATCAATAAAAGCTTTATTTGCCATAAATTATTATACACCCAGTGAAGACTTGTACAGAACATACCCATTTCTTACTATAAATCAACTTAGAAAATTTGAGCAAACCAAATTAATATATAGTGTACAAAATAAATTAATTAAAGCAAACACAGCCCTAAAACAAAACAAAGATTATTACAACTGTAATATAAAATCAAAAGATGATTTAAGAAATACATTTGCTCGCTCAAAGAAAAAACAAGACTCTCTCCATATGAGGGAAGCATTCAAAACTATAATAATATTCCTGATGAACTTCTTAATGGACACCGAAAACAAATACTGCATACCAACCTGAAAAAATATATTAAAGAGACAGTACGAAACTAATATAATATAGAAAATTTAACATGTTATTTAGACATTAATTTCTTTACTTTCTCTGTAAAATGTAAACATTAGAATTTTAACTATTACTTTTACCATTTAAGGAATTTGTTAAAAATGTATTGTTATTATATACAGGGTGTTCATTTGAAAACTTCCCACCACGGATTTATCGAAAACCACTGATTAAAAGAAATAACGCCGAGACACGTCAAAAGATTTGCCAAAGGGGCCAACTTTTTAACCAAAAACTACTTCACCCCCTTTTACCCTCTGCCCCCCGGGGTCATCCCCTTACAAATTTTAAATGGCAAAGGGTATCAAGTAATAGCTTGTTTGAAAGGTCTTTTAAAGTGCTTTATTTTGACGTTTGATTTTTTAAAATCGGTCGATTCGTTTTCGAGAAAATTAGAAAAATCTTTATTTATTTTAATTTGTTCAGATAGAAAAAAAAACACGAAAATATCACTTTTTATTTCAATCTTCTTTCTTCTTTATGTGCCATGCTCATTCGAGCGTAGGCGACCTCTCGCATATACCTGTGATGTGTGCCTTTTTCAGATTTTTCACAGGTATATGGGACCTACAGTTTATCGCCGGTTCCGAACGGCACTATTTGAGAGGTTGTTATTTCAATAAGTGTTCAAAATGTTGCCCGTTATTGGCTAAACAATGATATAGGCGATGTTCAAATTCCTGACGGACATTTTCAAAAACATGTTGTGTGAGATCATGGCAGCTTTCGATGATGAGTTGACAAAGTTCATCCAAACTTTCAGGTTGGGGAGTGAACACAATAGATTTCAAATGGCCCCATAGAAAAAAGTCTAATGGTGTTAAGTCAGAAGACCTAGCAGGCCACTCTATAGGCCCTCTTCGCCCTAGCCATTTATCTGGAAACTCGTCGTCTAGCCATTGCCGAACCGGAAGAACATAGTGAGGAGGAGCGCCGTCTTGCTGGAAATATATTTCAGCCTCATCAAGTATAGGGGTTCCATCGTCTTCGATTTGGTTTTCAATGGTTTCAGTGATAAGCGGATTGATGGTATTTTTCAACATACCTAATAAAAGCCTCCATTTAAATTCCCATTATTAAACAATGGCCCAATCACTTTGTTTCCTAAAATGCCTGCCCATACATTAATTTTTTGGAAGTACTGGGTATGCCCTTCTACAAAAGCATGAGGATTTTCATTGCTCCAATACCTGCAGTTATGCTTATTAACAAATCCATTTAGATAAAATGTGCATTCATCACTGAAGCAGATATTCTTTACGTGAATGGTATTATCATTAATCGCTGCAGTCATTTGTTCACAAAACTCAACTCGCATATCGAAATCATCTTCGGTTACCTCTTGCAATATTTTCATTTTGAATGGATGAAATTTATGTAATTTAGTAACTGTGTGTACAGAGCCTAATAAAATACCAGTCGCATCAACAATTCTGCGTAATGAAGTATTAGGATTTATGCCAAAATGACCCAAAACTTCAACTTGAGCGGCTTCATCCAAAACTCTACGATGATTACGTTTTTTATTTGCAACAGATCCAGTTTGAGTAAATTTAGTAACAAGGTCCAAAACATACCTATGCGAAGTTATCTTTTCCGGATGTCTGGCGTTAAATGTGACGGCAGTTTGCCGAGCACATTGATTTTGGGCGCCATAAATTAGAATCATTTCCACTCTTTCGGCTAGTGTGTAAACCATTTTGGAAGTAAAATCTGAATTAATAAATTAATTTTCACTATCCCAAGATTGCCACAAAGGTAACTGACAGCAAATTAAATTCTTTCTTTTCCTTAGCAACTATAAAAACTAAACAGGTATAAGAATAAATACAGTTCGCCCATGTTATCTGTGTTTATAAATAGATGGCTGAAAAAAAGTCGTTGTTATTTGGTTGCTGCCACGTCTAATCTTCCGAATTGCTGTTTAATGTTGGTTTTTGAACACTTATTGAAATAAAAAGTGATATTTTCGTGTGTTTTTTTTTTCTATCTGAACAAATTAAGATTCAAACAAGCTATTACTTGATACCCCTTGTCATTTAAAATTTTTAAGGGGATGACCCCGGGGGGCAGAGGGTAAAAGGGGGTGAAGTAGTTTTTGGTTAAAAAGTTGTCCCCTTTAGCAAATCTTTTGACATGTCTCGGCGTTTTTTCTTTTAACCAGCGGTTTTCGATAAATCTGTGGTGGGAAGTTTTCAAATGAACACCCTGTATATAGGCCTCATTACCAGATTTATCTGTTTCGAGGTCAGTAATAAATAAATAAAATTAAAAAAATAAATATTTTTAAAAATTGAATAAAATTAATTAAAACCGAAACAATTATCTACATTTTGGGAAAAAAATATTAAAATCGGACTATGGAAGAAAAAGTAATCATACATTAAATTTGATTTAAATTTTGGTTGTCCCGAATCTTATGTCGGTGAGTGAATAAGTAGAAATCTCAATTATTGAAAAATATACATAGTATATATTTAAAATAATGCAAACTTCTCCAAATTTGGAAGTAAAATAGGAGCGGCCCATACAAAACACATCTCAACATCTCGTAAAATCATATAAAAGTATACTTGTATAACCCTGTGTTACTGTTTGTAAAAATATTTATTAAATTAAAATCAATAAATAAATTTTAAAAAATGAATTAAATAAATTGTGGCATACCGTACTTCTTCAACGCTGCGAAACTGGTACTTCGCATACTAAGGATTTTCAGTAATTTCGTAAAAAATAATCTAATGGATTTAAATTTGGAGAACAAGGTGGATAACCTATAGGACCCCTCGTCCTCTATAGTATTAATATCTCTCTTTCAAGAGAGGCATTACCTTTAACTTCTATGAGTCATTGGGACCTTTGTTGGCCAAACTTCAAATAAGGAAATTGATAATATAAGATAAGCACAGTATAATATAGTTCCGTATACTGTGATATAAGTATAAGTATCAAGTAAAGACATTAATATACCTTAAGCATTCCGCGTCACAGAACAATATTCTTTCAGCGATCATTTTCATATACACCTGTCAAGCTTTATAATCTAGTAAGCTCTGGTTAGTTCAGGTGGCCTCGCGTGTGGGGCTATCCTGAAAAATCTTCTCAACTCATAAAAGGGCTTTTATGCATCCCTCTCTCTTGCTCTCACTGGTCCTTTTCCCTTTAAGAATTATAGTAATACTTTCGTACAACGCTGTTCCCGGTTAAACAATAATTATGAGGTTACTATATATTCCTATATAGTGTACCATTAAACTAAGACACACGTTATGTTTTTTCTTCATTTAAAATATATAGTTTGTATATGCGAGTTAAGTAGAACAGTTCTCTAGTAGAAGCTAGACTTCGGCCATGTACACTTCTTATACAGCGTGTCCAGAAAAGTTCTAGACATATGGGAAATTTCTTTATTGTTGATTTTACGAAAAAAGTTATTTTTTATAAAAAGTTCTGCTTGATGTGCAAATAATATTGACATATGAAAATTTAAGATATCATGTACAGGGCGGCAAAAAAATATAGAAGCACAGAATTACGTTAAGAGGGAAGTACCCTCAATTTTTATTTTAGAGAAAATTCTTATAAGAAAACTTTACTAAGGACTACAAAACGTGGTCAGATACAATTTTTCGTTGAAATATTATAATTTACAGGGTACCATCAAAAAGCCTTTGGAAAATATGTTTTTATTTTATTTCTTTAACAGTTACCTGCAACAATTTTGCAACAACTATGTGCATTGCTATAGTAACGAATATTGACATGTTAGTCAAAAATCATTTACTATTTTTCGACTTATTAACAAGAGCTTTCGTTAGTTTCGTCATGGTTGTAAAGTTAACGCTGCAGAAGAAAATAGAAATTGTACTTATCGTCGGAGATCACTATAACTTATTAGGGAAGCCGCACTCATATTTAATACTAGACACCCTGACAAAATGGTATATAGCACCGCTAAAGCAAACATAAAGAATAAATTTAAAGCTACTGGTTCCGTCGAAAACGTATTTAAGAAACAACACAACAAATGGTCCACAACAGAAGGAAAGCAACTCAATGTAATGCAAGCGGTTATCGAAGACCCGAAAACTTATTTAAGAAAATTGTCAAAAACTTATCCAGTTGACGTCAAAAAGTCTACTGCTAGTAATTTTTAAAAATAAATAAATTTCATCCATATAAACTGAAATACATTCACACGCTTCTTCTAGAGATTTTGAATCCCGTTCCTATTTTGCGCGTGGTTCCAAGGCGAGTGTGAAGTTGATCCTTTTTTTTGGAAGAAAAATAATATTTACAGATGAAGCCATGTTTACTTCCAACGGCGTGGTATGCTCCCAAAATTGTCGGTGCTGGAGTGATAACAATCCAAATTTTATAATCGAATGCCGTAGTCAATATTCATTTAAAACCAATGTTTGGTGTGGCATTTTTAATGATCGGCTCGTTGGACCATACTTTTTCCGACAAAATATAAATGCTGCCATTTACCTGGACTTCTTAAGGAACCAGTTGTCTCAATTTCTTGACGAACTGCCACTAAATATAAGACGTTCAAATATTCCTTGGCTAGCCAGGTCGCCTGACATCACACCCCTGGACTTCTTTTATGCGGCCGTTTAGAAGAAATGGTGTATGGGCATAGACCTTTTCAGGATATTGACCACCTTGAAGCAGTAATAACAAACTCTGTCCAAGAAATCACTCCCAATATGATACGGACGATAGTAAGAGAAATTACAAGGCGTACTATAATTTGCATAAAAAAAGTAGGGGGGCATGTGGAGACATAATTTTTTACTTTAAACCATCTGCTTTTAGATCACATTTATCATGTAATTGCTAAAATATTGTTTAATATTCTCATTCACAATTTATTTTTGCTCTAAGGAAATTAAATGTTTTTAATATTCCTGATAGGTAGATAGGTTGATTTTAGAACATAAAATAATCTCGCATTATTTCTTTACGTAATTGGTTTCCAACAAGAGGTAATGAATGCTCAACGTGTTTTTGATGGTACCCTGTAAATTAAAATATTTCAACGAAAAATTGTATGTGACCACGTTTTGTAGTCCTTAGTAAAGTTTTCTTATAACAATTTGCTTTAAAATAAAAATTCAGGGTACTTCCCTCTTAACGTAATTCTGTGTTTCTATATTTTTTTGCCGCCCTGTACATGATATTAACAAAACTAAGTTTACTAAATTATGTTAAGCCAGACCGGAGTTATCAGCATTTATTACAAATAATGTTCAACCTTCCCCACCACTTTGTTTGAAAAGTGACAAACACGTTCTATAGGTCAATTTTATTAATAAATCTTCGAAATATACAAAAATGTTATTTTCGGGATAACTTAACTAGGCGACTTTTGAGGAAACTTCGTTATTCATATTTACCGTTACTGTTGCGCCCTCTAGCGCCAGTCTGCGAAACTTGAAAATAATTTCCAACAACTTCTCATGACCACTTTACCTATAATATTTTTTTTCCGCAAGCCATACGACTAACACTTTCTGAGATACGGCCGACAGCCATTCTTAATGGGACACCCGGTATATTTGTAATTTTCTAGCAATAAAACATTCATTTACACATTTAACAATGTATGTGTGTTTAATTTTCCAGTACATTTATAATGATAAAAAGCCAAATTTACTGAAAATGTTTATTGCAAAGTAAATAATAATATAGTATAATATATTATAGTAAATATTTTTTTTTTAATTTTTATTTATTAACTCATCCACAAATAGATACAGGTGTACAGTAAAATACATGTTTTATCTAATATAAATCTAGACTAATTAATTGAATTAAATGTGTTTAGGAAAAAAACAAAAAGCAACTAAGTGAGAGATCACAACAAAATAAACAAAAAAGTGAAAGAAAACAAAATTTAAAAAAATGTTAGTGAAATCAAGACAAAAAAGTAAAAAAGGAAACGAAACAGAAAATCAGCACTACCTTAACATTAAGATCAATCATCTGGCATCAAAATAATTTCAAAATATATTCAAAATGATACTACGTACCTATCATACATTGCCAATAATATGGTTTTTCTTTTTTCTTTGGCGTCTTCTATGCTCATTTGTTCCAATAGGGAATAAATATATTCTACAAAAGTTCTATTTGGATTGGGTGGGATTTGCTGTTGTGTTGTTTGTGAAATGCTTTTGGCAATTTTCTTAGCTGTTTCAACCAATTCATCTTCAGCACCAGTCATCTTTTTCCTTTTCCTGACAGGGGAATAACAGTAAGTAATAATCATTTTTTTAAACTTGAAAACTCTACAAATACTTGACTAAGCAAAATTGTGCTAAAAATTAAATAAAGACAATGGAATTGTGATAAAAATTTAATTACTATTAGTTAATAAGATCTTAAAAAAGACGTGAACTTAAAATACATGTAGATATGAATTTTTCTTTTATTACCCTAAACTGGCATTTTAAAAAAATTGTGTACCTATTTTCTTTATTAATTTGATCTGCAAATAAACAAATGTATAAGGTAATACTTTATAACAAGAACCTTACATGGAGTGCTTATTGTGGCTCCCTGTGGGAGTGTGTGTTACTTTCTCTTTCGAAGTACTAGGTGTTGGTTCCAGCTCTCCCCCAGACAAGACTGAAAAATCTACATTTGCCTCTCCTTCTAAAACACCTGAAGTTTCTGGTGAAGCAATCGGGGTTGTAATGGTGTCCATGGTAGACCACAAAGAGGATCTTGAGGAGCGCCCAGACCTGGGGTCCTGGCTTTCCTCCACTTTGGGTATTGGTGTTGCAGTGTGGGTCCTACAAAATTAGTTTGTACATTACCTTGTAATTTTTAGGTTTATAGTATACTTACATTCGGGGTCTTGAATGTTTTCCGTAAAATATCATCTTTTCAAAGTAATACCAATTTGAAGATGTAGCTTCTGAACCTGATTTTCTCCCATCCAGCCTTTTCTCTCTGGTATACCGGTCCCGCAAGCTCTTCCATAGTTTTTGGCATAAGATATTTTTGTTTAAAATATTAAAGCATACAAGTAGGTAGATGTATTTAACCAATCTTTTTAAATTAAGCCGTATATACCAAAGGTTATATTATATATATTATTATAACTTACCACTTGTATTGACGATTTGAGCCAGTTCTCTCCAAGCTTCATCTTTTTTTAATGTATTTTTATAGTCCCGGTGACCCAGGTCGTACAAGAATGGATATTTTTGGATCAATTCGATAATAATTAATCCGCAGACGTCCATATCGCGATCCAGTTCTGTCCGCTGGCTCTCCATCCTTTGTTAATTAAAAATTATTTTTGGAAGACAGAAATCACCTTTATTTAACAAAACGGCAAAAGCAAACAAACCTCGAAAAAATAAATGATATACGTCATACGTCAAAACAAACCCACGTGACTAAACTTTCGGCGCCCATTGGTTACAAATCGAACTGCAACGAATGGCAACGTAAAAAGATAAAACTTGGTCATCTTCGGCGAAGCGCAGCGTAGCGTAACGTACGAACGTAAAGTTTATAAATGGTTTCATATGTTTTCGTTTGTTGAAGTCGAACGATCATCGGCGGAACTGAACTCAACTGAGCGTAGCGTAACTAACTAAGTTTATAAATTGGGCTTTAAAGTTTTGCCTTTTTTACATTTATCATAAATAAGTGATGCTGAAAAATACAAGAAATATTGGATATTTGTATATTTTATTTATTTTTAAAAAATACAACAATGAACTATTTATTAAACATCAGATTAACAGTACAGTTATTTATTGTGGCCCCAGAAAAATTAATAAAAGGTGTTGCGATGTTGCGATCCTGACTTGTTTTTGTATTTTCTAGCGTTAAACCACAGCGATCTCCATTAAGACCGCTGTGGTTAAACCCTCCGTCGAACCACTTGCTGTTGAATTTATGTTAATGTTAATAGTGATTGGTTCAGTAAAATGAGATTGAAAAATTTTTTTGCAATATCTTTTTTGTTGGTCATCGATTTCTCAATGTACCCTTCAGCTACACTACTGGATATCGATCCCCCGTGGCGCTTTAAACACGTAATGTCTGCACCTGCATCTACAAGCAATGTAGCTGAAGTTCTCCTTAAACAGTGACCGGTATATTCTGTGGCATCAGGTAATTTTAAGAAAACTTCAGCTTCCTTAGGAACAGTACTTATCTTATGAATTCCCGTTACCATGTCACAACAGCGACCATTTACAAATTTTAAAAGGAATATTTTTTCATTCATGTCTCCTGGGCGTACCTAATAATGCATATTTTTTTATATATGCTTAAATATTGTTTCCCAACAATAGAAAACGATCGCGGTTTTCTAGTTTTACTGCCAGGAATTCCTATGTGCATGGCAGATCCTAAGTCTTGTATGTCATCAACGGTCATTTTTACAATTTCTTCACATCGGCATGCACCAGAAAAACCAATAACAAGTACAATCTAAAAATCCATTATATATTTCATAAAAAAAACTTGTATTCTTTGACGTAATATCTAAATTTACCTTAATTCCCAAATATTTCTGATTAGGAGCTTCAGATAGAAAATTTTCAAGTTGTTCCCTGGTAAATACTTTAGCTCTTTTGGGAGTGTAGCCTTAATTTTGCTTCTATAAATGGTAATTTTCCAGTTTATCGGCTTATGCGAAAAATGGCGTAAATTGAAAAACGTTTATTGCAATATGTAGCACGTACTTTCTAAACGACAAATCCGCGGGCGGAGAACCATTTTTTTAATTGGAAATATAAAAAAATGTGAAAATAGTCGACCGAAAAGCACAGTGAGAGTGACAAGTGAGGTTATGTTTCTCTAGCTGTTAGTCACTCGACAAAAATTGTAATAATTATTATAGACTTAAATTGGTTAAACAGCGCTAACACGGCATCTAATCCACCTTTTTGGTTCCAATTCGGTATATGCTACATAAATCAACAAGAGTTTTTCATTTTTTTCTCATTTTTGTCACAAGCGGGTACCCTATTTTCACATTTTTTTTATATTTGCAATTAAAGAAATGGTTTTCCGCTCGCGGATTTGTCGTTTAGAAAGTACCTTCAATATTTCTTATTAAATCGAAGGAAGCTCTTATACGATCTTCCAGCTCTTCTAAAGTGTTTACTGGGGTGCGGTTAACCAGACTTTTAAGATGCCCCCATAAGAAAAAGTTCAAACTATTTAAATCTGGGGACCTAGGCGGCCATGGCTGAGGTCCGCCACGACCAACCCATCGGTTATTAAATGTTTGATTTAAATATTCTCTTGCTACAACACTAAAGTGAGCGGGCGCACCATCATGCATGAACCATATTCTGTTTCTTATTAAAATTGGTACTTCTTCTAGCAATATGGGCAAATCCTCCTCTAGAAACCGGCGATAATTATGGCCATTTAGCCTTTCTGGCCGGAAAAAAGGTCCAATTAAATAATTTCCAACAATTCCACCCCAGACATTTACCGAAAACTGTTCTTGCTGGTTATATTCTACAACTACGTGGGGGTTTTCGTCGGCCCAAATATGGTTATCGTGAAAATTTCTGATTGCGTTTCTGGAAAAGTTAGCTTCATCTGTAAACATTATTTCATGGTCAAACAAGGGATTATGCGCAATTTTCCCAAAAACCACTGACAAAAATTAACACGCAAGGGAAAGTCTCGGGGAAGTAACGCTTGGACCCGCTGAATATGATACGGGTACAATAAAAAATCGTGCAAAATTTTCCAAACCAGGACGTGCGAGATATTCAGATTATGTCCAATTTTTCTAGTACTTATTTCAGGATTATTATCAATATAATTTAAAATTGCTTCTTCAATTTCTGGAGTTCTTACAGTCCGATGGGATCCTTTTAATTGATTATTTGCCATAAAAGTACCTGTTTCAGTCAACCTTCTATGTACATTTGCAAATGTTCGCCTATCTGGTATGACTCTATTAGGGAACCGCTCTTGATACAATCGCCTAGCTTCCGGCGAACTGCCATCAGCCAAACCATACATGTAATGCATATCTGCCAACTCCTCATTAGTAAACCCGACCATTATCTTTCAAAATAACAATACTCGGATATTTTAAACACCAAATTAATAAGACACTTTACAGGACGAAGCAGGCAATTTCCAGGGCGAGCCGCCAGGCGAGTCCTGTAAACGTACTTTCCGGTTGTGTAACGTACAATATTTTTTTTAAATCGACGCAAGACCAGTGGCGTACAAGAAAATTTAGATAATGGCTTACTACATTAATATAGTTTTAAACATATTGAAAACTCTATAGTCAGGAATTTTTTTTATTTATAATAGTTATAATAAATATTATTTGATAATAGGTACTTAATAAATAATTAAAATTAGAATTATTCTAATAATTAATAATATCTATTTTTGAACTGTTATGTTAAAAGTACAATTTTTTTCTTTACACCAACATTTGAAAACGGCAAACGTTTTTTCATACTTGTCCCTGGACTTATGCGGCAACAAATCGTGAGTAGCTCTAGCAGCCGCTTCAGTTATTTCAAGAGGAATTTCACCTTCATCCACATTCATTTCCATAATATAATCTAACTTTTAACTTTTAAACACAATTTTTAATAAGCAGTATCAAATTTGACAGTTCGTTGCCATGAAACGCCATGAAAGAAACAATCAAGTCAAAGCCTACTTATTATGGGTTTGGTTCGTTTTCTCAAATATTGATCGGAATGTAAAAAAAGGGCCCGGTAAAGTAAAAAGAGGGACCGGTAAAGTACTTTACCGGTCCCTCTTTTATGACTTTCTGGTCTAGACCGATAAAATGACATTTTCCGGTTAAAAAATTGAGTAGAAAATGGTTGCTTTCCGGTCGATTTAAAAAAATAATAATTTTTGAGATCCTTATTTATTTCTAAGCAAACTTGATCTAAGAAATAAAATCTATTTTTTTTAAATCGACCGGAAAGCAACCACTTTCTACTCAATTTTTTAACCGGAAAATGTCATTTTATCGGTCTAGACCAGAAAGTCATAAAAGAGGGACCGGTAAAGTACTTTACCGGTCCCTCTTTTTACTTTACCGGGCCCTTTTTTTACATTCCGATCAATATTTGAGAAAACGAACCAAACCCATAATAAGTAGGCTTTGACTTGATTGTTTCTTTCATGGCGTTTCATGGCAACGAACTGTCAAATTTGATACTGCTTATTAAAAATTGTGTTTAAAAGTTAAAAGTTAGATTATATTATGGAAATGAATGTGGATGAAGGTGAAATTCCTCTTGAAATAACTGAAGCGGCTGCTAGAGCTACTCACGATTTGTTGCCGCATAAGTCCAGGGACAAGTATGAAAAAACGTTTGCCGTTTTCAAATGTTGGTGTAAAGAAAAAAATGTCAGAAATATTTCTGAGGATGTTTTGTTAGCCTATTTTGCTGAAAAATCCGAAAAATTAAAATCATCTACATTGTGGAGTGTGTACTCGATGATTAAATTGATGTTAAATTTAAAAGAAAATTTGTATATAACGTACAAAATTGTACTTTTAACATAACAGTTCAAAAATAGATATTATTAATTATTAGAATAATTCTAATTTTAATTATTTATTAAGTACCTATTATCAAATAATATTTATTATAACTATTATAAATAAAAAAAATTCCTGACTATAGAGTTTTCAATCTGTTTAAAACTATATTAATGTAGTAAGCCATTATCTAAATTTTCTTGTACGCCACTGGTCTTGCGTCGATTTAAAAAAAAATATTGTACGTTACACAACCGGAAAGTACGTTTACAGGACTCGCAGGCTTCCAGGACTCGCCTGGCGGCTCGCCCTGGAAATTGCCTGCTTCGTCCTGTAAAATAGTACTTTCCGGTCTTGTAACGTAATATACTATTCTGTGCATGGTGATATTGTCATATTAACGATATTGTTATGATCATGCAGAGAAAAGGTTTTTATTTTTTTTTAACCGAAAACCGTGCATCGGATTGAAAAAATTCAAGAGATCAAATTTGTTTAGAAATGATTGGGAATTTTGAGAATAAATTTATTTTTACGAGAAATCAGTAGCGTTACATTAATGTCTGCCAAAATAGGCAGGTGAAATTCCGTACGAACCCCACTGGTGGAAATAAAAAAAATTGTTGTACGGTAAATAATGCATCTTGATACATAGTACATGTCTGTCAAATTTCATTAAAATATCTAAAGTGGTATAACAGATATTATTAAAAAACTATTTATTTTTGAAAATTTTACCACCCTGTATATCAAAAATAAAGACGTTTAGGACATACGTTCATATGAAGTTTTATTTTTAAAATGAACACAAAAATCGCCCCCTTAATTATTGACATTCAATTACAAAACACCCGTATTTTAACGACGCGACGTTTGAAGAATAAATAGTAAGTATTATTCGTAGTAAAAGCAACTTGTTATGATTCGTCTGTAATTGCCGGACTGACTTTGTTCGTCCGGCAATTTTTCAGACTCGTCATAAAAAGTATTACTTTTACTCCTAATAAAACAATATACTATTTTCGACCATCACAAAAAGTGTTGCTTACCTGCCAGCGCAATAATCAGTACCATAATGAAAATGTCACCTTTTCGTCCAAATATCTAATCTATAAAGTCATTTCTTAACACAATTGGATTAAAATTCATTTTAAACTTGTAGAATAAAATGACTCTTTTCTAAATTTTCACCAAAATAACATTGTTCGACTTTTTAATTATTAAAATAAATAAAGATGGCATCTTTCGTCCTGAATTATTTTCTCTGTTTATATAATCTGTGGATATTCAATCAACTAAAATCAATAAATCATCGCTTATCGTTTTTTCAGTTTTACCCTCCTTATATTATTATCAAAAACCACCCTTATTTTTCTTGGCAGTTACCCTGATTTGTCGGAAATATTCATGAAAACATCCCCTTGTGTATTTTGTGAACCGAATCAACCTTGTTGCAGAGTTACGCTTGAAATTTATTAATGTAATTCAAGAAGTTATGAATTTACTTTTCGAAGCTTATTTTTATTTGGAATATTTGAGCAAGAAATTAATGTATATGTATTGTGTGTAGCAATATTTCAAAACAATTGTGGTTTTATTGGATGCAGTAGCGTTACAATGACGGCTCTTCAAACTCCTGTATGAAATTAAAAATTAGATTTTGTAAGACATATTAATCCTTTGGTTTCAAAACCCGACAGTTGCAATTACGTTAAATAAAACAAAAACCCTCAACCAATTAAGTGTTATAAAAAAAAACAAATTACGCTCTAAACAATAATCGGGTGCCAGTTTTCACCTTAGGATAACCTAAAATAAACTGCGACAAGGCAACCTATTCACCCTTACTCTGGCAACCCTACGCTGGAGGATGTTCTTCAGACACCCCTTAGCTAGCTCAACTCAGGGTAGGTTCGCTATTTTGTCTCTAGATTGAGAGGTTTAGCACTCTTATATAAGTAAGTTAAAGTCAAATCCTGAAGGCGCCACCTTAGTTTTATTTTACTTACAAGCCTTTAAAGGTTCTGGTGTTTGGCCTCAGAAAAAAAACCAACTAGGAAAAAAAAACACTTATGTCACCATCGGTATACATTAGCTTCTTATAAGCTCTCATTCACTCAAGCCCTCAAAGTCACTCTATTTAAAATAAAAGCCAAATTTTCGCAGATACAGATGTGATGTGATACAGATATTTATTCTTAAAGTGGTGTTAAGCCTTTGGCTACTTGGTTTTATAAATGCAAGCTCCTCTTACTTTGGTGGACAATCGATACTTAAAGTTAAAAGATAAATAAGTGAAATGAAATATTAAAGTGATAGTACTAGGTTTGACAATAAAATTTCTGAAGGTTCAAATTTATAAAGTTATCGATATAAGAAAGCAAAAAGTCAAACCCTGTTTGACAGGGTCTTGCACAAGACGGCAACTGTCAGACCTACACTGTAAAAATGACTGTTCAGTCTGATCTGGCAGCCACATAGACCTACATCCAGGACATTGCCTCAGGCTAGGAATTTCCGCAAGGTCTGTGCAAGAACCTCTCACAACTAACTAAATTTACGATAAAATCTCTGTTAGAGTATAATACAATAATATCTTACGAGTACCTGTGGTTACTCAATAAGCATATTAGCCACTCGGGCATAGATAAGTTAAAATGTCAAAGATACAAGTGATATTTAGAAGAAACAAATGGCGTTTAGCCGGGAAACAAAAATATTTACTTTATAATCATGAATTGTAACCATATTTACAACAAAAGTAGTTGTAACATACTACCTAACGTTCTGAACTACTAGAGACTCTTGTGACGTCTTAACGCTATGTCGACATACGCCACACGTTTACATTGCACAAGCTCTGTACATAACATGGGCGCAAAACTTTATTCAATCACTGTATATCAAACAATACGCAAATGCAAAATATTAAGATTTTAAGTTGACTACTTTTTAAAGAAAAATGAACACAGGGTAATGATACTTAGCTGCAACTTTACGTGCTACCCATGGTTCATGAAGACTCAATCTTCACACACACACACATGGTCCCTGAAACAGCTAACGTGGATACTGCTACACAGCTTGTCTCCAAGAATTACAATAGTACACGGCAACTGGCACGTCCCGCGTCCAGGCATTTCCAACAAAAGTAAACTAGTACTCCAGTTTGTACTCGGACTTTTAGCCAATACCAAAAAAAACCCTAAAATCGAATTTTAGATATACAACATGAAAGAGAAATCTTTCATAACACCCAACGAGGGTAATTAGATACTAAAGTTTAAACCTACCTCAAATAACTAACGAGGGTTTCAATTTACCAAATGGCGTCTATGACCGCTGTTGAAGTTCATTAAAGCATTTTAAATCGGCATTCCGCCAAAGGAATAGGCAAACTACAAAGCCATGGCATTTAAAAAAAACATTTGTGGATGCTTTATCGGCACTACATTAGCCTGCACGGCCCAAAAAAAACTAAACTTGGGGAGCTATTTCCACAAACGTGCTTTAACTTCCAGTGTCCATGGTCGAAAGGGGCGATTCTTATTTTTCTCTAACGTACATAGTTACCAAAACAAAACAATGACAAAAATTAGTCAACCCTATCTACGGAAACTAACCTCTTATAATAACATAGAAAACTAACGACGACCGAAGTCAACCCACGCGACGAAGCAAAAATTAACCAGACGTAACTGTGAAAATGCCCAGAAACTGTCAGTCTGACACTGACCTGTTATCGATTTTCTTAAAAACAGCTGACAGAAGTTATTTCTATTGCTAATTTGAAAAGTTTATCAATTACCAATCAATTAGAACAAAGATTTGAAATCAAACCTGTCTGCAAATATAATAGTATCAAACAAGGAACAGAGAAATCAATTCACTTGCCTATGTCTTGCAAGATACAAAACATTCCTGGAATATAAAGCTGGATTTATAATCTCGAAAAGTTGGTGAGGTTAAAGTTATGATCAAGTTTGTGAGGTTAGATATTCCGAACTCCGAGCATAAAAATTGGTTATCTCGAACTACCCGGAAAGTTTTCGAACCTTACATGAGCTTTACATGAACAACATGAACAAGTGTATAAATGAAACTGAGTGTTCCCTTTAGTTTAAATTGAACTCCTATTTCCAACACCAACTGAACCTCAACCTCGCCAACTTTTCGAGTTTATAAATCCAGCTTTAACATCAACAAAGGTTTGAAACTAAACATAATGAAAATTTTGGCTATTACAGGTAACTTAATTAGTAATTAATGTTTAAGGTGAGAGTCTACATATGTATTTTAACAATTTAAAAGCGAAAACTTAACACAGATAATCAAACTTATGAAATGCAATTTTCGAACTGTAACACAAACACTATTCTAAGGTGTTAACATTTATTAATTGTACAAATATTTTCTATGCACATAAAAAACAAGTCGATTTATTAAAACTTAGTTTTTTTGAAAGGTATCCATATGATTTTAAGAAATGAAATTAATTTGTCGGGATTCAATTTATATTCATTGAAAATACCAAACATTTTATTATATTCAAAATGGTCCAACAAAAATACATTATTTTTAAAAATTACACTTCCAAGCTCACTTTGCGAGCGGTGCATGTGCGCAGCAAGCGATTGACGTTGGTCCTGAATCGCTGGAGTCGTTCCAGAGGGATGATGTTCTCCAGATGAAGGAGTTATCACATGCAGGGTGGCCAATTAGTACGGCAAAGGTCAATATCCCTGTACCATTAAAGATAGCGGAAAACTTTTGACGAAGCTTATTAAGGGTTAAGAGATGCATCTTTTAAAATTATTTTCGTCTATACAGGGTGCTCTAAAAAAGCGGCACGGTAGACATTTTATATTTTTTCAATGGAACACCCTGTATATATTTACATAATTTAATTTGCCGTAAATTACTATACATAGCACCGTAATTATTTATACACATTTTTGCAACGTTGCCGAATAGATGGGAAAATCCCTTAAATTTGTGAAAAAACATCGTTCAATAAAATGTATAGTATTTTTTAACTTTATTTTTATTATAATTGGAAACAAAATATTTTTATAATGGAAAGAGAAGTGTTGACAGAAGTCGCCTAGGGTAAAATAGATTCATATTTTTGTACAGGGTGATTTCTACGGACATGCAAACTTTACGAACTTTAAACCTAATTTTCTCATTTTTTTCAAATGAAACATCCTGTATTTGATTACTTTGACTTGTAGGGATTTTCATCCTCTTTAACTTTTGTTAAGGTCTTTTCATGCCTATCTCTACAAATACTGGTCATATTTCAGTTTTTGTCTAAAACTCTAGCAAAAAAACTGAATGTATTTTACCATTATCTTTTTCTAGTTACCTATGACATAGAAAATAAAAACAAAGGTCAGTTTTGTAGTTTTTCTATTAATTTACATAAATAATGAACTCGAAATAATTTTTAGATTTAAGTTTTTTACCGATTCAAGCTTGAGGACAATCTTTAAAATTTAAATTAATTGATTTAAAATTACCTAATTAATTGTTCAAAGTGGCTCTCATTAACTTGAATACACAATTCTATACGTTTTTCTAAAGAATGAGTCATGTTTCTACATATTTCCCGAGTTACGCTTTGAAAACAGTTTTTAATACGAATTTTCATATCATCTCTTGTAGTGGGGGCTATTTTATATACCTGATCCTTTACAAATCCCCATATACTGAAATCAATTTTTGTTAGATCTGGTGATCTAGCCGGCCATGGTACGGGCGCTCCTCTTCCAATCCACTGCTGCCCATATGTTTCATTTAAAAAGTTAGTAACAGCTCCTGTATAATGCACGGGGGCTCCATCATGTAAAGACCAAAGACGTTCACGAATTTCATTGGGTATCGGAGCCATTAATTGTGGTAAATCGTTTTGTAAGATGTCCAAATATACTTGTCCAGTTACTCTCTCCAAACGTTTAAGGACCATCTGTTTTGTGAATGGGTTTTTATAAAATAGGGATTGCTTGTAGCATACTAGTGAAAATTATGCCTTTTCACGTTTTCATTTTAATGAAATGGTGCTTCATCACAAAAGAATACTAAATGTGCAAAATTTTGTTGTTGTCTCATTTTTTTCTGTGTCCATTCGCAAAAATCTATTCTCTTTTGAAAATCTCCTTCATTTAGTTCCTGCAGTAACTGAATATGGTAAGGATGCATTTTGTTTGTTTTCAGTATGTTCTGAATCAATGAACGGCGAATATCTAACTGGTCGGAAATATTTCGTTGGCCAATGTGTGGATTTTCAGTGACTGTTAAAAGAACATTTAATTGATTTTCTTCCGTTAAAACACGTTTTATTCTTTCTTGTTTTTTATAGGCTACACTCCCCGTTGTTTGAAAACGCTGCTTTACTTTTTCAAACGCCCTTCTACTGGGTTGCTTTCGGTTTGGATATCTTTCTTGATATATCCTCATAGCTAACAAGCAGTTTTTGTCGCTAGCTCCTAATACAAAAACCATATCCACCATTTCAACATTCGAAAAATCCATTTTTATTAATTTTTGAAGAATAACTCACCAAATCACTATAATTGTCATTATATTACAAACAAACTTACGTTTCATTTTAAACAAGAACGTTTGTTTTTATTTTCTATGTCATAGGTCACTAGAAAAACGACAATGGTAAAATACATTCAGTTTTTTTGCTAGAGTTTTAGACATAAACTGAAATACGACCAGTATTTGTAGAGATAGGCATGAAAAGACCTTAACAAAAGATAAAGAGGATGAAAATCCCTACAAGTCAAAGTAATCAAATACAGGGTGATTCATTTGAAAAAAATGAGAAAATTAGGTTTAAAGTTCGTAAAGTTGGAATATCCGTAGAAATCGGCCTGTACAAAAATATGAATCTATTTTACCCTAGACGGCTTTTGTCAACACTTTTCTTTCCATTATAAAAATATTTTGTTTCCAATTATAATAAGTTAAAAAATACTACACATTTTATTGAAAGATGTTTTTTCACAAATTTAAGGGATTATCCCATCTATTCGGCAACGTTACAAAAATGAGTATAAATAATTACGGTGCTATGTACAGTAATTTACGGCAAATTAAAATATTTAAATATATACAGGGTGTTCCATTTAAAAATATAAAATTTCTACCGTGCCGCTTTTTTGGAGCACCCTGTATAGACGAAAATAATTTTAAAAGATGCATCTTTTAACCCTTAATAAGCTTCGTCAAAAGTTTTCCACTATCTTTAATGGTACAGGAGATATTGACCTTTGTCGTACTAATTGGCCACCCTGTATATATGGTCCGGCAATAGTGGGTCAGGCATTTATAGCTTCTATACCAATTAAGTTAGAGATTTCGTTCGAACGCACACCTATACTGAATATAATATGAGTGTATTTCGGCAAAATATTTTCGCATATGCAGAATGGTCCATTTTGATTTGCTTTAGTCGTTCACGAGCAATAAATTTAAAACAATAAAAAGTAGTTCTGTACGCCTTGAAAAAAATATTAAAAAAACGGCCTTAAATCTGTTTTTTCCAATCTACATAGTGTCAACTTGAATGCAAGAGGTTTATCAATACGCTGACAAATAGCTCTATCTTATTTTATACAGGGTGTCCAAAATATGATTCCAAAAATGATAACTTTCAAACTAGTTTTATAAGATTTTGAAATGAAGCACCCTGTATATTGCAGAATTTAAAGGTTGCTTCCTTCGCCGGATTCATCCCCAGACGCGTTTCGCCGTATGACGGCTCGTCAGTGAGGTTATAGAATCCGACAAAAGGAAGCAACACTTAGAGCCCACTTGACCCTGAAAAGTCGATGTAGAATGGTAGATGTAGCTTTCGAGCAATTAAATGCATCACCTGGCCAGGTCATACGGCAAAACGTATCTGGGGATGAATCCGACGAAGGGAAGCAACCTTTAAATTCTGCAATTGTTGGTACTCGGTCCGTTAACCGAACTGGCTCTTAATGCTGCGCACCTGGCGGCGACTCCTGCAATAATGACCGGCTCGTCTGGTCATTGCAGGAGTTTCCTTCTCCGTTTCTGACTGATTCTTGTCGGACGGGCCAGGTGATGCGTTTGATTGCCAAGAGGTGTCGCTCAAAAGCTACATCTACCATTCTACCCTGTATATTATTCTACTATCTAATGCAGAATTTGAATACAAAAATTTTTTATAAGTATCAAGATATTTACCAAAAACCACAAATATTCCAGACCATTAAGCTTTAGCAGACTGCTTGAGCGTTTTTTGAAACAAGGAGCGTGGATTACAAAAAAGAAGAAAGGATAAAAACGATTATAAATCAGGAAAATCAATTAGCAGTTTCGTTTCAGTTACAGAATATCCAAACATTAGTCAGGTACTTGTGGGAGAAGAAGTTGGAATAAGTGAAAGGTCAATTCAGAGAATTTTAAAAATACATCATTTTCATGCATAGGTACCACATTCAACTGTACCAGGCTCTGACTTTTATTGTAGAGTTGAGTTTGTGAGTGGGCTCGATTCTGCCTTCAAGAAAATTCATTATTGTTTATGAACGTCTTATTTTCTGATGAGGCCACATTCTACAACAATGGATGCGTTAACATGCATACTTTTCACTATTACGCTACCGAAAATCCAAGAATCATACGACAAATGGACTATCAACATCGTTGGTCAATAAATGTTTGGGGAGGAATTGTTGGAGAACATGTGGTAGGTAGGCCCTTACTTTTTACGGTCATCTTACCGGTCAAATATATTTAGAATTTTTAACAAATGATTTACTTGTATTGCTCTTAAATTAACCAGCAAATATGCAGGCATAAAATATGTGGTTACAACAGGATGGAGCTCCAGCTCATTTTTCGCGACAGGTCAGAGCGTGGTTAGATAACACTTACGAAAATCGCTGGATTAGAAAGGGTGGACCAGTTAAATGGCCTGCAAGGTCACTCGATTTAACTATTCTATGGGGCATATAAAAGATCTGTTTTATACGGAACGTCCAACAACTGAGGAGAACATGCGACAAGAAATAGTCAACGCGTTTGCAACCCGCAATGCTCCGAGATGTGGGAAGGTCCTTTCAAGCAAGAATAGACTGATGGCTTGAACAAAATGGAAGACGTTTTGAACATCTTTTAAGATAAATGCGTTACTGTAAAAATCTTTTTTTAAATAAAGATGGTTGTGTTTCCATGACTGCCTAGATTTTTTTTGTAATACTTTACTAATGATAATGGGCATATTTATGGTTTTTGGTAAATATCTTGAAAACGGTCCAGAATTTTAATAGACTTGGAATACAAAAAAGTATTTTTTTAATATTAGAGAGTAAAATAATATACAGGGTGCTTCATTTGAAAATCTTAAGAAAAACTAGTTTGAAAGTTGTCAATTTTGGAACCAAATTTTGGATACCCTGTATAAAATAAGATAAAAGTATTTGATGTCAGAGTATCGTTAGACCTCCTGTATTCAATTTCACACTATGTAGTACGGACAAAACAGATCTAAGACCGTTTTTTTAATAATTTTTTCAAAGTTTGCAAAACGACTTTTAATTGTTTTTAATTTATTGCTCGTAAACGACAAAAGCAAATCAAATAAAATTTTTGGAAATACAAAAAAACACTAAAAAGAACCAGAGTATGCAAAAAAATACAGGGCGTTCCGTTTAAAAAACTTTCTTTGTCGTCATATTTTTGTGGACCATTCTGTATATGCGAAAATATTTTTTCGAAATACACTCATATAATATACAGTATAAGCCCGCGTTCGAACGAAATTCCTAACTTAATTGGTATAGAAGCTATAAGGCCCACTTGCACCAAACTTGTAAGAACAACAAACTGTAAGTCGCTCTTAACTCTTAAGAAATAAAAATTGTCTCGCATCAGCATTTAAGAAAGACTTAACATCGCCAAAGTTTTCTTAAATTTAAGTTGTTGTTTTCGAGTCCTTAAAGCGATCTTAACTTATTCCTAACCTCAATCTAAAAGTTAAACTAAATTTTTGTTGTTGTAATGGAGAGGTTTAACGACGATTCGGGTATCTAGAGCTAATTGAAACTGAGAACGGATTTCCCAGGAGACTATATAATAGGTAGGTAAAGTGTAATAGTAATGTAAAATAAATATTTTTCTTCAGTTGGAGTATGATCATGATAGGTACTTTTATGTAAAATTACTATTCGATAAAATGCTTTGTTATTGGTTAACATACCTTAGGGTTTTTACCAGCGTTGCCAGTCTATTACAATTGTAATAGATCTATTACTATTTTAACAATTCTATTACGGTTTTACATTACTCACCAAATCTATTACTATTTTTAATTTTCAGTAACTTTCCTATATTGCCAACACCTTGCTCTGAACGCAAAAAAACATTTTTCTATGTCATTTGTTCGTCTGAGATTCCAACTTGAATATTCATTAAAACGAATAAGATCGTTTGTATATGTATATAATCGTATAAATCGGTTGTCCTGCTTTTATGTATACGGTTTCAGATAATTCTATTCTTTTTTAGTATTTTAAGAAGTTCTGATTGGTAGGTTGGTTCATTTAATATATTCACTATAAGAATATGATACAGATATACTCATGTGCATGGAGTATTTCTTGGCACGTACTTCCCCGTCCCGGTAACGGTTATTGAAAATTTGAATTTTGTTCGGTGGTTAATTCCCACTTATTGGCAAGAAAACGTGAATTTCATGTATAATTTTACGTCAGACTGAAATGCGTTAGAATACGAATAAACGTGTTTTCAATGTGTAAAACACGCTTAATGTTACGGTGTTCTGACGTTGGTAAAAATAACGTTACTAATTTTAACGTTTTTATAACGTATTATATTATGATACAATTCTGCGTTTTTGTAACATATTTTTAACTTATAAAACTAAATTTTTCCTCAGGAAAGTAGCGTATTATTTCATACTTTATTATTTGGATACTTATAAATAAACAACAAAACATTCAAGTTATGAACTTTTATTTTTTCAGGTTGCCTTAGGTTACCGTATACAATTTACAAATTTTAACTTATTTTAATTTAAAATCTAGTAGCTATATAGTATAAGTTTTCATTTTTCTTGTTTCTTCAAACGGTTCGCGGCATACCTGAAGTGGTCCATTATTATTTTTTCCATCGAGTACTCCTTAGTTTCTCCAAACTGAACTTGCGCTATTTCTAAATTAAAAACGAAACATTTTTTAAATATTGTTCCAACAACCTAATTACACGAGATATTACATTACATATAAGAAACATTTTCAAGGGTCTACAATAGTAAAGAACTACAATAATCATTTTTTGTAGAGGTTATTAACTATTCCTAATTAATTAAAGGAAAAAATAGAGTGGCGTATCTTGTTCTATATTTGGAATTAACTTCAAAAGGCTGGTATTTTTGTTACATTAAAGGGATTCTTTTAGCATTTTTTTTGTAATGACAATAAAATTCACGAGACGCCATTTTGCCCTTCAAGCGTTTGTGGTAAAGAACAAAAGAACTCGTGAAATATATAAAGAATAAACAACAGTTATTTCATAAAGACTAAACCATAAAATTAAGAACAACTTACGCTTAAAATAAACGAAAACTCACAAAACTTAAAAGAGATTCGATGCTATCCAAAATTTTCACCAACCGCTCCTTGCCTTCCACTTATACACTCACAACACAACGAAACAACGTCAAACGTCTATGACAGACGCGACAATCGCCGATCGCTGGGTTTTAGGCGCGAAATTTAAAAATGTTAAGATAAAGTGAAAAATAGGTTACTTATTTCGACGTTATAAAACATAACGCAAATTGAATGTTTTATAAGTAACGTTACTTTTATTTACATAAAATGAATGTAAAAATGTAACACAAATTACAACGTGAACAAAAATTACATTAAAATAACAGTATTAAAACAAAATCACGTTTTTAAAACAAAGTTTTTGGTAAAGGGAAATAACATTACCATTTTCACGTAAAAATAACGTTTTTTCTCAAAATATGTCAAGTGGGTTGACGCTAATACATAATACATTTTTATATCTTTAGTTTTTGTTAGATTTAGTGCTTATTATAAGACTTGTTATATCTGCAGTTTGCAAACATGGACAGGTAGGTAACAATAATTGTTATTGGGTACTATTTTTTTAAATGGTGAATATTTTAATGCTAAACCAGAGTATATAATATATAGCTGTATGTATAAACTTTTTTTAGATTTGTAAAACCCTTGATGCCAGTGAGTCAGAGCCTGAACCAAAGATAAAGAAAAAGAAAAAAATGTATAAACAAAAATTTAAGACCGATATGATCGAAATATAAAATAATAGTGTAAATAATTAATAATTATGCATAATTTGCATAATTTTTTTTTTTTGCGAACTGGTGGCCAGAATATTTATTTCTCTTTCGGTGTTCTGGCTCGCTTTTATTACTATTCTGTGATATCTATTACGTTTTGAACCGTCAACCTATTACTTTTAATCGAAGACTTCTGGCAACACTGGTTTTTACATTTGAAAGAGTTTGGGCAGAGGAATATTTTATAATTTAGTTATGTACCAAATATTCCAGCAGTTATGAATTTCCAGACTTTTTTAGAAATGAAAGTGTTACGCCCATAAATCAAATACTTTACTACCCTAAGATTTTATGCCACCAGTGCACCCTTCTTTGGTCGCTGATTTTTATGGGTATTTATGAAAGCACAGCAAGTAGAATAGTGCAGAAGGTTTCGTATGTGTTTTGTGTTTTCTGGTGGTTCTCATTGGCCATATTATTATGTGTGAAAATGATCTATAGACAAAAATAAAAAAACAACAAATACGTTACCTTTAACGCAATAATAAACAATAATAAACATAAGTACATAACCTAGAAGTTAATAAATAATAACAGTAAGTAGCCAGTGAAAACTAAAGAGACCTATTATTGTTTCCATTTCAGTTCATTTAACGAAATAATTGGTGTAACGTTTGTCTATTACCAGACACACCTATGAAAAAAAGCAGTGTTGTCGGCTTTTTTTGAAACTTAGTTAAGTTTGCTTGAAAGCCGGTTGGTGCAAAACAGAATATTTTAAGGTTAACTTAGGATTTAAGACATTCTTAACTAAGAATATCTTAAGTTTAATTTTGGTGCAAGTGGCCCTAAATTGCAGGACCCTGTATATTTTTAAACTGGGAAATTAGGGCGCCGGTGTTCTTTAAACTCAATGTCGCCGTGGAAAAGTGCTTCGTCGTCTGACCAAGCGCGGCGTGGCGGCCATTTAATCTGAATATCTACATAATAATATTCCCTTAAATGTATAAAAACATTTCTGTGAAAACAGTTGACTAGCTCTAGCTATTATTTCCATAAACAGAAATTTGGCACATGAAATAAATGATTCTGAAGAAAAAGTCTTGGAGAAATTTATTTCCATGAAAGACCGTAGAGCGGATTTTCACTTTATTTGGGGCCAGACCCCCGTTCCCAACGGAGCATAAGAAAGGTGAATTCCTACGAAATTTGGGCGTGGTCCCAAAAATATTTTGCCTACGTCGCTTTAGCTCCATATTAATTTACCCCTCCCCGCACCAAATTATTGTTTTAAAAAAAGTCAACGCCCTGTGTCAAAAAATTAACACTTGGAATCCTATGGTCTGGATAAAGAATCGCACTATATATTAGTCAAAAAATATGAAAGCGGAGGCAAATAAAGCCTCTCTGTGTAATAGAACTTTAAAACAGACCGTTTTATTTAACATGCTGTGATGCAAAATTCGTACGTGCTTAACGTGTTTTTTAGTAAATTGCCCGAATTAAAATTATGCATCGACGAATGCGTCGCGACGCAAATTTGTGGTTAATTGGGAGCCAGCCGTGCGGTTCAATAGCGGGGAGATTCGTATCGCAGTTGGGGGTCGAAAGGGGTGCGTGCGTAATGAGAAATTTGAAGAAATCATGAACGTAGTTACAAATTACAGACAATGAGTATAGTAATGGCTTATTTTCTGTATCTGAGTGCTTCCAGTTTCTGAAATACGGTTTATACTGCACTGACAAGAATGGATTTACCGATGTCGTGGGTTGCAGAATTAGAGCTACTTTAACGCACGTCTCTATGTTGCTCAAACTGAGCCTACGAATATCACAAATTATTTAAAAACGCTACAATAACTCAGCTTCTTTTGGCTCGCCTCAACACAAAAAGAGATTTTTTATCAATATTTTAAACACATTTGGGAGGACCACAATCCTTCATTTTGTAACCATTTTATGAGTTACCTGAACTTAGTTTTTGGATTGGGAAAACTTACTAATTGACTTTAAAGTGTCGTTTTGACCCGGACGTGCATTATTTTTACTCATTACCATGTGTAAATTATTTTAAGTTGGAATAAGTCATAAAGGGTGCTCTAAAAACCCATGTCGAGGTTAAATCACCGATCGAAAGGTCACGGAAAGTTCCGAATTCGCGCTCGTGCCGATTTGGCGCGGCAACTTCCTCCCATTGTTATTAGTACCTCATGCACGTCGTGTCGTCATAGCCCACATAACTGAACTTGCTATCCGCGCAATCGTTGATCGGTGTGATCTTTTATCGTTCAGAGTTTGTTCTCCTCATACAGGAACGTGAAAATGAGGAAACTACAACTTTAGAACAGATTAAATCTTTAGTCGTAAGCTAGAACAACTAAAAGGTCAAGTTTTGATAGCTCGAATCATGAATTAATCTAGCCCGAGTAGTAACGCATCACAATTCCCATATTGGTCTCTGGCAGCTTAAACAATGAATGCTGCAGCCCACGTCGCATGTGTTCGGCAAACCCAGTTACGATTAGCTACGGTAGCCTTAGCTTACCAATAATTTAAGTCGGATCCAGTGCATAAAATAACCCATCTTCAGGGCTATTATGACTTATGAACAGTGATTTGATGCAATTTCTTCGATTTAGTTGCCGTAATTTACAGGTCTGAGCTGTCCCCTATTATTAGCAACACGCGTCGATCTAGGACAACTCATATATATATCAACTCGATATTTCGCTCAGTGTGGGTTGCCGTTATGCATGGAAACTTATATCTTAGAACCGGCTCTAAAAAAATACAAAATGTACTACTGGAAATTTTTTAGGATCCCGATTCATTGAAAATATTTCCAAGTTTACCGTTTTTATGATGCTGAATTTATTAATGAACTGTCTATTCTTGCTCGCTAGTGTACTCTTGCCTAATGTACTCTCCCCTAACAACTCTTACTCAACACCAGCAACTTTTTACTGCTACTGTATACAGTTTTTAAAATCGAAGAATCTCTCGTTTTACCCACGCAAAATTGACTACTTAGCTTGCATTGCGGTATGGCAATCTACGGTACTTTGCACGGTACCACCCCGGGCACTCCATGAACCAGCCAAAGCCACAGGGTGTTTCTCAAAATTCGCCTCACGAATTTTTGCAAAAACGCTCGTGGGTGTAATGCTTCTGCAGTTAGCCGAGTCATGGTGGGAACATTTTTATGGGAAAAAATGTGTTCTATAATGCCATTAGATTGCGTGCAAAAGTGCATAACTTCGCTCCTACACGGATGCGAATTCCAGGAGCGCTTTTGGCTAATTTTATGATAATTTTTGGGGGTTTATGAACTATTCATGAGGACTGCGGCAAACTATGAATTAGCAGGGCTGCGAGCGAAGAATTCGAGTTAACTATTGTTAGCATATATTGTAAATTGATGGGTTGTAAATGCACATGGAATAAAATTTTCTCGATTATGCGAACGGTTTGATCCACTGATTTTAATTAAAAATATTGCTATCACGGTGCGCTGTAAGGGAAACTTAAGAGAATATACGGAGAACATTTTATTGATAATTCTAAACATCTATGGCGTTTTGTAAATACTAAAAGAAACACTCCAGCTGCAATTAATACTATTATTCATAATAACATAATAATTAGCGACTGCCAATCAATATGTGATACTTTCTCGGAGTACCTACTTTTCTTCTGTCTTTATGACATCAATATATGATAATAATATATTTTCTTTAAGAAACAAGCTTAAAATTCGATATTTTTACTTTTTTACTTTATTTGTAACGGTGCGCCATGGTCAAACGCAAAGTGTTTACATTAATTAACGTGTTTTATTGAAACTCTGGTATCAATTCTAGATAAGTTAATCTGTATTGGGGGTAGCCAAATCGCTACCCTCACTGTCTAATTTACCTAATCTTATGCATTTATCAATTTATAATTA
Organism: Polydrusus tereticollis; assembly: GCA_963920685.1. NCBI lineage: Eukaryota > Metazoa > Arthropoda > Insecta > Coleoptera > Curculionidae > Polydrusus > Polydrusus tereticollis. The sequence goes on along the minus strand of OY987326.1, from coordinate 167,422,855 downwards.
CCAATCTCTCGACCTAAATTAGACATATATCATCTAAACAAAAAAATTAACTAATATTATCTAAACAAAACAATTGACTATTTACTTAAAAACAATTGCAATACGGTGACACACTAGCCGACTACGCGGACCTGCACAGTCAGCACAATCATCAGAGGGTCCAATACAGCAAGAGTGCACATTCAGCAACTCCCGGTAATTTTGTGTGTTATCTCGTTGAATATAAATAGATGTAAAGTTTAATAATAAATCAGTATCAAACCACTCTCAGTTGTACTCACTTCATTCCTAACCACGCTGGGATCATAGATCCCACCAACGGCAGTTCCTGTATGCAGGAGATTGGCATTTATCGTCCAATTTCCTACGTCATGCGTCAGAAGAAAGAACCCAAGAGTAGTAACATTTTTTAATAAAAGACGCCCACACTGAGAATAATTGAACCATTAGAAAGTTTGTAAATCCCTAGTTTGCACCGACAGCAAAATTTTCGCTTAGGACTATTAGAGTAATCATAAAAATTATAAAAATATTCTCTATCGGTAACAATCTCGCTTATTTAAACATTTCCTATTGTCTGTATAAGAAAGGCTTAGACGTTTAGCAAATCAGTTTTCCGCACTTATAATACAGACATTTATAAAAGTCAGCATAATAGTCGCAGCGATTTGTCTACTGCGTGTTATTAGAAATCTTATACTCCCAAATAAACCGATTGATATTCGTCACCCCAGCGCCACCTGGTCCCAGGTCATTTATGTTTTATTATGTTCTCGAATACCGCCCTCGTCGCGTCGTTGCATGTGCTTTTTATGTTATACAAACAAATAAATGCCTAAGAGTAAGTGATAAAGTGATAACTGATAAGACTGTGCACAATAGTAAGTAAGTATGCGTATTCTATATACTATAATATATTGTTTCAAAGCATTTTAGTCGAAAGACCAACCACTCTCCGAAACACGTGTACAAATTGTCAAGGAATCGCTCGAAATCCCGAAGTTAGTGTTAGAAATCATCGAAAGCACCACAGTAGTCGCAGAAATCGTTCGAAATCATTCCGAAATTTCGAAAAATATAATAAAGCTAGTAAGTTTTTTTTTGAAAAATTTTATTTCTATAAAAACTATAGTTTTTCGTTTACGCAATAGTTTTTTGTTTAAACGCTTTTATAAGTGAGTTATATTTTTGAGTAGTTAATATATTTTAGTTGTTGATATGTAAAATTCTATATACCTGTAGTAGTAGTAGTAGTAGTAACAAGATTTATTTTAGCAATACCGCTACAATATTATAAATTCTAGTTTTTTTTTAACAATAATTAAAACATTTAAAAGTATTATATTCGTGAAGTCCTTTAAAAAAGATTGATTTAAATGTCAAATTTTTTGTCACTTTCCCTGAACAAAAATTTTGATTGTTTCTGGTTTGATAGTTATGATTTTCAAAGTTTTGCGTTATAAAGTCTTTTAAATGAGATGGTAATAAATTATTTTGAATTTTATAAATAAAAATACAAACTAGGAAAAATATTAAATTTCTTATATTCAACCATTTAAGTTTATTTAACATATAATTTATCTTTGTGTATTTATCAACATTTAATATTGTTCTCATCACCTTATTTTGTAAAATTTGAAGTCTACTAAAAATTCCTTCATTTGCAGTATATAAAATTGTAGAGCAATACAAATAATGAGGTAAAATTATTGTGTTATACATATATTGTTTTTTTTTTAAAATAAACTTAAATTTTTACTTACTCTTTTGAAATAATTAATTTTTTTTCCAATTTTAGATATAGTGTTTTCAAAATGAGCATCAAATTTTAATTTAGAATCCATTATTATCCCTAAATAATTAAAAGACTGAACTATTTACTAATTTTTGGTCATCTATAAAAATATTTATATTTTCATAATTTATATTATTTCCTATTGCCATAAATTTCGTTTTAGAAATATTTAATTTTAATTTTCTTACTTTTAGCCAGTTTGATACCAATTTCAATTCAGAATTTTGACTATCTATGCAACTTAAAATATTTTTACCTTTTACATTTGAATATTAGTATTTGACAAAATATTTGGCATATCATTTATATATAAAATAAATAATAAAGGGCCTAAAATACTTCCTTGTGGTACACCGATATTATTATATTCCCTTTTTGAAAATGTTTTATTTATTTTAGTTATTTGTTGTCGAAAATTTAAATAATTTTTAAACCATTTATATACAGTGCCCCTTAAACCATACTGATATAATTTATTTAATAATTTATTTTCAGCAATAGTCTCAAAAGCACGTTTAAAATCCAAAAATACTGGCAGAATGATTTCATTTTTATGTTATAACCTTTTTTTTCAAGACCTTAAACAAATATGTGTTGTAGTATTATAACTAATAATTACGTGTTTCTTTTTATTTCGTTTTAATAAAGATATGTTCCTAATATATAAATATAGGTAGTTTTTTTTTCTTATACAGAATTGTATATAGAATATTATAGAATGCCTTCTATTGTCGAACAATTTCTAGTAAATAAAGTCATAAGTTAATTCCATTAACGCCATATAATATATTATTTATTATATTTTGGATAGTTTTCATCTGTATAAGGTTATTTCTGCTAAAAAAGAATCAACTATGATAGAGCCATATCAAAATCAGGAACATCTTGCGAAACATATCTCATGGAAAATATGCTTTCGTAAGTGGACCACTCAGTATATCAGATATTCTAATACACAGTATCAGAACCTTCTTAAAATAGGTATTAGAACCTTTCTTATATTGGGTATAAACTTCACTTAAAAATCTTTTAAGTGGACAAAACAGTATGATATTCGATATTATCTAGATTATCACTGATATTAGCAATTCTTATAAGCGGTATACAAATATATATTGGTCACTAGTAACATTATTATAATACTTAAAACATATTCACTAGCTGTTATTAAAATACCTCTATATTGGGTATAAAACAAATAACCGCTACTAATAATCTAATTACTAAGAATAACTATTTTAGGGTATAACTACTATAGGAAGTAAATTATTACCACTATAACCACATTTTAGCAAAGCGAGATTAGTTACAGTAGCAAACTGTCGCGCTGTCCAAATACTTATGCGAAGTTCTAATCACTGATATAATATCTTTCATATCAGGTATTGAGTAATTTTCTCAGTGCAATGTTAACTACTTTAAGGATTCCAAAAAAGCTAATTTTAATGCTGTCCTATATATTTAATTGTATGTGAATACTTAATTATTATTAAATTTTTTATTTTAAACAACCTGTACCTATTTACCTTTAGAGAAAGTTATTGTCCAGAAATGGTGTTAACAGAATTTTATTGTTATATTATATAGATAATATTATAATTAATATTATTATTATTATTATTAAGTTTTAGCCCGTAGCATCGTCTTGTTGGAGATAGATGGGCTAATGGAATATTTTACAACAATTTAGGAACAACTTTCTCCAGGATTTCTAGGTATTTACGTGCTGTGACACCCCCGTCATACTATGTGTAGATTATGCGTCGGACCAATGCTTCGTGTTATGACGATTAAAAACTTCAACACTTAAAAAATAAAAGCAAATACCATTTGCAAAAAGTTATTCGATGCTTGGCATCTCCAGGGTGTAAATGTTGCACTATTTTAAATTTATATGGATGGTATTTATGTTTTTTTTTTTTTAATTCCCTGAGCGTCAGAGCTTGCTATACAAAATTGTTAAACTGCTCTGTACTTATATAAGAGGATTACGTTTAGAACCGATGTAAATACTTTGAACTTGATGTTTAATGAAATAGTTATCGCTCATCATCTTCTTCTCTCTCAGCCATTATCTGTCCACTCCTGAACAAAGGCCTCTTTCATTCGTTTCCATGTTGTTCTGTCTTTCGCTGCATGGTACCATCTTCCTCCCGCTATTCTTTTAATGTCATCCAACCATCTCCTCTGTGGCCTGCCGACACTCCTCTTTGTTTGCCGTGGTCTCCAGTGTACAAGCTTTGACACCCATCTGTCCACACTTAGTCTGGCAACATGCCCAACCCATTGCCACTTAAGCTCCGCGACTCGCTGCATTATGTCTGCCACCTTCGTTCTTCTTCTTATTTCTTCGTTGCGGATTTTGTCCCGTAAACTAACACCAAGCATTGCCCGTTCCATGGCCCGTTGCATTGTCCTAAGGTTATTGGTGTATTTCTTGGTTAAAGCCTTTGTCTCAAGACCATATGTTGCGACAGGCAGGATGCATGTCATTGCATGTGTTGAAGACTTTTCGTTTAAGGTTTATAGGGATATCAGGGTTTTTAACTATATGACTCAGTTTACCAAATGCTATCCATGTCAGTTTGATTCTTCGCTTTACCTCTGCCGTTTGGTTTTCCTTTCCCATTTTAATGACGTGGCCCAGATATATGTATTCATCAACATTATCCAAAGTTTTGTCTGCTATTCTTATGTTTTCCTCAGTCCTGCTCATTATTTTTGTTTTTGATTGAAATTCATCATCAAATCGGAATATTTGAGCGATCTTTCGAATATGACCTTGCTGAATTTTTTAATTGATAAGGTAGGGCTATGTACCTACACAGCAAAAAATGCATGTAAATTTGTTTAATTTTCCGTCAAAATACATTAACCGCCAATTAATTTGTACTAGGCCTAGATTGTAATTTTTAGGTTTCGTATATTATCAAGTAATTATACCTACAAAAGGAAATTTTACTATATATTACATAATTTTACAATTCACTATTTAATGTTTTGTGAATAAAGGAAACATTATATAAGTTCATGTAAAAAAATGTAAGTAAAATGATGTGAAAAAAATATGGTTAACGCAAATTTAAAACCGATGCACGTCATCAATCAGCTGATAATTGTCAGTCCGTCAGAATAACACGAGTAAATTAAATTTGGGCAAAAAGTATTAAAACTTTATGCGATATTAAATTTACTACAAACTGAAGGTATTCTTCTTTGATACGAACCCACTTGTAGCAAACATTTTGTTTAATTAAGCTTGTAAAAATTAATATAATTTGAATTTTATTGGCCGATAGTTGGCAACACAACTGTAAACGGTGCGGTAACGCCAGCTCGTTCGTTGGATTTGTTTAACGTTTATGCAAAACTAACCTTAATTATTGTGTTATGATTCTGTGTTGCTGTGCCGTCTACTTTTTAACAAAAACTCCAGATCTTTTTATAAATAGCATTAAAAAACTGTTTTATTAAGAGAAACAAAAGTGCACATACACATCTCTGTCGATTACGTTATTTGTGAAAAATGCCAAAGCATTTAAATAGTCGGTGCAAAGAGCTTATAGCTTCTCTAATGAGCTACGTTGGTCGAGATGGTAGTACAGAAACTGACTGTCTGTGTATGTGGCAAGAATCATTGGGTACTGCTACTCCTGATGCTTGGAAAAATTCAATTCGGCACACAGTAGGCAAGATATTAAAATGGTATGAAAGAGAACATGTATCAGATAGACTGACCATTCAACCCATTATTATTGAAGCAAATGAAGCGAGTGATTCAAGTGATTTAAAGGATGATTGAAGATCCATCTTTGTATTATTATTTTATTAACAAGCCTCTTTAAGACAATAGGCTTTAGATGGTAAAAAGATGAACTGAGGCGAGGGCTTATGGAACTTTCCCATGTAGCTTTCAAACTACTAGTATTTTTGAAAGAATATATTAAATAAAAAGAAGCATTCTTGTACCAATTCGTTTTCTTGGATGCAACATGGATTTTTCAGAATGGTGCTATAGGTCGAGATGAAAATACAAGAAGTGTTGGATCTACTAAAGTTTATGGTAAAAGGTATTATGCAGTAAACAAATATGTAAACTATGGGAAATTTTTGTATATTTATCTTGTTTTTATGGAAAAAGAACTGTAATTCCCTCACTTGGATATTTTGGTTACAAGCTGGCAACACTGTCGATATCTGACGTCACTCAAAGAGTATGACGTGCAACGGTTTTAAATTTGCATTAAGTATAGTTGGTTATGTATTTCGCCCCTTCGATCGCTTGTAACGCGCGACGCGTGCATGCTTCATCTTGTATACTTGTGCAGATTACTGCAAATAGAGTTAGAGTGACGACGGAGTGGGCGGCTTTTTAGTCATTTTTGGCCATTTACTTCTTGTTTTTGACCTGTACCAGTTTCTTGTATCGTGTGTATTGCAGTTTACTGTTTGAAGGCAAGTTATATGTTTAAGTTAAATGCGATTTTTGTAGTAGCTGTTTCTCGAGCATTCGAAAATATACTGTACATCAACATTTTCATCTCAAAAATTGTAAAAATTTTCTATGCCCATACGAAAATTGTAAAATTTGTGGTGTTTTTAAACTATAATGGATTTTATTGTCACATCCAACGTCAACACATTTTATTCGAAAATAACTTAGACCAAGATGCCAGCGCGTCTAAAGTTTTTTAGATTTTTAGTAAGAAAAGTCCATTCGGGGTTCATTTCTGTAGAGTATATTCAAAAAAATACAATAACAGGCCAGCATGCCATTTGTAAAGACGAAATAAGTAATTGTGTAGAAAACATGGACACACCTTTAAATAAAAATATTACACCATCCTCTAATGAGAAAAACTATAATGGAAAAAAAATCGTTGTCTTTAAATTTATTTGCGAACCTTAACTATTTACCAATGGTTTTAATTTTGTTTGGTGTTCTTAAGAAACTTGATTTAGTACATGATATATTCATAAGTATAAAATGATTTATTTAATAAATACTTTGTAAAAAAGAAATATTTTTAATTTACAAATAAAATAAAAAATCATCAAAGTAATATAATATACTTTTTCCACTACTAACCTATAACAATAACATCGCCAATATTGACCGATAATTAACGTTAGAAATCGTTCTTCTCTACCTCATAAGTTATTATTGACCATGGTCAATAATAAGGCATTGAAATCCATTATTGACCGATCTTCAAGAATCTATTTGAAGGCAGGTAACTTGATTTTTTGATTGTACAACTTGAATTCATAAACATGAATGTGGTTAGGCAACCAGATAATTATCAATACATATTAGATTACTTGATATTGTAAAATATCGATACAATCAACATTTTTTCTGCTTCCATCCTTAATTCTGAAGGTGGCTCATTTTTTAAAAAACGGAAAACTCGTGAAATCTGATGACATAAATGAACAAAAATTGACATTCACAAAGCCACCTGAGAAAACAACAAAATATTTTGCCAATTCCAAAGCGCAGGTAACTTGATTAAACCATATACTTATACCTACCTATAATTTTTTATAATTAATAATACTATAAAGATAAATGTCTTATAAAAGTTTGTAGTAGTGGAAAAAATATTATATTGACCACGGTTTAGACAGCTTATAGCCCTCGCGTCTTATATCCCTCGTCGCTTCGCTCCTCGTGATTTAAACTTACCGCTCGGGCAATAATGATGGCTGTCTAAACCTTGGCTAATAATATACTATTAAAAAACACAAATTTAAATTTCCTTACATACATACACATAAAAAATGACAAATTGGTGAAACACTAAACTTATAGGTGTGGTACTTTGAATTACATTTCGGCTCTAGTTTGGTAATATTTATTTATACCAAGCATACACTGACACATTTAAAACTCTGGTTGACTAAACTAGGGATCGAATGGGGTTAAAAGTATACAGACTACCATTTTATTATAAACAAAGCTAATTCATTTTTAGGTTAGATTTAGTTTACCGCGATTCTGATAAACACCGGTAAATAAATACGTCATGACGCGACGCCTATGTCGTCATTTCTACCGGGATTTATTTGGATACCGTTACCGGAAGGTTTACAGCGAAATTTGTTTTCCTTTATCCATAACATTTTATTAATTATTAATTGATTTAAAACGATCAAACAATAGACCTTTGCCCACAAAAAATAAGAAGGAAAGGAAAAAAAAAACTTTCTTATCAAGAACTCGTTATCGGCTGGTGGCTATATGTACGGCAATTATTCCAAATTTAGTGTAGGAGACTTTACCGTTTTATTATTCATTTATCCTACAGGTAAATGTTTGTTTAGTGGAGCGGATTTACTTCTAAACATTATTACTCGTTTTTACCAAATAAAATATGGATACGGAAATAGGATTTACCTGCTGTAGAACGAACAAATTTAGCAGTTACTTTTGCATATTATGTCATGGCGTCTTCCACCCTAGCTGTGTTGCGCGGAAATCTGGATTTAACGTCATTGGCGGATATAAGATAGTCTGCTCCAAGCAATGCGGAAGAAAGCTTAAAGACGACACAGACAAACCCCGTTCGTGCGAGTCGGACGAGACTAATACAAGTGACATGAATGAAAAACTAGAATTATTGACCTCCAGATGCAACGACTTAGAAAATGACCTAAGTGCCAAGACCAGCAAATTAAAGCAGCACGCGAAGGATTTATTGCTACAGCAAGACAAAATAACTGAGAAGGACGCTATCATAACGAAACTCAGGTCTAAAATCTCAAGCTGTGACGGCCAAAAAGACCTGTCAAAACAAATAATTGACATCACTACTAAGAATGATGATATCAGGTTGGAACTACAAAAATACAAAGATGAACTTAAAGACACCAAAAGTAGTCTAAAGGAATTAGACATGTTAAAGCAGAACCTGTTGACCTCTATTGATACTCTGACAGCGGAAAACAACTTGCATCTGAACGAGATAAAAAAGTTAAAGAGTGAACTGTGTAATAGTACCAAACCTGTAGACGAACAATCAGCTGCTCACAATTTCACCTCATTCAATCATCCACCACATATCAATATAATAAAGCCTCAGATTCTTCTTTTTGGTAATAAGTCATGTGTTCTAGGAATGGGACGGCTAATTAAATCGCATTCCGGTAACAATTATGACATTAACTGTCAATATTCAAACACAGCATTCACCACAGAACGTCTCTTAAAGGAGTATTCTCCACTAAGTCAAAAATTTACCAAAAATGACTACGTTATTTTGTTTGCTGGTATAGTCAACGCTCTACAGGGAAAAACTATTGACGATGATGGCTGGAATATGATTTCTGATATATCCGCTAGAACAAATTTGATAATTGTTACACCACCATACTGCGACAATAGAAAATTCTTAAACAACTTCATTTTTAACCTTAATCTGGACATTAGGACGCATTTACAACAAGATAATACTAAGTGTTTCTCCGTATCTACTGACAGCTTAATGTCAGCTTCCGAGCGAAACTGGAATGGAACCGTTAACTATGAAATCAAGCGCAGGCAGTCGAAGTTCATCTGCATTGAACTTATTTGTCACATGAAAGGTTTCCAAAATTTTTACCGAGAAGCTATTCAAACCATCCCACGATAATTACATCATCCCCTAGTCAGTACTTCGACAACTCTCCAATAAAACCAAGCTCTGGTGATAGACACATCACCTTCTCGTACCAAAATGTTCGTGGCCTAAGAACAAAAACTGTGCAGTTCCAGAAAGAAGTTTTAAACTCTAATTATGATGCAATTATCCTAACAGAGACCTGGTTGAGCGACGGCATAGCTAGTGAAGAGTTGTTCCCAAATAACTATGTTGTATATAGAGCAGATAGAAATCCAGATCTGACTAATAAGTCACGAGGAGGAGGCGTCTTAATAGCAGTTGACTGTACACTAGAATCTTCGATATATAAAGTACCAAATAGTGTCATCGAGCAGTTATGGGTCAACGTTCGGACTGGAAGTGTCAACAATATAGTGGGGACTGTGTACATACCACCTTCTTCTAAATCAACGGTCTACGATGAATATGTAAGATCAGTGAATCATGTACTTGATCACTTCCCTACCTCTAAAGTAATTTTGGTGGGTGATTTTAATTTACCCAATTACTCAAATTCATTTCTTCAAATTGATCACAATGACTCATTTATCAATGATCAAAATCACTACCTTAATTCTCTTAATACTGATCTCAATACAAATGTTATCTTCACATCTACGAACGAGAATGAACAGATTATCTTTGACTGTACTTGTTTTTACGAACTTCGTCAGTGTAATAATGTCAGTAAAACCAATAATGTTATGTTAGATTTAGTATTCACGAATTACTCGGAGATCCGAGTTTCTTGTGATCCTTCTCCTTTAGTCAAGGTTGACAGGCATCACCCCGCTCTAGTTATTGAATTTTGCTCGGACGCTAGAGCGGACATAGCCTCGGATTTGCAATTTACAAAATATAACTTTCACAAAGCAGACTATAATAAATTGAATGATTACTTTGAACAAGTTGATTGGAGTTTCTTATATTGTATCGTTATTGATGACGCCATAGAAATGTTCTACACCATTTTGAACATTGCAATAGACCTGTATGTTCCAAAAACTAGGATCCCTACGACTAAATATCCTAATTATTTCTCAACTCATACGATCAATCTAATAAAAAGAAAAAACAAGGCATTTACAAAATATAGGTACTCTCGAGCTTCTTTGGATGAATCTACTTACAAAGGATTACGCTCTCAGTCAAAAGTCTCAATAAGGAAAGATTACGACACTTTTATTCAATCTACACAAAAAAATATTCTAGAAAACAGTAAAGCTTTCTGGTCCTATATTAGATCTCAACAAAACTCAACTAGTTTCCCTGCTAGCATGACGTTTAATGATGTTGAGTCCAGCAATCCTAAAATAATCGCAGACTTATTTGCCACCTTCTTTCAATCAGTGTTCACGAAATCTGATCGCACGGCTTCTAATCCCCCATGCTCCCCCTTTGACAACAATCTAAATCTATACAACATTAACATTAACAGCTCTACAGTGTTTGAGAAATTTGCGGAACTTGACGATAAGAAGGGCGCAGGCCCGGATGGAATCCCACCACTTTTTATCAAGAATTGTGGCCCAACTTTGGCATTTCCATTAAGTTATCTTTTTCAGCTTTCTTTAAATTTGGGCCACTTTCCCGAAATTTGGAAATCAGCTTTTGTTACCGCAATATACAAGGGTGGTGAAAGAAGGGATGTGGGCAACTATCGCCCGATATCTGGTCTTGACTGCATGGCCAAGGTTCTCGAATCTATAGTCGCCGACGTGCTGTTGTCGAAACTGCATAATTTTCTCTCGGAACATCAACATGGGTTTATACCGGGCCGCTCTTGTGAAACCAATTTGTGTCTTTATTCCCACTACTTAACCACAGCAGTTGACTCTGGTGTTCAGGTTGACACAATCTATTTTGACTTTAAAAAGGCATTCGATAGGGTCGACCATAATATTCTTGCCCGGAAATTGAAATTATGTGGCATTGCAGGCCCCCTTTTGTCATGGATATTAAGTTACCTAAGTAACCGAACACAGATGGTAAAAATACATGGGACCTTGTCAAGAGAAATAAAAGTTACCTCCGGCGTGCCGCAAGGATCACACTTAGGCCCTATATTGTTTCTTATATTTATTAATGACCTTGCCGCTGTACTTAACGACTGCCAATTTCTCTTATATGCAGATGACTTAAAAATATTTAACAAGATAAACAACTCCAACGACTGTCTCCATATCCAGTTTGAGATTAACAAGATAGCGGAATGGTGTAGCACTAACAATATGGAACTCAATACCTCAAAATGTAAAGTAATGTCCTTTACGAGAAAAAAGACACCGGTTTTATATTCCTATTTTATTTTGGACTCCGCCCTACCAAGAGTAAACCTAATTAACGATCTTGGAGTTGTCTTTGACTCAGAATTGAGATTTAATGAACATATTAATTACATCTTGGCGAAATCTTTCAAAATGGCAGGACTCATAATGAGGCGTTGCTGGGAGTTCTCAAACACAGAAGTCTTAAAGTCACTCTATTACTCATTAGTTCGTAGTCACTTAGAGTACTGCTGCATTATATGGTCACCCTGCTATAAGACCCATATTAATCGAATCGAACGAATTCAAATAAAGTTCACAAATTTTCTGCTATATAAGCTCGGAATTGACAAAAATATCTACACTCACCAACAGCGATTACAGCTACTTAGCATAGACAGCCTAGAAACACGCCGAATATGTCTTACCATTCAATTCGGTTTCAGGATAATCACCAACAATATCGATTGTCCTGATCTCTTAGCACTAATTAACCACCGTGTACCTTCGCACGATACCCGTCTCACTAATACGTATTTAACAAATCGAAGCCGCACCGATGTCGGAAGAAATAATGTCCTAAATCGTATTATGCAATACTTCAATACATATTTACCCCCTTGCTTTGAAACTGATTGCACTCTAATGACTTTCAAAAGAAGAATTAGGTTACTGATTTCGTCTATCTAATGTACTTATAAACCAAAAGTATTGTGCAAATTGCAACTCCGACGTTGATGAGATTTATTGTCATCTCATTTCTGTTTTGTATAACCGTATTGTTTTATTGTCTTTATTATTACTTTGTACCTACCTCACATATATAAATGGTTTATTCCATATCTTATTAATTAATTAAGGCGTGCTGTGAAAAGGTTGTTTTGCCTTGTTCTTTCTATTTTCCATTAAGCGTACCATATTGTGAATATCTTTGTATTAGTGTTTTAATTTATTTTTCTTGTAAATTTTTGATGGCTGTAAAATTGATTTGTACCATTTGGGGCCTGCCCTGTAGTGTATTTGTTCAATAAATAAATAAATAAATATTTTAAATTTTAAAAAAACACCTTATTTAAAAAAACAATACAATAACCTACAGTTTTCCATAATAATATAGGTAATAATATATGGTTTTCTATTTGTTACCAACGCATAAGAATATTATTTAGGCAAGAAAAAATTTCTTCAAAAATTATAATTTTTTTAGGAGCCTGCGAAAACTTTCAATTTAAAGTTTTAATGAAACAAAGGAACGTTGCAGATGGGGAGTGTTTAACATTTGTGGATGCATTTGTAACAGTTCTTGCATTATATTACATATTTAATTTGCAATATCCCGCCGAGGTTAGTTCTACATTAGAACTAATACAACGGTATTTCTTCGGCATGCATCCAGAGAGTGGCACTACGTCTAAGAAAAAAAATTCGAAAAATACAGTCATTAATTTAATTAACAAAATTTGTAAGTAAATTTGGTTCAAAGTAACCTTGCTGCAAGAAAAATAAATTGGCGTCATTTATTTTTCCTGCATAAGTTCTTACGTTAGCAAATATACAGGGTGTTTCCTTATATTTTGACAGCCTCTAGCAGCTTTGATATTCGAGATAGAAAAAAACTCTTCAAACAAAAATTGTAGGGATTCATCCACACCGTTAGAATTTGCTGCTGATAGAAACAATTGAGCATCACGAGTGCATATTTTGACGTATTTTAAATTTTTTTAATTTGGACACCCTATATTATATTATTTATTTATTAAATGGAGCTTAAAATTGCCTTTTTAAAAATGACTTGCCCATAGTCACTTAAGCTATTGTTGAGATATCGGCAATGACAATATCAAAAAATGATCAATTTATTATATGAAGACATTAATCACATCTTCGGAACAACCCATTTTGCGGCTTAATACTATTCATGCCAACAGTAATGTCATTTTTTCATATAGTTGGGGTCAAGCAAATATTTGACGCGTGACACTTCCATATTGTCATGGGTGTCAAATACGGCAGGCCACTCATAATATAAAAGTTACTAATGGCTAATTTATATTATAATAATTACAACCCACTCGAAGTATTTGTATCTTTATCCTTTTATATGACTAAAAAGAGATAAGTATACATAAACCGAGTTACCTTCTCGTCGATTTGGTCAAATCATATGAGCTGCAGATCCGCATTTTATTTATTAATTTAATCGTTATAAGTAGTAATAATTGGAGAGTTCACCATCATAGGGCCCTCCAATGTTAATTTTCGGAGGGATTTTTGACCTATGCTGATCCTTCAAACAGGTTTCGCTGTGTTGTGTTGACGTTGTGATCCTGTTGTGTTGACGTTGTGATCCTGTTGTGTTCAACGGACCCTGTTGACCTGAACAGCCCTGTTTAACAGACCCTGTTCAACGGACCCTGTTGACCTGAACAGCCCTGTTTAACAGACCCTGTTCAACGGACCCTGTTGACCTGAACAGCCCTGTTTAACAGACCCTGTTCAACGGACCCTGTTGACCTGAACAGCCCTGTTTAACAGACCCTGTTCAACAGACCCTGTTCAACGGACTCTGTTTTGGATAACAGGGTCTGTTGAACAGGGCTGTTCAGGTCAACAGAGTCCGTTGAACAGGGTCTGTTGAACAGGGTCTGTTAAACAGGGCTGTTCAGGTCAACAGGGTCCGTTGAACAGGGTCTGTTAAACAGGGCTGTTCAGGTCAACAGGGTCCGTTGAACAGGGTCTGTTAAACAGGGCTGTTCAGGTCAACAGGGTCCGTTGAACAGGGTCTGTTAAACAGGGCTGTTCAGGTCAACAGGGTCCGTTGAACACAACAGGATCACAACGTCAACACAACAGGATCACAACGTCAACACAACACAGCGAAACCTGTTTGAAGGATCAGCATAGGTCAAAAATCCCTCCGAAAATTAACATTGGAGGGCCCTATGATGGTGAACTCTCCAATTATTACTACTTATAACGATTAAATTAATAAATAAAATGCGGATCTGCAGCTCATATGATTTGACCAAATCGACGAGAAGGTAACTCGGTTTATGTATACTTATCTCTTTTTAGTCATATAAAAGGATAAAGATACAAATACTTCGAGTGGGTTGTAATTATTATAATATAAATTAGCCATTAGTAACTTTTATATTATGAGTGGCCTGCCGTATTTGACACCCATGACAATATGGAAGTGTCACGCGTCAAATATTTGCTTGACCCCAACTATATGAAAAAATGACATTACTGTTGGCATGAATAGTATTAAGCCGCAAAATGGGTTGTTCCGAAGATGTGATTAATGTCTTCATATAATAAATTGATCATTTTTTGATATTGTCATTGCCGATATCTCAACAATAGCTTAAGTGACTATGGGCAAGTCATTTTTAAAAAGGCAATTTTAAGCTCCATTTAATAAATAAATAATATAATATAGGGTGTCCAAATTAAAAAAATGTAAAATACGTCAAAATATGCACTCGTGATGCTCAATTCTTTCTATCAGCAGCAAATTCTAACGGTGTGGATGAATCCCTACAATTTTTGTTTGAAGAGTTTTTTTCTATCTCGAATATCAAAGCTGCTAGAGGCTGTCAAAATATAAGGAAACACCCTGTATATTTGCTAACGTAAGAACTTATGCAGGAAAAATAAATGACGCCAATTTATTTTTCTTGCAGCAAGGTTACTTTGAACCAAATTTACTTACAAATTTTGTTAATTAAATTAATGACTGTATTTTTCGAATTTTTTTTCTTAGACGTAGTGCCACTCTCTGGATGCATGCCGAAGAAATACCGTTGTATTAGTTCTAATGTAGAACTAACCTCGGCGGGATATTGCAAATTAAATATGTAATATAATGCAAGAACTGTTACAAATGCATCCACAAATGTTAAACACTCCCCATCTGCAACGTTCCTTTGTTTCATTAAAACTTTAAATTGAAAGTTTTCGCAGGCTCCTAAAAAAATTATAATTTTTGAAGAAATTTTTTCTTGCCTAAATAATATTCTTATGCGTTGGTAACAAATAGAAAACCATATATTATTACCTATATTATTATGGAAAACTGTAGGTTATTGTATTGTTTTTTTAAATAAGGTGTTTTTTTAATAAAATGTTATGGATAAAGGAAAACAAATTTCGCTGTAAACCTTCCGGTAACGGTATCCAAATAAATCCCGGTAGAAATGACGACATAGGCGTCGCGTCATGACGTATTTATTTACCGGTGTTTATCAGAATCGCGGTAAACTAAATCTAACCTAAAAATGAATTAGCTTTGTTTATAATAAAATGGTAGTCTGTATACTTTTAACCCCATTCGATCCCTAGTTTAGTCAACCAGAGTTTTAAATGTGTCAGTGTATGCTTGGTATAAATAAATATTACCAAACTAGAGCCGAAATGTAATTCAAAGTACCACACCTATAAGTTTAGTGTTTCACCAATTTGTCATTTTTTATGTGTATGTATGTAAGGAAATTTAAATTTGTGTTTTTTAATAGTATATTATTAGCCAAGGTTTAGACAGCCATCATTATTGCCCGAGCGGTAAGTTTAAATCACGAGGAGCGAAGCGACGAGGGATATAAGACGCGAGGGCTATAAGCTGTCTAAACCGTGGTCAATATAATATTTTTTCCACTACTACAAACTTTTATAAGACATTTATCTTTATAGTATTATTAATTATAAAAAATTATAGGTAGGTATAAGTATATGGTTTAATCAAGTTACCTGCGCTTTGGAATTGGCAAAATATTTTGTTGTTTTCTCAGGTGGCTTTGTGAATGTCAATTTTTGTTCATTTATGTCATCAGATTTCACGAGTTTGCCGTTTTTTAAAAAATGAGCCACCTTCAGAATTAAGGATGGAAGCAGAAAAAATGTTGATTGTATCGATATTTTACAATATCAAGTAATCTAATATGTATTGATAATTATCTGGTTGCCTAACCACATTCATGTTTATGAATTCAAGTTGTACAATCAAAAAATCAAGTTACCTGCCTTCAAATAGATTCTTGAAGATCGGTCAATAATGGATTTCAATGCCTTATTATTGACCATGGTCAATAATAACTTATGAGGTAGAGAAGAACGATTTCTAACGTTAATTATCGGTCAATATTGGCGATGTTATTGTTATAGGTTAGTAGTGGAAAAAGTATATTATATTACTTTGATGATTTTTTATTTTATTTGTAAATTAAAAATATTTCTTTTTTACAAAGTATTTATTAAATAAATCATTTTATACTTATGAATATATCATGTACTAAATCAAGTTTCTTAAGAACACCAAACAAAATTAAAACCATTGGTAAATAGTTAAGGTTCGCAAATAAATTTAAAGACAACGATTTTTTTTCCATTATAGTTTTTCTCATTAGAGGATGGTGTAATATTTTTATTTAAAGGTGTGTCCATGTTTTCTACACAATTACTTATTTCGTCTTTACAAATGGCATGCTGGCCTGTTATTGTATTTTTTGAATATACTCTACAGAAATGAACCCCGAATGGACTTTTCTTACTAAAAATCTAAAAAACTTTAGACGCGCTGGCATCTTGGTCTAAGTTATTTTCGAATAAAATGTGTTGACGTTGGATGTGACAATAAAATCCATTATAGTTTAAAAACACCACAAATTTTACAATTTTCGTATGGGCATAGAAAATTTTTACAATTTTTGAGATGAAAATGTTGATGTACAGTATATTTTCGAATGCTCGAGAAACAGCTACTACAAAAATCGCATTTAACTTAAACATATAACTTGCCTTCAAACAGTAAACTGCAATACACACGATACAAGAAACTGGTACAGGTCAAAAACAAGAAGTAAATGGCCAAAAATGACTAAAAAGCCGCCCACTCCGTCGTCACTCTAACTCTATTTGCAGTAATCTGCACAAGTATACAAGATGAAGCATGCACAGGGTCTGTTGAACAGGGTCTGTTAAACAGGGCTGTTCAGGTCAACAGGGTCCGTTGAACAGGGTCTGTTAAACAGGGCTGTTCAGGTCAACAGGGTCCGTTGAACAGGGTCTGTTAAACAGGGCTGTTCAGGTCAACAGGGTCCGTTGAAGACAACAGGATCACAACGTCAACACAACAGGATCACAACGTCAACACAACACATCGAAACCTGTTTGAAGGATCAGCATAGGTCAAAAATCCCTCCGAAAATTAACATTGGAGGGCCCTATGATGGTGAACTCTCCAATTATTACTACTGTTATACACTACTAATCGTTATACACTACTAATCGTTATACACTACTAAAATTGCTTTTGCTAAGACATGTGATATTAATGGTCAATCCTGAATCCCACCATTACAATGCACAGAATTTATCAAAACAAATTTATTTATATTATAATTCATATTCTTAGACCAATTTCCCAGCAATCATTTACTGCAAAGGTTTATAAATAACAATATTCGTCAGTCCGGCCCTGACTAAGTATCAGCTGTAATAAAGTCGGTGAAATCGAAATAACCTAGTATTGGACAAATATGACAAGATGGAAGTGTCACGCGTCAAATATTTGCTTGACTCCAACTATACCTTTGTTTTTGCATGGCTACTGTGATTTATTTTATAATATAATAAATTCGCGATTTTTTGATATTGTCATTGCCGATATCTCAACAATGGCTAAAGTGACTATAGGCAAGTTATATATTTTTGAAAAGGCAATTTTAAGCCCTTTTTAATAAATAAATAATATATAGGGTTATCTATTTAAAAAAAAATACAATAAGTCAATATGTATATGCACCGGTGGTCAACGGTTTGGACGAATCCCTACAATTTTTGCTTGAAAAGTTCTTTTCTATATCGAATAACAAAGTTGCTAGAAGCTGTCAAAATATGAGTACTTTGTACTTATCTGTACTTTGGTTTAAATACGAAAAGAAACTATTTATAACTTTTTTTTTTACTTTTTAGTTTATAGTATAGATGTTAAGTGAGTATAGGTTTAAAATAAATAAACCGAAACTTCGTCTTAATATTGTTTTTAACTAGGTACCAAAAATGGGTTTTGCAGTTGCTTTATATTTTTTAATAAGTGCATTTATTTTTACATAATATTTTATATACCTAGTTACAAAACTAAATTTACTATACTATACATTTATATATTACATTATGTATTCTCGTTATATTATTCTTACGTAGTTCGTTAAGACTCTTATAGCAAATCTGAAGTGTTTTGACTTGTGCCCAAAACCTATAATACCTCAATATACTATTTGTTTTTCAAATAATGTTAAATTGTTTATTTTATTAACCTATACTTTCGTATACAGAATATATTATAAACAATCCTAATGTTTCAGCAACAACGAGCAAGAATTCCATAGTAGATTTCCCAATATACAGAAACATTAAATTTTTCATATTTTAGTAATAAGTAGGTACCTATCTACTTGTATTAATTTTAGATAACGTAAATAAGTGGATTTATTAGAGGGGAATTTGGTCTTTCTGGACTACTTACAGTTATTAGGTACCACTAAAAAAATTTCCCATATATTCTAGATAAGAATCTACGGCTTTTTTTTGTTAAAAGCACTATATTTTATTAAAATTATAATAGTAGGTACCTTTAACACTTATACCAGCAAATCTGGTATTAATACAGTAATTATTAATACATACACATTTGATTGCACTGACTAATAGAAAACCCAAAGCCCCAATTAGATGTTCCTAAATGTAAGTAGATACACAGCTCTATATATAGCGTGGATACTATTTAATTAATCACTGATGGTATTTGGTAAACGGTAATTCCTACGGAGTTGATTAAGTTAGAGAAATCAATAATACCATTTTGTAGAGAAAAAAAAAATTTATTAAAAGGACGTTTTTCTAGAAGTAAAACCTTTTGTATTTTAACAAATCGCCCTGTATGCCATGAATTAAAAATAGTTCGGCAAAGCAGTTACTGGATCTTGAAAACTTTTAAAGTGGCACATTTTCTTTAATTTAATCAACTTCGTAGAAATTACCCATTATTACCCAAGATACTAATAATAGTTGTCAATTAAATATGACCACCCTGTATATAAATTCTTGTACATTACATAGAATAATGTGTACGTTATTACATGATGTTCTATGTATACCGCAAGCAAGAATTGGTATTTTTACGTGACTGAAAACGAACGATTCATAATCTATTAATTAATAACTTCACATAATAGTATGTAAATTTACATGACGTTACAGGTAAACCATTTTAAGATCCCTGGCAGCTCAAGTGTTTTTACGTTGAGGGCGAATTACATAACTTGGAAATATTGGTAATTGCTCATACCTTTCCCATTAAATAGCACGTACCATTATATGGAAGATCTGTAAATAGTTACATGGAATATCTTAAAAATACACGGCCGTAGTGGTTAAAAGTTTAATTGTGTTTCCTGGTAATTTTTTCTTTGAAGATCCATGGCCTTTTATTACCAATGAAGGTTATGGTAATTGCACTTGAAAATTCTTTACTGTTTACACTTTTTGAATTAAACATCGTTACTACCTGCCTAGCCTGTATAGTAGCCCACCACAAGTACAAAAACAGGTTGTTTCTACCTTCTTTATTACAAAAAAATTCTTACAAGTCAGTACAGAAATGCTGGAAATGCTGCCCCTGGGCCTCCATGCAATAGTACAGATTTTGTTCACAACGCTCTCGTACATTTTGAAGCATCTGTGAGGTGATTTGACGACATTCATCAATTATCCGTTGTTGTAGGTGTTCCAAAGACGGTGGCTGGGTAGCATAAATTTTAGTTTTTAGGTGGCCCCGTAAAAAAAATCTAACGGGCTTAGATCCGGAGAACGCGGGGACCACTCAATAATTCCTCTCCTTCCAATCCATTGTGCTGAAAACGTTTGATCCAAAAGTGACAAACAGTAAGTGCAAAGTGGGGTGGCGCACCCTCTTGCCTGAGTATTAAGTAGTTTTCCATGTACTGATCGTCATTCTCAATCATTTCTACTAACGCTGTTTTTTCGTATGTTGCGTATGCACCTCACGAAATATTCTGGGATTTGAATCAAACCAATCAAACCAATAATGACAGTTGTGACGATTCACCGTACCGTTTAGGAAAAAATAGCATTCGCCAGAAAAAAAAATACGTTGAAAAGAAGGTTCTGATCATTTATTGCCCGTTCACTCATAATTTCACAAAATTGCAATCGCCTATCAAAATCGTTTTCGTTAAGTTCTTGTACCAGGTGCATTTTGTAAGGATGAAACTTGTGTTTAATATCGTTTGAACTCTGCTTCTTTTAACACCAGATGCTGTCGCCAGCTGCCAGTGTGGGATCTTGAATAACATGCCCTAAAATCGCCATCTCTGTAGCTTCATTTATTACTGGTTTTTCCACTTCACGTTTTTTGTTAGCTACTGACCCCGTCTCCCGAAATTTTTGCACCAATTCCAAAATGTACTTCTGATGGACTTGTCGATTTTAATGTTGATGCATAAACAGTTGGGCAGTTCTATTAACACATTAATTGTTCGCAAAAAATAATGAAATGATTTGCACCCTTCTAGCAATCGAGTAAACATTATCAGTTTTATGCCGATTCTGTAACGAAATTCGCTAAACCTTACTACTTTACTGCGACCGAAGGATATGATCTGCAATAATAATTGAAGGTCACAGGAATAAAACTAGAACTGTCGAAAAAGCAAAGTTTTATACCGGCAAATGCTATTTATCGCTGTCATTTCTTGTAATAAAGAAGGTAAAAACAACCTGTTTTTGTACTTTTGGTGAGCCACTGTACAGGCTAGGTAGATAATAGCGATGTTAAACTCTTGGGTTATACTCTACATAAAAATACCTTTAAAACAAAGTATCACTCGACCCACCATTCCATTTAAAATGTTAGGAGTAGTGGTCGCCTCCGCTCGGGGATTGACTGTCAGGGGCCGAAAATGCCAAAAAAATATTTCCCCCTAAAATCAAAAATCGACGGGTCCCAGCGTTTTTCTTTTAATAACCTGGGGTACCCAAAATTAGCTTTGTTTCGTTTTCAAATGGCCACTCTATGTATTGTATACAGTGTGGCGCATCAAAAACGAAACAGGGACATTTAGTGGCATTTTGGAAAAACGCTCAGACCCTTCGATTTTGTTTTCGAGGGGGACACAAAATTGGCAAAAAATCACGTTAACACGTGCAGCCCCCTGGGCGGGGGTGGCACCACCCCTAAAATCTTAAATGGAAAGGGGGGTCGAGTGACACCTTATTTTAAATGTCTTCTAATTCCCTTTATGATGGTGTAAAATTCATGTACTTCAGTTCAGTAGTTTTGGAGATTTATTGATTTAAAGCTTAAAGTAGACTTTAATGGGTACATCAGATTAGTTTGTACTACTTTCAAAAGAAATTTGAGTAAAAGCATTTACTTAATAAGTAAATGCTTTTCTTCACTACGCCCATGGTTTGTTTATCATTTTGGTGTTGAAAATAGCGATTGGAGCGTTTTTTGTGGCAAAAATAGTTGTTTCTTGAAGAAAGATAAGAAGGGAATGTCTCGTACTTATTTTAAATAGGAATTTAGTACATAGTTTGCAACTGATTCAACCAAACTTTGTTGTTAAAATACCTTTAAACGCTTTATACATAAATTAACCATGGTATATTCCACGGCAGATAGGGTTGAAATTATCGAAATATTTTTCGGAAATAATCAGTGCGCTAATAGAACAGCACAAATATTCGACATGAGAACAGTAAAGCCGGGGACACATTATTGTCACGTCACGTGAGCTCACGTGATAGCACGTTAGGCATGAGACGCGTGAAAATACGCATAGGAGACAGATATATATCACGTCACTCCTCTTTTATGGTGTCACGTCTCATACTTATTAGTTCAGTTCAGCGTTTGTTTTATTTCAAGCAATTTAACAAAGAAATGAAAAACAGCTATTCAAGCAGCAGTTCTTCTGATTCTGAAGAGGATATGGAAAATTTAGCTACATTTATGTTGCTAAACTTAAAAACCTATAATAGATCAATATGGGCTCATGAGATTAATCAAAGAAGAGAAAGAGAGAAAAAGTACCTCATGCTGTCTAACTTTTTCAATTAATAGTTCACGTGACGTGACAATAATGTGTCCCCGGCTTAACGTGCATCGAAAATATGTTCTAGAACTTGTAGCTAAATTTCGGGAAACTGGATCAGTCGCCAATAAAAAACGCTACATTGAAAATCCGATAAGGAACGAAGCAATGGAAGTGGGGGTTTTAGGGCAAGTTTATGTAGATCCTACGTTAAGTACCCGCAAATTGGATACTGTGTGTGGTGTTAGTCGACGTAGTATTCAACGGATTCTAAATGCCCATAGTTTTCATCCGTATAAAATTCACCTTGTACAAGAACTTAATGAAGACGATTTTGATCGGCGATTACAATTTTGTGAAGATATGAGTGAACGAATTATAAACGATGAACATTTTCTATTCAACACTTGCTTATAACTGCCGATATTGGTCCGGTTCTAATCCCAGAATTTATCGTGAGGTACACACACAGCAGCCACAAAGTATTTTTGGCGATCATTTAGTTGGTCCTTTTTTCTTACCTGGAAACTTGACCGGTGAAATGTATTTGGAATTACTGCAAGACGCCATAGATCCTGCATTAACAGCCATAATTGAAAATCAGAATGATCGACGGTACATTGCGAATAGGTTGATGTTCCAACAGGATGGTGCCCCACCACATTACGAATTACGTGTTCGACAATATTTAGATCAGACGTTTCCAAGTCGGTGGATTGGTAGAAGGGGTGCCATTGAATGGCCCCCCAAGATCGCCAGATTTATCAACTTTGGATTTCTTTCTGTGGGGTCACTTAAAAAGCAAAATATATGCTACTCAGGCAACATCGTTAGAAGATTTGCGACAAAGAATTCTAAATGAGTGCCTTCAAATTACTCCTCAAATATTGCAAAATGTGCGGCAACGTTTTGAGCAAAATCTTTATTACTGCATGGAGAGTCATGGCGGTCATTTCCAACATTTAGTTGGCTGACGGGTCAGTTCATTTTTCATTTTTACACTACTTTGCTGCCAAATGTATTGATCTCCACTAATGATGATGTATTAGAGTTTTATTTAAGGTTTAAATCAATAAATCTTCAAAAGTACTAAACTGAAGTACATGCGTTTTACATCATTATAAAGGGAATTGCAGGACCTTTAAAATAAGGTATCACTCGACCCCCCTTTCTATTTAAGATTTTAGGGGTGGTGCCACCCCCGCCCTGGGGGCTGCACGTGCTAACGTGATTTTTTGCCAATTTTGTTTCCCCCTCGAAAACAAAATTGAAGGGTCTGAGCGTTTTTTCAAAAAAGAATTGAGCTGCCAGTAAATGACTCTGTTTCGTTTTCGATGCGCCACCCTGTATATTGTAATAATTATATTTTTTTATTTTTTGCCATTCACCTATTAGAGAAGAAGAAAATTTACTATTTGTTGAAATATTTTATTGTAAAGCGTATCTATCTACTGAATAAATCAGCTAGCTGTCTCGGTTTAGCTGCACTCTTGCCTTTACAATGCATACCTTATGTATAATTGAATAAAGTTTATTATTATTATTAATTGTCTACTGTTCCATCCACCGTGAATCACATCAGCATCAACAAATATACCCCTCCATGCTCTTATCTCCAAGAGAAACGCAGCAAACAAAACTAGCAGCTAAAAGTTTGTTCAAAACTCCTTCGGGAATATAAAATTGAATAACAGGCTTACCAAGAGCCAATAATAAAGTTTACCTCAATATGCCAATCCCAGTAAAAGAACATCGAGCTTAAATTGTGAATGCTCATCATGCATAATGCATAGCGTGGGAAGAGGACATTCGGCATAATACGGTGACAGATCCGATCAGCAAACAGATCTTGGCAGCCAACGGACTCCTAATTTACCAGGTCTTAATCCTGTTAGAGGGATTAAATATGGGAAAAGATTAAATAAAAATATCCTGCACTTAATGTCGTTGCAAGGAAAATTATAAATCATTGGACTTTTTTACTAGGTTAGAAAAAATTCGCATAACGGCCTAAGATCTATTAAAAGTAAATTTAAAACAAATTTTTATACGGGAGTTACAAGGGAGCTACAATTATATCCTGCGGTGTTGTCAAGTTTGCAGTTTTTTTCCTAGTTATCTGAAATTCTTTTTTTCAAATGAAACACCTGATATATTATGTTATTTTTGAATTCGTCGTTAAATTCTCGAATGTCTCTGATATATTTACATTTGAAGATAATAATATTAGGTAGGTATACCAAAATTTGGCGCGATAGCAAAATATCGGTATAATAATGTGGTGGGCCTTTATTGCCATGAAAAATAATTGTAAGTGTTTATTATTGTTGATAGCTTGCTAATTGTGTGTAGGTATATTGCCTTCTCGTCCGCCTAATTTAACTCCTCTTAATTTTCTGTTTGGAATAATTTTAGACCAAAAGTATGTGTTTCTTAATGACATTTTATATGTACAGGGTGGCGCCTTTTCGACCTACACTACAGGGTCCCATTTTCGATACTTTTAGGGAATATTAGGCCAAACAAGGTTTACCATTGCCTCATTTGCGGCATTTTCTATGCCTGCATGAGTCTTCTAAATCACTCATTTTTTACTTATCTAAATAAAGATGTGGAGTAGTAAATTACGTTGTCTCTTGATCGTAGATCCATGACGTACCGGCAAACATCCACTGTGTCGACTTTATGTTTTCTCGATCAAGCTATTGTGCCGGGTTGTTGAGTATAGTGGATCTTTGCCGGTGCGTCATTACTTTCACGTGACTATAACCATATAAATCTACTCAAAATTACTAGATTCCAAAAGTGAAAACAAAGTCCAAGTTCATAAACGTCAACATTTTCATGGCTAGCGTTCGGATTAATTAATAATAATAATAAATCTCCATAGTTACTGACCGCCATCAGGAAAGTACGATAAAAATGGCTTTGAAAAGAACAGTTTATAGGATTAAATCGAATATCAAGGCACAAAACGTTTAAAAATAAATTGAAGTTGACAGATCAAAATGATGACTTTGAAATCAATGGACAACTCTCCAAATATCCTTTGTCTCTGTCCAGCACGTTTCTACGCAGCACCGGAGATGCTCTATTATGTTTTTGTTCACTTTTAACGGGTTTATGACGTACCGACAAACATACACCGTGCCGATTTTATCGTAGTATTGTAGTAACTAACAGCGAGCCAATCTTTTGGGAGTTTGTACGTCGAGTTAGGTCTAAATCGCATGTGGGTTTGTCTAATTATTTTGTTTGTCGATATGTCAGTTCATTGGTAGTAGTCAGTGATGATTTTATACCCTATTTCAAAATGGTGTAGAGTAATAAAAGCTCATTAGGTATGCAAAGGGACTACAGAGTGACCCAACGAATATTTAAGCCACTTTTATAATTTTGCACTGATTTCATTGCAAAATTCTTTCTTTTCATCAAGTGCAGGTAGTACCACCCGGGTTTGGATCAATTTATGGGTTTTGCCCATTGGTATCCATTCACAAACACTGAAAATGGTGTGACAAGGGCGCGCCGGTAGGATATTTGTAAAAAGCAAAGAATTTTATTTTAACAGAATAAAAATTAGGCATTATGTACATAGTATTAGCTACACTTATTTTTTATTAAACATTTTTAAAAAAATACATTATACAGAAATTAAATGATGCTAATTAAAGAATTTTATTTTAACAGCTAAAATTTAGGCATTATGTACATGGTATTAGGTACACTTATTTTTATTAAACATTACAAAAAAAATACAAAATACAAAATACAAAAAATACATTATACAGAAATTAAATTATAAACAATCATAATATTCCTCGTCATCTGAGGAACTGTCATCTCCTCTTGACGTTATAATTAACGGGTCGATGGTCCGATCGATCAGGTGGTCAAGATCCCACATTTTCTCCTCTTCTTTAATGACATGATCAAACAGTAGCTTAACGTCTTTCATTTTGAATGTCGTGTTGTGTCTTGCTACAAATCCTTTCACTTGCGCCCATATAAGTTTTATAGGATTCAGTTTGCAATGATATGGTGGTGTGTGCAGCACAGTAACAGTATGTTTTTCTGCTATATCTTCCACGGCATATTTCATAAAACGATGTTTGTGTAAATTTGCTGTAGCTAATAGTTCCTTCTTTATCAAATTATCTTCAAATTCAATACTTTTGGTGGTTAACCAGTCGATAATTTCTTGTTTTCTCCAAGATGAAGTTGGAATCTTCCCTGTGAGTCGTGAATGCTTGCGTTATCCATAACTACTACTGAATCAGCTGGAAGATATTTTATCATTTCACCAAAATAGTCCTCAAAAACATTCGAATTCATGTCCTCGTGCCAATCTCCCGTATTGAACGACTGAAAGGTTAGCAAACCTTCTCAATTCTCTAAAATTTTTGGTTAGTTATCATAAATAATTTAATGCACAAAGTTTACCTGCGCCTATGGCTGACACCGAAATTGAGCCGAACTGGACGGAATTTCAAATATTATTACTCTACACCTTTTTGAAATAGTGTATAGTGTCAAATTCTGGTTATGCTATAACCAGTGGCGTAGCCAGCATTTTTGGGCGAGGGGGGCGCGAACTATCGGAGGGGCGCAGACCGCGGAGTTGAAGCGCCGCAGGCATAAAATGTTCGGGACCATGCCCAGATTTCGTAGGAATTCACCTTCTTTATGCTTTAGGGAACGGGGATCTGACCCGTAATGAAGTTAAAATCCGCTATATAAAAAAAAATAAATTTAATGTGATGGGACCCTCTCAAAACTGGTTTTATTAAGTTTTTTCCCATCGCTCTTCTTTACTAAAAATAAAATAAGACCGATCTTGTTTTTTAAGAATTATTTTTTAAGTAGTAAAAGGGCGCCAGGCTAAGAGGGGCGTGGGGAGCGATCGCCCCCCTGTGGCTACGCCACTGGTTGTAACTTTTAGGTCACTGTGTAAAACATGATTGATGGCGTCTCTTTGCTCATTGACTATTAATTTTAGCGCTCTGTTCTGAAATACCTTGAACTTAATGTGCAACGATTTGCCTATGGTGCACCAAGTACAGAGTAAAAAATTGAGTGGTAAATTTAACACTCAATGGTGGTACATATAGGACCACACTCAATAGGGTATATTAACCAATCAGTATATCTGGTAAAAAAGATACTTTTGAATGGATTTTTTACTTTTTGATGAGTGTTAATTCTTCTTATTTATGGGTAGGTACATTTACACTATAACAGTATAACCATACGACACTCATACAGGACTAAATCCCTGTAAACATCCCCTACCAACCCGCAATGGCCAGCGTGGTAGGATGTATAGGCTAAACAAACCCCAAACATGCTTGCACGAAATCAACTACGGCCCTCAGTCTCCGGCGGCCTGAATTCCACTAACCAAGGTGGCGGTCAGATTGGAAGGATGGCAGAGGGTGCTAAGAATCTCCGGAAAAGACCAGGCTACCACCAAAGACGAAAACTGCAAATTGCTACGATCAACGTGAGAACGCTCCTATCAGATGAAAGATTGACCGAATTGGAGGAGGAGCTGCGAAAGATAAAATGGGACATTGTCGGACTGAGCGAAGTTAGAAGAAGGGGAGAAGACCAATTAACACTCAAATCCGGACATATTTTCCACTATGTAGGACAAACAGATGCGTCCACAGGTGGTGTAGGATTTATTATACACAAGAGACACATACAAAAAATAATAGAGATAAAAAGGGTAATCTGTCTCACTCTGAAGCTAAATACAAGATATAATATGAAAATCATTCAGGCATATGCTCCCACATCAACGTCTGGGGAAGATGAAATGGAGGACTTTTACGATAACTTGAGTGAGGCCCTAAAGGTGTGCCCTGCCCAGTATACACTATTGATAGGCGATTTTAATGCAAAACTCGGAGAAAGACAGGACGAAACCGAAATACCCCTAGGCAAATACGGATATGGGGAAAGAAATGAAAGAGGCAGCAAACTCCTCAATTTTCTACAAGAAAATAATCTTTATTCCATGAGCTCCTTCTTCAATAAGAAACCACAACAAAAATGGACATGGATCAGTCCAAATGGGAATACAAGAAATGAAATAGATCTTATTATTTCCAACAAAAAGGAAATAGTTCACAATGTGACAGCTTTGAATAATTTTACCATAGGCAGCGACCATAGAATGATAAGAGCAAATATATCAACGAACATATAATCCGGATAATATAGAAGCTTTCCAAAATGACATCGATGAACACCTAAGTAGACAGGAAATAACAAATGACAATGTGGACCTCGAAAAACTAAATGGAAATATAGTGAATGCCGTAAAGGAAGCAGAGAAAGCTCATTGTATAGGAACAAGTCAGAGAAATGAAAAATTGAGTGACAGAACCAAGAACATGTTAAAGGAAAGGAGAGAGTTACAGGATAAATATGACACAAACTTCCCAAGACTTAAGCAGCTCGACAAAGACATATCTAGGACCATTCGCAACGATATCAGAACATTCAACACGAAAATGATAGCTAGGACGATCGAGGAAAATAGAAGCTTGAAAGTGCTAAGACAACGGCTTTCCAAAGGAAGAAAAGATATCTGTAAACTGAGAAATAAAAAAGGTAAAATAACAACCAACAAAGGAGAAATCCTGGACATAATAGAAGAATTTTATAGGGAACTCTACGCTTCAGACAGAGCAAAAACCATCGGTGGCCCAATTCCTAAAGTTATGAACCAAGGCTCAGAGGATATCCCGGAGATCACAATCTCTGAGATCAAAAAATCTATCTCAAAACTTAAGAACAACAAATCCCCCGGAGAGGACGAACTGGTGGCTGAGGCTCTTAAACTAGGGGGTGACAGGTTGCTGCAAAGTCTCAAGACACTATTTAATGAATGTCTTATACAAGGCAAGATACCACAACAATGGAACAACGCAACTATTACCCTAATACATAAGAAAGGAGACATCGCTAACCTTACCAATTACCGCCCTATTAGCCTGCTATCACAGGTATATAAGCTGTTCACCCGAATCATCACAAGTAGATTAAATGCAAAACTGGAACTCTACCAGCCAAGAGAGCAGGCTGGCTTCCGATCAGGATTTGGGACGAACGATCACCTCCAAGTTCTAAAAAATCTGGTAGAAAAGTCTATCGAGTACAATAAACCGCTCGTTTTAATATTCGTGGATTATGAAAAAGCCTTCGACACCATAGACCAATACAAGATGCTAAATTCATTATCTGACAGTAGAATAGATTACAGATACAACCAAATGATCAAGTCTATCTATGAGAATGCTACAGCCAGCGTAAGAATACAGAAGAGTACAAACAGATTCAAAATAAACAAAGGCGTTCGACAAGGCGATACTATCTCGCCAAAGCTGTTCACGAATCTGCTCGAATATATGTTCAAAACTATAAATTTGGAAAATATGGGTATAAACATAAACGGCGAAAACCTAACACATCTAAGATTTGCAGACGACATAATCTTGATAACAGACCGTATTGACCACGCAATGACCATGCTGCAACAATTGAATACTGCTTCTCAAAACGTCGGATTAAAGATTAATGTGTCAAAAACTCAGTTGATGACTAACCTCGTCCTTAGCGAAGGTGTATACATAAATGGCATCCCAATCGAGGAAACTACCTCATACAAATACCTCGGCCATGAAATCCGTATAGGCAGAGATAATCAAACGTGCGAATTGCTTAGAAGAATAGGACTGACATGGGCCGCTTTCGGAAATCTTAAGCACATATTTAAATCAGACCTACCAATTTGCCTAAAAAGAAAAGTATTCAATCAATGCGTTCTGCCTGTTCTGACATATGGTGCAGAGACCTTAACCCTAACAAAAAAGGCTGTACAGAAAATAAGAGTGGCACAACACGCAATGGAAAGATCAATGCTAGGACTGACCCTTAGAGACCACACCACAAACACGGAATGGCGCAGAAGAACAGGGCTGACTGATGCAGTAGAGAGAATAGCAACTCTAAAGTGGAACTGGGCGGGACACATAGCGAGAATGCAGGACGATAGATGGACAAAGCTAATTGTGGAATGGAGGCCTAGACAAGAGGCATACAGGAACAGAGGTCGTCCACCGACTAGATGGTCAGACGACATAAAACGTGTCCATACCAACTGGATGCAGGTGGCACAAGATAGAAGAACGTGGAGGCAGACAAGGGAGGCTTACGTCCAGCAGTAGACAGATATGGGCTGAATGATGATGATGATGACATTTACACTATCGAGTGTAAATTAAACTCACAGATTGTAAACCTATCCTTGTAGGGTGTAAAAGAAATAATGGAAGGTGTAAGTAAACCATTTTTTAATGGTAATTTGTGAATAATTAGTGTAAATATCATATTGATGATGATAAAATGATATTATTGTATTGTAAATTTTATTTTATTTGGGTGTGACTTTACTATAGTGAGTGTAATAAAATAATCTACCCAGGGCTAGAATACTTTCCACTTTGATTAAGTCATTTAATCCCGTATCAAACTAACCGGGCATTTATAATTAACATGTAAAAAATTATGCATTCAAGATGTCTTACATTATTAACCTCTGCTTAGTTTGATACATTATTGAATGACTTAATCAAAGCCGAAAGTAGTAGCCCCTAATATATATAAATCTTCAGATCGCTTGGCAAAGGTTTGTTAAATGAATGAAAATATTGAGTACCGTAAAGTGGGGATACTTGCAACATTTTCAAAATTCTTTTGTCAATAAGTTTTTTATTTTTTTGTCAAATTTTACATTATTGGTACCAAAATTTTAGTCTTGTGGTCTAGTATCCGATTTTAACAAAAAACTTTGAATAAAATGAATATTTAATATATATTTTAAAAAAAAACCGGGTGTTGCAAGTTAGACACACTAAAGTGGATACTTGCAACAGGTGTCTTTTTTCAGTAGTAATCGCATTTAGGAGCGCGTATTGATTTACTTGCAACACAAAAAATATTTAAAAAAAATAATTTGGGTATTTGAATGGTAGTGGTATGATTGTAGATTAAAAAAATGCATTTATTTAGTTTTTTTTATTAAAAATACAAAAATAAACGTATAATCAACTTATAGGAACATATAATCAACTTAAATTCTTATAGGAACATCAAAAAGGAACAAAATGACCCTAAACTAAATAATAAAAAATAATTTTAAACAAAACATATTATGTAATTTTTAAATGACCGGGAAATGTATAAACTCCACGTTTTGCTTTCGGTGCGGGTAACTTCATTTTTACTTGATTTATATCGACAATTGATAAATCATCAATTTCTGGATATTTAAAGCTATTTTTAGGCAATTTTGTACCTGCGGCCGCTCTTAGAAATTTGCAATACAGTGAATTATTATTATCATTTTCACGTAAAACTTCTTGAACATGACCAACATACATCACGGCCTGTCGTCTCTTTGTTTCAGGAATAAATTGAACCAATATGTAGTCTCCTTCATTGTATTCATTTGGTTCTAAGTTAAATTCATCCCAATTGTCGGAATCTGAATCATGGACAGACATGTGGCTATCCGAGAGCGAACTGTCGCTCTCTTTTGAAGTGGTGGCTCTCGGAAATAATTTTGTGTTAAAATCATCTTCTATAAGATCTTCAGATTCTATTACATTTGTTGCTTCGTCTTTTTCATTTGTATCAAAAGATACACTTCTTCCTGCAATTACATTTAATCTCTTTTTGCGCTTAATCTGCCTATTTTCATCTGGAAAGCGAATCTTTTGTAACAAGTCTGTAAAACTATTGTTTAAGGCGTCTTGATTTAAAGGTGCTTGTGCTTGGCACCAATCTGGCAGTCGCTTTAGCACTTCTTCTCTATTCAGCGGATATATCCCTGTGGCCCTAAATCCTGCTACCAAATTTTCAGGCTTCACTTTTTCAAGAGTTTGTCTTAATACTCTTGGAAATTGATCCTTTGGAATACAACCTTTATTTTTTTGTTTCCAATTAAGTAGAACATCCCTCCAAGCAGATTTAACTGGTCTAAAAAACGCCACGTCCAATGGCTGGCATAAATGTGTCGAGTTAGGCGGCAATAATATAAATCTAATATTATGTTCTCTACAGGTACGCATCACTCGATCTGAAAGGTGGCTCGACAAATTGTCTCCTATCATGACTTTTGGTCCATCTTTTTGCCGGAAATATTGCAAAGCAATTTTTAAAAACCAGTCTTCAAATATTGTAATGTCAAACCACCCTGACTTCGACCGATTATATTTCGCACCCTCTATACCATTTTCAGTCCATGTGTCATATAAATAGAGCGACTTATAGACGACGTATGGTGGTAATATATGCCCTGCAGCTGAACCAGCCATCATAACAGACACTGATGTCTTGGACGAATCCATATATCTTTCACTATGACGAGCACCTCGTTTAACAATGACTTTTTGACGACCAGGATCGTCACAAAAATTGGTCTCATCATAATTAATAATATTTTGAGGAGGCACATTTTCAAGACTATTCTCCAACTCAGTAAAATATTCATTAATCATATCACTGGAAACTTGAGCTCTGGCCCGCTTTATGTTTTCGCATAATCTCGCAGAAAGCTAAAATATATTTTTAAAATTAATTAAAATTTGTATAATTATTGGCTAGTTACAGCCTACCTTAGATTTGTGCCTATTTAAAAAATTTCTTGCCCATTCCAAACCTGGCATATTGTTATTTCCAAAACGATTCTCCCGAACACCTTTACGATCCAGGTATTGTTTTACTGTTAACCGTATATCATATGAGGTTAATGGAAACCCCCACTGTGCGGCCAAAAGGATATTATTAACAAATGCTTCCTCCTCTTCCTTGGGAAATACTGGTTGCCTCCCAGGGTTACGGGAAAACAAATTCCTTCTTTTCCGTGAGAGTGTTGATGGGTCAATTCCGAATCTCCGGGATGCTTCCCGAATTCCGGAACCATTTTCAATAGCCCGTAATGCAGCTTCCAAAGTTTCGTCGGAAAAATTTCGGTACGATCTACTCCCTAACTGCTTTTTGTGTTTTCGGGGCATGTTGCAAGTTACCCACTTCTGGACATGCAATTAAAAAAAAAATATATTTACAAAAATCTTTTAACTTAAATCAAAACTGGGTATTTAAGGTTTTAGACCAAGCATCTAAGCACATTATATCCAAATTTGATACAAATCCCACTGTAAATAAACTCTGAACAGGGGAAGTTATACAGAAACAATTTAGAGCACTTACCGTAGACGACGAAAAATCCCGCCAAATTTATCGTAGTAAATTTTGTGCAGCGCTATACTTGCATACAAGTCGACCTACCGATCCGTACTAAACGTAAACACGCAAGCGGTTGACGCGCGGCCTAACCTAGGGGAGGGGGAAAGCAAACATTCCACCAGGTTCATATTGTTGCAAGTTATACCACTGTTGCAAGTATGCCCACTTTACGGTATTATTTATCGTTTATTTATAAACAAAATGATGGTTACAGCAGAACTGGAAAACCCTGTGGTTTTTTTACACCTATTTTTATAACTAGTTGAACAAAATGACACACCTATTATATAGTTTAACAATTTAGTAAAATAAACATATATACAGGGTGTTTCGAGAGGAAAGGGAAATATTTTAATGAGGTATTCTAGAGGTCAATATAAGAAAAAAAGGTCATATAAATGTGGGTCTGGAAATGCTTTCTTTTCGAGATACAGTGTGCCAAAAAAAAAAGTAATATACATTTTTCCTTCAATACCTCGAAAACGATTTAAGGTATTACACTGATCATGGGTGTGCGCTATACTGGCATGAAAATACGTTTTCTCGATTTAAAAAGTTTTTACCGTTTTACCAATGGCGTACGCGACAGCAAAAAATAAAATTGTTTTGGCGAAAAAAATTGTACGCCTCTGGTATTTTTCAAATCAGGGGTCTATTTCTTAATCTACAGTCATTTCTTAAAACAAGAAGTATTTTGAGTTTTTTTGGTAGAACAAACCATTTTCAAGTAATAGTAAGAATGCTGTTTTACAACCGTTTCCAAAAATTACTAGTTGAAATTAATTTTTTTACAAGTTGGCTTTGATAAATTAATGTCACAATAATGTTTGGCACATTATTTGACATAAAGTACTAACAGCGTTATTTTTAATATTTTTATAACATATTAGTACCTACTAAACCGTAAGTAAGCAGTGAAATATTTATTGTACAATGCCTAAGACGTATAGCCATAGGGAATATGCCGACATGATATTTATCTACGGTTTCTGCAATGGTAGCGCAATCCAGGCAGTGAACGAATATCAACGTCGATTTCCAAATCGAGTCCTACCTAACAGAAAAGTGTTTCAAAAAGTATTTTTAAAAGCACAAGAAACTGGCATGTTTCCAAGTGCGAAAATTGTTTCCGAAAGACCGCAGGGCCTCGACGTAGATGTTGAAGAGAATATTCTTCATATTGCTACAGAAAATCCAAGTGAAAGTACGAAAAGGATTGCAAATGAACTTCATAAACCTTCACACAAAGCCGTTTGGGAGACATTGAAAAGAAATGGTTTAAATTCGTTTCACATACAACCAGTTCAACATCTTCACGATGGTGATTATGCTCTAAGAACAGAGTTTTGTGAATGGATACGTCAAAATCGAGAACTGCATAGGTACATTTTATTTAGTGATGAAGCTCAATTTACCCGTGACGGAATTAATAACTGTCATAATGAACATAGGTGGTCAGAAGAAAATCCTCACGCTACATTCGAACGAAACTTTCAACATCGATTTAGTATTAACGTGTGGTGTGGTATGCTTGGGGATCAATTGTTTGGTCCTTTTGTACTGGATGGACATCTTAATGGACTGGGCTATTTACGCTTCTTACAAGAAAACTTATTTAATATTTTTGATGGAGTTCCTTTAGATGTAAGGGCACGACTGTATTTCCAACATGATGGTGCCCCACCACACTTTAGTCTCCAAGTGCGAAATTTTTTAAATACTTGTTTACCTGATCGTTGGATTGGCAGAGGTGGTCCTTACAATTGGCCACCAAGGTCACCTGACCTTAATCCCTTGGGTTATTGCTTGTGAGGGTGGATGAAATCATTGGTTTATGCAACAAGAGTAGAAACAAGGGAAGCGTTGCTTGATCGCATTAACAATGCTGCAGCTATTATCCATAATAACCGTCTCTCAATTCGCCGTGCTACCAGAGCAATTAATAAACGAGCGAATAAATGTATCGAAGCAGGCGGTGGCATTTTTGAAAACATTCGTTAAGATTTTTTTTATGGTTTAGTATTTAGATTTAGTTATTTGTTGTTAAAATAAACTTTATTGTAAATTTCAGAACCGATTATTTTACAAAATAAATGTCGTGAAGTCGAAATATCAGTAACGTAATAAAACAGCATTCTAACTATTACTTGAAAATGGTTTGTTCTACCAAAAAAACTCAAAATACTTTTTCTTTTAAGAAATGACTGTAGATTAAGAAATATACCCCTGATTTGAAAAATACCAGAGGCGTACAATTTTTTTCGCCAAAACAATTTTATTTTTTGCTGTCGCGTACGCCCCTGGTAAAATGGTAAAAACTTTTTAAATCGAGAAAACGTATTTTCATGCCAGTATAGCGCACACCCATGATCAGTGTAATACCTCAAATCGTTTTCAAGGTATTGAAGGAAAAATGTATATTACTTTTTTTTGGCACACTGTATCTCGAAAAGAAAGCATTTCCAGACCCACATTTATATGACCTTTTTTTCTTATATTGACCTCTAGAATACCTCATCAAAATATTTCCCTTTCCTCCCGAAACACCCTGTATATCTACTTAATATACCTCATTGTTAAGCTTAACAAAAAAAATAACATAATAAATATATGTATACTTAGAACACTAAGGTTAGGTTAGAAAGAATGAAAATGACGAGTATACTATATTAATCGTATATTTATTTAGAGATCTATGAAGTAAAATATGTATTTATATAAAAAAGGGATACATATTTATAGTATAAGCTTATATAAGAATAATTTAAAAGCTAAAAGGAAAACTGTAACAATGTAACGTAACCTACTAAGTTTCTTAAAAATGGTGTATTTATTAGTAAGGTTTCTATTAAATTTTGTTAATATGCTTACCCAATTTAACAAGATCCTCATAAGGCACTCTCATTTGGCACTTTACAGAACTGTGCTTTGTTTCTATATTTCTTTTAAATATAACATTTTTCTATATTTCGTCCAAAGAGCACAATCAGACTGACTTGAAAGTTGAATTTGCACGTAGCATCGGCGTCATGTGTCAATTCCTAGAATTTCACACCACTTGTTGCCGCCTGTCTTTTCGGTAACACGGGTTTAGGCATTTTCACCCGGGGCCGTGTAAAAAAAAAACGATTCAAGAATACGTTTTACACTCAATGTGTTACACGGGTTTAGGTATTTTCACCCAGGGCCGTGTTAAAAAAAACGATTAAAAAATAAGTTTTACACTCAATGTGTTTAAAATAACCTTCTAGCGGGGTTTATTTACACGCTGATATGGTGTAATTAATTGTCATTGTATTGAATTTTCCTGATAGAGTGTAAAATGAAATAAATTACACCCATTCAACAAAATTAACTTTTTTGTACAACTGTCAAAAAAAGTTGACATTTTTTCATCGCTATCGATACGTAAACCTTTTGTTTTTTTAACAGTGAAAAAAAGACTTTTTTTCACGGTGAAAAAAAGACTTTTTTTAACTGGAAAAATGATTTACAAAAAAAACGATAAAACATTACTTTTTAAAAAATGTATTGAATTTTTTTGTACAAATTTACTAATTAATTACCAACTACCAAAAAATCTCATTTGTTACAATAATAATTGATGGTGAAGTTCGAACAATTGCTTCCAATATTAATTCCCGAAGCTAGTCCACCTTGCTGCTGATCAGAAACGCTAGATATTCCTTGAAA
This sequence comes from Polydrusus tereticollis, assembly GCA_963920685.1. Classification (NCBI taxonomy): domain Eukaryota; kingdom Metazoa; phylum Arthropoda; class Insecta; order Coleoptera; family Curculionidae; genus Polydrusus; species Polydrusus tereticollis. Next base: position 167,385,018 of record OY987326.1, on the reverse strand, counting down.
AGTTGAGTCCACAATTGTATCAGTTATATTGATTTGTTTGGAAGTAGAGGAACAATTTAATTTATTAGAAATATCAATTTTATTACTCAAACTATCTTCTATATATCCTTCTGCTATGGCGGCAGATTTCCAACCACCGTGGCGTTTTATAGATGTCATGTTACCCCCTGCATTGGCTAAGAGAGTTGCAGAACTCCTCCTAAAACAGTGACCTGTGTAGCTCTTATGCAATTCTTTTCCCAGCCATTTTGCAATCAAGCTAGGAATTTCCCCTATTTTATTTATTCCCACATGTTGGTCAACACATTTTCCTCTTGAATATTTTAAAAATAATCTCTTTTTGTGTGTATGGGACGGCCTTAGTACTCTATACTTGCGATATATCTCAATATAATCAGAATTTGAAACGGTAAACATTCTTGGGCAATAGGTCTTTGTATCCGGTATTTTAACAATCAATATAGACCCGGTATCTTCAATGTCATCAATAGTTACCTTCAATAATTCTTCACGGCGACAAGCACCGCTGATTCCCAAAATTAACGCAACCTACAATTAAAAAAATATTGAAATTACTGAAATAATACAAAATTTTGATCATCTGTACCTTATAAAGTAAATTTGTTTCATCATCAGCTTCTTGAATGAATTTATTAATATCGTCTCTCGATAAAACTTTAGATTTCTTCCCTCGGTATCCGACGTTTTTGTTCTTAATAAAAGGCACCAATTTTGAAAACTTCTTTATATCAATATTTTCTTTAACATTCAATGTACTCTTCAACATTGAGTAGACACTCCATAAAGTAGAAGGTTTTACAGTTTTTGATTTCTCCTCAAAATAGCATATAAGTACCTTTTCAGACACTTTTTGTATATTTTTCTTGCCGCACCATTCACGGAATTGGTTATAATTTTTCTCGTATATAAATTTTGATTTCGCCGGTAACATGTTAGCTATAGCCGAATTTGCTATATCGGCTATATCTGAAGGAATCTCGCTATCACTATCGTAATCTACATCCATTTTAAGTACTTATACTATTTATTTAAAAAATTGCAATAAATATGAACAGCTATCAACGTATGACAACAAAACAAGCAACGTGCCAACAAACCATTTCTATAGTAACGACAGGGCTGTTAACTTGATTATGTGAAATTATATGGTAAAATTTTTATTATAATATACAATTTTACCGATTAATTCAAACTTTCAGTTGTACAAAAAATGTTGTTTGTATTTCGTTTGTGAAATTCGTGTTTTAATGGCACATTCGAGAGAATTTTTCGCCTCGACCTGCGGTCTCGGCAAAAAATTGACACTCTCATATGCCATTAAAAAAACACTCACTTCACGCACTGAATACAAAAATAACTATTTAGAGAGTTAAACTCATGGGCAAATTTAATACAACAACTTTGATCCCATATGAGTGTAAAAATGTGGTAAATTATGTTCATCCGGGTGTTAAAATTGACACAACTTTCTTATACCACTCCTGAAATGATTTTTACCAGGTGGATATTTTTTACTCTGTAGGTACACTATAGGTCAAAACTGGCCCGACCAAAACCTTGTAGAAGTTGACTTTGATCCTATTATAAACTTTACTTCGCCTGTTAAGCAGTGAGTAGATAGAGCTCATTATTAAGTTCCAGGTATTTAATTTCCTGATATAGGTATCACTTACACTATTAGAAGAGAACAATCAAATTTAACATTTTTTTAAAGCCCCGGGAGGTTTACTCCCGTTTCTATGTCAATTTAACTCATACCGTTTACGTTAAATAGTAACTGATATGTCAATATTTTAATATTAATTTGACATTATTGTACAATAAAGATAACTACCAAGTTAGTTAATTTAACGCTTTATTTATGTAAATGTTAACTTATTTTGTAACTCACATTTTTCAAGTGACTTAACAAAAAGGCATGTTTACTAACTGCGATACTCATTTCTGCAGTAACTTTTACTTTGTGAAAAAGTTAATATTACTCTTTTTAATTAGACCATTTCACAATTTTTAAAAGGTATGCTAATTGTTACACAATATAGTTTTATAGCAAAAATTACTACTTAAAATAAACCAAAAAGTTAATCTTATCCGCGAAAAATATAAGTTTAAAACTGCAACTTCTGTTGGCAGAGAAAAAAAGTTATTGGTGGAAGCTGGCGAAAGTATTACGCAAGAAGACCTCGCCGTCGCAGGTAAAATTATTAACCAAAAAGACCTCCCTGTCGCAGATGTCAATGCCTCGCAAGAAGACCTCGCCATCAAGATACCGTCCCAGTCAAGGACCAAAAAGAAGCAAAAAAGGAAGGCAACTTATTTATCATCATCTTCTTCTGAAAGCGACATCATTGAAGAAAAAATTACAGTTGACAGCGATATGGATTTAGACTCTGAAACATTTTCTGACATAGAAGAAATAGACAACTAATTTTCTTCGCTTATTTTTTAAAAAAACGGAAAACTAGTGAAATATGATGACATAAATGAACAAAAATTGACATTAACAAAGCCACCTGACAAAACAAAAAAATATTTTGCCAATTCCAAAGCGCAGGTAACTTGATTAAAAAATATAGGTACTTATACCTACCTATAATTTTTTATAATTATTAATACTATAAAGATAAATGTCTTATAAAAGTTTTTAGTAGTGGAAAAAATATTATATTCACCACGGTTTAGACATCTTATAGCCCTCGCGTCTTAAATCCCTCGTCGCTTCGCTTTTCGTGATTTAAACTTGCCGCTCGGGCAATAATGATGGCTTTCTAAACCTTGGTTAATAATAATATACTATTATTATATCTTAAAACTATCATATATAATATAGGTATACAATACACATTGAGGAAATATTCTGTTTTATTACAAACAAATACATTTAAATAGAAATTAACACAAATATATGCACATAAATGCAGGTGAATACAAATAAATACCAGAATAGCTGATTATACAACAAATTATGAAATAAGGGTCTTTTAGGCACGCGACGTGAAAATTGTCCTACGAGGCGAAGCCGAGTTGAACAACACGTCAAAGTGACTAAAAGACATTGTTTCATAACGAATGGTATACAATATTTTTTCTACGACCGTTTTATAATAAAAAACATAATTTATTTTACAAAACATTTTATTACCTGTGTTTCATTTACACCTCTCGTGTCAAAAAATTCGAAATAATTTTTTTGTCAAAAACTTCGGCAAATATTATCTACTATAGCCTTAAAAGTGAATAAAACATATTAGATCGTCTCCGAGATTGCGCAATAAGTCTTCAAATCAAAGTTACGTACTTAACAGAGACAAAAGATATTTGGAGAGTTGTCCATTGATGTCAAAGTCGTCGTTTCGATCTGTCAACTTTAATTTGTTTTTAAACGTTTTTGGTGCCTTAAAATTCAATTTAATCCTATAAACTATTTTTTTCAGAGCCATTTTGTCGTACTCTCTTGTTATTATTATTAAGTCCGAACGCTAGCCACGAAAATGTGACGTCTATGAATTAGACTTAGTTTTGACTTTTTGAACCTCGTAATTGTGATTACATACATTCATATGATTTTAGTCACGTGGAAGTAATGACGCACCGGCATACCTAGAACTACCGTTACGACTGTATGGTGTTAGCACCGACCGTGTTAGCAACGAACATTAACAATGTTCGTTGGTGTTAGTCACGTGCAAGTAATAACGCAACGGCAAACTTTACTAATTTAATAAAGTACAGGGTGTCTACTTTTTGACACTTTTGACGGGTATCTCCGTTATTAGTACAGATAGAATGATGCGGCTTTCGCAAACCTGTGCCACTTTTTTGTGAAACAAACGATGCCCTAAACGGATGTATCATGGCCAACCTGGTTTATGAGATACAGGGCGAAATTGAAAACGGTGCATTTTCAGACACCCCTTGTATTTCAGTTATCTTATACCCTATCGAAGATATAAAAAGGGGGTGTTATACAGCTTTTTACGTAGAATTCAGTGGCGTAGTTAGTATTTTTCCAGGTATCCCCATTTTTGAGAAATATACCAAAGTTTTATTTTTTTAAATGGAACACCCGGTATATTTATTCTTAGTTGCATTCTGCTTACTGAGAGCTTTCCAAAAATATATAATAGTTGGCACTTTGTTTTACCAGGACTTATACCACTCCTGAAATGATTTTTACCAGGTGGATATTTTTTACTCTGTAGGTACACTATAGGTCAAAACTGGCCCGACCAAAACCTTGTAGAAGTTGACTTTGATCCTATTATAAACTTTACTTCGCCTGTTAAGAAGAACACCCGGTATATTTATTCTTAGTTGCATTCTGCTTACTGAGAGCTTTCCAAAAATATATAATAGTTGGCACTTTGTTTTACCAGGACGGTTGAAATTTATATTTTTTAAATAAAAAGCTTTAAATTGACAGTAGGCCTTGGATTTGGTTTTAATAAAAATAAATTATTGACGACACAATAGTAAAAAGTAGTTTTCTAAATAAACAAAAACATCTACTATGGCGTTGACTAATCCAGGCTATATAACAAAAGTTTCATAATGGCGTTTAGCTCTTGTCATGCAGAATTGTATTTATGTCATTAGATTTATATTTCAATAGGTAGGTATATTATTATTTGCGATCGAAAATTTCTACAACGACCATGTTTATAGTTATGCGTAGTGTTTGTTTAAGCAGCTTCTTATTATTATCATTATCATTTTATAGATATCCTGAAAGAAGGCAGCCATTTCCAGATAAATTTTGCATTATAAAGAAAATTTAAATTGAACATGGAACCTTTACACAGTCTCGGCCTAAAACATACAATAAGGAAAATAGAGAAAAAGATGAAGTAAATGTTTTGGCTTATGTAACCGTTACTCCTTCAACTTCCTGCGGAAATATAGAAAAGGAAATTGGTATAGATAAAAGTCGGTCACAAAAAATTTTAAGAAAATATAAATACCATCCATACAAATTTAAAATTGTGCAAAATTTACATCCTGGAGATGCAGATCGGCGATTAATCTTCTGTCGTTGGTATACAGAACAAGTCCGGACCAATGCCAATTTTGGAAGATTGGTAATCTGGTCCGATGAGAGCCACATTTCTAGTGCCGGAATTTTTAACCGACATAATACAAGACATTGGTCTGAAGAAAATCAAAATGTTATTTTCGAAAGGGAGCAGCAAGGGCGCTTTGGATTTGGTGTTTTTTGCTTCAATTTAGGTAATCAAATAACTTACCATATTTATGAGGGAGGTCTTACGGCAAATAGATATCTGGAAATCTTGGAAGACGTTATACCCGAGTTATTAGAAATCGTTCCCCTTGCCCAGTTATATGCTATACATTTCCAACAAGACGGTGCGCCGAGTCATAACTCTCACGTAAGGGCTTTTCTACAAAATAATTTTCCACAAAGATGGATAGGCACAAATGGAGCTGTAAGATTGCCACCACGATCGCCCGATCTATCGGTGTTGGACTTCTTTCTGTTGGGGTTTCTGCAGAGCAAGATATACAAGACCAGGCACAGAACTGTAAAGGAACTTCGACAGGCTACCCATTTAGCATTTCAATTTCTACAAGACCATCCAATAATAATTTTAAACGCCTTGAGACGAATTACAGAAATGTGTCAGCTTTGTATTAGGGAGAATGGCAACCATTTTCAACATTATTTATAAATAAAAAGTATGTATTTATTACCACAATTTCATTGTTCTAGTGAAACCAAATCCAAGGCCTACTGTCAATTATTTAAAGCTTGTTATTTAAAAAATATAAATTTGAACCATCCTGGCAAAACAAAGTGCCAACTATTATACATTTTTGGAAAGCTCTCAGTTAGCAGAATGCAACTAACAATAAATATACAGGGTGTTCCGTATAAAAAAACACAACTTTGGTATATTTCTCCAAATTAGGGATACCTGGAAAAATACTAACTACGCCACTGAATTCTGCGTAAAAAACTGTATAATACTCTCTTTTTATATTTTCGATTGGGTATAAGATAACTGAAATACAAGGGGTGTCTGAAAATGCACCCTTTTCAATTTCGCCCTGTATCTCATAAACCAAGTTGGCCATGATACATCCGTTTTGGGCATCGCTTGTTTCACAAAAAAGTGGCACAGGTTTGCGAAAACCGAATCATTCTATCTGTAGGTGTCGAAAAGTAGACACCCTGTACAACTGATTTTAACAAAAGTTAATTGAGAACGCAGATATGCAAAAGAATAAAGAAAAAAACTAAAAGGCATGACCTGACTCAAGAAAACAGAAGGTCCCATCCAATCTCTACTTGGTTTGTGAGTATTATTGGCTTTTCACATGAGTAAGAACTAAAATGTTAGGTTACAATTTTAAGACAAAATTTGACCTTTTTACGCACGTACGTGGATGACGAAACAATTCAATTATGAATTGCACGTCTGCATAAAGACTCCGTAAACGTATAAATTTGCCCGTTTACATCTGCGTTAACGATTACGTATTACGTATGGCGATCACTTCAAGTAGTGCAAGTAGTGTGCATAGGCGTGCGCAGACTGTTTAATATAGGTGGGCCACGTAAGGAGGGATGACCGCCGGAGGCAAAGCCCGCTGCAGGCGCCGCCGGAGGCAAAAAAAGTTTTGGGTGCCACGCCCACTTTTCAACTAAAAGTCGTTAAGATCGTTAAAAAAACAAGGCAACACGCAAAGTGCGCTTTTTCAAATGAAAATATAAAATCAAAAAGCAATAACAATCATTAAGGCTCAAAACTATCGATGGTTATTGACAGCTAATAAAAATATTTAATAAATACGCAATATAATAAGTTACTTAAAAAATAATTTATTCAACCAAAAAACAAATTAACAATTAATCTAAGAAAAATACGCAATAATACCCAAGATCAAGATGAAGGAATAAATAAAAAAAAAGGAAAATGATAATAATTTCTTTTTTGCCTTATAGGGTGTTTTTTTTGTCTTATAGGGTGGGCCATGGCCCACCCGGCCCCCCCTGTGCGCACGCCTATGGTAGTGTATAATATCCTCAAAATTAAAGCTGATTAGGGAAAACGATTTCGATTTCAGCGAAACCAATTTAATTTAGAAAAGACGGCGGCACAGAAAATATAGCTATGCAACACTATATTTTCTGTGACGGCGGTTACAATGTGCAAAACTTTTTTTATACTCTTTATATTGACTTTTTGGGCAAGAAAAAGTGAAAAACTTCGCCAACCCTGCCCTATACGATTGTAGTTTTTAGCCACCACTTTATACCAGATTCTGATCATGCTACTACCTAATGTCCCAGTAAAACAAGGCAACATGCGACGTCAAACAGCCATTTAGCTTTTTCCTCGTCAATCGCGTATAATAAATCGCAGACTTGGCAAAAAAGGACCACATTCCACATTCTCCGTTCCCCAATATTTTCCCTTTCAATGTTCGTCGGCAGGTTTCCGAGCGTCGGGAAAGCCTCCGACCGCCCCGGGCGTCGCGTCGGTTAAACATTGCCGTCGTCGTCGTCGTAACAACCGATGGCGCAGGCTCGAGGGGTATCGAGCGGCGCTGCCTCCAGGGCGGACGGTCTCCCTATATTGCTCCCCGAGTCCCCCTTTGGGGCGTCTGGCGAGGGTTGCTCTGCAAGAAAATTCAGTGGCGGCGTTTAAAATATTTCAAAATTTTAGCTCTTTGACTAATAATTCTGTGTTCGAGTCTAAGCAGCTTTTAGCTTTGTTCCTTTATGCAGGGTTTTTATTTCAAAACGAAACACTCAAAATATTTTGATTTTAAGGGAAATAAAATGTGAGAAGTTTCGATACACGTTTGTTAGAATAATATACAGGGTCGTTGGTATGTATGGAAACGGTCGATTATTTCTTAAAGTAAAACGGCTAACAAAAAATATTCAAGACAAAAGTTTTATGGTTTTGCAAGGTTTACTGGAATTAAAAAAAAAGATAAGTATACAGAAAGAGTCAGAAAGTCGTAGAGAAATAAAGTTACTTTATTTTTAATAGAACACCCTATATCTTACAATATTTTTGGATTTTTCATAAAATTACAATTTTTATTTATTAAGTGCCTAGAACCTAATAGTTTCCAAGATATCAATTTTTGAAAAATGAAATTTTTGAACTTTGACAGCTTCTAGCTTTCTAACGGTAAGCCATAGAGCAAAACGGCTTACATGTCCCTATCTCATTTTTTATTATCTTCTCAAAAATACCAACTTCCGTTAAACCGGAAGTACTATATTTCCAGCTTTTGAACTACATCCGGTTTAACCGGAAGTTGACACTTTCAGAAAGATAGTTAAGAACTAAGATAGGGGCATGTAAGCCGTTTTACTCTAAGACGTTCCGTTAGAAAGCTAGAAGCTGTCAAATTTCAAAAATGTAATTTTTCAAAAGTCGATATCTCGGAAACTATTTGGTTCAGACTTATAATGCGCTTAATAAAAAGTAAATGTAATTTTACGTAAAATCCAAAAATATTCTAAGATAGAGGGTGTTCCATTAAAAAAGAAAGTAACTTTATTTCTCTACGGCTTTCTGACTCATCCTGTATACCTAATTTTTTAAAATTCTGATAAAAAATTTTGATAAAAAACCATAAAATTTTTATCTAAAATATTCTTTGATAGCTGTTGTGCTTTAAGAAATAATATACCGTTTCCATACATACCAACGCGACCCATATACAGGGTGTCCAGAAAAGTTCTAGACATATGGGAATTTTCTTTATTGTTGATTTTACGAAAAAAGTTATTCTTTATAAAAAGTTCTGCTTGATGCGCAAATAATATTGGCATATCAAAACTTAAGATATCATGTACAGGGCGGCATAAAATACAGAAACAAAGAATTACGTTAAGAGGGAAGTACCCTCAATTTTTATTTGATAGCAAATTGTTATAAGAAAACTTTACTAAGGACTACAAAACGTGGTCAGATACAATTTTTCGTTGAAATATTTTAATTTACAGGGTACCGTCAAAAATCCTTTGGAAAATATTTACTATTATACTATAGTAATGAATATTGACATGTTAGTCAAAAATCATTTACTATTTTTCGACTTATTAACAAGAGTTTTTCGTTATTTTCGTCATGGTTGTAAAGTTAACGCTGCAGGAGAAAATAGAAATTGTACTTATCGTCGGAGATCACTATATAAACCTATTGGGGAAGCCGCACTCATATTTAATACTAACCACTCTGACAAAAGGGTATGTAACGCCACTATAGCAAACGTAATGAATAAATTTAAAGCTACTGATTCCGTCGAAAATGTATTTAAGAAACAACACAACAAATGGTCCACAACAGAAGAAAAGCAACTCAATGTAATGCAAGCCGTTATCGAAGACCCGAAAATTTCTTTAAGAAAATTGTCAAAAACTATTCCAGTTGACGTCAAAAAGTCTACTGCTAGTAATTATTTAAAAATAAATAAATTTCATCCATATAAACCGAAATACATTCACACGCTTCTTCCTAGAGATTTTGAATCCCGTTTCCCATTTTGCGCGTGGTTCCAGCGTGGATTTTCTGTAGCCCAATACTGACAGATTTGTTTGATTAACTTCCATTCAAACAAAACGTTGTCTTATCCGAAAATACAATTCGTTTCGAAAACTGTGGGTGATTATTACACATATTCATTATTTTCTCGCAAAATTGGACTTTTCTATCTGGATCATCTTCATTGAGTTTATGAACCCATTGGACTTTGTAAGGATGGAATTTATTTTTGTCTAAATACTTTAGGACGGATGTTTTGCAGATACGATTTTCCAAAGCAATAGTACTATTCGCCTTATGGTGGTGTTCTTGAATTGACATTAATATATTTAGTTGTGGATCTTCTAATACCGCAGGTCGACCTTTCGTATAATTGTCTCTAACGTGACTATTTTGCTAATAATAGTAGATCAAGATATCGGTTCTCTGCGAGGATACTTGTTCATTAAACAATATTTTTTTCTACCAACACGATTAAACCAGACACGAAAATTAATAAAAACATACCTATTCTATAAAATTCGAAATTAAAGCCATATTATTATATAAAAATCCAAAATTAAGTGAATTAAAAAGGGTTCTTTTTTTAATTTGTGTGATTCTCCATAGATCCCAGACAGCACACGAAGTCTTAAAGATGTCTGATTTATGCCCAAAATACGCCTCAACTTTTTAAGATGCAAAGAACATGTCGTAAAGACATCTACAAAAATATTACATACAGGCATCTAAAAATTGACATTTTTAAGACGACTTTTATATGTCTTTACCTACCGATAATTTAAAATTATAGAAATACGTACCGTTATATTTCATTTTGAAGCGATTTCGTCGACAACAAATTTTGTACAAGGAGGTTTATTCAACTTTACAGTTTCCAGTATAATATTTGCAGAATTATACCGTTGACTCTTACTGCCATAAATAATCTACCTGATTAAATCCTATTGTATACGCCTCAACCTCTTCAAAGCTGAATAAATGGTATCAGGGTCGGCTTGAAAATGTACCTACACCACATGATTTATTTTTATAATTTAAAATAAATAGACAGGTATTTTTAGTTTTATGTACCTATAATAAAAAATGTAAAATAATGATAACAATTAATGATAATTGAAAATAATATAATTTCAAAGTATAACTATTAGGATAACAAGTACAATACAAATTAATTAAACTCTTAAAAACTATTGACAATTTATTCAAAATTTAACTCTGTATCACTATCACTATCTTCATCTAAGCCTAAACTTATAATTAAGGGTTGAACATTTGTAATCATACAATTGTAAGAATTTTCCACCTTAAGTACATGCTGTGCACAGGTTTTCCAGTTGTCTGCAGAAATTTTTCTTACTTCGTTTTTAATTAATTCTACTACTGTTACAGATGCATTTAATGTAGGAGAAATATTATTTCTCCTAATATTGGATTTTAATTGGTGCCATATTAGCTCAATAGGATTGAATATACAATAGTATGGAGGAAGACGCAACACTGTATGTCCATTTTCTGCTGCAAGTTTGTCACACTCGTATTCCTTATTTATTTTAAAAGCTTTTAATACTTCGAACCATGTTTCGTCAAGGTAAATAATTGGACGATTTTTTTCTCTAAATTGTTTAACAGCTGTTAAATATTTAAGTCTCCATTCCCGTAAACGTTGAGATTCCATTAATGTTTGTCTTTTATTAATGCTTCGGTATTTAAAACCCATTTTATGCAATATTTTTCTAAGACTTAAAAGGCTACAAGAGATATTTGTTTCGTCTTTAATCAGCCGCTCTTTGAGGGAAATTAAAGTGGGTACAGTGTGTGCCTCATACATTTGGTAAATCTTTCTTCTTAATAAATCCATGTCATTTTCGTCAATGCTTATAAATGTGCCAAAATCACTCCGATTTTTTCTAGGATTAACAGGTTTAAGTACTATGTCTCTTACCGAAGATAAAGGAGTTTTTGTCAAAGTAGACGTCTCTGCTAAAGCATCCATCGAATTAAAATTTCTACTCAACAAAGATTGATACACATTTTTAATTATTAGTCTGGCATCGGTAGATAAATGCTTTCTTTTAAAAATGACACTTGAAGATGCCCCCCTATCAGCACAATTCCAAGGACGCCCTATTCTACCACTAATAAGCCCAAATGAAAATTACTCGCCGGAAAACCACTAAAGACTAAAATTAATAAAAATCAGTTTTTGTTTGTATTTATATATGCATCAGGCATAGGTATCAATTGAATTTGTACCTGGCCCGGCTCTACTCGAAAAGGTTTTAAAATTTGGGATTTCCTTATTTATTTTATGGTCAAAGGGTTTTATTGCAGTATAAAGATCAACGATATAATTGTACAAATACTATAGCTCATTTTTCAGCATATCTTTATGAAATGACTTTTTATTTACAGTAAGCCAATGAATGATGTCATTTCTTTTCCCAAAAGACGTTGGTATTTTTCGGATTTTCTTGAGTGGTAGCTGGCATTATCTATGACTATAACTGACCCAGAAGGATTAAGATCTAGCATTTGCTGAAAGTATTCTTCAAAGACATCGGCGTTCATGTCTTCATGATAGACTCCAGTCCGTCTTGATTTAAATGCTAGTGAGCCACCATCAACAAATCCATCTTTGCTACCAATGTGAGTAATTATTAATCTTTTATCTTTTCCCGAGGGTTCTTTTATTCCAGTAAACCATTTTACCAACGGTATATTTTTTTATTTAACCAAGTTTCGTCCATATAATAGATATTCCTGCTTTCCCTTTGAAACTGTCTAACTGCCTTCAGCAGATGATTTGGTCTTTCTCTATTAAAAGTGCTTTTCTGTTTTGGATTTTTCCATAACAAAAATTCATTTCCTCCAAAGTTTTCCATAGTTTCTTTTTACTCGTGGGTGGAATGAAATCATCCTTTTTCATTTCAGACATTATTTTGTCCAATGTAGATATTTCTTTTTTTAAGGAAAACGAGTGTATGATTCTTCTGATGGCAGTCTTTTTATCCTCATTTATTACAGTTTCTTTTCTTCTTCTGCTTCTCTTTGGTGACCTGATGGGGTTGCGTTTATCCTCGTGCACAAGTCTACCTGCCACATTTTGGCTGCTACTTCTATCTCATGACCGATACACTTTTCCGCACTGATTTTACCCACAGCTTCATTAAAGAGTCTTTTAAGCCCATTATTTTATGTCATCTGTTTTTATTTGAGCCCATATAAGTTCGATCGGGTTAAATTCACAGTGGCAAAGAGGGAGTCGGAGCACAGACATTCCTCGTAACTTTGCCATTTCATCGACTACATATTTTTTGAATTTATTTTTATGTAAATTGGCTAGTACTAATAGTTCTTTTTTTTAAAGAATCTAATGGAAATTCTATTTGTCTTAAACTTAGCCATTAGGGTGTATCGAAAAATGCGAATTTTCGAATTTCGTGTTGAAACTTCAGGAAAACTTGTCACGTGGGCTGTATATGCTCCTGTTAGAAGGAAAAAAATTAATAATAAATCCTTCTTGCGCCCCAACCCCCCTAAAGAAATTTTTTTAAAAAATCAATTTCTTTTTAAAACTTGGACAAAATTTTGGTATTGGTCCTCAAATATCACTACATAATTTTCAGAAAGATTGGAATGTTCCTTCTTGCGTCCCAACGCCGTTATTTATTTATATTATAATTATAATAGGGTTGGTTTTGTGAATATCGTGTTTTAATATATTATTACCACCAGTTAAGTGATAATTGGTGCAGCTCCTTGCTTATTTTAGTGTATTTTCTCTAAAATAACCCAGAACTCACCACGTGGAGGTGGCTGCACTTCGAGTTCCACCCGCCCACCCACCTTTAAGACATAAGTATTTAATTATTTGGTCTTGCCACGTACTCCTGTTGTGTATTAAAGCTAGGCATTAGTTTGCGGGATTCGATTTAGGCTCTTATCGATCCACCCGAGCGTCATCTCCAATTACTGACGAAGCAGCTTCAGTCACCATTTTAACGCATCTCTCAACACTTTGTGTATGACAAGGGAATGCTGGAATATCTATACCAACTGCATCAACTCCTTTAATCATATCAAATAACTGTTCAGTCAAAATATGTTTCGTCAATGGTGGTTCCGTAATTTCGCACGTTGTCCAGTCAATTAGGTCAATATAATCCATGGCTTCAAAGTTAAGTTTCGGTATTTCAAAACGTCTTAATTTACCATAACCTTCTATATCATTTTTTCTTGCTTTGATTATTCTTCTTATTGCTAGTTTCCTTATAGATTGTCGCTCATCAGAAATCATACACAACAATAGATTTTCGACTTGTGCAAAGAACGCGTTTCATTGAATGACAGGTTCGACTATCCTTTTTAGATTTTCAGGTAGATACCTGATAGCCAGTACAGTTTTAAAAACATGTTTCGCACCATTAATACATATTGGTGAATTTTTGATTGCAAACCAAAGAGGAGCATAAACCTTCATTATAAATTCGGCCATTGCCGTTAAATTCGGCGACGGGTTCTTGGTTCCAATATATAATACCATATACAACCTTGCTCTAACGTAGTGGTTGTTTGCAGAGTGTTAGTGAAAATTACTTGAGTATTCTAGGTTTTAGCTTAATTTAATTCGTAAAAGCAGTACCAGTACAAGTTACGTGTGTTATTGTTCGATTTGATAGTGAAATTCTTGTAAAAAAATCTAATAAACAACCTATAAAGTCGGAATTAAGTTTGGTACCCCCAAATATTCTTATCTGTTTCGCCAAATATTCTTATCAGTTTCATTGTTATTTTATTGTACGATACGGACATAGTTGCCAAATATGACACGATCTTCGAAAATAACGTGTGAAACCTGCAATAATAATATTCCTAAAACGCAACTTAAAATGCAGTGCGAAAAGTGCAAAAAACATCATCATTTAGATTGTGCAGAAGTTACTGAGGTCGAGGCTAGATTGTCAATTGAGCAGGAGAAACCTTGGACTTGTAGAGCTTGTCGTAGACAGAGTGGTGTGTTTTCTCAAAATAGTTTAAGTCTGTTACCGATGAGGGACAGGCCATCTTCTTCGTCTAATGTCCCTGGTTCTATGGATTCCGCTGCCTTACACTCTCTGCTTATGGAGGTGAGAGCTGATATAAGTACACTTAGAAGTGAAATGAAAGACGTAAAAACATCGCTTGACTTTTTCAACTCTATGTACGAAGAACAAAAGCACATGAATATGGTTTTGGGTGAGGTGATTGATGATGTTAAAAAGGATAACCAAAGATTAAACCGTAAGCTGTCGGCAATAAAAACGAAACTGGCAGAAATGGAATCTGTTAATATGAGCCAAAACATTGTAATTAATGGTGCTTTTAATAGGGATGATGCCGAAAGAACCATCAGGGAAAAGTCTTTAAAAGTGCTGAAATGTGTTGACACTGAATTCCTTGAAAGTAGTGTTACCAGTATTAAACCTTTTTATAATGGTGGCAGACCACCGGTGGTAACGGTTTCCCTGATCACGAGGGATCTGGTTCAAAGTATCCTACGGAAAAAACGTTCTGATAAAAAAGATCTAACCACGCAAATGTGCGGTATTAACACAAATAATAGTCAAGTTTTTATAAGTGAGCAGTTACCTACGTCTACGTACAAACTGTTAAAGGAGGCAAAAAAACTGAAAGAAAAAGGCTTTAAATTTGTGTGGTGTTATAATGGTTCGGTGCTAGTTAGAAAGAAAGAGGGCGATAAGGTAGTAAAATTACGCGATGCGCAACATGTAAGTAGCCTTCTTGCTTCCATGGAGGATAGATAAACCACAAAAAATCTGTAAGTTAATTTGTTTATTTTCTTTTTCCCGACATAATGGATCATAACATCTTGTTAGACTCCTTTAGATCTTCATGCAATAAGGTGTGTGCAAAGCCGAGTGACATTGATACCAATGAAACAAATAATGTCACTATTATACATGTTAACATTCGAGGAATAAGAACAAACTTTAACAATTTACTTCTGTTGCTTCAGTCATTAGAGGCGAATTTTGATATTATTATTTTGTCTGAAACGCATATTATTGAAAACATAAATGAATTTAGAATACCATATTTTTCTGTTTTCTACAATGAAAGCTTAATAAACTGGTGTGATTTAACAGTCATTTTTGCTAAGTCTGATTTAGTTCAAAAGCATCAAATTATATCTTTGGATGGGCTTAAATTTTTACGTGTAGAAATATTAAAAAATAATATAAGATATGGCCTGGTAGCAAATTATAGGTTACCTTCTCTAGACCCCAATAAATATTGGGGCACATTACATAGACTTTTCTCTGAGAGACATTTTACACCTTGTAAAGTGGAAATTTTTGGAGGGGATACAAATCTGGACATTTTAGATTCCAAGGTCAAGTTTGTGCAGGAATACATTGGCTCTCTATTGAGTTTTGGCTATTATCCCTTCATAAATAGTATAACTAGAAAAAATAATGTTTATTCTAGCTGTTTAGATCATTTCTTTGTTAAAGGAACTGGGGATTGTGAGGGTATGATAGTTGATAGTGATATAACTGATCATTTTCCTATTATTCTTAATATTAAACAGAACGTTGTTCCAGATTTGGAGCCGCAACCTAGGACATATAAAAGGTTGAATAGGGGTAGCTTGCATAATTCTTTAAAACATGAATCTTGGGCAGATGTGTTCTATGAAACCTCTAGTAATGAGATTGCTAAAAAGATTACCGATACTATAATAAAACATATATCTAACGCCACCTCGATGGTAAGAATATCTAGTAAAAAGCGATGTATTAAGCCTTGGATCACACCTGGTCTGGTCGGCTGTATCCGTAGGAGAAATCTGTTAAAAAAGCAGTCATCTAATAATCAACAAGCACTTCATATTTATGTAGACTACCGCAATAACCTATCGAAAGCAATAAATAGGGCTAAAACTTCTTATTACAAAAATAAAATTAACAACAACTTGCATGATCCAAAAAATATCTGGAAAGTAATAAATGAGGTAACCAACGAGCGGGTTAGTCAGGATAACATCAAGTTAATAAAAACAAGTGATGGTCAGGTTACCTCTGACAGTCGCGTTATAGCCGACGAGTTTAACAGTTTTTTCAGTACCGTTGGCTTAGAGCTGGCAGAAAAATTTAAGGGTAATAAAATACCAAACCAAATTATTATAAATAGGCACCAGAAAAACTCGATGTTTTTGAAGGCGGTGGATAAAAATGAAATGATAAACGTCATTAGTAGCTTAAAAAATTCTCAATCGTGTGGTGAAGATGGCATAACGTCTAACATTGTAAAAAATAATCATCTAAGTTTGATGCGTCCACTTTTGCATCTCACCAATACTATTTTTACTACTGGTGTCTATCCAGATTGCTTTAAGACATCTGTGGTTGTTCCGTTGTTTATAACCGGAGACAGAACAGAAGCAAACAATATCTTGTCACCCAATCAGTATGGCTTTAAACCGGGATGTTCGACGGAAAATGCACTGCATATGGTAACAAGTTTTATAACCGATAGTTTTAATATGCATCAGAAGCCAATTGCCGTCTTTTTAGACCTAAAAAAAGCTTTTGATACGGTAGATCACCCAATTTTATTGCAAGCGCTGAATCATGCTGGGGTCAGGGGGATTGTCAATAATTTGTTTCAGTCTTATTTGACAAATCGTATACAAAAGGTGAAGTTGGATAATGTTTACAGTGTTACTAAAAATGTGCCAATTGGCGTGCCCCAAGGGACAGTATTGGGTCCTATACTATTTCTAATATATGTTAACAGTCTTCTTGACACCCAAACAATGGGAGAAATAGTGTGCTTCGCAGATGACACTGTTTTGTTGGTTAGGGCATTATCTTGGGATCTGGCTTATCTGAGGGCGGAAAAAGCCTTACATGCAGTCAGGTGCTGGTTGGACAGCAATCAGTTAACTTTAAACAAAGACAAAACATTTTTTGTTAATTTCTCTATGAATTCGAGAGGGGTGCCCAACATTAATTCTTTGCTTTTGCATGAACCATCTTGCTCTTTGATGACTAATAAATGTATATGCACAACTACTATTATGCAAGCTAGTTCTGTCAAATATTTGGGTGTATATATTGATAGGTATTTGCGATGGGATGTGCATATTAACTACGTATTATCTAAGATTAAAAAAACGATATTTAAGTTCTATGAGTTAAGAAATATTTTACCCCTATATATATTAAAAACTGTTTACTCCGCATTGGTGGAATCACTTCTAACTTATGGTATAATTTGTTGGGGTTCGGCTTCACGGTCTGTGCTTGGTGCATTAACGATTGCGCAAAAATACATATTAAAAGTTATGTTTTTTAAACACAAAAGATATCCTAGTGATATACTATTTAAAGAATCAAATCAACTCACAATTAGAGAACTTTTTTGCTACAGGGTTATTGTTTTTGCGCTGAGAAACGGACTGTGCCAGAGAAATGTTTTACATCATATAACAACTAGAGCTGTAAGTCAACGTCATATCTACGTACCTTTTCACAACTTTAGTACCACACAGAGGCATGTAAATTACTTGGCACCCTATATAACGAATCTATTACCAAAAAATTTGGCAAAACAAGAATTGAGGCCTTTCGACAAAGTTAAAATAAAAGAGTGGTTAGGGAGTAGCTTTCCTGCATTAACAACCCACATTCATTGGCTTTAATTATTCTAATTTAGCTGGGTTGACTTTCTTTTTAATGTTTGTTTTATTGCTAAGTATTATGTAAGTATTATGTAAGTATTATTTAGATAATATTGTAGTAATTAATTGCTGATGAGGCTCATACATATCTCCGGATACATGATGCCTTATTGATGTATATGTATTGTATATATTTTTTGAATAAATTGAAATTGAATTGAAAATTGAAATTGTCAAAGACTTGTTGCACTTAAATTGTTAATACCAAAAAATGTCACCAAGTATAGTTAAATATGTCTGTCTCGATTGAAATATCTGCATGTGCTAACATTTTATAATTTGATAATAATAAACAACCTAGTAATAAAAAATTGTCAAGCCCGGTCACTTTATTGATAAAGTATATTGATAAAGTATATATAATAGTAAGATTCTATTAGCCTTAGTAAGCCATCTGGCGTGATTAAGGCGACCTGGGTCGCGATTAGCAAGTTCAGTTGTACATTGACCTAGTTCCTAGTTTAACGGAATTGCAGATTTCTATCAAGTATTTTTGATCCGTGCTAAGGTCCCATGTATTGTCGAATGCAGGAATGTCACTGTCGATATGTTTAAATTCTACGACCTCAAGCTGGTGACAGCTCTCTAAACTTTTACCGATCAGACCTAGGTGAGAGTGTGGCCCGGTAGTTCGTCCATCCAAATCTTCTAACAAATGGCGTAGAGGGAGCTCATTACTGTGAAGCTGGCATATAAACCAGTGCAAGGGTCTTTGGAAAGTTTCCACCAATAATCGAATTACACCTCCTTTGACCCCTGTATTTACTACAGTTCCGTCACATCCAATGCCCATAATTTTCTCCTTATCAATTTGTTTTGTTACTAGAAAAGAATGTATGGTAGTCGACAAATCAACAGCAGACCCGGATTTAGGAACAATATGGCCGATGTAAGCTGATTCGGGCTGTTGCACAAGTGTAATGTGTTCTTCTTTTATAGTTTTTTTGCAGTATTTGTTTCCTATTTTTTCTTGTGGTAGAGTATTATCTTTCCTGCCATCCAAATATAGTCCTCTCACAGATTCTCTCTGGAAATCGTCATTATTTTGAAGTTCACTCCGTTGTTTGAAGTGCACTCGAAGTGCAGCCACCTCCACGTGGTGAGTTCTGGGTTATTTTAGAGAAAATACACTAAAATAAGGAGGGAGCTACACCAATTATCACTTAACTGGTGGTAATAACATATTAAAACACGATATTCACAAAACCAACCCTATTACAATTATAATATAAATAAATAACGGCGTTGGGGCGCAAGAAGGAACATTCCAATCTTTTTGAAAATTATGTAGTGGTATTTGAGGACCAATACCAAAATTTTGTCCAAGTTTTGAAAAAAAAAATTGATTTTTTAAAAAAATTTTTTTTAGGGGGTTTAGTTTTTTTAGAAGAATTTATTATTTATTTTTTTCCTTCTAACAGGAGCATATACAGCCCACGTGACAAGTTTTCCCGAAGTTTCAACACGAAATTCGAAAATTCGCATTTTTCGATTCTATTATTTTACTTTTACGCCAATCACTTGTCGGTAATTTTTCCGTCAGCCTAGAGTGATAACTTGCATTATCCAATACAATTATTGCATCTTTTGGTATAATATCCAACATTTGCTCGAACCATTTTTCAAGGATATCGGCATTTATATCTTTATGACAGTCTCCTGTATATTTAGATTGGCGCATCAGTAGACCACCTTTAACGAAGCCTTCAGAACTTCCAATATGGGTTATAATAAGTCGATGTCCTTTTTCGGATGGCGGTCTTATTTCTATAGGCAATCCTTCCAAAAAGACTTGCCTTGAACTTTTAATATTTTTATCCTGCCAAAATTTAGTCACAGTGTGGCCTTCATTTAGTCATGTTTTGTCTAGGTAAAATATTTTTTTGTGTTCTTCTCTGGCTTTTCGGATGCTTCTTAAGTAATTTCTTCTCGAACAGACGATATCGCTTTCGTCTATTAAAATCGATTGCCTATTATGTTTTTTCCACCGAAAACCCATTTTTTTTAACAATTTCCAAAGCGTATTTCTACACATAAATGGGTAGTCCTGGTCTTCTCGGATTGAGGACAAAATTTTGTCCAGCGTGAAAATTTCTTCTTTGTTTAAAGAAACTATGAAGTTTTCGCTTTATTCTCTGTATTAAAACGTCATCCAGCTTAAGTTTTGGTCGTCCTAGAGAAGTTTTTGGAGGTTTGACGCCAACACTTTATTCCTCTTTTAAAAGTTTATATATTGTTGTTTTCCCAAAGTTAAGGATATAGGTATGCTGTAAATTGCACTGCATTGTCAACACTCAAATCCGCATTACTTACTTTTAATAGAATCGTAACCGTTAAGAACTAACTTTTTTCTCAGTTACATGGACCGACTCTAGGGCATTTAGGCAATTATTGAAAATTCTCTATGTTTAATTAAAAAAAACACTGACCACACTTTGACTAGATTCACTGAGAAATAAACACCCAATGTAGGTATTGCATAGATATAAATAGGTGAATTATTCCAATAAAGGTACAATAACCACATAGTTATGAAATGATTAGGGCAGAAACGGAATAAATACCTAGACTCTAATTAGTTTTGATAAAATTGCATTTTAAAATTCCAGGTAAATGGTACGGCTGTACATAATTTTAAGCTTAAAAAACTTAATATTAAAATATATATTTAAAGACAAAACTTGAATTTAATGTCGATACTCGCACAAATTTAAAAATTCAGGCCTATTTAAATCTATACATGCCGAAAAATCTTGCACGCGCATGGAAAAGACGATTTCGATTAATTTATTGCTTCGCATCATTTAAAGATAGACTATGACATAGTAAGACCCCTAAACAGGGTGGCGCATCGAAAACGAAACAGAGTCATTTACTGGCAGCTCAGTTCTTTTTGGGAAAGACGCTCAGAACCGTCGGTTTTGTTTTCGAGAGGGACACAAAATTGGCAAAAAATCATGTTAGCACGTGCAGCCCCCAGGGCGGGGGTGGCACCACCCCTAAAATCCTAAATAGAAAGGGGGTCGAGTGATACTTAAAGGTCCTGCAATTCCCTTTATAATGATGTAAAACTCATTTACTTCAGTTTAGTAGTTTTGGAGATTTATTGATTTAAACCTTAAATAAAACTCTAATACATCATCATTAGTGGAGATCAATACATTTGGCAGCAAAGTAGTGTAAAAATGAAAAATGTACTGACCCGTCAGCCAACTAAATGTTGGAAATGACCGCCATGACTCCATGCAGTAATAAAGATTTTGCTTAAAACGTTGCCGCACATTTTGCAATATTTGAGGAGTAATTTGAAGGCACTCATTCACAATTCTTTGTCGCAAATCTTCTAACGATGTTGCCTGAGTAGCATATATTTTGCTTTTTAAGTGATCCCACAGAAAGAAATCCAAAGTTGATAAATCTGGCGATCTTGGGGGGCCATTCAATGGCACCTCTTCTACCAATCCATCGACCTGGAAACGTCTGATCTAAATATTGTCGAACACGTAATTCGTAATGTGGTGGGGCACCATCCTGTTGGAACATCAACCTATTCGCAATGTACCGTCGATCATTCTGATTTTCAATTATGGCTGTTAATGCAGGATCTATGGCGTCTTGCAGTAATTCCAAATACATTTCACCGGTCAAATTTCCAGGTAAGAAAAAAGGACCAACTAAATGATCGCCAAAAATACCATCCCAAACATTTAATTTTTGTGGTCCTGTGTGTGTACCTCACGATAAATTCTGGGATTAGAATCGGACCAATATCGGCAGTTATGACGATTTACTACGCCATTTAAGAAAAAGGAACATTCGTCGGAAAAGCAAGTGTTGAATAGAAAATGTTCATCGTTTCTAATTCGTTCACTCATATCTTCACAAAATTTTAATCCCGATCAAAATCGTCTTCATTAAGTTCTTGTACAAGGTGAATTTTATACGGATGAAAACTATGGGCATTTAGAATTCGTTGGATACTACGTCGACTAACACCACACACAGTATCCAATTTGCGGGTACTTAACGTAGGGTCTACATAAACTTGCCCTAAAACCCCCACTTCCATTGCTTCGTTCCTTATGGGATTTTCAATGTTGCGTTTTTTATTGGCGACTGATCCAGTTTCCCGAAATTTAGCTACAAGTTCTAGAACATATTTTCGATGCACGTTACTGTTCTCATGTCGCTCATTAAATATTTGTGCTGTTCTATTAGCGCACTGATTATTTCTGAAAAATATTTCGATAATTTCAACCTTTTCTGCCGTGGAATATAACATGGTTAATTTATGTATAAAGCGTTAAATAGTACATTATTTAACGAGCGTATAATGAAGGCTATATTACACGAGATTTTAAAACACGAGCCGAAGGCGAGTGTTTTAAGGATTCGAGTGTAATATAGCCATTATACGCGAGTCAAATACTATACTTTATCTACGACTTATTAAGTAAATGCTTTTACTCAAATTTCTTCTGAAAGTAGTACAAACTAATCTAATGTACCTATTAAAGTCTACTTTAAGCTTTAAATCAATAAATCTCCAAAACTACTGAACTGAAGTACATGAATTTGACATCATTATTAAGGGAATTGAAAGACCTTTAAAATAAGATCACTCGACCCCCATTTATATTTAAGATTTTAGGGGTAGCGGCACCCCCGCTGCACGTGTTAACGTGATTTTTTTACCAATTTTATGTCCCCCTCGAAAACAAAATCGACGGGTCTGAGCGTTTTTCCAAGAAAGAACTGAGCTGCCACTAAATGTCTCTGTTTCGTTTTCGATGCGCCACACTGTATAATCACAAGCTTCGCCACCATCCACAAATTAAAAAAAAAGTCAAGTTGATAAACTGATAATGGTTACTATGGTAAGAAACAAGCCAAGCATAGAAACTGAAATTTGTTGCATTTTTGATATATTGTCATCAAAAAAGTATTTATGAAGACAATGCGATTCAGAAGAAATCATTTGTACTCCTCCTCAATTAAGGAAAGCTGCAATAATATTGAGACAAACATTTTAGTTACTCAATGAATGTTGACATTTAGCGGGGTGGAAAGTAATAACTTTCAAAATTTAAAATATGCATTTTACGTCTTTTGAGGAGCGCTTTCGATTGCGTATTTAAAATTTTGAAGAAATTAAAAAACCAAATATAAACCGTTTTAAAAATCTTTATTTAGTTTTTCACGAAAATCTACAATTTCTAATTTTTCTAGGTATAGAAAGATTTATAGCAAAAAAAAGTATTTAGGATGGTATATCCGACGGTCTGATACGCATTTGGACGTGACTTCTTGTTTGCGAGTTACTAATTTTTAAAAATGGGCACTTTTGAATTTTCAAAAAAATAAAAAAAAATACTTGGCATTTTTCGATTTTACCAAACAACAATGGTGTTCTGAAGGCCGACGTTCTACACTATGAAATGTGTTGGTTAACGACTTATGACAATCGAGTTAAAAGCCCAATAGTAGCTAGTGATAAAATGAACCACATTTGACAACGAAAATCAATAAATAATGACTTTTCGTAACTGTTACAAACTAATAATTTTGACGTTAGTGTCAAATTTCATAAAACTTCCAAGGAAGACGCTACGCCAAATAAATGTGATAACATTATTATTATACAGTGTGTGTATAAAGTCTGGAAATGGCTTAATAACATCACAATTTATTGGCCGACTTAAACCAAATTTGGTACAGTTGTGTAAGAGGATCTGACGCACCGAATGACGATATTAGCGTTGTTGTCAGCTTTTTAGTTTGTCTGGAATTCGAACGAATTTTATATTTTTAAACGTAACACCCTGTATATTTTTTCATTTATAGTTTTTACTTTAAATTTGTTACACTTTTGGTATAACATACTTTGTTTCTAATATCAGTAGTTTTCGATATAACGACGTGTTTTGAAAATATCAACAAATTGTGTTTTATTTATTAATAAATAAAACACCAGTTCAGTTTTGAGGTAAAGTCATAAAAGCTGTCATTTTTACATGCAAAAATGTCTTTTACTGAAAGTGAAAGAATTACATTTCTTGTGATGAGAGGATATGGCGATAGGGTCAAGTCTTACGAAGAGGTTAAACATCTATTTAATGACGCATTCCCAAACCGAAATTCAATTTCAGAAGCAACTGTTCTAAAAACTGTCGGACGGCTCGAAAAAACTGGAAATTGTAGAGATAGGCGACGATCAGGACGACCAGCAGTAGTAGATGAAGAGAAACGTTTAGAAATTTTACAACATGTTGTTGAAACTCCTGTTTCTTTATTAAGAAAAATTTCTCAAGTAAGTGACGTCTGCTTTAAATCCATCCATAATGTTTTAATCAAACCTAAATATCACCCTTTCAAAATACATGTAGTTCAAGAGTTATCAGAAGATGATTATGAGCGAAGAATTGAATTTTGTGATATTATGATGTCAAGGTTTGACTAAAATAACCAGTTTTTCAAATTTATAGTATCTTCGGACGAAGCAACATTTATATTAAATGGTAAAGTCAATAGACAAAACTGTAGGTTTTGGGCAAGTGAAAATCCCCACTGGAAGAAAGAAGGTCATACACAACGCCCTGGAAAATTGAATGTGTGGGCTGGGTTTCTGGGTAACCACAAGATCGGTCCATTTTTTATTAATGTAAATTTGACATCACAACTTTACCTTGAGCTTTTGGAAACGCAAATAGTGCCTACTATACAAAATGTGATGGGTCTAAATTATGCAAGTACATTCTTCCAACAGGACGGAGCTCCTCCCCATTTTGGTCGAAACGTGCGCGAATTTTTGAACAACAGTTTTCCGAATAGGTGGATCGGTAGAGGGGCTACAATCGAGTGGCCATCTAGGTCCCCTGATTTGTCGCCTAACGACTACTTTCTATGGGGACACTAGAAGAACAGAGTTTATACCACAAAACCTCAAGATTTGTCCGATTTGCAGCGTCGAATTTCGGACGAATTTGAATTAATAACGCCAGAAATGATTTACAACACAATTGAAAATTTTTATTTTCAATTAGCACACTGTCAAGCTGTACAGGGAAAACAGTTTGAACATTTAATATAAAAAATATATTGTTCCTAAATTGTACTCGTTATTTCGAAAACTACTGATATTAGGAACAAAGTATGTTATACCAAAAGTGTAACAAATTTAAAGTAAAAAGTATAAATGAAAAAATATACAGGGTGTTAAATTTAAAAATATAAAATTCGTTCAAATTCCAGACAAACTAAAAAACTGGCAACAACGCCAATATCGTGATTTGGTGCGTTAGATCCTCTTACACAACTGTACCAAATTTGGTTTAAATCGGCCAATAAATTGTGATGTTATTAAGCCGTTTCCAGACTTTATACACAAACTGTATAATATGGCAACACTCAAAAAATTCAAAACCTCATTATTAACACCAACTAAAATTTTGTCATATATATCTTTCAAGTTTACCATTTTATTGTTTAGAATTAACATTTCCGATATTGCCTACCAAGCTGGTTTCAGATCTGCCTGGAATAATAAAAACTTCTAGATAATATCTTTCCGCTGAAAACCCCGAGAGATTTGTCTTTCATTAGGTCTTGTCACAGAGAGCGTCCCAAGACTTCATTTGCTCGCAAAATAAATAAAGTTAGCGGCAAAGACGAGAAAGTAGGGGAAAACGGGACAAGAAAATTAAGTTATCCCGTAACGAAGCCGCAGTTATTCCACTCAAAAGCAATATTAAATATTTTTATATTTACTTCTCGGAGCTCTCAACAAGACAAAATATTTAAATAAGCTTCTTTATCTTGCTTATTTACGTAACCAGATTTCGGAGGAAATTAGTCTACAAAAATATTTTTCAATTTTTGTTTAGGGACCGAGGCTTTGTAAATTATAATATCAGAATTTAAATTATAAATATACCAGAAGTTATAAGCGAAGGTTTGTATAGGAAACATTGGAAAAAACTACAAGAGCTCTAATCATTTACTTTTCTGTAGTTTCTGGAATAGCTGCGCAGCGTGAGTTGGACGAACATGGAAATATTTTAAGTCGGAACAAAAGTACCTCCCCCCCTGATCAGCGGAAAATATTTTTTTTTCCCGATTTCGAGGATTCTGTGGATGGGAAAATCGTATTTCTCTTCTTGGTTGTTATGGTCTTTCTTTCCTGTTCAGCTGAAAGAATATCATCATATACCGACAGGAGGTGTACTGAGTAATTGAAACATACATTTTATTTTAATATATTATAAATAATTGAGAACATTTATTACGATGCACGCAATTCCGCTTAAACAAATTGTTACAGTCCTTTTTTCATAAATTACAATAATTAATACCCAAAGATACGATTATACTTAAATCTAAAGTCGGCTTACAATAAAATATTCTTCTCGTTTATACCTTTCATACCTTACGTCTTACGTTGACTTATTTAATCTACGCTTCTTACAAGTAGAATTACATGGTTGATACTCTTCAAAATGCACATCGCAATCATGGGGAGAAATGATTGTTTGGAATTACAGGAATGGCGGGGCGTAAAAGAATTTATCCACTATCACCGTTCTCAGCATACTCAAAATCGGGGAAAAAAAAAATTTGCCGCTGATAAGAACAAGAAAAAAAATTTCACCCCTTCCGGGGGCGAGTATTGGCCAGTGGAGGATTTGGAACCGATAACTAACATCAGCACCGTGCTCAGCATCCTCGAAAACGGGGGGAAAGTATTTTTATCGGCAGGGAAACCTCTCTTGAAGCGCGTTTAACCCCTCTTGGGGGTGGTTTTGGGGGCGCAACCCCAAAGAGAAATTCTAACGCCGCCATCGTGTTCAGCATCCTCGAAAACGGGGGGGGAGGGGGGGGGGGAAGGTTCTCTTGTTCCGGCTTAACATATTTCCATTTTTCAGCCTTTTTTCCGACTCACACACGCCACTATTGTGTGCCATCTGCATTCTGCATGCCAGGTAATTACCTACTTTAAAATATTTTATACAGGGTCTTGCAGAAGTATGGTACGTAACTTAACGGGTTATTCCTTGTGATATTCTAAGAGAAAAAGTTCATATGAACATGTATGCGGAGTTACCCCGTTCTTGATATACAGGGTGTTAAAGTTTAAAAGAAAAACGTTTTTTATAATTTTTTTAAGTATCCTTTTTCCGATTTTATTAAAATTTGGTACAGCTATTCATAATGATAAGGGACTTAATTAGCCCTAACTAGATTAAATTTATTAAGGCCCGGGGAGCACCTTAACGAATATTATTGACAAAAAAATGTACACTACTGACTTTTTTCTAATTTTAATATCCTTTTTCGGATTTACGAACTAATAATGCAACTTTTTTGTTCCATGAATTATTTTCGTGTTTTGCTTCGTTTTCGAGAGAAGAAATAAAAACCACTTTATTGCATGTTCAAAAAGAATACCTAGGTATTTCAAAGTTAAGTCGTTTTCATCTAGTACAGGTGTCTTGTATACAAGAGACTTTAGGTGACCCCATAAATAATAGTTTAGACTAGTCTAGAGGATTCAAGTCGAGACTGCGAACTGGCCAACCTTGGGGACCTGCACGTCCAATCGAGCAATTAGGAAGTGCTGTCGAGGTATTGACGAGCAACTAGGCTAATATGAGCTGAGGCGCCGTCGTGCATGAACCACATATTAATTCTTATTTGTAGGGGTGCATCTTCAAATAAGACGTCAAGTTCGTCAGATAGAAACTGAGCATAGAAGTTTCCATTCCATCGAGGTGGTAAAAAGTATGGTCCAATAAGACAGTCGCCAATGATCCTTGCCCGTACATTTACCGAAAAGTGTTGCTGAAAACGACCTTCTCTAATTTTATGAAGATTATTGCCCGCCCAAAAATGTTCGTTACAAAAATTCATAATGGTTTCTCTTAAAATTAAAATGGTCGGAAAAAATTGTTATTATGTGCTATTGCATGCAGCAACCACCTACTAAAATCAAACATTGGCTGAAAATGACGGGGAAGCCGAGCTTGCACACGTTGAATATAGTATGGGTATAGTTGATAGTGATGCAAAGCTCTCCACCAAACAGCTTTGATGCACTTGTTTGAATTTGCACTGGCACTAGTTGAAGGATCATCTTCTATCTCTCGAAGTATAGCCTTTTCTAACCCAGGCGTGGTCACTGTTGCAGGTCTGTCAGAAAGTTCCGTACTACATTTAAAACTCCCAGTCTCACTCAATCTTGCATGGAGCTGTCTAAATATTTTGGCACATGGCAGTACTGTTTGGATAGCGTTCCTGATAAATTCGTCGAGCTTCTTCAGCATTTCCATTTGCTAGGCCATAATTGAAATGCATCTGGGTTATTTCAGCGTTAGTAAAATTATTCATTTTTGACTTGTTATTGACAAGACAGGTAAATTAGACATCAAAGCTTACCTCTACCTCATATTTTAATTGACTTCCATAGATTTATTTTCGTAAATGTAACATTCACAGCAAAAAAAAGGATGGCTGAAATCAAAAAGGACACATCTTTACTTAGAGTTTTCGAACGATATTTTTAAAACGAATGAATTTAGGTATATTAAACGAAATCGAAAATCTACTAATTAAAAAAACTGAGATTATTGTATGGCGGCGAAAATATTTTGAGAAAATACAGAAGTTTCGGAAAAAGGGGAAACATTGTATTACACCGACAAAACACGGCTTAATGAATGGCACACAGTTGAGAAGGTATGACGATCTAAACATTAAAAGTTCAAGATAGGCACTTATTGAAGGATTTTTGCAAGAACTAAGAAAACCCAGCGGAAAAGTTTTATAGAATCAGGTTTTAAGGGTTAAAGAAATAAATTTAACTTATAAAGAATTATATAACGTTTTTTTGCCATTTATTATTTTTTAAAATGCTCACGCTACAGGAATTAATTCCCCTGACGTCGCACACAAACGGAGCTCTCTATATGCTAGTGATGAGTCACTGACAGAATTCTTGGACTTGAAGTATAGGTAACAAATTTTTTTAAAATTCTTTTCAACATTTGCTTAAAAATTAATAATTTATTATTCTTTATTTGTATATAATACCAAGGAGGAGAATATTGTCAGTTTTGCGTACACAGTAAAAAATTGAGTGTTCAATTTAACACTCAATGGTGGTACATATAAGACCACACTCAATAGAGTATATTAACCAATCAGTATATCTGGTAAAAGAGATATTTTTGAATGGGTTTTTTACTTTTTGATGAGTGTTAATTCTTCTAATTTATGGGCAGGTACATTTACACTATCGTGTATAAATTAAACTTACAGATTGTAAACCTAGCCTTCTAGGGCGTACAAGAAATAATGAGAGGTGAGAGGTGTAATTAAACCATTTTTAATGGTAATTTGTGATCAATTAGTTTAAATATCATATTATTGTAGTGTAAATTTTATTTAATTTGGGTGTGACTTTGCTATAGCGAGTGTAATAAAATAATCTACCCAGGGCTAGAATACTTTTCACTTTGATTAAGTCATTTAATCCCATATCAAATTAACCGGGCGTTTATAATTAAAATGTAAAAAATTATGCATTCAAGATGTTTAACCTCTGCTTAGTTTGATACATGATTGAATGACTTAATAAAAGCCGAAAGTAGTAGCCCCTAATATATATAAATCTTCAGATCGCTTGGAAAAGGTTTGTCAAATGAATGAAAATATTGAGTATGACATATAAATATGTATACATGTGAGAACTTTGTTCTCCAGCCACTTGCTGAGACCTTATACAATAAGGATTAACCAAATTATGCTAAAACAGCTATTCTCTGGGCTACATGCCCCAACGAGCGCTGAATTAAATAGCACAATTTGGCGTATTTTGACTAACACTGTTAGTACTAAAATACAGACTCGGATTACAGAAACTACCGGGAAAGTATTCTCTTACTATTTATTGAAAATATTGAGTATTATTTATCGTTTATTTATAAACAAAATGATCGTTACAACAGAACTGGAAAACCCTGTGATTTTTTTATACTTGTTATTATAACTAGTTGATCAAAATGACACACCTATTATATAGTTTAACAATTTAGTAAAATAAACATATATATATCTACTTAATATACCTCATTGTTAAGCTTAACAAAACAAATAACATAATAAATATATGTATACTTAGAACACTAAACAACTAAATAAAAGTATTCTTCGGAACAATATAAAAGAATAAAAGTGACGAGTATAATATTAATCGTATATTTATTTAGGTAGGTACCTAAGCATTTATATAAAAATGGAATACATTTACAGTATAAGCTTATATCAGAATAACTTAAAAGCTAAAAGGTAAACTGTAACAATGAAAATACCTACTTAGTTTCTTAAAAATGGCGTACTTATTAGTAAGGTTTCTATTAAATTTTGTTAATATGCTTACCCCATTTAACAAGATCCTCATAAGGCACTTTACAGAACTTTGCTTTGTTTCTATATTTTAATTTAAATATAACATTATTCTATACTTCGTTCAAAGAGCGCAAACAGATCGCCTTGAAAGTTGAACGGACTTGAAAGTTGAATTTGCACGTAGCATCGGCGTCATGTGTCAATTCCTAGAATTTCACACCACTTGGTGCCGCCTGTCTTTTCGGTAACACGGGTTTAGGTATTTCTTACCCGGGGCCGTGTAAAAAAAGCAAATAAAGAATAAGTTTTACAGTCAATGTGTTAAAGTAACCTTCTAGCGGGGTTTATTTACACGCTAGTATGGCGTAATTAATTGTCATTGTATTTAATTTTCCTAATATAGTGTAAAATGGAATAAATAACACCCATTCTACAAAATTATCTTTTTAGAGAGTTAAATTTATAGGCAAATTTAATACAACAACTTTGGTCCCATATGAGTGTAAAAATTGTGGTAAATTATGTTGATCCTGAAATGATTTTTACCAGGTGGATATTTTTTACTTTGTATATTATCACTCACTAACTCTTGAATTTTAAAAAATGTATTTATTCCGAAAACAGCTTGTGATTTTCTAATGACTGATCTATCAGACTGGAATTCAAGTGATAAATAATTATAATAGAAGATTGGCGTTAGTTAATGACTTAAAAGTTAATGGAGAAATACAGTCATATTAACTTAAAACAAAGATCAAAAACAATTTATAATTCAGCTGACATCGGAATTAAAAAAAAAAATTTCAAATGCAAGAAAAAGTAGTCAATAGTTTTAGAGAAATTAGTCATTTGTTTATCACCATATGCAATAAAATAGAAAATGTTTGTTTTTTTCATAAAGGGCAATGATTTTTTATTGTTGACTTTTAATTATTTTTTCTGCAAACGTGTTAAAAATGGAACTTTTAACACTGTCTTAAAATACATACTTTAAGGCACTAGTGTTAAAAGTAAAATGTCAATTTTTTCAAAAACATTTCTATTTTATTTATTTAAACTTATATTAATAGCACAATTTAAAATATTTGAAAAATGAATTTCTTCCTCAGTTCTGCTGTACTTCGCGGTTAAGGAGGATAGAACAGAAACAACAGCAGGTCCAGTTGATGTTGAAGCATCATCGGCTGATGTCGTTTGTACTGTAAGCAATTTTCGAGCAATAGAATTTTTATTTTCCAAGGAATCCACAATGTACCCTTCCGCAACAGTTGAGGATTTCCATCCCCCATGCCGCTTAATTGTCGTCAAATTTGCTCCAGGGGCCCAATTCTCGAAGTAATTCGAATAAAGTCCGTATACGATCATTTTTCGTTTATCATTTTCGCATACGAACGCCAAATATCATTCTCGAGCATCCTTCGAAATAGATTTCGATTGCGGATGTCTTATTCGAATGGAAAGCATTGGCAACAACTCGTTTGACCAAGTGCCAGTAGCCCACATAGTTAAATACAGAAAATTTTCACTGAACGGCAAAAGGAAGAAGAAAACGGTGGTTAACCAACATTATAAATATTTATATTTTTCATGTCAGTCAAGCGGTCAAGCGTATGTTTTTCTGTTATGAAAACACCTAATATGGAGTCAAGAACAGGCAGCAGTTTAACGAAAGGACAAAAAAGGACGTTAGTTCAATTTATTGAGGACCATCCTAAGCTTAAAAGTTCTAAATTTACTAAGGATTTTACCTATAAAAAGGTCAGCATTTATGGAAAAAGATTGCGTCAAATTTAAATTCTATGCCGGAAGCAAATAAAAACTGGGAGAAATGACGTAAGGCTAGTTAAAATAAACTATTGTATCCAGGTTTAAATTACCATGCAACTAGTCTACTTTTAATCTAATTTATTGCTATGTTATCAGTGACTTCAAATTAACTACTACTATTTTCGATCTAAATTTCAACTACAGTCTACACAAAGAGAAACATAAATTAAAGTCAAAAAAATCTTGAACTGTCCGAGATTTCCGACCGAGAACGTCACCAATGTCACTTTTGTGAGGTTAAAAACGATCATCCGTATGCGAAATTTCAGTTTCGCAAGGCTTGAGGCAGACGATCAAAATCCGTCTGAAAAACTCGCATACGACAGAAACTGGCATGCTCGAGAATGCAATTTTTTGTTTTCGTTCGAATAATTGAAGATTTCGGCAAATTTCCGTATGCGAATACATTCGAGAATAGCGCCCCAGTATCGGCAAGTAAGCTCGCAGAGGAACGGCGAAAGCAATACCCCGTATAGAGTGTTGAATTTGGAAGTTGCAGAAATCTTGCTATAGCAGCAAGAAAGTTTCCAAACGTATCAATTCCGACCGGATTTCTAGTACATTTACCTTTTACATATTTTAAGAACAGCCGCCGATGTACGACATCGAGATCAGTATATTTTCGATAAGAATCCAAATAAAATTTTTCAACGATAGTGAGATTTCGTGGTACCTTGGTTTTGGTACCTGATATTTTAATAACCAATGAAGTCTCCATATCTTCCACGATGTCAAGAGTCAATTGACAAAGCTCCTCCCTGCGGCAGGCACCAAATACTCCTACAATCGTAGCTACTTTCATCAGAAGGCACTCATCATCCGGTGCGCACTTAAGAAACTGTTCAATTTGGTCTCTAGTAAAAATTTTTGATTTTTTGGCCTGGTAACCCTCTCTTTGACGCTTCAAGTAGGCAATCAATTTAAAATGTTTGCTGATATCTGCGTCGTTATTTACACGTAGCATAGCTTTGATCATTGAATAATGGGACCAAAGAGAAGATGACTTCCATACCTTTGCCTTTTTCTTAAAATAGGCCAGGAATATGTTTTCGGAATACTTTCCAGAAACGCCTTTGTTTTCACACGAGGAGATCGAAGAATTTCATAGGCAGCTTGAACAAGCACTAAAGTAAACAAAGCCAAATAAGATGAGTATAATCTTGGGAGACTTTAACGCAAAGGTTGGTACGGGAAGGGTGAATTTTGTAGTGGGCAATTATGGATTGGGCCAGAGAAACGAAAGAGGTGAAAGTCTTATATAGTTCTGTGAAGAAAACAATCTAGTCATTGCAAACACGTGGTACAAACTCCCACCTAGGCGGTTATATACTTCAGAACAACCAACAAAACATTGTGCGGAATCAGATAGACTTCATTGCGATCAATCGCAGATTCAGGAACGCTATTACCAGGGTCACTACACTCCCGGGTGCTGATATTGAATCCGACCATAACCCACTCTGTGCAAACGTTAAGATGAGTTTAGCTAAGGCTAAACAAAGAAGAACCCGAAGGATGGCCGACCCTGGGCTACTCAGGAACGACGAGATAAGGCTGGGATATGGACAACATTTAAACAGAGAACTTGTCAAAATCGCTGATGGGGATGACATAGAAGAACAGTGGTCTAACATCAAGAACGCCTTTGAAAACTCAAATAATCTACTGAGAGAAAGGACAGCATCCAGAAACGAGTGGATGACAGGGGAGATCCTAGAACTCATGGAAAAGCGCAGGCAGTATAAAAACCAAAACGACGTTAATGAATACCGAGAAACCCAAAGGATTGTTCGTAACAAAATAACAATAGCAAAGGAAGTGGTTGGCCGACCGTTGCTGGGAACCAGAAAATTTAAATTACGTTGGTGACGGCTTCCATCTCTACAAAAAGGTAAAGGAAATAGCTGGACAATATAAGAAGACATCGATAAACTACTTAAGGGATGAACACAATGAGATCATACTAGATCCTGAAAAACAGCTACCAGGCTGTTCAGGAGATGTGAAGAAGTCAGTGAATCCAGCCAATTCGGTAGCAGAGAAGCCATCTTCAGTCTTTGCACCTTGGTACAGAACTGTCTTGACCAACGAAAAACGTCTTCATATGTTTTGTCGACTATGAAAAGGCCATCGACAATGTTAGACATAACCTCTTAATGGCGTACCTTCGGGATCTGAGTCTAGACGATAAGGATATAAGATTTATAGCCAACCTGTATTGAACCAAACAGCGGAAATACGCCTACACGACTCAACAACATGAGAAGAGTTTGAAATAAAGAAGTGTATCTTGTCCCCGATGTTGTAATGTGGAAAGTGTCTTTGCAGATGCAGTCTCTGAAAGTCCCAGAGGCATCAAAACCAACGGAACCTACATAAACAACATACGGTACGCAGACGATACCGCAATCATAACCGATGATGCAGACGATATGCAAACAATGCTCTTAGTGAGACAAGCCAACGATCAGGCCTAAAAATCAACATCGACAAAACGAAGTTCATGGTCATATCTAGAGATGATTTCCCCGACGTCAATTTACAGTTAAACGGTGAGCGAGTTCAGCGAGTGAAAGTGTTTAGATACTTGGGATGCGTTGTAAATGAGAAGTGGAACCCGGAACTGGAGATCAAAAGTAGAATAGAGCAATCAAGAACAACTTTCCTTAAGCTCAAGAAATTCCTGACAAACCAAGATCTCAATTTTAGACTTAGATATCGAATGGTCAAATACTATGTCTGGTCGGTCCTTCTTTATGGTGTCGAGGCATGGACGCCTAAGGCTGTCACAATCAATAAACTCGAAGCATTCGAGATGTGGGTACTGAGACGGATGCTTAAAATGGACGGAGCACGTAAGAAACGAGGATGTGCTTCTAATGGCTCAACTTGAAGATCGAGAGCTAATTGACTATATTAAGCAGATGGAAATCTCTTACCTTGGGCACATTGTACGTGGAGAACGATACCACTTCCAACGACTAATCCTGCAGGGAAAGATTGAGGGTGGTAGACGAGGAATAGGAAGGAAGAGATTGTCTTGGCTCCGAAACATAAGACATTGGACGGGAATTCATGACTTTCTTCAACGAGCTGCGATGGAACGACGCTTATGATGAGAGGACGGAGGACACCTACGCAAGAATCTGCACGGCACTTTAAGAAGAAAAATATGAGCAAAATGTAATCCCGCTTAGCCAAAAACACCGAAAGGAAGGTCGTTAACCTTACGTGGGGAACCAAGATAAAGTCGCTAAAGTTAGGTATGTAGTTTCATTCAGAAAACAAAACATTGAATTTTTCACCAGTCTTAAAGCTAAAATTAAAATCAAATATGCAATATGAGTTAATTATATATAGTGACAAAATTGCCTTGTCACAACCAATACAAAAAACAGGACTCCAAGTCACTGTTGGTTTGTGTTTTTTAATAACTATATCTCGTTGTTGGGTAAATACATACATGTTTTTAGAGTAGGTTAGTCCAGGTTAGTATCCTCCCCTCCTTAGTGGAATAAATCGCACTACGCCACTGATGCCGTTAAGTAGTCTCTGGAAAGATACTATAATACCGAAGTAAAACTTTTCATAAGAAAAATTCTTTCTTTGCTGGAGTTTGATACTCCTAAGAAACACATTTGTTATTTTCTCGTTACAGAAAAGTAAATAAATTTAAATTAAACAAACTGTCTGAAAAGAGTGGTTTTAATTTAGAGAATGTATACTGTATACTAAAAAAGTGTACCTTTGTCCCTGATAATTATTTAATCTAAATATTTTTCATTTCTTACATTTTGGTTAAGTTGATTCCAAATTGTGAAGAAACTCATAAATCTTAATTCTAAACAAATATATCTATTTATTTTTTTTATTTACTATTTTTTACAGTCGTCGGCGTATCAGAGGCCATCTTGAACCGGTTATCGACCGTACGGTTTTTAATCGTGCGGTCTACTGACTGGGGAGTGTGGAACGGCACCTTAACTTCGGTGATCTGACGGGAACCGGTGCTTTAAGTGTCGCTAGGCCCTTGATCTAAAAACCTAATTTTAAGCTTTTAGGTAGACAGGGGTATACATCTCGCTCAATAACATCAGAAAATTCGAATTTCAGCTAACTGTTATTATTCAAGTTACGCAGATCAAATTGAATTTTTCCAAAAAAAAACTAAAGCAGTATTCATATGCCGCAACTTTATCTTTCCGGTCACTGCCCCAATAAACAATATTAATTCCAGTCATGGGATATCTAATGCGTGCCCTCAAAAACCAATTTTACCAACCAATCTGAGAATGTGACATACAAAAATTGGTTCTCATTTAAATAATGTATTCTAAAAAATCGTATAGGCATATAATGATAAATTTGGGTGTAGTTTCTCGGCTTATCAATATTCATTGGGGGCGGATCCCATCTGTCTCATAAAAAACCGCCGCTCGAGTCGTTAGATGTTTTAATAATTATCCGGGCCCTCGGCAATTAATGCCCCGTAGATGGGTGCATATCATTATGGGTGCTGTTAATTTTCGAAAAATCAAAACACAATTTGTTTTTTTTAATAAATGTGTATTATTATAATAACATTTAACACAGTGTGTATAAGGAGTTTTTGGTCATTAAAGAGATGGTTTGATGTAAAGAAGCAGCATTTCTTAATTTAATTATACTTTTAGTAGCAGAAACACGCAAAATTATGGCATTAACTTTATAGGGGAGTACAGAAAAACTGCAGGGAACCTAATCTAATTACCCGAAATCGCATAAGGATTTTAAAAAACTAGACACCAGAAGTCTTACTACTCCGGGGCGTAGGCTAACACTACTTACGGGCCTATCTAATTAACCAAACATTTCAAAGAGGCCTGAACTCAAACATCAATGCACTCCATCAACATTTAGAATCTACTGAGCCTCATGTAATCGCACTACCCGAAACAAAAGTTAGATCATCGATTATTACGGTCAGCTATTTATATCCTGGGTACGACTCCCACCACCGATTAAGGTGCAATTTTGGTCTCTGTCTCTTTGTCCGAAGTGATATTTCTTGTCAACGAGAGGAAACACTCGAGCCTAACGACCTTGATGTAATGTGGTTTAAAATATTCACGCAGAGAATTACTAAATTTATCCTGCTGCCTTTACCGGCCGCCAAGCGATGCCAATTATAGGGACTTGTTCTCCTCTCTTGCATAATACTATCGACTTTTTGCAAACCCACTATCCCAGTTCCGAAGTTGTCATCCTTGGCGAGGAAAAGAGATGGTTTGGTGCTGGATCGATCTTTTCTTTATTTCAAACCCCGACTTGTACACTGTTACCGTGAAGCCGCCGTTAGGAACATCTGACCACAACCTTATTTTGGCACTGAACAAACTTCCAATTAGTGCTGAACAGCCTCCTAAATCTCGCAAGGTCTGGCATTAAACATCAGCTAAGTGGGATGACCTAAAGGGTCATTTTCGAACCTTTCCTTGGCGGAACGTTTGTTTTACCTCTGATGATCCATCCATCTGTGCAACAGAAGTATCGGAGGTTATCCTTACTGGCATAGAAGCCTTCATCCCTTTCTCAAGAAAGTGCCTGTCTAACGGTAAGCCTTGGTTTACCAAAAATTGCGAACGAGCTGGTAAATAAAAAAATTATTTCTACCGACAATGGCGTAAAAATCCTACTACTGAAAATCGTACCATCTTTGTTAACGCTCGAAACCAATGCAAGCAAACGGTAAACTAAAGCAAAGAAGCACACAACCAGAGGATCAAAGACAAACTTCTTGAATGTCCTAACGGCTCAAGATTATTTTGGGCGGTCGCTAAGGCCATCAGTCAGAACTTTAGCAAGTCAACCATTCCACCTCTAAAACGTTCCGATAGCATCATTGCAATGAAAGCAGAGGAAAAAGCGAACGTACTGGCGGAACCATTCTCTTCACATTTAACGGTTAATTTCAGGGAAGAACTCCTACCGAACATTCTTCCTGTAGAATCGAGAATGCCCGAGATAGTTTTTTCGGCACCGACATGTTAAACGAATCTTGAGGAGTCTTAACACCAAAAAAGCTTCTGGTCCTGACGAAATTCCAGAGATCGTAATTAAGACATGCGCTGATGAATTGACACCGGTATTTTGTAGGCTTTTTAACTTATCTTACAAAAAAGGAATATTTCCTTCTTGCTGGAAAACCGATACCCAAAAAAGGCAAGAAGACCTTGCCAAACAACTATCGTCCAGTCGCATTGCTTTCGGTTATATTAAAAGTTATGGCGAAGGCTATCAACGAGAAATTATTAAATTACCTCGAAGGCTTCAACATTATTAGTGACCGCCAGTATGGATTCCGTAAGCCTAGATCAATAGGAGACCTTCTCGCTTATGTTATACTCACGTTTGGAACAACGCAATTCAACATCATGGAGAGTCCCGGGCGGTAGCACTGGACATTTCCAAGGCCTTTAACCGAGTATGGCATGAGGGGCTCCTAACTAAAGTGAGAGCATACGGAATGCCGGTTCAATTTTGTTCATGGCTGCCGAGCTTTCTTAAAGACCGTTCTCTGCGAGTGGCAATGGACGGATTTCTTTCAGACGCATTTAACATCAACGCCGGAGTCCCTCAAGGTTCTATATTGTCGCCCACCCTCTTTTTACTATACATTAACGATCTTGTTTCATCTTTTACTTTGGATGCTCGGACATCGGCTGCCAATGCACATCTCTATTATAGGCAGCAAGAGGTCTCACATCTCAACAAAGACCTGGAAGAAATTCTGTCTTGGGGTGACAGTAACCAAGTAGAATTTAACGCTAAAAAAACTCAGGCGGCAGTTTTTCTAAAAAAGTTAATGTCGAAGAACCGGATATAGTTATGGCGGGACACTCGATTCCCTTGGCTTCATCAATTCATTTATTGGGCGTGAATTTGGATAGTCATATGTCTTGGCATAGTCACGTTGCGTCCATTGCTAAGGCAGCCTCGCAGAAGCTTCGAATACTTTCCAAACTAAGAACCTCTATACACTCCAACAACTTTTGATGCTCTATAAAGCCCAAATTCGACCATCACTGATCACTGGAGTACTGTTCGCGTATTTGGGGCTGTGCTCCTAAACATACCCTGAGATTGCTAGATCCATTTAAAAGAGAGCCATTCGCTTAATCGATGACCATGATTCAAATTCAAATTCAAATTCTTTATTGACGAACAAGCCATTACAAAATCAACATGAATAAACAAAATCTATAATATAAATTAAATAAACAAAAATAATAACATAAAAAAATATAGTTATCTATAGTAACGTGATTTACAAATAAAAATAAAGTGCCAGATAGGTGACACGTAACAAGACTTAATACTAAATATGCCGTTGTAAACGGGTTTTTAAGCTTTGTAAAGCTTTATTAAAGAAATCTATATCACTAGGCAATTGATTGGCATCCCTACAAATTCTTGATATAGGACTAAAATAGCCATAATTTGTACTATGGTATAATATATCGAATAGTTCTATATTCCTTGTTCTTCTTATAGGAACATGAATATTGATAGCACCCAAAAGAGGAGGACAATCAATTAAACTATTAACAATTTTGTACATAAAACACATGCCAAGATTTCTCTTACGAATTTCTAGTTTAGGAAGATTCAACAATATCGAAAGTTCGTCATAATTTATGTCTTCAACTGGAATTTTTAACCTGTAGGCAATATGTCTAAGAAAACGTCTTTGTATTTTCGAGCAAGGATATGTAAACATTATAATTTGGAGACCAGACATGATCTGACAAACAACCTGGAAAGCTTTGAACACCGAAGGGAGGTTGACTTGACTCTATTTTACAAATATTTTCATGGCAAGTGCTCAACTGAGGTTGCCCGTTTGATTCCTTCCAGAGCGGTGCATGGTAGAAATACACGACGAGCCACTGCAGCCCACCCGTACGTGGTTCAGCTTAGTATCCCTCGAACGATACTGTTTAAAAATTCTTTCAACTGGAGAACGTCATCACTCTGGAACAACCTCCCTGAGGCCGTGTTCCCCAACGAGTATAATCTCCAAAGATTCAAGACCAACGTGAATGGTTTCCTGCGCACACGCACCGCTCGCAGAGCGTCATAAAAGATTAATCCTGCAGTGCTATGCCTTATCATAAAAAAAAGTAAATCCGATAAGTAGTTTTCGAAATATACGAGATTAAAAGCAAATAAAAAGGTCGCGAGGCGGTGACATACAAGAAAGATGAGCTTACTGTTTCTTTTATTATTATTACTTTTAATAGTATAATATTCTATAACAAGTAGGAAGTGCCATTTGATACGAGACTATACCTATTTTCTCTAACACTATTTTAGAAAAAGGAAAAGAAATTATTGAAAATTATTTTTTCTACGAGTGACCGCAAAGAAGCTACTTTGCGCACACTTTTGCATACGCAAAGTAGCACTTTCCCGCACACTGTGCGGGAAATTTTTTTTCCCGCACACTTATTTTAAAGCAAAATTACCATATTATAGACGCGTTTTTTTCTTATATTTTATAATTTTTTTAGATATTTATACAAAAATATTGTAACAAGACAAAGTTGACAGGTGGTTTATGTGTTGCCTTATAAACTATACCGAAGTATTGTGCCGTGCGGCTCAAAATTTTTTTGAAATCTGCATTATTATATTTTCCTCTAATTTTGTTCAAGTTAAAAAAAATCAAGTATTTTTGTGTCAAATGCGGTTTGTTCCCTTAGCAACCAAAATACATTGTCATACAACGCTTTCATGTCAGTTTAGAGGTCTTCTTCAAAATTTTCACTAGCATTTTCACCTATTTAAAATAAAAAAAAACTGTTTTAAAAATGGATATCACTGAAGAAGAACTTCCAGAAGATGTCCTAGAAGCCGCCAACATGGCTAGTTTGCAATTGCTGCCTGCCAAATCGCGAGAAAAATACGAGAAACAGTACGAGTTGTTTTCCAAATGGTGCGAACAAAGGGGGATAAAAACGTTAAAGGAATTTTATAAGCTCACTGCATTTCTGAAAAAGCAGAATATTGGGTTTAAACCAAAAAAAGCAAAAATATTTACGAAGGAAGAAATATTCAGTTTTATTAATTCGGCACCAGATGAAATTTACCTTTTAATTAAAGTTGCCACTATTTTTGGACTTGCCGGCGCATGCCGAAGGGAAGAGCTAGCAAATTTAACCACTGCCGATATTGAAGATAAAGAAAACCTCATAATTGTCAAAATTAGGAATTCAAAAAATCATACAGCAAGAAACTTTATAATATCGGAAGAAATTCATAACGGAGCCTACCTGCAACTGTACAGAAAATACAAAAGCTTACGCCCGATAACGTCAAACAACCGTTTTTTCTTAGTCTACAAAAAAGATAAATGCGTTTCACAATGTGTTGGAGTAAATAGTTTCGGAAAGATGCCTTCTGAAATAGCTGCCTTTTTGAAACTGCCAAATCCGGAACTCTATACAGGGCACAGTTTCAGAAGGTCATCAGCAACGTTACTGGCCAATTCTGGAGAAGGAATCACTGACATAAAACGTTTGGGGGGTTGGAAATCTACTGCGGTAGCTGAGGGATACATCGATGAGTCCACAACTTATAAAAAAGGGCTAAGCAACAAAATTTTAAGCTGCAGCCCTAAAAAATGTGAAGCAGTTCCAAGTACTTCAAATAATGGATCCATTTATTCCTTTTGCAACACGATAGTACTGATGAACCAGGAAATGACATCTACTACAACATTTTCACCTCTAGTTGCTAGATCTGCAATAAATGTAGAAAAAGCGACCAACTGCACATTCCATATTAATGTAATTAATAATAATAAATAGGCAATTTAGGTATAAGTAGTTATAAGTTGTTTTTGATGTCAATAAAAATTTAAAATTAAAAAAATAGTTGTTTTTGATGTCAATAAAAATTTAAAATTAAAAAAATATATAGTTATTTCACTCGTAGAAAAAATATTGTTCCTAACACGTGCGCAAAGTAGTTTTCCCGCACTTAAAGCTTATCCGAACTCCGCTTCGCGTCGTTCGTCTAACTGCTTTCGCGTGCGGGAAAACATAACTTTGCGCACTGAATAGGAAAACTACTATTTTTCTCTCCTGTAGATATTAACTCCGTTACCTAGCAACGGCGAAAGTGCGTTGTGCATGGCCACCTAACTTAAGATGGATTTTCATGTATACAAAATACGACGGCGACGGTCCCATTTTCGAAATGACATTTAATTTCGTCCGAAATTCTTCCCAATTTTCATGGCTCCGTTTCTATCGTTCCAAATATTGGCGAATTACATACATTTGACTTTTCAGTTATAGGCTATAATGTTGTTTTGCCCCTTTTTTATGCTAAAGCGTTTAATTTGCCATTTGATTTCATTAGGTTTATGTGTGCGACGACGACGAGCATTATTAGTTTAATGTCAACCAATTCACTCC
Organism: Polydrusus tereticollis; assembly: GCA_963920685.1. Lineage (NCBI taxonomy): Eukaryota > Metazoa > Arthropoda > Insecta > Coleoptera > Curculionidae > Polydrusus > Polydrusus tereticollis. The sequence continues at coordinate 167,342,029 of OY987326.1, read as the reverse complement.
TAACCTGAACCAATAAAACACTTTCGGATCATCGGACCGTGAAATTTCGTATGTTAAATCTTTGTTAAGAGAATAAGCAAATAAATCCTTCAAACATAATTTTGTGGCCGGTGAATCTTGCTTTCAATCCATTAACACAGCAAATTATTATTTGGCATTGACAAAACGAAAAATAGCGTCAGTGACAACATTTTCATTGAAGGCGCTTTCATTTTAGCTAAATATAAGCTATTCCATTAAGGAAAAAGTAACTATTATTAAGTGGTAGAGTCAGATCGGGTAATATGACCTACGTGGCCTAATATGGCACATCAACGTCTATCCGAAATGAATCGCCGCAATGTGTCAAATTTGTGCGTTAGCCTACTGTTATATCTCTCCCTGCGACGTTGGTCACATCTTACCGTCCATGGTGTGCGGACCCGTTCGTGAGAAGCGAATATCTATTTTAACGGTTTCGGATCTTATTTCTCGGTAAGTTTGTTAGTTTTATATAAATTTAAAACATAGACAAATTTGAATTTCACCCTTACATTTTAGCATATATGTTCTTAGGTAAATACTTGACCATAAGGTTTCAATTGTTTTAATTTTGAGGTTATAGATTAGAATTGTTAACAGGTGCTCGGCGGTCAATATTGCCTACCATATTTAAAATTTTTTTTATTTTAGTATTGATATGCTTATTATCTTTATTTTAGAGTATGTCGCCAAAAGTTTTAGACTCCACAAAAAAGCGTCAAACATGAAAGAATCCATGGAGAAAGCCATAGAAGCTTTAAGGACTAAACAAATGGGCTCTCTCAAAGCTTCTAAAGTGTACAGTGTTCTCCGTACAACACTAAGGCGTTTAGCGGCAAAAGATGCAAGCATTGCGGTAGTTACATGCGCCAAGTTAGGAAGGAAGCCTTGTTTACCTGCTGAAATCGAAAAAATGCTTGTAGATTATGTTCTAACAATGCAAGCAAAGCTTTTTGGTTTGGTACGAAAAGATGTTATGACTTAAGCAAACCAATTTGCAGTTAGACATAACAACCGCCATTCTTTTCTGCTAAAAACCAAAGCGCCGGAAAAGATTGGTTAAAGTCCTTTTTACAACGTTATCCTCAACTGTCTTTACGTCGCCCAACAGGGACATCGCTTGCTATAGCCAAAGGGTTTAACAAGAAAAGTGTTGATGCATTTTTTACTATTCTTGAACAGCTAATGGAGCAGCATAAATTCACAGCAGATAGAATCTATAACGTTGATGAAACGGGCATTATTGTAGTACCGTCACAAATGCCTACAATTTTGGGACGTAAGGGTAAAAGGCAGATCGGTACCCTAACATCTGCGGAAAGGGGTTCCCTTATCACATGCGTAATATGCATGAGCGCAGGAGGATCGTTTGTGCCGCCATTAGTGATATTTCCGCGCACGAGAAGTCATCCACTCTTATAATTGGGGCACATTCAGGGATGTCATCGATCTGGCTGGATTCAGGTGAACTTGTTTACTAAATGGCTTAATTATTTTCTGGCAATTGTTAGACCTACAGCAGACTCTTCGATCCTACTTGTTCTTGATGGGCATTCCACTCATACCAGAAACTTGGACGTAACTAATCTAGCCTGCCAGCACCATGTCCATCTGCTTTCAATTCTTCCCCATTCAAGTCACAAGATTCAACCGTTGAATAAAGCATTTATGGGGCCACAAAAAAAATACCTGGCTGATGAAGTTCGATGCTGGATTAGAATAAACAGGCGACTTTTGACTCAGTACGACATAAGGGACGTGGTTATTTACGTTCCCAAATTGGAGAAATCTCCGTTAGTGGTTTCCGGGTAACCGGAATATATCCTTTAGATAAAAGCGTGTTCAAAGAATATGATTTCATGATTTCATAGATGGAGATGACAGCATCTCCAACGAAGAAACCAGAATACCAATTTTTTCTGCATTGCCTACCAATAATTCCAAACCAAAACACGTCATGATTGACTTCTATAATAATGGAACTAATACAGAAACACTACAGCCCTTGCCTTGTCCACCAACTTTAACGCAAGCTGAATCGAATCCTTTAGTTAAACTCTCGTCATCTACCACTGATAATGAAGCTGTTTTAGAAATACACACTAACAGCCACTAACTTTGAATACATTAATTAAACTTGTCTCTCCACAGCCGTCGACTTCTAAGGCTGATAAATTTGTAACGCCTTGTCTTATATCTCCGATACCTAAAATTCCTCCAAGAAAAGTCTGCAATCGTGGTCGCAAGGACACCAAATCTACATTGTTGACTGGATCACCGAATAAATTAGAACTTGAACTTGAGTCACTAAAATAGAAGGAAGCGGCACATGGTAAGACTGGCAAGTAAAGCACTAAAAAGACAGACAACAGAAAGTAAGGAAAGCAAACGAAGAAGTTAAGTAAAATCACCAAGAAACGACGTTTAAGTAGTTCCAGGTCAGAAGAAGATGGCGAACCTGCTTACGACGATAGTTCTTCTGACGATATCTCCGATAATTGTGATGGTTCAGAGGACGCCATATGTTTGTACTGTGAATGCCGTTTCCTAAAAGATACCAGGGGTAAAAAATGGGTACAGAGTGTTTATTGCCATCACTGGGCTCATGAGTAATGCGCTGGTTCAGAGACAGACATATTTATATGTGAATTTTGCTTGGAAAAATATAATTCCAGATATTTTTGTATTTACCTATTTTGGGGTAGGATAATATGGCCCATCGTATTAATAGCCAATATAAACCAGAGCCATATTACCCTACCATGTTTAATTATACTATTTTTGTAAAGTTCTAAAAAATGTTTTTTTTTTCGGTCGAATTTTTGAAATATTTTTTATTTATGTGGCGTAATATAATAGCAGATAGGTTAATTGAGTTAATTACGCCATTAAGGCGGATTGGTGTCAAACACAATTATTTATATTTTAAATTAACCTTATGGTGTGTCATGATACTCGAACTGACTCTATTATACAGGAAACAGTTTAAGAGCAGTGTCTGAAATGATTTCAGTTCAATTCCCTGATAAGCCTATCCCTTCCATTTCATTATTTAAACTTATCATTAGTAAATTAATTTGAGTCCAATGGCACTGTAATAAATAGCTGTAAATGCTTAACTCACAATGTACGTAGGGTAAGTCCGGGAGAGTTGGCTCACCTTTTTTAAAAATGGAATAAAATTGAAATCCAGAAGGATAAATGAACGCAAAATATTTATTTAACATAAGAAATAGTATAGTATTATTAGGTTATAAATATTATATAAGAAAAAACTCAAACAACTAGCTTAAAAAACATTTTTTTTCAAAATAGCTATCTGGGCCAACTCTCCCACATACTGTGGGTTAGTTGGCCCAGGCATGTAGGGTGAGATGACCCATGGTAAATTTTATCATTCAACACCTTTTTTTTATAATGTTTTGCCACACAGGTCGCAAAGGTTTAAATACTTTGAACAGCTTTCGTGGAACCACCTCTGGCAGTGTATGCATTGAATCCAATCATCGTTTTTTGTGGTAGCATTATATTTTTCACCACACCCAAGGCATTCGGTCGCGTCTTCTTCATCTGGGCTATCGTCAGAGTGAGTCTCTAACTCATCTGACACATCTTCATCCGTAGATGATTCTATTTTATTAATTTTTTGTATTTTTCCTTTATTCTTTTTTATTATTAAGGTCTTTCGCTTTAATATTCTTTTCTGTTCTTGTTCTCTTTTGCGTTCAATCGCAGATTTTCTTTTTTCAGTATGGTCCGAAGACGTCAAAACAGCAGCTACTTGTTTTGCACTTTTTTTTACTTTCTGGATGTTCGCTGATGATGTGTTGGTGCAAACCCGTGTTTTTGTAGTTTTTGTATATGAAATTTTAGTTTTGATTCATTCTGGCTGCCAAAAACAGAGGGTGGCCCGAGAGTTCTCTTCTTAAAATCATTATTTTTATATCGTCTGCGAAAGGTTGGAGGAGGGATGTTGTTAAAAGTGCGACACGCTTCTCTAACGCCCATTACACCATTTCTGACTACTTCTGCAGCTTTAACCAGATCTTCCTCAGTCCACTTTCCTCTTTGCACCGTACCTTTTCTATTATATTTTATTGGCATGACTCTAAAATTAAAAATATACAGTAATCACAAGAATTTTAGTTTAGCTATTACAGTCCGGGATAGATGGCCCGTGAGCCAACTAACCCGAATAGACGTTGGGTTGTCTCTCCCAAAAGTCGGGGAGAGATGGCCCACTCAATATATCCACTGTTCTATGTAATTTTAAAACTTTCGAGTTATTAACATAACCTCAAAGAACTATATAATAAAGATTAGCAACAATTACGAGCAAAAAATACAATGGTGAAACAAAAAAGTAATTTTATTATAGACCTTAAATATTTTCCTTGCCTATAAAATAATAGTTTCAACATAATTTACCCAAAATTGCAAAAAAATCAACCAAAAATGGTGTACGATATACACTTCATGTTTAAAACAGGTGGCTAAAGTTACACTAACGTGGATCTAAAATTTCGGTAAATATTAAACTGGGCCATCTCAACCGTTGGGTCATCTCTTCCGGAATTACCCTATGTGAATAAAGCTGAAAAAATGGATGATAGACATATTGATATTTTATTGTACGTAGAGAAAAATAAAATGATTAGCACGAGGATTCTTGGGCAAGCCGTAGGAAAACATCAAACCACAGTATTGCGCACTTTTAAAAACATAAATATTTTCCTTACAAGTAAAAACATCAAGAGCTACGGCAAGATGATGAAGAACAGAGAATGATATTCTGTTTTGAAGTAATGGAAAGAGCAAATAATAGTAGGGATTTTTTGAGAAATATTTGTTTTACCGATGAATATACATTCACCCACAACAACGAACCAAATGTTTAAATTTGCCGGTATTGGAGTCAAGAAAATGAGCATCGCATTGTTCATACTCGGACGCAATATCCACAAAAAATAAATGTTTGGGCAGAAATTATAGGACATCACATTATTGGACCATTTTTTATGTAAGGCAACCGTGCAGCAGTAAGTTGTTTGGACTTACTAAAAAATTGAATTAAACCCGCATTAGAAGCAGTTGAATGCGAAAATCAGGAGATCTGATATCAAATGGATGGTTGTCCTACCCATAATTCTCTCATGGTTTGGGCAATACTTGCAAAATAAAAACTTGCCAAACGAATTCTTTCTGTGGGGTCACTTAAAAAATATTATTTATAAAGAAGTAAAATTTGAAAATCTAGACCAGCTAAAAAACTGTATTTCGTTAGAATGTGACAGAATTTCTCAATATCAACTGTACCGGAAAACATGCTGAGTGATCGGAGTGTTTTGCGTTCGATTTACGGATATGCCGCATATCATTTTTATAAACGTCCGCCTAATTTGCCTGCAGTTTTTTCAACATTCCGAATTTTTTCTGCGATTGATATCACCTACCTGATCGACGAAAATGCTGTCTGAAACGCGCACTTCTTTCCCAAACTTTCACGAAAATAAATGCAAGATAATAGCCTCTGGCGAATTTCTAATTTCTTTCTGTCTGGTATTAGGTAAGTGTTTGAGAATGTATATTACTCTATTCTGGTTGTTGATTGTGTTTGACGAATAACTGTTGTATTATTGATTAATTAAGCATTATTGATTAACTAAGCAAATCTTATTAATAAGTACAATATAAAAGTGACTTTTTAAGTTAATTTAAAATTGTTAGAGAGTGTGCGGCGTATTGCGTGGTCAATTTTGTAACCCCTTATTATGTTTTTAGCTTGTGTTTTTTCCTTAACTTGAAAGAAATAAAACTGTTCCTGGCCATAGTGTGGTTTTTACTCGAGCCGAGCCTGTCACAAAAACCTACCCCCAACTAAACAAATAGAACCCGCCAGCACTGCGCAGGGGTTCCGTTACACAACTAAGTAACGTTAGAAATGAATTTTATAATCGGTTAGGATATTATTTAGCTGTTAGTGGAGGCTGTTTAACATTTAATTAATTAATGTTTTTGTGAAAATCTGTCATCTTAGTTACGTTATGTTAAATTAAAGGCTTAGTAAGAAAAACATAATGGCGTCTTTTATTTTAGACGTGTGATTACTGGATTGGTGAAAAGAAAATGTGTTTTTGTACAACTGCCATTAAAAGTGACACTTTTAATGACAGTCAACAGTGTTAAAAGTGATTTTTTACGTGGAAGCGTGTTAAAAATATTTTTAACACTACATTTTTTTATGATGAAATCAAATAAAATTATAATAATAATTTTAGAAGTTCCAAAGTTGCCATTCTTGCAGACTCTTCAATATCCACAGGAACAACCAAATCAACACTTTTATTAATTATTCCACTATCGACAAACATTTTAAGCAGTCAAGAACCAAAGACAAAAATTGGACAAGAACGCAATTATTTAAATGACAGCATCTTTTTTATTTGTAAACAAGCATTTGTTAGTAACCATAGCGTTGGCAACGTTTGTCATTCACAACAACTTTGTGATTATTTGAATATTAAAATGCATTTTAAAGTTTAATGTCATTCCAAATTCCCCTATTTTATTATCGAAATAGGGCAGTTATACAAAAAACATTGTGTGATATTTGTGTTAAAAGTAATTTTATTTTAATCATCATCATTTAAACATCACTTTTAACACTAACATCATAAATAACTATTTTAATGTGAAATAATCTTTATTATGTCCAGCTTTACGTCAATTTTTGACAATAGCGTCATAGAAATTATTTGCTGGTGTTTGCTGTATTACCTAAACTATGAGAAATTCGTTATTTTGCCATCACATTTAATTGAATAAGTTAGGATTAGCCTATTAAAATGTATTCAAACTTTGCATATGGGTTTACTATATCGGCCTCTTCAAAAACTTTTATTGTATATCACCCGGTGTAATTACTATAAATATGGCTATTACCTTGAACAAATTAAATATTAGGGGATAGACTTATGCGCATGTTCCTTAAGCGCGAACTTTATTTCTGAAGAATACAACATAATCGACTCCTGTAATTTGACAGCTCGTCGTTTTATTCGTTTTCTTAAATATGTTTTTGGTGCTTCCATTATAACTAAGCAATCGATTTTGGATACACTGGATACTGGAAAAGCGCCGTACTACTCGGACTACACAAGCAGGAGTCAGAGTACTAGAATGCGTTGCAGCCACTCCAGGTATAAGCACAAGAAGAATTGCCTTACAAGAGTTATATTAGTACCCTAAGAGTACGTCATGGTAAATTTTTCATCAACTACTTCTTTATCAATACCTCATATAAAGAGTTTAGGCGCTTATACCTCGATACCTACTTCCTCGGGCTCAGTTTTGTCAGTAAATGCGAAGAAAATGCCATCAAGACCGTTCTTTTCTCAATAAAATCTTGTTTACTGACGAAGCAGGATTTACCCGTGAAGGCATCGTAAATTTCCATAACAACCATATATGGGCAAAAGAAAATCCCCATGCAATTTTCGAAAGTCGATTTAAATATTAATCGATTAATAGGATCATACATTATGCCTTAAGCTTTAAGTGGACCCGCATGTTCAGATTTCTTACAAAATACTTTGCGACTTCTACTTAAAGATGTGCCGTAGTAGCAAAAACTTACAAACTTTTTTATGCACGATGGGTCTCCACCCCATTTCAGTAGATTGGTTCGAGATCATTTAAATAAAACATATCCAGACTGATAAAAAGGCCGAGGTGAGCCCATTGCCTGGCCTCCCCGCTCACTCGATCTAAATCCATTAGAATACTTCCTTTGGGGATATCTAAAATATCTTCAGTACCTGTCGAAAATATGCAATAATAATTGGAACAACGAGTAACGTATTGTTGCCAAGAAATTCGTAATAAGGAGGGAGTTTTCGGAAGAGTACGAGCCTAAATGAGAAATCGTTTAGCTAGTTGCATTGATATGAACGGAAATCATTTTTAACATTCAATTTTTCTATTTTTTTCAGTTTATTATTATTATTAGACCAACAACTCTTTGTTTTTTTTTTATGTTTGTGTTTAAAAATTACAATAAAAAACATTCTGACTTAATTATTGTCATTGTCAATTTATTTTAATATTAACCATAGGTTCCTTGATGTTTTTTTACCTTCAAGTTATTGTTCGTCATAAGACTTCTTTGATGTTTTAGTTTAAACACAATTCGATAATAGTTTATGTAATGACTTGAATAAATCGATTATTCTCCTAAACTATTGGCCCAATTACTTTTTAAACAAGAATATTTTTATTGTGTAAAGAAATCGTCGGAATCATGATTATCAGGTAAACTTTTTATAATGTGCCATGTAAAATAATTAGGAATAAATAAAGAGATTTCCCCGTAGGAACGCCCCTGACTAAATTCCATGCTACCTCCTAATATCAAAAATGAGCATTTATTAATATTAGTTCGTGTGCTAAAATGCATACCGGTACCTCAAGCATTTGCAAGGATATGAAATAGAATATAATCTTTAGTGGTTACCTTTGGACGGCCATAGCTTCCTTATAAGACATTTAAGAACATATGCTCTTTGCAAAACAAAAACCGATGCACGTCATATCCTTCGAGTGACGTCAGTTATCGACAGTGTTGTCAGCTTGTAAAGATATTCGAGTGAGGGAATTACACAGTTTCTTTTTCACCTTTTATTATTATTACTTATTATTATTATATTATTATTACCATCTTGCCAAGAATAACCTATGGTACCATTCTGAAAAATCCATGTTTCACCCCAGAAAACGAATTGGTACAAGAATGCTTCTTTTTCTTTAATATATTGTTTCAAAACTACTAGTCGTTTAAAAGCTACATGGGAAAGTTCCATAAGTTCTCGCCTCAGTTTATCTTTTTACCACCCGAAGCCTATTTTCTTAAAGAGGCGTCTTAAAGAGTTAAGGCGACCATCAAACAGTTCTCTGTCTTTTAATTTTTGACTTAAAGTTGTCAAAGTTACATGATGTTCTAAAAAAAGTTACATCTTATCAATAACCGATGTAAAATATTACAATTTTTAAATAATACAACTTACTTTTTTCGTTTTGTACATTCCATAAATAGTGTAACGGATAGAACTGTTGTTGAAATTGCGCTTACAGTGGAGATATTCAAATTTAGGGCAGCTGCTATATGCTTAAAATTAGTAATGTAGAAATAAAATATCTAGACCTTAACATACTCTTACTAGTCTTACTTCTCTTATGACAGTGGCAACCTTCCCTTCGTCGTTGACTTGCCTTGGGCGCCACCTAGTTTGACAGAAGTCCGAACCAGGAAAAGTATACCGAATGTCAGTTACTAGGTATTGAAAATCTATGCAATAAATAAAACCAAAGTTTTCCCACACAAACAATTAAGTTTTTATTGAATAAAAAAGAAAAGGTTACTCGATAACAAAAGAGTTTGTTAGTTTTACATGTTAAAAGAAAATTCAAATTTAGTATTGACCTGTATTATTCAAATTATATAAGTATGATAAAAAAAAAACAGTCTTTCCAGGCGCAAGGATTCAAATTAAAAATTTGGTATAACCTCAGTTAAGGTTCTAGAACCTTGTAAATGTTTTAATAGTGTGTGGTTAAAAAAAGTGTTACCCCTTGCCAAGATAGCCTTACATTAAAAAGTTATATGTTAAAGAAAAATGTAATAAAATTGAGATGGCTAAATGTAAAAACTATGATGAATGATATAAGTTAAACAAGTAATAGAAAATTACACCCAGATAGCTTAATACCACTAGTCTGCGGCTACATCAATTCATCCAGATGGCCCCATGTGGTTTTTCCCCGGGCTACTCCTGGTAGGTCAGGTGGAATTCAACGTCGTCTTAGGAACCCATATGGTAGTTCGATAAAGTCACTACTTAGAGCACATGAGGTAGATGCTTTCCTAACCTTGCAACCCCGTGAACGGCAAAACCAAAACGACAAAACGGCTATACCAATCCACCAATAAAACCCCTAAAAATAATAGAAAAAAAGAATTACCTACTGAATCCCAACTAGAATAACAACCCAAAAAAGAATAAAAGGAGCTAAGATCTCGTGGTCTTTTGGCAAGAAAGGCCTATTAGCGAGGCACAACCTTCTTCTCTGAAGGTATTTTAATAAGCCAGCTCAAAGGCCACGAGAACTCCGAAGAACTCCCCTTCTCCTCCAACAATCCGCTGACACAACGTTTTGCCAACTTAACATAACACCAACAAAAAAAGAAGAGAACAGAGACACACTACAAACTATCAGAACGATAAGAGAGTTTGGGCTTCTACTATAACATAACTTAAATAATAAAATGAAGAAAATAATTCCAAACAACTTTGCTTATACATAAAATTGTCAAAAGTAAAAATGGACGTTCTGCGATTTGACGGGAAACACAAACGGAAATACATGGCCAACCCATTTGCCGCGCCATGTGCCATTAACCAACAAAAAAGCGAACGCACTACTTCCAACCCCACATATTTTGACCAATTTTCTGTAAACAAAGGTGACACAATTTAAAAAAACAAGTTTTTGAACAAAATAGCTATAAAAGATGCACTTTGTGGAAATATGACTCTAAGAATCATAAGTAAGTCTAACATTCCCTACAAAGTCAATAGTGGCAATTTTAAAATTGCTACACTCTGTACCGCTGTCAAGGGTAACAGTAGGCCATTGTTGTTAAGTTCTTCCTGAAAATAGCTTTTAAGAGAAGCTATTAGCTCTTTGCATCGGTTATTTAAATGCTTCGGCATTTTTCACAAATAGTAAGCAACGTAATCGACAGAGATATGTATGTGCACTTTTGTTTCTTTTAATAGAACAGCTTTTTAATGCTATTTATGAAAAGCTCTGGAGTTCTTGTTAAAAAATAGACGCACAACAATACGGAACTACAAAAGAATTAAGGTTATTTTTGCATGAAGCGTTAAACCAAGCCAACGAACGAGCTAGCGCCACCACACCATTCACAGTTCTGGTGGTGACAACTGTCCGTCAATAAAATTCAAATTATATTAATTTTTACAAGCTTAAATAAACAAAATATTTGCTGTAAGTGGGCTCGTATCAAAGAAGAATACTTTAAGTTTGTAGTAAATGCAATATCGCATAAAGTTTTAATATTTTTTTCTCGTGTTTTCTTACGGATTTACAATTATTTATAAGCTGATTGATGACGTGCATCGGTTTTTGTTTTGCATTAACCATACATGCATATGAACTTTTTTTCATATTTTCATAATATGTAGAATATCCTCTTTAAATATATGAACGAAGTTTCCGGACACCCTATATTTAAAAAAAGTTTTGAAATTAAATCATAAAACGTATATCATACCTTAGTTTATTAGGAGGAATTATATTATTTAAATCAAAGAGATTTGCCAAACTTTTTGAAATTGAGAATCAGCTGATGTTTTCCCCTATTTTGATCATCAACATCTACAATCTCAGGTTTTTGCATTTATTCGCGCTATCTTCTATACCTGATAAAATGAAAAGAACGAAAATTTCCATATTGTCTAGAACTATTTTGAACGCACTGTAGACATAAGACCCGAAAATATAAGCGAAAAACCACTCCAGATTTTTTCTATTCTACCTTTTGATAAAAGACACCAATTTCGGATATACCTTGCATATTTAACCGCAAAGTTATTGTTTAATCGCGAAAATAGCGATAATCTCGTATCGTAAAGCGAACACGTATTTCATAAATAACGTCGGACACTGTAATTTAAAAATTAAATCGCGGCTTTAGGTCGTTATCGCCGGCTGCCATCGCGACGTGCACGATGCATACAGCACACGCTGATTCCGCCCCGCCAACGACGACGGCTTTTTATAATGTTGCCTGAGCAATGCATATTTTAAGTGCCACTTTGGAGTTCTTCAGATATATTTGCTATAATTTTTGGAAGCGTCAAATGTTTTTGAATTTTTTAAAACAGGAATAGATTTTATTCCTGGTGGACACCGCGCTAGGTTTACCTAATCCGAAGTTAATATAATTTTATCATGACAACGTCTCTAGTTTAGTGTAGTGGGAACACTTTGTTGCCCGTACCTAACCTAAATTATATAAGGATTAGGGCCTTTCGAAAAATATACCATAAAAAGAGATGATATAGATTTATTACATCAATACAAAAACATAAATTTAAGTTTTAAGACAAACCATATGCCATTTAGGCTGAAATAATTTAAACTTTATACTATACTACAATATTATAACCACAATCGAAATGGGTATTAAGAATATAGTGGTGACTTATCAAAAACTTTATTATTCTATCTTTGAATTGCATTCGTGGTAGACGGCCCGTACAGCGATTGGCAATTCATTAAAAAACTTAGCGGCCTAGTATCTGGCCATCTGACACCCTTTTCCTTTTTAACATGACTTTAATAAGGCCGTTTCGACCACAGTATCATAATAGTGGGCCTCGTCATTTATTCTATATTTATCGAAGTATTCCGTTTACATACTGCAGGCCCTCCTCCAGAACATAAACAAAGCTGCATTAACTGTTTAAATATAATAATAATAATAATAATAATCCTTGGATTAGCGTTAACTTTGGGTTAAAAACGTCGGTGCACTTGACTGTTATAGATGGATTTTCGCAAGGACTATACTACGGTCACAAAATAATTGGCAAAACTGTTCATATACCCATTAACGGTGTGCGGCGAAAATAATTAACATTGATTCGCCCACTTTTAAGTCAAATAAAAGCAGTCCAAACCGCTTGGGAAGATTGTGCATAAATAAATCATTACAAGTTTTAATAGATTTCACTGAAATTTCTATAAAATTTACCGAAATCGGCTTGTCACTAAGGGCCTTTTCACCCTACGGTACCTGTTTTACTTAATTTGGCAACGCAGGTAGGAAAAATCCATGTCTAAAGGCGCTCGCACGCTTTCTTATCGCCTCTAACCAACGTTCAGTGTCGTAGACAAGTTTTAATCAAGAGGATATTAGCAATTCAGTTTAATTATCTTGGTGGTTATTTAAAACAGCAAATATTATAATGCAGGCGAGTTCTTTAAGTAATAGTAACCAACAAGTTACAAAGCGACGCCATTTAAAACCTGGGGAGCGTACAATAGTAAAAAATGTGTATGAGGGAATTCTAAGTACACACAGTGGAACGTCCTTCACTGATGCAGCAGAACTTTGTGCCACATTGAGTAAGACATCTTGCCGTACTGTTTATAGAACTATCAAGGACAACAGGAATACTAAAGTGTCCGATCAGAAGGAAACAAGAGGACGGAAAAAGATTTTTATCGATCAGCAAACAAAGTTTGTGCATTTTTTTTTTTCGAAATGAACTTCCGAATTAAAAAAAAAATTCTGCCGAAATTGAAAGGCATGAAAATATGCAAAAAAATTTACGAAAAGTTCTAATGCGTACACTACGAGAATTGAATATTCGATTCTTAAAACGAAATCGCAATAGTACATTACGTATCAAGTTTAGAAAAGTGGAACTTTACTTGACGAGTATGGTTAGATTGAAACCGAGCGAAGCGAGGATTTAATTTTCATACGAGTCAAGTAAAATCACTTTTCTGACGAGGTGCGTATACTATTTTTTCGCATTTTGTAAGTAATTAATTATTTTGCATTTCATATTAAAATCTAAAAAGAATAGTTACTGAAGAAAATCTACAAAAAGTTAGTAGTATGACTTCTCGGTAACTTAGCAATATAAATAAGATGTTTTTTTGTGTTTGACGACTATTGACAGCATCCAAATAAAATCATATTTGAAGAGTGAATTTCACAAGAATTATGGAAATGGGTAATGAAAACGACTTGGAAGATATCCTGAATGCGGCTCGTGAAGCTTCTTCAAGTTTGCTTCCAGTAAAATCCAAGGAAAGATACGAGAAAGCATATAATATGTTCTGCGAGTGGAGAAACACCAAGAATTTTAACGGCATTGACGAAAATTTGATGCTGGCATACTTTTACGAGAAGGTAAGCTATTTTATATGGTTAAAGTGTGGTATATAGGTATTAATCGGTATTAATTTTGTTATTTGTTTTAGGCAAAAGTCCTCAAAGCTTCCAGTTTATGGTCTACGTATTCTATGATCAAAAGCACAATACTTATCAGTGAAAATACGGATATTTCACAATATAAAAAGTTAATCGCTTTTTTGAAACGTCAAAACGACAAATATGAACCTAAAAAATCAATTGTGGAATTGTGGTGAATGAAAAAAATGTTCAGCAACAACTACTTAATACGGCGAGGTCAGCAGTTGCATCCTTTTCTAACTTAAATAATTGTTCTTTTAATATTTATTGTAATAAGATTTAAAATAAACGAATTTCTTTCTTGTAAAATAATTGTGTTTTGAATGACATTGACGTTTTATGCAGTAATGGTTGCTATGCTGTAAAGTGACCCATTACTGTACGATTTTGAGGTCATAAATCTAGTGCATTACTGAATAAAATGCGAAAAAAGTCTTTTGGTGAAAAAGCAAGAAATCGTATTGTGGCCTAGAAAGTATCTAGAAGAAATACAACAATATCGATGTGCAGGGAATAGAAGTTACTTTACGGACGAGACATGGTTAAATGAAGGACATACTGTAAATTACATTTGGCAAGATCTCAACATTAAAGATGCACGTAACGCCTTTATCAATGGACGATCCACTGGATTGAAAGCTCCTTCGGGAAAAGGTCGTCGGTTAATTATAACCCATATCGGGAGTGATTCTGGCTTTCTTGAGGGTGGGTTAAACGTGTTTAAATATCGTAAAACTGGTGATTATCATGAGGATATGAACTCGGGAGTGTTTAGAAATTGGTTTAAATCCATCTCACCGCGTATTGAACGTGGGTCGGTAATCGTGATGGATAATGCACCATACCACAGCCGTCGGGTGGAAGCTTTGTCAACTTTACTTCTGCGTGGCGAAGAGGAAAGATTGTTGACTGGCTCGAAGAAAGAAATATTGCATTTGGCGAAAAAATGCTAAAAGTGCAGTTGCTCGATCTCGCAAGACTTCACAAAAACTCAAAATAAAGTGTTACAATATTACGTTTACCGCCTTACCATTGTGAACTAAATCCAATCCAGCTTATATGGGCACAGATAAAAGGCGAAATGGCGCGTGAAAAATGGCAATGGCGAATGTACAAGCAGCAGATTGGCATAAGTGCGTATAACATGTCGAGGGCGTAGAAAAAAAATGTGGGACTTAGATGTACGCGTTGAAGTCATGGTAGACCTATTATTATAAATCCTGCAAATGACAGCAGTAGCGACATTAATGAAATGTTTTCATCGTCAGATAGTAATTAATCGCTGTAATGGTAATAATGAATTTAAAATTGTAACGTATTGTCATTATAACACTGTTTAATGTTGGCGTGGAATATAATTTGTCAAATTGTTATCAATTAGTGTTCATTAGGTAACAATAGTTAAAAATAATAAATTTATAAACATTTATAATTTAGGTTTAGGTTTTGCCCTTAATCCACTATTATATGTATGTTTCTATTATTATGTAGTATAATTATGAAAATAACATATTCCACTGCTTTATTATTCTTTTTGGATTTTATACCTGCGTAATCTAGTTTCCCTAATTACTTCATTAGATCACCAAATGTAAAAGCTTAATTAATTTGTCAGTTTAATTTATAATATTATATTTATTATAGTAAATGTAAATATATTATAATAATAAATAAAAAATTCATATATTTTTTGAATCATTATTGTTTATAATGACACGCCTCTGTAGTTGGCGTTCCCCTTACGTCCTGCACACCCCGGTAACAATGAGTCACTGCCAATCATATTGGTACCTTAGTATAGGGTATATAAAATAAATTTAATTTATAAAGAAGTATATGAAAATTTCATAATTTATTATTCATTCCCCTGACGTCGCACAACCCGGAGCTCTCTATGTGCTAGTAATGAGTTACTGACAAAAAAATTTGGACTTGAAGTATAGTTTAGTTCAGGTTAGTAGTTTTGCTCTGTTTTTATGACTGTAACTAATAAAATTATACAAAACTTCTTTATACATACCATTTAGAAGTTAATTTCTGTAGTGAACTGTGTTGATAAAAAAAAATAAATCGGTTTGTGCTAAAAGTACCAGAAAAACTCATAAAACTTACTCTTTTGGGAAATTTGCCGATCTCCAATACTAAGTCTCTTGAGCTTCGTATTACGGTTAATTATGCTTTGATTGGAAAATCCCACTTGAATGTAGATTTAACTAACGTAAAAGTCAAACCAATAATAGGTATTCTCCTTTTTGAGCCGGGTTTAAAGAAGAGCATAACAAATAACAATTTGGCAAATAATACAAAATTAAATTTTGATGAACCAGCTCATTATACCTACATCCCAAACGAGGCTCATTACAAAAATCGCAGCCATTACAATAAACAATCGTCGACCTATAAACGGCCTTTCGGCCTAGACTCATCTGGAGATTTATGCGACAGCCATAAATCCGAGTTATTTTGCTCTTAACTGCTCCGAAGTTAGACGGGAAAAATACGACAGGTCCGCGTAATAGGCTTTGCGGTCTGCCCACTCGTAAATCATGTAATTAAAAAGAAGAAGAAGAGGAGAAATAAAGGTTGGTCGCAAGTGCGTGCGTGTGTAATGTGAACAACTAATAAACACATTTTTATAAATACAAATTACAGTTGAGGGGTTCATTCCAAAAACCAAACAAGTCCAAAATAATACATTTATAGATTATGATGCCATAATATAGATTAAAGACATGCCGAATCGTAGGCACATTTAACTTCTACAAATAATGGACGACTCCGCAGATATAAATGATCGAAATAAGTTATATTCTGCAAAAACCGGATAAGTCCAGTTCGTTTCCGACAAGAACCAGACAAGTCCATGGACTAGTGGGGAATTTTCAATGCGCGCGTCGTGCTCATCAGTGTTAAATAAACGTTTGCGGCGAAAAGATAGTGTGTTTCTTCTTAATCTTTTCGTGGTACTTTTTTCAACATGAAGGCTAATGAATGGTTAAAAAAAAAAAAAACAACCAAAAAAATCAAAAAAGGAGAGTGTTATAAGAGATGTACACGGCGAAGAACATGTAAATCATGTTGGTAAACTAGTTCCAAAGCGATGTACCGAAGAAAACTGCAGGTATTTATTTTTATGGAGCAAGCTTAGACGTGTTTATAATATAACGCAATTTGTATTGATATTTTTAAAATGTTATATGAGTATTTTTTTTTACTATTATTGATTTGAATGTTATAATATTTAGAAGCATGTTAATCTTGAACATTTTTGTCGGTTTGTTATTTATTGATTTTCGCTCATAAAGATTGTTTATTCATTGTCGGCATCCACGTCGGTGATATCAGTGAGCGCGAATAAATGTCAACTACGTGAATGGCAGTATTGTTGCGTATACGCAAATGATAAACAAAAAATAACCTTTATTTTTGTTATCGGCACCTTTTTTTTTCTTTTCAGATGTTCTAAATTTAAATGTTTTGACCAGATAGATGTTGCTAAACGGGAAATTATCATAGAAAATTTAAATAAAATGCACACAACGAATGAACAAGATGCACATATTTGTGGACTAATATCTGTTCGTTTTATTGCGAGAAAGAGACCGCGAAACGCTAATCCTAATACCAGAAAAGATCACGCTGCATCTTTTACATATAAAGTTCGTTGTGAAGGACAAGATATCCCTGTGTGTCACAAAGCTTTTCTTAGCTTGCATGGGATTCCTAAAAATAGAGTCACTAGACTACAAAATAGTCTATTAACAACTGGATTATCACCTAAAAACAAGCTGGGTCGCCATCACTCAAGACCAAGGAATGTTCCCGATGTCGTAAAAAACTTAGTGGAAAATCATATCAACTCCTATCAAGCTAGAAA
Source organism: Polydrusus tereticollis (assembly GCA_963920685.1). Taxonomy (NCBI): domain Eukaryota; kingdom Metazoa; phylum Arthropoda; class Insecta; order Coleoptera; family Curculionidae; genus Polydrusus; species Polydrusus tereticollis. Next base: position 167,324,060 of record OY987326.1, on the reverse strand, counting down.
ATCTCTTTACTCTCTACGGAATAATTCTCAGAGAACGTATCTTCTAGAAGATTTGACTATTGCCGATATGCACAAGCATTTTCGTGATTTGTATTAAATTAATGTTTCCTACAAGTCATATTGGTCAATATTTAATACTTTCAACATCCACTTTGGCTATCCAAGATCAGACACCTGCTGTGTCTGCGATTTACTTCAACAAAAAATTAACGCCGCTGAAGATGAAGCTAAAAAAAAAACAATATACCATAGAAAAAGAAATACATCTAAAAAAAGCTGAAGCTTTTAGAAAAGAAAAGAAGAAATTTGTCCTTAAGGCCAAGCAAGGGGAAATAACATGTTTGTCATTCGACTTTATGCAAAATTTACCTCTGCCGCATATTCCTAGTGGTCCTGTATATTACTCAAGCCAGTTGTGGTACAACGTCTTTGGCGTTCATGACTTATCAGATGATTCGGTGACCATTTATCGCTATCTAGAGCTTGAAGGTAAAAAAGGAGCAAATGACGTAACATCAATGCTTTTAGATGCCATAAATACATTGCCAGATAACAAGAGACACAGCGAACTGGTTTTGATCTCCGACGGTTGTCCTGGGCCAAAATAAAAACAAGACAATGATTCAGTTTCTTTACTGTTTGGTCCATGTTTTCAAGATTTATTCGAGAAAATAACTTACCTTTTTCCGGTCCGTGGTCACAGTTATCTTCCAAATGATCAGTATTTTGCATTAATTGGGACTAAAAAGAGAAACACAAAAATGATAGAAATACCCGAAAAACGGGACAAAATAATACTGAGTGCGAGGAAACATCCATCGCCATTTAAATTAAAGCAAATGACTCGTCGAGATTTTTTTGATATAAAAAGAGCCGTGGAACCTCTATTTCTTAAGTCCCCTAAACCTGCTCTTAAACTTCAAGCAGTACGAATGATAATGGTTGACAAAAATGATCGCCATGTTAATACAAGACTCTCCTATTTTGGATCATGGAGCCGACACGTAGTCGTTATTAGATCTTTTAATGAAAACATCTCCACTCTTGATATACCAAGGCTTTACCAGTCACCTCCAGGAATTCAGCCTGCAAAGAGACCGGATGTTCTGCAACTTGTACAATATTTGGAAAATCCCGAACATAGCCAATATTATCACCCCTTATTCGCTAATTTGATACCGTCACAAAATATTGGTGGGACAACTGAACCCAATATTGAAATTGATAGCGACGATAATTGTGATGGGTGTGAAGATTAGCTAGTGTTAAGTGTTTGAGTTGTTAGTGTTTTGAATATGCATTACGTCTAATTTTTTTTTGGAAGTAGATGTTGAATAAATGATTTATTATAATTCCCAGGTGTAGTTTTCCTGCAAAAACCAGATAAGTCGAATTGTTTTTATTTTTTTTCTCATTAACAACAATATTTTTTCAAATTATATTATTGTACAAATGAACATAAATACTAGCAATTTTTAATAAAAAAATACGACTTCCATTACGAACTACGAAACAAGATATACAGTTGTATTTAATTCCTGAAAAAACATTTTTTTGGACTTTTCTGGTTTTTGGAATAAACCCCTCAGTTACACTATCTGTTTACTAACCTGATCATTATCGTAATCTTTACAAAAACCATTTGATCAAAAATGAGCTTAAGGAAATTTGCCCAGAAGTCTAGATTTGGGTTGCTAACAAATCTTTGTGGATTTTAAAGCTAAAATAATAATATGAGGCATGGATTTCCAGAACGTTGTAAGTACCATGTGAATTATTGTTCAGGAGAAGATAAAAATACTTTTTTACAAAACTTATATGTATTTTTAACATAAGACAATTTATGTTCACATAGTACAAGGTAATATACTTATAAAACATGTTTGAACTTGAAATCGTAAACACTAAGTACTAAAAAACAAATAAAGATAGTAGTTCTTAGTGGCAAAACGTTGTAAGAACCAACAGAACAGCAAGTTAAAACGTTGTAAACGCCACTTTTATTTTTACTCTAAACACCAGGTTCCTTAGTGAAATGTTGTGCTGGATTTATCAACTTCGCTTCAAAATGCTCTCTGGCTTCTGGTTGAAGAGCATCATTTTTTGAATATCCGCTTTTTTTTTCTGGAATACCAAAATGTGTCCGTGTTTTCGATAGCGGAATATTCCTATACTGGTCCAACGTAACCCCTTTTTTAAGTACATTAGTACCTTGACTCCATTCTAGCGATGCTACACTGAGAAAAAGTTCCACTTACCATAATTAAAGTTTTAATAACCATAACTAAATTATCTCAGTTACATAGGGGACAGCTAAGATGATTTGCTATAGTAACTAAAGTGATCGTTCTACTTTTACTTGAGCTACTGTAGCAAACTGCTTTAATAAACTGCAATAGCTGAACTGTTATCTACGGTTATTAAGGTACTTTAGTTGTCACTGATATGTCGTAGTAATACCCACTACCTATGCCCTCCATTGGGCTTTAGTGGCGCTGATTCAAGTACTTCAGTTATCACTGATATACCGGGTGTTGCATCGTCGAGCGGGACATAGGAAATCCCATGTAATTTTAAATGGGGTCAATTATTGGCTTCCCTAATTATTTTAGGGAAAAATTGTATTTAGGTTTATTAAAGAGCACTAAAACCCACATTCAAAAGAATAACTTTAGATATTTTTGATGAGCCCGTTTACGGGTTATCGCCGATTTCTTTTTAACTATTTCTCCTTTTTATGGCCCCGTATTTGCGGGCACCAGTCAAGGTAAAAGATGACTGTCAAATAAAGTTGTCATTTTGAAATGCGTGCTTTATTGTTATAAAAACTCGTACATCGAAAATATTAAAGGTGTATTTATGAGTACAAATTAATCTGAATAAAACTAAAATAAAGTATCCAATTACAAGGTTAATTATGACATTTTACATGTGTGCTTTATTGTTATAAAAACTCGTACATCGAAAATATTAAAGGTGTATTTATGAGTACAAATTAATCTGAATAAAACTAAAATAAAGTATCCAATTACAAGGTTAATTATGACATTTTACATGTTTCAATATTTTACTAATTAATAGGTAGGTACTATTAAATTGTTAGAACTTTAGGATTTAAGAAGATGTTCAAATATTCCTCGATTGACTGCTAGACAATAACCGAGGCGATCATAAAATTCTCTTCTTACATTCGCTAGTTGGTAAACTGAAATTCTATTGCATTCGGCAGAAATAGCATTTTTTAACTCGTCTAGATTTGGGTATTTTTTATCTTTGTATATCCTGTTTTTTAAATGGCCCCAGAGAAAGAAATCATTTGGCGATAAATCAGGAGACCTGGCTGGCCAATTTACTGTATGATTTAAGCCAATAACATTTCCATTAAAAGCACGGTTTAAATATTCCCGGACAGCCAGGGTACTATGTGCCGGGCAGCCATCCATTTGGTACCAAACTTCCTGATTTTCCCTGGCGGCATCATGTAAAGTAGGTAAAATATGATCTTCAAGTAGTTCCAAAAAATATTCTGCATTTAAATTTCGTGTAAGAAATAATGGCCCGATAATATTTTCTCCGAAAATCCCAGCCCATACATTAACTTTTTGTGGATATTGCGTCCTTGTTTCCACAAACCTGTGTTGGTTTTGTTTGCTCCAATATCGATAATTTTGAACATTGGGTTCATTGTTTAAGGTAAATGTGCATTCGTCAGTGAAACAAATGTTTTTTAAAAATTCCCTATCCATGTTTGCTCTTTCCATCATACCAAAACAAAACTCCTGTCGTCGTATTTCGTCCCTATCTCTTAGCTCTTGGTGCTTTTCATATAATTTGTATGAATAATATTTATGTCGTTTCAAAGCTCGTAACGCTGTGGTGTGATCTAATCCTATGTCATCCTCAAGTTTCCTTGTGCTGATCTTCCCATCATTTTCTTCCACGCACAATAAAACTTGCAAGTCCCTATCATTTCTTGCATCTCTTCTTTGTTCCTGCCTTTCTTCACATCTGCAGTTATTTATTACAGTGCCTTTTGTCTCAAATTTCTTGATAGTCCTTTCGACTGTAGATTTTGCAGGTATCGGTCTATTCGGATACAGAGCAGCAAACATGTCTGACACATTTTGATAACTATTTCCTTGATAATACCATTTAATCATCAATATTTTTTCTTCAGAAGTGTAATTCATGGCTAATATTTTCGATGTACGAGTTTTTATAACAATAAAGCACACATTTCAAAATTACAACTTTATTTGACAGTCATTTTTACCTTGACTGGTGCCCGCAAATACGGGGCCATAAAAAGGAGAAATAGTTAAAAAGAAATCGGCGATAACCCGTAAACGGGCTCATCAAAAATATCTAAAGTTATTCTTTTGAATGTGGGTTTTAGTGCTCTTTAATAAACCCTAATTGAATTTTTCTCTAAAATAATTAGGGAAGCCAATAATTGACCCCATTTAAAATTACATGGGATTTCCTATGTCCCGCTCGACGATGCAACACCCGGTATACAGTATTAATAGCCGCTATGGGGACTTTTGATATTATAACATAATTTTTCTAATTTTGTCTCGAAAAATAGATATTTCGAACGCGCTAGCGGGTTCGAAATATATCCATTTCGAACTCCGAATTTTATTTTTTAAAAGTTGGCATTGGTAATATTTAAATGTTTTATTCTGTTGACGTCTGACGTTTCCTGTTATTGTGATCCATGAGAAAAGAAAGTTTTCGGAATTTCTCTGGTAAAAGTTGATTTATCGTTTTATTAGCAATATCCCTTAACTCAGGGGGAGTTGAACTTAGATTATCATGCTCCATATTTTTTTAATTATAATTATGAACAACTCTATGAAATATTAAAACACAAGTTTGGTGACAATGACACAAAGAAAATATTATTTATTGTCAAGGCTACTATGATAAAAGTAAATTTATAGTATTACCAACATAGAATTTAGACATACAAATTTACAAAATTTGAAGGGTTCATTTTCTTTTTAAATATGTATTTTCTTATTGAAAAAAATACAAAATAGAAAAAATAGTATAAAGTACGTGTTTTATAAAGCAGTTAGAGCACTTGTCCCGTTAAAAAACTCGCCGCAAGCGGCTCGTTTTTTAACATGGACGCGTGCTATAAGATGATGCTTTATAAAACATGTACTTTCATATACTATTAATAAAGGCAACTATATTTTTTAATATCGTCAACGTGTTAGTGATGTTGCTCTAACCAATAGGCCTTAGTTATTGTAGAAATAGGCTTTAATTGCCGTAGCAATGAGTTTTAGTGACCCTAGCAGATAACTGCCGTAATTTGCCGTAAGGGGTTTTCTGCATCTGGTCCATTAAAGGCAGGGTGTGTCAACTGTCATTTTGGGTGTAATGAATCTAAAATATTTCAAAAAATTAATTTAATCTATGTCAATCGAAATTCATAATACCTATTAATTTCTAAGTATCTAACTAAATCCGGCCATGCATGCCTCCCTGACCAGCACAGTATAAAGCTTCTTACATTGCCCCCTGATTTGTTGGGTGAAGTCGTCGTTTAGCCGTACATGCGTTGCTATATGGTCATCGGCCTGCAGCGCTGGGTTTTAGGTCCGCTCGGCTAACTGCCCTACCACGCGCGTTTTAAATTATAATTAAACCGACGAAATATCTAGTTTACCCTCCATGGATTTAGGAGTCTATCACTATTTTCGGTTGATAAAACAGATTTTCTACGAGAGTATCTATCTGATTATTGTTTTATGTTAGTGACGTTTCTGAGAGTTTGTTTACTTTTTTACTTTGTTTTGAGTTTCCTTTATTACTTTATGATGGAATGGAGCAACAAACGTGTTTTTGTGTTAGTGACTGTTGTGAGAGTTTGCTTGTTGTTAGTAGTACTTCGTTCGCTTTTCTGTTGATTGTTTGTACAAGGTGCTGCAAATATGGTTGATCATGTATTTCCGTTTCATTCTCCGTCAAGTCGCAGAAAGCCCACCTTCACTATTAATTTACAATTTTATGTAATAGGTAACACAGTTGTTTGGAATTATTTTCTTTATTTCCTTATTTAATTTATGTTCTGACAAAAGCCCAGACTCTCGTATATTTCTACTCTTATGTAGTGTGTCTCTTGTTCTGTTCTTTTTTTTTTTGGGGTTAGATTAAGTTGGCAACACTATTGTGTCAGCTAATTCTTTAAGTAGCAGGAGTTTTTCGGGATTCTTGTGGCTTTTCATAAAAGTTCTTTCAACAAGGAAGTTAAGCCACCTGCCTTTGGCATTTTCTTTTGTAAAAAGACCACGAGGTCTGCACTCCCCTTTTAGAGATAAGCTCTTTTATTTCCTTTTTTTTAGTTTGTTGTTTTTGTTGGGATTAAATGGGAAATTTTCTTTTTGGATATTTTTAGGCTTTTGGTTTGTTGTTGGTTTTGGCCGATTTTGCCGTTTTTCCTGTCGTTCGGCACTTATGTGGGTTAAATCACATAACTGGCATGGATTTTAAGGCCCACGTAACAGCCTAAAGTTGTCCAGATAGTTCTGAAAAAGTCAAATTCCCCCTGGTCTTCCATGAGAAACCACATGGGGCCTGGTTTATGGAAGTAGTCGTATAATAGGATCCATCATAGCTGCTGTATTTGTTTGGTATTTAATTAACTTTAATTTATTTAATTCACCTCAAAATTAGCTCGAATTTAATTAATATTCTCCTTTTAATAATATAGGGCGATCTAGACAAATGTCACTTTTTTCTATATAATCAAGGTTAGACTCAATTTTTTTAGCTGAAATCCTTACGTCAAGAGGAGCTGAGCTTTTTTAAATTCAGTAAACTTCAAGTTTAAACATTAAATAACTCAAATTAAAATATTTTTAATTACCTCGGGATAAACTTAAATAAACTTATATTTTATTCTTTAAGTATTTCCTTATTATTTAATAAAATCTTTATTGTTGATGTGGGAAAATTCTAGTTTTATATATTGCATAGATTTCCAATAGGTACTACTGACATTCGGTATATTTTTCCTGGTTAGGACTTCTATCAAAACAGGTGGCGCCCAAGGCAAGCCACCCCGACGAGGAGAAGGTCTAAGTACGCGATGGACCACGACCTGGTGCCACCACTCATATGGGTGATTTCGCAACAAAAAAACCGTCACAAGACCTGGTTTAAATAGTTTCGGCGACCAGTCCACCAGAGGACTCTACAAACGGTCACTACCATGTGCTCTTCTCCAACACATCAACTTGCATATTAGTCTATCGACTATCTCTCTCATAATATTAATCCAAAAAACTCATTCAAGTGTTTCTTGTTCGTTTTTTGGATGAAGAAGGAAATTTCTGTCAGTTTTGTGAAACGTGAACCCTCGAACAAGTTGTTGGTGAGGACTTGATTTTTTTTTTATTTTTACATTATAATTTGTCGTTTTAAATCTTTGTTTTATGCCTTTACAGGCCGTTTTACAAGTTTTGAAGAATTTTAGGATGGTTACGCGACCTTCCATCACAGGTATATAACCTAAATGTAAAATTTACTCTTTGAAAGTTAGGCTTGCTAATTTTTGAAATTCAAATTGGATCTTTTCTAATATTTTTAGCATACTCTTTAAAAAAATGTACCAACCATAGTTTATAGAAGAAGTACATATCCGTAGCCCAAGTGAATGCAAATAGAACTATATGATAAGTCATGCCGAAGGAGTTTTAATGTTCAGACTCGTGTAAGTTTTTTATTTTGTTCTTTGCCATTTAATACTTGTTATATTAGTATGCCCCTTATTTGCCTCTATTAGTATCTATGATGGCCTGTGTCGCCCATTTAGTAAGCAAAATCAAGTATTACTGTAAATATACCGGTTGCAAGAGTGCATTTAGATCTTCATCTGACCCTAATTGTGTCAATAAGCATTTCTATACATTTCCCCTTACTGATGTTGAAAGGCTAAGAGTGTGGAAGAATAATTGTAATATTAATCCTGACATTGAGTGCAAAAACTTTAGGATTTGTGAAGATCATTTCGATGAATGTCAATTTAGGAACTCAGTTATAAAAAGGCTTAATTGGAATGTTGTTCTTAAAGCTGTCACTGGGGTTTTGCCTCCTGATGTTTTAGGGTCACTTCCACATTCCGTAGAACCTGGTAGTTCTAAATTTTTACCAGCAGTTCAAGTACAGTAAGTACACCATCCAGAAGGAAAGTCCTACAAAGATCAGACGAGCTAGTCATTAGATTACAGGAGTCATCGCCAGGAGCGCAGCATCAAAACTCAACTCGATATACGGACTGAGCACAAACAATTCGAAATCTAAGCTTTAGATGCATTTGATCGCTACTAGATGTCGCTCTAAGCTAAATCTACCGTTGATCATCCACCTTTTAGGGTCAAATAGACCCTCCGGAGTTGCTTCCTTTTGTCGGATTCTATAGCCTTACAAACGAGCCGTTATACCTGGGTTGTTATAATTCTGATAACAGAAAAAATCAGAGGGAATGTTTATATGTGACGTCATTATTATATCACTTCTGCTTATTTATAGCCGGTCAATGAACTACCAGAAAACGTTATTTTATAGGGTTAGGCTATATACCAAAAATCACCAAAATCAATTAGCACGATTGAAAGAAATTTGGGAAAGAAAAGAAAAAATGTAATCTATACTTTTTCCAAAGTCAGTCTGATGACATAAAAAAGCTTCGACCGGGCTTCAAAGAGACATGTAGACAAGAACAGCAAATAGTTTAAGGTTCTGTCAATTGAGTGATCCCTTATCAGCTTTAAAATCAGTTGATGTTTGAGGTATGCGATATTGGGAATGGGACAGCGGCGTGACTGGTTGAAACGATTTACTGTAATTTACATATTTCATTTTCTACTATAACTGTGTGGTTTTGACAAATTTTTTACTTGGTACCTATATTTTATTATATCAGTATAGCTTTTTGGCGACAATTTAAAACGGAAGGTCAAGGTGAATTATCGGGTATAATACCACTAGTGCATCAAAATTACCGATAATTCTGATTGAAAGCGTGTTGTATTGTAACTGAATGAGTTTATTTTCAAGGAGGGCTTTTTCGAGATTTAATCAAAAATGAAAATAACCGAATGCAGTCACAATACTACAACACGCTTAAAAGCAGAATTATCTGGTTATTTTTGATGCACGAGTGGTATTCGGTGGAATATTTCCCGAAAAATTGTATTTCATATTAAAAAAAAAACATTATTGTACAATAAATTACGTAATAAGTAACAAATTTATTAAAAATATACTTAAAATTAGGAATAAAATGTGTTTCCGCTAAAAGTACAATTAGAATAATTTACAATGTGATTTTGTTTTGATGTGGCTGAGGTTTTTGTCATAGACATCCATGAAAAAGATTGCGGCTGCTGTAGCTGAAAAGATTCTTCAAAGTTATTAGGACTACTATCCCTCATCTTTGCAACTATGTTTTCATGGTGGTTTTTATCCATTTGAAGATAAGATTAAATAGATTTTGCACTTGAATGGCCGGTAATTTGAATTAACTGTTGTTCGCCGACTCCGCTCTTAGCTAATTGGGAAACTGCTGTGGCTCGCAGAGAATGATTAGTAATTTTTTTTGTTGCTGTGTCCAGTCCAGCTTTTTTAGCTTCCCGGTTTGTCCATTTACCTAACTCGTTTTTTCCGACAGAATTATTCTTGTACCACTTGCCGCTACACTCCCAGAAAGAATTGGCTGTTAAAAATAGACGTTCATTTTTAATTTCAAGACGTTTCTGTTGATATTTCAAATACAAACGTACTGGGCACAAATCTGGAGCTGCTTGGTTTTTAATTAACCATTTTGAAGTTGCGCAGGGCTTTGAACCCCCTTGTGTGGTTTTAGTAAATAACGGGTTTTATTCTATTCTCCCAGTTTTATCCCCTTCGTTATGCATTTCTTCCTTAAAATAGGTCATAAGGCATGTACTTCCCTCACCGCCTCTCCATGCTAACTCATAAGATAATATAAGAAAGAGTTTTTTTTGTAGTCCATGCGGAGTCTCTTCATTGCAGTTATTTACCATCATTTTAAATTCATTGTATTTTAAAGCAACTGAACTTTCTTTCCTTTTTTCGGGTTCTTTCTGAAGTTGTTTTCGTTTTGAATTTTTTGCTTCACGTGCGGTCTTAAACTCGATATCTAAAAATGGATTAAAAGTAATTCCAAATTCGTCATGAAATTTTTCCATTGTCATTTTGGCGGTAACATTCCAAATGGTTTTAATTGTATGTTCCTTGTATTCATCGCCGTTTTGTTTCCGCATGTTAAAGGCCCAGTCTGTTAAAATTTTCGCTATTTCATTTACCGTAGTGTTTCTTTCTAGCGTGAATGATCTCTTCTCACAAAAAGTCACAAACTGCCTCCATACAAAGTTTTTATTCTTGACTGTGTTCACAGGCGTGCTGTTGGTAATGCTTGTATGCTTGTATAAATTTCTTTTATAGAGTGACTACCAAAACGTTCCATATCTTTAAAGAAATCTTGATTTGTAATCAATTCACTTTTTAAATGTCGCAGATTGACATAAGTAAGTTCAATAATAAAAGTTTTTGCGGTAACCGTGGTTACACTTAAATACCCATATACCAGGATATGCAAAAGACGCCTCCAGTGTTGGTAAAGAAAATATAATATTATTATTATTATTTTTTCAATATATTTATAAATATAATGTAAAGTATTAAGTTAGTATTAAAATTAAAAAAAGTACATAATAAATAATATATTTATAAACAGTCAAAAATTATGGATTTGTATGATTGTTAGTACACAGTAGTAGTAAAAACTTGATTATGATTGATAGCTACCTACTGGGGGATTATCGCTTCTACTGTGGAATTATCAACAGTAATATACCGATAGAGGAGGCGTCTTATCGGTAATACCGATGTTTTTAACAAGAAATCGATTTTCTGACAAATTTTTACGAAATGTAATTTTTACTTATAATCTGATATGATCCCGAGAGCTTTAGCTCGAGGGTCTTATCTTTGATTATAAGTAAAAATTACATTGAGTGAAAATTTTCTTGGAAAATCGAGTTTCGAGTGAAAAACGAAGGTATGAAGATAAGAAACCGCCTCTAGAGGTGTATTTTATTGGATAATTTACTGAACATAAAAATGAAGGCCGTCTGATAAAGGTAAATATACAAGTTAGAGGTGTTACTAATTTTTTATTTAAGTAAAAAAGCTACAAGCGTCTTTTCGAAAGCGTCTTTTCGAGCTAGCGGTAGTCTTATCGGGTAAGACGACCGTTACCAAGGTGGTTGCTATGAAAATGAGCGTTTTGATTGGTTCAATAAAAGTGAGGTGAATTATCGCTGTAATTCTTGCGAAAGACCACACTTCTTATGAGATTTTTTATATATGAGGGAAATATTCGCAGGAATATAATAAGTCGGTGCCAGAGTCGGCCATCGAAAGCAAAACAAGTTCGGAATTAAGAAAATATTTTATTTAGACGAAACTTGGTTTGACACTGATGATGTTGTTAAGTATGGTTGGACAGACAGTACAAATTGTACTTTTGGTACACCATGTTCGAGAGGAAAACGCGTTATTATTCTTCGTGCCGTAAGTAGAGATGGCTTTGTACCTAACGTGTTGCTCTTGTCAACAAAGAATATCACTCAATAATCAATTACCAACTTTAAACGTAGTTGTACTTGATAATATTCGACAGGTAATAACAAAATGAGTAGCGATGTATGAAAAAATTGCGTAGTTTATATTATAAAAACAGAAAATGGATATTCTGTTTCGCCACCTATAGTGCCAGTCCTGAAAACGATTCTTCTTCTGAATGTTCTGACGATTCCAGTCATTAAATTGTTTATGAATTTAAAATTAATTATATTCGTTTAACACGTATCTTAAAAAATTGTTATAATACAGAACGTTTACTGTAATTCTGCTGATGCGATCAATTTGTTGTTGAAATGTACAGGGTGTCCCACGACGATTTTCGCAGCATATTGCTCGGAAACGGAACCAGATAGAAAAAAAGTTCAGGAACAAAAATTGAGGGCTTGTAAGGGAGCATCTAGGAAAGGTAATTTTAGATATACAGGGTGTTTTAAAAATAATAATATTGCTGCCAAGTCAATTTTTTTAAATGGAACACCCTGTATATTGTTAGTTTTTCGAGAAGCTTGTTTCAAGAGAAATTCGACCATACCATACTTGTTACGTTTCTAATTTGAAATGACTGAAATATGAGCGATTTATAACACTTTATTAAATTATGTAACATTCAATCGAAAATAAGAAGATAACTAAACAAAATTAATTACGACTTCTTCTCAAAATATGTTCAAATTGGTTACCACTCTCACTAATACAATATTCAAATCTGTTTATAAGATTTCTGGTACACGCTGCCTGTAATCATAGCTGTTTGTAATGTTTTGTAACTTTGATACTGTTTTTGTTTTGTTAGGGTTGTTTCCTATTCTATAAATATTTTTTGTGTACTTTCTGCTTGTCACAAATAAATATAGACATTAGTACTAAAAAGTATAGAGTTTTCATCAAATATTTCAACGATCAACTATGAGAGAAGGGTAGTAATATTAGCTCAATATTGTAATATTGGTTAAAGGGGCCTATCATTATTTAGCACGACGGCACCGAAAATACTTGACGCGTCCCTGACTGCAATTTAGAAACATTATTTTATCCTGAAATATGATATACCTATTTTATGGCAAACTAATAAAACTGTGGCCAACTTATAGAGGGACAGTCCGAATGCCTCATGCCTCATTTTAAATACTTTAATATGGAAAGCAGATCTATAATTCTTAATTTTTATTCCACCTTTTACTGTTCACTTAAAAGTGTTTAAAATCGAAATTGCGTGAGTAATTTCAAACCTTAGTGGCATGCATGCTTGAGCACAACATCGCTCTCGCCCTCGCACCGCACCGGTTGCATCGGTCGCGATTGAAATCGTTTTCAACGAGGCAGCACTCCCCTTAAATACTGATTATCTCTGATTTAGATTAAAATCTTAAAGCGTAAAACTCAAGTGAATCCTTAAGATTTATGGATTTTGCATTATTGCATTTAGTTTAAAAGTGGTAAAGACATGCACAGTTGCACAGTGTCTTTGTTTCATTACTCTACGCTAACATACAGTGGTACAACAATAATTCAACCGCGAGAGCGGGAGTAGGAGTAGTGTTAGTAGTAGTAGGCGAGAGAAGGCACTCGGACCTGGCAAATAGACCAAACGCTCACCCCTAAGTATTACCATATTCTCGCCAAACATGAAGGTCAGGACATCATTCCAGCCAATTCCAAGGCTTCCTCCGGTTGAATCAATACTGTCCCAAAGACTTGTCATCTAAATCTTCCCAAGGCCTCATAGGCGCATAGGAAGTACAGTGGTTCTCTTCATCCTCTAACCATTTTGTACAGGGACATTTTTTTAAGTGTCTCACCCGATTGGCGATTTTCCTGCTGACTATCACCCCCATAAATAACCACACGACTGGATTGAATTTGGCGATCCGATTGTTGTTGAGAGTTGCCATTTAAAAAAATTCAAAATGGCGTCGAATCTGTCACTTTTTGACATCTGTCGGATTTGACTATAGCGTAGATCGCTCACGCGAAATTATGTCACTGTGAAAAAAATTAGGGTGTTCAGCTTAGTAGGTATATTTATTAAAGGGGTGAGACACTTAAAAGACAAAATCGATGGAGGCAAATTAAGAACGCCCGTATTTCCGAAACGGCTGAAAATAAGTGTCAACAACTATATAGTTTTAGAATCAGATCGCCAAATGCAATCCAATCGTTTGGTTATTTATGGGGGTTGCCATTTAAGAAAATTCAAAATGGCGTCTCATCTGTCAAATTTGTAAATCTATGTATTTTTGATATTAAATTCGGCTTCCTTATCGAAAATCATTCAGAGATATATAATTTGCCATCAAGGCTGCTGCTGATGCACTTGGAATGCTTGAATAACGGATACAGGTTTTCTTGGTTCGAGTTCCTGGACATTGCGGGGTGCATAGCAACGAGACGGCCGACGAGATCGCTAGCCTTGGAGCCAGGGCTCCTTACCGAGGACACGAACGGGCAATAGGCATATACAAACAGGTTCAGCCGTCCGGAAATGGGCTGCCAAGCTCTCCAAAGAGGAATGGCAGCAAACTCCGGGCTCTGAACAGCCCAAAGATTTCATATCTTGACCTGGTAAGGATCAGTTAAAGTGGATTCTTATCAGGAGTAGACGTATCTTGAATCATTTGGTTGAACTTCCAACAGGACACTGCAAGCTGTGAGCTGTGCGCTTGTGATGCCTTGGGAAGGCTTGAACGACAAGTCTTTGGGACAGTAATTTGTTTATTTTTAGAAAACCAGTCCTCAGCTCCAGTCACAAATACTTGAATGTCTTGCCCAAGGATGGTCACACCTCTATTAGCTAACATTAGTGTCATCAGCATTAGTGATTTTTTAAGTGTTATTCACAGAATAGAGTTCTGATATGTTATTGATGTAAACAATGAATAAAATAAGGCCAATAACCCTACCTTATGGTATTCCAATTAAAGTATTTTTGTTTTGTTTCTACCTTTACCTATCACTACTTTCTGTCGTCTTTCTAAGAGGGTTAATCCACTTTAGAGCTGTTCCCCTGATACCATACAGATTTTAACATCTGTGTTAAAGAAAAATGTGTTTCCTTTCCTTGGGATGTATATCAAACGCTGGCATCTGTAAAAATTTAACGGCTTCTTCAGGATAGGACTATCCTATATGTCTAGCCTATTCTGATCGAGAAAATAAATTTTATCCTCTGACGCTTCCTCGTTTAATCTCGGTTATTGTTTGATACAATAAGATGAACACGGTCAAAAACAAATGGTTGATTATAGTTCAGGATTACTCTCTAAAACAGAACAGAGATGCTCACGTAGAGCGCGAAGCGCTAGATCTAACATGGGGTTGTGAAAAATTTGCTAAATACATTTCATTCCCTTTAAAAAAAATCATAAAGTTTTAATTTTGGAAGGATGTGTATTGAAATTTTTCTAGCAAAGTTATTAATTACCTATTAAAAAACAATATCATTTCTTAGAATTATAATTGATAGTAAAGTTTGAACAATTGCGTGCAATATTAATTCCCAAAACTGTTGCTGCTGATCAGAAACGCTAGATCTCTTAGTTAATTTCATGATTGTATTAGCTATTTTGATCTATTTGAAAGCAGGGCAGAGAGGAGGCCAGACAATAGGTTTGGATAGACGTTATTTAGGTGCTTCCGCATACCAACGCTGAAATAAGGTGGTACCTATGGTATTTATTCTTGTTTTTCTTATCTCTTGAACAATTTTTGTTTGATAACCGGTTTTGTCCGAAAAACATACTTATTTAAGTATTCATTAGAAGGCACATCACCTTTTATTAGTCTTTAAGTGACTGGCTGAATGGCCGATCAGCCCATACCAATAAATAAAAAAAACATCAATTAACATCACTTCTTGAGACATATAATGTTTCAGTACACCAAACATGACAACTCACTGCTGAGTAAGGTATACCCCTAGTTTAGACAGTCGGACATTTCCTAGGTTACCAAAGCACCAAATGTATGTAAACATATAACATATAAGCTCTGTAACTCTCTTAGTTAATGTGACATCACATCCGCAAAACGTCAGGGTGGCTGAAAATCTGCCACTGTAGCACAAGGATATACAGGATGTGGTTAGTTTTAGAAATGTGGGAAATCTCTAGGGTTCAAATAGAACATAAAAAAATAAGATGACAAGTTCCTATAAATTTTTTTCTCACAGGCTCTCCCCACGGGGATATGTGCCCCTGATGGACGCCGCTGGAAATCGGTATATTTTGAATAAGTTTCAAAGTACTTAATATAATTTAACAACAATTTAATGTGATTGACACTAGTAAGGAATTCTTAAAATAGTGTCCTTAAAACATATTTAGCTTTTTTAGTTGGCCAGGGGCGGACCAAGCTGTAAAACTTAATGCTTTAATATTTAACACCCTATATGGTAAAGACTTAAAAAAAATAAATCTGGATACCTTGCACTTTGGACTAAAAAAAAGGTACTCTTGTTTATTGTCGATAAAATGAACCGTTTTCTAGAAAAATTATAATAAACGAATAGTTGTAGAAGACCTATAGTCGCAAAAAAATGTGCCTTTTATTTATTTATTGGCACCAAAACCAATACAACGTATTGTTGTTGCAAATGCTACTATGGTGCGAAATAAATAAAATATCCTGCATTTTAGAACTTGTCATCTTTCACATCGTTGACACGTTGATCTTTTACTTCGATATTAATTTACTGATTTTTGGATTTCGTGGTGAATTTAAATGTGAATCAATTGAAACTATGGAATGCACGTTTATTGAGTATGCAGATATTCATCTAATGTATGGTCTTGGGTCTTGCAATGCTTTAGAAGCCAGAAGGTTATATTTCGAAACATTTTTTAATCGTACTATGCCAAACCAGAAGATATTTCAACGAGTTGAAGAACGTCTAAGGGAGAACGATGGCCGATTCCAGTTAATAAGGTAATACATATTATTGGCTTTCTTCATAATTTTAGGAAAGTTTGTAAAAAATAGTACTGATGCTGCTTTGAGAAGGACCGTACGTACGCCGCAATTAGAGGAAAATATTTTTAATGCTGTAGATGACACTCCATCAACGAGCACTCGAAAATTATCAGCACAGCTTAATACATCGAACACAATAGTACATTAAAATGGAAAAAATAGTCCATACTTTTAGTCGAGTTAATGTAATATAAACAAAACAATGCAGTCTTCCTCCACAGTTAAATAGTTTATTAAGTTCTTCGAGAACAGCTGTTACATCCATAACATTTGCAGAAGTATATGAACTTATTCCTGGAGATTTTCCTCGTAGAATTCAGTTTGCAAACTGACTATTGGATCAGCAACGAAATCATGTAAACTTCATTAGCATTACTCTTTTCTTAGAGGAAGCAAGGTTTACCAAAAATGGTATGACCAATTTACACAACACGCATGCATGATGAAAGTCCTTATGCCATTATTGTTTCGCACCAACATCAGTTCCAATCAATTAATATATAGGCAGAAATCATTTACAATTTCTTGATTGGACAATCTTATTTGGAGTTCCTCCAGAACCGTTTTCAGGATTTAATAGAGCACTTACCACTTCAAACCCGCCGAAACATGTACTTCTTGCACGATGGGGTACCACCTTATTTCAGCGTTAGTATGTGGAATCACCTAAATAACGTCTATCCAAACCTATTGCCTGGCCTCCTCTCCGCCCTGCTTTCAAATATATCAAAATAGCTGATACAATTGTGAAATTAACTAAGACATCTAGCGTTTCTGATCAGCAGCAACAGTTTTGGGAATTAATATTGCAAGCAATTGTTCAAACTTTACTATCAATTATAATTCTAAGAAATGATATTGTTTTTTAATAGGTAATAAATAACTTTGCTAGAAAAATTTTAATACATATTCTTCAAAAATTAAAACTTTACGATTTTTTTTAAAGGGAATGAAATGTATTTAGCAAATTTTTCACAACCCCATGTTAGATCTAGCGCTTCGCGCTCTACATGAGCATCTCTGTTCTGTTTTGGAGAGTAATCCTGAAGAATAATAAACCATTTGTTTTTGACCGTGTTCATCTTATTGTATCAAACAATAACCGAGATTAAACGAGGAAGCGTCAAAGGATAAAATTTATTTTCTCGATCAAAATAGGCTAGACATATAGGATAGTCCTATCCTGAAGAAGCCGTTAAATTTTTACAGATGCCAGCGTTTGATATACATCCCAAGAAAATGAAACATTTTTCTTTAACACAGATGTTAAAATCTGTATGGTATCAGGGGAACAGCTCTAAAGTGGATTAACCCTTATCTTTTAGAAAGACAACAGAAAGTAGTGATAGGTAAAGGTAGAAACAAAACAAAAATACTTTAATTGGAATACCACAAGGTAGGGTTATTGGCCCAATTTAATTCATTGTTTACATCAATAACATAACAGAACTCTACTCTGTGAATACCACTTAAAAAAATCACTAATGCTGATGACACTAATGTTCTGTTAGCTAATAGAGATGTGACCATCCTTGGGCAAGACGTTCAAGTATTTGTGGCTGGAGCTAAGGACTGGTTTTTTAAAAATAAACAAATAATTGATATCTCTGAAGCTGGTCTGACCATGTTCAGGACAAACAGTTCATGGATTGAACAGCCTCAAAGTTTTTAGATAAAAAATGATTGTAACATAGATGTAAAAAATAGCACCAAGTATATTTTTGGATAGCACTCTTTTATGGGATTGTCATGTTGATTATTTTGTGAGTAAGTTAAATAATGTAAGACTATAGTTATCGAGTAATAATCCGATACTTCCCCTCAGAAAGTAAAAAAATGTTGTATCATGCCAATTTTGAATCTTATATTCAGGTTACGAGCGATACGGAATAATCATGTATGAAAATTGCAGAGATATTGTTTTGATATTGGCAACCTTTTTTCATGGACAATAGACTCAGTGCGTACGGTAACTCTTATTGTGGATGCACTAGGTCGTAGTTAGTTACATATTTACACCTTCTCTTCGTCGTTGGCTTGCCTTGGGCGCCAGGAAAATATTCCGAATCTTAGTACCTGGAAATCCATCCAATAAAACTAAAATTTTCACACACAAAAAATAAGGTCTTTTAATAAATAAAAAGAAAAGGGGGTTTATGTCAGCATGTTAAAAAAAAATGTTCAAATTTAATATGGACTTTAATTTATTTAATTTAAGTTATGAATAATAAAAAACAGCCTTTAGGGGCGCAAGGATTTAAGATAAAAAATTGGGTATAACCTACGGATATTCTAGAATCCTTATATCTTCAATGATGTATGTTTATAAAATATGGTGACCCCTTGCCGAGATAGCCTTCCATTAAAAAAGCTTATAAATTAACTTTTAGATTACTAAATTCTTACAAGGGTAAAATTGGCTTGAATGGTCGAAACAATGAAATTAAAATAATGAGGTTAATTATATTATCAAGAAAAATTCCATGCAATACCAGCACGCTTCTGCTGCGGCAGCTACTTCAGCTTGGCCTCCTGATGTGGTCAGGTGGAGTTTACTTGATCTTTAAGAGACTCTAGCAGCTATCCGTAAATCAGAAATTACTCTTGCGGTAACAAGGAAAATATATGGAAGAAATGGGGTTTATCGCCCAAGATGGTGCATTGGATATACACCAGAGTGGTGATACCCTCAATTACCTACGCATCCGTGATCTGGTGGCCAAAAGTTCTACAGAGGATCTCTATGCTGAAGGTAGGAAGTCTTCAGAGACTGGCCTGCTTAGGCATAACAGGTGCAATGAAATCGATCCCTTCTGCAGCGATGGAGCTCCGTCTTGACCTCCCTCCTGTTCACTTGACGATACAGGAGGAGGCGAGAACGGGCCTCCACCGCCTACAGATGACTTGACTTGTTTACGATACACCCTTTGAAAAAGGCATTCAGGACCGAACCCTGTGGACAAACAACAAACCAGATTTTCTGTCTGGAACTCTGGTGTGGTTCACTCATGGATCCAAGACTGAAAAAGGTACAGGGACTGGAATACACAGATTAAGATTTAAGACCAAGAAAGGACTTGTTCTTTGCCTTGAGAAAACTTCCAACAGTATTCCAGGCAGAAACCTACGCCTAACTATAATGCGCATGGGAAAACAATAGAAGAGCCTACTAAAATAGACGAATCTATATATGCTCAGACAGTCAAACAGTCCTTAAGGCTCTCACGAGCCAAAGGGTAACATCAAGGCTAGTCTAGGAATGCCAAAATAAACTGAGAACCCTCACGGACAGAAATACTGTTAAATTATTCTGGATACCGGGTCACAGAGGCATTTTTGGCAATGAAATAACAGGCGAGCTCACGAGGCAAGCATCAGCTGCACCATACATTGCACAACACGAGAAGCTATTAAGCGATGGATCAAAATAAAAACAAAGTCTACTGGAACAGCAGGGAGGGACTCAATTATAGCAAGAGAGTTATGGGGAGAATTAGTCCCAAATTCTCAAAACAGTTGCTTAACCTTAGCAGGAACCAACTAAGAACAACAACGGAAATCCTAACAGGACATATGGCTGTCAAGAATCACCTGAACAAAATGAATATAATAATATACAATGTAGATCTTAGCTGCAGGCTCTGCGGCAAGGATATGGAAACTGTCTATCATGTTGTCTGTCAATGCGAATCTTTGGATCGCAGCCGCATGCCATATTCGGGAGAGTAAAACTGGAACTGAATGAAATAACCACTAAATCAGCAGCTGACGTGTATAAACTAATACACGGAACCAAGATAACTGAGTGGGTACAATAAAACGAAGATTTGCACAATAGGCCTACGTATGGCTGCAGTGCTCCGGATAAGGATGGGCCCAAAGAAAAAAAACTCTAGAAGCACCCATTTAGCAGCTCATGGGCATAAAGCTCCTATTTAAAGTACCTGTGAACCCTTTACCTTACCAATGGTGCAAAGTCGTGAAATTATCAAAACCAAACCAACAAAACCCCTCCCAATAAGTACCTCGTGGTCTTTTGATTAAAAAAGTGGCCCAGACATTCCTCTATGAAGGATGTTAACCAAAAGCCCCGAGAATTCTGAGAAACCTCTACTCTTTGAACAAACAGCTGACTGAAGTGTTGCCAACTTAACATAACCCTCCAAGGAAGAGAACAAAAAACACTCTACAAAAGATTTTACGGATACGATAGTCTGGGCTTTTACCAGAATATAAATTAAATAATGAAATAAAAGAAATAATTCCAAATAACTTCGTTATTACATAAAAGAGTGAAAAGTAAGCGTTTTGCGACTTAAGGGAGACCGAAACGAAAATACGTGGTCAACCCTTCTTGCTGCACCTTGTGCAATTAACAACCAAAAAATCAACGCATTACTACTAATCCCACATGTTTCGACTGATTTTCTGTAAACAAAGATGACACGATTTAATAAACCAATTTTGAACAAAATATCTATATAAGATGCACTTTGTGGAAATATGACTGTAAGAATCAAAGGTAAGTCTAACATTCCCCACAAAGTCAATAATGGCAATTTTAAAATTGCTACATTTTAAAAGTTTTTGTCTGTCAAAAACGAGCACAGAATAATAATCAATTTAAATTATATTATCATGTCGGGGAAAATTTAAAAATCTTGACCGTAACTGCAATATTTATACAGGAATGTAATATTTTTTTTTTGTTAAAAAACATTTATAGCGCCTCGCAACAATCGTACAGGAAGGCCGTTTAGTGCGGCAAAGTAGAATAGCACCGTTTGTAATTATAATACACAAAAAATGTTAATATAGAAGTTAAAGGACAGTAAGTGAGTTATAACATAAAATTATTTTTGGCTCTATAGGGTGGCTCAACAAAGAGAAATTTTTTTTTAATAGAACACCCTGTATATTTTTGCACTTTTAAATTTCCCTTGATATTCCGCGTATCGCGGCGAACATAGTTTTTAATTATTTTGCAATGTTGCCAAGTTATTAAAAATATTCTTTTTTGGAAGAAAAAACTTAGCACTTTAAAATTTAAAATATAATTCAATTAACTTAAGACATTCGAAACATTCTCGAAGGTATCAAAGATAAAGACTAATTCAAAACTTAAGACCCTCAGAACATTCCGTATTTTGTACAGGGTGTGCTCTACAAACGTGTCAACTTTTCAGATTTTAAAATTAATTTACTCTTTTTTTTTCAAATGGAACACCCTTGTATTTTAATATTTTATCTTGTAGAGTTTTTTGGCTCTACAACTTTCGTTAAAAAGTTCATTAGTTATTTTTGCTCATTTTGGCGTAATATTTTTTTTAATAAAAAGTCTGAGAAAAATGTTTTTTTTTTTTTTAATTTTACTTGTTTAAGGTGCTTTAATCAGTTTATCTAACTGCTTACATAACATACATAACATACATAACAATTTCTTATGCGAACTTTCATGACTTCTTTAGTTGTCGGAGACATTTTGTACACCTGATCTTTAATAAATCCTCATATAGAAAAATCCATTTTTGTCATATCCGGCGATCTATCTGGCCATGATACAGGTCCTCCTCTTTCAATCCATTGCTGATCATAAGTTTCGACTAAGAATTCCCTAATGAGCCTTGTGGAGTGCACCGGGGCTCCATCACGAAGAAACCACATGCGTTCTTGAACTATGTTCGGTATATGGGCAATAAGCTGTGGTAAATCATTTTGGAGGAAGTTCAAATAGATCTGTCCCCTTAGAGTTCCCTCGAAAAAATGTGAACTCCTACAATTCCTCCCCAAACGTTTAGGGACCATCTGTTTTGTGAGTGAAATCTAACAAAATGAGAATTTGAAGTGGCATAGTAATGAAAATTATATCTATCGACGTTGCCATTTTTATGGAACGTAG
This sequence comes from Polydrusus tereticollis, assembly GCA_963920685.1. NCBI lineage: Eukaryota > Metazoa > Arthropoda > Insecta > Coleoptera > Curculionidae > Polydrusus > Polydrusus tereticollis. The sequence continues at coordinate 167,301,505 of OY987326.1, read as the reverse complement.
CTACGTCGCAAAAAAAAAATGCGCAAAATTATGCTGCTCCCTTATTCTATTTTGCGCCCACGCACAAGATTCAAGTCGCCTACCATAGTCCTCATCAATAAGCTCTTGCAGCAACTGGACGTGGTAAGGATGTAATTTGTTCGAGTTGATTATTTTTTGAACCGCCGCGCCGTTCGTCCAATGTCCAGGGGCGCGTTCATAGTTTTCACCAAATTGGTAAATATTACCCAGGTAAAATTTAACCGACGTCCATCCAGTTGCTATCTACGAAACAAAAAGATCTACTCACTGTGAACGGCTCGGTCATGCGCCGAGAGCAACCCGAACAAACGTCAAATTATATTTTGCAATTTTGAAATGCGACAGCAACAAAACTCTTTTGAGCAAATTGTGGGTATCTTTTGAAATCGAAATTCTCAAAAAGTTTTGGCGCGCCCAAAAAACTTTTATTTTAAAAACAACCTAACTTTTAGCTTTCACCATAAACAATAAACAATACATTTGCGCATGCCGGACAAACTTTATCCATCTCCCGACTCGGTTAAAAAGTTGTTTCGTTCGGTAAAAGTTATCCACAACCGTGAACGAGTATAAATGTTACCCGGTACAACCGTGAACGAATTTTCCTATCGCCGTGTGCAATCGGTGCGCACCCGACGAACGTCCGACGTCAATCGTGAATGCGCCCCAGTTGTTGTGCAAGAGGACGCTGATCAATATGAGGATTCTCAGTAATACCTAACATAACGTCGAATTCATTTTCTTCGGTGCATACCCGTTTTCTTCGCTCATTTTTTTTATAAGCCACACTTCCTGTAGTTTCAAATCTCTCCATTAGCTTTTTGAATATCTTTTTATCAGGGTGCTTCGCTCTGGGTATCGTTGTTCATAAATTCTTGTAGCTAATAAAGCATTTTTATCACTAGTACCCAAAACATAAATCATTTCGATTATTTCTACATTTGAATAATTCACTTTTGTCACAATATAAATTTAACTTGATTAAGAGTAATAAATAAAATGACAATGACATCTTAATAAAATGTTACTATTACTTTTGCTATTATCTGCTTTTGTCTAACTATAAAATAAAATTAGAAAAAAAACATTTTTCCTCCGATTGACAGCAAATATTAATTTTGCAGACACATATCAATCAGCAAAGTATCACATTTCCTGCCTATGCAGCAAAGTAAGGTTTTTCCTGCCTAGGCAGCAAAATGATTATTCTCAATGGGAATAAAACATTTTTTAACATTCATAGTTGCCTTCAACATGGAATATACAGACCAAAGTGTAGAACTCTTCATTGTTTTAGATAATCCAGAAAAATAAGCAAGTAATACATTTTCCGAAAAAGTCTTCGCATTTTTCTTAATGCAATAATCCATAAATCGTTTATAATATCCTTCATATTTCATCCGAGACTTCTCCGGCAACAAATTTAACTCAATATTTTTTGCCACCTCCCTTATTTCTGGAGGAGTAAGTACCCACTTCTAAGTCGCTATCACTGTCCATAATATAAATATACCGATATTTTCCACGAAACTGGCAGAAATTTCATAAGTTGTCAAACTATAATTTTTATGGACATATACTACATTTCCATAGCAACCAACCGTTCCAACAATTGCGATTTCTATCAAATTTTGTTTTAATTTATCACTACAGGAAAAATAAAAAGATTGTGGGAATTATTACAATTCCTACAATCTGCCAGTTTCGTGGAAAAATATCGGTATATTTATATCATGGACAGTGATAGCGACTTAGAAGTACTTACTCCTCCAGAAATAAGGGAGGTGGCAAAAAATATTGAGTTTAATTTGTTGCCGGAGAAGTCTCGGATGAAATATGAAGGATATTCAGACCTATGATCAAACTCACAAGTTAACACGAGCCGTTAATTTCAAAATTAAAGTGAGTGGGTTAAAATCCAATGCTATTTTCCATTTTGGTATGATGTAACTACAGTTAACGGTCGTGTTAATTCTCGATCTCGTCATCCTAAACAGGAGTGACGCAATCCTTAAAGTGAGTACTTTACCATATTTGAACCAATCAGGGACGAGTTCGGTTGTCAATCGCGGAAATTTTGAAGATTGTTTGGAAATGTCGAGCGGTCAATGAACTTTTGCAGCGGTTGACGGCCACAGCTGGGTTTTATTCACATATTTTGGGCGATTTTTGCTTCAAAAATTAGTAATCGAATAGTTTTTGGTGAAAAATCCAACGTTTGTTCGATGTATTAGCTCGTTTTTTATAAAGAAATGGAAATATATTTATATAACGGTAGGTAAGTTAAAAGCACAATTTTAAGTACATTGTTGGTATAGATTTTTACAAAGGATTTTACTTTCAGATTATTTTAGTGTAAAAATCTTGAAATTACTGAACAAAGTTGATTTGATTTGATTTACGACTCCTTTATAGTGACTTTTATACCTTTTAGATCATAACAAAACATGAGAGGAGAGAATTTTGAGGAGATTTCCTTCTATTTACCTAAATCCGTACCAGCTACTGAATTACACGTAGAAGTGAATAAAATATAAGAATTATACCATTTTCTAATATTTATTGAAGCCTTCAAATAGTTTCCTATAATTTACAAGCTGAAAAATACATGATGTTAAAGTTAAATTCAGCTTTGGCAACAATTTATACCTAATAGAGGTAAGTTTTTAAACTAGGTAGCTAGATACTAGATAATTATTAAAACCTGGATCAACCAAGTATTGTTTCGTACAAATTACACAACTTGTGTTGTATTTATAGTTCTTTTAGTAGGTACCTAATGTTTATAAAAAATTGAACCACTAGGGTCACAATTCAAAAGCCCAGGTAGGAATACAAAAGTGAGAGTAAGGGCTTTGTCCCTTGGTATTCGTTGGGCTTTGATCCATTTTTCTAAAATATTTACAACAGTTTTAAAGTTAGAAATAGAATAGAGAGTAGGTAGATATTTTTGTTGTTTACTTACCTAAGTGCTTGTAAAAATATCTCATAAGGTAAGGATTCAGGTTAGTTATCCTATCTATCCTATGCAGAGCATTCCTTTGTTTATTTTTAATAAAAATATCAACATTCTATCTTATTAAACCTTTTTTTTACCATTTTATTAATAATTTGATTAGATCGAGATGATGTCTACTAGTATTAAAAAAACATTCAGTCCTATTTTTATACCTACCAGTATCTTAACAAAGAACATATGCACCTGTAAAATTCAGAAACTAAAATATTACTATCGAGGAATGGTAGCCTAGTGCAAAGTTAATACTAAAAATATTTAAATAAGTTCGAATGTTATTTTACTATTTTTTGTTTGTAGGCAAATGAGGCAGAAGCAGCTGGATGCAATATGAAGAACTAGTATAGAATGAGCAAGATTAGAAATTGAGATGTAGAAGGAAAGAATGCCAATGAAGTTGAGTTTAAAAATACTTGAAATGTTCCGAGGTGCAAAAATTATTAAAGCAATTAGTGTCAGAAACATGGACAATGGATAAACTTTAGACTGCAGTAAAGTCGCGACAGGAACAGGGTACAGCCCCATATTTATAATAAAAATATTAAATTATAGAAATTACTTTTAGATAACTTTAGGTATACTAAAATTCTAAAAGAATCGCTTAACATAACAGCATTGTTTAAAAACATGACCCTTTTTATATTTCCTGTATGAAGGTATCTCTGAGACTTCCTTAAAATTTTATCGCAAAAACAGTAGGTATAGTATCTTTCGGTTTAGAAAGAAGTTAGTTGGGGTTACATTTTTATGGCATGTATCACATTCTAGTTACTTTTATTTTAGGTGGAGATATATGTTGATTTAGGACCGGATTTAATATATATTTTTTTTATATTAATTAAAATGCGACGAGGTCAGTAACGAACAAGGTCAACTCTAAATTATTAAAGACATGTTAAGGGGTTTTAAAATATTAATTGGTTAAATTACCACGTTTTTCCGGAGGTACAGGGAACAGTATACTTATGATTTCCTGATCGAAAATTTTCTAGTTTTCACACTAATTTTAATATTACATAAAGAAGCTGTCTCAAAACATCACCAAAAGGATTAAACAATCAAGGTTACAGTTTTATAATAATTATCAAATAATAAATAAAATACTCCCGAATACGATTTTGTTTTGAACAAGTTTCTTTTGAGTTTTGGGTTACTTTTTTTAGTAAGCAGAAAGTGACACATATAAAATTCTAACGTTAACTAACTTCTTTTTAAACTGAAAAATATTATAGCTTTGTCGTGAAACCAAAATATAAAAAAAATTTAGCAAGTTCTTGATACGATATTATTTTAGTCTTGACAATCGTGTTGAATATTATTAGCAGTACCTAAAATAAAAATATATAAATAAATAACGTCTTTATTTCAGAAAAAGAAATACAGTAAGAATGGCGAGATTTAACATTTACCTACCAGATTTTGTAAAAATTGTAAATGTGATTTTGCTCGCTAATAAATAAATAAGTAACAACGAAAATAGTTTATAATATAATGGTTTTACTAAATTAATATCTAAAATTACAGGAGTAACTTAATTGTTAAACCAAATTTACATTTTATAACGTAAAATTACAACTGGAAGCAGCAAACTAGTGTCATGTCTCATGGCTTTGTGTTTCATGTGGTGGGGTTTTCTCTATCTACTGCAACTAGATATTCCAAAAACCTAAAATTGTTAACAGCATTTTACAAATTAATTTTTTACCTAGCTACAGGGCATCCTGGAATGTCACTCCTGAAGTTTCCCATTTGACAAACCTACTTTTATGATTGCTCAAAAAAGGTTTGCTGAATGAGAATTTTGGAATGAAATTCAAAAATAAATCAAGTTTATTTTAACATATTTTTAAATTGTATAGTAATTATCTCCATGGCAGAAAGCAAAAACTAAAATGTCTACACATTACTAACGTCGAATAAGATACTATGTAGTTTATAGTAGATGAAAGCGAGACCTTTTATGTAGGGTTGTAACAGGCACTTTAATATGTACTGAGATAGAAAAGTGGGAATTTTTAGCTGTATAAATGCCTATCTGCAGTTTTTTCTCCAGCCTAGTCCTAGAGTTATTCAAACTACTATCCTCTGCAGACCAAAAACTTGCCCTGACTGGCTTGCACAGCCTCATGTCAGGACTGCATAGGACATCACTGAGTGGAAGATGGCAAATATATACCATCCTCATTGTAACCTCTGACACACAATTTTTGGCCATGGCTTTTATATATAAGTTATTAAATGGTCTTCTCCCATCTTACCTTGGTGGATTTATTGCCCATAACAGTGATGTACATAATTACCCTACTCGAAATAGAAATGATTTTTTATATCAAGAGGACTAATTCCAGGAGAGCTATGAATTCTTTATTTTTCAAAGGTCTTAAAGAGTACAATGATCTACCGAGATATGTCAAGGAGTGTTCATCGATTAATAGTTTTAAAAGAGAGCTTAGGACATTTTTTAGAAGTTAAGATAGGCTTTTCCGATATGATGATGTTTTGTAGCCTGAAATATAGATTTTATTTGAGTTTCTAGTGTTATATCTGAAATATATTAAAACTTGTAGGAGTGTTTTTTAACAAACATCAGTGCAATAAGAATCAGAATACCTGGAAGTGTGAGAATCTAATGCTACCGAAAGGTTTCTTTGCATGACTCAAGTGGGCTTAAGGAGTAGATTTTACGAATAATTTTTTTTTGAAGAATAAATAATCTTTGAAGTTCTGAGTAGTTTGTCCTCAGTAAAGCACAAAAAGAGTTAAGTGGCTGTGGACCAAAAAATAATATATATTTAACAATTGTTTGGGGTTCATAAAGGTTTTGAGGTTGACAAAGGCATAATAAGCAGTTCAGTTTTGCAGCAACATTGTCTACATGGGCTGTTTACTTTAATTGTGAGTCTAGGTGAAGACCCCGAAACTTGCATTGTTCTACTCTTGTAATAAAATTATTATTCAATTTTAAGTATAAATCAGGAATCTGCTGCTTTTTATAGAATGCCATGTAATGGGTTTTATTTGTGTTAACAACTAGATGATTTGTTTGGCACCAAACAGAAAATCTAAGCAGAATTGTATAAGTTATTTCAAGTAGTTGATTAAGTGTAGAAGCAGGTATGACTACTGTTGCATCATTTTTTCAAATCGTTTATAAATAATGCAAAAAGCAAGGGAGAGATTACGCCATTACGCCTCTTTAGGGAACGCCCTATCTGATATTTAGTTTCTCCGAATAGGAGCCCTAAAGTTTTACTCTTCTTTGGCGATTAGAGAAAAATGATTCCAACCAGTCAGAAATATTACCACGTATTCCCATAGCATGCAACTTTCTGAGCAAGATGTCAGTGTTGACTCAGTCAAACGCTGGGCTAAGATATGGAGTGATATTTTGGGGTAGTTCAACGGAAATACACAGAATTATAGTCATGCAAAAAAGGTGCATCCGAAATATTTTTAGGATGAAACAGCAGGAAAGTTGTAGGTCAGTTTTTGTAGAAAAAAATATTCTGACGGTAATAGGAATGTACATTTTGGACTCTGTAATATTTGTATGTGATAATAGGGATCTTTTCCTCGATTTTAATGTGAAACATGATTATGACACTCGCCATAAAAGTAATTTAGTACCAGAAAATTATAACTATACTTACATACCTCCAAAAAAATGTAAAATACTGCATCATAAAAATTTTTAATTGTTTCTCAGACGAAATTAGAAACCTGCCAAAGAATAAACTAAAATATACCTTAACAAAATATCTAGTCAGTAAGGCCTTCTACAACCTTAATGAATTCTTTGATGATCCTGATAAAGGAATAATTCAGTGTTAAATTTTAAATGTTTGTTACAATTTTAAGCATGTGTAATTTTATCAAAATTGTCATTGTCTAAATGTAATGTAATTACAAATTTAAAATGGTTATTTACAAAAATCTCTCCAGACATTGTTCAACAGCCCCTATTGGTTTTTTTTTTTATTATGTTTATAGTAAATGTAAGCATCTTATTATTGAACAAATAAATACTATTGTATTGTATTGTATTAAATCGAAAAATAGAGCTATAGTATAGTAATTAGAATCTATTGTTTTATAAATATATTCCAAGAGATCGTAAGCAGCTGTGCTAGTAGAGAAGTTTGAGCAATACTAATAAAAAATTAGGTAGGTACTATATTTTAAGACGGGACCTACCTTCACATTATTAGATAATGATCCTTTTATTAGTGAATAAAATTGAATCGAGTTTAATCACATTGGAATCTTCGTGAGTCCTGATATGTGCTGGTAATTTTAGGTTAATCATATCCTATAACATCACATTATATCACTGAGAAAAAGGCTAAAATAAAAAAAAAACTAAAATTATACAATACATACTTTGCTTTCACTGCGAATAATCTCTTGAGTTATCTGTCTAGTTGAAAAGCATCTCATACCATAATCTCTTTTTTTCTAAGTGAGTTTTCTGACACAAGTTGTTCTCAATTTCTGTTAAGCAGTTAAATTATTGAGTACCTACTTTAATTTTCATGCAGCAACCACATTCTACTGATGTTAATACATAAGTGTAAGCCGGACTACAAATACAAATACTAATAATCTTTATTCCCACTAGGAGCCCTAAAGTAATTAAAAGTATATTTAATATGAAGTACCTAGTAGGTAAATACATATAATTGTTTAGTAACTAACCTCTTTACGTATCAAATATTTTCTTTTACCATTTTCTTGGTGAAAACTTGTCACAGTTACCAATTGAAATAAACTTTGCCTTGTGTCTGTGTTCTTTACTGGTTAATACTTTGATTCCAATCCATATTCTAAAAAAAATAGCTGTAATAATGTAAATATGTAAACAAGCATTCAATTGAAATATATAAATAGGTACTTACGACATAAAATAATGTATCTCGAACGCACACTATAAAATTTTCTCTCTAAAATCTAAAATCTATACTATTTTTAGGTTAAGAATTCTGACACTTAAATCTGACAATCACATCCGATAACTTTAACGGCTCAGCTGTTTCTCCACCACAGTGAAAAATGAACAAGTAGGCGGTTTTCGGTTGTTGTCATGGAAACACTCACGTTAAAAGTTAAAGTGAGCATTTGATCATAGGGCTGATTATAAACGATTTATGGATTATTGCATTAAGAAAAATGCGAAGACTTTTTCGGAAAATGTATTACTTGCTTATTTTGCTGGATTATCTAACTAACCAGAACTTATTACACCAAAATGAGCAAAAATAACTAATAAACCTTTTAACAAAAGTTGTTGAGGCAAAAAACTCTACAAGATAAAATATTAAAATACAGGCTGTTTCATTTGAAAAAAAAGAGTAAGTTAATTTTAAAATGTGAAAAGTTGACATGTTTGTAGAGCACACCCTGTACAAAATATGAAATGTCCTGAGGGTCTTAAGTCTTAAATTAGTCTTTATCTTTGATACCCTCCATAATGTTTCGAATGCTTTGAGTTAATTCAATTCTACTTCAAATTTTAAGGTGCCAAGTTTTTTCTTCCAAAAAAGAATATTTTTAAATAACTTGACAACATTGCAAAATAATTGAAACTTTGTTTGTCACAATACGCGGAATATCGAGGGAAATTTAAAAGTGTAAAAATATACAGGGTGTTCTAATAAAGAAGAAAAAAAAATCTTGTTCATCTTTGTTAAGCCACCCTATAGAGTCAAAAATAATTTTACGTTATAACTCACTTATTGTCCTTCAACTTTTATATTAACATTTTTTGTGTATTATAAATACAATTGCAAGGTATCGTTTCTTTTCATCAGATTCTATAGCCTTGCCGATGAGCCGTAATACGGCGAAACGCGTCCAAGAGGTCTGACGGAAAAAAGAGAAAAACTTGTTCCTTTTATATCGCTTTTTCGGTTCGCAGAAACCGATAATTGGCTTTCAGGGCCACCTGACATTAGATACCTGCTTATGCGGGTTCTATTCCAGGGTTTGGTCTTTTATAACACCTCGCTGGTCTGGTTGAGTGGATAGTTCGATTGCCACGAGATGTCGCCGCTTAAAGAACAGAAAACATCCATTTAAAAAAAAAACAAAATAGAACAGGAATAGCGGACAACTGTATAATAAATAACCACTTAATATCCAACAAAATAAAGCCGATATATACTGAACACAAGGGTAGAAAACTCAACCTATTAAAAACTTAAGCAATCAAAAAAGCCTTAAAAAAATCGATGTAATGTTGTTAACAACCAAATTGAAATAAATAACTTGACAACATTGCAAAATAATTGAAACTTTGTTTGTCACAATACGCGGAATATCGAGGGAAATTTAAAAGTGTAAAAATATACAGGGTGTTCTAATAAAGAAGAAAAAAAATCTTGTTCATCTTTGTTAAGCCACCCTATACCCAACCAGCATAAATACATACATAAGACGTTTTAAGTACGTACTAGTCGGACATAAAGTACGTCTTAGGTATGTACGTTATTGGACGTAGTACGTACATTTTACAAACTTAGTACGTAAATTTTCCACACAATTGTACGTAACTAAGACGTACGACAAGTACATCTTATGTACGTACGATAAACGTATATTTAATGTACGTACATTTACTGTACGTGTTAAAGATGTACGCACACTTCGTGCTATGTACGTACTACATACGTAAGAAGTACGTTGTTTGTACCTACAATGGATAAATAATAACTACTGATAAAGTATCTATAATAATATATTACAATAAATTTGTTGGTTAATATTTAGTAACATTCTATATAAATATTGTGTATATATGAATGTATTATTATCTATCTGATACCCCGGGATTATTATTTGTTTCCCCATCGTTATCATTATTTTTCGCTTTTTGTTTATATTTTAGTCAATCGGGGGTCCTCCTTAGCAATTTGGCTATTTCCTGCTCTGCCTCTTTTTTATTTCAGCTTTTTTCTGTTCTCAGAAGGGCATCTTAAATGAAAAGACTTTAATTACAACCCAGAAAATAGAATGGGTGGTCAAATCTTACCAACTTTCTGAAATGTTCTGGTAGATTTAAGAAATCTTCAAGTGCCAGTAGATCTGCTTCACTATTACAAGCTCGATTACAAGTAACTTTTACTTGACTAAGCGCCCCAAAACTAATAGTTTCAGTATTTGATACCTTAAAGTTTTTTACTTGGAATGTCAAGCCTCTCAGAAAAAAATGCTGTCTTAAAATTTCAGCATTGAATTCAGCTAAAAATAAAACGAATCGTAATCGACATAGCTAAGTATATTTAAGGTTTTTTAAGCTTCGAAACTGTTTAAGAGGCATTTCTACCACTCAAGTTACTATTTACCTGTAAATGGTATATTAAATATTAAATTAACGAACAAAGAAATAAAACTTAACGCATTTAGAGGAAAACGTCCTGGTAAAATTCGCCAATTCGTTGAGAAACCTCGGCAATACAAAAAGAAGCCACACTTACAAACTCAAAAGTTTGGTTAATTAATTAATTTAACTGTAACGTCCGAATAGTGTCGGATTTTTACGACGTAAGCAAGCGCGAATTTTAAATCGGTAGCGGATAATAATAAATTAACCTTACAATCACAGAACAAAAAAATGTCCAAGTTTGAAAAAGGTCTAATTTAATTATTTTTTATTAGTAATTTAGTTTTACATAAGGTAAAACATTGTTATATTATGTAATAAAACATACCTACATAACAACGTATCATCCCAACCGTTTTTAAGACGTTGGTGCATTTTTAAGGATGATACATTGTACGTACAATCAAGAATGATCGTTGTACATACACAATATGTCAGAGAAAATACGTACTTAAAATGTACATTTTACTTACTGTACGTACGGGACATAAAACGAACACAATAAGTACGTCTTTAGTACGTAGGATGTTTGTTGGGTAGAGTCAAAAATAATTTTACGTTATAACTCACTTATTGTCCTTCAACTTTTATATTAACATTTTTTGTGTATTATAAATACAAACGGAGTTATGCTACTTTGCCTCACTAAACGGCCACTCTGTATATCAAACAAGATGATTTAATACATATAGATTAACCATGACAGAATTAAAAAGTGCCGTAATATCAGTGTATCAAACTCTATAACCGGTTGCTTAATTTTATAAAATTATTAAATAACATAAACAAATAAAGCAAAAAAGTACTTAGCCTTGTTTTGTTTCTCTTAGGGCAGGACAATGTTTCCATTTTATTGACACTATTTAAATTAATGTTATATACTTTTTACTAGCCATTTAGTTTCAACCAGTACCAGTAAATCACACACATCCACAAACACTTTTTAAATAAAGAGGATTTATTATTATTATGATTAAAAACTTGTACATTCTGCCCTGAATCTTGTCGCTCACTAATGTCGTAGACAAATAAAATTAATAAGTCTAATCAACCAATTTTTCAATTATATTAGATAATTGAACCTTGAAGAACTGTCACTCTATAATTTTGTCAAAATTTTATGGGTGGTTTGGTTTAATTTCTTACAGTTCAGGATACTTCTAAATTGCGGTCGCCTACGCAAACCCGTAATTTTCTTACACTCGTAATTGCGTAATGTTCGCAATGGTCGTAAAGAATGCTGCTCGCGCACATGCTTTGCACGCGATCACGAATAATTGCATTCTTTTCTTGACGATCGACACGCATAACTCCGCCGAGATAATTTTAAGGGGTATCTCTTACTTTCAAACCCCTTAAGGCATCGATATTATATATATATATTTTAAATTTATTTCTTATTGACCACTGAAATATGTGAATACCCAGGAGAAAAATGATGAAGGTCCATGTCAGATGAACTTAAAAAAAGTTTTACATAATTAAGGAAACTAATTCCCATACATATTTGTAGCAAGACACGGAGTTCCTCAATGTTCTATATTGTCTCTTTTTTCTATACATTAACGACCTTTGAGAAAAAAATTAAAATCCGATATATAGCTTCGCTGACGAGAGCAAACTTGTTTCGTCCTTTACCTTGGATGCTCGAATCTCTATAGGCAGCAAGAAGTCTCACGTCTCAACAATGACCTGAAAGAATAAAAAAAATTAACACAACCTTACTAACAACCAACATTGATCTTCTCCCTAAACAACTAATCATAGAGGCAAACTCGATGAACATAGAAATAAAATTTGGATGGATTCTAGGACACCCTGGGTTTCTTTACATTATCTGTTGTAATGCATTGCAAGGTATCGTTTCTTTTCATCAGATTCTATAGCCTTGCCGATGAGCCGTAATACGGCGAAACGCGTCCAAGAGGTCTGACGGAAAAAAGAGAAAAACTTGTTCCTTTTATATCGCTATTTCGGTTCGCAGAAACCGATAATTGGCTTTCAGGGCCACCTGACATTAGATACCTGCTTATGCGGGTTCTATTCCAGGGTTTGGTCTTTTATAACACCTCGCTGGTCTGGTTGAGAGGATAGTTCGATTGCCACGAGATGTCGCCGCTTAAAGAACAGAAAACATCCATTTAAAAAAAAAACAAAATAGAACAGGAATAGCGGACAACTGTATAATAAATAACCACTTAATATCCAACAAAATAAAGCCGATATATACTGAACACAAGAGTAGAAAACTCAACCTATTAAAAACTTTAGCAATCAAAAAAGCCTTAAAAAAATCGATGTAATGTTGTTACCAACCAAATTGAAATACCTTCAGGTGCCAATCTAACTTAAGTTAATAACTTAAAATAAATATGCAATAAACACTGTCAATAATTACGAACGAAAAAACCCATAATTATATACACAATATCATTTTCTTAATTTTATGACTTAGATGTAAATACCTGTACTATCATATTATCACACCTATAATTTAGTTGTACCTTTGGCCAATAGCTGTAAATTAAGGACCAAAATAACCCATCATCTGCTAATTTCAATTTTAATGACACGTAGAATTTATTATTGTCTTATATGCCTTTGATAATGATCCACAAGGGTTGAAACACGTGTCAGGAAACTGAATTAAATCGTGAAATATAACAAGTACGACTTTAATTTTCTCTAATATGTTTTCAGTTTTAAAAATGTTTGCCATATTATACCAATTTCCCCCAACATTTAAAGATTAATTTACAGTTCTTTATCATTAGTAATTTTTAGCATGGTGCTTATTATCAGGTCTTCATTGACTTGAACCGTTCTAATAAGCAGCCGAAGCCAAAATCGACAAACAAGGGGGTGGTCCTCGACAATACCCGCGTGTGTGTCCCTGTTTGTGTTGCTAACGAGACGGGCGACGGACCTCTTCAGTAAGCAACGATCCGACCGTCAAGTGGCTTTTGTTCTCCTGCGAAAATCTAAATGAACGTAAACAGGATAACGATAGCGGGAGCGCCAGGACTTTTATTTTCATTATGGCAGTTCGGGGAATGAACGGCTTTTGTTTTTTTGCTCGTTAAATAACTTTGGATGTGAATGGAATAATTTGCTATTTATCATAGTTGATAATAAGAAAACGAGAAATTACATGAAAGAGAAATAAATATGAGGCGCCCAATTCCAAAACTACTTTAATAAGGGAATTTTCAGGAAAGCACAAAAAAGTTTCAAACGTTTCGCAGCTGACTGCCGGATTTCGTATATATTATCGTGACCTATCAATTTCAATTTTTCAATTTTCAAAATAGCTTTATTGTCATAAAAATATAAAATTTTGTTGACAAAGCACCTAAAATAACTAAAATATATAACACAGCATTAAACAATTGAACAAACACTGATAGAAGAGTTTATTAATCAGTAAAGCATAAGAGTAATAATAAATACATGGCTGATTTAAATATGGCGGAATCAACGTTGATTTATATTTAATACATTCTGGATTACAGCCATTTGATTAATTATAAAAATTGCTTGATTTATAATAAATACATGCGAGTTTCTCTAAAACAAATATTTACCAATAAGTAGTAATATTTTATTTATAAAAAATATTGTAGACTTATGATAACTACCTAAAGGGGTGGTTACAATTCTATATTTTAAAAGTTGCTTACTGGTTATTTTATAAATGAATTCACATTAGTAAATTATTATTTAGGCATAAATTTCAGGTATTTCTAGAAACTTAGGTACATTTGATATTACTCAATTTTGAGTTGAATTTAATCTATGTTTGTTTATATATATAATATATGGTTTATTGGTAAATAATTATGGGATTGGAATAAACCTATATGGTTATTTATTCAAAATGTGGGATGTATTTGCAGAAACTATGGTTATCCCCGATGTTTCGCCTGAGCAAATTGCACAAAAGATTTTCAGGAACACATCTAAAAAAGAAATTTGAATAATCTCAGATAGGCAATAGGTACCAAGCATTTATATTTTACCTAGGTATGTTCCTATAATATGAATCGGTGCAATTATTTTTTCTATACTCGTGATACCTATATTATAGAATAGATACTACAACCATGTCTAATAGCACCAACAGAGAGTCTTGATCAATATCACAGGTAGAAAATTAATATTACTTCGTGTCATAATATGTCATGTAAAAAAACAAATAAAATAAAAATACTTGATACTGACTATCAGTGCTCAACAACGTTCTTACATAGAGGAGTAAAAATTCCTGAAAATCTTTTGTAAAATCCCGGGGGAAACATCAAAGAGAACCATGATTTCTGCAGACATCCTATATTAGTATATAGAGGCACAAGCATCTATATGATTGTTATCTGTCCAGACTTAACCAGTATTTGTATCGGAAAATAAAAATTTTTCATAATACGTCACTACCGCAACGCTGAAAAAATTTAAGTGGTACGTACATATAGGTATGTATCTATACGTTGGTAGGTATCTAAGTGGCAAATAAAAAATGGTATTCGATGTCTTAAACATTCTTTATTTTTTTGTAAAAAATAAAATTTTAACTCTTAACGAACAGAACATTGGAAACTTGAAAACTTAAACTCAAAACTTAAAAAGTAATATGAAAATTAAAAAACTGAATATATTATTTTCTATACCTAATAAGCGTTGACCTGTTTGCTGTCTAAACAGCTTTTTTTTGTAACTAATCTAAATACAAAAATTGTTTTTGTCTAATTAAAAATAAAACAAATAAACATTTGGTATTTAAAAAGACTGAATTCTTTGTAAAAACTTACTCATTTAAATGAAACAAACAACTAATTCTAACACAAACAACCCGTAAATGACCCTACGCGATGCGACGCGGCGAATGAAGAGATAGGAATAGGAACGCACACTATTCGGGTTAATAAAAATTTGCCTGTCCGGACGAGTTCCTGCAGTTTATAAATACAGTAGATTTCAAATAAACACGGATGCGTAACGGGAAATTTATATGGATTTATTATTAATAAATGTTATTGAATACTATGCAACCACATTAATAATAAATAAATTTAGATTTACTAGGAATCAATATGATTTAAAAAGAAATAATTATAATAAATTATACTTAAATATTTTCAGATTTAGCATTAGACATAAGATATTACACTTAATTATAATTAGTAATTATCGAACGTCTGAGGAAGTATTGCTTTATAATAAAGCCACTGGAATTATACCAAATAATTTGGTAAGTAATAAATTGTTGATTTGTATATAATACAAATTTTTCAGCCGTAAATTTTTTATAAACAAAATATGTTTATTAATAGACAGCTATGTTTATCATTAATAAATATGATAGAAATATACGGTAGAGTAATACATAATCTACCATTTCTATCAGTGAATAAAGGCATAAACAACACAGCCGACAGATAATCAAAATGTATACAATAAATACACTAACCACTGGTCAAGCCAAGCCGTCATTAAAAACTCCTCAAGAGAATAACACGCCCTGGTAAAAAGTAAGAGGCAGATCTCTCACTTGGCACATTGACTTCTATCTAATCAAAAAAAAACTGCATCAGCAGAACCTCAATAAAAAAAAGATGGATTAAAGCAGCTTTGTAATCTCACAGTGGATTAAGAAAGTTTTGAATATGTCGAAATGGAAGTAAATAAGTTTTTTATTCGAAATTATTCTTGCATTTTTTTTAATTGTATTGAAATCCAAAGTGTGTCCCGCTTTTCATGAATACACTCTAATATCTCAGTTATTAATAATGAGATTTTCTTGAAATTTTGGTGGTAATTGTATGTTCTTCCTAATAAATACACCTTGGGTCCTGACGGGATTCCAAATTGTTTTCTAAAGCATTGCTTATGCACTCTTGTTGTTCCTTTGCAAAAATTGCAAATGTTATTTAACAAGTCATTGTCTTCGTCGGTCTTCCCAGACCTTTGGAAAGATAGTTTTATTGTTCCTATTTTCAAATGTGGTGACAAAGAAAATGTAACTAATTATAGGAGTATATGCATACAATCATCGATTCCCAAGCTGTTCGACAGTCTAGTCAGTGATCAATTAAAATGGGTGTGTTTCAGGTTGATTAATAAAAATCAACATGGTTTCTGCGCTGGTCGATCAACAGTAACCAATCTGCTCACTTATCATGATAAAATAATTAGAGCCTTGGAAGAGTTTAAGCAAGTAGATGCTATATATACGGACTTTCCAAGGCGTTTAATACAGTGGATCACTATACGTTTCTGAAGAGATTGCACGATGTAGGCTTCAGTGAGACGACGGTCAGTTGGACAAGGAGTTTTTTGCCTGGTCGTAGGCAGATGGTGAAGGTTGGGTCCTTTCAGTCTGAGGCAATTTTGGTTACGTCAGGTGTTCCTCAGGGAGGGCATTGCTCTCCATTACTTTTTGATCTATTCGTTGATACCATCTTTGATTGCTCTCAGAACAGTAAGGGTCTTGCTTTTGCTGACGATTTCAAGGCGTTTAGAGTGATTGACAACTGGTCCGATCAACAGCTTCTGCAGGATGACCTGGACAGATTGAGCGATTGGTGCAGAGCGAACAAGTTATATCTGAATATTTCTAAGTGTTGTCAGATTAGTTTTTATAAGGGGAAAAGGAAGTATCATACATCTTACTCAATCAATGGGGATGACTTAAAATATGTAAAAAAGATTAGAGACTTAGGGGTTGTTTTTGATGAAGGGCTATCTTTTATAGATCACATGAACACAGCTACGGTTTAGGCTTCTAAATTGTTGGGTTTTATTTTGAGAACCTGTAACGGCTTCTCTGTTGATACGGTTAGGGGTGTTTATTGTTCATTGGTGAGGTCGAGGCTAGAGTATGGTGCAGTAGTTTGGTCTCCATACTATGCAGTTCATAAGTACACTGTGGAGAGAGTTCAGCATAAATTTCTTCGTTTTTGTGCATTTAGGCTGGGAGTGGTGATTGAAAATCATGATTATTCTTTGATAGAATACCAATTGAACCTGCGGACACTATCAGACCGGAGAGTTTTTGCTGGGATTACTTTTCTGTATGGCATTGTTAACGGTACGATTGATTGTTCTGATTTGTTAGAAGAAGTTAATGTTGAAATAGTAACTAGAAATAGAAGACAGAATTTTAGCTCTTTCTATATTCCTTTTCATCGTACAAGTTATGGTTTGAATTCACCTATGGATAGATACTCTAGAGTTGTTAATGATCATCGCCTTGAGATTTTTGGTATATCCTTAGGAATGTTTAAAAGGCAATTTGGTAGGGTTACTCTTTAGTTTTAGTAATTACCTAATGGACTAGTGATTGGAATGAGGGTTGTATTGTTTATTTGTAATAATATTTGGGACAGGTTTATGTTCATAATCTAATAATATATTTTGTAACTTGTAAAACTGTTAATGGGGTTTTCCCGTAAATAAATAAATAAATAAATGTTGGAAAAATGAAGTATTTGGCATAGTGAACATTTTTATTTACCATTGGCGTGCGGTGTTGGTGGGGTAAAAAAGCCTTTTCTTTTTTGGAAAAGGATGTTAGGGCTTATTTTAGATAACTGTTTCTATCAGATTTAGAATCAGCATGCCCAAAAACCCCTTAATTTATATTTTCAAAATCTCAAGAGCTGATTTTAGCAGAAAAAACGCCTTGTTTTAATAAATTCTTTATTTGTAACTGTGGTAACAAAATTATGTTATTTTAGATTTTTGTAGTTTCAACATAACTACCATCTAATACAATACATTTTTCAACAATTCTTCTTAAACGTACATTCACTTTTCTTAAAGTTTGGTGAGTAATTTCCTGACATGCTTGCCTAATTCTAATGCAAAGTTCCTCTCTATTACGCGGCCGAGTAGCATACACTTTATTTTTCAAGTGCCCGCACAGAAATAAGTCACAAAGGGTAATATCCGACGATCTGGAAGGCCATGGTTCTAAAGAAAAATTTCTACCTATCCACTTTATAGGGAAAGTTTCATTTAAAAAGTTCCTAACTATCATAGAATTTGTCTCTGTGCTAAAGGCAATTCCATGAGAGAATCATAAAAATCATTTAGTAAATTATGTAGAAAATTTTGTCCGGTCAAGTTATCCAGGACAAAAGGGCCAACAATTTGTTCGTTAAATATGCCACACCACACGTTCACTTTTTCACTGTACTGGTTTTTACCCATTAATTACCCAATTCGGATTTTCGGCTGCCCAAAACCTACAATTTTGACTAGATACCACACCTTTTGTCGTAAACGTTGCCTCATCAGTTAACATAATGTTCTTTAGAAAAAGTCTGTCGTTAAGATAGTTACCTTGCAACCATAAGCAAAATTCAAACCGCCGTTCAACAGAATACGTAGAAATTTTGATTTAAATGCCCTAATCCTATTGCGCTTCAAACACCTCCATACTTTGTTTTTCGTTAAATTCAGTATTCTCGCAACTACCCTTATACTACCATTTGGGTTGTTTCGAAATTCTGCTAAGATACGTTTGTCGTCTGGATAATGTCTTTGATTTAAATTATTGCTTTATAAGTCAGATAATGAATTTGGCTTTCACCCTACGCTTGTTCAATTCCTCTCGTCTTACTTACAGGGTCGAAATCAAAGAGTAGTTATAGGAGGTTACACGTCTAATTTGTATATAGCTACCTCAGGAATTCCGCAGGGTTCTAATCTTGGAGCATTGCTGTTTCTCCTATTCGTAAACGATCTACCAAAGAAAATTAAGGAAAGTAAAATCTTGTTGTTTGCTGATGATTTAAAACTGTACTCTGTTGTCAAAAATGGTGCTGACTGTCAAAACCTTCAAAAAGATATAAATGAGATTCTGCAATGGTCCGAAATAAATAATCTTAAATTTAATATTGCCAAATGTTATATGTTAGATACAGTAGAAAAAAGAATTCTTTAAGTTATGATTATAACATGGATGATGTAGCTCTAGCACGTGTGGAAGAAATCCAGGATCTAGGGGTAACATTTGATTCTCTACTATCATTTAAAACTTCATATTTTGAATATAACGAAAAAAGCATCTAGAATGTACGGATTTATTGTAAGGAATTGTCGAGGGAATTGTAGACAGTTTACAAATTTAGATTTTATCAGACTTCTGTTTATATCATACATATTATTTTCAAAATAGCTTTATTGTCATAAAAATATAAAATTTTGTTGACAAAGCACCTAAAATAACTAAAATATATAACACAGCATTAAACAATTGAACAAACACTGATAGAAGAGTTTATTAATCAGTAAAGCATAAGAGTAATAATAAATACATGGCTGATTTAAATATGGCGGAATCAACGTTGATTTATATTTAATACATTCTGGATTACAGCCATTTGATTAATTATAAAAATTGCTTGATTTATAATAAATACATGCGAGTTTCTCTAAAACAAATATTTACCAATAAGTAGTAATATTTTATTTATAAAAAATATTGTAGACTTATGATAACTACCTAAAGGGGTGGTTACAATTCTATATTTTAAAAGTTGCTTACTGGTTATTTTATAAATGAATTCACATTAGTAAATTATTATTTAGGCATAAATTTCAGGTATTTCTAGAAACTTAGGTACATTTGATATTACTCAATTTTGAGTTGAATTTAATCTATGTTTGTTTATATATATAATATATGGTTTATTGGTAAATAATTATGGGATTGGAATAAACCTATATGGTTATTTATTCAAAATGTGGGATGTATTTGCAGAAACTATGGTTATCCCCGATGTTTCGCCTGAGCAAATTGCACAAAAGATTTTCAGGAACACATCTAAAAAAGAAATTTGAATAATCTCAGATAGGCAATAGGTACCAAGCATTTATATTTTACCTAGGTATGTTCCTATAATATGAATCGGTGCAATTATTTTTTCTATACTCGTGATACCTATATTATAGAATAGATACTACAACCATGTCTAATAGCACCAACAGAGAGTCTTGATCAATATCACAGGTAGAAAATTAATATTACTTCGTGTCATAATATGTCATGTAAAAAAACAAATAAAATAAAAATACTTGATACTGACTATCAGTGCTCAACAACGTTCTTACAT
The DNA here is from genome assembly GCA_963920685.1 of Polydrusus tereticollis. Taxonomy (NCBI): domain Eukaryota; kingdom Metazoa; phylum Arthropoda; class Insecta; order Coleoptera; family Curculionidae; genus Polydrusus; species Polydrusus tereticollis. Next base: position 167,280,975 of record OY987326.1, on the reverse strand, counting down.
AGAGGAGTAAAAATTCCTGAAAATCTTTTGTAAAATCCCGGGGGAAACATCAAAGAGAACCATGATTTCTGCAGACATCCTATATTAGTATATAGAGGCACAAGCATCTATATGATTGTTATCTGTCCAGACTTAACCAGTATTTGTATCGGAAAATAAAAATTTTTCATAATACGTCACTACCGCAACGCTGAAAAAATTTAAGTGGTACGTACATATAGGTATGTATCTATACGTTGGTAGGTATCTAAGTGGCAAATAAAAAATGGTATTCGATGTCTTAAACATTCTTTATTTTTTTGTAAAAAATAAAATTTTAACTCTTAACGAACAGAACATTGGAAACTTGAAAACTTAAACTCAAAACTTAAAAAGTAATATGAAAATTAAAAAACTGAATATATTATTTTCTATACCTAATAAGCGTTGACCTGTTTGCTGTCTAAACAGCTTTTTTTTGTAACTAATCTAAATACAAAAATTGTTTTTGTCTAATTAAAAATAAAACAAATAAACATTTGGTATTTAAAAAGACTGAATTCTTTGTAAAAACTTACTCATTTAAATGAAACAAACAACTAATTCTAACACAAACAACCCGTAAATGACCCTACGCGATGCGACGCGGCGAATGAAGAGATAGGAATAGGAACGCACACTATTCGGGTTAATAAAAATTTGCCTGTCCGGACGAGTTCCTGCAGTTTATAAATACAGTAGATTTCAAATAAACACGGATGCGTAACGGGAAATTTATATGGATTTATTATTAATAAATGTTATTGAATACTATGCAACCACATTAATAATAAATAAATTTAGATTTACTAGGAATCAATATGATTTAAAAAGAAATAATTATAATAAATTATACTTAAATATTTTCAGATTTAGCATTAGACATAAGATATTACACTTAATTATAATTAGTAATTATCGAACGTCTGAGGAAGTATTGCTTTATAATAAAGCCACTGGAATTATACCAAATAATTTGGTAAGTAATAAATTGTTGATTTGTATATAATACAAATTTTTCAGCCGTAAATTTTTTATAAACAAAATATGTTTATTAATAGACAGCTATGTTTATCATTAATAAATATGATAGAAATATACGGTAGAGTAATACATAATCTACCATTTCTATCAGTGAATAAAGGCATAAACAACACAGCCGACAGATAATCAAAATGTATACAATAAATACACTAACCACTGGTCAAGCCAAGCCGTCATTAAAAACTCCTCAAGAGAATAACACGCCCTGGTAAAAAGTAAGAGGCAGATCTCTCACTTGGCACATTGACTTCTATCTAATCAAAAAAAAACTGCATCAGCAGAACCTCAATAAAAAAAAGATGGATTAAAGCAGCTTTGTAATCTCACAGTGGATTAAGAAAGTTTTGAATATGTCGAAATGGAAGTAAATAAGTTTTTTATTCGAAATTATTCTTGCATTTTTTTTAATTGTATTGAAATCCAAAGTGTGTCCCGCTTTTCATGAATACACTCTAATATCTCGGTTATTAATAATGAGATTTTCTTGAAATTTTGGTGGTAATTGTATGTTCTTCCTAATAAATACACCTTGGGTCCTGACGGGATTCCAAATTGTTTTCTAAAGCATTGCTTATGCACTCTTGTTGTTCCTTTGCAAAAATTGCAAATGTTATTTAACAAGTCATTGTCTTCGTCGGTCTTCCCAGACCTTTGGAAAGATAGTTTTATTGTTCCTATTTTCAAATGTGGTGACAAAGAAAATGTAACTAATTATAGGAGTATATGCATACAATCATCGATTCCCAAGCTGTTCGACAGTCTAGTCAGTGATCAATTAAAATGGGTGTGTTTCAGGTTGATTAATAAAAATCAACATGGTTTCTGCGCTGGTCGATCAACAGTAACCAATCTGCTCACTTATCATGATAAAATAATTAGAGCCTTGGAAGAGTTTAAGCAAGTAGATGCTATATATACGGACTTTCCAAGGCGTTTAATACAGTGGATCACTATACGTTTCTGAAGAGATTGCACGATGTAGGCTTCAGTGAGACGACGGTCAGTTGGACAAGGAGTTTTTTGCCTGGTCGTGGGCAGATGGTGAAGGTTGGGTCCTTTCAGTCTGAGGCAATTTTGGTTACGTCAGGTGTTCCTCAGGGAGGGCATTGCTCTCCATTACTTTTTGATCTATTCGTTGATACCATCTTTGATTGCTCTCAGAACAGTAAGGGTCTTGCTTTTGCTGACGATTTCAAGGCGTTTAGAGTGATTGACAACTGGTCCGATCAACAGCTTCTGCAGGATGACCTGGACAGATTGAGCGATTGGTGCAGAGCGAACAAGTTATATCTGAATATTTCTAAGTGTTGTCAGATTAGTTTTTATAAGGGGAAAAGGAAGTATCATACATCTTACTCAATCAATGGGGATGACTTAAAATATGTAAAAAAGATTAGAGACTTAGGGGTTGTTTTTGATGAAGGGCTATCTTTTATAGATCACATGAACACAGCTACGGTTTAGGCTTCTAAATTGTTGGGTTTTATTTTGAGAACCTGTAACGGCTTCTCTGTTGATACGGTTAGGGGTGTTTATTGTTCATTGGTGAGGTCGAGGCTAGAGTATGGTGCAGTAGTTTGGTCTCCATACTATGCAGTTCATAAGTACACTGTGGAGAGAGTTCAGCATAAATTTCTTCGTTTTTGTGCATTTAGGCTGGGAGTGGTGATTGAAAATCATGATTATTCTTTGATAGAATACCAATTGAACCTGCGGACACTATCAGACCGGAGAGTTTTTGCTGGGATTACTTTTCTGTATGGCATTGTTAACGGTACGATTGATTGTTCTGATTTGTTAGAAGAAGTTAATGTTGAAATAGTAACTAGAAATAGAAGACAGAATTTTAGCTCTTTCTATATTCCTTTTCATCGTACAAGTTATGGTTTGAATTCACCTATGGATAGATACTCTAGAGTTGTTAATGATCATCGCCTTGAGATTTTTGGTATATCCTTAGGAATGTTTAAAAGGCAATTTGGTAGGGTTACTCTTTAGTTTTAGTAATTACCTAATGGACTAGTGATTGGAATGAGGGTTGTATTGTTTATTTGTAATAATATTTGGGACAGGTTTATGTTCATAATCTAATAATATATTTTGTAACTTGTAAAACTGTTAATGGGGTTTTCCCGTAAATAAATAAATAAATAAATGTTGGAAAAATGAAGTATTTGGCATAGTGAACATTTTTATTTACCATTGGCGTGCGGTGTTGGTGGGGTAAAAAAGCCTTTTCTTTTTTGGAAAAGGATGTTAGGGCTTATTTTAGATAACTGTTTCTATCAGATTTAGAATCAGCATGCCCAAAAACCCCTTAATTTATATTTTCAAAATCTCAAGAGCTGATTTTAGCAGAAAAAACGCCTTGTTTTAATAAATTCTTTATTTGTAACTGTGGTAACAAAATTATGTTATTTTAGATTTTTGTAGTTTCAACATAACTACCATCTAATACAATACATTTTTCAACAATTCTTCTTAAACGTACATTCACTTTTCTTAAAGTTTGGTGAGTAATTTCCTGACATGCTTGCCTAATTCTAATGCAAAGTTCCTCTCTATTACGCGGCCGAGTAGCATACACTTTATTTTTCAAGTGCCCGCACAGAAATAAGTCACAAAGGGTAATATCCGACGATCTGGAAGGCCATGGTTCTAAAGAAAAATTTCTACCTATCCACTTTATAGGGAAAGTTTCATTTAAAAAGTTCCTAACTATCATAGAATTTGTCTCTGTGCTAAAGGCAATTCCATGAGAGAATCATAAAAATCATTTAGTAAATTATGTAGAAAATTTTGTCCGGTCAAGTTATCCAGGACAAAAGGGCCAACAATTTGTTCGTTAAATATGCCACACCACACGTTCACTTTTTCACTGTACTGGTTTTTACCCATTAATTACCCAATTCGGATTTTCGGCTGCCCAAAACCTACAATTTTGACTAGATACCACACCTTTTGTCGTAAACGTTGCCTCATCAGTTAACATAATGTTCTTTAGAAAAAGTCTGTCGTTAAGATAGTTACCTTGCAACCATAAGCAAAATTCAAACCGCCGTTCAACAGAATACGTAGAAATTTTGATTTAAATGCCCTAATCCTATTGCGCTTCAAACACCTCCATACTTTGTTTTTCGTTAAATTCAGTATTCTCGCAACTACCCTTATACTACCATTTGGGTTGTTTCGAAATTCTGCTAAGATACGTTTGTCGTCTGGATAATGTCTTTGATTTAAATTATTGCTTTATAAGTCAGATAATGAATTTGGCTTTCACCCTACGCTTGTTCAATTCCTCTCGTCTTACTTACAGGGTCGAAATCAAAGAGTAGTTATAGGAGGTTACACGTCTAATTTGTATATAGCTACCTCAGGAATTCCGCAGGGTTCTAATCTTGGAGCATTGCTGTTTCTCCTATTCGTAAACGATCTACCAAAGAAAATTAAGGAAAGTAAAATCTTGTTGTTTGCTGATGATTTAAAACTGTACTCTGTTGTCAAAAATGGTGCTGACTGTCAAAACCTTCAAAAAGATATAAATGAGATTCTGCAATGGTCCGAAATAAATAATCTTAAATTTAATATTGCCAAATGTTATATGTTAGATACAGTAGAAAAAAGAATTCTTTAAGTTATGATTATAACATGGATGATGTAGCTCTAGCACGTGTGGAAGAAATCCAGGATCTAGGGGTAACATTTGATTCTCTACTATCATTTAAAACTTCATATTTTGAATATAACGAAAAAAGCATCTAGAATGTACGGATTTATTGTAAGGAATTGTCGAGGGAATTGTAGACAGTTTACAAATTTAGATTTTATCAGACTTCTGTTTATATCATACATACGTTGTATTCTAGAGTATGCTAGTATAATATGGAGAGCCCATGTTATGAAATTCACAAATATGCGATTGAGAGGGTACAAAATAATTTTTTAAGATATCTGTATTATAAAGAAACCGGTGCCTATGATTTAAGTGTAGCCAAGACAGAACTAATGTCCAGGTATAAGTTACTTAGTTTGGAAAAACGTAGGAATATTGTTTCTGTTATCTACTTGCACAAGTTATTGCATAATAAAATTGATGATGTAAACCTCCTCCAACAAAAATAAACTTTAATGTTCCCTCATATAGAACAAGAAATGCATTAACATTTTATTTAAAGAATTCTCAGACAAATCACTGTAGTAATGCACCTATTAATGTAATGTGTAGGTTAGCTAATATCAATCAATTAGGATTTGACATTTTTTACATTACTCAGAAGCAAATTAAAGCTATTTTAGGCGAGGTATTGTAGTTAGAAATTGGGTCTGTGTAAGTCTCTTCTAACTTCTGTGTCTGTGTGTGTGTGTATGTGTGTGCTATCCTACTCTATAATTAGATCTAAAATGTATCTGTAGAGTTTGTAAGGTAAATAAATAAATAATTAAATAAATTGTACCTCCTTGGTCTCGTCTTGAAAACCGCTCCAGTCCTTGCGAACAATCTGTTGATTTTGGCAACGGTATCCTAAGTAATTGGTGCTCGATCCTAATGCCTTTCATTGAATATTCCAGCAACCTGAGGCGTAGATCTGTCATTATTACCAAACAAGCGGATAATTTCTACTTTTTTTCCAATTGTAAGAACTACTCTTCGGTTTTGTGCCATCTTATTAACAGTTAAGTAACACTGCTTTACTTATTGACAATTCGTACGAATTACTTAATGTCAAACAAAAACTTTTTGTTTCAAAGCACTCTTTACTTAATTTGTTTAAAAACAGGTCAGCATGCCAACTCGTAACAGTATCTCAGCAAAATTTTAAAAAAACCTAAATCATAATTAGGGTAATTGAGATTTTGAAAATATGAATTAAGGGGTTTTGGGTATCCATGATTCTAAATCTGATAGAAACAGTTATCTAAAATAAGCTCTAATATCCTTTTCAAAAAAAAAAAGCTTTTTTTACCCCACCAACACCGCACGCCAATGGTAAATAAAAATGTTCACTATGATAAATACTTTATTTTTCCAACATACAATTACCACCAAAATTTCAAGAAAATCTCATTATTAATAACTGAGATATTAGGGTGTATTCATGAAAAGTGGGACACACTGTATATTATATATATTGTATTTTTGAATTATATTATGTAGGTATCTTTTTAATTTAAATATTTTAAATAATGGTAATTCATTAGACATTGGCTTTATGATCACAAAAACTTAAACAGTAATAAAAATAATTAATGTGTAATACATTTTAAGGTTTTGATTCAATTTGGTTGTAGCATTACAATATAATAAATGTATTTCACAGAATATATTTTTAAACTGGTTAAAAATTATCACAAGCTGCTCACATTTACTCTTTAAACGAGCAGCTTGTGTATTCCTGCCACACATATATCTTTTGAAATCCAACTGTAATTTTACAGTCAAATTGAATCGAAACTATAATTTATTTAAGAATTATAATGTATTTTCAAATATTCCCGCGCATTTTTTCAATCGGTTCAGTTCAGTTCAGTTCTATAATAGCTGCGTTCGGGATGGCACTCTTTTCACTCCACAAGTACCCAAGCGCACTCCGTCCGTTCGGGTATTAAATTTGGAGTGAAAAGAGTAAATCTTTGTGCGTTCGGGTATCGAATAAAGAGTGAAAAGTGCGCACTCCAAAAGTTCGGTGTCGCAGGGAAGAACTTTTGGAGTGGGCATGCGTATTTCCACTAGTTGTGTGTTAGGTAGAGGTTAAGTTGCGGTTTGTTTTCGATTTGATTTGAATTTTCGGCACCTTCACGTATTTATTGTTCGGCAAAATTTTCCACTTTTTCAACTAGCTGTCCTTCCTCTTTAGAGTCTTCAAAATACTCTTCTTGTATGAATTTTAAAACCGGAATAATAGTATGACATATTCAACAGCTTTGAAATATTTTAACCCAAACAATTTTTAACACTAAATCACTAAAGCAATAGGTATAATTTTGTCAGGTTATGTTCGGGTTCCACCACGGCTCCAAAGCGTTCGGGTTTGACGGATTCACTCCTAAAATTCTAATGTCACATGATAAAAATCCACTCTCACTCCACTCCAAATCCGTCGACCATCCCGAACGCAGCTAATGTCGGTAATGCCATCACGACATTATCGGTAAAATATAATTCTATTTTGCCGGTGGGTTAGTCAGACAGTTGGTTCATAGATGGCCTTTATTTCTAAACTTTAAAATTGTTGTAACATTTCTCTAACCTTTATGGTTCTGTGCTTTACACAGTTGCTGTTTCCTGTATAATACCACTTTAATCATAGTCACTTTTTCCTTAATGGAATAGCTAATATTCAGTTATAAGTAAAGCGCCTTCAATGAAAATGTTGTCACTGACGCTACTTTTCGTTTTGTCAATGCCAATTAATAATTTGTTGGTGTTTGCTGTATTACCTAAACTATGAAAATTTCGTAATTTTGCCATCACATTTAATTGAATAAGTTAGGAATCGCTCATTAAAATTTATTCAAACTTGGCACATGGGTTTACTATATCGGCCTCTTCAAAAAATTTTAATACAATTTTTCTCTAAATTGTACAGGGGAGTCGATATTTAGCAACCTTAAAATTTACATGGGATTTCCTATGTTCAACTAAGCCATGTGTCACCCGGTATATAAAATTTTTCATATATTTTTTAGAAGTATACCAATATCAGTAAAACCGGTAATCTCGGGCATAAAGTATGACCAGTGAAAAATAGGGAACTAAATTCTGCGTAATTCAGAATGTTTATATACAGGATGTTCAACTTAAAGAAAGCGAAATCTTAATGTCTAAAAATTGACAAATTTGGAGCAGCGTTCTACCCTGTATGCTATTTCGGGTTTAATTTAAGAAAATAGCATAATTGAACAGTAGATTAGCTAAGACATAGAGTTAAAATAAGAAAAATAAAAAAAATATAGGGTGTGTGACAGTGGCAACCTTTTGTCATGGACAACAGGTTTTCACTATCTGCTGACGGTAGTTCTTAATGTGGAGGCACTAGGTCGTGGTCCGTTATACTTACACCTTCCCTTCGTCGTTGGAGGTGTCTTTTTGCGCCACCTGGTTTGATTGAAGTCCAAACCAGGAAAAATATACCGAATGTCAGTTACTATTGAAAATCTATGCAATAAATAAAACTAAAGTCTTCCCTGACAAACAATAAAGAGTTTATTAAATAAAAAATACTTGACCAAAAAAAGGAAGGGTTTATGTTAGGTATACAGGGTGATTCAAAAGTACTTTGACAAACTTCGGGAGGTAATAGCCGACAATATTTTAAGTTGAAAACTTCTTATAAACAGTGGTCCTTGGCGACTTCGTTACGGAGAAACAGGGTGTTGAAATGTTAAAAGAAATAGTAATAATTTTTAAATAACTTCTTAACGAAATACTTTTTTTATGAAATTTAGTGAATTAAGTAAGCATCTAAGGGCACTTATTTTTAAAGTACAACACGTTCGTAAATTTAACCAGTGGCGTCGGTACCAAATGTTGCTATAATATTTTTTGTGAAAACTATGCTACACCACTGACTTATTTTATTTTAACTTTCTTCTTATGAATCTCCCCATTATTTACAACAAAAAGGATCACGTGTATTTTTTTGATACGAGGGACGGTTTAAGGGTAAATGATTATTTTATTTGACTATACACAAATATTAAAAAATTTGTTTTTAATTCAAAGAATTATTAAGGTATACCATTTAATTTAATTAAATAAATAAGTACGTTACAAAAATTAAATGATTTTAAAATAAATTGTTCGAAATGTCCACCTTCAGCCAAGAGGCAGGCATCTAATCTCCTTTGCATGGAATCTCGTACGCGTGCTAAGATATCTGGTCTGTTTCTTATTACTTCAAAACCATCGATTATTCGGTTTCTTAGTACTTCTGGATTTTTGACTGGCGTTTTGTAAACGATTGACTTCAAATGTCCCCATAAATAAAAATCAAGGGGATTTAAATCTGGGGACCTTGGTGGCCACGGTTGATTTCCTTCGTTAACTCCCCTACCGATCCATCGATTTGGATAAATTTGATTTAGATGAGTCCTGGCCACTATGCTGAAATGAGCGGGAGTTCTGTCATGCATAAACCATATACGTCTTCGAGTTTTTAAGGGTACATCATCCAATAAGGGAGGAAGTTCATTTTCCAAAAAGTGTCGGTACGTATCGCCATTAAGCCGAAGTGGAAGAAAAAAAGGTCCTATCAAGTAATCGCCAGCTATTCATCCCCACACGTTTAATGAAAATTGTTACCGAGAATTTCGTTCACTAACTGCGTGGGGATTTTCCAAAGACCAGATATGTTTATTGTGAAAGTTTGTAATCGCACTCTGAGAAAAATTTGCCTCGTCCGTAAAAAGTACATAATTTAAAAATTGGGGATTTTCAGCAAATTTTTCCAAAAACCACTGACACAAATTAATGCGCTGAGGAGTCCCTGGGTAAAAGAGCTTGTACCCTTTGAATGTGGTACGGATACAACTGCTGATCGTGCAGAATTCTCCAAACTGTGGCTTGGGTGGAATTGAGAGCATCAGCAATTATTGGAGTACTTGTATCTGGATTTTTCACTGCAGAGTTTAAAACAGCTTCTTCTAATTCTGTGGTTCGGGCTGTTCGTGGTCTTCCAGGAATGTCACGTAGCCTTGTAAAACTTCCTGTTTCAGCTAAATGGCGGTGAAGAATTGTAAATGTTGCAGCAGCAGGCAGTACTCGGTTAGGATATCGCTCCTGATAAATTCGTCTCGCTTCTCGTGCATTTCCATCGGCAAGGCCATATACAAAATGCATGTCGGCTAAATGCGCATTATTATACAAATAAATAAATATGTATGCCACTGAGAACGTATTATACTTAGAAAATAGGCATCTTCAGATGCCTTCCTTAGGCATATACTTATTTGTTTATTATTAAGTATGAATGTATTCGTTAAAATACTTTAATAAATATTTGAGGGTATTTGTGAATTTAAAACACATTTTTCAATATTTGTGTAAAGTCAAATAAAATAATCATTTACCCTTAAACCGTTCCTCGTATCAAAAAAACACACGTGATTTTTTTTGTTGTAAATGAAGGGGGAGTTCATAAAAAGAAAGTTAAAATAAAATATGTCAGTGGTGTAGCATAGTTTTCACAAAAAATATGATAGCAACATTTTGTACCGACGCCGCTGGTAAAATTTACGAACATGTTAAACTTTGAAAATAAATGTCCTTAGATGCTTATTTAACTCACTAAATTAAAAAAAAAAAATAACTCCTTAAGGAGTTATTTAAAAATTATTACTATTTCTTCTAACATTTCAACACCCTGTATCTCCGTAACGAAGTCGCCAAGGACCACTGTTTATAAGAACTTTTCATCTTAAAATATTGTCGTTTGTCAAAGTACTTTTGAATCACCCTGTATGATCATAGTTGAAATGATTTAAAAATTAGTCTGAATTAAAATTATTTATGTTTAGGAATAAAGTATAAAAAAAATTAAACTGAGCTTTTCATTACTCACAGATTTATAAAAACCTTGCGTTTATGTATCTATATAACCTCTGAAGATTCTAGAACCTTTAATACTTCAATTTGTTACCTTTGGTTATATGAAAAATGTGATCTCTAGTTAACATCCCCTTACATTATTGAAAGAAAATTATTGATTAAATTTAAGTTTTTTTGAAGTGAATTAAATAAATTAGAGTTAACTAAATACCAAAAAAATCTATCTGGACAGCTATGATGGATCCAGTTATTCCGTATATCCGTAAACCAGTATGGCTTCATGTGGTTTCTTATGGAAGGCCAGGTGAAATTAAACTTTTTTAGGTTTAGTTGGAGAACCTTAGGTTGTTATGTGGGCCTTAAAATCCAATGTGGTATATCAATTATGTGGTTGAAACTACATACGTGCAGAATGGCAGGAAAAACGGCAGAAACTGCCGAAACCAGCAAAACCTCTAAAAATAATAAAGAAGAAAATTACTCCCTAAATTTTAACAAACTAAAAGAACCAAAAAAAGGAATAAAAAAAGCTTACCTCTAAAAGGGGGGGGGGGGGGGGTGAGACCTTGTGGACTCTTGACAAAAAAATGGCCTAAAGGCGGCTGGCTCGACCTTCTTATCTGAAGGATTTTAAAAAAGTAAAATTAAAGGCCCCGAGAACTCCGAAGAAACCCTTTCTCCTTTAACAATCAGCTGACACAAAGTTTTGCCAACTTAACCTAACCCCAACAAAAAAAAAGAAGAGAACAGACAGACACTACAAAAGTTCAGAACGATACGAGAGTCTGGGCTTTTACCAGAACATAAATTAAATAATGAAATAAAGAAAATAAGTCCAAACAACTTTGTTTTTACATAAAATTGCCAATACTGAAAAATGGGCATTCTGCGACTTGACTGAGACTGAAACGTAAATACATGGTCAACCTACTTGCTGCGCCTTGTACAATTAACCAACTGAAAAGCGAACGCACTACTTCTAACCCCACTTATTTTGACTAATTTTCTGTAAACAAAGATGACACAATTTAATAAACAATTCTTGAACCAAATGACTAAATAAGATTCACTTTGTGGAAATATGACCGTAAGAATCAAAGGTAAGTCTAACATTCCCCACAAAGTCAATAGTGACAATTTTAAAATTGCTACAGGTGTTTCAATTATAATAATAAAGTCGATTACACTCTACACGGTATTCCATAAAAATAAAACAAGTTGACCACTTGACAGTCGATGACGTTACTCAAATATCGTATGCACAGTCAAATAATAAAATTTTAGTCCTATAGATTGCCCAAAAGCCGGATCCGGTACGTATCAGTTTTCTTTCTCCTATAATAAAGCCGTTCTAGAATATTTGCTCAACCCTGTATACTAACCATTAAATTTAATTAAAAGAAGGTTTTCTGCCCTATTTACAAGTAAATTCTGAGACACCGAGTACCTATAATATGTTATCGTTTATCAAACAACAGATGCGCATACGAAACCATGAAAACTGATAAATAACGCCAAAAACATACTAATTACAAACCTGGATGGGCCAAATAACATGAATCGAGGGCCTAATTGGGCGGAATGACTGCAATCAAGGCCCGGCCCTGGCATCAACTCATCACGCTACCAAAATTACGAGATAATTATTTAAAATCGGCCAATCGGGTGCCGGTTAATTGATTCAATTAAGACGTTAACTACTCGTTTACGCTTCGATCGTGTTATGCTCACGGATTACAGGTTAGGTACTGTTAATCAGTGGTGTAATAAAAGTTACTGTGTTACGGTAAAGAGCGTGGCACACTTTATAATTTTTTACTTGGATATAACCAGAAAATTACAAAACGACATTGGACCATACTTTTGTGTTTCCTTTTTAATACATGACTTTGATTCAATTCTTATTTGCTTGTCAAATTTTATCATATTAAGCTTACAAAAATTAGATTGGTTCCTGTCCCTAATGCTGTCAATCTACAGTGTGTACATAAAGTGAGGAACTCAAACTCAAAAGTACTTTAATTTTTAATTTGCCTTAAATTTTAAAAACAATATTCTTGTTGACAAAGTAAAGTCATTACTCCCTTATACAATAAACACAGACGCAATCTGAAGGTCTTAAACGAATGTCAATAATTAAAACTAAAACAAAACAAAACTCAGGCTATTAATCATAATATGTAATTTTGAACGAGTTGTGTTTTTTTTTAATAGAGCACCCTGTATATTAATAGATATTTAAGAAGAGCTTTTTTACTGATTTAAAAAATATGTAGTTTATACCTTTCCGACAAGCCATTTAGAAAATATTTATATATTGCAGTAACAAGGAGAATGTACGGAAAAAAATGGGGTTTATCGCCCAAGATGGTGCACTGGATATACACCAGAGTGGTGATACCCTCAATTATCTACGCATTCGTGATCTGGTAGCCAAAAGTTCAGCAGAGGACCTCTATGCTGAAGCTAGAAAGTCTTCAGAGACTGGCCTGCTTAGGCATAACAGGTGCGATGAAATCGACCCCTTCTGCAGCGATCGAGCGCCTTCTTGACCTCCCCCCTCTTCACGTGACGATACAGGAGGGGGCGAGAACGGGCCTCCACCGCCTTCAGATGATGCTGCCGACCTCCAGAGTAAAGAGGGTAGGTCACGAACTTATATGTGCCAGAGATGAAGTTGAGATCAGACCACATGACACTAAAATTTGTTTACGACACACCATTTGAGATAAGCATTCAGGATCAAGCCGTGTGAACAAACAACGAACCAGATTTTCTGTCTAGAGCTCTGGTGTGGTTCACCGATGAATCCAAGACTGAAGATGGTACAGGGGCTGGGATATACGGATTAAGACCAAGAAAGGACTTGTTCTTTCCCTTTAGAGAACTCCCAACAGTATTCCAGCCAAAAACCTATGCCATACTACAATGCGCATGGGAAAACAATAGAAGAGCCTACCAAAATAGACGAATCTATATATGCTCAGACAGTCAAGCGGTCCTTAAGGCTCTCACGAGCCAGACGGTAACATCAAGGCTAGTCTGGGAATGCCAGAATAAACTGAGAACCCTGGCGGACAGAATTACTGTTAAACTATTCTGGGGGTACCGGGCCACAGAGGCATTTTTGGCAATGAAAGAGCAGACGTACTCGCGAGGCAAGCGTCAGCTGCACCATACATTGGTCCTGAATCAGCCCTAGGAGTGCCTAAATGCACAGCACGAGAAGCTATTAAGCGATGGACCAAAAATGAAAACAAAGTCTACTGGAACAGCAGACAGGGACTCAATTATAGCAAGAGAGTTATGGGGAGTATTAGTCCTAAATTCTCAAAACAGTTGCTTAACCTTGGCAGGAACCAACTAAGAATAACAACGGGAATCCTGACAGAACATATGGCTGCCAAGGATCACCTGAACAAAATACAGATATACAATGGAGATCTTAGCTGCAGGTTCTGTCTATCACTGTCTATCATGTTGTCTGTCAATGCGAATCCTTGTATCGCAGACGCTATGCCATATTCGGGAGAATAAAACTGGAACTGAATGAAATAACCACTAAATTAGCGGCTGACGTGTATAAACTAATTAATACACGCAACCAAGATAACCGAGGGGATACAATAAACCGAAGGTTTGCACAATAGGCCTACTTATGGCCGCAGTGCTTCGGATAAGGACGGGCCTAAGGAAAAAAAAAGGTAAGTTTGTTCGCCTTTCGGGATTGAATGCTTGAATAGTTTACACTTTAATTTTTGCTATTTGTTTATTCTTTTAATTTTAATTACATCAGAGAATTGTCCCGGTTAGATCCTTAATAAGTTGTGTCAGTTCTTCTCTTTTTACTTTCAAGCTATCCTGATGACACCAGCAGAAGTAAAGCCGCAAACAAAAATAAAGGCACATCACACACATGAAAAGTTAATAAAACGGGCGTGCGTCAAGTTTATAGGACGGAGTATTTGTAAAGGGTCCCCCGCCTGTCGTGTCTTCTCGAGATGAGAAAAATCCCTTTGAAGTGGCTGTTGACACGACTCACGTGGCTAGTGAGTCAAAAACCACAAAGGGATGTGTGGGGGCGACGAGACGTGAAGAGGGTATATTAGAAACTTAATTAGCTGGATCAATTATCTTTCGTATCTATCTAGGTGTGTTTTTGATTTTAGGAAATTCATCAAGAAGCGATTAGAACAAAAATTATAATTTCACCAACCTAGGAGCATGCTGGTTTTAGAAAAGGACCTGAAACAAAAATGGCTATTTGCAAGCAATTTAAACACTTATAGAAAAATGTGTCGTATACAGGGTGCGCCAAAATTAAGGGGCAATACTTAACCGCCATATTCTCCGGCTAAAAATACAGTGAAACCTCTTAATAGCGATCACCCTCGGGGAATAGAATGTTGGTCGGTTAATAGAGAAAAATTAAAACAACTGGTCTGCATTTTACAGTGTTTGTTTATTAATAAGTATCTACATACACTATCGGACAGAAGTAAAGCAACAAAGTGCTTTTATTTCTTTGAATTTGAAAATTTAATTATATGATTGTGATCCCCAGCTAATTTTAATGAAATATTATCCCCACAATATTATAGCGAATTCCATTGGTAAAAGAAGTGCGGCACCGGTATGCCAGCTGAAACTGCACCAGTGCACAAAAAGTGTTGCACTATTTGAGTACCAATGGTTTTCAGATTAGACCTTGAGTGCATTTTTCCAACAAAGTTGATGAAAATACTCCTCAATCCTCATTGATTTTACTTACCACTGGACAAGATTTGAGACAAAATAGAATTTTAAAGATTGAAAAGATCAAAACATTGTATTTTTTGACACTTTCATCCGGTTTCGGTGCAGCACGGTCTCCAAGAGCAGGTGCGGAACTGATTGCACTCGGTGCAACACTTGTTGCACCGGTTTCCCAATGGTTTACAAATACTTGCACTGAAATGTCCAATGGTTTTCAAATTTTGCACTCGTTCCGCACTTTTTTTACCAATGGAATTCGCTATTAGTAACATTTCACAATATTTTGGTACACTTTAAACAAAATGAAGGTAGAGAAATATTTATAATTATATAAATCGACGAAATGAAGTGCGACAAAAGTGAAGCAACAAATTGTGTCAACAGTATTTTATTTTACATATTGCGATAAAAAAACATTAAACACATTTAATAATTACAATAGCTAGAAGTATTATGTTAATAATTAATAGAATATCCATTATTTTTTATTACTTGCCGACAACGTCGAGGCATTGAGGCAATCAGTTTTTGAACAGTATTTTCGGAAAGGTTTGTCCAAACTTCATTGATTTTATTTACCAATGATTGTTTATTTGGCAATAATTGTGTACGAATTCCACGTTCAACTTCTTCCCATGGATTTTCAATGGGGTTAAGGTCTGGGAATTGTGCCGGCCACCGCAAAACCCGAACGTTATTTTCTTGAAACCACTATTGAAAAATTTGTGAAGAGTGTTTTGGATCGTTATCCTGTTGGAAAATAAATCACAACGGCATTTCCCACTCTGCATAAGGCAACATTACATTTTGCATTATATCTCCACAGACAAATCGATCCATGGTGTCATTAATGAAGTTTAAAGGACCCACCCCATTCCATGAGAAACAACCCCATAGGAAAACACTGCCCTTGCCATGTTTAACTGTGGGTGTAACATATTTGGGATTATACCTTGTGTTGATTGGCCGTCCTACACGCTTCATTCCATCAGAATTGAAAATTTTATAACGCGTTTAATCGCTAAATAAAACTTTTTCAACTCGTCTACTGTCAAATTTAAATGTCGACGTGCAAGTTCAAGCTTAGCCACTCTATTTCTTGCCGCAATAAGGGGCTTTTTAGCCGGGTGTCTACTAAATAACTATGCGTCTACCAACCTTCTTTGAACTGTCCGCGGACTAATTATAATTTCGGGAATTTCAGCAATAATTCTAGGTGCGGACATCCAAGGATCGTTTTGACAAATTCTTTTAATGCGTCTGTCTGTCCAAATTGTTGTTTTTCTCGGCCTTTCCGATTTCGGTAGATTCTCTAAATGTCCTCTTTGAATGTAACTTGAAATTATTTTGGATACGCTGTATCTTGGTAAAACAAATTGTCTTGAAATTGTGGCTTGTATTGAAATTGAATGTATGGCTAGTATACTCTCTGCTTTCATTCTTTCCAAATTGGAATACCTCTTGGCATGATTAATCCAGCACAGAAATATTAATTAAACACTTAAATTAAACTATGCAAAAATGTTTTAACCTTTACTTTCACTAAAACCTTTCTTTTTTAGGAAAATATTAAAATGTTTCTTTTACTTCGACACTGGAGCAAGTTCAGGTTCCTCTTCCTCTGTCTCAGAGTTGGGAGTAGTTTCATCATAGTTTCTTGGATCTCATCAATACACTCGATGATGATAATAGTCAATCCTGCACTTTCTGTTGGCAAATCGTAATCCATAGAGGCAAATTGTTTCAAGTTCACAATTGTGTCCTTAATGTTAGGAAACAGTTGTGCGAGCGGAACATTATCCTCTTCTTCAAAGTCGTCAATATTATCTCTCCGGCTTTCATAAAGCATTTTTTATTTTTACTGGGGACAAATTGCGCTAGGCTACCGAAACCCATATCAAGGTGTTGGTTATGATAATATTATTTTGGATTTCTTAAAGGGGACAACCACTGTCTATACATGTTAAAAGTCTCTTAATAAGGTAGCTTTTGTAGAGCATTTGAAAATTCTGAATAATGCCTTAATTGCCTTGATCCAATGGTTGGTAGTGTGAGGTAGTATTGGGTGGAAGAAAAATAAGTTTGACATTATTCACTGTAATTTTGGGATGAGACGTTGCATTATCCAAAAACAATACCACTTTTCTATTCTGCTTCTTCATCTTGGTATCAAATCTGTGAAGCCATGTTGTCATGATGTCTGCTTTCAGCCATGCCTTTTTGTTCGAGACCCACTGGAGAGGTAACTTATCGATATGTGCGCCATTAAAACATCGAGAAATTTTGCTTTTGCCTATTGTAAGTGGTTCTTCCTTGTCACCGTCCACATTTGCACAGAACAGAATTGTAAATCGTTGTTTTACTGTTTTCTTCCCAGTACACTTGTCATCTTTCAATGCATATGTTTTTGTTGGCAATGTACGATAGTAGAGACCTGTTTCATCTGCATTAAATACGTCCCTTGGGGTATAACCCTTTAAAATAGTGAATAACATTTCTTTCCAAGCAGTTACGTCTTCGATATTGATATCGGCTAATTCGCCACATGTTTTCTTGAAGGTAATATCGTGCCGACGACCGAATTTTTCTAACCATCCATTTGATGCCTATCTAGACTTAGACATTGAGCAGATTCGAGGGCTTATTTTAAATGCTAAATTATGTTAAGCCAGACCGGAGTTATCAGCATTTTTTACAAATAATGTTCAACCTTCCCCCACCACTTTATTTGAAAAGTGACGAACACGTTCTATAGGTGAATTTTATTAATAAATCTTTGAAATATACAAAAATGTTATTTTCGGGATACCTTGACTAGGCGACTTTTGAGGAAACTTCGTGGTTCATTTTTACCGTTACTGTTGCGCCCTCTAGCGCCAGTCTGAGAAACTTGAAAATAATTTCCAACAATTTCTCATGACCACTTTACCTAATAAATTTTTTTTCCGCAAGCCATACGACTAACACTTTCTGAGATACGGCCGACAGCCATTCTTAGTGGGACACCCGGTACATATTCTTCTTCTTTATGTGCCATGCTCATTCGAGCGTAGGCGACCTCTCGCATATACCTGTGATGTGTGCCTTTTTTCAGATTTTTCACAGGTATATGGGACCTACAGTTTATCGCCGGTTCCGAACGGCACTATTTGAGAGGTTGTACTAGGCAAATTACTACGTGGTGGTTTGCCATTGCCTTCCACGAGGTGACGACCGAATAAATAAAGATCGACGCATGGTCCCGGGATCGAACCGGGGACCTTCGGCTTAGTAGTCGGACACACTAACCACTAGGCTGCGGTCGCCACCGGTTAGTTACATATTAGCAGAAGAGAATTGCAAGGACCCCGACAAGAGCCTGATGTTTGTCAGGAACCAAATCTTTCATGTCTAAGTGGTAGCTCGGTCATCAGCAATCGAGGAACCAAAACCTTTGTTTCATACACTCATACACATATTTTAGACTCGGTTTTAGATGATGATAGGCTTCACCGAGGCATTAATAATAATCCTTGTGAAAGCCCAATTATTGTGGACCCTCACGTAAAAAGTAGTTCATCAGATAGTGAAACTTTAATGGTGTGTTATTCTTCTTCTAGTGAAAACCAAAGTAAAAGTATTGAAAATTCAAACTTTTGAAATGCGAGTTTTTGCGTAACTGTTCTCTTAAAAATAATTTGTCACATAATGGACTCTCTCAGTTACTAACTTGCTTCAAAACACAACCAGCCGCAGATTTGTCTTCTCTACCAACCTGTGCTAGAACGCTTTTGAATACACCTTCATTTTAAATTGGATAAACGAAAAGATCTGAAAATGTTTTCAGATATTTTAGTTCTACTAGCTCAAATAATTCATAGTGCTTTTTCACTTTTCTAAATCCAAATTGTGAAATGGTCCATTATGTTCTCAACAATTAAACTTATTATTTTGGGTATGTTAAACTGATATTTAAAAGTACTCATTTTGAATGAGTACGAAAATCAAAATAAATAACGCATAAAAGTTAAATATATTCAAGGCGAGCTGTTGACGTGATTAAAAAACAGTAATATTAACCTTATACAAAGTAAAAGTTACTGCAGAAATGAGTATCGCAGTTAGTTAACATGCTTTTTTGTCACTTGAAAAATCTGATTTATAAAATAAGTTAACATTTACATAAATAAAGTGTTAAATTAACTAACTTAGTAGGCAGTTATTTATATTGTACAATAATGTCAAATGAGTGTTAATATAATGACATATTTTATCAGTTACTATTTGACTTAAACGTTCCGAGTTACATTATTGACAAAAAAACGGGAGTGGACCTCCTGGGCTTTAAAAAAATGTTAAATTTGATGGTTCTCTTCTAACAGTGTGCAAATAATGTTTTCCGTTACTTACCAACTTTATGGCATGCTCAATAATTCTGATTTCCGGTGACCACCTTGTAGTTCCATCACCCAAAACAATGCCTAACTATACCGGGTGCTCCAACGAAAACTTAACACTTCGATTTTCCTGCTTTAAAATGAAAATGTGGAAAATCGCTCGGATCCGTCGATTTCTGATTCGAGAGGGAATAACTTTTCGGCTTTTTTCATCTCCGTAACCCCCTAACAAGGGTGAGCACAACCCCCTGATTTTGAATAGGGATGAGGGGTGTTGCAATACCTCATTTTGAAGATCTTATCGAGTACTATCTGACCCTAAAATTTCGCTTCAAAATTTTCATCTTTAACGAAATGACAGCTAAAATAGTGGAAGACTACTTACTTTTGTGATTAGTTTATTAAATGCTAAAAATGGCCACCTGCATGCAGTAAAGAACGCTGGTGTATGAGTACAGAATGTGGAATTAACCTCGAGGATATTACTATTATCAGACGCATTTGAATTATTTATTTATTTGTTAATTTTTTTGTCCAAAAAAGTAGACGAACCATGTTTTTGATTTACCTTAGTCTATCGTGAATTTTTAAGAACGTTAAAACTGTGTCAAAGCGATTGTAACTTTGTAGTAGAATTAAAATGGTGTATTCCGTAAAAGAAAGGGTGGAAATGATAAAATTATTTTTTAGAAATAACGACTCTGCGCGAGTAACAGCGGCTTTATTCAATGAACGACATCCTGAAAAAAATGTATCCGCTACTTACGTTGTGCAACTGGTTGCCAAATTTGACGCTACTGGTCAGTCGGAAACAAAAAGAGGGTGTATGAAAGAGATGAGGCGAGGGAAGTGGCTGTCTTATGTCAAGTTGCAATGGATCCGACCCTTAGTACTAGGAAATTGTCCGATGTATCTGGTGTTTCACGCACAACAATCATGAGAATCCTTAAACAACATAAGTTCCATCATTTTAAGATACGACTGGTTCAGGAACTGAATGAGGATGATTTCGATCGCCGACTCCGGTTATGCGAAGTGGTCAGTGGAATTATTAACAATAATCCTAACTACATGTTCAATATCTGTTTCTCGGATAAGTGTTCACTTTACCTTAATGGCATTGTAAACAGGCATAACTGTCGGTATTGGTCAGATGAAAATCCAAGATTATTTCGTGAAGTGCATACTCAGCATCCTCAAAAGTTAAATGTTTGGGCGGGTATTTATGAAAATCACATAATCGGCCCTTTTTTTATACCCGGTAATCTCACTGGCCAAATTTATTTAGAACTATTAGAGAACGCTATTTATCCAGCCCTCGTTCAAGTATTGGAGAATGAAGAAGACCACGTAACGATCATTTTTTAACAAGATGGCGCACCACCTCATATCGCTCAACCTGTGCGTCAGTTCTTAGATGAAAATTTTCCTCAGGCCTGGATTGGAAGAAGGGGGCATATTGAGTGGCCACCCAGATCACCTGATCTGGCTCCACTGAACTTTTTTCTGTGGGGTCACCTGAAATCTAAGATTTACGCTACCCAGCCTGAGTCACTGGATGATTTGCGAATTCGAATCATTAATGAATGCCGTCAAATTACACCAGAAATGTTCCACTATTTTAGCTGCCATTTCGTTAACGATGAAAATATTGAAGCGAAATTTTAGGGTCAGATAGTACTCGATAAGATCTTCAAGATAAGGTATCGCAACACCCCTCATCCCTATCCAAAATCATGGGGTTGTGCTCACCCCCGTTAGGGGGTTAAAGTTACAAAGACGAAAATAGCGGAAATGTTATTCCTCGAATCGGAAATCGACTGGTCCGAGGGATTTTCCACATTTTTATTTTAAAGCAGGAGAATCGAGGTGTTAAGTTTTCGTTGGACCACCCTGTAAATGTCTAGAAGAGTATTTCCAGAGTGCCCATAATTTAATATAGCTTCTTACATTTTTTATGTACAATATCCAAAACGATGTTCATTTTGTTCATATACCTAATATTTAAAATCAAGTATTCTAGCGGCATCCATTTTCTGTGTACACCAGTACTTACATACAAAAGGCCCAACATGAAACAAGCAATTATTGTAAGAACAAAGCGAATCGCAGCTCATAACAAATGTAGAAGCATGAAATCGTTTCTTGATTCTTGCCCGTGGGCGCCTTCTCCGTAGCGCTGGCTACGCCTACGTACAGACGTAAGTATTGCACCTGCCGGACCTCTCCGTGAGCCCCGGGCACACTGCCTATCTGGAATTTATATCGCCATTACTGCGAGTGTTGTCCGCCTCTAAGATTTTGCATGTTATCTTTGCGAAGGAAAAGAAAATGCTCGCCTGCTGCCAGGACACTTTGAATTATTATTTTGTTCGTATTTTTTGCTGATATTAATTATTACGCGCTCGTAATGGGTGTAACATGTGTGAGTGTATTTCACTGTGTTATAAAAAGAACTGTTCTACATCCAGTTAACGAGAACGCCTCAAAATGGTGACATATAATCTTAAACTCTGTTGAACAACCCATATTTTTATTATTATCATGCATTTGAAATTGTCGTTTTACTCTGCCAAAAATGTATATTGGGCAGAGAACATAAGTCGATTATGAACTGCTAGAAGTTGGAAAAATGTGTGACGTTGTTATACTGTTGTATTTTTTAATGTAAAATCCGCCCCGAAAAATCCAGAAGCTGCTTCACGGTAGTCGGTACCCTATATAGTAAAAACCCCTCGATGATTAGCTAGACTCTTAAGAGGGAGCAAAGAACGGAAGGAAGGACCCGTGAATACTAAATCCTTACTTGGAGGTCAGGGGTGGTCCACATCTATCGTAGCTCTTGTCAAAAGGAATCTTTTAGAGCGGCTAGATAAGGCGGTTTACGTACCGAAAAGCACCCACACTGAAAAAACAGTTTATTTACAATAAGCTAAATTTATTATCGTCTAATAAATCCTTTATTCGATAATGGCGGAATTAATATTTATATCTGAAAAATAACCGATGCATTAAAATTTATTGAATATACTTTTCTAATGACAAATAAAAATTTATTGATTATCTGCATATATATTTTTTGTTTGCTATAAATATAGCCTTGTTTCTAATAAACAACTTTATTAGGCATAAATAAATCGTTTCTTGTAATAAAGTCTGCCTTGATTTACTATTAATAAATTATTTTTATGGTTTTTAACAGTAAAAAAAATATTATTAAATCTAAATGTACGTTTTTTTTTTTATAAAAAAACAAAGTTTTGTGCTTTATTCGCCATAAATGAATCACTAGTTATTAATTGATCACTAATATTATTGTTTACTAATAATAATCAGCAGGTATTAATTATAAACAAATATATTTACAGTTAATAAAATGCTAATTATTGTTTATTTGGGATGTGACAAATATATAGGATGTTCCACATTTTTGGTCGTATTATAAGTACACGAAATTCCATACCTATAGAAGGGATACAAAGTCGCAATTAAATTATACAAAAAATGTACATTTTTAGGATTTTTAACATGCATAGTATTCACATAAGTTAAAACGTTGCTATAGTAAAAAATAAAGTAAAATAACATTTTTAAAAGTGAAGATCGACGCACAATTTTTATTTTAGAGAGGGAGAACTTTCATCTTTAATTATTTGAGCCATATCACCAGAGGATCTGTCTACTTGAGCCGACGTTGTATTGCTTTTAGTTATAGAGCTATTACCGATACGAAACAAAAATGTGGAATTTTATATAAAGAAAAAAATCCTTTATACTTTCACACATTTTTATTCCGTATTGAACGTTTACGACAATCTTTGAACACATTGTATTATGCATACGGATTTAATGCGTTACATGGGAGGTAACATTAAACAAAAACAATGTTCTTATAGTGACGAAACAAAAGTATAAAGTAGCACTAACAAAAGAAGGAAATATAAGTAATAAACATTTTATTATATTGTTATTATTGTTTAAATTATTTGAGACACTAAAAATTCTACAACACATGATAATATTTATAAATCTTACCAGAACAAAGATCTATTAAGTAATTAAAATTGTTGTCTGACCGGAACTTTTTCAGATCTTGTAGAGTGTCACAATCCATTTTATTTTATTAAAGTAGCCGAAAACACCCACAACACATCAGAAAACCGCAAAACCAGCATAACGGGAACTTCTTACAAATAAATTGGTGAATTATTAGGAAATCTCAAACAAATATTACATTTTACTCTTTAGGTGTCCGGCGTCGTACGTCGTACGTGCCGGTGTATAGGTGGGGATTAAACTAGAAAACTAGGTGCTGATACGGCAAATAATTATTATTATACTTATTATTTATGAACAAATGAAATATTCCTGAGAAACAAATGAGATTTACTTATAAGAAAGCAATATAAAGTAAACAAGAAATAAACACTTAATTAACTCAAGAAGTAGTCCATTTTCTGTGGCGAGATTATGAAAGAAAACAAGGGCTGTCTATACCACCAAAATAAAATATATTTGTCCTCTTAGGGTGAAATAAGAGTTAAAGAGTATACATAATTTATATTTGACATTAGGTTGTACTAGTTTCGACTTTAGACAAAGTCATCTTCAGCAACCCAGTAAATAAGAAATATGTTTTTTTAGGATGTACCTAAATAAACTAAAACAAATTAGAAGAGGGGGAGGAGTGGTTCAACAATATACGGTCACAGCGTGTACCCTGTGCAGTCAATGGATTCGACAGCAGATAATTATGAACATGATGCTACTTTAAGCAATCAAGGAAATAAATGTAAAAAAAAAAAAAAATATATACTTATATATTTTATTTTGGTGGTATAGACAGACCTTGTTTTCTTACTTAATTAACTCTTAATATAAACTATTTATAGTAAATATTTTTTTTGGAACATCACCGCATACAGGGTTTTATTATTCAAATTTGTGTCGTTAATTAAAAATATATATACGTCAAACAAGGTACTTGTTTTTAATTAAATATATTTCAAAAAATATTCTTAGTAAAATTCCTTGTTTCACATAAAATAAGTTTAATTCATTGTAAATAAAATTCACCTAAATAAGAATTTATTAATTAAAAACCTCATCACTTTTATCAGTGCAGTATAGAGGTCTCGCAAAACCAGTTTGTTTTTTGAGTAAAATACTCGTCTTGGAACTAGCTTCACAGAGATATTCGGGCGTAAATTTAAAGTCTGCGTACTTGTTTACCTAGAATAGTTTTCATGGAAAGAAGTGGTGCTCGTGTTAAAGCGAAGTGCATGTAATCTTTCATAAAATGTTACTGCTTATCGTTGTTCTTCTTTAGCTTTATAGGATAATGGTGACATAATAGTGCTGCAAAATCTATGGTTTTTAACAATGAAAATGTTTGTATTATCGCACGGGCACGTTAATATGGGTACGGAATTCAAAATTCTTGTGTTGCATTTGTCCCTGACGTCACACCGAATTAAAATGATCGGGATCAGATCAAGCCGAGAGTAAACGTATGGTTTCGCTGGAGCAGTCAGCGGGTGCAGCTTGGCGTTTGCGATCGAGCGTAGCAATTGGCCATCGCCACAGGGTCACGGCAGATCCGTGACAGGGTGGTTTGGCTGGCGCGGCTGGAGCAGCGCGCTTCAGATTAGTGATGTAAATATCCGGATGATTTTGATATTTGGAACATACGGAATCGGATTAATCTAATATCCGGATTAATCATCCGATTCCGGATTAAAATTTAAGGATCCACGAAAATACGTTTCGTGATTAATACGTATTAATTCAACTGACTTCAGTATGGCACTTATTGCACATCCACTATGAGATGCCACTGGTTTTCATTTTCTAATAATATCAAAGAGTAAGTTGTGTTACTCTTTGATGATATAACCAAAGAGTAACACATCTTTGATATAACTATGGCCGTTGTCACTTATTTTAGCATATACACCGGTGAGCAAGTATTGTCTCCCTCTTTAAAAAATGTAAGAAGAGGATAGCATGCAAACGCAAGCATCGGCTGTGTCAGCTGGGTGAGTCGCGGTGCACTACCGGTTGGAGGTCAAAACTGGGCGTCGCGGCATATTATTGCGGATTAATATTAATCCGTATTCATAGTATTTCATAGATTCCGGACGTAATAATTCGGTCGGTGAGTCGGGACCTGTCGGGGTGGTATACTGCCGGTTGGAGGTTGGAATTCGGCGTCGCGGCATATTGCGGATTAATATTAATCCGTATTCGTATATTCCGGTATCCGGATTAATCCGAATATTTTGATATTCGGAATCAACGGATATTTTAATCCGGATTCTTACAACACTACTTCAGATCATATTCGTATTTCGTAGTGGAAGCGCTTATCTATGATTTATAATGAACGCCGATAACATTAGTTGCATGCTGTTGTTGGAGGAAGAAAACGAAGAGGAGATGTTAGCACAAATTCCTCCATTTCGACAAACGTCATTATTAACACTTGAATTTATACTATAGGCACAGTATACGCAATAGTTTCCGTATACTGTGCTATAGGTACCATATTTAAATCAAAGCTGCAGCATACCAAGTAAACAAATCAATTTGATTAAGACGTCAAAGTATCAAAACATTTTAAAATTGTATCATTAGTTGGTATATTCGAAAAAAATATCAAAATTAGAAAAAAGCCAGTGGCGTGCATTTTTCTGTCAATAATATCCGTTAAGTGTTTTCCGGGACGCCACTGGACTTAATAAATTTAATCTAGTTAGGGCAAATTAAGCCTCTTATCATTATGAATGACGCTACCAAATTGCAATAAAATCGGGAAAAGGATATTTACAAAAATAATAAAAAAAACATTTTTTTTTTTAAAAAGACTTTAACACCCTGTACATCAAAAACGGGGCAACTCCGGACACATGTTCAGGTTAGTTCAGGTTAGTACTTCTAAAACGGTTGTCATTAAGTACTGATCAATGTTTCCTTCGTATGCATAATCTTGGATTTGAATATTATGGTATAGGGTAGACTGGGGCAAGTGTAAAAATGGGGTAAGTGGAAAATCAGAGCGTCAATCAGGCAATATTAAAAGTTTACTTGTCTGTGTGGTTCGAGGCAACTAACTATACATTAGCGCTGTTGAATTATCTACTCTCGGCGAGTTACCAGGGGTTTTTATTTCTTTCTGAGTAGTCATTTGTAACATAACCTCCGAATCGGTCCGTTGAATAGTGTGTGATATCTCCATAAAAAATTGGTGAAAGGTAAAAACTTTCATTAATATATTATACTTTTAGTTTTATTGCATTTTCTTATATTTAGTCAATTGTTGTAGCTTTAAAATCCTATATACCGACCAAATCTGAAAGCGGTTTTTACTCACGAACAGGTTTGCACTTCCCCCATAAAAAACATAATGTGGAGCATGTGTGAAAATTGTAATGGGGAAAGTGTAAAGGTTAGTTTACACTTGCCCCATTTTTCTGGGAATGCTAAAGTTCGTTGGCACTGACACTTAAAGCTTTTATTCTTTACAGAGGGTTGGCGTCATGGTACGAAATTATAAAAGAAAGTCCGATAGGGCTGCCTTAGGGGAGGAGCAATTAAATGCTGCAGTAAATGCCGTCAATCAAGGTCAATTAACCATGTCGATGGCCAGTACGAAATTCAGAATCCCATACATTACAATCTACTGTAGAATAACTGGACGCCGTGGCGAAAAAAGCAAGACACAGTGCCGACCTCCAATACTTTCTTGCCAAGATGAGTGTCAACTGGCCGAAAATATAAAAACAATGGAGAAGTGGGGATATGGATTAACTTCGAGAGAGTTTCAAGAAAAAGTCCGGGAGTTTGTAACTTTAAATAATATTCCCAATCCTCTTAAGAACAATATGCCAGGCACAGACTGGCTAATAAAGTTTAAACAACGTCACTCTTTGAGTATGAAAAAACCACAAAGCTTAGAGTACTGCAGGAAGAAATCTACGGACCCATTCATAAAAGACCAATATTTTGTTTTATTGGAAAAGGCTATATTGGAGTTGGGTCTTTAGGATCGTCCTGAATGTATTTACAATTTAGATGAGACTTCACTGTGTACAGATCCTTCTCGTCTTAAAATTGTTGGCGCGAAAGGCAAACCCTCTTCAAGAATTATTGCTGGATCGGGCAGAGAAAATATAGCCGTCCTGGCAAGAGCAAGTGCTAGTGGTAGAAAATTGCCACCATTGATAATATTTAAAGGCAATAATGCATGGAGTTCCTGTACCGTACATGCAGCCAGCGTCAATGGATGGATGACCTCCGAAATATTTAGAAATTACTTTCTAAAGACTTTTATTCCTTTGGTTCGTGATCAGGCAACAATTATTGTTATATATGATGGGCATGTCTCGCATGTGGATTTCTTATTAATTGAAGCCGCAAGAGAAGAAAATATTCATATACTTAAACTGCCAGCCCATACAAGTCATTTACTTCAACCTCTCGATTTGAGTGTGTTTAGATCCTTTAAGGCAACATGGGAGAGGGAAGTAATAATATGGCAAAGACATCTTCAGGGACAGTGACTACCAAAAAGGGAATTCGCCACATTGCTAGTGAAAACCTGGGCCGAAGTAGATTCCGGAATCATAAAAACAGGATTCAGAAAGGGTGGTATTGTTCCATTAAAGAAAAGTATGACATCGATGCCCTAAAAAGATGGGACGAACACTTGAAAAATCAAAGATCTGTAACAGATTTAAAACCGAGGCCAGAACGCATTGATATTAAAAGGAATGAACATGATGTTGTAGCACCGAATGTAACAGAAAAAACCGCTACTTTCGAACAGTCAATGTTAAAAACAGTAAAGCCTTCTACATCTGGCGCTTCATTTAAAAGGAAACTAGCATCTAATGCAGAATTACTTACAGCTCCTTCATCAGCATCTAGTGCCACCAATCTCAAAGTAATTGTCAGCTCTGATCAAAATGAAGAAAATATACTAAATAATCATCAGGATCCTATAACTGAAGCTTTAGTACCAGGTATAACCGAAAATCGGCAAGAAAAGAAGGCAAGTTTTGATGATCTACTACTTGATTCGTTCCGACAGAGTCCTTCTTCTAATCCAAGGAAACGAAAGCGCTTAATTCAAGGTGGCCAAACCATTGCAGGTACTATCGCAAGTAGTCAGTCAAAACTCTCTACAAGTTCATCTACTATATCTAAACCAGCTATGAAAATTGACCGAAAGAGTAAAGAAAGTCCGCCAAGTCCGTATCAATTTGAATCCAGCTCCAGTGAATCAGATAATAAAAGTGTACCTTTTATGGAATCGGATCAAAGTTTCACTTTAAAATCGGATTGCGAAGATCAGATTTCTGAAATAAACAAAGAAAATATTTCCATTGGAGACTGGGTACTGGTTAAATACACATTATCAAAAGCAAACAAACATTTCATTGGCCAGGTAAACACTGTTGACAACGGCTTTGAAATCAAGTTTACTAGAAAATTAAAAGACAATTTTTTATGGCCACTCACCGATGATGTCGATGTAGTACAGCTAGACGATATAGTGACTCGTTTACCTGAACCGGTAGTAACACGCCGAGGAGGTTTTCATTTTAATGTGAAATTTGCGGGATACAATATTTAACAAAGTTCCATAGAATTATTCGAATTTTTAAACTTTAAGTTTCTTTTCTGTTTTAGTTTCTCCTTGGGAATAATTCCTACTGTTTTAGAAATTAAAGCCAAACATTGTGTTTTGAATGGATAAATACGTTTATAAAAATATTATTCTTGTTATTAGGAATTTTTTGAGGGTTATTTTGGATTACTTATTATTTTTCAGAGGTACCTTTTAATTTTTCGTTTTTATGATTTGTTTGGCTAACTATTTCCCAACAATAAAAAGTTAATAACTTCAAAGATTTTTATTTTTTTTAAGTCTTTAAAAAGAAAAATTGGCATGGGAGATATAAACTTCATTTACACTTCCCCATTACCACTTCTGCGAACATGCATGGAAATTGTAGTCCGATTTTTTGGGGTAAGTGTAAAATTTCGGTACAAAAAAAAATAATCATTCAAATCTCAAGATCTCAAAAATAATTCATGAGTACCCTATGCAGTATGAAAAGTAAACATATTAAACTATTACTTTCTTACAAAGACACTTTTATAAATATTGTATATTTAAAGTAGGAAGGAAATAAACTTGAACTATTAAAAAGGGCTTCGCACTTGCCCCAGTCAACCCTAATTATAAGCTTTGTAATGTAATGCTGAAAAATAAACAGAATGGTTTTGTATACTTTACCGTTCTTCCCTACACTTGCTGCCACTTTTTTTCATGCATTTTCTTTCATTACAAAATTTTTGTAATTTTCGTTCTCATAGTTGTATAAACGGTGGCATTCTGCTGAGCGATCGCGGCTGGACTGGTCTCTCTAGCAGTTCGAACGCAGCCGCTGCAATTGACGGCGAACGCTGTGTCGCTGAGCTGCGGCAGTGAAACCGTGTACATACAAATCGCATTACAATTTACAAATTACAAATTAAACCAGTACCGAGCTACTAATCGCGAACGCCAGCCGTGGCCGCTGACTGCTCCAGAGAAACCATACCTTACAGGCGCGTTAGAGTTAATAACCTTTATTTTATTATTTTTTATATTATGAATCAATAAAACTTATATCAGCTACCTAAATATTACATTCAAATCTATGAGTTTTCGCAGATCTCAAATCTCACAATAGTCACAAGCGTTGCACTCTGCTTCGACATTTTCAATGTCATCCCCGGTTGCATCTTTGTAAAGGACTGTACATTTTTTTTGTTAAAGTCACCTGATCTTTCTGTGTTGGATTCTTTTTATGGGGGCCTATAGAAAATCAGTGTTTCAGAATAAGATGCTGATCCTTAACGGTGTGAATCCTTAGGTGATTTTAAGAAGAAAAGTTCAAATTAACATATATCCTTAACCTATCAACTTTCGAACTACAGGGCCTTAAAGTTTTAAGAAAAAAATCGTTTTTCTATCATAACTTTAACAACTTTCTAGCTATTTTTATGAATTTTTCACACATGCCCTCTAAGCATCAATAGCCATTTTTTGGTGTAGAAAAATTTTAAAACTTTTTAACCAGTGGCGTCCTGAAAGGGTTTGGACTAGACATTTTGGAAAAATATTATGTGCGCCACTGCTTTTTCTCAAGATAAAAATTATTTTTAAAATACTCATTCATTTTAGGCCAAATTTAATATCTTGCCTTTTTATCGTCCGACAAACAGTTTCCGACAAAAAAAATAAAAAGCATTAAATGCGCATTCGCTATGTGCCCATGGTTTATATAACATTAAATAACGTGTGAACAAAAACGAAAATAATTTAGATTAGCTGTTGAAAGTGGCCACCACCTGCAAGAATGCATGCTTCAGCTCTTCTCCTCATTGATTCTCGTACCCTTTGAAAAATTCCTGGAGTATTCCTGATAGTGTCGAAACAATCTATTATGCGGTTTCTCAACTCCTCTTCAGTATTTATTGGGATGCTGTAAACCAACGTTTTCAGATGTCCCCACAGGAAAAAATCTAGACTGTTTAGATCAGGGGATCTATGTGGCCACGATTGTGTTCCTCTGCGCCCTATCCATCGATTACTATAATGTTGATTTAAAAACTCTCGTGCTAAGAGACTGAAATGGGCAGGTGCACCATCGTGCATAAACCACATACGATGTCGGGTTAAAATAGGGACGTCGTCTAGCAAATTTGGTAGAGTGTGTTCAAGAAATTGGCGATAATTAATTTCGTTCAATCTGGCTGGTAAAAAATAAGGCCCAATTAAATAATCACCAATAATTCCAGCCCAAACATTTACAGAAAATTGCTCTTGGTGGTGGGATTCCGTAATGGCATGTGGGTTTTCTTCTGCCCAGAAGTGATTGTTATGAAAATTTTGTATGACGTTCCTGGAAAAATTAGCTTCGTCCGTGAACAAAATTCTGGCATCAAATTGGGGATTTTCGGTAACCATTTGAATAAACCATTGGCAGAAATTGATTCGTAATGGAAAATCCCTAGGAAGTAGGGCCTGGACCCGTTGAATATGGTACGGATATAACAAATAACTTTGAAGAATTCTCCAGACTAGGACATGAGTAATATTTAAAATATTCCCAATTTTTCTGGTACTTATATTAGGGTTTTGTTCCACTAAATTTAAAACAGCTTCTTCGGTTTCCGGTGTTCGTGTAGTTTGGTGTGCCCCTTTTGAGTAGTTTTTTGTTTCAAAAGATCCCGTTTCACATAACTTTCTGTGAGTTCCTGAAATCGTTCTTGCATCCGGAACTATTCTATTTGGATAACGCTCTTGGTATAATCGTCTGGCTTCGAATGCATTGCCATCAGCAAGCCCCAATACCCGTAAGGTAATGCATATCCGCAAACTCGACATCTGTAAAATTTACCATGACACTCATACGTTTAAAAAGTATTACGTTTTTCAAATTTAAGTTAAGTGGAAAGCCGTGTACATAAATTAATAGCTGTCAAAACTATTTGGCATTAAATATTTCGTTATTGTCATTGTTTCCTTAACAAAGTTCATAGCCTACTTGTCAGAAACCATAGGCTCATAGCGAATGCGCATTTAATGATTTTTATTTTTTTTGTCGGAAACTGTTTGTCGGACGATAAAAAGGCAAGATACAGTATTGCCCGAAAAAAACAGTACTAAACTTGTAATCGTATTATATATTTAAAAAATACATATTATTGACACTTTATTATATGTTCTAAGTGTGCACCTCCTCGTTCAAGACAGACTTCATAACGATGTTCTAAGTTTCTGGTCATGTTATTGAATAAGGGTTGTCTCAGAGCTGCGAAGAAGACTCTAACGGCATCCTTTAATTCATCGATGGTTTGTGGTGCCCGTTTGAAAACGGCATTTTTAGCCATGCCCCAAATGTATGCGTCTGGAGGTGTGAGGTCTGGAGAATGTGAAGGATAAGGGAAGTCAGTAAATCATGAAATGAATTTGCTTGGAAAATGTTCTTGAAGAAATTGACGAATTGCGGCAGCAGTATGGCAAGTTGCCCCGTCCTGCTGAAAAAATTGGTTTCGAAATGCCAAGTTACGTGCACGACAGAATTGACGTAGATCAGGGATAAATCGTGTTATAATGTGTCTGTACCTCTGTTGATAAAGTGTGACTTGCCTACCATTCTCTTCGATGAAGTACGGACCAATGATTCCGTGTCCGGACACAGCACACCAGACACTCACTTTTGCACTATGTAAAGGAACCTCTTGAACCTCATCGGGTCTGGCAAAGCCCAGAAATCGATTTGTGCGACGATTCACATAGCCTGACAAGTGAAAGTGTGCTTCGTCTGAAAACCAAACATTTTTCAAAAATTCAGGATTTTCATACTGTAACGCGAGAATTCTGGCGCAATATTCCACTCTACTGCGATAATCCCGAGGATGTAGTTGTTGATGTACCTGAATCACATACGAAAATGCACCCAGCTCAGGATTCTTTGAAAGGAAGTTCTTTTTAAATCAAGTTGTAACGCTGTCCTTGCCTGGCTGGCTTTCGGATTTTGTAAGATTTGCTCAAAAACACGTTCATGGTTATTGTTGTTGTTAACTGTCCTGGGACGCCCCGAGTTTCCTTTTCGTTGGCACAATACACTACCCGTATTTCTGAACTTTTCAATAACCTTCAAAATTACAGCATTACTTGGAGAACGTTTATTAAACCGTTGTGTGAATTGATCAGACACGTATAGCAAACTTGCACCATTATGTCGGCCCATTCCGTATGAGCGAAAATAATGCTCTACCAGAAACACTTTCTCCTCTGTACTTAACACCATTTTTAACAATTAGGCCCTATTAATTACTTCTTTGAGGTTTACTTAACAGGTCTATACTAGCTAACTTGAGTGTGACAGCGCACGCATAAAAACACCGCCAACTTAGTTTCAGTACTGTTTATTTCGGGCATATCTGTATTAAATTTGGCCTAAAATGAATGAGTATTTTAAAAATAATTTTTATCTTGAGAAAAAGCAGTGGCGTACATAATATTTTTCCAAAATGTCTAGTTCAAACCCTTTCGGGACGCCACTGGTTAAAAAATTTTGAAATTTTTCTACACCAAAAAATGGCTATTAATGCTTAGAGGGCATGTGTGAAAAATTCATAAAAATAGCTAGAAAGTTGTTAAAGTTATGATAGAAAAACGATTTTTTTCTTAAAACTTTAACGCCCTGTAGTTCGAAAGTTGATAGGTTAAGGATATATGTTAATTTGAACTTTTCTTCTTAAAATCACCTAAGGATTCACACCGTTAAGGATCAGCATCTTATTCTGACACACAGTGTACAGGAGAGAATACCACAATACTGATCAACTTCGCGAAGCTACCCTTCAAACCTTTAGGCTTTTGCAGGGAAGGCCATTTATTTTATTAAATGCATTGCAAAGAATCGAAACGGTGCGGTGTGTCGAAAGTGTTAGAAATAGATATGAACTATTATATATTTCTGAAAGCTCTTGAAATGAAAAAAGTCCCATTTAGAGAAACACAAGTTTTGGGCCATAACTCAAAAACTAACATTTTTTAGAAAAATAACTAACTACGTCACTAAATTCTATATAAAAAACTGTATATTAACCATTTTTATCTTATTGATAAGTTATCAAATAATTGAGATACAGGGGAGCGTCAAAAATGACAAATTTTTAAAATCGCCCTGAATGTCAGAGGCTGAGAAGGCTATGTTTTTGGCAATGAAAGTTTCATTAAGTAGTAGAACAGTAGGCCGCAAACCCCATCTTTCTATCATCTATAATAAGGGAGTGGCGACCGCAGCCTAGTGGTTAGTGTGTCCGACTACTAAGCCGAAGGTCCCCGGTTCGATCCCGGGACCATGCATCGATCTTTATTATTCGGTCGTCACCTCGTGGAAGGCAATGGCAAACCACCACGTAGTAATTTGCCTAGTACAACCTCTCAAATAGTGTCGTTCGGAACCGGCGATAAACTGTAGGTCCCATATACCTGTGAAAAATCTGAAAAAGGCACACATCACAGGTATATGCGAGAGGTCGCCTACGCTCGAATGAGCATGGCACATAAAAGAAAGATAATAAGGGAGCTGGTATATGAAAACACTCGAAAACTGAACACCCTGTACAGGGTTTTCGTTTATATTTAGACCCCTATTTAGAGCGAAAACAATGATGATGGAAAAAAAACTTTAAATAAAAAGTTTTAGGATTTTTACTGAATCATCAGAATCTTAGCAGAAAAATTTCATAAGATGATTACAATACCGAAAAAAATAAGCAGCTTATGTTTTTTTTTTTAAATGGAACGCCCTGTATCTATTTAATTATTAATTATCTATTTGTCTATATTAGCTCAAACGGTTTTTAAGATATTAGCAATCAAAATTTTAAAAAGTTGTATTTATTTTCGTTTACAAGTCTAGAATGCCTTGAAAATCAAATGGACTACATTGGTGATGCTTCTCTTACTATTAAAATAACATTGAGGAGGCGTTGAAAAATAAATGCAACAAGTCTTAATTCCATTTGATATCTATTAATTTGTAGTTTGCTATCAAAATTTTTATTTAATCATTAAATATTAATATTTTAGTAACAATAATTAATTAAAATAAAAAATTTACTTTTATGATTGTTATTTACATTTTAAAAGAAAATTAATACAATGTTAAAAAGAAAAATAATTAAACATAAAGAAGAAATGACTGATTTTCAACCTAACTCCTTGATTTATTGTACATTTTTGAATATTTCCTAATAATTTATGATTTGTTGACTTCATAATGGACCCTCGATAGTCGCTATTTAGCACCAAAATTTCTTCTCGACTTTTTTGTTCCAAAACTTGAATGTTCTCTGGCCTATTGTAATAAACTTTCTTTTTTAAATAGCCCCAAACAAAAATATCCAGCACCGTCAAATCGGGGCCGTTTGCCGGCCACATTATTGGCCCGTCTCTTCCAATCCACAAATTATATTTTTCATTTAAATGCCTTGTAACAGGGGCAACATTATGGGCTGGCGCATTGTTTTGCTGCCAGATAAGCGTAGCGTGTTGGTTGGGAGGAAGCTCTTCTAAAAAGTTTTCAATCTAATTCTCAAGAAATTTCAAATATCTTAGGCCACTTAAAGCCCTATTATAAATTATTGGACCAATTACTTTATTTCCTATAATGCCGCACCAAACATTTATAGACCTACGGCGCTGAATTCTAACAGGCTGAATTTTGTGGGGATTAGAAGTTGCCCAAAAATGTTTATTTGTTCGATTAAACATACCAGCTGTGCTGGAAGTTGCCTCGTCGGTGAATAAAATTTTGTTTAAAAGATTTCCATGAATTTCACTCCTTCTTGAAATATTAAAACAAAACTCTAACCGCTGTCTCTTGGATTTTTTGGACTGGTAAATTTATATGGATAATAACAATATTTTTTTTTTAATTTCGTAAATTTTTGATAACGATTTGTTAAAATGGCCCGCCGTATCTGGTACAGAATACTCAGGATTTTCTGTAATACAAAAGTAATTATAGTAGTATTGCTGCCCTCTTTTTCCCTTCTAAGCTTTTGGTCTTTACAAATTTTTTTACAACATATTTAGTAGTGCTTTTGGAAGATAAAAATCTACTGGGAAATAACCTGTTGTATTCATTATGAGTTGTAAATGAATTTCTATTATTTGAATAATATAGAGGGA
Organism: Polydrusus tereticollis; assembly: GCA_963920685.1. NCBI lineage: Eukaryota > Metazoa > Arthropoda > Insecta > Coleoptera > Curculionidae > Polydrusus > Polydrusus tereticollis. The sequence goes on along the minus strand of OY987326.1, from coordinate 167,244,467 downwards.
TAACATCGAATTTATCTGCTGCAGAATATCCCATTTTATTATTATAAATACAAAGAAAAATGTTAGTTTATTACAAGCAAACAAGTAAACAATGCCAAAAATGTCATAATAACGTTTGTTTTCCATGGCTTTCTAGACGGAATAATTGCAATAAGAAAAGGTCGGCAGACTTTATCATTTGATTTTCAAGGCATTCTAGACTTATAAACGAAAATAAATAAAACTTTTTAAAATTTTGATCGCTAATATCTTAAAAACGGTTTGAGCTAATATAGACAAACTATATATTTTTGGAATCAGAAAATAAATATCTATAATTTTAATAAAATAGATACAGGGTGTTTCATTTAAAAAAACATAAGTTGCTTATTTTTTTCGGCATTGTTATCATCTGTTGAAAATTTTCAAGATTCTGACGATTTAGTAAAAATCCTAAAACTCTCGTATTTAAAGTTTTTTTTCTATCTCTTATTGTGTCCGCTCTAGATAGGGGTCTAAATATAAGCGAAAACCCTGTTCACCCTAAAATATCTATTAGAGTCCTTGGCGTATTTAATATTCGTGTAGGTCCTTCAATGCATTAACACGTTCGTTACCGTAAGCTTTTACTGCGTTGTACGTTTTGAACCAAAGCTGTAACTTTTAGACAAATGGTTTTTATGAACTGAAATTTGGTATGGGGTATCTATGTAGGGAAAAAATCTGTTTTTCATATTTTCCAGTGTATGCCACTATAGTGTCAGTCGGTATATAAATTATTATGACAATTTATATACCGATGGCCACTATAGTGGCGTAAATTTATCTTTGCCACAAAATCTACTTTTTAGGATCTAAAAAATAAAAATCAATATAAAATTTATATAAAACATCTATCTTTATTCATCTAAATATTTAAACATTTTTTTATAATTAAATATAGAGCCACTACTTCTTGGTATGCCACTCCCTAAAACATGGGTCCACACAGAGTCCTGGAGCATCTGGACACACAGGACAGCAGTACCGGGTTCTGCGTCGCAGTTTTTTTTTAGTGCAACATTTACATTGTAAAACCCCTTTTCTGTTCTTGTCTGTTTTTGGAATAAACCCAGGGAAATGGGGTGATTCACGTGTATTTGGAGATTCTTTCGGTATGTCCAAATTTTTTATGAGATCCTCAATCACTTTTTCTCTAAATTCTAGAAATGCCATTGTACTATTCGTTTTTTTTTTTTGAATACATAGTACCCATTTCATATTGCTATATCAAATAAATGAAAAAATACTTTTCGATACCATTTCAGCGTTTTACGCGGAATGGAGTAATATGATAGCATTTGATCAGCGCGATCTATACCTGACATATTCTTATTATAATCCAGAACGCACGATGGTTTAATTTGTTTACCACTTCTTTTGCCAGAATGTTCAACCATATGGTGCTTATGTTTTGTGCTTATCATACGAACGTCTCTCTTATCCTTCCATTTAGTTACTAAGACAGGACCCTTCCTTTTAAAAATAGCCTCACCTCGTTTTAGTTTAGTTTTCAAAAAGTCGCGCGGATTGCCTTGACGATTTTCTCGAAGGGTTCCAACTACATGCGTTTTTTGCTTATATAGATATTCAGCCAAGCTGACGCTATTGTAGAAATTGTCCATATAGATAACGTGGCCTTTAGTAAGATACTCTTTAATGAGCTCTCTTACCACTACTTCACTATGAGAAACCTTATCAAGTGAGGGTACCTTTTCCAGTATAAACGATGATATTTAAAATGAATCCATCATGCGTAGTTAATTCGTACAGTTTAATGCCATACTTGTGACGCGTGTTTGAAATATATTGTCTGAAACTTAGACGACCGCGCCACAAAATCATAGCTTCGTCTATAGATAGTGCCTTGTTAGGGTAAACGCATCTCTTTATATTTTCCACTACCATATCCAATATATTTCGAATCTTGTGCAGACGGTCTGTAGAATCAACGTTATCATGATCTACCAAACGTAACATTCTGAGAATTTGAAAAAATCTGTTACGACTCATAGTCTTGCCAAAAATAGGATGATAGTAAATGCTTGCGCAACTCCATTGTTTAGTAATGGTAGGAAATTTCACAATTCCTCCTACAGCGCATAGCCCAAGAAATTTTTTGATTTCTTCATTTGTTGTGTCTTTCCAGGCAGTGAGCTGCGTTCTCCTTGTTGGACGGGGTTGCATTTGTATGACTTCTTTTGCTCGTTTATTGGTTTCTCTTACAATAGTGTCAACAATATTTTTGTCAAAAAATAGTTCTACGTAATCTAGTGGTCTAGCATCATTAGGTAAATTATTAGTAATATAAGGTATGCCCGTAAAGTCAAACTCTTCAGGTTCAACATTGTTTTGGGACCAACCGTATTTTTCGTCCGATACATACTTGTCCTTTTTTTTTATTTTTATTGGAAATATCTTCATCGCCTTCGAGCTCTTCGATTTCTGCTTCTGCAGTTTGGTGCTGTTGTTGTTCCATGGGCTCATCTTCTTCGCTATTTTCTGAACTATTATCGCTCATATCACTACTCGATAGTTGATATGTCTTGTCTTCTAGCGAGTCCTCAGAAAAAGCATCCTCAGAATCGCTAGAGAGTGCAGCTAGAAATTCTTCATCTTCCGATTTTTCCAATTCATCCTGTAGCTCTTTTTGGGTAAGTGAACGTTTTGAAGCTACTTTACGTGGCCTGGGTCTTTTTACCCCGCTTGGGCTAAAAAAGAAAAATAAAAAATGAATCTTTGAATAATTATAAAAAGAATGCAAAAACTCGGCAAAAAAAAATTTTAACTACAAAACATGGTAAAATCTATTAAAATTTGGGTATATTCTTCCTTGTCTGTCTCTGGTACATAAGGGATAGTAATACTATCCTCGTCTTCCTCGTCTGCGTCCCGCTTCCCCCAGTATACTATGTCTCTGGCGGTGTTTCCTAGGTATATACAACATCGGTTTATGTCCATCACTACTTCATTATTCTTAAACCATGGCATGCCCAAAATAACATCTTCATTTAACTCATCCATGATTGTAAATTTGGTCAGCATAGTCATATTTTTGATCTTCACTCGTTGTTGTACATCTCCTCTTGTTGAATGATGGGTTTCGCCGCAGGCTAGTCTCATTTCGCCCCTCGGAGTTCTATTCCTAATTGTCAGGGGCAGCAGCGTACTTTTAATGATATTCCGGCTGGCCCCAGTATCGAGTAATGCTCTCACACTTCTACCATTATGTCAATTCTAGGCAATGTTGCAGAATTTAAATTTAATAGCGTATTCGCTATTCCCTGCTTCCTATTCCATTTTTTACTTTTCCTTCTGGTTGTCCTTTTTTTAACCACTATGTCATTCATATCTCTTCTCACATAGTCCCTATTATAGTTCCACCTTGTCTCTTCGTGAAATTCTCTTGTTTTAGGTTTTGTCTGTTGCTCGGGTTGGTTTCCGTCACATATATATCGACGATACCCCCCCTCCCAGGGTGGCATCCATACTTGCTTAATTTTTCCTCTATTTCTCCGTTTCTGCCGGACTTCTCTTTGAGTTGGCGGTATTTGCCGGTTAATTAGTGGCAGCGCCAGACCTCTAGGTCTGTCCGCATAGCTTGGCCTCTTGCCTCCTTCTTCTAATTGAGGCGGCATCCGCCATTTCCAAGGTGGCATCTCCTCTTCCATCATTTCATTCCGAATTTCTTCTCCAAAATAGGGGATTTTCTTACTGCAGGATCTCTGCTCGTCCATCATTGTATTCTTAGAATCATCAGCCGAGCCTTCTTCAGACTCGCTATTAATCTCCACGTCAATTCCATATTTTTCCTCCCATAATCGGCGCTTCGCTCTGGTGTTAAAAGCTGGGCATTATTGCAAAAGTGAACAATTACGCCAAAATGAAATAATTCTAATGAAATATAAAATGCATAAAAAATGCTTGTCTATAGTCGAAAAAAAAAACTATATAATATCGACACTTATCTATTTTTTTGTAAAAATCGATTTTTTATAACAATAAGTAACATAAAACAATAGTACTTACCCTGGGGAATTGTTATCACACATCACGTTATTTTTGCAAGAAAAACAAGTCACTACTAACGAAGCGAAACTGCAATTGCATTATAGGTACTATAACCCGAGCTATAACCTCAAAAACAAACATTCAGAAGAATCCAAAAATTAGTGCATTTCCGGAACCAACTACCACTATAATGGCATATAGGTGACTTATAGTGTTCCCTAATACCCGCTGTATACAAACGATGCAATAGAAACGAACCGACTCAGGTTTAGACTCGCTTTAAATACATGATAAATTTTGCCACTAAAGTGGTAGTCGGTTTCACACATTAGACACCGATCGCCACTATAGTGGTAGTCGGTAACGAACGTGTTAATGCAGACCATACTTATTTAATAGATTATGTAAAGATGTATAATTGGTGCTATTAAAATTTAACGGGTCCGCATTAAGATCGCCACCAAATACCAAATGCAAGGAAATCATAAGTCGATTTGTAGCGATGGACCGGTTATAAATATTCCTAATTGGTATTTACCAATCGCGTTGTAGCGACTGTGGTTATAACTTTTCGGTGATGTCTGACGTCACCACCAAGCCCTTGAATACGTCATTAGCTGTCATTTCTTGGACCGGTAATAACCTTGCTGCTGAGGTGTTTTTTATTCTCCGTCTCTTTTTATTTGTGGTTGTGTCTTTTTTGCCGTTATGTTTTGTTGTTGTTTTTAAGATGAAAAAATATCAGTTCTATTAATTACGAAGGAAATGATTACACTATAGAGCTTTTAATGGCTTAATAATTAAATAGGGTTACAACTAGAAGTTAAATTTACAAACAAATTTGAGAATTGACATTTATAACCGGTAATAACTTTTCTTCGTTCAAGCGGTTCTTGAGCAGCGTGACGTAATAAGTCAAAAAGGGCAAATTCAAGGTTAACCAAAGGTATAACCGCGGTTAATACCGGTTCATCGCTACAAATCGATTTATTCAGGCAGAAAGCTTACTAGAGGGCTTTCCAAGTCATTCCAACACTCATGAGGGTTCAAGTTAGGGGGCCTGTAAAGCATATCAAAGCACAATCTCTAACCCCCAGACTTAATAGAGATCCAGAACCCGATTATTTCTTCGCCATTATTATTTATGTTAGAAGTAAGCCATGTTTCCGACAGACCAATGATGTCAGAAGAATCCCCCGTTAATACATCACTAAATAAATCAAAATAGAACACACGGATCGTAGATTAGAATGTGAAAAATATATCCATGCACAACTCTGCATTCTGCATGTATCAGTAAATTAGCTTAGTAAAGAGGTTAAAGTTATTTAATATTACAAAAGTACCAAAATCTAGAAATATAATGAAAAGAAAAAATTAGTAAAGAAAATACAAATAGATTAATAAATAAAGTGACACAGAAAGTAATGCGCAAACAACTCAATACCAATGGCAATATTAATAAGGAGCATTATATTAATATGGAAAAATATGAACGTTATATTAATTTATATTACGAGATGCAATCAACTAATATTAATTTACAGATTTTGTGCAGATGGCAAAATGAACGAATTAGACAAATTGCCAATACCATCACTAAGATTACGTAAATGTCGTTCTACTAGTCGGGAGTTCGTTTCTACTTCCCAGTGTTTTGTTTTTTTTTATTATTTTTTGTTGCTTTACTATAATATTGGTGGATTTATAGATTAATAGTATATTATTTGACTAGCATGGTATAGCTTTAATACTTGCGAGTAAATTTCTACAGCCCAGTTAACTTGGCCAGAAAATGCCTTGTATCACACGCGCGTTGAAAAGTACTTTTCAAATCTAGGCATCAATTTGAGATTTAAATAGATGCATATTGTGCCAATTTCATAGCCAAAACTATTATTTTGCTTTGCTTTACACAATATAGCAGCCTGCAAGAGGATATTATGTACCAATTTTGGGTCAATTCCCTCTACTTAGTCGGAAGAGAATAAAAAAGTTAATATATATTTTTTAAATACATCAATGCTCTGTTCCTTATTGTAAAAAGCAGAAATTTAAATTTTTTATTAGAAATTTTTTTTTTACATATCTGCTAATAATAAATAATACGTTAACGTTTTAACTTTCTTTTCTTGTTGTTTAGGACCTATGACCTAAAAGGTTCAGTAACTTGTACTTTTCAATCGGAACTAAATACGAGTCTAATTAAAATTGTTAACATATTTTGAAAGTTAGGTAATTTTATCGCAACAAGTAATATTTTATTTTTTTGTTCTGATCGTTTTCGACCTATGACCAAAAACAGTTATTATTCACGTCCAGGAGCCTATATAATACACAAATAACATAATCATGGCAGATACAAAAGAAATGTTAGTTTCGTAGATATACAAACGGATACTTTTGAACCACCTTATATGCAGATAAACGTTTATTTTACATCCCTTTTTATGTTGTTAATACAGTTCTTCTAGATTTTTTATTATATTTTTTCGTCATTGGACTAAATTAATAACTAATCAATTTTATAAGTATTAGTAGTATTTTAAAAATGATATAATTTGTCAAGAAAGTATGCCAAAAGATCTCGTATAAGCTTAAAGGAATATATTTGGTGAACACTCTGTACAAAAAAATTGATTGAGGTACTAAAATTGAAGATTACAATAAACTCCTAAATTTAAACATTTTTATATCAACCCGTCAGCTCTTTGGTAAAACTGAAAATGAAAGTATTGGTTCACCTATGCCGGCCGCGCCGTATTGTTTTATTTTGTCTAGTAATCCCAATAACCAATCTACAAATTCAATTAATAATCCTGAAGACTATTTCAAAAAGGTGTAGAGTAATAAAATGGGAAATTCCGTCTAGTTCGGCTCAATTTCGGTGTCGGCCATAGGCGCAGGTAAACTTTGTGCATTAAATTATTTATGATAACTAACCAAAAATTTTAGAGAATTAAGAAGGTTTGCTAACCTTTCAGTCGTTCAATACGGGAGATTACCACGAGGACATGAATTCGAATGTTTTTGAGGACTATTTTGGTGAAATGATAAAATATCTTCCAGCTGATTCAGTAGTAGTTATGGATAACGCAAGCTATCATTCACGACGCACAGAGAAGACTCCAACTTCATCTTGGAGAAAGCAAGACATTATCGACTGGTTAATCACCAGAAGTATTAAATTTTAAGATAATTTGATAAAGAAAAAACTATTAGTGGAAGATAAAGCAGAAAACATAGCACACCGCCATATCATTGCGAACTAAATCCTATATAACTTATATGGGCGCAAGTGAAAGGATTTGTAGCAAGACACAACACCACATTCAAAATGAAAGACGTTAAGCTACTGCTTGATCAAGCCATTAAGAATGTGACACCAGAGAACTGGCGAAAAGCAGTCCATCATGTCATTAAAGAAGAGGAGAAAATGTGGGATCTTGACCACCTGATCGATCGGACCGTCGACCCGTTAATTATAACGTCAAGAGGAGATGACAGTTCCTCAGATTACGAAGAGTATTATGATTTTTAATAATTTAATTTCTGTATAATGTATTTTTTGTATTTTGTATTTTTTTTGTAATGTTTAATAAAAAATAAGTGTACCTAATACTATGTACATAATGCCTAAATTTTATTCTGTTAAAATAAAATTCTTTTCTTTTTACGAATATCCTACCGGCAAAACTCATAAATTGACCCAAACCCGGTTGGTACTACCTGCACTTGATGAAAAGAAAGAATTTTGCAATGAAATCAATGCCAAATTATGAAAGTGGCTTAAATATTCGTTTGGTCACTCTGTAGTCCCTTTGCATACCTAATGAGCTTTTATTACTCTACACCTTCTTGAAATAGGGTATAATATTATTATAATGGTATCCCGTTGCTTCGCACCCGGAAAGACGACAACTCTTGTGCATTCAGGCCGGTCGCTTAACGAAAAAGGATTCCCGCTTTGAAAACCCGGATCCATCGAGAGGTCGAATTATCAACATTACATCGGACTTCTATTGCGTAGCTATAATTTTCTTTGATGTTTCTCATTAACGTAGGCAATTTCAGGTATTTATTATTTAATTAATTTGCCCCGTAATAAATTTTCCATTGATTGGTTTTTATACAACCTTTTTGTTGAAACTGTAGAAAGATATTTCTACAAAAACTTCTTACGTCTCCTATAAGTTTATCAATTAAAAGAATGTAAAGAATAAGCTTCGTCATAATTTATTTTGTTGAATTTAATGATAATAATTCTGTTGATGCTACAAAAAATACTTTTTATGATTTAATTTTTAATTACGAAACGCAATTTCTATTTTTAATTATTTGTTAAATTAAAAATAAATCAATTATATAAATGTCTTTTTAAAAGCGAATAATTTTATATTTTCTTTATTGAGAATAAATTATTCAGTAATTTCTAGTATATATTTTCAAGGAAAAAATTTAATTACCTAACATTGTAAGCGTCTATTTAAACGCAAAAACAAAAGAATTAAGGTAAAATAATCCTAATTAGCCTCGGCTTTTAATTATAAAGCCAATTTCTAAAGCAGAGTGAGCGTCGGATTATTTTACCAAACACAAACAACTTGAAGAGCAAGCTCCACGACTTTTAATGAAAGGCACGTGCCAAAGGAAAAAGCATTCGCCACGTGGCTCCAGACATAAAATACAAAATAACTTTTTAACGTAATTATTTTAAGAAGCAATGAGTGCTGGTTTTTTAGATTCTGGTTTCGAATGAGCTTTATCTAAGAGGACATTTCAATCAGGGGTGAAATGAAGGTGCTGATGAAATTTGTAAAAGCACTATAGTGTTACGGTACAATGTAATTGAGATCACGTGTCTGCTTATTGGATGAAGAGGTAATATTTCTGGACAGGACTGAAGCAATATTGTCAATGAGCTCGATAAATAATGAGGTAGTTTTTTTTGCTGGTGACTTTAATTTGGATTTTTTATCAACTGCCAGAAGAGTGCAGGATCTTTTATCATTAGTAAATTTGAAAAAATAGTCCATACATTCAGTGGAGTCAATGTAATATGAAATAAAACAACGCAGTCTTCCTCCACAGTTTAATTGTTGACATAAAAGTTATTAGATTCCCGACATGTTTCGAGCACTTAAGTACTCATCTTCAGGGGATACTGAAAGGATATTATAAATTTGAGAATGAAAAGAAAAGATAAAGAAGGACTTACCCAACATCGAGTTTAACTTCGAAATAATAAGTTATCTCAAATAAATGAGTACAACAAAAAGGCTGGAACTTGGTGCATTAAATGGTTAAATGAATTGAAAGAGAATTAAAGTTAAAAATAAGTTTTGTAATGTAGATAAGTAGAACATATTTAAGTATGATAATAGAAGATAATGACATAAAACTACTGAAAGATTAATAACAGTCTTAATTTAGCTTATGTAATAATAAGGGGCTTTGCCCCATATTTTAGAATAATAATAAAACGTAATCATTTTGTATAAAGGTTTTTTTTTTTAAATATGAAAATTTTTTAAAAATCTTTAAAAGTTCAAGAAAAGATTCAATATAACCTTAGTGCGAACACAACCGCGGTACTTCCGCAAAACGTGGGAAATGAAACGAGGTTAAAGTTTGAAAATCAAGTAATGCAATCAGTATTACCATAAGAGATGTCAAAATTAAGATTGATTTTTTAAAGAAGGGAACAGGAGATTCGAACTAGCTCGATGTTAGGTTTACAAAATCCATACAAGATCTAAGAAACTCAAATGTTGTCATCACTAAACATATAAATTACCTAAGAATGGTAAAATCAGACATCTGTCAACGAATGACCAAATATATGGTTATGTCGAAAAGGGGGGTTTTTTATAAATGTTTATCGGAGGGAAATGTAATATTGCACTAAAAAAACACTTGTGAGGGTAGGTGAAGACACTAACACTTATTGACACTGTAAAATATAGTAGATGTGGATATTTTAGTATAAGTTGAACAATGAAAAATATCAACCCTGCATAATGTTGGATATAATGGGATTTTATAAGGGTTGTTAGAGGTTAAAGGGGTCTGATTTTACCATTCTTAGGTAATTTATATGTTTAGTGATGACAACAATTGAGTTTGTTAGATCTTGTATGGATTTTGTAAACCTAACATCGAGCTAGTTCGAATCTTCTGTTCCCTTCTTTAAAAAATCAATCTTAATTTTGACATCTCTTATGGTAATACTGATTGCATTACTTGATTTTCAAACTTTAACCTCGTTTCATTTCTCACGTTTTGCGGAAGTACCGCGGTTGTGTTCGCACTAAGGTTATATTGAATCTTTTCTTGAACTTTTAAAGATTTTTAAAAAATTTTCAAATTAAAAAAAAAAACCTTTATACAAAATGATTACGTTTTATTATTATTCTAAAATGTGGGGCAAAGCCCCTTATTATCACATAAGCTAAATTAAGACTGTTATTAATCTTTCAGTAGTTTTTACAAAATTCTTTTAATATAAAAAATTTTTCTTTTAAAATAAAACCTATGATTGGAAAAAATTAAAAGAAAACTTCTCTCCTCCAGAGTTCACATTGTTTCTTTATTTAACTTAACACATGTGCTACTCCTCTTAACTTAACTATGCAAACTCTTGATTCTTAATTTTTTAAACATTTTTTTCTTTAATTACCTTCAGAAGTCATTATCTTCTATTATCATACTTAAATATGTTCTACTTATCTACATTACAAAACTTATTTTTAACTTTACTTCTCTTTCAATTCATTTAACCATTTAATGCACCAAGTTCCAGCCTTTTTGTTGTACTCATTTATTTGAGACAACTTATTATTTCGAAGTTAAACTCGATGTTGGGTAAGTCCTTCTTTATCTTTTCTTTTCATTCTCAAATTTATAATATCCTTTCAGTATCCCCTGAAGATGAGTACATAAGTTCTCGAAACATGTCGGGAATCTAATAACTTTTATGTCAACAATTAAACTGTGGAGGAAGACTGCGTTGTTTTATTTCATATTAGTAAATTTATTTAATGTAAAACATGTCATAAATGAATACACAAGAATCACACCTGATACTAAAAAGTGTATTGACAATGAAAAATTTTGATGGTGGGATGGTAGCAGACGTCCTGCACTCGCATATCTCGGATCATACTGCACAAAAGTTAACGGTTAATATAGAAAATAAAGAAATTAAATTTGTAGAGCAACGAAATTTTAGTAAGTTAAATAAAGAAAAGTTTTTAAACAAATTACAAAAGCGAGATTGTCGATTTTTATTCACCATAGAACCGACATTAGTAAACACACAGTGAAACGAATTCATGAAATTGATTTTGGAGGATTTTAATAATTCTTTTCCAATATGGAAAACACCTATAGGAAATTTCAATAAAAGTAAATATAGGCAAAATGATACAGAGATACGAGAGTGTAAGAGACAACTAGATACCCTTTATATTTTAAAAAACCATTATGCATATTATAAGAATCTGTATAGTGATAAGAAAAAACAATATGATAATATGTTAAAGAATTGTAAGAAAGGACACTATGCACATAAATTACGTACATCTGACAATAAGACAAAAACTGCTTGGAATTTGGTAAGGGAGATACAGGGAAAAACAGTAAAATGCGAGGTAAAAATAGAGGGAAACGCAACACAATTTGTAAACAATCTTAATACATATTTAACTACCGCAGCTTCCAACTTGTTAACAAAGCTAGAAAATACGCCTTTTTCGACCAGTATAGAGCGTTGTCATGAGACCATTCCTGTAAAATTGGTACGTAGGCAGGAGATTTTAGAAATAGCGAATAAGCTTAAAAATAAATGTCGTAGTACCGGACATGATGAAATGTCATCTTCTTTAATTAAGTATATTATTGGCACAATTGCAGCTCCACTTGTTTACATAATTAACAACTCACTAAAGTATGGATTGTTCTCTGATCAGTTAAAATTTGCTTGGATTGTTCCAGTACCTAAAAAAAATAACAAAACGAATATCGAAAATTATCGTCCAATAAGTCTGCTCCCGACATTCTCAAAGATTTTCGAAAGTGTAGTTAGTGAGCGCATTATGGAGTATATGTCAACTCATGATCTTTTTAATGGAGTACAACACGGATACTTAAAGGGTAGATCAACGCAAACGGCGGTATTTGATTTTACAGAGCGCATTTTGGTATCCTTGGATGGCGGGCGGATTCCGTTGGGAGTGTTCCTCGACCTATCAAAAGCATACGATACCTTTAATTACAGTATTTTACTCCAGAAGTTTTGAACTGTATGGCATTCGGGGAGCGGTCCTGAAATGGATCGGATCGTACCTGTTCGAGCGATGCCAGAGTGTATAGTAGTGGGCAGGGGTAAAGATCGGGTAACATCTGATAAAGCAGAAATAAAGTTAGGAATTCCACAGGGAAGTGTCCTTGGACCGATACTATTCATAATTTACATAAATGACATAACAGAGCTTCTCTTGGGTAAAAACAACAGCTCCATTACAAATTATGCCGATGACACTAACTTCTTAATAACTTCCTTGAACTTATCTATCCTTAACACAAAAACCGAACAAATGATGATGCAAGCAAATGATTGGTTTACAAAAAATAAACTGATTCTAAACACTTCAAAAACGAACGCTATAAATTTTAAAACCAAAAGGTCCAAATTGGAACTACCAGAAAGTATTCCACTTAACCCGGGAGAAATTAAATTAGCACAAAATACTAAATTTTTGGGAATGGTCCTGGACAATTCTTTATCATGGAACCACCATGTCCAATATGTACTTAGTAAGCTAAATAAAGTATGTTATACATTGCGTGTGCAAAATATTTGGACAAGCAAACATCCAAAATGGTCTATTATGCGAATTTTGAGTCCCATCTCAGGTATGGGAATATTCTGTATGAAAACTGCGGAGAGGTGGAAAGATTATTCATATGTCAAAAGGGGCAATAAGAACTATTTTTGGTTACAATTTTAGAGAGACCTGTAAAGGTAAATTTAAAGAACACGGGCTTCTCACATTATCAGCAGTTTACATACAGGAGTGCATCTTGTTCTTTTTTAAAAATAAATCACTATTTAGTAAGAGCGAACCGCAAAGCATATAGGGGAAGGTCGCCATTGATGGCACCTTTTTTTTTAACACCTAATATATTTTTTAGTTCAAAGGTTTTAACCCATTTAATCATGTTAAAATATTCGTTACTACTTAAATATTCGTTATAAAACTTTAAAAAATATACAAAAACTATTTTTTTGATAAAAAAATAGGAAAGAAAAAATCGCCAAGTACGCCATCATAAGCAACGCAGTTGCCTATGATGGCATACTCCAGTAAAATGCAAAAATCTGAAGGATGGATGCATGTAAAAGGAATATTTTTGTTAAAGTTTGCACATTTTTATTGTTAAAAAATGCAGGCATATAAAACTGTCTAAAAAAAACTTAAAATAATATATTACATTCTAAGCAACATGTTTAAAACTTTTAAAAAAGATAATAAAAACAATATCAGGAAAATACATTCTAAAGACATATGTATTAAAAAAATTTAAAAAGCATATAAATAAGTAACCAATAAAAATCTTGTCTTCATATCGACAACATGTTTCACCAGATCTTCTTCAACTTCACGTGGCAGTATTGATCTACGACCTCCTAAATCCCCTTTTGCAGCATCGTCTTTTTTGAACCTCCTCCGTAAAGTTGTCGCAGGAACATCATAAGTTTTAGCAGCCATCTTCCAGCCCATTTTCTTTTCTTTAACAGCTTGTATAGCTTCCCGCATAGCGTTCTCATCCGATGTTTGCCTTTTCGAAGGAATTTCTTTTTTGTTTCGTGACGTATCTAATAGCGAATTCCATTGGTAAAGAAGTGCGGCACCGGTATGTCAGTAAAACTGCATCAGTGCACAAAAAGTGTTGCACTATTTGGGTACCAATGGTTTTCAGATTAGACCTTAAGTGCATTTTTCCAACAAAGTTTATGATAATACTCCTCAATCCTCAATGATTTTACTTACCACTGGACAAAACTTGAGACAAAATAAAATTTTAAAGATCGAAAAAATGAAAGCACTGTATTTTTTGACATTTTCATCCAGTTTCGGTGCAGCACGGTCTCCAAGAGCACGTGCGGAACTGGTTGCACTCGGTGCAACATTTGTTGCACCGGTTTCCCAATGGTTTACAAATACTTGCACTGAAATGTCCAATGGTTTTCAAATTTTGCACTCGATCCGCACTTTTTTTACCAATGGAATTCGCTATAAAAGAATTCAAAAAGAAAAGTAAATGTAGCGCCGTTTTCAATATGACGCCTATGATGGCATACCTATTTATAGGTAAGCCATCATAGGAAACTAATGGGTATGCCATCTTAGGAATATGTCACACTTCTAGTAAATAAATTATAAAAAATTTAAAATACAACTTACATTTAAAATAAGCAAATCAAAATACCGTCTATATCCTATAGTTATCGAAAAAAATCGCGCATTCTAATTTCATGCACCTAACATAATACATTTTTGGTTTAAAAACTGGCTAATATTACTTCGGCACTTACCCATTTCTGTCCTAGTAAATATCTTTGGATAAAAGCGTCCACCACGACTCAAATTCGACTTACAACTGAACGGTCGCATCGCGCGCCCGACTAACTAGGCGAGTTGACGCAAAACCGGTTTATTGCAGAGATACTTGTGGTGGGCCATCATGGGAAGTATGCCATCAAGGGCGACCTTCCCCTATCCAACTAGAACCCTAAATTATACTTTTCCCAAGCATAGACTTACTAATGTATTATGTATGAAAGTGGTGCCTAATATAATTGTATTAAATTTTACATCAGCCTCCCTCTGGATATCAAGATATGTAATAATATTACGAAAATTAAAAAAAGGGTATTTAATTTTTTAAAGGACATTGAACCTTATTTCATAGAAGAATATTTCAATAAGACTGCAAGTAGGTAGGTTAGATTACAATTAGAAAATTTTAATTTGCCTTTTTTTGTTTTTTGAGACTATTTCGTTGTACGTTGCTCAATGTAATTGTGAAATAAATCAATGAATTATTATTAGTTATTATTATTAGGTGGCATACGTATACAAGGTGTAACAAATTTAATTATACATAGGTTTAGGGATCCCACGGTCTCACACTAAAGAAAAGAACGAACATTTAATCGAAATAAAATTGACGTGCATTTCTTTCACGAAAAATGGTTCTGATTTAATGACTGCAATAAAATGAGTGGCAGGTGCGGTCGTCAATACCCGTAAATTCCCAGTATTCATTTTCGGAGCCGGATTATAATGATTCTTAGGTAAGGTTAAATTAAAATAAGATACATTTAAATGCGTACAAATCCCCCTATAGAAGGTATTTTGAGAGATTGAATGTCAGTCTCTATTTCGCACGGAAAGTGTTCAGTTGTATTGCAATATGATTTTACGAAATATTATATTATACGTATAAAACAGCATTATATGGCGTCCGTGGAAAAATATTGACAGAGCTTCTTCAAATGTTCCGGTGAAGAAATAGTTATTTATTATAGAGGTACAAGGGAAAAAACTATTAGATTTTAATATTTCAAATCTAATATTTTTCCCGTGTATAATACACTATTTTTTTCTGTGACGGGAAAACGACGATTTAAGGCTTACACACACCAACGCGGTGGCGGCCGCGGTGGCGATCATATTAGCGGCCGGGCGTATTCACACCAAAGCGGTGAGTGGAGCTGTAAGGCAGTTGCCGTTTACAGATTTTATGTATACGAAAATATATTTTATAATTTGGATGGCTTAAATCAGAAAGTATGGGATATAATTTAACATTTTCTATTAATAATTCTATTATATTATTTGCCATTACTACTGTCACTTCTCGCAGTCAAAGTTGACACGTTGTATTTGACCGTCACCGCATATCAGAACGCTGCCCTAGGCCGCTTGATCTAGACCTGCCCGCGCTGGTATGATTTCATTAATTTATTTCTATGTGTTTAGATTGGCCGCCACCGCGGCGCCACCGCCACCGTGGCCGTGGCCGCGTCGGTGTGTGGAAGCCTTTAATATTGAAAAAACATATTACAATATATTAAAGTCGGAAAAGTATCGATGTAAAATTTGAATTTTTAAACTAGTAGGCTGTTTTACTTATAGCGACAATTAGACCTGCGTGGCTAGGGAAACCTTTAAAATTATCAAATATCTGTCAATTTAATTCTGTGATTTAATTTAAAAATTAAGAACTTACTGTTTAGTAGTTATTTTAAATAATATAAAGTTAAAAATTTACAGTCCTTTACAAAGATGCAACCGGGGAGGACATTGAAAATGCCGAAGCAGAGTGCAACGCTTGTGACTATTGTGAGATTTGAGATCTGCGAAAACTCATAGATTTGAATGTAATATATAGGTAGTTGATATAAGTTTTATTGATTCATAATATAAAAAATAGTAAAATAAAGGTTATAAACTCTAACGCGCCTCTAAGGTATGGTTTCGCTGGAGCAGTCAGCGGCCGCGGCTGGCGTTCACAATTGGTCGCTCGATTTGTATGTACATGGTTTTACTGCCGCACCTCGGCGACACACACTGTTTATTTTTCAGCATTACATTACAAAGCTTATAATAATTATACCATATTCAAATCTAAGATGCATACGAAGGAAACATTGATCAGTACTTAATGACAACCGTAACTCTATTTCGATTGGTCAATCGGCAATAAAACTAAAAGGCCCTGGGCGACAGGGTTGTATTCAGTTTACCGGTGATTTTCGCATTATTGCATTGTATCGTTTGGTGTTATTGTTTGTTATCGATATTTTGATATAAATATTTGTGTTTTTGACCGTTGTATTTGAATGTATACAGGGTGTTTCAGAAGTACTAACCTGAACTAACCTGAACATGTGTCTGGAGTTACCCCGTTTTTGATGTAGAGGGTGTTAAAGTTTTTTTAAAAAAATCGTTTTTTTATTATTTTTGTAAATAGGTATCCTTTTTCCGATTTTATTGAAATTTGGTACCATCATTCATAATGATAAGAGGCTTAATTAGCCCTAACTGGATTAAATTTATTAAGTCCAGTGGCGTATCGGGGAACACTTCAACGGATATGATTGACAAAAAAAATGTACGCCACTGACTTTTTCTAATTTTGATATTTTTTTCGGATATACCAACTAATGATACAACTTTAAAATGTTTTGATTCTTTGACGTCTTAATCAAATTGATTTGTTTACTTGGTATGCTGCAGCTTTGATTTAAATTTGGTATAGTATAAATTCAAGTGTTAATATGACGTTTGTCGAAATGGAGGAATTTGTGCTAACATCTCCGCTTCGTCTTCTTCCTCCAACAACAGCATGCAACTAATGTTATCGGCGTTCTATATAAATATAAATCATAGAAAAGCGCTTCCACTACGAAATACGAATATAATCTGAAGCGCGCTGCTCCAGCCGCGCCAGCCAAACCAACCTGTGGTGACGGCCGATTGCTACGCTCGATCGCGAACTCCAGCCGCACCCGCTGACTGCTCCAGCGAAATCAATACGTTTACTCTCGACTTGGCCTGATCCCGATCATTTTAATTCGGTGTGACGTCAGGGACAAATGCAACACAAGAATTTCGAATTCCGTACCCATACTAACTAGCCCGTGCGATAATATAAACATTTTCAATGTTAAAATGTCTGATTCCGAGTTTTCTGTGACTCCTCCGGAATTAGTAGAAGCAGCGAAAGTAGCGTCACAAAAATTATTGCCAGCTAAATTGCGCAAAATTTACGAAACCGCGTATTCAAGATATATGGAATGAAAGATGAAAAGACATGCAGTTCTTTGTCGGAGACGGTGTTATTGGCCTATTTTTCGGAACTGGCTCAACAACAAGAGCCATCAACAGTGTGGTCGAATTATTCAATGATTAAAAGTATGTTACAATCCAATAATAATGTAGACATTTCAAAATATTTCAAACTAATTACATTTCTGAAACAAACTAGGAAAGGTTACACGCCCAAGAAAGCTGCGATTTTTACGAGTACAGATATTAGTGATTTCTTAAATAATGCAAACAAAGAATGATGTAAACAGGAGAATTTTAGTTACTGAAAAATATATTAAATTTTACCGAATGTACATAGCACTTCGTCCAACAGCAGCAAAGGATCGTCGCCAATTTTATGCATATCACAATGGAAAATGTATCAATCAGGTTGTAGGTAAAAATCAGTTTTATAGGGTAGGTACCTCAAACAGTAGCTAATTTTCTTCAACTTGAAAATGTTAACTTATATACTGGTCATTCATTTCAAAGATGGTCTGCTTGTGTATTCCTGCCAAACATATATCTTTTGAAATCCAACTGTAATGTTACAGTCAAATCGAATCAAAAATAAAATCTATTTAAAAATTATATTCCCGCGTATTTCTTCAGTCGGTATGTCAGACTTCTATAATTTAACATTGTTGAAACATTTCTCTAACCTTTATTGTTCTGTGATTATTCACGTAGATTCGAATTTTAGCAACATCATCTCGTAAAAAATTATTCACTCGCCCCTTAAAATTGAGTAAGGGATAAAATATAAATAATATGGTTAAATATGTCCCCCTTACCTCGCTTAAGTTTCATGAAAATATTTAAAACCGTGTAGAATATGCCCTTGAAATGTATGAACGGAATTTCCGTACACCCGGTATAAATAATATCTGGTATTGCAAGATTCTGGCCTTATAAACTACAAATAAATCATAAGGTTATTATGATTTAGCAACTATTGCGTCGTACAATGTACACCTACTGGAAAGGTGCCCTAAGCAAAATAGTAAACGATAAAATTCTACAACTTCATGGTAGTAGTAGTAGCAGTAGCAGTCTACTCCCCATGGGACCGATATACCCCACGCGGAAATAATTTGTTTACCGATACAGCACACCCCAAGGCAAAAATCCCATGCTGCGCTGCTGCTTTTTTTCATTGTTCCTTACTACCTGCTCGCTGCGAGCGTATAATTCATCCTTTGGCATTTAAATTAGTCCGCGCTCATGACAGATTGCTGAATGAATTAGTGCAAACTAATTTCTTTTAATATTTTTGAAGAGGGAAAATTATCTTTTATTTTATGGTGATTTAAAAACAAAAACGTAATTAAAAATTTATGAGCGTGATGCTAGTCAGGCGCTATATTGCTTTCGAGATTTTTTTTATAATACCGCATTTGACCGCACAAAAAATGAAATTGAAATTGGAACTAATTTAAAAAATCTTGAATTTGAAGAGTATAATATATTACTATTAAATACAGGGTGATCCAAGAGAAAATATTGTAAAAAAAAATACTATAATAATGACGT
This sequence comes from Polydrusus tereticollis, assembly GCA_963920685.1. Classification (NCBI taxonomy): domain Eukaryota; kingdom Metazoa; phylum Arthropoda; class Insecta; order Coleoptera; family Curculionidae; genus Polydrusus; species Polydrusus tereticollis. The sequence goes on along the minus strand of OY987326.1, from coordinate 167,225,022 downwards.
TACAAGACCAGTGTTGGGGAAACCAGGGCCGTAACTAGGTATAGGCAGAGTAGGCCCATGCCTATAAGCCAAAAATCATTATAACTATAAATAAAATTATTCTTAATAATGATAAATATAAAAATGCTTATTAGATTAGATTAAAATTGTGCTTCAGTACAGAATTATTCATTTCATCATTCAATTCTTTTTATATATCCTAACTTATGACTTTCAAATGACGAACATCTTCCCTTTTTAAATTCGACCACAAATTGACAGAGTCTTCACAGAAATTTTGAATTAAATATAACATTTCTTTTTTCATTTACAATTTCAGTATGCTGATTGCATTCAATTTTTTAATATCTTGTCAAAATATTTTTTAAAAAAAGCTCCATCAGCGTCACTTTCCACCAACAGTTTTCTCTCTACTACTAATAATAACTGCAGCACTACTATTGTCTCCTGAAGATGAAGGTTACTACCTTCGAAACATGTAGAGGCGTTTTAATTTTAAAATTGAGCCTTTGATAGCTCACTATTAAATTAGTGGAGAAAGACTTTTTGACTTTCTTTCCCCTTTCCCCTATTTTATGTTTTGTTTTGTGCTGTTTTGCCCAATGAACACTTAGGTTAAAGAATGCAATTATTGCCCATGTTATTGGACCGATGCACGCATGTCTAATTAAATGTCAAAGTCAGCGACCATTTTGCAGTGTAGAGCCGACAGGCGCATGCGCGAGATCAGCTCAACTTCCCCCTTAGGTTACTCAATTAGTCAAGAATATATACGGATTTGTGCATTTTGTATAGTATAGTAGCGGTTAAAATTGCACGCACACAGCATTTACCAACATATTCTCTTTGACGTGTTGATGCACGTTTCCCCCAGGGCCGTAACTAGGTGATATTCTACTATAGGCAAGGTTTTCTTCTGCGCCCCCTAGAGTAATGCGCTACAGTAGGGAGGGGGGGATACTTTAACATTTTTTTAAAGAAAACACAATATTTATATGTATAACTTTTTTACTTTTTATTAAATAAGTTATAAGTTTATTAATATTCTTTGGTTTAAAAATTTTCTTTTTATTAATTTATTATTAAGCTTACCTACTTAATAATAAGAGAAGATTATATATGTATTGCAAAACTAAAAAAAAAATAGAATAAAAAATGGAAATATTGTAAATGTGTAGGTATAAATAATTTACCTACAAATAGACTCTACGCTCCCTGTATCATGGCATCAGGTCTGAATGGCAGTTATTCCAACAACGTCTTTTAAGTTTTAAACATTTGAAAAGATAAATTGGGGTATTTCATCAAGTATTTGATATAGGGGGTGATCAACAAAGTCATTAAAAAAAATTAAATGTTTATTTGCGCGCCATTTGGACAGCAAAGTGTTTCACTTATAAACAATATTAACAACATTAATGGTAGTAAATAAAATTGATTAAATTTTAACAAAAAAAAAATAATAATAAATAAATTTAATAGTGAGTAGGTCCACTGTGAACCCTTAGAACTTCCATTACTCTTCTTGGCATGCTACTCACCAAGTTTGCAAGGAAATACTGGGGAATAGCGTTCCATTCCTCTCTTATTGCATTTGCCAATTCATTCAAGTTGTTAAAATTATGCTCTCCGTCATTCAATCTTAGTTTCATCCAACTCCATACATATTCTATCACATTCATATCTGGTGATCTTGCAGGCCAATTCATCCTTTGGATATTGTTATCCCTTAAGACTTCGTTGACGATTCTGGCTCTAGGTGGTGGAACGTTATCATCTACCAAGACAAAATCGTCACCAAAGTTTTGTGCAAAAGGAATAACAATATCCCGAATGCACGTTATCGATACCTTTCAGCATTCATCGATTCTCCTATCAAAATAACCAAATCCGTTTTCCCGTTCAACATCACACCACCCCAAACAAGAACTCCTCCACCTTCAAACGGTACTCTTGCTTCCACATTTTCTTCCAGATATCGTTCATTTCTTGCTCTCCAGACTAAAATTCTTCAATCACTTTCATACAAATTAAACCTACTTTTATCCGTAAACATGCATCTACTCCATTCTGCTATCCCCCAGTTAGCATGATCTGCCCCCCACCGCCTCCTTGCAGCTCTGTGAGTAGCCAGCAAAGCTGGGCAAGCAGCACGCCTGCGCGCTTTCAGTCCACGCTCATGGAGCTGTCTCCTTATCGTTTGCGTGGATACCCTTATGCCAGTTGCTGCTTGGAAGCTTCGGCAATTTTTGGTAGCATTTGGACCCTACAGCGATTAACGTTTTGCATTATTAGACGATCTTGCCTGGCTGTTGTTTTTCTGGCTCGTCCGCAGCGACCTTCTTGGCGGTAATTTGGACTACCATAGGTCCGTGCTCTAGCTAGTGTCCGTTTAACAACAGATATTGTGGTGTTCACAATTTCCGCAATATCCTGTATAGTACGGCCTTGATGGCACAACCTGTAAAATTATTAGTTATTTAACTCTATTTTGTAAATTTCGGTAGCCAAAAACTTACCGCACTATATTTCTCAATTCATTTTGGCTTAGTCTTGGCATTTTTAAAAAGTAAAATTAGCTTTAAAAAATACAAGAATTTTACTTGACTTAAAAATATTCTATGACAATGACATTATTTCATCGTTGCTATAGAAACGTATTGCTGCTATAGGTAACTTCATTGTATAATTGACATCAACTTAGCCTTGGAAATTTATCAATTTATTGAAATCCATCAATCCGTTTTCCAGTTATAGCGTTTTAAAGAAATGATTACCAAAATTTGACGTTTAGTGGTCTTTTTAAAGCCAAAGGTTCTCAATCCAAAAACTGGCAAAAACGTCTAGAGATATTGATCCTACCTTGGAAAAACCCATATTGTAACGACCAAAAAAAATCACCACTAAAATGGCACACACTAAAATTTTGTGTTTTTTTGCAGCACTCTATTGATCGCCCTGTATATCATAATAATATTGATTCTACCAAAAATAAATGAAATACAGGTTAAAGTAGAAAAATTGCGCTTTCCAAATTTGGAAACTACGTTCAAAAATGTCAATTTTTAATAAAGTTACAGCAATTTGAAAATAGGTCTAAGAATTGCATGGTACGATTTTTTTGTTGACCAGCTTATATTCGTTCTGTAACATAACCTCAGATCAGTGTCGGATTAAGGTATTTTGTAGCCCGTTGCCATTTTAATCAAAAGGGACACTAGAAGCAGAATTCACCCAAAAAAGTTACCAAAAGAATTTTTTAATGTGAAAAAATGTAATTCTTTATGTACTCACAGAATAAAATGAATAAATATGCATTAAAAATGTTTGTTTATTCGCATATGTGTTTTTCGATACTTTGACAGGAGATTGTTGAATTAAATCTGGAAAATCTATTGTTCTTACAGGCGGGCAGTATTAATATACAGGCCTTTGTTTATCTTTAGTAAGAAAAAAATATAAATATGTTTAGCTAATTAGTTATTATTAAAGGGCGGAATATATGCACTTAAATTAAGCCAAAATATGCAAATTTGTCTTTAAAATATGCAGTTATATGCATTTTTGGACCAAATATGCATACCGGAATGCAATATTTCCTAATTTAATATAGTAAAATAGGGTAAAGAAACACACTGGGTTCTAAAAAAGATGTTTATTAAAAAAAAATGCAAAAAAAAACAAGAAAAATAAAAGTAAACAAAATTTAACCTAAAATTATATAAAGGGCATTTATTACTAAATATTTTTCAAAATTTTCAACTAAATAGGATTGTCTTCTATCAGTAACAATACGTTTATACAAAAAGAAACTTCTTTCAACATGTACTGATATAATCGGACAATACTGCAACTTAGGTAGTAAAGTATAAGGCCAAGAGACAACTTCGTTGGATGGTTTACCTTCATAACTGCTTTTTACTGCAGTTGAGTATTTAAATCCTTTATTCTTTTTTTACAGATACACCCAATTTATTCCTCACTTGATCTCAATAATACTAATTCAGTCTCTTGAACTTAAATTTCTACGCTCTAACGAGGATATTGAGTCCGGCATAAAACTGAAATTACTCTAAATAAAAACAAGATCTTTAACTGCACTTGCACTTTTTAACAACTCTTTACTTTGCACAACACACTGCGAATCGTCATCTAAATCCAAAATTAGTACTTTAATGGCTTCGAAATGTTCTGCGCAAAATATTGCGGCCTTAATCCATGTTCCTCACCGGGTAATTACAGGTTCTTGGACATTTTTTTTTCTACAAGCGTGGATTCGTCCCTGAAACAAGTGCCGGACCGGACATTTAACTAATGAGTCTACGAGTTTTCATAACCTGGCGTTTTTAATTTTTTGATAACGACGAAAACATAAAAATTTGCTAATAAAATAATAATTTGGGAAAAATATGCATTTTATTATAATTGACAAAATATGCAAAAAATGCATATATAATATGTGCACTTTGCATATATTCCGCCCTTTAGTTATTATTCAAAAAGTGCCACCCGTCAACAATGTCACAAAAAGGCGGAAACTAGTGCAACGTCAAACGAAGATAAGCGCATTGCAGTGCCCAACCACTACCATGGATACTTGGGCAGAGATACTGCATGAACCGAAACAGAAAAGAGAGGAATAAACTGGTTCATATGCTAGCGGTGTCGATTCCTTGATATTGAAATAAATCAAATGGGTCCTGACTACTCGGTTGCAGGTATTTAAACTAAGTGAAATAAAACAGAGGTACCTAAATTTAGATATTGTTCAATAATCACAACAATCAATGTAACATCACTATATATTTTTTATTCAAACAAACAATAGTCCCCATATCCTCGACATTCGACGCACACAGCTCGACATGCCGGCCACTAATAGTCTTGGAAAAAGGGAGAGAGCTAACCTCTAAAGTCTTGAACTAAAGCTGACAGTTATCATTGAAAAAACAAAACAAAGAGATTTCCACGAAAAAACGCTGTTACCTATATGTGGATCAAATGAGATGGTAGTTGATACCAGGAAAATAGGGTGATTAAAGATATGGGCAAAACAAACTCAGCCAAAGACACCAGGAAGAAGGTCATTAACCTTAAATGGAAAACCGAGGTAAGGTATCGTAACTCAAACGTCGTACTTTTTCCCAGTTTTAAAGCCAAAATTCAAATCAAGTTCTAATGACTTAATAATGACAAAATTCAATTGTCACAGTACTCACAGTATGAGCTGTGAACTAGTAGCCGTTGACAAATAATATTTACTTTATTTATTATACATGCGTAATAACTTTACATTATAATAGTAAACTACGTTTTTTTTGTTTTTTTTGAGTTGTATGGTTTGTATATGTATGACTTTAGACATTAGGATGATTTTGTGCAGTATTAAGCTGATTTTTGTAAGCAAATTTGGATATAATGTTGTAATTTGTTATTAGCCAGGTGCTAAATAAAGGATCTATATATATACTTACGGGGCAAAAACAACGAAGTAGGCGCTTGCACTGGGTAAATCTTATTATAAAAGTGTTAAAAGTTAATTTTTTGTTAGCGAGTAGTTCAACTGAATAATATATAGAAAAAAAAATTCTGTGATTAATCACATAACTCTAGTTTAATTTTATATATAATATATATCTACTACCGACCCAGGCTACCAACCAGCGACCCGCCACTGCAAAATTGACATCCCCAGGCGATTTTTTTTTTTAAGTGGCGATAAAAATATGAAAAATCGAACATGTTTCGTTTTCATTGGCCGACTATGTATTGTGTTGTCTACATAGTTTAATTTCGTTCTTATCAATAAAATTTAGCTGTATGTTCTAAATATAAAATAAAAATAACCATTTGCTCACTGACCATACCACGAATCTCGCCACCGACCTGGCCAGACTTAGTGACCATGCTCATTTTCAAATATTTCTTTTGCGTGTCCTGACATAGTTAAAACATCAAAAGTAATCAGGGACAATATATAATTTTTGGACGATTTCGGTCTTTTTTGAATGCATAAGTAATATAAAATGTGATGTGCCGAGATTCTTTAGGATTCTTCTCACGATTAGGAGGGTTTAATGGGATGATGGCGGAATATTTCTCAAGAATATTAAAATTCCACATACGGTTTTAAAATTACGATATTTTATTGTTTTGTTTGTGTTATACATTTATTTGGCTCTGATTTATATTTCAATATTAGTGTGCGTTGTTGATTTATCCCTTTTCCGCTTCATCGAATAGTTCTTCGATCATTTTATGTTTTAATTTAAAGAAATATTCCATTCTCGAAGTTGAGTTGAAATATAAGGGAAAGGGGAAAGAAAGTCAAAAAGTCTTTCTCCACTAATTTAATAGTGAGCTATTAAAGGCTCAATTTTAAAATTGAAATGCCTCTACATTAGGGTGGGCCGAATTTTTTTTTTCTCGAATGTCCTGGGTAACCAAAAGTTGTCAGTTGATATAGTATTTATGATACAAAATTTGGGCTTTCTGGGATAACATCTTCAGGTGCCTACTTGAGGTCAAATTTGGGAAAATTATGAAAATATTCATAAACTTTAAATGAGTGATTTATCTTGACTTTCTCCTCTATATAGCTGTGTTGATAAAAAAATTGCCACTAATAAACTCATAAATTCATCGAAACATATTCATCTGAGCTCAACCGTGCAAATGCGCAAGTTGTGTCGCGCAGCTATATCAATATCACGTACGCCGCCGCAAGTCTGCCTTTCCTGTACCGACAAGATTAGTTGTCTCGACGCATTCGAAGAGTCAACGTCTTATTAACTTATATTTACTCTTTTTAGTGAACGCGTAATTGTTTATTTGTGTGAAAATGCCGAATACACGTAAAGACATTGAATGCGAGGTGTTTGGAGCACCAACAGAACTTAAGTGCAACGTACTTCCGACTTATAGCGATGTTATGAGAGCATATTTGTGGCACAGGCAATTAATAAAATACCAGAACAATGGCAAAGACCCTAGTGTAAGTGATGTTTCTAAAAAAGTTATATCTGTATTAAAAAACATTTGGCAAAATGCTTTCTTACAAGTGGTGAGTGAACAAGAGATTTATCGATTGATTAAAGACTATGTTGTGAAGTTTCGGAGTTTAAAAAAAAATATTGTGTCCGTACATAATAAAAAGTGTTTAGAGAAGCTAGAAAAATTCAAACAATCAAGTGAGAAACTTTTTGATATATCGACGTGCAAGTGTAAAGATTTTGACTCATGCAAATGCAAAATTAAAGTGCTTAAAACAGAACAAGAATTTTTACGAGACCAAAGAACAGAAAGAATAATGTTTATTGGAAATGTTGACATTAAATTGACAAAGGTTTTAGAAAAACGTATGCAAAGAAAATTCAAAGCAAAAAAACAACTAGAGGACCAAAGCCGCCTAGAGCAATTGAAAAATGTAGGAAAAGTGAATGTTCTAGAAACAACTTCCTCCCCACTGGAAGAAAGTGTGTTTCTGGGTGAAAGTTCTACAACAAGCGAGTTTAAACTTCAATTAGATAGTCCATCAACTTTAAAAGCAAGAACAGACCTTCGAGGGGTGGATTTCAGAAATTTAGCAAAGGCATGCGATCGAACGGGAGTTTCGGATAGATGTGCTTCTTTTTTAGCGAATGCTGTTCTGCAAGATCTTGGCGTTGTCAGTAGAAACGACCCTTCAAAATTATTAAACCGTAGTAAATGGCGGAGAGAACGAAAGAGACGAAGAACGGAACTAAAAAAGGAATCAACAGGAAATTTGAAAATTACAGGGATCTATTTTGACGGTAGAAAGGACAGAACACTACTGACGGAGAAAAAAGGAAGCACTTATCATAAGAGATACGTTTTAGAGAAACATATTGTTTTTATTGCAAAACCTGGGTCTGTTTATCTCGGACATGTAACTCCTACTTCAGGAAATGCTAAAGACATCAAATCAAGTATTTTCGATTTTCTAAGCAGTAACTTGGGACCTGTTGAAGAACTTGCTGCTGTTGGCTGTGACGGAACTGTTGAAAATACAGGTTTCAAGAATGGAGTTGTTAAGCAATTAGAAGTAGCAATTGGACACTCCTTACAATGGTAGATTTGCCTACTGTACGCCAATGAACTTCCACTTCGCCATTTGATTGAGAAAATGGATGGTAAAACTAACGACCCAAGAGGATTCTCAGGAACGATTGGAAAGCTTCTTCCAACATGTCAGAACCTTCCAATAGTTAAATTCGAAAAAATTAATGGGGAACTACCAGAATTCGACCTAAATGACACCAGTACCGATCAAGTTTATTTGTATCAAATGTGTTCGGCAATCGCAAGAGGTGATGTCCCCTCAAATTTATCAAATCGTGATCCTGGAAAAATGTCACACTCAAGATGGCTGACAACGGCAAATAGGATTTTAAGACTTTATGTAGCTTTAGAAAAACCTTCGAACGAATTGAAAACAATAACCGAATTTATATTAAAAGTTTATGCTCCTGTTTGGTTCGATATTAAAATCAGATCATCGTGTACTGAAGGCTCCAGACATTTGTTCTCTCTGATAACAAGATCGAGATATATGCCAAGTACAGTTAAAGATGTGATTGATCCGGTCATACAGAGGAATGCATTTTTCGCTCATTCAGAAAATATTCTTTTGACAATGCTTAGAGATGTTCGAAAGCCTATTAGAGAACTTGCGCTAAGAAAAATTCTGAAATGTAGAGTAATGAGTCTTCAGAATAGCAAAATCAGAGAGTTCAAAGTCCCAAAACTGAATTTTGACGCTCAAGACTACACTGAATTGATAAACTGGCAGTCAGCGTAACTGAACCACCACTCACTAGAACAATTTCAGATACTGCATTGCAAGAGATGATTCTAACAGTTCCTGACGACATCGAAATTTTGAAATACCCTTTTCACACACAATCTGTTGAAAGATGTATTAGGACAGTCACTGAAGCCTCTGTTTTAGTAGGCGGAACAGAATCAAGAGATGGCTTGATTCGAACTCGGATTGCCTCCAGAAAAAAAATTCCGAAAACTGAGACAAAAGAGCAATTTTTAAAGGCTTTAGATCAATAAATTGATCATTTTCATTAATAAAACGAAGGTCGGGAGGGAGGCGGGGAGGAACTTGACATGCAGCCACCTCCACGTGATGAGTTCTGGGTTATTTCATTCAATTTTTATTGAGTGAAATAAGCGAAGAGTTGCATATTTCAGTAGTACGCTTTGTGGAAAATTCGAAGCGAACTAGGCACCTGAAGATGGCGCTTGTCAGAGCCGAAACTTTGCATGAATGATCAACAATAGTAGTGACAACTTTCTAGCACCCAGGGTAATTGAGATCTCACACTTTATTTTTTTCCTTATATGTATAGATCGACCCACCCTACTCTACATGTTTCGAAGGTAGTAACCTTCATCTTCAGTGGACAAAAGTAGTGCTGCAGTTATTATTAGCAGTAGAGAGAAAACTGTTGGTGGAAAGTGACGCTGATGGAGCTTTTTTTAAAAAATATTTTGACTAAATATTAAAAAATTGAATGCAATCAGCATTCTGAAATTGTAAATGAAAAATGAAATGTTATATTTAATTCAAAGTTTCTGTGAAGACTCTGTCAATTTCTGGTCGAATTTAAAAAGGGAAGATGTTCGCAAATTTGAAAGTCATATATAAAAAGAATCTTTTGGACATTCTAGGTCATTTTATAAAAGTTTTTTTATTTTATTTTGTAGAAGACAAGAGAAAGATTTTTGTTAGCGTTTTATGAGAAATTATAATGTTGAAATTTCATTTGTAAAATTAATTATTGGAGACCTAAGGTCCCGTCAACTTGTGTTATGTTCGTCCTCTCATTTTAACTGTGTCCGTCTCCCTATTTAGTCTTTGAGGGTATATAAAATATAAGATCTGTGTGTTTTTTACTAATTTTATTTTAAATCTAATTCCATTTTTTTCCCTACATAATGGGACGAACATAACACAAGTTGACGGGACCTTAGGTCTCCAATAATTAATTTTACAAATGAAATTTCAACACTATAATTTCTCATAAAACGCTAACAAAAATCTTTCTCTTTTCTTCTACAAAATAAAATAAAAAAACTTTTATAAAATGACCTACAATGTTCAAAAGATTCTTTTTATATATCCTAACTTATGACTTTCCAATGACGAACATCTTCCCTTTTTAAATTTGACCACAAATTGACAGAGTCTTCAAAGAAATTTTGAATTAAATGTAACATTTCATTTTTCATTGACAATTTCAGTAGAATGTTTTTGAGTAAAGACAAAAGTCAAAAGTGCATAGCACAAAAGACAAAAGTCACTCGTTTTGGTCTTTGGTTATTTTGATAGGGGAATCGATGAATGCTGAAAGGTGTCGAGAACTGTGCATTCGGGATATTGTTATTCCTTTTGCACAAAACTTTGGTGACGATTTTGTCTTGGTAGATGACAACGCTCCACCACATAGAGCCAGAATCGTCAACGAAGTCTTAAGGGATAACAATATCCAAAGGATAAATTGGCCTGCAAGATCACCAGATATGAATGTGATAGAACATGTATGGAGTTGGATGAAACTAAGACTGAATGACGGAGAGCATAATTTTAACAACTTGAATGAATTGGCAAATGCAATAAGAGAGGAATGGAACGCTATTCCCCAGTACTTCCTTGCAAACTTGGTGAGTAGCATGCCAAGAAGAGTAATGGAAGTTCTAAGGGTTCACGGTGGACCTACTCACTATTAATTTTATTTGTTATTATTTTTTTTTTGTTAAAATTTAATCAATTTTATTTGCTTCCATTAATGTTGTTAATTTTGTTTATAAGTGAAACACTTTGCTGTCCAAATGGCGCGCAAAGAAAAATTTAATTTTTTTTAATGACTTTGTTGATCACCCCGTATATCAAATACTCGATCAAATACCCCCATTTATCTTTTGAAATGTTTAAAACTTAAAAGACGTCGTTGGAATAACTGCCATTCAGACCTGATGCCATGATACAGGACGCATTCTTGCTGAGTATTTTACAGGTACTTAAACAGCATTGATCGACAAACGGTAGAAATTTTTTCGAAATATTGACCCAAACATCAACTCGGTCAATTTTAAAACAAAACAGACTCATATGGTTCTATAAGCGTCCAATCATTTGTCATACATTTAAGATCTCAGAATCAGTTACGTTTTTGGTGATTGTTGACCCCCGTATATTAATAAAATTCTCACCTTTCGTAAAATACGTAGGTCACAGAACATCTCCATGAAATGGGCTTTCTGAATGTGAAAAACTCATTGAAATCCATCAATCCGTTTTCCAGTTATAGCGTTTTAAAGAAATGATTACCAAAATTTGACGTTTAGTGGTGTATCTAAAGCCAGAGGTCCTCAATCCAAAAACTGGCAAAAACGTCTAGAGATATTGATCTTACCTTGGTAAAAACCCATATTGTAACCACCAAAAAAAATCATCACTGAAATGGTACACACTAAAATTTTGTGTTTTTTTGCAGCACCCTATTGATCGCCCTGTATATCATAATAATTTTGATTCTACTAAAAATAAATGAAATACAGGTTAAAGTAGAAAAATCGCGCTTTCCAAATTTGGAAACTACGTTCAAAAGTTTAATCTCCAAAAATCCAAAACCAAGTTAAATTACTTTATTCGCACACGCACCTCTCGCAGAGCCTCATAACGGATTTACCTTCCATCGCGTTTGCCTGACCATAAAAAATATTCTATAGAAAAATGTTTCCTATCTTGCTTTTAAAAACTTGGCCTAGATTGGACTTTGGTATAGGTATACCCTATTTTATTTACTTTATGGTTACGTTACAACATAACTATTATTCTAACATCTAGTTCAAGTATCTTCTTTAACCGATATCCAAGTTACGAAGAAAGTTACAAGACTTTTTCTAAACAAGTCTGTTTTGGATTTCGGCTCTAAAATTGCCTTTGGTCCCTTGCGTTTCACATTATGTTATTATCATGTGGCGATATGACAAGAGCAGCATGCGGTTACGCGCGCAGCAAAGTAAATTATTAAACCCCATTAAAATACCTCCCAAAAGTGGATAGCTACACCCAACATTAGACGGTCTCAAACCGTTCCGGAGTTATTCGACAAATTAATCATGTTCTTCCTGTTAAGCCGGCTTGATTTATTTAATTAGTTCTTCGGCTGGGACAAGTGTAATTCCTTTCTCACTTCAGATGCTCGTTATTTTTATTGGAACACCTTTTTGATTGCAAAGGTAGATGTATTATCTCTGTACAGTGGTGGATCTAGGATTTAATGCTCAATGTTAGAGGCAGCTGTGGTTATCGCTTCTAATAAAATAGAAATAAATTTGGCTCTAGGCTTGAGCATTTTCCAGTGCTGTTGAAACTAGATGCAATCGAGTTCCCTCTACGACCAAATATGGGGTGCATTCAAAAATTCAAAATTTAAATAAAAAAAAAGATTGTTAATTTAGTAAAAAATTACTAAATTAAGTGTCATTTTTTCTGGTCATACTTCTGCGAACTATGATTTGGAAATAATGGGGTTGTTATTATAGTAAGGATTGTCATTTTCATGGGTGGCACATTGTTAATTATTTGCACTTTATATATATTTTCGAATTGTTTTAAATGAATTGGGACAGCCAGCACATTGCCACGCACAGTTTGAATATACAGTGAAAACGTAAAGGTTGGACCAAATTCATTAAAAATTCGCAAAAAAAACAAGTTATGACGGTTTACTTTATTGTTTTAAATAGAAATCCCTATTTTATAATATTTTTTTAAATTCTACATAACATTCTAAACATATTTCATAAAATATGTCACATACTTAAATTCAGCCGTTTGCGAGAAAACTGTGTTTTAACTTAAAACAACAACACATTATTTATTAGCGAAAACTAAACAAAAATTTAAAAGAAACTAAAAGTCACTTTATAAAATGTTGGAAATGACCTCCACCTACAGTCTGGCAGTACCCGAGACTATCTTTAAATTCTTGCAGAACATTATTAACGAGGTAATATTCTATCAATTTTATTTCGCCTCTTATTCTGTTCTTCAAATCTTCAATATTGTTTGGTCAGTTAACATATACCTTAGACATAAGATAACCCCACAAAAAAATCTAAAGGGGTTAAATCTGGAGATCCAGCCGGCCACTCAGTTGGACCTCGTCGGCCAATCCATCGTTCGGGAAAAACTGTATTAAGGTACTCACGCACACGGCGGGTGTAATGGGCCGAAGCTCCGTCTTGCTGATACCACAAAAATTTGTTCGGTGCATCAGGATCTTCTGGATTAGGGTATAATGTGACAAGGTATGATACTATAGTTTATCTCTAAATGGCGGGAAGTAATAAATGCTCATTAAATAGGCAAAACGCATACCGGGGTATCTAGAATAATTTAAACACCATCCCTTAAAATCTATTGTGTTTACATTAAAGGATCCAAATAATGAGCATTCTTCAGGTAGATCCACTCTGAATTTATCGATAGCTATTGTTATATTGAGGATTTACCATGGTTATTGGGAAAATCCCTTAGCCAGTAGCGTGTGTTGGGGAAGTTTATAAATTAAAAATCTTAAACATGCCTATTCTCCTAAACTGTATTATATTATATGCGTAGGTATTTATAACATATCAAAACATTTAAAAAATCGTATTAACTAATAAATAATAATGGGTGGTACTATTTTACATAATATAATTACAAAAACAAGATATAATATAGAACCTTACAAACAAAGCATTTTCAAAAATCGAATAATACTTTGTTGTTATGGCTTAATCGTAGCCCGATTCGTAAGATAAACTTTTATTAACATCGTTTATAATAAGCCGTTCAAACATTTACTCGATTATTATATTTACCTGCCACATTTTGGCTTCTTCTTCTATCAAATGATAGATACACATTTTCCACTTTGCCACACTGATTTTACCTATAGCTTCATTCAGGAGTCTTTTTCAATCCGCCATATGGTAATTAGTGTTTTTTTCTGGCAACATCTGTCTTTATTTGAGCCCATGTAAGTTCGATCGGTTTTAATTCGCAATGGCAAGGAGGGAGTCTGAGCACCGATATTCCTCGTAACTTTACCATTTCATCGATTACATATTTCTTGAATTAATTTTTATGTAAATTGGCTAGAACCAATAGTTCTTTTTTTGAAGAATCTAATGGAAAATCAATTTGTCTTAAACTTAGCTATTCTGTTATTTTACTTTTACGCCACGCACTTGTCGGTAATTTTTCCGTCAGCCTAGAGTGATTGCATTGCATTATCCATAACAATTATTGCATCTTTTGGTATAAGATCCAACATTTGCTCAAACCATTCTTCAAAGACATCGGCATTCATATCCTCGTGATGGTCTTCTGTATTTTTAGATGGGAACATCAGTAGATCACCTTTAAAGATGCCTTCATAACTTCCAATATGGGTTATGATAAGTCCTTTTCCAGATGGCTGTCTTAATTCTGTGGACAATCCTTCCAAAAAAGCTTGCCTTGAACTTCTAATATGTTCATCCTGTCAAAATTTAGTCACAGTGTGGCCTTCATTTAATCATGTTTCGTCTAGGTAAAATATTTATTTGTTTTCTTCTCTGGCTTTTCGGATGCTTCTTAAGTAATTTCTTCTCCAACAGACGATATCGCTTCTGTCTATTAAAATCGATTGCCTATTATGTTTTTTCCACCGAAAACCCACTTTTTTTATTAATTTCCAAAGCGTATTTCTACACATAAGTGGGTAGTCCTGGTCTTCTCGGATTGAGGACAAAACTTTGTCCAGTGTGGGAATTTCTTTTTTTAAAAGTAAACTATAAACTTTTCGCCTTACTCTCTACATTAAAACGTCATTCAGCTCAAGCTTTAGTCGTCCTGGAGAAATTTTTGGAGGTTTGACGCCAACACCTTTTTCTTCTACTAAAAGTTTATATATTGTTGTTTTCCCAACGTTAAGCATATGTGCTGTAAATTGCACTGCATTATCAACACTTAAATCCGCATTCTTAGTTTTAATAGAATCGTAACAGTTAAGAATTAATTTTTTATTACTGTACATGGACTGACTCTAGGGCGTTTAGGCAATTGTTGAAAATACTCCATATTAAATTAAAAAAACACTGACACTTCACACTTCACTGACTAGTTTCACTGAGAAACAAGCACCCAAGGTAGGTATGCATAGATATAAATAGGTGTATTATTCCAATAGAGGCACCCATAATGGCATAATAACCACATAATTGGCAAACAGGTAGCTAGGATTAGGTACAAAAAAAAGGAAAAAAGTCATTAAACAGAGTAAGTACCTAAACTCTAATTAGTTTTGATAAAATTGCTTTCTAAAATTCCAGGTAAATGGTACGACCGTACATAATTTTAAGGTTAAACAATTTAAAATTAAAATATATATTTGAAGACAAAAGTTGAATTTAATGTCGATACTTGTACTAATTCTGCACAAATTTAAAAATTCAGGCCTATTTAAATGTATATATGCCGTAAAATCTTGCACGCTAATGGAGAAGATGGTTTTGATTGATTTATTACTTCGCATTATTTAAAGATAGACTATAGATAATTTTCTAAAAATTCTAAATATGTTTTACCTGTCAAATTTGCGTCAATAAAAAAGGGTCCCAAAATTCAATTTTCAACAATGTCGACCCAAACATGAACTTTTTAAGGATATTTTATATTTATTTATTTATTTATTTATTTATTAAAAGATCAACGGGCAAAGCCCTTTTATTACATAAAACAGAAAGATAAAGTATCAAAAACAAGCCATAAAGTACAATAATTATCAAAAATAACCTAAAAAGTACAATAATTAACATAACCTATAAAGTACAATAATTAAACATATTATTTATAATATTTAAGGTAAGGTACGCAAAACAAGTCAGCATTACGAGTGTTACAACAAGGAATCTTAAAGAGCAACTGTTGCAATAAATCCGGACAGTTTATATCACCGGATATTAGTTTAAAAAGTGTGCTAAGATCTATGCGAGTACGATCAGCTTGTAGTGAAGTAATAGACATCATACTTCTCATGTCATCGTAAGACCATTGCTCTCGTAGAACTCGCAATCTATAGCCGCAGTACCTCAAAAAATTATTTTGAACAGATTCAAGCCTATTAATGTGTATTTGATAGAAAAGAGTCCAGACTGGAGAAGCATTGTTAAGTATACTCTTGATTAATAAAACAGACAAAGTTCTGACTGTTGAAACTGAAATATCTGAGCTGTTCCGCAACACAAATCCCAACCTAGAAAATGACTAAGATATAATTACATTAATGTGTGGAATAAAGGACATTTTGCTATCCATTACAACCCCCAGATCAGCAACCCTGTCAACTCTATTAAGTGAAATGTTTTCTATAGTGTAATCAAATATTATTGGTGTCTTAATTCTAGAGAATGTTATACAGTGGCATTTATCTATACCAAGTGTCATGCCATTCTTTTTGGACCACTCACTAAGCTTATTTAGGTCATATTTAACAGGAAAGAAAAATCCAAAATTCTTCACATTTTTTTTTCTCTTAAATGAAAGATTTGTGTATAACCGGAGTAGGTTGCTTGGACTAGCAGTTTTAATTGAATCATAGATATCTCCGGGGTGAAGATTACTCATATTTAACAGGAAAGAAAAATCCAAAATTCTTCTTCTTCTTCTTCTTCTGAAAAATTTTGGATTTTTCTTTCCTGTTAAATATGAGTAATCTTCACCCCGGAAATATCTATGATTCAATTAAAACTGCTAGTCCAAGCAACCTACTCCGGTTATACACAAATCTTTCATTTAAGAGAAAAAAAAATGTGAAGAATTTTGGATTTTTTTTCCTGTTAAATAGGAGTAATCTTCACCCCGGAGATATCTATGATTCAATTATTTAGGTAATGTTAAAGATTTTGACAATCCACAACACTATTTACATTAAGATATATTTATAAATCGTCGGCAAAAAATAATGGTTTACAGTATGAAAAGCATTTAGTCAAATCCATGACAAAAAAAACAAAAAGCAATGGTCCCAGGTAGGAACCCTGAGGGACACCTGACATTGCCGATATTTCAAGCGAACAGAAGACATGTATTCTCACTATTTGAACTCTATTAGATAGGTACCCTTGCAGCCACTCTATTAGATATGTAGGAAAACCCATAGCCCTGAGTTTCGATAGAAAAATGGAGTGATTAATTTTATCAAAAGCTTTACAGTAATCTGTATATTATATTGCATCCACTTGCAAAGATGATCCCAAAGTTGAAAGAATGTCTTGTTCATACACCAAAAGATTGGTTGTGGTAGACCTTTGTGGAACGAATCCGTGCTGACAAGAATCAAAAACACTTTTACAGTTCCACTGTAAATAGGGTATCAACACTTTTTCAAAAAGCTTGGGTATGGATGACAAAATACTTATTGGGCGGTAATTTTTTGCATCATGTCTATCTCCTTTTCTAAATATTGGTAAAACATAGCTACAAAGCCAAGCTTTAGGGAATCTGTGTTCAGCTATTGATTTGTTAAACAAGAAATATAAAGGTTTTGAAATGGTGTACAAACAACTTTTTATAAAACATGGTAGAATCCTGTCAGGACCGGAACTAAGTTTACTGGGCAAAGACAATATACTCTCAAATATTTCCTGCATAGAAAATGTGATTTGGTTTAGGTTAACAATTTCAGATATATTACTTTCATCAACATTATAATCGGTTACAGGATTAGCACTATAGCATTCAAAAAAATGATCGGAAAAAAGATCGGCAATATCAGATCCACTGGTAGCACTAATGCCGTTAACGTGGATGGTACTAGGGATACCATTTTTCGTCCGTGAAGAATTTATAAATTTCCAAAATAACTTAGGGCCGATCTGCACTTTTACTGAGAGTAGATCAAGATATCGGTTCTGCGAGGATACTCCTGTTATTGAAGAGATCGCAGACTTCCATTTCATTCTATCTCCATAACCAATCATTATTAATATTTCTATTCGCTTTCTTTCACTTAAGCTTACCATTTTATAAAATTACAAGATTATCAAAATAGCTTTTGCCAGACACTTTGACTTGAGGCAAAACTACTCAATTCAGGGGACAGCCGTCACTGTCAGTGTGACAACCTAACAACCAAAGGCTTTATTTACAACAGTGTTCATGATTTAAGTAATAATAAAGACATCATCTGTTAAAATCCGAATATCGATTTTCTCGCAAACGGCTTAATTTAAGTATACGATATATTTCATGAAATATGTTTAGAATTTTATGCAGAATCCAAACAAATATTATGAAATAGGGGTATCCATTTAAAAAAATGAAGTGAACCGTCATTTTTTATTTGGAATAACCTTTATAAATGAAATAAGCTTTAAAAAATACACAGCAAAAAAAAATTAACAGGTCTTTCCGAAAAAAAAAACACATTCATTTAAAATTAATTTGTTTTAACCTTTACGTTCTCACTGTATAGTTATTGATAGCATGAACGTCAATTATTTATTTAATTATCATTTTAATATTTAACTAAGCATTATAATCAATTAACTATTAACTTTTTAATAATAATTAGATGAAGAATTATATTTTTGTGCGCAACTTATAGTTTACGTTTTCCTTCTATAAGGGCCAGTTTTGTTTTATGTTTCTATTTATGCCCAATTGTAATTTTATTTAGGTAAGATATCGTTTTTGTTGAAAATATTATTTAAAAAACAGCAGTTCCTAAACTTAATACTATTAAGGATATGGTAAACAAAAAAGACGCGTTGAATCTGCCGTCTATATAAGAGAGCTTGAACCTCATAAGATTTTAGCATGAGTTTATAAGATATGCGTTGGGGATATGTTTTATGCTGTCGGAAGTATATATATCTGAGAAATCGCTTTTGGAATTTTTCAATTTGGTCAATGTCACAGTTTGTAACAGGATTCCAAATTATGGATGCGTATTCTAGAACCAGACTATTGTATAGCTTAATAATTGTAGTTGTGTACTTATAGAAAATCCCTGAAGTTAAGCATTATGAAACCCATAGTGCTGAACGCTTTTGATGTTATATAATTTAGATGGTTAATGAAGTAAAAAGTGCAGTGAAAATATATTCCTAGATCTTTACATTCGTTTATGCGAGCAACTAAATTTTTCATCCAAGAAGTACACATGGTGAATATAATTTAACTTTCATGTTAATATCATTACCGCACATTTGTCTATGTTAAGAAATAACTTATTTTCTCTAAACCACTTTTGCACAGAGCCAATATTAAATAAATATAAATAAATAAATAAGTTCTTTATTCAGAAGGTACAAAGTTGCTAAAGGTATAAACCATAACAAAATCAATATTGTGCATCTTCTGAAATGGCGAAGTTCATCCATTTACTGACGTAAAGGTTGTTCTTACAGTTAACCTGGCCGGACAGCTGCAAAGCCCAACTGTCCAACAACATTATATAAATATTTAAACTAAAGTCATGACCCGGCTCACAAGGTATCAGTGTACCCGGCCCTTGAAACAAAACTATAAGATTATAATTAAAATTAAAAGTTAATATATCGCAGAAAAGAATATTTATTGTTTCATCTAGCCTATAAATGTATTGTATTGACATGCTATAATATACTATAAATAAAGCTAACTATAACTAAATTAGACGATCTAGAGATCGCCAAGTGAAAAGTTTTTCATTTTATTTTGAAAACTCAGTATAGGAAATGATTTAAATTTTGCTAGGATAGAATTATAAATAGCAGGGACGTTGTAGGTAAAACTTCTCCGAAACATTGTAGTCTTGTGGCGTGGTGGTGTTATTGTACAATGTACATTTATGTCTTAGATTAGATTATGAATATCAGTCCTAAAGACAATCTTTCGGTACAAGTTAGACGGTATTTTGGTAAGCATTATTCTGTGATACAGGGCAGCACTATGTAGCTTACGCCTATCCCCCATGCATGACCATTTTAAGGACCTGAGCTCGTGGCTTACAGGATTTCTTCTACTTATGCCACAGATAAAACGGGTACAAAAGTTCTGAATTTCTTGAACACGCTGATAATTCAGCGCAGTTAAGCATGAATCATAGATGACATCACAGAAGTTAAAAGTTGACAGGACTAAGGAGTCACAGAGAATACGCTTCAGCCGAAAATCCAAAGCATGTCTGGATCCATATAACATCTTCAATTTAAAAATAGCCTTTTTTGTAAATTCCGAGACATCTTAAGTCCGCGTCCATCCATAGCCCCAAGTTCTTTAATTCGTCACAAAATTCCAGTTCCACACCATCTACAGAGATTGAAATATTAGTTTTCAGAAACTCTCGATCTCTAGGTCTACAAAACAGCATTGCTTTACTCTTGCCAGGATTGAGTAATATTGAATAGGTTCGAGATACATTGTATAGAGAGTCTAAGTTACGGTCAATTATTAAACAAGCCCTGTTCATTTCTGAAGGAAAAAAGGAATAAAATATTTGCGTATCATCCGCGTACATTTGTATAGAGCAGTGGGTAATAAACTTAAAAAAAAATGTATAAACAGAGAAGAGCAGCGGCTTAAGAATTGACCCCTTAATGATTTCTTATCAGACAGCTGTCCCCGTAGACACACTCGCTGCTCTCTCTCTGCTAGATAATTCTTAAGGAATACCACTGCCGAAGTTGAGAGACCTATGCACTTTAAAATATTTTTAAGAACGTGATGGCTAATTTTGTATGACAAGCCTTTCAAAAATGAAAAATTACAAGAACTGTTGCCATTCCGGTATCCAAAGTTCTAAAAATATGATCCGTCACATTCAAAAGTGCGGTAGTTCAACTGTGCCCCCTACGAAAACCAGATTGTGTATCAGTGAGTATGTTATTCTCCTCCAAGTGTAATACCAGTTGTTTTTTTATAAGTTTCTCAATGATCTTAAGATAATGCTGGCAAAATACTTATAGGACGCAAATCTTTTAGTTCTTAAATATCTTTATTTTTTGGGAGGGGTACAACGTGAGCTAATTTCCATTGAGATGGATAATTGGATGTAAAAATACAAAAATTTATAATATGAAAAATATGCCTTAATAAAAATGGGCAGCAAAGCAGAATAAATTTAATGTTTAAGCCATCTGCACCAGTGGCTTCAGTTTTTATAGTTAACAGGGTGCGACTTACCTCAACTTTATTTATAGCCTTAAAATTTAGATAATTATGCAACCCATCAATTACCCTATCGTAATATTGTGATATTTGGAATATTGTGAACAGAGTGCACAAAATAATCACTTATCTTATTTGCATCCGATAATTGGGCCAGTATATCGCCGAACTTTGACCTTGTGTGTATATTTATTTATTTAGGGACTCCCATACCGAATATTCCTCTGCAGATCATTGCAGTCTTTTTTTGAGGAAATTGATTTGAAAATCTTAAAATTGTCGGCAAAGAGTAAACATTCGGAATACCGTAATACATCAGAAAAGAAGAATAAATAGAGATGACCTTAATTACTACCTTGCGCGACTCCAGATGTTGGAATTATTTATTTTGATAAAGTTTTTTCGACTTTCACTCTCTGCGTTATATCTATTAAATATGACCTAATAAATGTCCAACCTTATCGAACGCCTTGGTACAATCTGGGTATAGGGTAAATGTGCATAAGAGTACTCACTTAATGAATAAACTGGCCTTTTGACTTAGTTTTATATGCAAGAATATATTTCCACATGTCATCACGAAAAAAAACTTTAAACTAATATTTTTAAACTACTTTTCTGTATATAATATCATAGGAACATAAATTATTTAATTTTTCTTGTGACTCGGTAAATGCGTACTCTTATACACGCATTTGTATAAGAGTTCGCAACTTCTTCCTTAAGAGTTCGCAGAGTATTTTCTGAATGAATAATTTTAAATATTTAGGAAATTGAGCACAGATAAATTTTTAAAAATATTTATTAAATAAACATATTATTATTTTAATAAATGCAAACTAATGATTATAATACATTCTCACATATTAAGAAAAATAACTCTTAACAGTCACTCTTCGAAATTAAAGCAAATAAAACCTCCTATTACATAGGTCGTACAAGACTCATGCCACCATTGGTTACATTGCGAACACAAAATCCAGTCTTTTCCAGATGTTGAATATAATTCTCCGCATCCAGGACACGCCACATCTTCATCGACAATGATTGTTTTCTTTTTTTTCTGCTGTTTGTTCAAAATTTTAGAAGTACTAGCCGCTAATTTTCTTTTCGCATTTTCTATTTTCTTCTCCTCCTTAGCTTTTTTTGTTTGTTCCAATTCATCCTTAAATGGTGTACTAGATAATATTTCAGATTTTTGGGTTTTGGATCTACGATTAGGTTTTTCTTTTAGCTTCGGCGAAGGCAGAATATCTGAAGCAGTTACTAAGCGATTTAATTCATCCTTCCTTTGAGAGCTGGTGCTTGGTATCACTACTCCATCTTCACACACTATATCAAGAGTGGTTATATTTAGTGGTGGTGTTTTGTGACCTGGAATAAACGCGATTGGTTCATCATTCGGATATTGATCAGAAGAAACTATTTCAACTAGGTACTTCATCCACTTCCATAACTTCTCCATCATGCCATCCATACTGTATAGGCACAGTTTTTTTTTTCTTATGCCTATACTAAAGTAAATAAAGGAAGTCCTAATGTACACTTCTTATTTAATTTTAAACTTATCTGTATTATGCTAACCCCATTACTCAGTTTTAAACTAAGTACTTGATAATCGAAATTATTCACATAACTACTAAACTAACTGAATTATTCCGATTTTTTTTAGAAAATTAACCACTGAAAGAGTTACTTTATAAAAGAGTTTCATTATCTTCTGGATGGGCATCCATAGGTACGTCCGTCACAAAGGATGGGGCAAAATCATCCTTTTGAAACTTATTTGGATTATAGGGATATATGCCAGAAGCCTGGAATGAGTTTTGTGCCTTCTCAATGTTAGCAATGCTAGCGTAAGCAGCGTTGAATAATCCGGCTACATTCATTTGCGTAAGTACCTTGCTAGGGTTACTATAATTTTTGAAATGAATCAGCCACTGACAGAATAGTTCTGTGTTCATGAATCCAGAATCAGATATCATTTGACATGCACCAGGTGAAGCACTAAAAAAAAGCTCTTCTTTCATTCTCTTCCTAGGAAATATCATCGCCGGGGGGAAGTATGTACCTGTAGCACTTACGCAACATACAGCTGTTACAAGTTGTCCGCGGTCAGCACTGGCTACTTTTCCTACAAGTTTCATTCCTTTATTGGTTAATATTTTCGGTAATTTATTGGGGACTGTGGACAAACCGGTCTCGTCCATATTGTAAATGGAACTTGGTAAGTATTTTCGATTCTGGTACAGAATTTCCAGGTTTTTATAAAATCTGTCTACCTGAATTTTATTAAACCAAATTATTCTACCCATCGCACATTTTTCGGGCTGACGAAGTGTAATTTTGTTCCGTTGGCAAAATCCTTGTATCCATGATTCACCTGCCATTTTTATATTTTTGTTGAATCTATGTTCAACATTGTTATCTTTAGCGAACTTATAGGCAGCAATTTGCACATTTTTTTTTGTAATGCCGTAAAACATTTTATCCAAGTTACGTACTTTCTTCGCTAACTCGATTTCCATATCAAGCGGAATATCACTTGCAAACCGCCCCAATGACTTCGGAATGTTTCCACATTTTAATCGTTTTCTTAATGTATCCTCATTTCCTTAGCTATACTTCTTTTACTAAATCCTGCGGCAACCTTCCGTTTGATATCTTGCAAATTTTCTGTTGTAAATACAAGCTTTCGCTCAGTTTTTCTTTTGTATCGGCTCATGGTGAAATCTAAAAAACAATTAAAAATTTAATTTTGATCTTGATAAACACTGTCATCATAAGAGTACGCACTGCGGACTCTTATACAAAACCTAGTTCGTACTCTTATACATACCCGTGAAAATGAAAGAAAACCCTTATTTATGGTAAAAATAATCAAGTTTTCACAATTTATTGATTGTAATAATGAAGTTTTTATCTCCCAGAGTAAAATAAAAATAATTAGAATAGTATATTATATGTAGGTACTTACTTCTTAAAACAATAAAAACTAATAACGAAATATTACATCTCAAGCCGATGAAATTATTTTATCGCCATATTAGAAAATCTTCTTCTTGAGGTGCCGTGCAGATTCCTGCGTAGGCGTCCTCCCAACATCCTCTTATCAAATTTCTCTATTTAAGGCCGCAGTTTGAAGAGTTTGAAAGTCCTGTATGCCCGTCCAATGTCGGATATTTCTTAGCCATGATAGTCTCTTGCGTCCTATCCCCCTTTTTCCTTCGATTTTGCCTTGTAGAATTAGGCGTTGAAACGAATAGCGTTCACCACGTATCAGGTGCCCCAGATAAGAAATTTTTCTCTTCTTGACATGCTCAAATAACTCACGCTCTTCAAAGTTTGCCCGACGAATAACATCTTCGTTAGACACTCTATCCACCCACGGGATTCTCAGCATTCTTCGAAGTACCCACATTTCAAACGCTTCGAGCTTGTTTATTGACGATGCCTTAAGAGTCCACGTCTCCACACCATACAAAATAACTGACCACACATAACATTTCACCATTCTGTATCTGAGTTGAAAATTCAGATCGTTGTTTATAAGAAATTTCTGAAGCTTTTGAAAGGTCCTTTTGGCCTGTCCAATCCTGATCTTAATTTCTGTCTCTGGATCCCATTTATTATTTATAAGACATCCCAAGTATTTGAAACTATTAACCTGTTCTATGTGTTTTTCGTTAATACGTATTTGTATCGGTGGGATATCGTTTCTGCTTACGACCATAACTTTTGTCTTATTTATGTTTATTTTAAGGCCTAATTGTTCACTTGAGTTGTTAACAGCGTTTAGGAGAGTCCGGAGATCGTTCACATTGTCGGCCAGGATCACAGTGTCATCAGCATATCTTATGTTATTAATGGGAATGCCGTTTACCTTAATACCCAGCTCACTCCCCGAAACCGCTTCAACAAATGCCCTTTCCACGTATAGGTTAAAGAGCATGGGAGAAAGAATACACCCCTGTCTTACACCCTTCTTTATTGCAAATTCCTCTGTGGTGTCGTTGTTTTGAAGTCGGATTTCTGCTGTTTGGTTCCAGTAAAGATTTGCAATAATTCGAATGTCTTTGTCATCAAGACCCATTTCTTGCAAGTATTTTACGAGTATATCATGCTTAACATTATCGAAGGCTTTCTCGTAGTCTATAAAGCACATTAAAATGTCTTTTCTTTGGTCGTAGCAGTTCTGAACCAGTGTTTGTAGGCTGAAGATGGCTTCTGTCGTCCCAAAACCATTTTTGAAACCAAACTGACTTGATCCACTAGCTTCTTCGCATTTTTTGTATAATCTGGTATGGATAACACGAAGGAAAAGTTTAAGGAAATGGCTCATCAGACTAATGAGACGGTAATCCCGGCACGTTCCCGCATTTGGTGACTTTGGAATGGTAATAAATGTAGAACGCAACCAGTCTTTGGAGATAACTCCGGTGTCATAAATTTGGTTGAATAGGTCCACCACTATTGCTAGGCTATTCTCGTTTAGTGTGTGGAAGGTTTCGGAGTACATATCATCTGGTCCAGGAGCTTTGTTGTTTCTCATTGATGTTATTGCATGGGTGACTTCGCTCTTAAGAATACTTGGTCCAGATGGTAAATCTGTTGTTAACCCGCTGCAGTTGAGCGGTCTGTTGTCATCAAAAAGTCTGGATGTATAGTTTTTCCAGGTATCAAGCAATTCTTGGCGGTCTACAATTGGTTTATTTTCCTCATTTCTGATATTGCTTATGGGTTTCTTGTTGTGTAGTCCCACTATTTCCTTTACTTTTTTATGTAAATGAAAACTATCGCCCAAACGATAGAGATTCTCGGCTTCTATGCATCGATCAGTAAGCCATTTTTCCTTTTCAATCCCCACGTGCCTGCGAATCTCTTTTTGGTAGGTCAAGTAGCCCTGACGATTTTTCTGTATCTTGAAGAGGCGACGCTGTTCCATTAGTTCCAATATGTGCTCAGTCATCCATTGGTTCTTTGCCTTTGTTTTAGGTTGAATAAGACATGTACTATTTGCATTTTCAAATGATTTCCTGATGTTGGACCAGAGTTCCTCGACATCTTCTGCCCCGGCGATATTGGCAATTTGAGTGTTTAGAGTATCTTTATATTTTATTGTTGTTGCTTCATTTTTTAGTAGCTTAGGGTCGGGTATTTCCCTAAGTTTACTTCTTTTCCTACTTGCTAATCGTACTCTTACATTTGCACATAGGGGATTATGGTCGGATTGGATATCCAAAATTCTTCTTCTTCTTCTTCTTCTGAAAAATTTTGGATTTTTCTTTCCTGTTAAATATGAGTAATCTTCACCCCGGAAATATCTATGATTCAATTAAAACTGCTAGTCCAAGCAACCTACTCCGGTTATACACAAATCTTTCATTTAAGAGAAAAAAAAATGTGAAGAATTTTGGATTTTTTTTCCTGTTAAATAGGAGTAATCTTCACCCCGGAGATATCTATGATTCAATTATTTAGGTAATGTTAAAGATTTTGACAATCCACAACACTATTTACATTAAGATATATTTATAAATCGTCGGCAAAAAATAATGGTTTACAGTATGAAAAGCATTTAGTCAAATCCATGACAAAAAAAACAAAAAGCAATGGTCCCAGGTAGGAACCCTGAGGGACACCTGACATTGCCGATATTTCAAGCGAACAGAAGACATGTATTCTCACTATTTGAACTCTATTAGATAGGTACCCTTGCAGCCACTCTATTAGATATGTAGGAAAACCCATAGCCCTGAGTTTCGATAGAAAAATGGAGTGATTAATTTTATCAAAAGCTTTACAGTAATCTGTATATTATATTGCATCCACTTGCAAAGATGATCCCAAAGTTGAAAGAATGTCTTGTTCATACACCAAAAGATTGGTTGTGGTAGACCTTTGTGGAACGAATCCGTGCTGACAAGAATCAAAAACACTTTTACAGTTCCACTGTAAATAGGGTATCAACACTTTTTCAAAAAGCTTGGGTATGGATGACAAAATACTTATTGGGCGGTAATTTTTTGCATCATGTCTATCTCCTTTTCTAAATATTGGTAAAACATAGCTACAAAGCCAAGCTTTAGGGAATCTGTGTTCAGCTATTGATTTGTTAAACAAGAAATATAAAGGTTTTGAAATGGTGTACAAACAACTTTTTATAAAACATGGTAGAATCCTGTCAGGACCGGAACTAAGTTTACTGGGCAAAGACAATATACTCTCAAATATTTCCTGCATAGAAAATGTGATTTGGTTTAGGTTAACAATTTCAGATATATTACTTTCATCAACATTATAATCGGTTACAGGATTAGCACTATAGCATTCAAAAAAATGATCGGAAAAAAGATCGGCAATATCAGATCCACTGGTAGCACTAATGCCGTTAACGTGGATGGTACTAGGGATACCATTTTTCGTCCGTGAAGAATTTATAAATTTCCAAAATAACTTAGGGCCGATCTGCACTTTTACTGAGAGTAGATCAAGATATCGGTTCTGCGAGGATACTCCTGTTATTGAAGAGATCGCAGACTTCCATTTCATTCTATCTCCATAACCAATCATTATTAATATTTCTATTCGCTTTCTTTCACTTAAGCTTACCATTTTATAAAATTACAAGATTATCAAAATAGCTTTTGCCAGACACTTTGACTTGAGGCAAAACTACTCAATTCAGGGGACAGCCGTCACTGTCAGTGTGACAACCTAACAACCAAAGGCTTTATTTACAACAGTGTTCATGATTTAAGTAATAATAAAGACATCATCTGTTAAAATCCGAATATCGATTTTCTCGCAAACGGCTTAATTTAAGTATACGATATATTTCATGAAATATGTTTAGAATTTTATGCAGAATCCAAACAAATATTATGAAATAGGGGTATCCATTTAAAAAAATGAAGTGAACCGTCATTTTTTATTTGGAATAACCTTTATAAATGAAATAAGCTTTAAAAAATACACAGCAAAAAAAAATTAACAGGTCTTTCCGAAAAAAAAAACACATTCATTTAAAATTAATTTGTTTTAACCTTTACGTTCTCACTGTATAGTTATTGATAGCATGAACGTCAATTATTTATTTAATTATCATTTTAATATTTAACTAAGCATTATAATCAATTAACTATTAACTTTTTAATAATAATTAGATGAAGAATTATATTTTTGTGCGCAACTTATAGTTTACGTTTTCCTTCTATAAGGGCCAGTTTTGTTTTATGTTTCTATTTATGCCCAATTGTAATTTTATTTAGGTAAGATATCGTTTTTGTTGAAAATATTATTTAAAAAACAGCAGTTCCTAAACTTAATACTATTAAGGATATGGTAAACAAAAAAGACGCGTTGAATCTGCCGTCTATATAAGAGAGCTTGAACCTCATAAGATTTTAGCATGAGTTTATAAGATATGCGTTGGGGATATGTTTTATGCTGTCGGAAGTATATATATCTGAGAAATCGCTTTTGGAATTTTTCAATTTGGTCAATGTCACAGTTTGTAACAGGATTCCAAATTATGGATGCGTATTCTAGAACCAGACTATTGTATAGCTTAATAATTGTAGTTGTGTACTTATAGAAAATCCCTGAAGTTAAGCATTATGAAACCCATAGTGCTGAACGCTTTTGATGTTATATAATTTAGATGGTTAATGAAGTAAAAAGTGCAGTGAAAATATATTCCTAGATCTTTACATTCGTTTATGCGAGCAACTAAATTTTTCATCCAAGAAGTACACATGGTGAATATAATTTAACTTTCATGTTAATATCATTACCGCACATTTGTCTATGTTAAGAAATAACTTATTTTCTCTAAACCACTTTTGCACAGAGCCAATATTAAATAAATATAAATAAATAAATAAGTTCTTTATTCAGAAGGTACAAAGTTGCTAAAGGTATAAACCATAACAAAATCAATATTGTGCATCTTCTGAAATGGCGAAGTTCATCCATTTACTGACGTAAAGGTTGTTCTTACAGTTAACCTGGCCGGACAGCTGCAAAGCCCAACTGTCCAACAACATTATATAAATATTTAAACTAAAGTCATGACCCGGCTCACAAGGTATCAGTGTACCCGGCCCTTGAAACAAAACTATAAGATTATAATTAAAATTAAAAGTTAATATATCGCAGAAAAGAATATTTATTGTTTCATCTAGCCTATAAATGTATTGTATTGACATGCTATAATATACTATAAATAAAGCTAACTATAACTAAATTAGACGATCTAGAGATCGCCAAGTGAAAAGTTTTTCATTTTATTTTGAAAACTCAGTATAGGAAATGATTTAAATTTTGCTAGGATAGAATTATAAATAGCAGGGACGTTGTAGGTAAAACTTCTCCGAAACATTGTAGTCTTGTGGCGTGGTGGTGTTATTGTACAATGTACATTTATGTCTTAGATTAGATTATGAATATCAGTCCTAAAGACAATCTTTCGGTACAAGTTAGACGGTATTTTGGTAAGCATTATTCTGTGATACAGGGCAGCACTATGTAGCTTACGCCTATCCCCCATGCATGACCATTTTAAGGACCTGAGCTCGTGGCTTACAGGATTTCTTCTACTTATGCCACAGATAAAACGGGTACAAAAGTTCTGAATTTCTTGAACACGCTGATAATTCAGCGCAGTTAAGCATGAATCATAGATGACATCACAGAAGTTAAAAGTTGACAGGACTAAGGAGTCACAGAGAATACGCTTCAGCCGAAAATCCAAAGCATGTCTGGATCCATATAACATCTTCAATTTAAAAATAGCCTTTTTTGTAAATTCCGAGACATCTTAAGTCCGCGTCCATCCATAGCCCCAAGTTCTTTAATTCGTCACAAAATTCCAGTTCCACACCATCTACAGAGATTGAAATATTAGTTTTCAGAAACTCTCGATCTCTAGGTCTACAAAACAGCATTGCTTTACTCTTGCCAGGATTGAGTAATATTGAATAGGTTCGAGATACATTGTATAGAGAGTCTAAGTTACGGTCAATTATTAAACAAGCCCTGTTCATTTCTGAAGGAAAAAAGGAATAAAATATTTGCGTATCATCCGCGTACATTTGTATAGAGCAGTGGGTAATAAACTTAAAAAAAAATGTATAAACAGAGAAGAGCAGCGGCTTAAGAATTGACCCCTTAATGATTTCTTATCAGACAGCTGTCCCCGTAGACACACTCGCTGCTCTCTCTCTGCTAGATAATTCTTAAGGAATACCACTGCCGAAGTTGAGAGACCTATGCACTTTAAAATATTTTTAAGAACGTGATGGCTAATTTTGTATGACAAGCCTTTCAAAAATGAAAAATTACAAGAACTGTTGCCATTCCGGTATCCAAAGTTCTAAAAATATGATCCGTCACATTCAAAAGTGCGGTAGTTCAACTGTGCCCCCTACGAAAACCAGATTGTGTATCAGTGAGTATGTTATTCTCCTCCAAGTGTAATACCAGTTGTTTTTTTATAAGTTTCTCAATGATCTTAAGATAATGCTGGCAAAATACTTATAGGACGCAAATCTTTTAGTTCTTAAATATCTTTATTTTTTGGGAGGGGTACAACGTGAGCTAATTTCCATTGAGATGGATAATTGGATGTAAAAATACAAAAATTTATAATATGAAAAATATGCCTTAATAAAAATGGGCAGCAAAGCAGAATAAATTTAATGTTTAAGCCATCTGCACCAGTGGCTTCAGTTTTTATAGTTAACAGGGTGCGACTTACCTCAACTTTATTTATAGCCTTAAAATTTAGATAATTATGCAACCCATCAATTACCCTATCGTAATATTGTGATATTTGGAATATTGTGAACAGAGTGCACAAAATAATCACTTATCTTATTTGCATCCGATAATTGGGCCAGTATATCGCCGAACTTTGACCTTGTGTGTATATTTATTTATTTAGGGACTCCCATACCGAATATTCCTCTGCAGATCATTGCAGTCTTTTTTTGAGGAAATTGATTTGAAAATCTTAAAATTGTCGGCAAAGAGTAAACATTCGGAATACCGTAATACATCAGAAAAGAAGAATAAATAGAGATGACCTTAATTACTACCTTGCGCGACTCCAGATGTTGGAATTATTTATTTTGATAAAGTTTTTTCGACTTTCACTCTCTGCGTTATATCTATTAAATATGACCTAATAAATGTCCAACCTTATCGAACGCCTTGGTACAATCTGGGTATAGGGTAAATGTGCATAAGAGTACTCACTTAATGAATAAACTGGCCTTTTGACTTAGTTTTATATGCAAGAATATATTTCCACATGTCATCACGAAAAAAAACTTTAAACTAATATTTTTAAACTACTTTTCTGTATATAATATCATAGGAACATAAATTATTTAATTTTTCTTGTGACTCGGTAAATGCGTACTCTTATACACGCATTTGTATAAGAGTTCGCAACTTCTTCCTTAAGAGTTCGCAGAGTATTTTCTGAATGAATAATTTTAAATATTTAGGAAATTGAGCACAGATAAATTTTTAAAAATATTTATTAAATAAACATATTATTATTTTAATAAATGCAAACTAATGATTATAATACATTCTCACATATTAAGAAAAATAACTCTTAACAGTCACTCTTCGAAATTAAAGCAAATAAAACCTCCTATTACATAGGTCGTACAAGACTCATGCCACCATTGGTTACATTGCGAACACAAAATCCAGTCTTTTCCAGATGTTGAATATAATTCTCCGCATCCAGGACACGCCACATCTTCATCGACAATGATTGTTTTCTTTTTTTTCTGCTGTTTGTTCAAAATTTTAGAAGTACTAGCCGCTAATTTTCTTTTCGCATTTTCTATTTTCTTCTCCTCCTTAGCTTTTTTTGTTTGTTCCAATTCATCCTTAAATGGTGTACTAGATAATATTTCAGATTTTTGGGTTTTGGATCTACGATTAGGTTTTTCTTTTAGCTTCGGCGAAGGCAGAATATCTGAAGCAGTTACTAAGCGATTTAATTCATCCTTCCTTTGAGAGCTGGTGCTTGGTATCACTACTCCATCTTCACACACTATATCAAGAGTGGTTATATTTAGTGGTGGTGTTTTGTGACCTGGAATAAACGCGATTGGTTCATCATTCGGATATTGATCAGAAGAAACTATTTCAACTAGGTACTTCATCCACTTCCATAACTTCTCCATCATGCCATCCATACTGTATAGGCACAGTTTTTTTTTTCTTATGCCTATACTAAAGTAAATAAAGGAAGTCCTAATGTACACTTCTTATTTAATTTTAAACTTATCTGTATTATGCTAACCCCATTACTCAGTTTTAAACTAAGTACTTGATAATCGAAATTATTCACATAACTACTAAACTAACTGAATTATTCCGATTTTTTTTAGAAAATTAACCACTGAAAGAGTTACTTTATAAAAGAGTTTCATTATCTTCTGGATGGGCATCCATAGGTACGTCCGTCACAAAGGATGGGGCAAAATCATCCTTTTGAAACTTATTTGGATTATAGGGATATATGCCAGAAGCCTGGAATGAGTTTTGTGCCTTCTCAATGTTAGCAATGCTAGCGTAAGCAGCGTTGAATAATCCGGCTACATTCATTTGCGTAAGTACCTTGCTAGGGTTACTATAATTTTTGAAATGAATCAGCCACTGACAGAATAGTTCTGTGTTCATGAATCCAGAATCAGATATCATTTGACATGCACCAGGTGAAGCACTAAAAAAAAGCTCTTCTTTCATTCTCTTCCTAGGAAATATCATCGCCGGGGGGAAGTATGTACCTGTAGCACTTACGCAACATACAGCTGTTACAAGTTGTCCGCGGTCAGCACTGGCTACTTTTCCTACAAGTTTCATTCCTTTATTGGTTAATATTTTCGGTAATTTATTGGGGACTGTGGACAAACCGGTCTCGTCCATATTGTAAATGGAACTTGGTAAGTATTTTCGATTCTGGTACAGAATTTCCAGGTTTTTATAAAATCTGTCTACCTGAATTTTATTAAACCAAATTATTCTACCCATCGCACATTTTTCGGGCTGACGAAGTGTAATTTTGTTCCGTTGGCAAAATCCTTGTATCCATGATTCACCTGCCATTTTTATATTTTTGTTGAATCTATGTTCAACATTGTTATCTTTAGCGAACTTATAGGCAGCAATTTGCACATTTTTTTTTGTAATGCCGTAAAACATTTTATCCAAGTTACGTACTTTCTTCGCTAACTCGATTTCCATATCAAGCGGAATATCACTTGCAAACCGCCCCAATGACTTCGGAATGTTTCCACATTTTAATCGTTTTCTTAATGTATCCTCATTTCCTTAGCTATACTTCTTTTACTAAATCCTGCGGCAACCTTCCGTTTGATATCTTGCAAATTTTCTGTTGTAAATACAAGCTTTCGCTCAGTTTTTCTTTTGTATCGGCTCATGGTGAAATCTAAAAAACAATTAAAAATTTAATTTTGATCTTGATAAACACTGTCATCATAAGAGTACGCACTGCGGACTCTTATACAAAACCTAGTTCGTACTCTTATACATACCCGTGAAAATGAAAGAAAACCCTTATTTATGGTAAAAATAATCAAGTTTTCACAATTTATTGATTGTAATAATGAAGTTTTTATCTCCCAGAGTAAAATAAAAATAATTAGAATAGTATATTATATGTAGGTACTTACTTCTTAAAACAATAAAAACTAATAACGAAATATTACATCTCAAGCCGATGAAATTATTTTATCGCCATATTAGAAAATCTTCTTCTTGAGGTGCCGTGCAGATTCCTGCGTAGGCGTCCTCCCAACATCCTCTTATCAAATTTCTCTATTTAAGGCCGCAGTTTGAAGAGTTTGAAAGTCCTGTATGCCCGTCCAATGTCGGATATTTCTTAGCCATGATAGTCTCTTGCGTCCTATCCCCCTTTTTCCTTCGATTTTGCCTTGTAGAATTAGGCGTTGAAACGAATAGCGTTCACCACGTATCAGGTGCCCCAGATAAGAAATTTTTCTCTTCTTGACATGCTCAAATAACTCACGCTCTTCAAAGTTTGCCCGACGAATAACATCTTCGTTAGACACTCTATCCACCCACGGGATTCTCAGCATTCTTCGAAGTACCCACATTTCAAACGCTTCGAGCTTGTTTATTGACGATGCCTTAAGAGTCCACGTCTCCACACCATACAAAATAACTGACCACACATAACATTTCACCATTCTGTATCTGAGTTGAAAATTCAGATCGTTGTTTATAAGAAATTTCTGAAGCTTTTGAAAGGTCCTTTTGGCCTGTCCAATCCTGATCTTAATTTCTGTCTCTGGATCCCATTTATTATTTATAAGACATCCCAAGTATTTGAAACTATTAACCTGTTCTATGTGTTTTTCGTTAATACGTATTTGTATCGGTGGGATATCGTTTCTGCTTACGACCATAACTTTTGTCTTATTTATGTTTATTTTAAGGCCTAATTGTTCACTTGAGTTGTTAACAGCGTTTAGGAGAGTCCGGAGATCGTTCACATTGTCGGCCAGGATCACAGTGTCATCAGCATATCTTATGTTATTAATGGGAATGCCGTTTACCTTAATACCCAGCTCACTCCCCGAAACCGCTTCAACAAATGCCCTTTCCACGTATAGGTTAAAGAGCATGGGAGAAAGAATACACCCCTGTCTTACACCCTTCTTTATTGCAAATTCCTCTGTGGTGTCGTTGTTTTGAAGTCGGATTTCTGCTGTTTGGTTCCAGTAAAGATTTGCAATAATTCGAATGTCTTTGTCATCAAGACCCATTTCTTGCAAGTATTTTACGAGTATATCATGCTTAACATTATCGAAGGCTTTCTCGTAGTCTATAAAGCACATTAAAATGTCTTTTCTTTGGTCGTAGCAGTTCTGAACCAGTGTTTGTAGGCTGAAGATGGCTTCTGTCGTCCCAAAACCATTTTTGAAACCAAACTGACTTGATCCACTAGCTTCTTCGCATTTTTTGTATAATCTGGTATGGATAACACGAAGGAAAAGTTTAAGGAAATGGCTCATCAGACTAATGAGACGGTAATCCCGGCACGTTCCCGCATTTGGTGACTTTGGAATGGTAATAAATGTAGAACGCAACCAGTCTTTGGAGATAACTCCGGTGTCATAAATTTGGTTGAATAGGTCCACCACTATTGCTAGGCTATTCTCGTTTAGTGTGTGGAAGGTTTCGGAGTACATATCATCTGGTCCAGGAGCTTTGTTGTTTCTCATTGATGTTATTGCATGGGTGACTTCGCTCTTAAGAATACTTGGTCCAGATGGTAAATCTGTTGTTAACCCGCTGCAGTTGAGCGGTCTGTTGTCATCAAAAAGTCTGGATGTATAGTTTTTCCAGGTATCAAGCAATTCTTGGCGGTCTACAATTGGTTTATTTTCCTCATTTCTGATATTGCTTATGGGTTTCTTGTTGTGTAGTCCCACTATTTCCTTTACTTTTTTATGTAAATGAAAACTATCGCCCAAACGATAGAGATTCTCGGCTTCTATGCATCGATCAGTAAGCCATTTTTCCTTTTCAATCCCCACGTGCCTGCGAATCTCTTTTTGGTAGGTCAAGTAGCCCTGACGATTTTTCTGTATCTTGAAGAGGCGACGCTGTTCCATTAGTTCCAATATGTGCTCAGTCATCCATTGGTTCTTTGCCTTTGTTTTAGGTTGAATAAGACATGTACTATTTGCATTTTCAAATGATTTCCTGATGTTGGACCAGAGTTCCTCGACATCTTCTGCCCCGGCGATATTGGCAATTTGAGTGTTTAGAGTATCTTTATATTTTATTGTTGTTGCTTCATTTTTTAGTAGCTTAGGGTCGGGTATTTCCCTAAGTTTACTTCTTTTCCTACTTGCTAATCGTACTCTTACATTTGCACATAGGGGATTATGGTCGGATTGGATATCGTAGATGGTAGATGTTGGCTCACCCGACATCGCCCGGTGAAATACCATCGCATCGGCTTAGGTGGCGTGAAGTTGCTCTTTGAGCTAACGTTTCGTCACTGTGCCGATGTCTCCGGTTTCCAGGGTGGGAAATATACAAAAAATGCTGTGATGATGGTTCCAAGATCAATAAATTCCGGAGTTAAAAACGCCCCCCGATCGGATCTCCGGGTGGGGGCGGGTCCTGGCGCCTTATCAAGCGAGATTATCCAATCATCCACCATGTCCAGTAGCCATGCGGGTCCTTCGAACAATATTCTAAATGTAAATTGTGTGAAAACTGGAGTTGTTAAAAGACCCGAGATTAGCAACTTCCAAATTGACTTCTGCAATATAAGAGGACTGAACTCCAACATCAATGCAGTCCATCAACATCTACAATCTACCAAACCTCATGTACTTGCACTAACCGAAACCAAAGTCAGATCATCGATTAGTACGGTCAGCTATTTATATCCTGGGTACGACTTTCATCACCGATTTAGGCGGAATTCTGGCCTTTGTCTCTTTGTCCGGAGTGATATTTCTTGTCAACGAGAGGAGACACTCGAGCCTAACTACTTTGATGTAATGTGGTTTAAAATATCAACGCAGAGAATTACTAAATTCATCTGCTGCCTTTACCGGCCGCCAAGCGATACCCATTATAGAGACTTGTTCTCCTCTCTTGCTAATACTATCGACTTTTTGCAAACCCACCATCGCAATTCCGAAGTTGTCATCCTTGGCGACTTCAACATTCATAATGTCAACTGGCTCAAATACCCAAACATGACTGACGAACAAGGTCGTGAAGCCGAATCCTTTGCCATCAGCTCTGGCCTCACCCAGCTGGTGGGTGAACCAACTCGGATTCCAGACCGAGATGGTGATTTTGCTAGTTTGTTGGATCTTTTCTTAACTTCAAACCCCGACTTGTACACTGTCACCGTGAAGCCGCCGTTAGGAACGTCTGACCACAACCTTATTTCGGCACTGAACAAACTACCAATTAGTGCTGAAGAGCCTCCTAAACCACGCAAGATATGGCATTATACATCAGCTAAGTGGGAGGACCTAAGGGACCATTTTCGAACCTTTCCTTGGCGGGACGTTTGTTTTACCTCTGATGATCCATCCATCTGTGCAACAGAAATATCGGAGGTTATCCTTACTGGTATGGAAGCCTTCATCCCTTTCTCAAAAAAGTGCCCTTCTAACGGCAAGCCTTGGTTTACCAAAAATTGCGAACGAGCTGTTAAATCAAAAAATTATTTCTACCGACAATGGCGTAAAAATCCTACCGCCGAAAATCGTACCATCTTTGTTAACGCTCGAAACCAATGCAAGCAAACGATAAACCAAAGCAAAGAAGCACACAACCAGAGGATCAGAGACAAACTTCTTGAATGTCCTAGCGGCTCAAAATCATTTTGGTCGGTAGCTAAGGCCGTCAGTCAGAACTTTACCAAGTCAACCATTCCACCTCTAACACGTTCTGATGGCACCATTGCGACCAAAGCACAGGAAAAAGCAAACTTACTGGCGGAACTATTCTCTTCACATTCAACGGTAAATTTTCAGGGAAGTACTCCACCGAACATTACCCCTGTAGAATCGAGAATGCCCGAGATTGTCTTTCGCCACCGCCATGTTAAGCGAATCTTGAGGAGTCTCGACACTAAAAAGGCTTCTGGTCCTGACGATATTCCAGTCATTGTAATTAAGAAATGCGCTGACGAACTGACACCGGTATTTTGTAGGCTTTTTAACTTATCCTACAAAAAAGGAATATTTCCTTCTTGCTGGAAAACTGCGAGAGTCCAGCCCATACCCAAAAAAGGCAAGAAGACCTTGCCAAACAACTATCGTCCAGTCGCATTGCTCTCGGTTATATCAAAAGTTATGGAGAAGGCTATCAACGAAAAATTACTAAAATACCTGGAAGGCTTCAACATTATTAGTGACCGCCAGTATGGATTCCGTAAGTCTAGATCAACAGGAGACCTTCTCGCTTATGTTACTCATGTTTGGAACAACGCAATAGAACACCATGGAGAGTCCCGGGCGGTAGCACTGGATATTTACAAGGCTTTTGACCGAGTATGGCATGAGGGGCTCCTAACTAAAGTGAGAGCATACGGAATGCCGGTTCAATTTTGTTCATGGCTGTCGAGCTTTCTTAAAGACCGTTCTCTGCGAGTGGCGATGGACGGATTTCTTTCAGACACATTTAACATCAACGCCGGAGTCCCTCAAGGTTCTATATTGTCGCCCACCCTTTTCTTACTATACATTAACGATCTTTTGGAAAAAACTAAAAATCCTATATATAGCTTCGCTGATGACAGCACACTTGTTTCAACTTTTACTTTGGATGCTCGGACATCGGCTGCTAATGCACATCTCTATAGGCAGCAAGAGGTCTCACATCTCAACAAAGACCTGGAAGAAATTTTGTCTTGGGGTGACAGTAACCAAGTAGAATTTAACGCTAAAAAGACCCAGGCGGCAGTTTTTTCTAAAAAAGTTAATGTTGAAGAACCAGATATAGTTATGGCGGGACACTCAATTCCCTTGGCTTCATCAATTCATTTATTGGGCGTTAATCTGGATAGTCATATGTCTTGGCATGGCCACGTTGCGGCCATTGCTAGGGCAGCCTCGCAAAAGCTTGGAGTACTTTTCCGAACAAAGAACCTCTATACACCCCAACAACTTTTGATGCTCTATAAAGCCCAAATTCGACCATCACTGGAGTACTGTTCGCATATTTGGGGCTCTGCTCCTAAACATACCCTGAGATTGCTAGATTCCATTCAAAGAAGAGCCATTCGCTTGATCGGTGACCATAGTCTGACAAACAACCTGGAAAGCCTTGAACATCGAAGGCAGGTTGGCGACTTGAGTCTATTTTACAAATATTTTCATGGCAAGTGTTCTACTGAGGTTGCCCGCTTAATACCACCCAGAGCGGTGCATGGTAGAAATACACGACGAGCCACTGCAGCCCACCAGTACGTGGTTCAGCTTAGTGTCCCTCGAACGACACTGTTTCAAAATTCTTTCATCTGGAGAACGTCATCACTCTGGAACGACCTCCCTGAGATCGTCTTCCCCAACGAGTATAGTCTCCAAAGATTCAAGACCAACGTGAATCGTTTCCTGCGCACGCGCACCGCTCCTAGAGCGCCATAAAGGATTTATCCTGTAGTGCTGTGCCTTATCATAAAAAAAAAAAAAAAAAAAAAAATCTGCTCCCGGAAATGTGCTAACTTTGGTTATGAAGTTTCGGAACCTATGATTGATAGTTATAAAATCGATCTGATTCCGAACAATATGTTGATCGTTATCTCGAGGTGATTTCCAGGTATAGAGGCGCCTGGGGGGCAATTTATACCATGTGTTTGTTATAACAAGTTCATTTTCTTCACAGTATTGTATTAGTTTTTCACCTCTTTCATTTCTTGTTCCAAGACCATGTTCACCAACAATATATTCCACTCTACCCATTCCTACCTTGGCGTTAAAGTCTCCCATTACTATATTAGAAAATAGGGGTCGATAATATAAATTACCACTTTTGACCACAGAATAATATTTAGTTAGAAGTAAAACTTACGATTCAAAAGTAAATTAGGTGGCTCGGAATATTTTAAAAGCTAGGTTCGTACTCTTATCCATAGGCGTGCTCTTATACACATTTATCCTATTGTGTCTAGCTGTAGTTTGCTGTTAATATTAATAACATTTGATATAACGTTGGAAAAGATCTCAAAACTGCCAAAATTTCCAATTACGTCATTATTCCACCGGAGAAGCGATATATTCTACAGTAGGTACTTTAGTGATTAAAAAGACTCATCAAACGATGTATTAATAAACTGTAGCAACGAACAAGAGATTGTAGTTTGGATCTAGGATCGAGACTTTTCAGCATTTGGGGAGTCAGATGAAATAATATTATTGTGTTACAACAAAGGTCGAGAAAGGTCGCTATGTCGCCTTAAACTAGTTAGTTAAACTATTTTTTGTTACCTTGTCTTTAACTTACACAAAATAAAATTAAAAAGGCACTTGCTACAACCTAACCTGGGTTCATTAGAACAGCGAAATTAAAAACTCATAGAAACTCATTAAAATATTTCATAGAACCCAATTTAACGCTGTTAATTTCTACCATCGCATCGGCTTCAAGAACGGTGCGGTGAGAAGTCAATTTTATATTTATTTTCGTATCCTATTCAAGTCCTCCAACGCGCTCAGTGGCGTAGAATGATTTATGAAGTTCTATAATTAATTAGTTATCTT
Organism: Polydrusus tereticollis; assembly: GCA_963920685.1. Taxonomy (NCBI): domain Eukaryota; kingdom Metazoa; phylum Arthropoda; class Insecta; order Coleoptera; family Curculionidae; genus Polydrusus; species Polydrusus tereticollis. The sequence continues at coordinate 167,184,486 of OY987326.1, read as the reverse complement.
ACTAGGGATTTTTCAACATTATCGGTAAATCGCAGGTGAGGGGGGGTCATCAGAAATTATTTCTTTACTTGTTTTTATCCTATTTATGCAATGTTACAAAAACGTAACGACGACCTTACAAATAATTTTGGTTGAATATTGCATAAATATAAAAATTTATTTATGTTGGGTGACATGAATATAAATACTATATTAGAAAGAAATACACACATCGCCAAAATTCTTGGACCCCCCTTCTAAATTTTGAAACGAAATATTTATCATGGCTGCTTTTTTGTACATTTAATCTTTAGTTATTTCACCGTTGCTACGCACCTAAGAATGTTTACAAAAACAATTTCCCACAATTTAAGATACCAATGTTTAAAAAGTGGTTCATATCGATTTAGCGTGTTGAAGTGATTGTTGAGTTTTTTTTTGCAATTATACCTGGCAGTAGAATTTCAGTGTTTAATAGAACAATAATAGTTACTTTGCATGATGAGGGTCTGCCGAATCATCGAATCGCGGATAGATTAGGGATTCCCCGCGCTTCAGTTATCCGAATAGTGCGTTTGTACCAGGAAACTAACAGCGTTGACTGGAGACGTGGAACTGGGCGTCCTTATAGGGCAACTAATGCAAGAGAATACCACAATACGGCGGAGACTTGCTGGAGCCAATTTGCGATCTAGGAGACCATTATGAGTACCTAGGTTATTTCCCAGACATATAGCCGTTCGTCTACAGCGGGCACAGGAACACAGCCACTGGCTTTTAGCTCAGTGGCCAAATGTCCTTTTTTCGGACGAAACCAGATTTGGTTTACTTAGTGATAGTCGGCGACACAGAGTTTGGAGAGGGCCAGGGCGACCAGAAACACTATCTTTTGCCAGAGAAGTCGTTCCATACCAACGAGGAACAGTAATGTTTTGGGAAGGCATAATGCATGGTCGTCGTACGCAGCTTATTCCCATTGGAGACACTATGACAGGGGATAGATATGTTCGAAATATTATTGAACCCATTATTTATCCTCTCCGAAATTAAATTGGAGCCATTTTCATGGATGATAATGCTAGGCCCCATCGCACGAAAGTACAAAATGCACTAGAGATTCAGAATATTCAAAGATTACCGTGACCAGCAAATTCGGCAGACATAAATACCATTGAGCACATGTGGGATATCGTTGGACGAGCAATCTCAAACAGAATTAATCCTCCTATCACCCTCCAGGAACTCACACTCGCGGCCCAAGAAGAATGGAACAACATCCCAATGGATACCATTAACGCTCTTATTGTTTCCATGCACGCAGGTGAGTTAACACCTTACTACAGAACAGGGGAGGACACAGCGAATATTAATGCATTTTTGATTGCGCTCTAAAGTGGTTTTCTTCTAGATTTTAAATTCTGGTAATCATCTTATTATGCACTATTTTTCGTTTGTATTTTTTTTATTGTTCAGTTAAAATTTAATTCAGCCAATTTGCATTGGATACATAACCAAATTAAATGTACTTTGTAATACACTTTTTGACTTGACAAACATAAGGGGGTCCAAGAGTTTTAGTGACTGTTGACATAAACCTTGAAGATCATATAACGAGTGATTATTAATTATTTTGCTCAAGGGCGGCTGTGACCCAGTATACATAGTGTAGCAGTAGCGCGTAGATTAAATCATAGGGCGAATTTGCAAGAAAGCAGCGTTGTCACGTTGAAAACCTGAGTGATTATTAATTATTTTGCTCAAGGGCGGCTGTGACCCAGTATACATAGTGTAGCAGTAGCGCGTAGATTAAATCATAGGGCGAATTTGCAAGAAAGCAGCGTTGTCACGTTGAAAACCTAAAATAATGTTTTTCTAATTTTGTCTCGAAAAATAGATATTTCGAACGCGCTAGCGAGTTCGAAATATATCCATTTCGAACTCCGAATTTTATTTTTTAAAAGTTGGCATTGGTTATATTTAAATGTTTTATTCTGTTGACGTCTGACGTTTCCTGTTATTGTTATCCATGAGAAAAGAAAGTTTTCGGGATTTCTCTGGTAAAAGTTGATTTATCGTTTTATTAGCAATATCCCTTAACTCAGGGGGAGTTAAACTTAGATTATCATGCTCCATATTTTTTTAATTATAATTATGAACAACTCTATGAAATATTAAATCACAAATTTCGTGACAATGACACAAAGAAAATATTATTTATTGTCAAGGCTACTATGATAAAAAGAAATTTAGAGTATTACCAACATAGAATTTAGACACACAAATTTACAAAATTTGAAGGGTTGATTTTCTTTTTAAATATGTATTTTCTTATTGAAAAAAATACAAAATAGAAAAAATAGTATAAAGTACGTGTTTTATAAAGCAGTTAGAGCACTTGTCCCGTTAAAAAACTCGCCGCAAGCGGCTCGTTTTTTAACATGGACGCGTGCTATAAGATGATGCTTTATAAAACATGTACTTTAATATACTATTTTTGACGGTATGTAATATAAAATCCTGAGCTACCTTACTTTGAAAGCCTACTTTATATGGCCGCCTCCTACTTCTAGACACCTTCTGATGTTTCTTCTTACCCTCAGAGACACATTAACCAATACGTTTGGAGAATTATTAATTTCGGCAATTTTTTCTGAAATCCTTCGTTTAAGGTCATTTATATCCTCAATTGGTGTTCGATAAATGGAGTTTTTTATAAAAGGCCACAAGAAGAAATCGCAGGGTGTTAAATCGCAGGAACGAGGTGGCCATATTTGTTGCGTATTTCGGCTTATAACTCTGTTTTCAAAAAATTCACTTAAAAAATTTAAATTTTCTCTGGTTACATGAGGTGTAGCGCCATCTTGTTGGAAGTAACCTTCCCGCAATTCATCATCGTGAAGCTCATTAATAAATGTTGTCAGAATTTCGATCCGATATCTCTCAGCTGTAATTGTGCCATCAAAGTAAATTGGGCCTACTATTCTTCTAGAACTAATTGCTGCCCACACACCAACTTTTTGAGGATGAAGAGGTCTTTCTACAAAAAGATGCGGATTCTGCGTATTCCACATTCGCATATTTTGTGAATTAACATAGCCTGATAAATAAAAATAAGCCTCATCGGTAAAAAATGTTTTTTCAAAAGCACCACTATTTTCTTCTTGAAAATTTGTTTAAAAACCATTCACCAAAATTAAGTCTTTGGGGAACGTCATTGGGAAGGAGTTCATGAATAGCCGTAACACGATAAGGGTATAGATGCAGATCCTTTTTCAAAAGTGTTTGACATGTACTGTAGCATAAATCCGTTTGCTGAATTTGTTGAGATAAATGCCTAATAGAAGTTGAAGGATTATTTTCCATAATTTGTCGCGCTTCTTCAATAACCTCATTCGATCGTTTCGTTGGTCTTCCAGCCCCTTTTTTATGTTGAACAGAACCAGTCTGACGAAATTTATCAATTAGGTATTGTGACCCAGTACGAAAATTATGAAAGGTCACCGCAACATCAGGAAACTCGGTTCGAAATTGATCAAAGCAGTCATGCATAGAGTAATTCCACACACCGCCTATTTTGTTTCCATTTCTAAAAAAACTTTCAACAATAAAAATGTTTTATGCTTCACTAAAAATAAAAATGTTTTATGCTTCACTAAACATTTTTACTGTAGAACTTTCAATCCGGCAACAAAGCTTCACCAAAACTCGATACGCTGAAAAATAAAAAAAAAATAAAAAATAAAATCATATCCTGCAAATAGCACTTTATAATAGTCAAAAGACGACTCCCCGGAGAAATATTAGTTAAAGCAATAGTAACCTACCTTCAAATAACTGCAAAAATTACAAAATTTCTCCAATTTTTAAACTTTACAAATACACAAATTCAAATAAGACGTAAATGTCATAAAACAATCATGTCATCTTATCTACGCAGTACGGCCATGATGCTTTTAAAATGCATGGCCCTTGAGCAAAATAATTAAAAATCACTCGTATCGGACCATAAAATAGTATTTATGAACATTGCTAACTTTTCTTTAAAATAAAAGGTTAGAAATCAGATATATGAAGTTATATTTACAAATTTTACAAACACCAGTAAGTTACTTAACGATAGATTAAAATTGTTGCATGAATCAGATATAACATTTCAAACTTTAAATAATATTATAAAGGAGGAGATTGATAAAAATTCAATTATAAAAAAGTATAAATACTTATTTAATTTTAAAAGTGTTTTTTTTTTCTTGGGTAGTAGGTCTCTTAATAAATCAATCAAGAATTAAAATGAAACCATGTAGAGTCTCGAAAGTTCTTTAATTCTAATTAAAATTACGTTTCGGCCTTCATCAGATTTTGAATATCTTGATATAAAAGATTTTCGTCACAAACATGCTGTTATCAACTTAGTTGATAGAGACTCTACATGGCTTCATTTTAATTCTTGATTGATTTATTAAGGGACCTAATACCCAAGAAAAAAAAAACACTTTTAAAATTTAACAGAAGGTCCAAGAATTTAAATATAAATATTACTTTTTGAATTTAAGTGAAGGTTGGTTTACAAAATGACTTGCAGATCTTATTTCAAGACGAAATTAAACATATAAATTATTTTAAGAATACATTATTTAAATTAAAAAGTAAAGTAAAAAATTTAGTAAAATATAATAGAAAGAGATTTTATGAAATTAGATTTAAAAATGTAAAGGGAAACCCTAAAAAAAATTAGAATATTTAAAAAAAGATGAATAACTTAAAAAAAAGTCATTAAATCAGTACTTACATTCAATTTGATAATAATGCGAAAAAAATATCAAATGAAGCAAAACAAGCAAATCTTGTTAATTACCATTTTACTAGCATAGCTGAAAAGATATAAGATATAAAAATATAACTCATAATAAGCTCAATAATTAGATTTAAAAAAAAATGATATTATAAGTAAAATAACTTAGCAAATATGCATGTAGATAAGGAAAAGCAATAAGACAGAAATGAAATAAAAAGCTCTTAGCCTTCCTCCACAAATATTGTATTAAATTATCAGGTGTTAATCCCTACATGTTTCGGACGTTTAAACATCCATCATCAGGGGATTCATAATTCAAATTGAATTAATGATCTTCCACAAACTTAAATAACTAATTTTTTCTCCTCCTAAAACATGTAACTATCTTCTAAATCCACCTAATATATCGGAACTCTTCTACATTTCATAAAACAATACAGTTATGCCCATTAATTTGGGGTAACTAGTTTCAATATTTTTACTCGATTTTGCTTTCCCCTGATGATGGATGTATAAACGTCCGAAACATGTAGGGATTAACATCTGATAATTTAATACAATATTTGTGGAGGAAGACTAAGAGCTTTTTATTTCATATCATTTCAACTCCACTGCAAGAATGGGCTACTTCTTCAATAAGACAGAAGCTTTGGAAATTATAGATTTATTAAAATTAAATTCAGCATCTGGTCTAGATGGTATAAAACCAAAATATTTAAAAATAATTAAGAATACTGTTAGTCAGTGGCGGCTCGTGAACTCTATTAGTAGGTGTGCTGCATAGATAAAAAAAAAATAATAACGCGTCACGGAAAAAATTTTTTTTGGACCACGCCCATTTATAAAAATTTGAAATTATAAATTTTGCTACGACTTTTACCCGCAGTTTTAATATTTAAATCGGGCATAGGGCGACCACGCTTTTCCACAACTAATTGTTTTTCATACGTAAGTTTCAGTGGGTCCCTGCTATTGCTGCCAAATGTGAAGTACATTTTGCGCCGCAAAATTTTTTAGGTGCCACGCCCTTTTTTGTTGACGAATCTGAAAATTAATAATACCTAGATTAAAATATATTAACATATTCTTTAAAAAAATAATAAACTTACCTATTTTTTATAAATAGGTCTATCTTACGTTCTTTTCGGTTCGCAAATCTTGTAATCACCTTGTCATTAAAATTGTCATTTCGGAGATAAACTATTTTCAATAGATAACATGGAAAGAGCTGTTAAACGATCTTCGGTCATTGAATTGAACAAAAAAGTAAGCAGGGAAAACAGCATAAAGCATTTTTGTTGTTACATCGACAAATCCATTCATTTTTTAAATAAATGTCTCTATTAAATTTACGTGTATAGCTTTTTCCTCTACTTACACTAGATTTTTCAATAATAATATCTGGTAATAGTCTACCTTTTGCTTTTAATTCTATCTTTTCTTCGTATGAATATTTAAAGAATCTTTTCACATTAATTAAATTGAAGACCACTTCCATCGAACACTACACAATTAATAATTGTCACAGCAATACACAAAAAACCACCCCCACACTCAATTATTTCTGTTTTTAAGTTCGCTCGCCGTATAATAAACAGTCGCGTAAAGATTCGTTCGATACTATTCAATATCGTATCACGCGACCCGCACTGCGCTGGACTAAATGCAGCGAACTCTCCAGTTAAATCACGACAAAATCACGGCTTTATTTTAGACCGTTACGGGGGAAGCGGAGTGCCGCGCGGGTGTTCGAAGGAGCTCACCGACACCGATCGTGTTGCCCAGATCAAAAATAATTCAGCGACAGGGAAAGTCTGTAGTGTCGGTATGATATTCCATTGGTCGACTTAATTAATACAATTGAAATGAAATATTTATAGATTATGTAATTATTATTATTTTTCTTAATTTTTTTGGAAGCTCTGCAGCATTATGCACCAGCCGCCACTGCTGTTAGTCCTTATATAGTTTTATTAATTAATAAATGAATCGAATCTGTAATATTCCCTATAGAATTAAAAATTGCTAGAATTGCCCCAGTATATAAATCTGATGATAAAAGTGATTTAAATAATTATAGACCTAAGGTGCACATAATTTGCCCATCCTTAGGGAGGCTATCCCACCATGACCACACAAGATTGCTTTTTTTTTTATTGTTTTCTCACATAAATGTTATTTGGAAAAGGGTTTACTAAATAAGAATATATTGATATTATTGAATCCACAAAAAGATCTTTTTATTGAATTTTTAAAATATAGTGAAAACTGGCCATATTACCGACATAGGCTGGTAATATGACCAGTGACAATAACAAACGTAAAATACGCTTTTTTATAAAAAATAACATAACACTTGACTTGTTTTTGTGCGTGATTTACTAATATGGAAAAGAAGCGAAAAATAGACAGTGAATGTAGAACATTCAAAGATCAATGGAACTTTCAATATTTCGTAATTGAGTCCAGTAAGAAGGCGCTATGTTTGATTTGCAATGAAACCATAGCCGTTCTCAAAGAATATAACATTAAACGTCATTATAAAACGAAACATTATAAAAATGACTCAAAATATACTGGAAGTTTGCGGACAGAAACATTTGAAGCTTTAAAGCGCGGATTGAAATCGCAGCAATCTTCGCTTACGAAACAAAATACTGAACGAGGGGATGCAACTCGTGCTAGCTTTCGTGAGGCTCTTGAAATCGCAAAACGTCGAAGACCATTCACCGATGGAGAAATGAAAAATGCGTAATTGCAGTAGCCGAAGATATGTGCCCCGTAAATTTATTTAAATCTGTCAGTTTGTCAGCAAACATCGTGGCGCGGAGGGTAGAAGCCATCGCAGTGTATGAAGAACTTCTTGATATTGATAGTATTCAAGACACGACTACTGGTGAAGATATTTTTAAGGCAGTTAACAATGCCATTATAAAAAGAACCTTCTATAGAAAACTTGAAATCTATTACAACTGATGGAGGCAGAAACATGTGTATGACATATAAATATGTATAATAGACTAGCGAATATTGGGGAGTGCAGCAAATGAAAGAATACTCTATAAAGTTATTCCAAGCTTTCGGAAATCGTTTATTTCATTTCCATCCTCCTTCCATTTATATAAAAATTGAGATTAGGAAAATTGTTGTGATTAATGATCATACTGTTTACTTACCATTTCTTGAGGTTGTTCATAAAGATGTTCGTATAAAATAAGAAACATGTGAGAAGAAAATGTGTTGAGAATCAAAGTCAATTGCAATTAAAGCCGACGTCTGGAGATACTATTAAAACCATTGTATATGGACGAAGAAATGGTACCACTCCAGTTTATCGGCTTATGCGAAAAATGGCGTAAAATGAAAAGCGTTTCTTGCAATATGTAGCACGTACTTTCTAAACGACAAATCCGCGAGCGGAAAACCATTTCTTTAATTGCAAATATAAAAAAACGTGAAAATAGGGTACCCGCTTGTGACAAAAATGAATAAAAATGAAAAACTCTTGTTGATTTATGTAGCATATACCGAATTGGAACCAAAAAGGTGGATTAGATGCCGTGTTAGCGCCTGTTTAACCAATATAAGTCTATAATTATTACAATTTTTGTCGAGTGACTAACAGCTAGAGAAACATAACCTCACTTGTCACTCTCACTGTGCTTTTCGGTCGACTATTTTCACATTTTTTTTATATTTCCAATTAAAAAAATGGTTTTCCGCTCGCGGATTTGTCGTTTAGAAAGTACGTGCTACATATTGCAAGAAACGTTTTTCATTTTACGCCATTTTTCGCATAAGCCGATAAACTGGAATATTACCGAAGAAATACACAATTTAAAATAAAAATCGAATTTAACTAATTACGTTTTTGAAAAAATTGTTATATAATTCGAAAGTCTATGCGAATATTACGCGGGAAACCATGTCCTGCGTACAGCAATTTTTATGTGACTGAATAGGTTAGGAAATACTGTCATTGTCATCTATCATTCTGTATGTCATAAATTTTTAATGCGGTTTTCAATAAAGCTAGTATTAAACTAAGGTTTGTTTGATTTAAGTATGAGCATGCAGGAAACCTGAAACATCACATTATATGAGGTTCCTAGGGTTGTTATCGATGGAATTGATTGTAAGTAAATTATTATCTAAGTGGAGAAGATATGAATAAATTACACTTAAATGTTGAATATCTGTTCTTCATACACTTCCGTGCTTGGACCATTACTTTTTTTAATCTTTATCAATGATATGCCTAAGTTCATTATTAATGGCGACGTCGTCATGTTCGCTGACGACACCTCTGTGGTGATCTCGGGGTGGGCTCCGGAGGAACTCGAACAGGTGATAGGAAGTGTGATTAAAGACTTTAAAGATTGGTGCGACAGAAATAATCTGATCTTAAATGTCCAAAACACTGTGTGTATTAATTTTAGATGCAGAAATAATTCCCCCAGTATATACAGTCCTCTAATTCAAACTTCCGAAGCATGTAAATTTCTAGGATTATATGTGGACTAATTCTTGACCTGGACACATCACACAACCTATATTTTTTGTAAAAAAATTAATTCAGCATACTTTGCTATTTTACAGCTAATAAATATAATCGAGAAGGAAGCTCTTATAAATGTTTACTATTCACTAGTATATTGCCATTTAAATTATAACATCATATTATGGGGACGTGTAGTAGAGTCCAACAGAATATTTGTAGCCCAAAAACGAATCATAAGACTTATATTTAACCTAAAGCCTACAGATAGCTGCAGACCGATTTTTATAGGTCAAAGAATTATGACGTTTCCATGAATTTATATATATAAGTTGATAATGCTTATAGGAAGCAGCGAGAACAAATATAAACGTAATTCTTCCTTTCATTCATACCCAACTAGAAGTGCAAACCACTTATCACCACGAGATGGAGCCATCTGGCTTCATTCTCTGTATCACACTTATCAATGGTTAAGCACAAGCTAACGAAATTTGAGAAATCCCCCGAGTATGCTGGGAAGCTACTGTTTAACAAAATACCTTACAGAATTAGAGTACTGGGTCTCAATATTTTGAAAACTAAACTTAAGAGCTTCCTTATCCAAAAAAGTTACTACTCAGTATCAGAATTCCTAAATGACATAGATTAATGTTTTTAGCGTTGTTAAATGTCCGTATACACTTAGTGTATTTTTGTCACTAACATATTTATACCTATTTTTTTTGTCAAATGACGTGTACATTTATCCTAGATGGCTGCATTTTGCAAGTACCATTTGTTCATACAATTATTGGGTTCTTGAGCAATAAATGTCATTTCCAGAAACAACCTTTTTTTATAATTAGTTTGTGTGGTTAGGATCTCAACTGAAATAAAGTTAATGTTGTGATCAAAACTATTAGCATGTTCAGCAAGGGCACATCTCTCTGGATGGTGTCTACAATCACTCCTATGGTTCGTGATTATACTAGACAAGGGTCCAGAAGTTGGACTTATGTATACTTTATTGCAGTCTGCACAGGGGATTTTGTAGACGACGCCGACGTCCGACAGTTGATTCGGTTGTGTTTTATCTTTGAGTTTTGAATGTATAGAGTTTATTGTAAGTACTGGTCTATATGCAATCTTTATATTATCTACTTCTCTGGAAAGTCTAGATAGTTTAGGGGTGACTTCCCTTATGTATGGCAATGAGGTGAATTTAATGCTTACAGTCGCTTCGTTATATTTCTGTTTTAATATTATCCACATTGGGTACTTGTGTTAAAGTGGAAGACGTGCTGAATAGTATCTTCTTTACCAATGGGAGAGGCTATGAGTTATCAGTAAAAAGTTGAAGAAGAATATTAAGGTTCTTCTTTAGGAACATGGGTGTGAAATTTTCGAAACTCTCATTTTTATTTGTTTTATTAAGTTCACTTTAATGCTATGTTTGTGGTAGGAATGATAGTTTAGATATCTACCTGCACAACAAGGTTTTTGGTACCAGTCTATGGCAATTATGTTGTCTACATTGCGTATAAATCTGGTATCTAGGAACGGAACTGAATTAGAGTCATCCTCCGTTTCTATTGTGAACTGAATATATTGATCGTAGTCATTGAGAGTCTCTACTATTTCAGTTATACCATGTGCAGGAAGTGCAAGGATGATATCATCTACATATTTTTTTTAAAGAAGAATGGTTTAAAAGAGAGGACTGGTAAAACAACATCCAGCAGGTCGTCCATGACATAGTTGGCCAAGATAGGCGACACTGATGCCCCCATAGGCGTGCCAAAGGTTTGTTTATAGTGTGAATTATTAAAAGAGAAATAAGTATTGTCGAATAGGAAAGATATTATTTCTAAAAAGGTTTTTTGGTAATGTTGCAAAAATTACTGATGCGATACCAATCTTTGTGGATCGCTTTTTTGGTAGCGTCAAGATAAACATTGCCAAAGAGGGAGGCCACATCCAGGCTTGCCAGTACATAATTCGTAGGCAGTTTTAAGTTGTTGTATGTGTTAGCTATTTTAAAAGAATCTTTGATGTAGTATTCATTATCATAATCATATGCTTTTGTGATAATATCTGTAGCAAAGCTTGCAATAAACTCAGTGGGGGCGCCTATGGACGCTACAATCGGTCTTACTGAAAGGGTTGGTTTGTGAATTTTTGGAAGTGAATAAAATTTTGGAGAAGTGCCCTTATAGTTAGTTTCTTTTTTTGTAGCTGCATCGATCTGGGTACTACTACTACATTACGCAATTTAGTGTAAGAAGAATTATTACTGATAATGTCGTCTGACATCAATATATTGTGTTTTGTTCATAATGACTGTTACATTGCCTTTGTCAGACTTTGTTAAAATGATATTAGGATTATCTTTAAGAAAGTTTTTTGTTTTATTATATAAATTATATATTAATGAATTCTGTTTTATGTTTGTATGTATGTGGTTGGCAATGACATTAGTCGCTCGCGCAATTGCAATGTTCCTGAGGGACGAATCATCAATAGAGGAAGTGATGTAATCTACATCTGCTAAACATTTTTTATTGATATATCTTTGCCCAGAGTAGGCTCGATACTAAATCTTGGTCCTAAGGATAGGAAACTTTGTACATCCGTAGGTATTTGTGTGTCTGTGATGTTTTTTATTAATTGGGGTTTAGTATTTATAATTTTTTTGATTTGATTGTTTTGCACGATTTTCTATAATTGTCAGTGTCAGTATTTCATCTCGTGCGGCAATTTTTTGTTACTAAAACTTTCTGTAGTGCCCATTATGTATGCCAACAATGTATATTTCATTAAAAACTCGCAATTTTGCTATGTTGTATAATATGTATATTTTGTCAGATTACACTATAACTAGTTTAATTTTGTTTAAAAAAAGGGTTAATGTTGGGTAGCTGAGGCTTATAAGCTAGACTTCGCCCTCTAAGAATTGTAATTACTTTCTTTAATTTATATTCTTAATAAAGACTATTATTATTATTATTATTATTATTGTTTTGTAGATTACTTAATTGTTAATATTTTTTGTTTTGATTTTATAGAAAAGTCCATTATAGTTACTCTGTTGTCTACCTGTAAAATTGCTATAAATGGCCTCATTAGTTTGAACGATAATGTCATTTTTAAAGAGATTATTGATGTTTCAGGTTTGCTTATGATTTTATGGTTAGTATTGATTTCAATATTGATTAATTTATTTCACAACCTACGGTTGTATTCCACTGCATTGTGTGCATCTTGTCTTAGTAGTAAATTCTCTACTGGGCCTGTAGAAGCCGTAATATGTGGTGGTCTGATGTCCATTTGTCTGCATCTTAAGAGAAAGGATCTACAGTTGTACTCTTTAGCCAACTTCATCTTGGTCTTGACCCACAATTTCAACACCTTCACTGCTCTGTCTCCATATGTAGCCGAGATGGCCCGGTAAAACCCCATGCCTGTGATTTATCGAGAGGGTAGTCGTTGCTGACTAGTTGAGAAATAGACTAGCGAATATTGGGGAGTGCAGCAAATGAAAGAATACTCTTTAAAGTTATTCCAAGCTTTTGGAAATCATTCATTTCATTTTCATCCTCAGGGAGACTACAAATTTTTTCAAAAATGTAATCAGTTAAATTCGATTTTTATTTTAAATTGTGTGTTTCTTCGTCCATATACAATGGTTTTATTAGTATCTCAAGACGTCGGCTTTAATCGCAATTGACTTTGATTTTCAACCCATTTTCTTCTCACATGTCTCTCATTTTATACGAACATCTTTATGAAAAATCTCAAGAAAGTTGTAAGTAAACACTATGATTATTAATCACAACAATATTCCTAATCTCAATTTTTATATAAATTTGTAGCCTCCCTGAGGATGGAAATGAAATAAATGATTTCCGAAAGCTCGAAATAACTTAAAGTTCATTTGCTGGACTCCCCAATATTCGCTAGTCTATTTCGCAACTAGTCAGCAACGACTACCCTCTCGATGAATATGTATATATGTGAGAACTTTGTTCTCTACCCACATGTGTGGTAAAAATAAGGGAGTAGTCGCTCTTGTATCAAAGGCTATAGAAAATGATGGTGGTTCAAAACCGTTAGTGTTACATTGTATCATTCATCAACAGTCTAGGCGGGAAATGTTTGGATATGTCCGAAGTTCTAAGACCAGTCACATTAATTGGTAATTTCATCAGATCCACTGAGCTGAATCACCGAGAATTCCGCGAGTTTACTAAAGAAATTGGAGAAAATGATTTACCATATCATACTGCCTATATACGCTGGCTTAGTTGCTGAAAAGCCCTTTAGCGCTTCTTTGAACTTCGAGCAGTGATCGGAATTATTTTGAATGAAAAGCATCGTAATTCATCCGAATTACAAAATATCGAATGGCTGTGGAAGTTAGCATTCTACGTCCATTTGACAAACATATGAACGAACTGAATTTGAGGTTGCAAGGAGAAAACCAGCTTCTCCCTGATTTATACAGTAATATTAAATTGTTCCGGCAGAAAATAATACTGTTTCAGTCGCAATTGCGTACAAAATTTTTCACTCATTTTAAAACGTGTGAAATATTCAGCCATACTACTGAGACTGACTTTCCCGTCGATTTTTGAATCGAAGCTTTGAGTGATTTGAATATAAATTTCTCAGACTTCTCAGATTTTTGAAAATTGTTTTGATACCGACATTGAAACCCTAGCCGCAGAATTTCAAATGGAAATCATTGATATACAGTGCAGTGCAGGGGCGTGCGGTGAATTATGAAAAAGGGGAAGCACCGCCGGTAGGCCCGCCGCACACTGGTTCGCTTCCATATAAAGTTTTGGCCAAAACGCAATATACCGATAACATTTATTTTGCAAAATATGATACAAATATTTTAAAATATATATTTTAAAAACATAAAAGTTCTGTTTAAAAAATATACTTTGTACTTTCGCACTTTTAGAGCTTTTACTACATACAAACATTTAAGAAAGCTTATAATTTTTTGTTTATCAAAAACGAATAAACTACACGTTTAAACGTTTTCGAAATAATTTCAAAAGATGCATATTATACTTAGGCCATACTGCACGTATACTTCTTTAGATTTGTATCAGTATTTAACGAATAAAATTTAAAACAAATAATTTACAAATTTCAAAATTTCAAAATATATCGTATTTTTGCAATATACTTTTATCTATACAGCTAAATTAATGTCATCCAAGCTGACCCAAGTTATTGTTTATAGCTTAAAGTAAGCCTCCCTATGTTCTTCTTCAGAATCTTGCAAAATTAGCTGCTACTATTTGCAATTCAGCTAGTAGGTAATATATAAGTTGGCTTTGGAAACATAATTTGTTTACTTTTGACGTGTCGCGTCAGGATTTGTTAAATATAAATGTTTTAAAAGTGTTTTGGTATTAGTTCTGTTAGTACTCTTAAATTATCTTATAAAATGCAAGTTAAACGAAGAATATTGTGCGACATTTTAGTAGAAAATAAAGGAAATGAGACACTTGTTTTTAATTACGTACAAGAAAAATATAATTTTTCCGGTAAGAGTGAAAAACTTGCGTTTGACGGATTAAGGCGCTACTTTCTACTGCAATTTCGCGAAAAATGGAAATCGTCGAGTCGTAGTAAAAGTTTTTTTTACAAAAAATATGCTTCCTGGCTCGAGGGCTCATTTACGCTGTTTAACGGACAAGGAGGGAGGCCAAATAAGACTCTAGAAAACTGCTCCAATCGCTCAAAACGAAGGAAAGTGTCGTCTTTAAGTAAACTTACCAATCTATCTGTCAGCGAATTACACCTTCTTTTAGTATCAGTATTAAAGTCAGCAGGTAAAAAAAAGAAGCTGAATTAATTAATGACATTTTGGAAAATGGGGCACAAAGATATAAAAAAATAACATATGAGGACATTCCGGATTTGTTTACAAAAGAAGAAGCCCTGGCGCTAATAACCGATACAAAACTTACAAAATATCAATACGAACATTTGCGAAATCAGTGTAAGCTTACAAACTACCACATGCTTCCTCGATATGCTTCTATTTTAGCAGCGAAAAAGGAATGCTATCCGAGCAAAACTGTTATATCTGAGAGTGGAGTAGATGTAGAACTACAGTCTCTGTTGGACCAATCTGTTAGACGACTTTTATTAGTTCCAGATATAAAAGGTAATATAGTGACAGCACCAGAGGTGTTAAGGTTAGTACTGAAATCGAAATGGGGATGCGATGGTTCATCTGGACAAAGTATTTACAAACAAAATTTCTTAAATCCAAATTTAACCGTCGAGTCTGTTTTTATGTCATCCCTCGTTCCAATTCAATTAACTGACATTTTGGATTCCAAATATTTTTTGGAAGAATGAGCGACCATCATCCACGAATTACTGCCGACCTATTTCGTTCCATTTTGCTAAAGAAACAAAATCATACGTTACTGATTTTGTTAAGTCCATAAATGACCAAATATCTGAATTGGTAGATACTAAAATTGAATTTCCTGGTAAAACGGTATACGTAAAGCATAATCTGTTTTTAACAATGATTGATGGAAAGGTGTGCCAGATTCTAACAGGTACATCATCTTCAGCCTGCTGTAATATATGTGGAGCGAAACCTTCCGAGATGAATAATATGGAAATTATTAAGGGCCGACAAGTAAATCAAGAAGCATATAAATACGGTTTGTCACCTCTTCATGCGTTAATACGATTTATGGAATGTGTGCTTCATGTTTCTTACCGTTTGGGATTTATGAAATGGGCGGCCAAATCATCGAACGAAAAAGAACTTCTAAAATCGAAAAAAATTTAAAATTCAATCTCAACTGAAGGAAAAACTTGGAATACTTGTTGATATCTCAAAACAAGGTAGTGGCACATCAAATGATGGCAATACGGCTAGAAGATTTTTTAAAAATTTTGAAATGGTATCGGAAATATCTGGGTTTAACCTAGAATTACTTAGACGTTTTGCAGTTATTTTGCAAGTTATTAATACCCGATCCGCTATTAATGAGACAAATTTTGAAAAGTACACTTACGAAACTGCCAACATTTTCATTCAGAATTATCAATGGTATTATATGCCATCATCATTACATAAAGTTTTAATACACGGGGGCCAAATTATAAAGTCCATCAGCCTTCCAATAGGCCAGTTAAATGAGGGAGCAGCAGAGTCCAGAAATAAGGACTTTAAAAGATTTAGGCAGTCTCATTCTCGAAAGTTTTCGCGCGTTTCAACAAACGAGGATGTTATACATGCATTACTCATTTCTTCTGATCCGTTAATATCAAGCTTAAGGCATAAATGGCAGAACAAAAATAGCGAAACAGAATTGTACAGTGATTCTATAAACCTTTTAAATTAATTTAAAATGGACCAATATTTCTGTTAGTCTGCAGTTCAAATTTCTATCTACTTATTAGCTTAAGAATTATGGATTTATATAACAAATACACACAGTCAAATTTATTATTATATTTATTATATAAGTAATGCCCGCTTATAACGAACCTCAAGGGACCGAAAAAAACGGTTCGCTATAAGCGAAGTTCGCAATAAACGATAAATACTAATACCTACCTACTAAAGCTCTACCTTAGAAATATGTTCGTTATAAACGAAAGTTCGCAATAAGTGGGTTCGTTATAAGCGAACATTACGTATTATTTTTCGTTTTGCCAGACCCGTCCCCAGATGCGCGTCGCTATTATTTATAGGTTATCATATAAATATTAGTAACATTTATATGATTACATGAAACATTTTAGTCTCTAAACTGCTGCCACATTTAAATATATTGGCAGCACTGCAATGATAGTTGACCTAAAATGTTGTATATTTTTTTATTTTTAAATGGATTTAAGTAATATGGGTAAACCTATTTTAGTTTTGTTTTTTTTTTTAATAGAAACTTTTACAATAAACTTTTGTTTCTAATAAGACATTTTTTCGGTCACCCCTGTATACTACCAATAATTGTAACATACCAAAATATTAATGGATGCCCTAAAATTACTAAAAAATATAAACTGATACATTACTTTTGACTAATATTATATAAAATAAAGGTTTTGGCCACATACGTTCATAAGAGCGAACCAGTGTGCGCCGGAGGCAAGTCGCCGAAGGCGAAACATTTTTTTAAGACCTCGCCCAAATATTGGCAATTTTTCGACGTTTAAATACAGGTAGAATACTGTCGTGTAGGTACTGTCGAAAATGTGAGATTATGTACCTATGATTTTTTAATATTTCTTCTATTTTCTAAATGGCTACCTATGTTTTTTTATTAATTTTTACGTAATTTGCCCGTCGAAAACCAATTCTTTAGTGACCTAACCCTGCCTAAGAGTCGTTAAAAATAAGTTAACAAAATTTCATAACAGAAACTAATACAGAAAACTATCTATACATTTTTACTTTGAATTCACAGTTTGATTTAATTTTAAACGGATACTGGGTGTGTAATTATTATGTGGTAAATTTACATTGTTTATGAACAAAGAAACTGAATTTACAATATATATATATATCACGGCACCTAATAGTATCATTTTAGAGCTTATAGTTTGGATATCACGACGTGGTCTTTCGTGTTTCAGGTAAAAAAAGGGATGTAGGCACCGCCAGATTTTTTTTAAATTTGAGGTGAAACAAAAATAAAAAAGAAAACGACGTAGGTACGTACCTACCTTTTTATTTGTAATGTAATAGTATCCTTCTATCCACGCTGGCAAACTTGTCTATGACATCTTCGTATAACTATTATATTTATCGTAATATTCTTTATTAAAATGCCTTGTAAATTTTTTAGCCGCCTTCACTTCTGTCTTTAAATTACAATCTGGTGTAGGCCTACCTGTTGCAATAATATTCCTTTTTTCATCAAAGGAAAGCGTTGAAAATCCTTTTTCCAATAACTTGCATACAGAACAGATACACTTTACATTTCCCGAACTCGATGGGCCGACAATTGGTTGCTCCATGACAAAATAAATCAAGAAGTACGATAAACAAAGTCAATACACAATTAATAATACTGTCATAATTTACAACCACTGAAGAACTACACTACAGAACAATAAAGGTAAGTTTAACTACACTCAAATGTCAGACAGATGCTCTACCGTATAACGCGTTTTCCTGGCGAAAAATAGCGACAGATAATCGTAAAACGACGACTACAAACACGTGGAAACTAAATATGTTGGCGGCTTCTGTCCCGGCGTCGCGTCGCGGCGAAGGAAATACCGAGATCTAACGATTTACCCTTTACTTGGCACGGCAGTCCATATTATTATTACTCGTATACGCGTATACAGTGTAGTATACACGTATTGAGATCATTTCGATAAATTTAATATTGCGTTGGTCAGGGATGCATACAGGGGATTTGGTTTGCAAATTAGATACAAATAAATACTTGGGTATTTTAATTGTATGGATAGGTATAGATTAATATCAAATTTGTTTTGTCTTATGAAAGCGGTAGGGGAAGCAGTGCTTCCATCGCTTCCATGGACCGCACGGACCTGGCAGTGCAGTGATATAATTGAAAACAAATACCAAAGCTCATCTTTGTTGGAATTTTATAAGTCTTCCAGTGGCACAATTTGATAATTTGCATAAATTTGCTCCTGGGCTGTTTTCTGTTTTTGGTACTACTTACTTGTGTGAGAAAACATTCTCCAAAATGAAGTACGTAAAGAATGTTTACAGATCTAAGTTAACCGATGAGCACCTTAAATGTCTTTTAATAATTGGTAAAGTAAAATTGGTTCACAACTACAAACTAGTGTCAGTGTAAAATCACAATAACATAAATCTCATATTAGTATTTTATATGTTATAATGTTTATAATACATGCTTATAATGTTAGTTGGATTATTTCAATTATTTGTTAGTATTATGCTTAAGTTAAATTTTCTGCGTATTATACTTGCCATTAAGCTTTGCCTAGCAAGTAAATAAAACCGAGTTATTATCATTCTGTGTTTTTTTATTGAACTTATCACAACAACAATAACAACAATAAGCCATTAGCTGTCGCGGGCCGGATTGATGACACTGGTGGGCCGGATTTGACCCGCTGGCCGTAGTTTGGAGACTCCTGCTCTAAAGGACTTTATATGGGCATCAACTTATAACGCATCCCCGCTTGCATCAATAATATTTTTAATTCTAGAGTTAAATCATACTATTATGTTGATGGAGTACACAGACACCCTATACATATAAACCTTCAACGAGTAAATCTACACAATTTAAAATCCTTCACCCCAATACGCTATTATATATATAATGAACAACCGGGACAAACCCCTTTTGTAATAGACCATTGAGTTGTCATTCATCAAACGAAAGGGCCTTAACCAAACTGTTTTAAATTCGCTCGTTCCGATAACTGTAATTTTGGTTTATAATTTGTAAAGCCCTTTTGAACCGAACCTGTGCTTAAAAATATTTTACACAGTGGGGTGATGTATAATTTAGTTAAATTTTCGATACTTTGATGTTTGGTAACATGCGTAGATTGGATCTACTAAAAGTCGACATTTGGCGGAATTACAGAATTTTAAGATTATTGCTCGTTTATAGTTTAGTTAAGACTATAATTAATAGGTAGTTAGTGCCGAGATATCAAACATTATCTTGTTAATATAATAATTCTGGAAGTTTCTTTGCTACACAACTAAGCTTAAGATTTACATTATTGAAACCTATTGTCGAACTGATGCATACAGTTTTCTAAGTTTCTCAAACTTGTGCAGGCTTTAGATAGGCTTGATATTTTCGACACTGCAGCAAGTTCAGGTTCCTCTTCCTCTGTCTCAAAGTTGGGAGTAGTTTCATCCGTTTCTTGGATCTCTCTAATACACTCGATGATAGTCAATTCTGCACTTTATGTTGGCAAATCGTTATCGATAGAGATAAATTGTTCCAAGTTCACAAATGTATCCTTAATGTTAGGAAACAGTTGTGTGAGCGGAATATTATCTTCTTCTTCGAAGTCGTCAATACTATTAATTGATATTAAAATGTGAATCTGAATTTTATAAAAATAAAATAAAAAATATGAAGCAATCATTAATTTCTGATTATTTTAAAAAATAAGAATTTCAAAGCAAACATACAGTACATTGTATAATATACATTAAAGCTATGACAATATTGGGAAGGACTCCCTCTAGATTATTCGATTGAATATATTTTAAGGTTTTTGAAGGAGAACTAATATTGTCTTTATTTGCCTCAACTAAGACACCTAAGGACTGCAATTCGTCCTTTAACTCCAAACTATTAATATCCATACTTTCGCCATCAGACAAATAAGTATGTAAATCCATGCAGTGATTTAGAAGGTCTTCTCTATTTAATTCTGCGAGCAAAGACAGATCGTACAAAAAAGAGAAGTAGTCCAAATGGACTTTTAAAAGGTCGAGTCTTTCCTCTAGAGATTGGATAATGGTATCCATAACAGCAAAGAAAATGTCGACTTTAAATTCTTGCTGTGGGTCATTTATAGGCTCATCCCGACCTTCATACAAAAATTGTCTGTTTTTTTTTCTTGGCCGTGTTCTAGCTTCTAAGGAAAACTTTGCTTCAATTTCAAGTTCCTGAGATAATTCTGCAGCATCTACTAAAATTTCTTGAAAATAGTTATCATTTCTGCAAATAGGAAAATGATTGCGAAGTGATCCCAAAGATTTAGTAGGTCGATAATATTTAAGTTGGGATTTTGCAGAAGCTTACTAACAAAGTTGATTTTATTTAAAATCTCATACCAGAGAACAAGACAAACTAGAAATTCAAACCTTTTAATTTTCTTTGCCAAACCGTCGGCTTCATTTCTAATGGTCGGATCATATTATGATAAATCGTTGGCAATCTCTACAAGAGTGTCGTATACATCTCCGATTTGATATTTTAATGGTTTTATGGCATCGATACGACTTTCCCAACGTGTATCACTAAGTGGTTTAAGTGTTAATAATGTTATTTTTCCCTTTAATAATGACCATCTTTTTGTCAAAGCTGACAAAAATACATATATAGATTGAATCAGAAAAAAAAACCTGAAACCTCAAAAGTAGTTTTAACAGCATCATTAATAAATAGGTTTAGAGAATGTGCCGCGCAAGGTACAAACATTGCTCTACTATTAGTATTAAGAATTTGTTTTTGAACTCCAATATTTTTACCTCGCACATTAGCTCCATTATCATATCCCTGCCCCGTAAATTTTGAATATCTAGACCTAAGTTTCTAATTTTTGACAGTACAATACAATATTCAATAAAACTCTCTTCGATCGAAAATGGGTTTAGGTGTACATACCGCAATATAAGTTTTAGTTGTTCGACTTTATTCTTGTCAGGGGTCCAATTTAAAATTAAAGAAAAGTATTTTGAATACAGTATATCAGAAACAATTTTCTTTTTTATGGTATCCGATATAATATTTATTAATTAATTTTGAATTTGTGGCCCTAAATAATGGATTTTTCTTTGAGAATCAGTAGTTCTTTCAACCTTATATAAATGTTCTTTTATAATGGGGTCATATCGCGAGCAGTTCAACAGTTTTTAAAAAATTTCCGTTATTGTGAACATACAACTTTTCAGATGATCCTTGGAAAGCAAGATTTTGTCCAGCCAGGAAAACTATAATAGATATTATTCTTCTTAAAATGTTCTTCCAGTGTTCTTTAACTGACTGGAAAATTTTTTGGTCTGTAGCATCAATCGACGTTTCATACAGTTATTTTGGCGCGACGGCATAGTGCGGAGTGGGAGTGCCGCCGCCTGCCGCTTCTATATTGTCTACCAAATAAGTATTCAAAATGTTCTGTTTTATTAAAATAGCGAACTCGAATCAATAAGCAAATTTTAGTTAAAAAATATAAATATGAATGGGTGTTTATAGCGGCCAACGGCCACCCTCCAAAAATGGCCGCCGTTGCGACGGCCCTGGATCGAAGCACACACTAGGAAGTTCAAATAAGTATTACGATAGGAATGAAGTTGGGACACGAAACATTATTTAAGTCCAGGTAGCACAGGTATAGATACATCTTAGAAATAATCACAAATGAATTAATTAAATTAAACCGAAAGAGTCTAATAAGCCATTAGCATAAACGGTCATGAACCATTGTTTGCCCTCCAGGCAAAATGTCCGACCTGTCAAAGCCATAAAAACCACTAGATAAGGGAGACGCGCCTACGGGCTGTTAGAAAGCGGACCAAACGGTTCTAACCAACAATTTGATCAATTTGGCGGCTAATCGATTTTTAAGGATTTTGAAGCGTACATGACTCAACTGTAAACTAAGCATTGAATCCTTGTGTATATGTGCCACATATTTGCCTTCCACGGCCATATTGAATTGTTTGTTGAATGTTTTTGAGTTCTGTGGAATGAATTCAATATGGCCGTGGGGGGCAAATCGGAATTTGAGACATCGCTGGATTGCCTAATTGCTTTTTTCATGTGACGGCAAAGCGAGATATCCTCATTTTTTTGCCTTTTTTGTTGACGTGTGTTGAATCCTCTTCTTGATTTTTTTTTCCGCATGCGTACGAGATAAGGACATCTCAGGTTCCCCATTTACAGCGTGGTGCATTGGCTGGCGCAACATAGGAAATCCCATGCAAAATTTAAGGTGGTCATATATTAGCTCCCCAATTTATTTTAGAGCAGAAGTTTATCTAAACTTTTTAAAGAATCCAATAAACTAAACTCAGTTTCAAAATTTTAATAATTTTCATGCAGTCTATCCAAAGTTATTTAACAAATAATATTATCTTTTATTTTCCTTAAATGGAAATGGATAATACGGGTCTGAATTTTAATATTTTGATGTATTATGTCAGTGTCAAATTCGAACCAAGTTTGACAATTTTTTTAACTATAATAATTATTAAAGAAAACAAGGTCTGTCTATACCACCAAACTAACAAACTAGTTTGGTGGTATAGACAGACCTTGTTTTCTTTAATAATCTCGCCACAGAAAATGGACTACTTCTTGAATCTTATAATAATTATTATTTCCCTATGAACCATTCTACGTCTGAAAAGATTGCTATAGTTAAGTGGTATTATGCAGGAAACAGCAGCAGAAAAGTATAGGATATGTTTGCAGTACATTATCCAGAGAGACCCAATTCCAGCAATATCCACCATAACCAGAATAATTAAAAAATTTGAAAATAGTGGAACGCTTCTTAATAATTATGTAAATGCGAAAGAGAAGACGAAGGTAATAATCCTGCAGATAATGATAAAGACTTAAATACTTTGTTAAGTGTGGAAGAAAATAAGGGAATTATAAGTACTAGGCATATTGGAGACGAAGTGGGGAAACATACAACCGTTTTACGAGTTATACATAAGCATAAATATTACCCGTATAAATACCATAAAGTTCAAGAACTAAGAGGTGGGGACATGATTCGAAGGGCTGATTTTTGTTTTAAAAGATGGAGAGGGAAAACAATGACAGGGAATTTTTGCAAAATATTTGTTTCACCGGCGAATGTACTTTTACCTTGAATAACGAGCCTACTGTACAAAATTTTCGATACTGGAGCCAAGAAAATGAATTTCGGTTCATTGAAACAAGGACGCAGCATCCCCAGAAAGTCAACGTTTGGGCTGGCATTTTGGACATCATATCATCGGACTACTCTTTTTAAATCAAAATTTAACCGCTTAAAATTTTCTTGAACTGCTTGAAAATGAAATTACGCCTGCGTTGCATGAAGTTGTTCGAGAAAATCAAGAAATTTGGTTCCAGATGGATGGCCGCCCAGCTCATAACTCCGCAGTAGTTAGGGAGTATTTAGAAAATGTTTTTATAAGAAACGTTATTGGACTAAATTACACAATTAATTGGCCAGCTAGGTCTCCCGATCTTTCGCCGAATGACTTTTTGTTATGGGGACACCTAAAAACAACCATCTACAAAAATTTTAAATACGAGACGCTGGAGGATTTAAAAAATGCTATTACTGCAGAGTGTGAAAGGCTGTCCGTGTTGTTTGAACATTTAATTAAATAATTAGTTAAGTATGTAATTTAGTTGTTTTATTATGCATTAGAAAGTCAAATTCTCGAAAAATAATAGTTATTTATGTATCTAGGGATTTATAATGGTCTTAATTACCGAGGGCAAAGTTTACGTCCCGAGGGCCTTTGGCCCGAGGGACAGCAATTGCCCGAGGTAATTGAGACCCTTATAATTCCAGTGATACATAGATAATTTTATTTCTGACCGATTTTAGTAACATTTTGTTCATGTTTAAAGTGGAATAAATGTTTCAATAGATGACAATCAAATTGACATTAGATGTCAATCGTTTGATTTTATGTCAAATTTTTCTTAATATCCCAAGGGAGTTATGACCCTTATAATTCCCGCGTAACTAAGACGTTATAAGCTAATAATATACCGGTCAGAAATAAAGTACTTTTTGTTTACCAAAACTGTTTTATTGATTTATCTCCTCCCCTATATTTTTGTTTGTATAACAGAGAGACAAACTAAATTGTATTAAAAATCTTAAACCTTGAAGCTTTTAACCTATTTTACCCGAAAACAAATGTATTGTCATAACACTTTTCTTTCTTTCTTTCTTTTTGTTATTGGCTCTGCCCTGAGAAGCAATTCTGCCAGCACATTAATAGTGACCGTGACCTTGTCGATTGTCATAATACATCCTTTTTGTCAGTTACTGACATTTACTGGTATTTTTATTATAAAGCTTCAGAACCGTATTTGTTAATTTTCGCCAATTATAGGTTGACGTTTTTTTAAATAAGCCCTTAATGACTTAATAAATCGCGCTAACATTTCGTCAGTTAGTTCGTCAAAGTATTCCCTTTAATAAAGTTAAATAAATTATCGGCCTTAAATAAACAAAGGAGCCAATATTTTACCATCTCAAAACTTGCATGGGATTTCCTACGTTGCGTGGATCGATGCACCACCCTGTATGGTCAAGGCGCGAAAGTGCGAAGGATTCGAGAAATTGGCTTTCTCGTCCACTAAAATAGCACTGTCGGTACGTTACTAAAAGCAACCATTATTATTACTTCTGCCAAATAAGAAAATCATTTTGAATTCCTTTTTGTTTTTTTACGTCACTTTCTTCATAAATAAGGACATTGCACGTACACCAAACTGCACGATGCAATTTCAATTTAAAAGACAACTCATCCATTAAATAAACATTCAGCTCTTGATAATCTCCGAACAACAGCCGATCGATAAAATATAAAGACATCATTTGCAGTGCAAATAAGCCCTATCACGGGATCACACAACCAATTACCTTAAAATGAAAGGGTGAGCATTTTAAACCCTTAAACTGTAATGTAAATGTAAATTAGAAAAGTGGGAAGTCGCTTGGATGGAAGATGTTGTCACAAAGTTTTATTTGGAATAAATATAAAATTTTATCATTATTAGATACTTATTATTATTTTCTATATTCTGGAAATATACAGTGTATTCGGTAAGTATATGGCATACTTTCAGGAGCGTACAGGAAAGGTGAAAATAACCCTAATTCGCCATAGCAAAAAGATTCCTAAAGTGTTTCTTAACGGAGCTATAGAACACCAAAGGGGTATACCCAGCCATTTACGTTTTTGGTTTTAACTTTTGAACGGATTTATACAGGGTGTTTCAGAATAAGATGCTGATCCTTAACGGTGTGAATCCTTAGGTGATTTTAAGAAGAAAAGTTCAAATTAACATATATCCTTAACCTATCATATTTCGAACTACAGGGCGTTAAAGTTTTAAGAAAAAAATCGTTTTTCTATCATAACTTTAACAACTTTCTAGCTATTTTTATGAATTTACACACATGCCCTCTAAGCATCAATAGCCATTTTTTGGTGTAGAAAAATTTTTAACCAGTGGCGTCCTGAAAGGGTTTGGACTAGACATTTCGGAAAAATATTATGTACGCCACTGCTTTTTCTCAAGATAAAAATTATTTTTAAAATACTCATTCATTTTAGGCCAAATTTAATATCTTGCCTTTTTATCGTCCGACAAACAGTTTCCGACAAAAAAAATAAAAAGCATTAAATGCGCATTCGCCATGTGCCTATGGTTTCTGACAAGTAGGCTATGAACTTTGTTAAGGAAACAATGACAATAACGAAATATTTAATGCCAAATAGTTTTGACACGGCTTTCCACTTAACTTAAATTTTAAAACGCAATACTTTTTAAACGTATAAGTATCATGGTAAATTTCACAAATGTCGAGTTTGCGGATATGCATTACCTGTACGGGCTTGCTGACGGCAATGCATTCGAAGCCAGACGATTATACCAAGAGCGTTATCCAAATAGAATAGCTCCGGATGCACGAACGATTTCAGGAACTCACAGAAAGTTATGTGAAACGGGATCTTTTGAAACAAAAAACTACTTAAAAGAGGCACACCAAACTACACGAACACCGGAAACCGAAGAAGCTGTTTTAAATTTAGTGGAACAAAACCCTAATATAAGTACCAGCAAAATTGTGAATATTTTAAATATCACTCATGTCCTAGTCTGAAGAATTCTTTAACGTTATTTGTTATATCCGTACCATATTCAACGGGTCCAGGCCCTACTTCCTAGGGATTTTCCATTACGCATCAATTTCTGCCAATGGTTTATTCAAATGGTTACCGAAAATCCCCAATTTGATGCCAGAATTTTGTTCACGGACGAAGCTAATTTTTCCAGGAACGCCATACAAAATTTTCATAACAATCACTTCTGGGCAGAAGAAAACCCACATGCCATTACGGAATCCCACCACCAAGAGCAATTTTCTGTAAATGTTTGGGCTGGAATTATTGGTGATTATTTAATTGGGCCTTATTTTTTACCAGCCAGATTGAACGGAACACAATCGTGGCCACCTAGATCCCCTGATCCAAACAGTCTAGATTTTTTCCTGTGGGGACATCTGAAAACGTTGGTTTACAGCATCCCAATAAATACTGAAGAGGAGTTAAGAAACCGCATAATAGTTTGTTTCGACACTATCAGGAATACTCCAGGAATTTTTTAAAGGGTACGAGACTCAATGAGGAGAAGAGCTGAAGCATGCATTCTTGCAGGTGGTGGCCACTTTCAACAGCTAATCTATATTATTTTCGTTTTTGTTCACACGTTATTTAATGTTAGTTGTTTTAATTTAATGTTCAAAAATAAACCATAGGCACATAGCGAATGCGCATTTAATGCTTTTTTTTTTGTCGGAAACTGTTTGTCGGACGATAAAAAGGCAAGATATGGCCTAAAATGAATGAGTATTTTAAAAATAATTTTTATCTTGAGAAAAAGCAGTGGCGTACATAATATTTTTCCAAAATGTCTAGTCCAAACCCTCGTCCAAACACTTTCAGGACGCCACTGGTTAAAAAATTTTAAAATTTTTCTACACCAAAAAATGGCTATTGATGCTTAGAGGGCATGTGTGAAAAATTCATAAAAATAGCTAGAAAGTTGTTAAAGTTATGATAGAAAAACGATTTTTTTCTTAAAACTTTTACGCCCTGTAGTTCGAAAGTTGATAGGTTAAGGATATATGTTAATTTAAACTTTTCTTCTTAGAATTACCTAAGGATTCACACCGTTAAGGATCAGCATCTTATTCTGAAACACTCTTTTAATGAAATTTTAATATTTTATGTAGGTCATAAAGACTCATAAAATCATACTACAGTAGATGTTTTACATTGCCAGGGAAGTCAGGAACGGACTTGCCACCATTGTCGTTGGCCCAAAGTATTGACAAGTGTCATTTTATAGAGCTGAAAACTGAGTTGTTAAATACTCTGGCCATTCTTCTTTAAAAAAGGTACTCTACATTTGTTTCGATAAAAGTAGCCGTTTTCGAAGTAAATTAATTTTTTTTATAACGCGTTATTGAAATACTAAATCAGAATTACTACAATAAAACAACAGTTGGTTTTATTTTAAGTCAAAAATGTGTTACTGACAACACTTTTCTAAATTATCTGATTCATTTACTCATCGGGTGCAAACGACAAATGAGTTATTAGTTGTTTTACATAAAATGAAAAGAGTTGGGTTCGTCAACCCAAAGTGTTTAAATAAGTTTGCAACTCGCTTTTTGCAACTATGTAACTAATTTTTTTGGACCATACACACGCACATGCAAGTCGGCCGACTTGGTTTGTCAAGCCAAGTTGAAGCGAAAGTCTGTCAAGCTGCATCGTCTCCACACGTACCAACTTATCTGCCGACTTTGTTTAGTTTTCACATTTACCCCACAGTGTATGTATAAATAAACTTTTAATTTAAATTGTGCTAAGACTCAATCATAATATGGAATCTAAGAATGTTTTAGTTGCTGCTGCCACTATATTTCAAAACAAAAACGAAAAAACGGTCTCGATGGACAAAAGACTGGTTGCAAAAACGTGGAACTTATTCACATATAAACCTTTTAGAAGAATTACGATTAGAACCCCGTGATTGGATGAATTATCTTCGAATGGATGCCACCACCTATGAAGAATTACTTAATTATGTTGGACCAATTAATAAAAAAGAAGATACTGTTATGAGAACTGCGATAATGCCACATGAACGGTTAACTGCTACTCTTCGGTTCTTAGCAACAGGAAGAAGTTTGGAAGATTTAAAATTTTCCGTCATAATATCTCCACAAGCGCTATCGAAGATAATCCCAGAAACATGTCGGGCTATAATATCTCTTTTGAAAGATCAGTATTTGAAGGTAAGTTATAAAATCATAAATATAATAATTGAAATATTTTTATTTTCGTTTTGTATTAAGTAACGTAAGAAAATACATAAGAATAAAGCACCAGTTTTGAAAAAATCAAAAATCTATGGCTTCACTGTTGAATAATAATCGGCCAATGTGTTATTTGTACACCGATTGTCTAATTCTGCCAGAGTGTTAGATGCAATCAAATAACTACTTGACGGTTGGTTGTGGCCAGTAAACCCAGCGTATGCAGATGGCTGGTAGTTGACAGTAAACCCAGCGTGTGCAGGAAGCTGGTTGTTGACAGCGACCTCAGGGGGTATAACGATTCAGGAATTTTTGGTAAGATTTCCACTCTGTGCTTCAAAGATAGCATCATTTATAATCTTTGAAAGGTAGAATCCCTGCTTTTCATTAACATTTCTCATTTGTTTTGCCACGTGCTTTCCAAAACTGTCAAATTTCAATAGTTGGTTTGGTGGTTCTTGCAATTTTTGTGCTACGATGTCCAACACATTATCAGCTTTTTTCGTTCGCTTTAATACTCTTCTCACGGATGGAGTTTTATAGCCAGATGATGTAGTACTAACGCTGCTACCCAATGGTGACAAGACAGGTTCATATTCTTCTGCTGTTATTTCATTTTCTGTATCATGTTGTGTATTGTCTTCATCCTGAAACAATTATTTTTATTTCAGTTTCCTCGCACAGAAGCTGACTGGAAAAATATTGGAAAAGAGTTTAACACTAGATGGCAATTTCCAAACTGCCTTGGATCCCTTGACGGGAAGCACATTAACAATATGGCTCCGAAAGGAAGTGGCTCATATTACTTCAATTATTATAAAAAAAGGAATAATATTGTGTTGATGGCTATAGCAAATGCGAATTATGAGTTTCTACTCTGTGACTCTCTTAACACAATAGAAGTAATTGTTCTAACTTGTTGCGTTCTTCACAATTATTTACGTAAAATGCGGGGGTCACATTATATACCACCTGAAAGTGTTGATCAGGAGAATATTAAAGATAATAGTATTACCTATGGTTTAACAGCAGACGGAGTTATCGATGCTTTACAGAGGATGCCCAGAAATATTTCATTAGAAGGAAAAGAAGCCAGACAAAGATTTATGGAATATTTTAATGGAGATGGTTCTGTTGAATGGCAAGACCATATGGTAATGCAAAACTAAGCAACACAAATATTTTGTTTTACCTCTTTTAATAAACGTATATTATTTACATACCAGTGCATTATTCTGTGCTTCATTACTATCTTCCCCGGTAGGTACATTGGAAATTGAGGGTCTGAGCTCGTCTTGCTCTATTAAAAATAGCAAAAGGTCATAATACCAAAGAGTTGGTACATAAATATCAGTAGCGCCTGCTCCAGACTTTTCTGATGCAATAACTTTGCGGTATTCCTTTCGAAAACATGTACGAATAGAGTTAATTTTCTTAATGACACTTTCTTTATTTGCAGTAGGCTCCAATTCATGCAGTTTTTCTATAAGCTTTTCATATGCAACTCCTTTTTTTTTTGTTTGTTACTATAATCTTCACATTTCACTTGCCAGAGGCATGGATTGTCTTTATAAATTTCGATAAACTGCTCAAGGAACTCGCGTGACAAGCCTCGTAGATCCCCTAATCGTTCACTCATTTTAAGAACTTAAAAAATGTAAAAATTCCGAAATAAATTTAGTACCAAACGATCACGTAAGTATACGCGTTTGCAAATAACCTTCTCAAATCGGCCGACTTTATTATTAACTGCTACACACGCTCAAACTTGCAGTAAAAAGTCTGAAGAAAATCCGTTTTGTCCGATTTAGCGCAAGCCCAACTTTCGACTTCATTCAAGCTACGACTTTTGCTACACACGTTCATGCAAGTCGGCCGACTTGCATGTGCGTGTGTAGCGGCCTTATTATTATAAATAGTATATTAAAGTACATGTTTTATAAAGCATCATCTTATAGCACGCGTCCATGTTAAAAAACGAGCCGCTTGCGGCGAGTTTTTTAACGGGACAAGTGCTCTAACTGCTTTATAAAACACGTACTTTATACTATTTTTTCTATTTTGTATTTTTTTCAATAAGAAAATACCTATTTAAAAAGAAAATCAACCCTTCAAATTTTGTAAATTTGTGTGTCTAAATTCTATGTTGGTAATACTCTAAATTTCTTTTTATCATAGTAGCCTTGACAATAAATAATATTTTCTTTGTGTCATTGTCACGAAATTTGTGATTTAATATTTCATAGAGTTGTTCATAATTATAATTAAAAAAATATGGAGCATGATAATCTAAGTTTAACTCCCCCTGAGTTAAGGGATATTGCTAATAAAACGATAAATCAACTTTTACCAGAGAAATCCCGAAAACTTTCTTTTCTCATGGATAACAATAACAGGAAACGTCAGACGTCAACAGAATAAAACATTTAAATATAACCAATGCCAACTTTTAAAAAATAAAATTCGGAGTTCGAAATGGATATATTTCGAACTCGCTAGCGCGTTCGAAATATCTATTTTTCGAGACAAAATTAGAAAAACATTTTTAAGTTACTTGGCAAGCATATTATTAACAAAAGAAGTCACGTTTCAGCTTTTGAGCAGGAAGGTTGTGTGACACTGACAGTAATTTCGCTCGGTAAAAAGTATGAGCTGAAAATTTTGTTTGTCAAAGACAAATTTTTTATCAAATTATCACTAATTCGTCGCAGCTGAAGGAATGAAATCCCCAAAGAAGCCGGAAAAGCCCCCCATACCACCGGGGGACCCCCCAATAAGCGATTCGTCTTTTGAAGAAGAAGACCATGTAGATAAGATACAGCTGTCAACTAAACTTCAAGAGGAGAAGAACCTCAGAGAGAAAAGACTTGATGAGAAATGGGCAGAGGTTTTGCATGACACCAATGAAGGATGGGCTCGGAAGTTCGACGACACACTAGCCAAATTCATAGCCGGGAAAGTGGATCGGGAGACACAAATTGTACAACTGAAGATTTAGAACGACAAACTACATGACATCATAGTAAGGTTAAAGAGTCAGTCTAAAGACAGTACTAATACTAACATAACTCACAATACTATTACAAATACAAACAAAATGCAAACATCCATTAATGATACGGTATTTAGCCAGACAGACGCAGGCATTACATCTAACGACATAGACATGATAGAAATAAACGACAAAGATCGTACAAGCACCAAAGACTCAGACAATTACATTACATACCAACGAAAGAGACACGCGATACAGGCGTTGAAGTCAAGAGACAAAATACCCAGAATAAAGATAATTTTCCGGCATTACCTAAAGTTGATGCTAGTAAATTAAATGACTTTGTCAAAAAACCTGTGCCCAGCACAAGCAAGACAAACTATAGTCGGATTCACGGCTCGTCTCGTCGTTCGACATTTGACAATAGACAAATGACAGTAACTAGCCGGACCAGTAACTTTGAAATATCCCCAACCCATCATAGAG
This sequence comes from Polydrusus tereticollis, assembly GCA_963920685.1. Taxonomy (NCBI): domain Eukaryota; kingdom Metazoa; phylum Arthropoda; class Insecta; order Coleoptera; family Curculionidae; genus Polydrusus; species Polydrusus tereticollis. The sequence continues at coordinate 167,151,912 of OY987326.1, read as the reverse complement.
CCGTAATTAGCCCAAAGCCCACTGACACTGACATCAGTGACATCGCCACGTGCTTTTTTTCTCGTTAAGTGTTTTGCTGTGTTTTTAATTGTTCTCGTGTGTTTTGTATTTAAATAAGTTTATTAAAGACTTCTATTTTGGACGTACCTACCACCTACGTGTTTTGGCGTTTATTTGTTACGAAACGGTAAGTTAAATACATTAACCGCAAACTACATTTATACGGTATTTATCTTTTTTAGGCGTAAAATGATAATGGATCATAATTATTGTCTTCCAAGTACCTCAATGGATAATATTCCTAAAGAAAACAGGGTAACATTTATGCCCTGCAACTTTTTGACTCTTCCAAGGGCGTTATCTTTTACCCCATTATTTATTAATAAATAGAAATAAAAAAAAAATCATTATCTTGATAGGATTAGGAAGGAGAGTTTTCCATAAACAATTAATGAATATATTTTGTTGCATGCTACTCCACCATATATGTATATATAACTATATAAACCCAATATGCTTACCCTATGGCCATGGCAAAGTCAAAAAGTTTTAAATACCTAGTCGTAAAATGATGTATAATTATTATTATAATTTTTAGAAAAAGGCGTTTTCTGTTTTACATGGCAATGAGTTGGCCCAAAAATTTGTGCAAAATGTTTATAATTATTTTAAAGACGTACATCCTCAAATAAGCCCCATTCAAGTAAGTATTTTTTCCAATTTTTTTTTTCCACATTTTATTTCTTAGTCCATTTATTTGCAAAAATGATATATTTACGCATACCATTAATAAATTGGTGTATCTATTTCTACCAGTGTGTCATGCGTATCGATGAAACACGTGTATTTTTCTTTTTTAGGCGTAAAATGATAATGGATCATAATTATTGTCTTCCAAGTACCTCAATGGATAATATTCCTAAAGAAAACAGGGTAACATTTATGCCCTGCAACTTTTTGACTCTTCCAAGGGCGTTATCTTTTACCCCATTATTTATTAATAAATAGAAATAAAAAAAAAATCATTATCTTGATAGGATTAGGAAGGAGAGTTTTCCATAAACAATTAATGAATATATTTTGTTGCATGCTACTCCACCATATATGTATATATAACTATATAAACCCAATATGCTTACCCTATGGCCATGGCAAAGGCAAAAAGTTTTAAATACCTAGTCGTAAAATGATGTATAATTATTATTATAATTTTTAGAAAAAGGCGTTTTCTGTTTTACATGGCAATGAGTTGGCCCAAAAATTTGTGCAAAATGTTTATAATTATTTTAAAGACGTACATCCTCAAATAAGCCCCATTCAAGTAAGTATTTTTTCCAATTTTTTTTTTCCACATTTTATTTCTTAGTCCATTTATTTGCAAAAATGATATATTTACGCATACCATTAATAAATTGGTGTATCTATTTCTACCAGTGTGTCATGCGTATCGATGAAACACGTGTATTTTTCTGTAATTTTAATATTTAATATAACGCCATATTGTTCGTAGGAAAACCAGTTACAATAAAGAAACTGCAAGACCAACTCCATCGCAAGAAAATGTATCTTGGAAGCATAAGCAGTCTCCTAAGGTTGGTAAAAAGCTTAGGCTTTTTCTATAAGAAGGAAGACAATCGCCGTGCGCTTATGGAAAAGCCATGTATTGCGGATAAACTGCGAAGATTTCTATCTACGTACATGGAAAACGCTGAGCTTGGTCCCGATAGAAAACCATGTGTTTTTATGGACGAGACTTGGATTTTTTTCTAATGGAACATTTAGAAAATCTTGGCAGGATGATAACATTAAATCTGTCAGGAAAGAATCTGGAGAAGGGTACAGGTCAATATACGAATTAATAAATATAAGTTAACCTATAATAAGTAAAGGTACGAAAAACCATAGTTTTTACTCTACAAGACCAAAATGAAGGCCACCCCTTCTGGAAATAAATTCTCTTAGTGAACACTAATCGTCCTTTAATTTATATTTTTAGATACATTGTTTTGCATGCAGGGGGCGAATGTGGATTTATCGAAAATGCCAGGCTTATTTTTAAATCCAAATGCAAAACTGGTGACTACTATGGAGAGATGAACTCTGACAATTTTGAAAAATGGCTGTGCGAAACCCTGCCGAACTTAGAAGAGCCCTCCATGATAATTTTAGATAATGCTAGTTATCATAGCAGGCAAACGGCGAAGTGGCCCACAAAAAAATGGTTAAAGGCGGATTTACAAAGATGGTTAGAAGAGAAAAATATTTTTTCCACTACTAACCTATAACATCGTCATTATTGACCGATTATTAACGTTAGAAATCGTTTTTCTCTACCTTATAAGTTATTATTGACCATGGTCAATAATATGGCAGTGAAATCCATTATTGACCAATCTTCAAGAATTTATTTGAACGCGGGTAACTTGATTTAAAAAAAAAAAACGGAAAACTCGTGAAATCTGATGACATAAATAAACAAAAATTGACATTGACATTGAAAAATATTTTGCCAATTCCAAAGCGCAGGTAACTTGATTAAAAAATATACTTACACCTACCTATAATTTTTTATAATTATTAATAATATAAAGATAAATGTCTTATAAAAGTTTGTAGTAGTGGAAAAAATATTATATTAAACACGGTTTAGACAGCTTATAGCCCTCGCGTCTTAAATCCCTCGTCGCTGCGCTCCTCGTGATTTAACCTTGCCGCTCGGGCAATAATGATGGCTGTCTAAACCTTGGTTAATAATATACTATTATTTTCACCGTACGATACCGTCCAGGTTTTATGACAACTCATCAATGCAGTACAGTAATAATGTATAGTAACATTGCATAACATTTTTGCATTGAGCTTAAACTCACAGAAGATCTTTTCTCGCCTTTTTCAAAAAATGCCGACATAAAGTATAAATCGATTTTATGTTCCAAGAAAAACAATATAGAATGAACTAATATTATTTCCTTATATAAATGAATAGTAATATACTGCACTGAAAATATATATCAGCTCTTAAAATATAACAATTTCTATGCCATTGCAGCCTATATTAATTTAATTTATAAAATTACAAAATAGCCTTGGTAGTACTAGTATTTTTTACTTGTAGATTGTAGATTTTTTATAATTAGAAATAAAAAAGTACTACATACACCTTTTTTCTTTCCCTTTGCTCCCACTCTGATTTCACCAAACTATATATTCCAATCCTCCAAAAAAAAATTGCACATTTAATGTGGTTTACGTGCTTAACAAATTTAGCTTAGTCCAATCCTGATAAATCTGAAATTTAGTACAAGTAACCTACCAACCTACAAAAACAAAATAGACTAGAAGTCGACAGGGTGCCATTAGTTACACGTGACTCGTCCACCATCTTGCGAGACGGTTCAAGAATCCGACTATACATAAAAAGTATTGGTAACTCCCAGAGAACTGTATAAAGAAACGACAATAACGAGACGCACAAACGCATTAAAGTTCCGCCCATTGTAATTAGACATAAGAGCATGTATACCATGTTTCGCGTTATTTATCTGCCAAAAACATCCATTTTGGTAGTACAATAACAATTGCTGAGGGGGTGAAAATTCACCCAACAACTACATCAGACTACCACAAAATTGTAAAATTTCTAAAAAGTCAAAACATTGAATATTTCTCTTATAAATTCGGTGAAGAGAAGGAGCTTCATGTTGTCTTCAGAGGGGTCCTCGAGACATGGCCTGAGGTAAAGGTAAAGGAGGATTTGGTAGAACTTGGTTTCACCCCTTTAAAAGTAATAAGATGGAAGCGTGCAGAGAGTCCTGCCATGCCTCTAGTTCTGGTTCTACTACCGAAATCAGAAGAAAAAATATACCAATTAAGATACCTTCATCACATTCGTGTCCGTGCGGAAACACAAAGAACCAAGCCACAAACAACATAATGCCATCGCTGTCAGCTGCTTGCACACGCGCAGTTTAAGTGTACATCTAAAGTCAAATGCATGAAGTGTTCTAAGAGGCATTTCTCTGTAGCGTTCCCAAACACTGACCCATTGAAATGCGCCAACTGCAACGGTGGACATGCAACCAATTCTAAAGATTGTCCAAAACATCCGGAAGTGATCCATCGTGTGAAGCGAAAACACGAATACAGGTCTAGTCAACAATATCCGAAACCAACTATTATATGAGATCAACAAAACAATAATGCTTGGGGAAATAATCAAAACCAAAATCAAAATCAAAACCACAACAAATTTTAAAAATCTGAACAGTTTCAAAGCAAAATGCAAGAGCAAGTTCAAATTATGATGACGACTCTTATGAATAATGGTCGTTGATGGCTTTGCAGGCAGAGACCACGTTCCTTTGCTTGGTAACGATCAATATAAATGGGATTAAGGAGAAAGCTTGAAATTATTGATTTCCTTGACAGGTACAACATTGACATTTTGCTGTAGAAAATACGGGTCAGCTCTCACAGCCGACTGTTTTATCAGAGCTGACGTCGGATCACAGACCGGTTATGACAATCCGGCGGAAAAGGAGCACGGTTTTGTCACGCGTACCAGGACTAACTGGGAAATGTTCAAAAGGATTATGGATAATTTCGAACAATGGCCCCTGATTTGTCAGGATAATCAAATTGCCGAGTCAGCTAGACAAATGACGTCTATAAAAACTCTGGTATGACCGAGTCTTCTACAACGACAACGTCCAAATTTTTGTGGCAGGGCGTCGTTGTAGGCGAACTTCGTCGAAGAATTAAAGTTAAAAATAAAACGTTGCTTTTGGCCTATAGAGCTGGTGCCCCGCGCATCAAAGCGCAAGCAAACAGGGAAACCGTTGAAATTAAAGCAATGTTAAGAGAAAAGAATCACTAACTTGGTCTGATAAAATTAAGTACTTAAGAATTGAAGACAATTAATTAAACTTACAAATTCACCAGGTCTCTGATAAAGGATGCTAAAAAGCCAATGTCGTATGTCAGGGACCTGGTTAACAATAAAATCCTTACAGATTCTTTTGAAAAAGTAGTGTTATACCCCGCGGCTTGTTGGTATTAGCAGGCAACGAAAGGGAGCGGTTTGCAAAGCGTGGTATACGGTAAAGTAGTTTGAGGCCTACTGTAGCGCAGTGTCTAAGGTTATTCGGATTCCTTAGAGATAAGTAAAAACTCTACAAAAGGGTTTTCAAAAATATTCTATTTCCAATCTAAGTTAAAAGAAATTATGGTAACAGCATATCACAATGTTAAATATGGCAGATTTCAGGAATTAGTCAAAGTCACTGACAAAATACATTCAGAAAAATTGGTTCAATGCGAAATATGCATAAAATAAATGGGTTAATTCAACTTTTACTTACAACAATAAATCACAATTATGTAAGCTAGCATTTCTCTCTCACACTCGAGGTTTCTCGGTTTATTCGCTCTATACAGCTCGGTTATTAACCCACACCTGAACGTTTTGGGCTGAAATATAGGTCGTTGAACTTTACTTTCACGTAAAGAATCCCTTTTTCTGAGAATTGGTTAAAGATTTAGATAAGTTTCGCTTGCGAATGTTTAAGTTTATTTTTCACTGTAAAGTTTGAAAGTTTATGAGAAAAGCTTCACTGTCAATACTAATCTCGAACTGAGTATGTTTTTGGTAATTAAACTGTTTTTAAAATACTGTAACTCTAACTTTAATTTATTTGGTTAACCCGGGGTCTTAACCTATATAAAAAGAATATTTATAATCGTTCTCTCTCAGGGACTTGGTTACTAAACTTTTGCGAGAAGCGGTGTACGTTTTTACTAATTTTGACTTTAGGTCGCGGCACTATACTTGACTATAAGTTTAATAAATCTGTCTCTTACTTTTTGAGGCTTTGACTGTACTTGTGTGACGTAGATAGGTTTTCTTTATTTTCAATTATTTTGTAGGGAACTGAACTTTCTACTTTGAACTGCACTGTTTTCTTCTGAACTGTTGTGAACTGTAGTGAACTTTTAGTATGCTGAAGTGAACTTTACTATACTGAGTGAACTCTTGGGAACTGTCTTTTCCTAGGCGAGTTAGCGTTTTTATATCTTTTCTAAATTTGCGTAGGTGTAAAGTGGGAATCTTGACCATCCCTTCCGAGTAAGTAAGAGAAATTTTTAAGGCAAACTCCGCCTTCAAGAGGTGGATTAAAGTGTCCCTTCTACTTGAATTAGGTGGTGTGCGATCATCAGTTACGAATTGTTTTCTAAGAATTTAATGTGAAATCTAATAAAATTTTATGTAAAACGATTAATTTTTATGACCGTCTTCCGTTTTAAGCTTCTATTTCGGAGTTGAGTAACCTTGGTTCGAGATGATCTCATTTTTTGTGGGAAGGCATTAGAATACTTGAATTTTTTGGTGGTTTGATGTATCCAATGAAAATTTAATATATTTTGAAATAGTAGGACTCTGGGCTGTCTTTAGCTGTTAAAAATATTTTGTGAGCGTGGAGAGATATGCGCACTGATATGGTAACTGTCATTTTTTCTGGACGCTTGTGGCAGGCGAATAACGTGATGCTAATAACAATAACCTTTTGAAAAGATGAACTTGTATTATTTTTACTTTGATAATATGGATTCTTTTTCATTGATTTAAGTATCTTATTTAAAACATTTTTATTTAGAAATACATCAGGACTTCGCAGTCCGTCACAGTAGAATTATTTGCGGACAGTTTGTGCGACCAGTTCAGCGAGTTACCCTTGACTAATCCTGATAAAACTTGAAGAAGTAGTCCATTACAGTGGAGTTGATAAAATCAAATAAAACAACGGCAGTCTACCTCCACAATATGTATTTCAATGTTTATGTTTATATCCTACATGTTTCGGACATAGAAATGGCCATCATCAGGGATACAGTAGTCGATTACAGCAGCTCTATCTTGCATAAGCGACGATCAAAATTATGTTAAAATTGAAATTGTAGGTTCTAATGAATGTTCAAGATTGAATGAGAAGTGATATTTGAAATTTTGGTCAAGGTATCTTTGAAGAAGGGGATTCCCAGTCTGCAGCCACTGAGACAGGTGATGAAGCAATTATTATGTCATTTGTAGCTATTTAGAGGAGATTAATAAAACAATAAATGAAATGAAATTATACTATTTTAAGGTTGGAATTTATTAATTTGAAGCCAATGAGCAGGTGGTGAAGCAATTATGTACGTTGTAGCTAATTAGAGGAAAATGATGTAGATAGGTGCTCAAAGATGCTTCATCCAACCATGCCTGAAGGATTGGCTAACAAATTGTTAGGTTAAAGGGGGGTGCACGCACCAGCATGGTGAAGTGAAGTATCTTTGAGCTGTAATATCATCTAATTAGCTAAAAACAATGTGATTTTAACATAAATACTTCACTTCTAGTCAAAATGGTAAAAATCCAATTTTCTACCCCCCTTTAACCTAACAATTTGTTAGCCAATCCTTCAGGCATGGTTGGAGGAAGCATCTTTGAGCACCTATCTACATCATTTTCCTCCAATTAGCTACAACCTACATAATTGCTTCACCACCTGCTCATTGGCTTCAAATTAATAAATTCCAACCTTAAAATAGTATAATTTCATTTCATTTATTGTTTATCTCCTAAGAATGTGTTATTCAAGTTCAACCCAGTATTTTGTTGACCACACCCTAGACACGGTTAGATAAAGCATCTTTGAGCACCTCACTTAAATTATTCTCCTCTAAATAGCTACAAATGACATAATTGCTTCATCACCTGTCTCAGTGGCTGCAGACTGGGAATCCCCTTCTTCAAAGATACCTTGACGAAAATTTCAAATATCACTTCTCATTCGATCTTGAACATTCATTAGAACCTACAATTTCAATTTTAACATAATTTTGATCGTCGCTTATGCAAGATAGAGCTGCTGTAATCGACTACTGTATCCCTGATGATGGACATTTCTATGTCCGAAACATGTAGGATATAAACATAAACATTGAAATACATATTGTGGAGGTAGACTGCCGTTGTTTTATTTGATTATCCTGATAAAGATGCGCGAGTCACCAGGACTGTACAAATTTATACAAATATGATTCACATTATTCAGAATATTCCGAGAGTAACTCTGGAGGAAGTTTGTTCTATTGTAAATGCAATAAATCCGAAAAAGGCGCCTGGTTTCGACGGCATCAAAAGCAAAGCTGACAAAAATCTACCAGAAAAAGCAATGATGGACGTAGTAAACATAGCCCAAGCTATGCTTGCAAGAGGTTGCTTTTCAGAACACTAGAAAAAGGCTAAAGTGGTGTTAATACCGAAGACTGGTAAAGATTTAACGTTGGATCAGTTACAGGCCGATAGTAGTTGAAAACTAATATAGACAACGACGATTTACCACCTGAGCAGTTTGGACTTAGAGCTGCTCATTGTACGGTGCGCCAGAAAACATGACTGGCAACCAATATACTAACAGGTTTTAACAGCCGCATGTCGACTGAAGCAGTCTTTTTCGACGTTTCTAAAGCGTTCGACAAAGTTTGGCACAACGGCCTCACACTTAAATTGATAAGACTAGGCATGCCGCACTGACTAGTTCGAGTTGTCATATCATTCTTTGAGGACAGGATGCTCGTGATGTCATCTAAAAATGCGACATCTTCTATTAAAGGAGTGAGGGCGGAGGTCCCGCAAGGGTCAACTATGGCCCCCATACTGTATAATATTTATACCGGGTGAAAAACTAAGAATGATCGCCGGCTATATCTCAAAATCTGGCAGTCGTAGAGCTTTCAGGCAAAATATTTTTTAGTAAAAGTGCCCAAGAGAAAATGTTGGAAATTGTGTTCGAGTTTGTAAAAAAATGTCCGCAAGGGGGCGTCACAGTCATGACCAGGGCAAATATTAAGATTTTCTTCGTGTTTTGACTAAATAAGAGGTACCGAAAACATCTTAGTTTAAATCCTTACATATTTCGTTATAATTTTTATTATGCACAAATTTTTATATCTAGTGAAATAAAGTGGTGGGGGGAATTTAAATGTTTTTTTACATAAACTACGATTTATTTAGGAGAGGAGTATTTTATCTACAAATTGCACTTTTGTTATTATAGCCTTGAATTTTGTCTTCGCCGCTAGATGCCGTTAACTGAAATATAAGCGAATATTAGGCTTTATCACAACAAAGTTAAATACAATGATAGGCATGTTTTAACAGGATCCGATAGCGAATTAAATTCCAAACATTTTCGTAAAAACTTCATATTTTTATCTTTTTTAGAATCGGAGTTATTGACCAAAATAAACTAATATAACGTATTCTTCCGTTTTAAGGGCGTTTTCTAGCAACCTGTACCATTTAAATTAAGAGTAGGCTGTGAAAAATAAAACAAATATATTATGTTAAAATGGCTCGCTGTCAAAATATCTAATAAGTTAGTTTTTCACTGAGATCGTTGGTTTTTATTGTGTCCAGTAAAACTTTTTTTTATTAATATGCGGTATACAAATGAATGAAATTCGATATGATAGGCGTTTATTTCGAATGCATGCGAAATGAGACAGTCGCTTCCAGGGTTTACGCCATACAATTTCCTGAAAGAGTGCATCATACGAGCGGGATTTTTCGTAGGCTTGCGGAAAGGCTCAAGACCACAGGATTTTTTGCCTTCCTCTGCATAAAAGGCAACCCAGAGGCCGAACGGAAGAAAATATTATAAATGTGTTGGCGTATATTGTATTTGATCCACATGTGGGACCAGACCCCTAGCTAGAGAGTTGGGAATTTGCCAGGTCGTTAACATATTAAAAATTCACAAGTAAGTTTTGAAAATTTTATTTTTTTTTTTGTAATATTCGAGATATTGACAGAAATATTCAAAAATATATGTTTGAGAGGAATACAGCTAAAACTAAAAAGGTGCTGATAGACTGGCGAGAAAATTCAAGGAAGTTACAGTGTGTCACTGTCACTAGTCTAAACGGCGTCGTCAGTGGACTTAATGAACGTCGCGATAGATCTTTAGACTAGTGACACAGTGTAACTTCCGCGAGTTTTCTTGCCAGTCTATCAACACCTTAGAAGAAACAAAGAGTTTAGTCCAAGAAACCCTACTACGGAACGGGCGCGTGAGTTGTTCTCACACTTGCCAAATTATTTTTTAGGATGCATCCATATCATATCGTTCTTCACCAGGCTTTACTAGCTGAAGATTTTGTTCGCCGACTAGACCATTGCCGATGGCTATTAAATATGGTAGCAAAAACCCCCGAAATGCTGTCTCATATTCTATGGACGGACGAGGCAACATTTAGAAGCGATGGTAGTGTGAACCTACATAATATGCACTATTGGTCCAGGACAAATCCATGTTGGATGCAGGAAGTGCAGCATCAAGATCGCTGGTCGGTAAACGTGTGGTGCGGCATTCTGGGGGGGGGTAAAATTATTGGACCCGTTTTCTTTTACCAAACTCTCACTGGAGAGTTGTATTTAAATTTTTTAGTAAATGAACTGCCGCTCCTCTTAACAGATGTTGCTTTGGATGTTCGCCGTGACATGTTTTTTCAGCACGATGGGTGTCCGGCGCATTTTGCTATAAACGTCCGGGAGTGGATTGGACGGGGCAGTTTATTTCCTTGGCCAGCTAAGTCACCAGACTTGACCCTGCTAGATTATTATTTGTGGGGAAGAGTCAAGGATATTGTTTTTGCAAACCGGCCTACAACGAGAGAAAATAATTATGATGGAGAGAATTACATCGGCATTAAGAAATATATCCGTTGCGGAAATTGAAACTGCTGTTTTGTCTACGCAGGAGAGGTTGCAGGCTTGCATTACCAATGATGGACGTCATTTTAAACACTTGGGCCGTCATTAATATATTTTTCATCAAATCTTCAGTGTCCGTTTTTAAATAAGTAAATCGCAGTATAAATAATATATTTTAAAAAGGGAAAATATAGGTAGGAGTTTAAGAAAATATTTCTATCGTTGTAGCTAACACTTTTTGTTACTGTCTGTTCATTTATAATTAATGTGTGCGAAACACATCCACTATGTAAACCACAATCGCCCCTAAAACGGAAGAATACGTTATATTAGTTTATTTTGGTCAATAACTCCGATTCTATAAAAGATAAAAATATGAAGTTTTTACAAAAATGTTAGGAATTTAATTATCTATCAGATCCTGTTAAAACATGCCTATCATTGTATTTAACTTTGTTGCGAAAAGCCTAATATTCGCTTATATCTCAGTTAACGCCATCTAGCGGCGAAGGCAAAATTCAAGGATATAATAACAAAAGTGAAGTTTGTAGATTAAATAATCCTCTCTTAAATGAGATCATGTTTGTTAAAATCGGGCATGCCAAATGGGAGTAATCGTAGTTTATGTAAAAAAACATTTGAATTTCCCCCACCACTTTATTTAACTAGATATAAAAATTTGTGCATAATAAAAATTATAACGAAATATGTAAGGATTAAAACTAAGATGTTTTCGGTACCCTCTTATTTAGTCAAAACGCGAAAATAATCTTAATATTTGCCCTAATCATGACTGTGACATTTTACAAACTCGAAAACAATTTTCAACATTTTCTCTTCGGCATTTTTACTCAAAAATATTTTGCCTGAAAGCTCTACGACTGCCAGATTTTGAGATATAGCCGGCGATCATTCTTAGTTGTTCACCCGGTACATTTGATATTCCGCATCATCCACAAACGGTACTATATCTGTTCGCTGATGACACCGTGATCACCGCCACCTCAATGGGACCCGAAATCGTAGTTTCGTGTCTACAACGCCACTTTTTTATCCTTCAAGAGTGGCTAGATAAATGGAAGTTGAAGTTGAATGAAGATAAGACCAAGCGGAGGACAAGGCTACCAAGATCGCGAGTAAAAGTTAACAATAGGCAGATAGTTGGACTGACAAAATTAAATATCTTGACCTCATCTTCGACAAAAAGATGGTTGGAATAAGTGCATGAATGAGCTAAGGCACAAAAGCAGATGTGTGCAGTATACCCGCTGCTTTGTGCCAATAGCAAAATTAATTATAAAACTAAGACTGCAATATGCAAAACACTTATCAAACTAGTTTTACTTTACGGTGTACTGACCTGGTGCACCTTAAACAATACTTGACGTTACAAGACACAACTCTTTCTAAAAATAGTACTTCGAATTATTACGAATGCACCAAGATTCATGTCAATAGACGTATTACATAGAGACATGCACATGGACGGACAGGACCGACGATTAATTTACAAAATTACTGACAAAATACTTTCAAAGAACTGACGTCTCGCTGAATCCACTTATCATCAACTCACATATACACTAAAATTACAAAAGCATAAATACCCAAAAGACTGGCTCCCACCCTAAAATCTGTGCAGAATTAGATTAAAGCTGTAAATTTTAAACCAAATTAAATATCTAAAATGTCACCAAAATCACCAGACTCAATAAGATCATCCAGACCTAATTAAACCTTCAAATTTAAAATTATAATCAATAAACCAAACAACTTCCAATACCCATCGATAAGATAATTATAATAAATAATAAGAGTAAAAGTTTAATCAGATTAACTCAAAAAACTAACCATACGATGATGAATAACAAAAGAACAGAAAATTCGCTTGTAATGAAAATCGAGAAAAATAAAGAGAAATTAAAAGTTAAGGTGCTAACTCGACTCAAATTTCATATTTAGATTTATTTGGACTAACTGTTTCTTATAAGATTGTGATGTATCTATATAAGTTAAGGCACTTTACTCTTTTGGGAAATGACATTTGCTTCCGCACTAGAGAAGCGCCCGCAATAATAAAATTTTCTGAGAAACCAATAATAAATAAGTTGCCCATATGTTGCATACTTTTCTAGATTTGAAATGGGACACCCTATATATTATTTATTTATCTTATCCCTCTTTTTACAACAAAATTAACAACATTATTTTTATTATACAACTTTATATTATTACATAACTTTAAATCGACAATAAAACTAATATATTATTTAATTAAATTACAAAACTTGTTCGAATTGGGCTCCATAATGTTCGGACACTTTCGACACACCGTTTTGATTCTTAATTAATCAAATAATTGACCTTCCCTGCAGAAGCCTAAAGGTTTGATGGGTATAGTGCGTTCAGTGAGTGAATGCGCATTTGTCATTAACCGATTATGGTCAAAATTAGCCTAGAATGAAATAGACAGCGGTCCTCAAACAATTTCTACTAATTTTAGATATATGGGCCGTAATTAAAATTTTCAATACAATTATTTATTTAATTATTTTTTATTTCATATCTATGTAAATAATAATAATAATAATAACAATAATTAGATATTTTATTACATAAAATGTACATTTAATCGTCAATATCACTATCAGCACTGTTGTCACTGTCACTAACAAAAGTTATAATAATTGGCCTTATTTCATCAATGACATGTTCCGAGTCAAAAGTATCTTGAATCAATTTTTCCACGTGGTCAATACATTATGACCAAGTCTCTGATCCAATTTGTTTTAAAGCTTCATTCCATACGACCACCGCTTAGAAACAATGTGTTGTTGCTCACAAAGAAATATTCGGTTGTTAGTTTTGTGGTACTTAAACCACAACTGCTTTAAAACTAATGAAAGACTAGTACGTCCAATGTAACATATTTCTCTGTTTCTGATTTTCTCAAGGATCGAATCAAGAGTTACCACCTCTTTTTGTTTGTACATATCATAAATAACTCCTCGGATTTGACATTTAACTGCTTCTGGCAAATCATTGGTTTTCAAACTTAAACGGCGTTTTTTATTTTTCTTTTTAATATGGCCGTCTTTTTCTAAATTGTGAATATTTATCAGAGTTCTTCGTGATATGCCACAGGAATCCGCTGTTTGTTGTTGTACCGCCACCGTAGATAATAAAGGACCACCATTTTCCTTCTCTTTCTTGAAATATTCCTCAGCTTTTAAAATAATACGTCTTTCATTCGGTGTAAGAACATGTTTATCAGAAGCCATTTTAATATATCTGCTTTCGAACGTTACGTTAGCAAGAGAGACGAAAATAAGCCAAGCTAACCCAAATATATATATATATATATAGCCAAACTAAAGAAAACAAAGAAAGTTCCACTCAGTACCTGTACATTATGGATTTAATTAATATAATAAATTACTTATTGACAAATATTTATTATAATTAAAATGAATTGTTCCATTTTCTTAGAAGACAAATCGACAAACAAAATACAAAGAAATCCCCAGTCTCAGTCACAGTACATTAAGCATTTAATTAATATAATAGATAACTTATTGAGGGTTACTGGAATTTACAGGCGCCTGGTAATATTTAATTTATGCATCCTTAATCCGATATGAGAAATCACTCAATGAACGGACTATAGCTTCTCGAAGTTGATCAATATTGTGGGATTCTCTCTTATATCTAATCGAACTGATTTTTTACACACCCCCATAAAAATAAAATCCGACACAGTGTAATAATTAATAAAAAATAAAAAATTATAAAAAAAGGATTCATTACTTTATATTATTCAACTTAATTTTCTTGGTCTCATAATGATGTTCTTGTTAATATTTTTATTAATTAATTACTTGGGTCACCACGGCCACTCAGTTTTTTAATTCGCTTGAGAGCTAAGGTCGTAGATTTAATTCAGATAAGATTTTTGGGCGCCATCAACCAAAGGGGTTGAAAAAGATTATAAAGAAAAGAGTAAATAGAATATTTAGTTCCCTAGCCCTGAAAAATAAAGCAGTATGAATAAAACAATTATTTTAATTAATTCCTATTTTATTAATAAAAGAATAATATTTTCCAACAAACACCCATTTTATTCATATAGGAAGAAATAAACATAACATGGAAAAAGGATTTGAATAAAAGGCTAAGCAACTAAATCAGAGAAAGAAGATATAAAAAAAATAACATAGAAAAAGTTGTGAAATGAGCTAGTCAGCTCCACTAAAAGATATATTAGATCATACGAAATTAAACAGATTAAGAAGTGAGGATTCTTTCTAAACACCCAATATAAAAGGAGTCAAATACTAACTAAAAGCTTTGAACATAATTAAAGTGTAATTACTTTAAAGGTAGTGACCAAAATAAAACGGAATTTAAATTTAAGTTAAACTAAATCAAATTATAGCATTAATTATGCCAAAATTGAAAATAAAATATTAATGGTAGTAAAGTCAATGCAAGGTCAATTGAAGCACTTACGATGCCCCAAAATTTGGTTAAAATCCCTTGAGAAATTTATGATAACTTCAAGGTTATATAATTAAAGACATTTACCCTTTGGCCAAAATTCAAAGTAAAGCAGCATTTAGGGTAAAGTTCATATAAAGTCCATTATAGCATTCACTACGCCAGAATTTAAAGTGAGATAGAATTTAGAATCAATTCATAATTAGTAATATCACTTCCAGGTTATATGAATAAAGACATTTACCATGCCCTATTCCAAAATAGAATTGAGAAACTTAAAACTTTAGTTATGTTCCCAACTAAATAGCTTAGGGGTGAAGATAAAGATTATCTAGCTAAGTCTAACTAATAGATATAGCCAAAACCTAGAATGACAAAAAATACATACTGATGGTAACTAAAATTTCTGGGTCAGTAAGTAATGTATTCAAGACCGGAATTATCAGTCTCTTATTAACCCGCTCAAAACAGATATAGATATACCCATTACAAGGTTAAGTACAATGAAGAAGTTACCGATATAGGAATATCTCAACAAATTCATAGGGATATCTTAATAAAATTAAGTCAAAAAAGAGAAAATTACAGCTATAGAAATATCTCAATACTCTATAGAGATATCTTAATAACATTAAGCAAAAATAAAGAAATTACAGATATAATATCTCAATAACTTTACAGGAGATAATAACTCCATTATAGCTTAGGAAAGATTTAAAATTCATTACCCAAAATTAATTATAGCGGAAATGCATTCTTCCTGAGGAAGTTCTAGACTTATACTTAAAAAATCAGCATTCTCCAACTAGATGAGTATTAAACCTTTAACTGCTACTTCTGTTAGGAAGTAAGACTTACGTTTATTGTTTAATGTTAATCTCAATTTAAGATAATTAAAATAACCATCTTATACTGCTTGACGAGTAAAATTTAGTTTCATAAATCAAAACTAGCATGTTCCAGCTAGATAATCATAAAACCTACTAGGGATTAATATACAAATGAATTTACAATAAATATACCAACCACTCAAGCATTCCTTGACGAGGGAGGTTTCGGTTTTAAATTGAAAACTAAGTTTTCGTATGATACAAGATAAGCAGTTTAGGTAATATATACATTACTGGAGTGACCCATCCACTTTAAGCGAAATCTACAGGAATTTACAACAGTCTTAAGCGAAACTAGAGTAATTGTACAACTATACATAAAAATATACAGAGGGAAGAATATACAGATATAATACAGTCTACCAAATCACCACATAAAAGTTTATAACATAGGAAATTAAGTTAAGGGTTGACAAATTGAGTTTTAGTGATCAAATTAAAAAAGTTAAGTCCGGTGAGTGTGGCATTGTGCCAGTGAAAACGTTACAAGTGATTAAAAAAGGGGTATTTTAGCAATATTACCTAAAAAGGTGGCTCTAGGCCCATTAGTAGTACATTACGAGTGATTCAACTGAAGTATGGAGGTGAAATTATCCTGAATTATTAGACACATGAAATTTACTTATTCAAATTCAAAAGAAGAGTTTTTTGGTATTATATTTTATGAAATTTAATAAAAAATTAGCCGGAGGTGGTGTTAGTACAGTAACCAAGGAGAAAAAAGTGCTACTTAGCTCATGTAAGGCAGGAACTCTAGCAGACAGGCACGGCGGATTATGCGTCAATCTCCAGCATCAGATCAATGTGGACGGTTGACCATACAGCACGTTGGGGTGACCGGCACATGCACCGAAACAGAAACTTCTTCCAAACTGACACCCCCACTCGCCTTGGCCTCTCAAAAACATACATCCTCCATTCCAGACATGGGGTCCATAGCAGGGTAAAGAATTAAGAGGAAGACTCCAGGTTACGAGCACTAACTAAAGCACTTCCAACACATGGATAAATCCATGTAGAAAATATGAGGGAAGGTAGTCAAGAACGTGGAAAAATAAAAAAGTAGAAAATAATAAGGTAGAAGATAAAAGAGCTAGAAGCTAAAAGAGGTAGAAGGTAAAAGAAGTAGACGGTAAACGAAGTAGAAGGTAAACGAAGTTAAAAGAACTTAAAAGAAGTCAAAAGAAGCCTAAAATAAAACGTGAACATTAGGACGCCATTTTGTGAAACCAAGAAATATTACTCACCAGATGGTCGGGCTTCCATCGGTCTTAGGTGACGAACAATCCCATTTAAGGTCCCAAAGGACAGCTTCTATGTTAAATTCCGATCCGGCTTTGCCGATACATTTAAAATGCAAATTCTCAACACAAAACCGCCATTTTTATCTTCATCACCTGCTGTTCAAGTCTTCTGGACCGGTATATAGAAAGAACAGACCGAAGCACAACGCCGTAAAGTCCTTAAATAGACTTTCCTATCAAAAAAACTACTTCCTACTCGTGACTCGTACTGCTTCGAAAACCCATGTGACTTCCGGCAATTGACAAGCAAAACTGCAGGGCACTTTGAACTTTGAAAACGGGAATCTACTCATTTTAACCAAAAGAAGCAATGAAAATAGATGCAAGTTTGACCCGAAACTAATTGCATCATAAAAACTAGGTTAGGTAAAGTCGAAAAAACGGCAGTCATCCCTGAAATGTAAAAGATCGCATAACACCATCTGGGTGTGCAAGTGATATTCCGACAGCTGGTCATACACGTCGTCATTTTATGGGTTGCCTATACGTAGGTTATTGTATTAAGAAAACCGGCCTGGGTCTAGAACCTTTTAGACAGGGGCGTATTCAAAAATTTTTAAAAAATTTAATTATCTAAATCGGTCAAAATTTGATAAAAACTCGGGCTATCTACTAACGTTGTAACAAGCACAAAAAGATTGTTACAACAGAAAGATCAGGTGATCTTGGAGGCCACCTGGCAGGTCCATTGTTACCAATCCATGAATCGGGAAATATATGGTTTCTAAATATTCTCTCACTATATGAGAATTGTGACTCGGAGCACCATTTTGCTGGTAATAAACATTATTTTAATCGGCCCAGGGAACATCCTCTGATATTTCCATTAGTGCATCTCGCATTATATATAGGTGTCCATTTCCGGTTGAAGTTCCTTCATAGATAAAATACTTAAATTTAGTGCCAAAAATAAAGCATGACACGCTAAATCCAAACCGACCTTGACGTTCTCGTGGAAATATTACGTGTTGCTTCTCTTGGGACCTTGAATTGTTTCGGTTTAAGATACCAGAACTAGTAAAATAAGCCTCGTCGGACCATACCACCCTTCTTTCAAAATTTGCGTTTACCTGCAATAGTTTCTGTACCAGTTGCAAAAAACTATCCTACGTTCTGCGTCACCGGGATGCAAACGTTGGACGAGATGGTATTTGTATGGTTTTAATTTATATTTTTTTAGTATTTACTGCGTTCTTGATTTTTTAATCCCAACTTCATCATACACTTTTCTGCATGATATGGATATGGACGGTTGTACCGTGACAGAGGCGAAAACATTAATTTCTTCTTCTTAAAACTTACCTATTAAAATACAGCTCCAAGTTTGCGTTCGCGTCTTTATTAGCTTGGATAAAACAAACAAACATATCGTGTTTTTCATAATTGTTATATTTATTATTTTGAACCATGTTGAACAATTTTTCACAGAAATAAAAAATAAACTTACAAAGTCAAACAAATACCAGTAATATTTGACAACAATACGGCGCATTTATGTAATTTAGTTTTCTGTCATCCGTGATTGACCATGACTTAGCCTTCTATACGAAAAATGATTAATTTTACAAAAAATGTTAAAATTATCTCTTTTTAAAAGAAATAAATATGGACTATTTTATATTTTTAAAAAGCTCGTTAAAAGAGGAATAGGACCAAAAATAATATATGGGGTGTCGCGTTTAAAAAAACACAAGTTTGGGTCATAACTCAAGAACAAAACTTATAGAAAAAAACTAACTACGCCACTGAATTTTACATAGAGAACTCTAGGATAATCCATTTTTACCCTATTGATAAGTTATTAAATAACCGAGATACAGGGGAGCGTCAAAAATGACAAATTTTTAAAATCATGTATGTCAGAAACTGGGAGGTCTTTGAAAATTTCATTTGGGACAATAAAGGTATCATAAAATAATAGAATAAGGTCGAAGAGCGGCCATATCTCGGAAACTATTGGGCATAGAAATTCAGGAAAAAAAAATTAATGACTAAAGTGGCCATGAGAAAATCCTGGAAATAATTTTTAAGTTCCGCATTTTGCCGCAAGGGGGCGCAATTGAAAAGTAAATTTTTAAATTTTAGATATCTCCGAAAATTGCACGTTAAGGTATATTTTTGATAACACCATTAAAAAGCTTGGTCAATTTTGCATAATTTTGGTCCCATGCTTATTGGCGTACCGACTTTAGTAAGAGTGGGGGAAGCTGTTGAATGTGTAATCATTTAAATCGCTGTAACTTATCAACGACTTATCCGATTTTAGCAAACTAAAACTTGTTTGGAAGAGAAATGTAAGTACTTTTAACTATCGTCTTGAGTGGTCCATGATACTTCTCAATAAAAATACAAGATGGCGCAATTTGCAATAATAACACATTTCTTAACTTTATTCATTTATTTCAAATCATACGGTATAATTATGATACCATAATCGAAAAGTAGATGAAATTTGCTACAAAAAATGTTAAAACCGCAGTTCGATATCTCCATCCGTTTCAGAGTTATTGCCAATAGAATAATTTTTAAAACTTTAAATGAAGAAGCGGTTGTTTTCATAGTTTTGTGATCAAGCATTCCATGACAAAAAATATTTTTAAACTTTATGGTTAGGTAGGTTTGTTTCTCATTATTCCAATGGCCCAGAAACCACTCTAGAATTAATGGCAATCATGGAAAACGTGTCATTTAGGCGTAATTCTAACAATATGATGTGTTTTAAAAAATAAATCTAGATAGCTGTGAAATAAAATCTGAAAGTTTCCATGGAGATAAGACAAATAATGCAAATAGTTGTCAACTAGTTTCATTTTGAAAGGTGTTGACAAAGGTTTATCCGTAATTCATCTTAAACTTCTTGATAGAAAATTGTGATACGTACCTTTCAAAAATGGCTTATACCAATGCCGAAGCTTACGATATGCTGGCCGTATATTTTGAATGTTTTCAAAATGCGCCTATAGCGGAACGCGAATATGCTCTCAGATATCCTGAACGAAGGCACTATGGCAGAGCAGTATTTCAGCGACTGGCAATATGCGTAAGGCAAACGGGAAGTGTACGACGCATTTCAGTTGCTTTTAGAAGACGTCCAGTAAGAAATGAAGTCAACATTACAAACGTTCTTGCGTACGTAGAGGCCGATCCGCATTTAAGCATAAGAGCAATTTCTTTAGACCTAGGTATAAGTTGTACTGCAGTGTTCCGAATTCTAAGGGATTTTAAGCTGCATCCCTATCATATAGTTTTACATCAGGCGCTATCAGAAAGTGATTATGACAGACGGCTCGACTATTGCTATTGGCTAAGAGAGATGTGTAACGAGAATCCTCAATTCCTCTCCCACGTGTTATGGACTGATGAAGCCACTTTCAGTAGCTGTGGCAAAGTTAATTTACACAATATGCACTATTGGTCACAGACAAATCCTCACTGGATGCGCGAAGTGGATCACCAAAACAGATGGAGTGTTAACGTGTGGTGCGGAGTATTAGGACACAGAATTATCGGACCGTTTATTTTTAATGATTATCTAAATGGTGAATTGAAAGGTCAATTGAAGCACTTACGATGCCCCAAAATTTGGTTAAAATCCCTTGAGAAATTTATGATAACTTCAAGGTTATATAATTAAAGACATTTACCCTTTGGCCAAAATTCAAAGTAAAGCAGCATTTAGGGTAAAGTTCATATAAAGTCCATTATAGCATTCACTACGCCAGAATTTAAAGTGAGATAGAATTTAGAATCAATTCATAATTAGTAATATCACTTCCAGGTTATATGAATAAAGACATTTACCATGCCCTATTCCAAAATAGAATTGAGAAACTTAAAACTTTAGTTATGTTCCCAACTAAATAGCTTAGGGGTGAAGATAAAGATTATCTAGCTAAGTCTAACTAATAGATATAGCCAAAACCTAGAATGACAAAAAATACATACTGATGGTAACTAAAATTTCTGGGTCAGTAAGTAATGTATTCAAGACCGGAATTATCAGTCTCTTATTAACCCGCTCAAAACAGATATAGATATACCCATTACAAGGTTAAGTACAATGAAGAAGTTACCGATATAGGAATATCTCAACAAATTCATAGGGATATCTTAATAAAATTAAGTCAAAAAAGAGAAAATTACAGCTATAGAAATATCTCAATACTCTATAGAGATATCTTAATAACATTAAGCAAAAATAAAGAAATTACAGATATAATATCTCAATAACTTTACAGGAGATAATAACTCCATTATAGCTTAGGAAAGATTTAAAATTCATTACCCAAAATTAATTATAGCGGAAATGCATTCTTCCTGAGGAAGTTCTAGACTTATACTTAAAAAATCAGCATTCTCCAACTAGATGAGTATTAAACCTTTAACTGCTACTTCTGTTAGGAAGTAAGACTTACGTTTATTGTTTAATGTTAATCTCAATTTAAGATAATTAAAATAACCATCTTATACTGCTTGACGAGTAAAATTTAGTTTCATAAATCAAAACTAGCATGTTCCAGCTAGATAATCATAAAACCTACTAGGGATTAATATACAAATGAATTTACAATAAATATACCAACCACTCAAGCATTCCTTGACGAGGGAGGTTTCGGTTTTAAATTGAAAACTAAGTTTTCGTATGATACAAGATAAGCAGTTTAGGTAATATATACATTACTGGAGTGACCCATCCACTTTAAGCGAAATCTACAGGAATTTACAACAGTCTTAAGCGAAACTAGAGTAATTGTACAACTATACATAAAAATATACAGAGGGAAGAATATACAGATATAATACAGTCTACCAAATCACCACATAAAAGTTTATAACATAGGAAATTAAGTTAAGGGTTGACAAATTGAGTTTTAGTGATCAAATTAAAAAAGTTAAGTCCGGTGAGTGTGGCATTGTGCCAGTGAAAACGTTACAAGTGATTAAAAAAGGGGTATTTTAGCAATATTACCTAAAAAGGTGGCTCTAGGCCCATTAGTAGTACATTACGAGTGATTCAACTGAAGTATGGAGGTGAAATTATCCTGAATTATTAGACACATGAAATTTACTTATTCAAATTCAAAAGAAGAGTTTTTTGGTATTATATTTTATGAAATTTAATAAAAAATTAGCCGGAGGTGGTGTTAGTACAGTAACCAAGGAGAAAAAAGTGCTACTTAGCTCATGTAAGGCAGGAACTCTAGCAGACAGGCACGGCGGATTATGCGTCAATCTCCAGCATCAGATCAATGTGGACGGTTGACCATACAGCACGTTGGGGTGACCGGCACATGCACCGAAACAGAAACTTCTTCCAAACTGACACCCCCACTCGCCTTGGCCTCTCAAAAACATACATCCTCCATTCCAGACATGGGGTCCATAGCAGGGTAAAGAATTAAGAGGAAGACTCCAGGTTACGAGCACTAACTAAAGCACTTCCAACACATGGATAAATCCATGTAGAAAATATGAGGGAAGGTAGTCAAGAACGTGGAAAAATAAAAAAGTAGAAAATAATAAGGTAGAAGATAAAAGAGCTAGAAGCTAAAAGAGGTAGAAGGTAAAAGAAGTAGACGGTAAACGAAGTAGAAGGTAAACGAAGTTAAAAGAACTTAAAAGAAGTCAAAAGAAGCCTAAAATAAAACGTGAACATTAGGACGCCATTTTGTGAAACCAAGAAATATTACTCACCAGATGGTCGGGCTTCCATCGGTCTTAGGTGACGAACAATCCCATTTAAGGTCCCAAAGGACAGCTTCTATGTTAAATTCCGATCCGGCTTTGCCGATACATTTAAAATGCAAATTCTCAACACAAAACCGCCATTTTTATCTTCATCACCTGCTGTTCAAGTCTTCTGGACCGGTATATAGAAAGAACAGACCGAAGCACAACGCCGTAAAGTCCTTAAATAGACTTTCCTATCAAAAAAACTACTTCCTACTCGTGACTCGTACTGCTTCGAAAACCCATGTGACTTCCGGCAATTGACAAGCAAAACTGCAGGGCACTTTGAACTTTGAAAACGGGAATCTACTCATTTTAACCAAAAGAAGCAATGAAAATAGATGCAAGTTTGACCCGAAACTAATTGCATCATAAAAACTAGGTTAGGTAAAGTCGAAAAAACGGCAGTCATCCCTGAAATGTAAAAGATCGCATAACACCATCTGGGTGTGCAAGTGATATTCCGACAGCTGGTCATACACGTCGTCATTTTATGGGTTGCCTATACGTAGGTTATTGTATTAAGAAAACCGGCCTGGGTCTAGAACCTTTTAGACAGGGGCGTATTCAAAAATTTTTAAAAAATTTAATTATCTAAATCGGTCAAAATTTGATAAAAACTCGGGCTATCTACTAACGTTGTAACAAGCACAAAAAGATTGTTACAACAGAAAGATCAGGTGATCTTGGAGGCCACCTGGCAGGTCCATTGTTACCAATCCATGAATCGGGAAATATATGGTTTCTAAATATTCTCTCACTATATGAGAATTGTGACTCGGAGCACCATTTTGCTGGTAATAAACATTATTTTAATCGGCCCAGGGAACATCCTCTGATATTTCCATTAGTGCATCTCGCATTATATATAGGTGTCCATTTCCGGTTGAAGTTCCTTCATAGATAAAATACTTAAATTTAGTGCCAAAAATAAAGCATGACACGCTAAATCCAAACCGACCTTGACGTTCTCGTGGAAATATTACGTGTTGCTTCTCTTGGGACCTTGAATTGTTTCGGTTTAAGATACCAGAACTAGTAAAATAAGCCTCGTCGGACCATACCACCCTTCTTTCAAAATTTGCGTTTACCTGCAATAGTTTCTGTACCAGTTGCAAAAAACTATCCTACGTTCTGCGTCACCGGGATGCAAACGTTGGACGAGATGGTATTTGTATGGTTTTAATTTATATTTTTTTAGTATTTACTGCGTTCTTGATTTTTTAATCCCAACTTCATCATACACTTTTCTGCATGATATGGATATGGACGGTTGTACCGTGACAGAGGCGAAAACATTAATTTCTTCTTCTTAAAACTTACCTATTAAAATACAGCTCCAAGTTTGCGTTCGCGTCTTTATTAGCTTGGATAAAACAAACAAACATATCGTGTTTTTCATAATTGTTATATTTATTATTTTGAACCATGTTGAACAATTTTTCACAGAAATAAAAAATAAACTTACAAAGTCAAACAAATACCAGTAATATTTGACAACAATACGGCGCATTTATGTAATTTAGTTTTCTGTCATCCGTGATTGACCATGACTTAGCCTTCTATACGAAAAATGATTAATTTTACAAAAAATGTTAAAATTATCTCTTTTTAAAAGAAATAAATATGGACTATTTTATATTTTTAAAAAGCTCGTTAAAAGAGGAATAGGACCAAAAATAATATATGGGGTGTCGCGTTTAAAAAAACACAAGTTTGGGTCATAACTCAAGAACAAAACTTATAGAAAAAAACTAACTACGCCACTGAATTTTACATAGAGAACTCTAGGATAATCCATTTTTACCCTATTGATAAGTTATTAAATAACCGAGATACAGGGGAGCGTCAAAAATGACAAATTTTTAAAATCATGTATGTCAGAAACTGGGAGGTCTTTGAAAATTTCATTTGGGACAATAAAGGTATCATAAAATAATAGAATAAGGTCGAAGAGCGGCCATATCTCGGAAACTATTGGGCATAGAAATTCAGGAAAAAAAAATTAATGACTAAAGTGGCCATGAGAAAATCCTGGAAATAATTTTTAAGTTCCGCATTTTGCCGCAAGGGGGCGCAATTGAAAAGTAAATTTTTAAATTTTAGATATCTCCGAAAATTGCACGTTAAGGTATATTTTTGATAACACCATTAAAAAGCTTGGTCAATTTTGCATAATTTTGGTCCCATGCTTATTGGCGTACCGACTTTAGTAAGAGTGGGGGAAGCTGTTGAATGTGTAATCATTTAAATCGCTGTAACTTATCAACGACTTATCCGATTTTAGCAAACTAAAACTTGTTTGGAAGAGAAATGTAAGTACTTTTAACTATCGTCTTGAGTGGTCCATGATACTTCTCAATAAAAATACAAGATGGCGCAATTTGCAATAATAACACATTTCTTAACTTTATTCATTTATTTCAAATCATACGGTATAATTATGATACCATAATCGAAAAGTAGATGAAATTTGCTACAAAAAATGTTAAAACCGCAGTTCGATATCTCCATCCGTTTCAGAGTTATTGCCAATAGAATAATTTTTAAAACTTTAAATGAAGAAGCGGTTGTTTTCATAGTTTTGTGATCAAGCATTCCATGACAAAAAATATTTTTAAACTTTATGGTTAGGTAGGTTTGTTTCTCATTATTCCAATGGCCCAGAAACCACTCTAGAATTAATGGCAATCATGGAAAACGTGTCATTTAGGCGTAATTCTAACAATATGATGTGTTTTAAAAAATAAATCTAGATAGCTGTGAAATAAAATCTGAAAGTTTCCATGGAGATAAGACAAATAATGCAAATAGTTGTCAACTAGTTTCATTTTGAAAGGTGTTGACAAAGGTTTATCCGTAATTCATCTTAAACTTCTTGATAGAAAATTGTGATACGTACCTTTCAAAAATGGCTTATACCAATGCCGAAGCTTACGATATGCTGGCCGTATATTTTGAATGTTTTCAAAATGCGCCTATAGCGGAACGCGAATATGCTCTCAGATATCCTGAACGAAGGCACTATGGCAGAGCAGTATTTCAGCGACTGGCAATATGCGTAAGGCAAACGGGAAGTGTACGACGCATTTCAGTTGCTTTTAGAAGACGTCCAGTAAGAAATGAAGTCAACATTACAAACGTTCTTGCGTACGTAGAGGCCGATCCGCATTTAAGCATAAGAGCAATTTCTTTAGACCTAGGTATAAGTTGTACTGCAGTGTTCCGAATTCTAAGGGATTTTAAGCTGCATCCCTATCATATAGTTTTACATCAGGCGCTATCAGAAAGTGATTATGACAGACGGCTCGACTATTGCTATTGGCTAAGAGAGATGTGTAACGAGAATCCTCAATTCCTCTCCCACGTGTTATGGACTGATGAAGCCACTTTCAGTAGCTGTGGCAAAGTTAATTTACACAATATGCACTATTGGTCACAGACAAATCCTCACTGGATGCGCGAAGTGGATCACCAAAACAGATGGAGTGTTAACGTGTGGTGCGGAGTATTAGGACACAGAATTATCGGACCGTTTATTTTTAATGATTATCTAAATGGTGAATCTTAATTAAACTTTTTACAAAATGACTTGCCTATCCTTTTAGAAGATGTTCCTATTGGCCTAAGAACATCCATGTGGTATCAACATGATGGATGCCCGGCACACTTTTCGCATATGGTCCGTGATTTTTTAGATATTGGATACCCAAATCGCTGGATTGGAAGGGGTAGTTTGTTTGCTTGGCCACCTAGATCCCCGGATTTAACTGTGTTAGATTTTTACTTGTGGGGGCGAATAAAAGACATTGTATATAAAACGCGACCAACCACACGAGACAACATGATTGAGCGAATTGAAAATGCACTAAATTCGATTTCACGAGCTGAAATTGAAACAGCTGTCTCTAGTTCTAGAAAAAGAATTAATCGTTGTATTTTGCACAACGGAGGTCATTTTGAACATTTATAAAGTCTCTCAATTGTTTTCCTAAGAAGCTTTCCATGAATATTGTTTCCTTCAATAGTTTCCGATATATATTTCAATACTGTTTTATGGCCCGTTGGCCTTGAAACACGCTCCAAATTTTGTATTTTACATGATTTGGACTAGTCCTAAGCCTAGATAAAGTGTGAAGGAAGGCACGGAGTTTGACATTGGAATAATGAGAAACAAACCTACCTAACCATAAAGTTTAAAAATATTTTTTGTCATGGAATGCTTGATCACAAAACTATGAAAACAACCGCTTCTTCATTTAAAGTTTTAAAAATTATTCTATTGGCAATAACTCTGAAACGGATGGAGATATCGAACTGCGGTTTTGACATTTTTTGTAGCAAATTTCATCTATTTTTCGACTATGGTATCATAATTATACCGTATGATTTGAAATAGATGAATTAAGTTAAGAAATGTGTTATTATTGCAAATTGCGCCCTCTTGTATTTTTATTGAGAAGTATCATGGACCACTCAAGACGATAGTTAAAAGTACTTACATTTCTCTTCCAAACAAGTTTTAGTTTGCTAAAATCGGATAAGTCGTTGATAAGTTACAGCGATTTAAATGATTACACATTCAACAGCTTCCCCCACTCTTACTAAAGTCGGTACGCCAATAAGCATGGGACCAAAATTATGCAGAATTGACCAAGCTTTTTAATGGTGTTATCAAAAATATACCTTAACGTGCAATTTTCGGAGATATCTAAAATTTAAAAATTTACTTTTCAATTGCGCCCCCTTGCGGCAAAATGCGGAACTTAAAAATTATTTCCAGGATTTTCCCATGGCCACTTTAGTTATAAATTTTTTTTTCCTGAATTTCTATGCCCAATAGTTTCCGAGATATGGCCGCTCTTCGACCTTAATGAAACACCCTAATAAGGTAGCTGGTATATAAACACAAGAAAACTAGACACCCCGTACATACACCATTGTATTGCTATTCGAACTTGACACTACCTTAAATTGACAGAGTAAAACATCAGTCAAATATTGACAGTTGTGTAAATACCGCCCAACAAACATTTTAAGTTAAATTTACCTTTATTCGACCTCTAAACGGGTCAAATATTTTGCATGAACAATTATATATAGGGATAATTTACCTACATTTGTTTTCCTATTGCCCAATGTGGGGAAAGAAACTAAAGTAATTTGAAGGTCGAAAATAGGTTGATAGTGTTTTTCCGTCCAATAAGTTAAAACGAAGTGAAATAAATATAGACCTATTTTACGTCTAAATGTGGAAAGTGAGACCAACCTTTTTACCTAAATATAACCTAACTAGTAGCAATAAGACACTAGACAAAAATAAGAGAATAGTAGATTCTGTAACTAGGTTGGAATGAAAATTCGATCCGAGTGGAAGAGAACCACGAGTATCGAATTTTCATTCTAACCGAGTAGCAGACTATATTTTCTCCACGACCAAAAAGTACGAATAAAAACAAATAAAATCTGTACAAAGCAATTAAGTTATTTATTCGCAATATTCGTAATTTCAGGTGGAGTATTATCCAGTTCCATATCTGATTCATCCGATTTTTCACTCATTTTTTGACTTGCACTAAAATTTGTCTGAAAATAATTATTACAACGCGGCCATTTTTATCTGACACTGACAGTTTCAAAATTCATGGCAACCTATGTTGTTTAGATCAATTACAGAATATTCATTCCGTATCTTGTTATGGAATGAAAATACACGCAAAACGCATAAGAAGCAAGTGTTTCAGAATAAATATTCCAACTCAAGAGCGAGAATTTTTACATTCTATTATCAAAAATGATTTTGGAATTATTGCATTCAGTAATGGTCGTGGAGAAAACATATTATATTTGGCGTTAGAAAGAAAAGACAACAACTTATGCCAACACTTCCAACAGGACAAAATAAATTATAAAATGGAGTTCGACTTTAGTAGATATTTGGAATGGCCGCTTATTATAACTTCAACAATAAAGTGATATAATTAAGTTTTATCATTTTTCTTAACCGAAATTTGGATGCGAAAGAAATGTGTTTGTTAATTATAGTGATGATACTTCGAAAAACTAAACGCCCTTAAAATATGCGTTTTTCTATGTATTATTACGATAATTTTAAATATTTGTACCATTAACCTAAAAACATAGTGTCTTCATTATAAACATTATATATTTACCTAAAGTTTTAAAAAGTAGTCTAATGGATTTTCCACTTACCCTATTGAATTTCCATTTACCTTATGTAATTCTTAAAATTTTAATTATTGTTTTTTTATAGTTGTCGATAAACAGGAAAACTGATAATTATTAAATATGGCCGTTTTTGTATTTTTAACCTTAAAGTTATTTTTCCCTTTATTATTAACTTTGAAAACGTCTTTTTCTGGTCCGAGGTTAAATTGGCAATCATGTATCGAATTTAAAGTTAAATCGTCCCTAAATAAGACATTTCTAGTTATCAGTCGAAGTTAAATTTGTAGGTTCCGATACCGGAACCGATCTGTTCGTTTTGAATTTCGAGTAGTGTGGTATCGTCCGGAGTAGTCTGGACCATTGCAGCCTTTGTTTGATATGAACCTAATTTGTTTTCACTGTCTCTCTCTAATAATATTTTGATCGTTAAACGATTTGATTCCGTTTTAACATTATCTTAATTCATCTAATAACAAAAGTTGATCATCGAGTGTTTCAAATTCGATATTTGATTCTTTTGGATCTAAAGAAATAAATTCGTCTTGGTCATCTTCTACTTTCGACCCTATTTCACACTCCTTAGGGATAGCCGTGTCTATGGAACTTATTGATGTAATTTCAGGCTGAAAATCATTGCTGCAACTCGCGTTAATATGATTTTTCTTGATGATCCTGTAATATTGTGTAGTATGTCTGTATGCTTTTATTTTTTTATTATTCGAATTTTGTTTTGGCATTGCAAATGTTACCCCGCTACGCCCTTTAAGGTTAGAAAGAAAATACAGACAGAACTGAAAACATAAACAAATGTCGTTAAAGGTATATAAAGGGAACATGTAACTTGAAGGTAATTTGTAATATGTAATCTACGACCTCAATTAGGACAACTTTTCTAACAGGTCAATTGTACAAGCAATGTTAGCCTTTGCGGTTAATCAAAAAGTTATGAAGTAGCTCAATTTCTAACCACAAAAGGTCTATAACTTTGGAAACAATTTATATGGCAAAATTATCCAAAATATTACTTGTTTCTAAAACTACATGGTCAGTAAAATATTTGGACTTTTTTAGGCAATAATTAGGTAATGTTTACCTAGCGTAATAGCCAAAAAATTCCTTAATTATGAATACATATATTAAGTAACAATTAAGTAAATTATGACTTAATCATATTCCTTATTAGGATTAAATATTTGTAATATCTCAAAGAGGTAATTTATTTGTAATTTTTAACTAGGTAAATTAAACTAAAAGTAGATTTCCCTATAACAAATTATTTAAGTTATAGATATCCAAATCTTGACTTAGATTTTAGAGTTCAAATCTTGTGTGACTTTTAAGAAAACATTTAAGGCAAAAATTAGCAAATATTTGCCAATTTAGGATTATTTTCCTTTCGTTCTGATCTACATTACTTAATATGTTAGTTGGGCGGTCAAATAAATTTTTATTTATTTAACACAAATCTTTTCCACCTAACTCGCAAACCGATTACTTGATTTCACTATTCTTGGCACCGTTCGATAGGCTTTGCACCGATGTATGACTCGAAAGGTAGTGCTATTTGACATTTCAATTCACGTTGGCTGAAGGCGTGGATAGTGTAAATAGCGTCAATAGTAAAATATTATCAAATATGTAATTAAACTTGATTTAATTTGACAAAAAATTGACCTATTTCTCTCAAAATCAAGAGATATTTAGGGTGGTTCGTTTTGAAATGTACCTTAAATTTTTGAACTTCAGTTAAACTTTTTTTTAGAGTGCTTTAACTGTAAATAAAAAAATCTTGTTTTTATGACCCATTTTCTTGATCAAGTGTTATGTAGCATTATTAACCATTTAATCTTTTTAATCACTATTTTCTTTAGATACCTGTTTAAAAAATAGTTAGCGTAATAAATAACGTTTTTTTCTTCGCTTAATTAATACCTATTTCGGTTCGTAACTATTAAAAATCACATAAAAAACAAAAGCGAAGCAACAGTTAATCGCGTGAAACGAGCTAATCAATCAAACACGAAATGTACCGAATCCAAATTACGGTCGGGACGATCGTATCCATCTATCACATTTTGTCAAGAAAATTGGACCGAAAGCGGCCTTTTTTCGATTTTGAAATTTTGAGATAATGCGAGCGATGATTTAGGGCTGACCCTTTGTTATACGCTCGCCTCAAAATCGCTCAGGTATATGTCTGGAATAAAATGTAATTATCATGAGACATGATTGAATTAGCCCAATCGCGCAATAGTTATTTACCTATCTATGTTTTTAATGACAATGCCTAAAATTGATGCGAAATTTATTTACTGATTTTGTAAGAGTGGCCAGGTCCAGGGGCACCGCGAGGGGGGGGGGTGTCTCGCCCCCCCCCAACTTTTCGGAAGTCGGCATTTTGAAGTATCCAATGACCAATAGTTAGTACGAGTTTTCAGATAACTCGAAGTTGGAGAAAAACTTTTACGAATTCGGAAAAATCGTCATTTCTCAAAATATATAGCAGTGAGTTACTAAAGTTAGGAATGGAACGTTCATTTCTCGCGCGCACAGATGCTATAGGGCAGATATCATGAGGAGCGCACCGAAAGCGTTTAATCAGAAACGCCGACTCGATTGCCCATTGATGCTATACTGTTGATTCAAAGTACATCAGTCTCACTTCAACAGATGAACGATAACGATGACGAAATTGATGCATTGATACAAAGTTCAGTTTCATTTGCGAAAAAATTATTGATTTGTCTTGAAAATGATTTCAAAAGACACCATAGAACACGACGCATCCCTAAAAAATAAAATACGATGCAAATCCAAAAACTGCTGTCGATTTCGATTTCTTGTTGTTTTATCGAAAAGAGTTCAAAATTGAATTCCAAGTTTTCACCACTTTTACTGGAAATCATTTACAATCAGCTTTGTCAGTGTTCAAACCTATCCAGGAAACTTCCAGAATCCCAGTTGACAAAAGTAACGTTCCAATTAAATTAATGGAATCCATTCAACAATTGGAACCGGAATGCTTCAAATCAGAACCGGAATGTTTGCTTGCGGAAACGCAAATTCTTTATGATTCATGTAAAGAATGTGAAAATTTCAATGACATCTCAAAAGTGGCATTCAGATTGAAAAATGTCTTACCAATAATTGCATACAAATTAATATGTTACGTCTTGACTGCGCCAGTTACTTCAGCTTCATGTCAACGGTCGTTTAGTAAATTAAAAATAGTAGCCAACTGAAGTGTTTAGCTTCCTATAGTTAGGGTCCTTTGCAATAAAACATTCCTTGAATTCACTACTTGCTTTATTTCGTTACCTTATTCATATCACAGACAGAAATTCACGTTACTACTCTCATGGCTGGA
Organism: Polydrusus tereticollis; assembly: GCA_963920685.1. NCBI lineage: Eukaryota > Metazoa > Arthropoda > Insecta > Coleoptera > Curculionidae > Polydrusus > Polydrusus tereticollis. The sequence goes on along the minus strand of OY987326.1, from coordinate 167,119,179 downwards.
AGAGGAAGAAAAAGGTCGAGTTGTCTCGCGTCACGTATAATATCGTACTAGCGCATGTGCACTATTCGATCATGTTTTGGCGGTAAATCCCATTGATTTGAACTTGCCAAACATTATACCAACCATTTACGTACAACGATGGGAGATGATCGATTAAATTCCATGATGCTACTTTTTTCATCGAAAAATAAAGTTGACCAAATTGATCTTCATGAAGTTGTCAAACAATGGTCCCTCTTGAAACACCGCAGAGTAAAAATTTGAGTTGACTTTGTATTTAATCATTGATCTGATTGTAATTTTTGCGTTCCGTGTTTCCTTCATGTTGAGCTGATTATTAATTGAACAATAATTGCTATTGCTTGTTAATAAAACTCTCAAAAATCAGATTTTTTCTTTTCTATCCTTCGCTATCCTAATTGTACATAGTTACCCACATTTTCCGACCTTTCTAAATAAGTAATGTGATTATGAACAAATTTATACTCGGCAAATTTTTCTCATAAGTCGGCATTTTCATGGTCCTCACCCCCCATTCTTGGTACCATCGCGACGCCCCTGGCCAGGTCAAAGACATTACAACTAATAGACCAAATTAGTTACATTTTTATGCGGCAAATCATCATGTCCTCTTTATTTTTCATCTCTTTTCCTCAATTGCACTTTAGCCGACTTTATCTCTCTGTTAGAAGTATTGAAGAAAATAATTTTAATAAGATTTAATTAGATAATTCCATGCAGTAACGTCCAGCACATAATATTCACAGGAATTAAGGTATGTGGAATCAAATTTTGCATTAATGTTCCAAATGACATGCGGACACTCAGTGGCGCAACCAGAATATAAGTTTGGGGGGGGGGAGGGCTGAAAAAAATAGCGCCGAAGACGAAACATTTTTTGGTGTCACGTCCTTTTTTCAATGCTTGGTTTTCAAGTAAGAAAAATAAAAAACACAACAGAAAATCACAAAAACAGCCAGACTTGTTTCAAATTTTGTGTAATTTTACCTATCTTAGGTAGTGATTAGTTTATTTTTCTTGTAAACAGGTAATTAGACGACCCGAGTTTCGCTCGCTCGGGTGAGGGGGGCTGCAGCCCGGTAGCCCCCCTCTTGGTTGCGCCACTGCCAAGGCACATCCTTCGAGCAGTAATGCATAGATTTATCAAGAATTTAGAAAAATGCATTGTTCAGGAAGGCGGCCATTTGCTGGACAATATTTTTAAGACAGGACAATTTTCTGTTTTTTAAGTTTAAAAATATGTATTGATATTTCCCCTTTGTTTAAGTTAATACATTTTTATTTACTCGTTAAAAATACGTAATACATTTTGCAGAACCCAATATTAATATGTTTTAATCAGGTGACCCCAGTTTTTGCGATACATGCCATTTGACATATGAACGTAATCTTATAAAATGTTAATATTCAAAGTTTCCCTGAAGCAAGTATATATTGCTTTATTGTCACTTGTATATTTTATGATCCTGATTATTCACTTATTTTATTTATTCAGTAATTCAAAAAGTGTGAACATCCTGTAAATTCATTCCACCGGGAGGCAATCTGAAGAACTTACTGAAACCAGCGTGACGCCTTCTCCTTCGGTTATTGATAGCTCGTGCATCTTTAACGATCTTCTTTGCTTAATGAAATGTTTAACAAAATGTTTAGTTTACTTTAATGGCCAATCAAAATTAATGTGTATGTTAATGGCTAGGCCATTTTTTCTAGGAAGGTGTTTAATGTTTTTCTTTACCGCAGCTATTAAACGTGTTCTAGTTTTTTTACGCATCAAGGGCCCCACACGCTTTAGTGGTTGTTGGCAGTTTTGAACGTAGGCGGGTGAAGAATTGTTAATTTTGGTTCAGGTATATTAATTTTTTATGATGAGGCATATCACTATAGGAAAAAATTTTAGGGCGCTCTACGAGCGATGCATGTGCGAAGGAAGTGATTCACTTTGGTATAATTAAGACACTTAGCTGAACCACGCACGGATGGGCTAAAGTTGTTCGTCGTGTATTTCTACTATGTACCGCTCTGGGTGGAATCAAGCGTGGAATATCAGTTGAACACTGCAAATACTGGAAAGAGACTAAAGTGACCAACCTTTCTTTGATGTTCTAAGCTCTCAATATTGGTTTGTCATAAGAATGGTTCTTATTTGAAGCAATCTCAGTATTTTTATAGTGTGAGCAGTATTCTGGCGATGACGTAATTTTAGGGAGCGTGAAAAGCTGTGTAGGTAATACAGGTGATTCGCGGGACGATCTAAGAATTTGTTTTCTTGCAAGAAATTAGCTGTTTTCTTTTGCTTACTTTATGGCTTTGGTTAAACCATATATGTATTAGTACTATATTATGGCGCCTTGCCCATTTAAATAATGTAAACGTAGTAAAGCCGAGGTTTGTTGTCTGGTCAGGGTCATTTGACACAGTGCACATGCGCGAGAAAACATAAATAGACGTTTCTCTTTGCGGGAAACAAACATTAAAGTTCTTGGTTTATTTAAGGTTCTGTATATTTTGATTGAGAAAAGAAAAAGAACGTGAGTAAATATATTAATGAAACTTTAATTAGATATTTAACAATTGTTTTTAGAGTTCAACAGGTAAAATATAGGTTTTTGTAGAATTCTTTGAAGTACATGCGATTTTTGGTAAATATAGGTAGGTAAGTACCTAATTATATCAAAAGCAGCAGAGGAAATTATAATTTTTAGAAAATGGACTACCTAATTATAGTTTTCTCACCAAATTAATGTAAGTAAATTAAAAGAAAGAAAGAAAGAAAATAACATCCCGTATCCCGTCCAGGTACAAATCTGTGGAACAATAAATCTTTGTTTAGGTTTTGCCTCGGCATTGTTACAAAATTACCACACTTAACACACACACAATCAAAATTTGCAGTAAAGTAAAGATAAACAGTACGCAAAAGCCTTTGACAATAATAAAACCAATAAATAGTAAAAGAATACTACTTGGTAAGTGGTAATCATAATATGACATATAAATATGTATATATCGAGAGGGTAGTCGTTGCTGACTAGTTGAGAAATAGACTAGCGAATATTGGGGAGTGCTGCAAATGAAAGAATACTCTTTAAAGTTATTCCAAGCTTTCGGAAATCATATATTTCATTTCCATCCTCAGGGAGACTACAAATCTATATAAAAAATTGGGATTAGGAAAATTGTTGTGATTAATAATCACAGTGCTTACTTACAACTTTCTTGAGATTGTTCATAAAGATGTTCGTATAAAATAAGAGACATGTGAGAAGAAAATGTGTTGAAAATCAAAGTCAATTGCAATTAAAGCTGACTTCTGTAGATACTATTAAAACCATTGTATATGGACGAAGAAACACACAATTTAAAATAAAAATCGAATTTAACTGATTACATTTTTTTTTGAAAAGTTGTTATATAATTCAAAAGTCTATGTGAATATTACGCGGGAGACCATGTCCCAAATATGTATATATGTAAGAACTTTGTTCTCTAGCCACTTGCTGAGACCTTATACAATAAGGATTAACCAAATTATGCTTAAACAGCTATTCTCTGAGCTACATGCCTCGACGAGCGCTGAACTATATAGCAAAATTTGGCGTATTTTGACTAACACCGTTAGTACTAAAATAAAAACTCAGATTGCAGAAAACAAAGCTCAAAATCAAAAACATCATTCACACAAGTGAGTACCGGACTTTTCTTTGCTTTCGTAATTTCCATCTTCTCTAACAGATTTAATCTAACACCCTTGGGACATTCGTGTAAAATATCTACTATTTTTAGATGGAGAAAACCGATGCTTTGAGGTTAGTAAATGATTTGCGAACGCTGATTTGGTTTCAGTTATATCGGAGTTTCATTATTTGTTAAAGAAACTTAAATGTTCCTTCAACCTTGTGGAAATTTCCTTCCAGACTGGCCGACGTACACCTCAGGGCAATCTCCACAGTTCAAGGGATAAACTCCCGATTTCGATATTCGATCAACTTTGTCCTTAATCTTCACCAAGTGATGTTTTAAAGTGTTTTTGGTTTTAAAAACTATAGAGACGTTAAATTTCCTAAAAACTTCGCCAACTGATATGAGATGTTTCTGCATGAGTCGCAGATGTTTAACATTTTTCGGAATATTGACATAATTAAGGACAGTTGATGACAGTAAGATACCTGATTTATTTAACATGTTCTAATATAAAATACTATGTACTAAAAGTATTACCTTTAATAAAAAAAAATTAATCTTGGAGACAGCTGAAAATCGGGATAGCAAGTCCTACATAAAAAATATTTAGAATTTGAAAACCTAATCAAAAATCAGGCATTTCATTTAAAAAGATTGTCAAAGACGTGACAACTGTTCTATGAGACACCCTGTATAATATTTTTTATGTCAAAAAATGCACAATTAAAAATAATAATTTACGTGTCCGAACATTTTTCCTAGATCGTTTTCCTTTAATTGATATTAATTTTATGCAGGACTTTTGGGAGACCCAGTATATACAGGGCGTTTCAATAAAAACTCCCAGGCCAATTATTTCGAAAACTATATGTGACATGTAAATTCTGTAAACGCCAGTTTTTAGCCTCTATGATTGGCTTTACAACTGTGTAAAAGCTGTGTTTAAATAATACAAGATGTAGGTGGCGCCATGGTGCAAAGAATCTTTTCGATGACAGGAACTTTTAAATGTTGTGGTTCTTAAAGATAATTAATTTCTGATCAAATTATGTCTCATAAAAAATTTTGATAAATCCAACATGAACGGAGATATTTGGGGTTAAGTTTTTTATTAAAATAATTTTAACGAGTATTTTAATTAAAAATATTTTTAATATCCTTTGGCAGATTTTAATTTAATTTTGGTAATGAAAATTTTAGTGATAAAACGCTCGTGTAGCGCTGAATTATTACGTCCAGTGACGTCTCAGGGGACGCCTTAACAAATAATATTGGCAAAAATTAGACGCCACTGAGTTTTTGGTAATTTTTATATTTTTTTCGGATTAAGCAACTAAAAATATCCTTTTATTGTCTGTTAAATTGTTTTCATATCTTGCTTCGTTTTGCATATCTCTGAAAAACAAAAATCATTAAATAATTAACATTATTAACACTCAGTGTCAGTTCAGAATTTGCAATATCTACATTTCAAAAATAAAAATGGTTCACCACACAAATTAAGACAAATTGAACATGGTTTTAGTTTATGGAGAATGCCATCAAAATGCTTCAGAAGCTGTGCGCTGCTATCGAGCTCGTTTACAGATAGACCAACGCCCGATCGCAAATATTTTGTAGCTTTGTGTACCAACTTAGCTACATATGGTAGCTTTAAAAAGGGAAAGGTTCCAAAAAGGAAGAGGGTTACGAATGACGAAAATGTAGCTACAGTCCTACAGACATTAGAAAATAGCCCGCAAACGTCATTACAAAAATTAAAAGATGAAACTAATATTACAGTAAGTTCGTGTCGCCAGAAGTCAACCAGAAGATTACCAGCGCAGATTAAACTTTTTGGCACATTTTCATATTCTTTTTGAAGAAAATCCAAATTTATTAAACCGAATTATGTGGAGTGACGAATCCCGGTTTCACAATAATGGAATAATTAACAGACATAATTGTCGCTAGTGGTCCCGGGAAAATCCTAACTGGATGCGACAGACTAAATGTCAAACACGATTCGGGTAAATGTTTAGTGTGGTATTGTAAATGGTTACATAATCGGGCCCTATTTGTACCATGAACATTTAACGTTATTTACAATTTCTGCAAAACGATCTTCCTTTGCTGTTACAAAATGTAGGAATTGACGTAAATACTATGGTGTTTCATCAAGACGGTGCCCCAGCACACAATAGCAATATCGTTATGAATCATCTAAATGTGACGTTTCCAGGAAAAGTGATCAGCACAAATGGGGATCTTAGATGGCCAGCAAGGTCACCTGATCTCACCCCGATGGACTTTTATTTATGGGGCTACTTACAAAATGAAATCTACAAGGAACCAATAGAAGACATGGCTGACCTGTACAACAAAATGTATGCTACTATAGCCGCTATTAATGGTACCCCATTAGTTAGTTTTTGGTATTGTTCTAATTTTCATTAATAATTTTGTATAATTTCTCATCAGTTCTTTCATAAAATTTAAAACATGTTTTAATTTTATTTTATTATGCTTTAATGTTTTAACTTTACTTTTAAACAACAAAAAATACAACGTATATATTGATAATTGTTTTATGGTTTTGTTTCTTAATGCATATGCAATAAATATGTTTTCATTTTTATTTCTCGAGAACGAAGCAAGATATGAAAACAATTTAACAGACAATAAAAGGATATTTTTAGTTGCTTAATCCGAAAAAAAATATAAAAATTACCAAAAACTCGGTGGCGTCTTATTTTTTGGCAATATTATTTGTTAAGGCGTCCCCTGAGACGTCACTGGACGTAGTAATTAAGCGCTACACGAGCGTTTTATCACTAAAATTATCATTACCAAAATTAAATTAAACTCTGCTAAAGGATATTAAAAATATTTATAATTAAAATACTCGTTAAAATTATGTTAATAAAAAACTTAACCCCAAATATCTTCGTTCATGTTGGATTTATCAAAAATTTGTATGAGACATAATTTGATCAAAAATTAATTATCTTTAAGAACCACAACATTCAAAAGTTCCTGTCATCGAAAAAATTCTTTGCACCATGGCGCCACCTATATCTTGTATTATTTAAACACATTTTTTACACAGTTGGGAAGCCAATCATAGAGGCTAAAAACTGGCGTTTACAGAATTTACATGTCACTTATAGTTTTCGAAATAATTGGCCTGGGAGTTTTTATTGAAACACCTTGTATATTGGTAAATTGGCTTCAAATTTCATTTAATTTTAGTTCTGATAAATTTAAAGAAAAATATTCAAAATTATTTACATACAGGGTGAGGATTTTAAAGTGTTACAACGCAATATCTGAAAAACGGCTATAAATATTTTAGTCAAATTTTGGGACGTGGATAGGGAGGTTGGGGGACAAATTTTAAAATATTTTTGATGTTTACCCCCCCTCCAGATTTGATGTGGCTAGTGACAAATTTGAAATGTCAAATGGAAAGGTATTTTTTTTTTTTGATAATTCGATTCCTCGTCAATAACTACGTAAGTGAGCAGAAAATTGTTACATTTGCTCTACTAGTTGCTTAGTTACGAATTTTTCAATAAATAAAATAGGAATACTTAAAACTACACATTTTAAATCATGACACCTATGATTATTGTTTATCCAAACCTTTAATTATGTTGTATCCTAGGAAACCACTTTTGACTTTGACAAGTAGTGATAATCTGATAAAGTTCATTATTCAGTGCAATTATGGAACAATCTTATGACATTGAAATAGACATGTTGTTAATTCTGGGAGAATGTAGAAAAAACTACCGGGAAGCGGCGCAATTGTGGACTGTTAGGTTTCCCGCCATTCAAAAATCTCATATGGCATTTAAGCGATTAGAAGATCGAGGCCGCAGCACGGGAATCCTAAAAAATAAGAACAGAGTTAGAAGACAAACAAAAACTAATGACGATATGGCCGTTGGAGTGTTGGGTGTAATAGCTGTAAATCCTCATGTTGGTTCAAGGGAACTTGCTCGTGATTCAGGAATGTGCCAAAAATCGGTACTGGCTATTTTACACAAGCACAATTTTCACCCTTACCACATAACTATTCATCAGGAATTGTATGGCCAAGACTTTCAAAATAGGATTACATTTTGTACGTGGTTACAAACTTTAATTCACGAAAACAATGCATTTTTAAGAAAGATAGTATTTTCTGACGAAGCTATACATTTACCAATTGTGGTCAGGTAATTATTTAAATCAATATGGATTAATGTAACTTTTAATAATCAAAAATATGTAATCCACTACTTGATGGGTGTACATAAATAAATACATATCTAAACACCCGTTAACGGGTGTTTAGAGAATATTCACATACATTTAGATTTATTTTTAATTTTATACTGATTCAATCAATTTTGCTTTTCTTAATTTAAGGTCAACCGGCACAATTTACACTATTGGGCACCTCAAAATCCTCACTGGATGAGATTTCTGCCAAACCAACATCCTTGGTCGGTTAATACCTGGTGTGGCATAGTCGGAGATAGAGTCATTGGACCACATTTTTTTGACCGTCACCTAAATGGAGAAATGTATAATAATTTTTTACAAACCGATTTGCCACAACTTCTGAATAATAATGGAAATCAACAAGAACTATGGTTTCAGCAAGATGGTGCTCCGCCACATTTTGCCCGACAAGCTCGAGATACACTAAATGAAATGTTTGGAAACAGATGGATTGGTCGTGGTGGTCCTGTAAATTGGCCTGCAAGGTCACCAGATTTAACCCCATTAGATTTTTTCTTGTGGGGATTTATAAAAGAGAAAGTTATGGCTACACCACCGACCACACCAGAAAACATGAAAGATCGTATTCAACAAGCATGTAATTTAGTAACGCCTCAAATGTTAACTCGCGTGCGCAACTCATGTCAAAAAAGAATTGCAAAATGTTTAGAAATGGATGGGGGTCATTTCGAACACCTTTTGAAGCATGATCGTCGTTAGATTTTTTAAGGAATTATCATTTTTAAGTATTCCTATTTTATTTATTGAAAAATTCGTAACTAAGCAACTAGTAGAGCAAATGTAACAATTTTCTGCTCACTTACGTAGTTATTGACGAGGAATCGAATTATCAAAAAAAAAAAATACCTTTCCATTTGACATTTCAAATTTGTCACTAGCCACATCAAATCTGGAGGGGGGGTAAATATCAAAAATATTTTAAAATTTGTCCCCCAACCTCCCTATCCACGTCCCAAAATTTGACTAAAATATTTATAGCCGTTTTTCAGATATTGCGTTGTAACACTTTAAAATCCTCACCCTGTATATGTAGATATTTATTAATAAACAACAAACTACAAAATGCAGACCAGTTGTTTTCATTTTTCTCTATTAACCGACCACCCCTGTTAACCGACCAATATTTGATTCCCCGAGGGTCAAGGGCGGTTTTACGGGGGGGGGGGTAATAGGGTAATTACCCCCCCCCCATGAATTTAGAATTTTAAGCATCATCATTGAAAAAAGGGCGTGGCACCCAAAAATTTTTCGCCTGCGGCGCTATTTTTTTTCTGACCCGCCCTCCCAAACTTATTTTCTGGTTACTTTTTAACAAAAAAAATTCGGATTTCAAATTACCCCCCCCCATGTTGAAAAGCTAAAACCGCCCTTGCCGAGGGTGGTCGCTATTGAGAGACTTTACTGTAGTTAATTAAGTATAATACTTAAAACAATAAATAATAAACGTCTATACCTACTTCTAATAATTATATATTCAAACTGTGCGTAGCAGAATAGGTATTTAATTTTAATAAATAAAAAATTTTGGAAATTTTAAAACCCTTGACAATATTTACATTTTTTGTTGCAGTTTTCTGTTTAAAAAATTTAAAAAATATCCGCACGCAGGGTTAACGTAAAAAGTGCGTGGCTCAGTGATAAGCTACGCAATAAAATGACAATCCTTACTTGACTAAAAGCCCGATTGTTTCCAAATCATAGTCCACAGGAGTGTGACCAAAAAAAATTTACCCTTATATTACTTATTTTATATTTTATTTATTAAATTAACAATGTTTATTTTATTTCTATTTTTTAGTGCACTCCATGTTTGGTCGCAGAGGCACCTCCTAGTTAATATAAGCCAACTTTCCAAAAGCTACCCATGGCACATCCCAAACGTCTCGATTTTAATGTCTTGTTCTTGCCTAATGTTTCTTCGTTGTTTTAATTTTTTTTCTTGAAACGCGTTTTTGACTTTAATCATTTCTAAGACTCATTCAGAAGAATCTTATACTTTTCCTTATCCTCTTTTATAACAAATTATCCATAACTTTTGTGGTTTTATCGCAAAAGGCATCTGCTGTGACGAACACATAAAAATGCAATCCTGCAAAAATAAGAGTATTTATCGCCCGCCGCAAAGAAATTGGTCTGTTCTTCGTTGCGATAGCCATATGACGCCCCGAGGCATGTTTTCCAGTGACGTCGTGCAGTATTTTTTGAAAAAAATATTTTTCCAGGCGCTTTTTATTTAATTTTGATTTTATTACCATTGCAGTAATGTCAAGTTCAGTCTAACAGGACATCTTTAAGTCATACGACTAATAAATATTGTCATATAAAAATGATTCCAGGTATTTTGAGGGTTTTAATACTTATTTATGCAGGCCGTGGCATAAAGAAAAGGGCACGAGGCTTTAGCCGAGGGATATTACCCACACAGCACAATCATGCTTAAGAAATATTTCATATTAGTTTCTTCGAAAGATTTTAAGTATTCCATAAAGGTTTATGATATAGGGGCAAAATGGTTCCTTTAACAGGAAAGTGAGCGAAAAATGATCAAACACCAAAATAATTGAGTACAGTTTATTGCAACAACATAAAAGCTATATTGAGACATATTTCATAACAGAAATTTTCTGCAAGAAAATAATAACAAAAAAGTAAATATTATTTTTAAAAAAACCTGCAAAGGGGTCATTTTACCTCACACTTGGAGTAAAATGAACTCCGTAAGTGGGAAAAATGATCCCCACTTTAAAGACAAATGTTGAATGATTGTCACTTGCAAAAATCGCAAATGTACACTTTCTGCTTCCCAGTAACAGATGTGCACAGTAAATGACACCATTTTTGGCATAAATTGCATTGAATTCAGACCTCTTTCAACCGAGATTCACTGAACAATTCTTCACAAAACATGCAAGCAGTGTTAGCTCCCTGGACACTTCTTTCTCTTCTCCCTTTATTTTTGAAAAAATCTTTTTCGTTACAGCCTTTTTAGCTGCCTAGGATTGTGGTTTAGCTGGCTTCGATTTTTCTTTTACCAGAAAGTAGTTTGGCGTGGAAGTAAAAACAGTTGCCCCTTCAGAAGGTCTTGAACTTCTAATTTGGGGAGGTACCACAGGTGGTGGCGAGATGTCGAATGGAGTTACCCAAGATGGGATTTTGGAATCTTTTGGGTCTTCAGCGATAATATCAGGGATTGAAGGAAAATGTTCTGCAGGCAAATCCTCCCCATTATCCGAAAAGAGACTGACTTCATCTGAAGATCGTCCGCTTGCCTCCCATTCCCCTTCTTCATCAGATGAAAATTCCCTACTAACTTTTCTTTTTCTTCCTTCTGCACGGGATGTGCCTGGCAATGGAGAAGGCGTTTTTTGTTCACGCTGAACGACAACATCGATATTATCGGCCAATAGAGGGCGATCTGTTGTGCTGGATGGTTTGTATTTCCTATCTGGGAAAATATTCGGATTAAAAGGGAAAATTGAGAGTGGCTGCTCTTCTATAAGCTTTTCCAAATAAGCTAGAAATGTTATAGGGGGTAATCACTTTTCCGGGATTCGATTTCAACCACAGATAACTTCTTCATTGAAATAGGTTATCAAACGAGAAAACACTGCAACATCTAATCGCTGCCACTCATGTGTGCAATGCGAACATTATAATTCCATTTTCTCTACAATATTCTATGTATTGAACGGACTTATGGCTAGAATGCCCATCTAGTAACAAAAGGACCTTATTCTCAACTGAACACTGTGTGTGTTGTTTAAAGTGTTGCAGGAACTGAACAAAGGTCTCAGATCTCATATAGCCAGATTCATTATAAAGACAAAGTGTTCCATTAGGAACACCTTGATATAATAAATCGTTTCTTCTTTTTCTAGGAAATATTATTGCTGGGGGAATAAATTGTCCAGCAGCGTTTACACAAGAAACAACACTGACATTCTGACCCCTTTCAGCACTCGTTAGAAAACCAACCTGTTTACGCCCTTTATGTGCCAAAATTTTGCGTAGTTTACTAGGAACCGTCTGGATACCGGACTCATCCATATTGTACATTCTTGGTGGATTAATATTATTTCTAGTTATTACTTCTTCCAAAATTGCAAAAAACTTTCTTATTGCTTCTTTATTAAAACCTCTGGCTCTGGCAGCTGAAGTGGCCCCAGGAGTTCTGAATGAGATTTCAGAATTTCTCCGCAAGAAATCTCTAAATCAAGCCGTTCCTGCTGCTTTCTTTTCTTTCGAAAACCTGTGGCTAATGCCGTTCCTCTCCACAAGCTCGTAAGCCGTCGCACAAATATTTTTCTTTGTTAAGCCAAAGAGTCGGTCTTCTATCTCTAACACATACTCCTTCAGATAAGTCTCCAATTCTTGAGGCAATGTTGTGGTGAATCTGCCTAGACATTTTTTATGTCCCGTTGCCTAAAAAAACAAAAAGATTTAGTTGCTTGTCATTTCCAAGTTAGGATTTGCTTAAGATACGCAGACAAATCCTTTAAATTGTTTTCTTACCAATTTATTTTTATTTTTTGCTCTTCTTTTTAAAGTACTTAGTGGCAAATTACAAATCATAGCAGCTCTTTTGAAAGCCATACCATTAGAAATTTCTTGGAGCCCGAGCCGCATTGAATCTGCATCCCGCACTGCTACCTTGTGGTTTTCCGTACGTAATTCCTAACCATTCTGTAGGAAGGAAATCATAAAATTAGATCACCATGATAAATGGGTGTACTACCAAAAAAAATTGAGGTAAAATAGACCCCGGGACCATTTTACCACAACTAAGAGGGACCATTTTACCCCAAACAACAACAAAATTTCGAATTAATTTTTATTTAGAAATCCCCATTATTAAAAGCAATAGCAACACAATAAAAATATGCAGAAAATAATCAGCTTTGAAGACCATACATACATTTTATCCTTACCTTATTTTAAACAGCCTATTCGCACAATTTTGTAACACGCAAAAGTTACAATAAACCACGCTGTTTTATAGGTTATGATGCAGTAACTGTTTCGCCCGCCGCACACCTTCACAACTTATTTAATACATGGCGGTAGTCGTACTGAATGTAATTTTATATGCAGAATTGAGGATTTGTATCAGGCACGTAAAAATATACGAGGTCCATTTGACCCGGGGGGGCCATTTTAACCAACTCTCCCCTATTGATGAAATCTTTCAGAAACCCAAAAATGTCCCATACAAGTAATATTTCATTTTATGTTTCTGAAACATTACATAATTGCATTTCTGAAATATTTCTTGTAATATTTCTGAAATTATATAAAATAGAATATTAGGTATATTAAATTCAATGTCAAGAACATATTTATTAAAAAAACATATAAACTGTTATTAAGTAATAAATATGAATATACAAAATAGGAGGCTTATTTATCTCTGAAATTCTTCTTTCTATGAGGCCCTGAAAGTAGAAATTTAAAAATTAATTATTTTTAAGTATGAATCATAATAATACTATGTGGGTATAAAGGTCAAATTATAAAACTTCTCGTCATCGCTCCCGCTCGTCGCTACCGTTCTCGTGGCAACTTAACCTAAAGGGGAATTCCGTTCGTAGTTCCAACATGAAAAATTTTTATCTCGCTGACCTTGTGCTGTTCCTCGTTTGTGTTTAGCCAATGGGAATAAATACATATGCGAGATGTTACACGTGGCGACATCTCGTAGCAATCGAGCTATCCACCTAACCAGACCAGCGAGGTCTTAAAGAAGACCAAACGCTGGAAGGGATCCCGCATAAGCAGGTATCTAATGTCAGGTGGCGCTGAAAGCCAATCGGGAAAGGGAAAAACATCTTTCTTTAATGGGAATAAAGAAATTTGACACATTAGATAAGAAAAAAAAACATAGAAATGTTGTTCATATTTTTACGATTTCAGCATTTATAGACAATACACAGGGCTTAACGTATCTCATAGTTTATTAATATTAAATAATGATCACATTATCCACTTTTTCAAAGAAAACTAATATTCTAACCTCAAAGTACGTTACTGCTCTCGCGAATTTATAACGGTTTGTCGGTCGTGTTTTATAAATACCATAAGAACGGTGGCGACGAGCGGGAACGGTGACGAAAAATTTTACAAATCGACCTTCATATTATAGGTCCCAGATAGAAAAAAACCAATCCCTTATATATCAAGGATGCTGCGTAAATCAATGCTTGATACATAAGTACTATTAAAAATACATATTCCATTCCATAAAGACAGAAAAATTTAGCCAAAATCTGGTATCAACTGCATATCTTATATACAGTGTGTTTATAAAGTCTGGAAACGGCCTAATAACATCACAATTTTTTTGCAGATTTAAACCAAATTTGGTACAGTTGTGTAAGAGGATCCGACGCACCGAATGACGATATTGGCGTTGTTGCCAGCTTTTTAGTTTAATTGGAATTCGAACGAATTTTATATTTTTAAATATAACACCTTGTATATTTTTTCATTTATAGTTTTTACTTTAAATTTGTTACACTTTTGGTATAACAAACTTTGTTCCTAATATCAGTAGTTTTCGAAATAACGACGTGTTTTGAAAATATCAACAAATTGTGTTTTATTTATTAATAAATAAAACACAAGTTCAGTTTTGATGTAAAGTCATAAAAGCTATCATTTTTACATGCAAAAATATCTTAAACTTAAAGTGAAAGAATTACAATTCTTATGATTTCGAAAACTACTGATATTAGGAACAAAGTATGTTATACTAAAAGTGTAAAAATTTAAAGTAAAAACTATAAATGAGAAAATATACAGAATGTTACCTTTAAAAATATAAAATTCGTTAGAATTCCAGACAAACTAAAAAGCTGGCAATAACACCAATATCGTCATTCGGTGCGTCAGATCCTCTTACACGACTGTACCAAATTTGATTTAAATCGGCCAATAAATTGTGATGTTATTAAGCCGTTTCCAGACTTTATACGCACACTGTAGGTATTCAAAGTTTACGGGACAGGGACAAACGAAGTTTGCACTGCGACAGTCACAGTGGAACAATTTGTCGTGCGTCTAGTTCTGTCCCGGAGGGAGATAGTACCTTACTGCATCTTTTATTATTCCATTAATATTTTTGTAATTTAAAAATTTTTCATGCTTTTTCTGACCCTTTACTATTCAATATTTTAATTCACAACAGTAACAACTCAAATTTAATAAATAAACTAAAGCAGGGAAAATCGTAGAATGAACCTAACCTAAAGCTATTATTATACATATCATTGAAATAGAGACTTACCTCAGTTTGATTATCCATAATATAATTATTCGGTAGTAGCACAGTTCACCCAAATAGCAATGCCTAATAATAATTATTGTTAATTAAACATTACACAAATAAAACATAAGGTAAGGGGAACCTGTTAGGGGAACAGGCTGGTTTTCTGCATCTGGTCCGTCAAGTGTCAAAGGCAGGGTGTGTCAACCGTGTCAACTGTCATTTTGGGTGTAACGAACACAAATCACAGAAATAAATTTAGATACGTAAGCTGGGCGTTCCCGCCAAACATTATTATTTTGTTTGGATCGCATTTCGTAGATGGCGCCCGTATATAGTGGCATCGCCCAATTTGGTTTGGTTAAGTTCATATAGAGGGCACAACGTTCATTTGCGATTTGCGATCGAGAAGAAGCGCCCTCCCAGAATTCGTTGTTTTAAAAAAACAATGTATGATTTGTGCGAATTTATATGTGGCTGCAAAGACAAGGGTATGCTTTTCTGCTTTCCGTGTTTGTTGTTTTCCTCTCATCCAATTTTTGGAGTAAAACCGGGGTTAATGATTTAATTAATTTAATGGTTGGGTAAGTTTTTTTTGTTTTTTTTATAATATTAGGAAGTTCAGAATTTTTGCCTACGGCGATTTTTTTCCTTGGGTGCACTATTTTGACCACCCTACAAAATTGGCCAGGAGCCGCCACTGGGTTCCACCACGACCAATCCAACGGTTGTAGTGTTGATTTAAAAACTCCCTTAATACCAAACTCAAATGATGCATAAATCACAATTGGTTTTTTAGTTCAAGTGGTACCTCTAAGGCATTAGGAGTTTCTCTTCTAAAAATTGACTATAATATTGCCCGCTTAATCTTCTTGACAGGAAAAATGGACCCGCCAAATAGTTTTCCATAACGCCAGCTCACACATTTACTGTAAACTGATACTGGAATTGAGTTTCTAGAATCGCACGAGGATTTTCTTCTGCCCAAATATGATTGTTATGGAAATTTCTGATGGCATTTTTCGAAAAACTTGCTTCATCACTAAATAAAATTTTGTTTCCGAACAATGGATATTGGGCCAATATTTAAATGAACCACTGGCAAAAATTTAATCGGGGTTGAATATCACGTGGGAGAAGAGTTTGGACTGTCTGGATATGGTAAGGATACATCAAATTATCCATTAAAATTTTCCAAACTAGCACGGATGAAATATTTAAAGTTGCCCCAATTTTTCTTGTATTTGTTACCTGGTTCATTTTTTACAGCATTCAGTACTGCTTCCTCAAATTTCGTAAGACAGGCTGTCTCCTATTTGGATAATGCTGCCGATAGAGTCGTTTATCTCCAAAGGAATTACTATTGGAAAGACCATAAATACAATGCATACAGACATATTTTTGATTTGTGAACTCAACTATCATTAAATAGCTCTAACTAACTGTGCAAACATCAACTAACAAAATTATTTGGCACCAAACATCAAAAAAAAGTTAACAAACGATAAATAAATTATGAGCTGTCCCAGCCAACTACTTCTTTTTTTTATTTTATTGTTTAATTGTATAATTGTTACTTGAATAATACTTGCTTTGGGTCGACGGCTATTTCCGCCAATAACTAGAAAGCGATGACAGATATGATAAAAATGTAAATAATAAAAAAAAAATGAGAAAAGCACAAGGAGTCAAAGTATGATATTAATATTTATTCAGGGTATTCCAAGAAAAAGTTAAAAAAAAGTAGAAGTGTTGGTAGCGCAAAAAAATATAATGTAATGCTCTGCTATACGGATGGTTAAAACAGGGATTTTTTAATAACAGGTATGACCTGTCCCAGTTTTAAAAAATACCTGTTTCAAGAAACCTGTTTCAGTTCCGAGCTGTTCCAAAACGTAATTGTACCTACTTGTTTCGCGCTGGCAGCTGACGCTGTTCACATCCTGTTGCATTGAGATCACGCGGTGTTCGTTGTTCCAGAGAAGGTTGCCGGTTGTCGCATTAATAGCAGAAAAGCGTTTAGAGTAGAATGAAAATATTCGCTTTTAGGGACTCCGCTATTTTCGACTGTCTATATTAATGTCGCCGGTTTAAGTAACTAGTACAACAGTTTTTTTTTCCGAAATAAAATTTATAATGAGTTTAATAAAAAGTTTAACAATGCGAAATAAAAGTAGCCCAGTGTGAAATTTTTTTACAGTCATCGATAAAGACAAATGCACAGTGTAATATGTGCAAGTTGCAAATATGTTATAAATCTTCGATAACAATCCTATATAATAATAATTCCTTATACCTCTCCCGTGCAAAAGAAAAACCTAGTAACTCACTTTTTTTTACCAAAATGAGTTCTAAATACCATCTTGATCCGCTAGGTATTTCCTTTGAATTTCTGTTGAAAAGTCGCCAATCTTTGCAAGAATAGTTAAAATATGATCCATGGAATTCCCTCGTAAGTGCAAAATATTTGTCATTTACAAGAGTAAAACACAGTAACTATGAATTACAAAAGTTAAACCTAGCAGATTTGTATTGCTAGTGGATTTACCTAAATATTATTTGGCCTTTCCAAAGGAAAAATGTAGCCAATCATTTGCTGTATTTTTCCTTTACTAGCCGTCTTTAACTATCTACTTTTTTTAAAGGAAGAACCTAGCACATGACTTTACTATCTGTAACTTAAATTAATTTTTGAGATATTTACATTGGGAGAATATAGTAAAACTACTTGCTATGTTTTGAAGAAGTAGTCCATTACTTGCTATGTATTTCTGGTGTTTTATGTTAATTTTGGTAAGTGATTTTCTTCCAGTGTAACTATTGATAAAATTGTTTTGGCGGGACAATTGGTAACTCACACACTAGGCTCTTCCACTGTACCAAATTGAATGTGTTGTGCCAATGTTTAGTAGTTTTTAGCCGTTTTACTGCGAGCAGCATGTAAGTGTTTGTGAAATTATTTTTAAAAACTATGCAGTGTAAAATAAACAAAAAATGTCGCAAAGGGGAAAGTATTTAGTTGCATTAGGAGCAAAAAATGCAGATTTTATAAAAATTAATATAATTTTAATTTTATTGGCCCACAGTTGGCAACAGAACTCTCAACCGTGCGGTGGCGCCAGTTCGTTCGTTGGCCTGTATTGACGTTCTGTTTACGTTTCGTAAAGAACTAACCTTTACTATTCTGTCGTTTTGTGTTGTTGTGCGACTATTTTTTAACAAAAAATTCAGATCTTTCCATAAGTAGCATTAAAAAACTACTGTTTTAGGAACAACAAAAATACACATACACATATCTGTCGATTACGGTGTTTACTATTTTTGAAAAATATCGAAGCATTTAAATAGCCGGTGCAAAGGGCTAATAACTTAACAACAATGGTCCATTGTTACCCTTGACAGCAGTTAGAGAAGTAATTTTAAATAATATGTTAAGGTCCACATATTTTATTTCTACTGTACTAATTCTTAGCGTGTAGCAGCTGACCTAAATTTGAATATCTTCTCTGTAAGCGCAGCTTCAACAACAGTTAATGAAAATAAATTGTTTGAATCACCTACAAAGAAACGTTCTCATGAAAAGAGTGTTGTAAATGTGTCAAGATTGGATATAAGTTGTATCCGCAACACTTAATGAAATATACGATGTACGAAACAAGTAAGTTATATTATTCAAAAACTATAATATTTTACATTGGTTCTACTTAAGCTGTAACTTTTTTTTAGAACAACATGTAACTTTGACAACTTTAAGTAAGAAGTTTAAAGACAGAAAACTGTTTGATGGTTGTGTTAACTCTTTAAGAAGGCTTTCACAGGAAATAGGTTTCGGAAGGAAGAAAGATGCACCGAGGCGAGGGCTTACGGAACTTTCCCATTTAGCTTTCAAACGACTGGTATTTAAAAAAAAAATATATGAAAGAAAAAGAAGCAACCTTGTACCAATTCGTTTTCTTGGATGAAACATAGAATTTTTAGAATTGGTCGATTTTGGCAACGTGAAAATAAAAAAAAATAAATCTTAGATCTACTGTGATGGTAAAAGGTATTACGCAGCAAACAAATATATTTTTACCTAGGTAAAACATTTTTTTTTCTAGTATATAATACTTCACGCTGGTAGTAAAGGGTGACTACCACGAAGAAATGCGTCAGCAAAATTTTTTACAATGGTTCAAAACGCAATTATGAAAAAATTTAACAAAGCCATGTTGTTAACAAAAATACTTAACACGTCATGGAATAAAGCTGAAATTCAAGAATACAATTGAATTTGATTATACAGTGTGTCTACTTAAGTTCGCACCATATGGAAAACTTTTTTATTATTAATTTTACGAAAAAAAGTTCTTCTTCATAAAAAGTTCTGCTTAGTCCAAAACCTAAAATGCAACCATCAGATATTAAATTTTTTCAGTCGTATACGAGGTATATCAGAAAATATAAATTTTGCTCAGGAATAAAGTACCTTCATTTTTGACAATATCGAAAATTGTTATTAAGAAAAGTTGATCAGAACTAAAAACTACGTTCAAATATGCAATTTACATCCAAGTATATGGAAAAAAATCTTTTTTTCTTTTTTAACTACAATAACAATGCAAATTTAACTGTAGGGACGTGAAATCTAGGATTCACTGATAAACAAATGATTTCTTCATAGCAATAATTGTTTGACAGTGAACGTCAAATAAAATTTGTTAAGATGCCGGTGATATTTAGTGTGGAAGAAAAAATAGAAATTGTGTTAATCGTTGGTGATAATTGTAAAACCTATCGTGAAGCAGCTGAAATATTTAACAACAGACATCCATGGAAAAATATACACCATACATCAGTAATGAGAATTATGGAAAAATTCAAGTCATGTGGAGACGTTAATAATAAATTCACAAACAAGCGTCAAAAAATCGTTGCAAGTGAAGAGATGAAGTTAAATGTAATGCTATCTGTAGTGGAAAATCCTAAATTGTCCCTGCAAAAAAGGGCATCTTCGCTTCCAGATAAAATTGGTAAAGACACACTATCAAAAATCTTTAAAGAGAACAAGTTTCATCCATATAAACCACAATTTATCCATACTTTTAAACCTGGAGACTACGACAGACGACTAGAATTTTGTTTTCTTATTCAAGGAAAGCTAGAAGACGATCCTTTTTTGGCTACGAAAATAATTTTCTCTGACGAAGCTACATTTACGTCTAATGGAACAGAGTCTTCGTAAAATTGTCGATGGTGGACTGACTCCAATCCTCACTTTACGATTAAAACTCGCGATCAATATTATTTTAAAACTAACGTTTGGTGCGGCATTTACAAGGATAAAATCATTGGCCCTTTTTTTTCGACAATCTATGACTTCTCAACGCTATCTAAATTTTTTACAAAATCAGTTGCATGATTCTCTTCGTGACCTTCCAAGAAATGAACGGCAACAAGTATGGTACCAGCAGGATGGCGCAACATGTCATACCTAGTACGATGGAAGTAAGGCAATACCTTGAAAATATGGGGTTACTTAAAAGAAAAGGTATATCAACACAGGCCATTCACGAACGTAGAATATTTGGAAACAATTCTTACGGAAATAATTCAGGGTATAACTCCGAATATAATTAGAAATGTATTGAGGGAATTTTCTTCTAGAACGGAAACCTGTATTGTAGGAGGAGGCGGATACGTTAAAGCAATAGTGAATTGATGATAAATTATTACACGCTTGTTACGCAATTAACAATATTAGCATTGTATTCATGTAGTTGATAATTATTGTAAAATAAATAATTTTGTTATTTATCAATTTTTTAATGCATCATCAAAATAATGCAGTATAGAGGTTAAGAGACATAAAGGTTATCGAATGTTTAACGAATAAAGAGATAACTGATTAAATTTTTCGATATTTTCAAAAATAAATTTACTTTACTATTGGGCAAAATTCATATTCTCTGATATACCTCGTATACGACTGAAAAAATTTAATATCTGATGGTTGCATTTTAGGTTTTGGACTAAGCAGAACTTTTTATGAAAAATAACTTTTTTTCGTAAAATTAATAATAAAAAAGTTTTCCATAAGATGCGAGCTTAAGTAGACCCACTGTATAATGTTCAAAGCTGAATTTTTACAAATCGTTAATAGGTTGGTACAAGAGATTTTGTAGATATGCCCTTTTTTTCAACAGATTCTTAAATATTAGACTTAAATTCTCCTCAGACACACGCCACCAAGAAAATGTTTAGTTGACGAATTGGCTGAGCAATATGGACATAAAGTTTTACGTCTTCCTCCACACTACTGTATGTTCAATCCATTTGAACATATTTGGGGGATTATCAAAAATTATAACAGACATATTGGTTGAGATAGCGGTACAGAAACTGACTGTATGAATATGTGGAAAGAATCATGGCGTACTGCTACTCCTGATGTTTGCAAAAAATCAATTCGGCACACAGAAAGCGAGATATTAAAATAGTATGACAAGGAACATGTATTGAACATTCAACCCATTATTATTGAAGTAAATGGAACGAGTGATTCAAGTAATTCGGAGGATTATTGATGATTCATCTTTGTCTTATTATATTTGTTATTCCTAAGCTTAAAACCCAAAAACTAGAACAATTTAGAGTCTTTGAATAAGGAGTGCTTACATGTAATTTTAAGTATAATTTTGCTTCGCCTACTTTTATTAAAATACGTGATAATAAAATAGTTTAATAGCCAAAGCATATATAAAAACAGTAACAATAAAATTACATGACTTTAGCAATACAATTTATGTGTATATTGTCATTCTGAAAGACTATAATAGAACTAAAAGACTAGAAATAATGTGAATAAATTTGTGTTAATTTTTGTAAATTTATCTTCTTTTTATAAAAAAAAGAACAGTGTAATTCCCTTACTCAGCTATTGTGGTTACAAGCTGGCAACACTGCCGATAACTGACGTCACTCGAAAAGTATGACGTGCAACGCAAATTATTTTGCAAAGAGTATACGTTATATTTTTCACACATCTGATCGACTAAATCTTATATTTTAGTTTTATTATAGAATGATATTATTTCCGGTTATTGAATTAATAGCATTGTCATGATGCATGGAAGAAACTAACATGACGGTCTTGTTTTTCTTGGGACAATAGGAAATCAGGGTACAGTTTGTGCCGTAAAATTACCTTTACAAGGCAACTTTACGTACCATGGTGCGAACGGCAGCTCTTGTGTCGGAGGCTCGGAGTCCTTGCCTTAAGCAGTTGTACACTTTTTTGATGTCTTGGACGCCACCTATTTTAAATGGTTAAAAAACTTAATACTTACAAAGCGTTTTAAAATAGGAAAACCGCTTGCTTCTAAAGATGGTAAAAGTTCGTCTTGCAGTACAGTGAGTAACAATAAAACACAGATATCTAAAACAACAATGGGGTTAATTTATTAGGATCAATAAACTGGATTCCACAGAGATTAAATATTGAAATCAATAACTAAATTAAATACTAAAGTTAAAAAATTATATTCTCATGGGAAGACCTGAAGGGTTTTTACTCGCCTGGTAACTGGTTATCACCTATAGTTATGGAAAGGGGAAAAGAGAATGTTCTAGAACCTTCATACTTGTATGGTCATAATACCTAGATTCGTTTCAAATGTTACCAAGGTGGTATTACAAATTAAAGTTAATTTTAAAGTAAAATTTACGGTGTTAAGGTTATAAAGAAATTTAAAATTATCACAATACACTGGCCTTATTTCCCAGATGTTCCAAATCCCATGTGGTTTTTGCTTCAAATTAATAGGCACCCTGCCTCCAGTCTGGTGGACCCGAACAGTACAAGACAGCACATAGGTATTTACAGGTTACAGGCTATGTGGTCTTTGAACCAAGATACAATCCCAACACGTGGTCAGAAGAAATGTGAATATATATATAACGTCTGTTATATATGCAACAATAAACGCTTCGATAGAAGCAAAATGAAAATTGCAACTAAAATATAAAAACCCTAAAATCGAAACAGCGAATTAGATACCTGGTTAAATTAAATCAAAAATATATCCTACCTCATTGGTTGTCTGGTGATACCATCTCAAAAAAAAAAAAAATAAAAGGTTATAAAAAAATTAAGGAGACACAAAAAAAAATAAAAGAAATCCTACCATCAAAGAGATGAGGACGCTCTACTACCCCTAAGGTGCCAACTAAAGTTGGGGCGGCGGACCTGTTCAAATCACATAATAGTGAGCCCCTTTTAAAAAAACCGCCAACTTCAACCTTCACGGGTGATCTTAAATGAAGTGACCTAAAGTCAAAATCCTTCGAAAAAGGTAAATATTAAATGACAGGTGTCCCTTAACTGTCATGTCAAAAGTGATCTCAGTTCGATAAAATGACAAAACCAAACCAACTTAACATGTGGAAAACTACTAGCAGTTTACCCTCCATAATAATAATATGCAATTTAAAAACCAAATAATAGCATATCAATTTATCGAATGGTGAAAAGTGCAATATCATCAATGTCCTAGAGTGAACTAACCAAGGTTCAAATGGAACAACTCAACGAACATACCATAGCCAAATGAACTACTGACCGGTTATCATAAATGAACATAACCCCAAATTTTGACAATAAAAAATATTCATGATAGGACCGTGCCCTGTAAAACATGAACATCTGCACCAAAGCATTAAACTTAAAATCCACAGAAAACATAGAAAGGTAATGTAAAAAAATATCTTACACAAAACCATGTAGCATCCTCTAAATATACATCTATAGCAAAAATGAATGCTACAAGTTTTCCTGGAAACCATAAATAGAGTTTCGTTCTTCTCCGTCTTTCTAATCTGAGTAACCCATTCACAAAGGTCAAAGAATATGCGTAAAATAATAAAGATAACTGCTGTAATTGCTCTAATAAAAAAAAGTAACGGGAATTGGCGCGTCGTATAGAGCTTTAGACCAGTCATATTTGGATGCTACTAACTCAAAAAAACGAACTCTTCTACTGCACTTCAAGTACTTAACCGATCATTCATAATGTTACCGACAGCTACTGATATATTTTTTCTAGAACGCCACTGATTTATATACAATTTTCAAGACACCATAATAGCAACTATTTTCGCGGGCGCTTTTTATTTCAGCGTAGCAGATGGAGTGCCCCGGGGTTGTTTCTTATGTTACGCGAGGGAGACAGCCACACTGTGCGGTTAGACGGATATTCATTTTTGCACTGATTACATATTACATTTCTTATTTTTCCATTACGAAATGTAGCTAGTTTGAATAACAGATCAAAATAAGCTGCGGCTTGATATACATTTTCTACATCAGCTTTGTCAAAAATAGACTTATATTCTGAACACTAGTTCTAGTTTGTGTAGATACTTAATTATTTATCTATTTCTACATTACAGATCAAGTAATCCAAATAGTATACTTTACTTGAACTAATTTGTGTGATATAAAAGAAAATTTTGCAAAATAGGGAAAAACAGGACAGAAAAAATACGCCCATAAAAGTCAGGAACATCGGAACTGCAATTGTTTGCATAGTGTCAACAATGAGTAATGTAAGGCCACTGTAGTTAGCAATAAATTGAGTTTTCTTTTAAACGTTACCAATGAACAATTAAACTCTGTGTTAAAGGGGATATATGTATTTAGGTAAAACAAATTTAATTAAAATAAAAATTCTACGCTTCAGTCGAAAAAAGGAAGCGTACGCCAATGACCGCAGACTTTAATATTGCAACGTAACGGTTAAGCCATTGTGCCACTTATTTTTCTAATGCCAAATAGTGGGTAATGCGTACCTATGTATATCACAACTTATAATTCCTTCATAGAAACCTGCAGGTGCCTCAGGACAAATAATTTCTTCTAACTAAACACTGCTTTTATAATGAAATGGCAGAGAATATGCCTTCCAACACATTTAACAATGCGGGTATTTATTGGTGGAATGTTAATAAATGTTATTTTGCCGAGAAGAATGAGGAATAATTAGGAAGGCAGGCAGCAGTTTTTATTTGTTTTTTAATCAATGATCTATCCATAGGCTGATAGCAAATTGCTCATTACTTTTTCTCAAATCTGGATATCGGTTAAACATCTTGTTACGCTTCGAAAACTGCATTTTCATAGTTTGGTTATCTATGTTAAGTTCTCGATTTAAAATTTTTAAAATACCTATGTAGACTTTGACCTTAACCAGTAATTAATAATTTAATTACCTGTTAATAGCCAGTAGTTTCACTTAAATCAGTTTGAAACCGTTGTTGATAATGATGAGGTAGGGCTGTGTATATTTTTTTGAAATAAGAGGGAACAATAGTCGTTTTTTGTATTAAGTTTATAATCTTGAAAATTAATTTAAATTAGCAGAGCGCTTTCGGCCTTAGGCCATCTTCAGTGCTTCCTAAAAGCGAGGAAAATCCAATTTGTAAAAATTTATTTGAAAATGTCATTGTTAGAAATTTGATATAAATTTGTGTGAAATCAGTTGAGTTTTACCTATTTTATTTGTTGAAAATTTGTTTTGAGAAATAATATAAAATGTATTTTTTGGTTTTTACTCTCTTTGTCGGGAAGCAGGAAACTTCATTGACGAAATTAACTTTTTTCGAGGGGGTCATCAACAGCACAATGTAAAAAACTTATTATGTAAAAACAATTAACACGTAAATTTGTAAAAGACGAACAATTGGGACGAACCACTTTTTAAATTTCTGTTAATTTACCATTAACCACTCTTAGAAAGATGTTCAATTTTATCTTTGGAATTTACAATGTGTGTTGCTAGACTGTTGTTGGTTTTGAAGGAAACACTGAGATTTGGGATTGATTGTGTAAGTATTTGTTTAATGTTAGAATTGGTGTTTTGATCGAGGAAAGGTATAGCAACGTATTTTTTATCAATCTTAGTTGGAAGAGGGTATAACTCGTTTCTAATTCTTCTGCATTTTGTTCTTGAGATCAAGGAATCTATCATATTTGGGTCGTAGTTGTTATTGAAAGCTATTTGTTTTAATATATTTACTTCGTTCTGGTAGTTTTCTTTTGTCATGGGAATATTAAGAAGTCTATTTATTTAACAATAAAACGATGCTAGTTTATGTTGTTGAGGATGATTTGAATTGTAAGGGATGACATGGTCTGTTTGAGTGGGTTTTCTGTAGATTTGAAATTGTAAGTTGTTTCTGGACTTTTTTATGGTAAGGTCTCAAAAGTTTATTGCTTTGTTGTTTTCTGTCTCAAGTGTGAAGTTTATATTGGGGTGTATCTTATTAAGTTTATTGAGTAATTCTAAGGCTCCTTCGTTGTTGCAATTCAAAAAACACAAACAATCGTCTACATACCTGTACCAGTGGAGGATCTCAGGATTGTTTTCTGACATTATGTGTTTGTTTTCCAAAGAATCCATAAAGACATCCGCTAAAAAAGGAGACAAACAACTTCCCATGGCAAAAATTAAGTAAAGTTAGAGTATTGATTACTAAATCCTCGTCCAAGTTTTTTGATCTCAAGATATTTCCAACAATGCCCACTGCTTCCGACTTGGGGACAGTTGTGAATAGGTTGGTCACGTCAAAGGAGACAAGTAAAAAGTTTTTGAGGTAAATTTAAATCCTTGAATTTATTGACCAAATCTAGAGTGTTAAGTATTCTGTATGCAGGTTTGAAATTGGTTAATGATTTTAAGATTGAGTGTGAAGGTAGAAAGGTTGGAGATGGGAGTGTTAGTAAAACTTACCACTGGTCTGATAGGGGTATCAATTTTGTGGATCTTAGGTAATCCGTATAAACGTGGCAATATGGGATTGCTAGAAATGATATTTTTTGGTGCCTCGTTATCTTCCAAGAATTCACTAAAATGTTTTAAAAATCTAGTTGTTTTTCTAATGACCCTATTGTGAGGATTATCTGTTAAGATTCTGAAATTGTTATCCTGTAGAAAGCTTTCAACCTTAGATACATAGTCTGATTTTTTAAGAATGACTAAACAATTACCTTTGTCTGCTTTTGTTATAATCAAATTTTGGTTTTTTATTTTTAATTTGTGGTTTTTAAGTGTTCTGTTTGATGAGGAGGGGACTGAAAAATTGATTTTAGGGAGATTTTTCTTTGTATGGTATAGAATGTTTTAAATGTCATTTCTGATAGCCTTTTTTAAATTGTAATCATTGGAGATTAGTTCTACGATCACATCTAATTCTACCGCATAGTGTAGAATATCTTTATCAGACAGAGGTGTTTTTAGACAATATTTTAAGCCCATATTTAACAAATCAATTTCAGCCTCCTCAAAGTTTGTGTCGGAGAGGTTTTCAATTCTATCGTGAAATTTAAAATTAGAAAATTTTTTGCTATTGTTGAGTCTATTTTTGTGAGAAGAAATTTTTTGTTTAATGAGAGTATTTAGTTTTAAGTTGAGTCTGTCAAATTTGATTTTCTTAGTGGTCAAAACCTCGTCAGTGATTTCGTTCAAAATTTGTTGAAGTTGTTCATCCCTAATGGTTCTAGACAATTAATTGATGATAAATTAATTTTAGTTGACAATTTAAAAAATCTAGTTTAGCGTAATGTTTACAAATATGTGATTTGATAATCTTATGTTCTAAATTCGATTTTTCGATGTGAGAAACATTATTTGAAGTTTTTACTTTTGCGAAGTTAGGGGTAACTTGTTCCTTGGTAGAGTTGTTCAAGAACCAAATGCCAACATGAGCAGTTGCTCTCTTCAATGAAGTCCTCCTGTATTTTTCAGCCAAATCTGCCATACTGCAGTGAAATTGATGAGGTAGGGCTGTGTATACTTTTTTGAAATAAGAGGGAACAACAGTCGTTTTTTTGTATTAAGTGTATAATCTTGAAAATTAATTTAAATTAGCAGAGCGCTTTCGGCCTTAGGTCATCTTCAGTGCTTCCTAAAAGCGAGGAAAATCCACCATTTGCTGATAATGATTATATTCCAGGAATGTTTTGTATCATGTAAGACATATCCAAGTGGATTGATTTTTATTATTTTGTTTCATACTACTTGTAGACAGGTCTTATTTCAAATCCTTGTTTTAATTGATTAGTAATTAGTCAACTTTTCAAGTTATCAATAGAAATAACTTTTTAACCTTGTATATAAGATGTGGGTCAAGTGTTTTAGCTGTTGTAAATCAGCTGTTTAAGAAAATCGATAATTTGTTAAGACAGGTCAAGTCTCATTGATAAGATTGACAGCTTTGTGGATCTTCATGGTCCCGTCTGGTTAATTGAGGCGTATTTTTGCGGTTGCGTTGGTTGAGGTCGGTTGCCTTACTTTTCTTAGGGTGTTAAAGGGGTTATAGCTTTCATGGATTGGCACGACTTATTTGTCGATTTTTGGTAACTATGTTGGAGACGGAACAATATCCGACCCTTTCGACAATGGACGCCTGAAGTGAAAGCACGTTTGTGGAAGTATCTCCCGGATTTTAGTTATCTTGGACAGGGAAGGCCATGTGGTGCCGATAAAACTTTCACAAATGCATTAAAAAGTTATGGCATTGTAGTTTGTCTATTCTTTGGGCAGAATGCCGATTTAAAACGCTTTTCCATCAACTTCAACAAGCGGTCTTAGACAACATTTTGTGGAATGGAACCCTCGTAAGTTATTTAAGGGTTTTTTGGTAGGGGCTCAAAGTCCAAGTTCAAACTAGAGTACTAGTTTTCTTTTACTGGAGCTGGCTGGACGTGGGATGTGCCAGTTGCCATGTACTATTTGAATTTTTGGAGACTAGCAGTGTAGCAGTATCCACGTTGGCTGTTTGAGGGACCATGTGTGAGTGTTTTACTGAAGATCGAGTCTTCATGAACTTTGGGTAGCACATAAAGTTTCAGCTAAGTAACATTTTTCTTGCTGTATTATTTCCCGTGGCAGGTATGCTATTATCAAGATAAGCGCTTTCTGTGAACACCTGAGTACTGTGGTGCAATCAGGGTAACGAACCTCACTCCAAATTATTAAATTATACACTGCTATCATTTTTTTCTTTAAGATCTTAGTCAAATTAATATTTTGCATTTGCGTATTGTTCCATATACAGTGCTTTAATAAAGTTTTGCGCCCATGTTATGTACAGAACTTGTGCCTTGTAAACGTATAGCGTATGTCGACATAGCATTAAGACGTCACAAGAGTCTCTAGTAGTTCAAAACGTTAGGTGGTCTGTTACAGCTTATTTCATTGTAAATATCGTTACTATTATTAATTATAAATTAAATATTTTTGTTTCCCGGTTTCTTCAAACTTTAACGCTTGAAACTTTAACATTTTAACCCATCTATGCCCGAGTGGCTAGTATACCTATTGAGTAACCACAGCTACTCGTATGATTTTGTATTATACTTTGACGATGCTTTTATGCTAAATTTAGTTAGTTGTGACAGGTTTTTGCACAGACCTTGCGGAAATTCTAAGTCTGGGGCAGGTGTTGTTCTATTTGTATCTCACCATTTCCTGGATGTCGGTCTATGTGGCTGCCAGACCAGACTGCACAGTCGTTTTTACGTTGTAGGTCTGACAGTTGCCGTCTAGTGCAAGACCCTGTCAAACAGGGTTTGACTTTTACGCATTCTCTTAATGTTAACTTTAAAATTTAAACCTACAAAACTTGTATGTAAAACCTAATACTACCACTTTGTTAATACATTTCAATTACTTTTAACTTTAAGTACCTTTTGTCCACCAAAGTAAGAGGAGCTTGCATTTATAAATCCAAGTAGCCAAGGGCCTAACACACTTTTATTAAGGTTAAATATTTGTAATGGCCTCTGCTAAAATTTGGCTTTTTATTTCGAATACAGTGACTTTGAGATATTTAAAGTGAATGAGAGCTTATTAGAAGCTATTGTAAACCCCCATATACCCCCATAAAAGAAAAATCCAATACAGAAAGATCAGGTGCTCTTAGAGGCCACCTGACAGGTCCATTAGTACCAATCCATTTATAGGGAAATGTACTTTCTAAATATTCTCTCACTATGTGTGAATGGTGACTCGGAGCGCCATCTTGCTTGTAATAAATATTATTTAAATCGACCAAAGGAGCATCCTCTAATATTTCCATTAGTGCATCTCGCATTATTACTAAATGTACATCCAGGGCCGTTTCTGAGTGGTGTGCTGGGAGTGTACCCCGCACAAGGGCGGCGAAAGCCGCCCGCAGTTTCACAGAAAAAAAAATTTAGACTAAAAAAAAAAATCGAGGAGTTTTCAAAAATATGAAGGCGGCCGGCGCTCAAAAAAAAATCATGCACCAGCTGTCAAGAATGAGGCAGCCGCCATTTGTGTTAATTGGCTTTTTTTTTAGACAGATATCGGAAAAATACAAAGAATTCTTAATGGAGGCGGCTGCCCTGCAACCCGCGTCAATTACATTTTGTCTTAGGTTTACTCAGTGGCGTAGCCACAGGGGGGTCAAAGGGGGGCGATCGCCATAACATACTCAATTTTAGTGCCAAAAATAAAGCATGACACGCTAAATCCAAACCGACCTTGACGTTCTCGTGGAAATATTAAGAGTTTGTTCTCTTGAGACCAGCACCTTGAATTGTTTCGGTTTAAGATACCAGAACTCGTAAAATAAGCCTAGTCGGACCATATACCGCCCTTCTTTCAAAGTTGGCGTTTTCTTGCAACATTTGTAGGTACCAGTTGCAAAAAAAACTATCCTACGTTCTGCGTCACCAGGATGCAAATGTTGGACGAGATGGTATTGTGTAGTTTAAATTTTTTTTTTTTTTAGTTTTAACTGCGTTCTTGATTTTTTAATCCCAACTTCATCATACACTTTTCTGCATGATATGGATGGTTGTACAATGACAGAGGCCAATACATTTATTTCTTCTTCTTGCCTGTTTTCCTTGTTGTAAAACTTAGGCCTTGTTTTTTTAAAAGATTCGTGCTCAATGAGATTGGCTTGGATTTTCTGAAATATTCTTCAGGTTGTTATCTTTCTGGATATCTACGAAAAATTTAAATATGTAACAAAAATGATTAAAACTTTTTTGTTTTTATTATGAATATTAATGGCACTTAACAATGATTTTAAAGCTTACCTATTAAAATACTGTTCCGAGGCTGCCTTCGCGTCTTCATTAGCTTGGATAAAACAAACATACATATCGTGTTTTTCATAATTTTCATATTTATTATTTTGTGCCATGTTGAACAGTTCTTCACAGAAATAAAAAATAAACTTGCAAAATCAAACGAATACCAGTAATATTTGACAACAATCCGTAATGGCACATTTACAGAATTTGATTGCCCATTTAAAAAAAAACAAACAAAAGTTTTGGTCATAATTCAAGAACAAAACTTTTTATAAAAAAACTAACTACGCCACTGAACTCTACATAAAAAACTCTATAATAACCCATTTTTACCTTATTGATAAGATATCAAATAATCGAGATACAGGGAAGCGTCAAAAATTACAAATTTTTAAAGTCGCCCAGTATGCAGGGCCGTCGCTTGACTTTTAGCCGCCCCGGGCAAAGTCCTAAGAAAAACGCCACCGAAACAATTTTTTTTTATTTCGGGCTTTTACATAGATAACAAAATAAGAATTAATATAAAGCATTTTGTTACACATTTAAACGTACCGGGTGTCCCACTGAGAATGGATGTCGGCCGTATCTCAGAAAGTGTTAGTCGTATGGCTTGCGGAAAAAAAATATATTGGGTAAAGTGGTCATGAGAAATTGTTGAAAATAATTTTCAAGTTTCTCAGACTGGCGCTAGAGGCCGCAACAGTAACGGTAAATATGAATCACGAAGTTTCCTCAAAAGTCGCCTAGTTAAGGTATCCCGAAAATAGCATTTTTGTATATTTCGAAGATTTATTAATAAAATTCACCTATAGAACGTGTTCGTCACTTTTCAAATAAAGTGGTGGGGGACGGTTGAACATTATTTGTAATAAATGCTGATAACTCCGGTCTGGCTTAACATAATTTAGTAAACTTAGTTTTGTTAAAAATGGCTTTTCTCACTATATATATTATTTTATAAACTACGGCAATATGTGTTTTACACTAGGCGCTAGAGGGCGCTGTCTCACAACTTCACAAACATTGCGCGTTTTTTCCATAATTGTAAATATAATAGTATACTCAATTTTACCTGATTACAAGGATGATTAAAAGTCTAAGAAGTCGGCGAAAACCGCAAGTTAATATCTATTTTCAATCCGGAGATATCAACAACAATAATCATAATTACGGAACATTATGATTTTATTTTCAAGTTGCCATTGTAAAGGTTTTTTAAGAGTCAAATAGGCTTTGGAAAAACAAAATATGAAGGTACCTATGGTTCAAGCAAATATATCGTTACGACAATAATTCTCAGTAGCGCCCCAAATGTTCAAATTGTCGCCCATCGTTCTGTATACACGACTCCAATCTCTCCCTGGTTGATAATACTGCAGTCTCCACCTCTGCCATAGGGATACGGAGGCTGCTGTCCATTATCCTTTCTATCATGTTATCTCTTGTGGTGGGTGTGGTAACGAAAACAAGATCCTTCAATCTCCCCCATAGATAAAAATCTAGGAATGTAAGGTCAGGTGATCTAAAATAAAAGTTACCACTTTCATTAACAGTATCACAATATATACTATAATATTACCTGGCAGGCCACGGAAATATACTTCCTCTTCCTATCCACCTTGCAGAAAATGTGTCGTCAAGAAATTGACGAACGTTTGCCGCAAAATGTGCAGGACATCAATCGTGTTGGAAAACCATAGTTCTGCGAATATCCAAGGACACATTTTCGAGAAGAATTGGGCGTTCGTAATTTAAAAAATGTAAATATCTTTGCCAAGGGCGGTTTTAGCTTTTCAACATGGGGGGGGTAATTTGAAATCCGAATTTTTTTTTCAAAAAAGTAACCAGAAAATAAGTTTGGGAGGGGGGGGGTTAGAAAAAAATAGCGCCGCAGGCGAAAAATTTTTGGGTGCCACGCCCTTTTTTCAATGATGATGCTTAAAATTCTAAATTCATGGGGGGGGGTAATTACCCTATTACCCCCCCCGTAAAACCGCCCTTGATCTTTGCCCAGTAAGCGACTCATTAAATACAAACGGTCCAACTATTGTGTCACCCAAAATGCCGCACCAGACATTGACACACCATCTTCCTTGATGCTGCACCTCCCGCATCCAATGGGGATTATCCCGCGACCAAGCCGGCCTCGGTAGCTCGGTGGGTAGAGAGCTTGCCGGGCAACCGATAGGTCCCTGGTTCGAATCCGGGCAAGGGCATGGATGTTTGTGTGAATGTGAATGATTGTATACAAGTTTCAAGAAAAAATCCTGGCTGGATGCCGAGAGGCAAGAGGCCATTGCAACACTAGAAAAAAAAAATCCCGCGACCAATAAATCATATTATGGCGGTTTACTCCTCCATTACTATGGAAAGTAGCTTCATCAGTCCACAAAATTTTGGAGAGGAGATTTCTATCTTACAATATCATATTGAGCAACCAATAGCAATGATCCAATCTTCTATCATAATCTTGCGGGGTAAAAGCCTGGTGGGGCACAATATGGTAGAGATGTAGCCTAAAGAAAAACTAAATACTTATTATAATACGAATACTTCCAGTAGTACGAAAACGGCTAGCTAAACGATTAAACATTCTACTGTCATATCGCCCATATCGGCGCCTTTGAGGGTATCGTACTGCGTAATCCCGTTCAGCAATTGTTGCATTTCGCAAACATTCAAAATACACCGCAATGATGTCAACCGCTTCTTCAAGTAACAGAGGCATTTTGAAAATCAAATATGACACAACACTGTTGGCATGACAAAAATTTTGACGTAATAATGAAAGGTGACACGCGTGCACAGTTTCAATTTATATTTTGTGTTTCCAAGGCCTATTTGACTCTTAAAAAAAACCTTTACAATGGCAACTTGTAAATAAAATCATAATGTTCCGTAATTATGATTATTGTTGTTGATATCTCCGGATTAAAAATAGATATTAACTTGCGGTTTTCGC
Organism: Polydrusus tereticollis; assembly: GCA_963920685.1. Lineage (NCBI taxonomy): Eukaryota > Metazoa > Arthropoda > Insecta > Coleoptera > Curculionidae > Polydrusus > Polydrusus tereticollis. The sequence continues at coordinate 167,084,874 of OY987326.1, read as the reverse complement.
TGACTTCTTAGACTTTTAATCATCCTTGTAATCAGGTGAAATTAAATATACTATTATATTTACAATTATGGAAAAATCGCGCAATGTTTGTGAAGTTGTAGGACAGCGCCCCCTAGCGCCTAGTGTAAAACACATATTGCCGTAGTTCATAACATGATATATAGAGTGAGAAAAGCCCTTTTTAACAAAACTAAGTTTACTAAATTATGTTAAGCCAGACCGGAGTTATCAGCATTTATTACAAATAATGTTCAACCTTCCCCCACCACATTATTTGAAAAGTGACGAACACGTTCTATGGGTGAATTTTATTAATAAATCTTCGAAAAATGTTATTTTCGGGATACCTTAACTAGGCGACTTTTGAGGAAACTTCGTGATTCATATTTACCGTTACTGTTGTGCCCTCTAGCGCCAGTCTGAGAAACTGGAAAATAGTTTCCAGCAATTTCTCATGAACACTTTACCGAATATATTTTTTCGCCGCAAGCCATACGACTGAGATACGGCCGACAGCCATTCTTAGTAGGACGCTCGGTACTTTTATTGTAATAAACTACCTGTAGTTACGCTGCCGTTAAAATACTTTCATTGACCAAACTCGTCTTTCTTTTGTATTCAAATTAGGGTGACCCTAATTTAGAACTGATTCGGGGTGTGTAGGTCTGAAATATAGAATTTTTAAAAACTATCATTGCAATTTACTTGAAATTTACAATGCAACCTTTAAGTACTCTACTTAACGGGTCCTGTCATTGCAAGTTTAAATTTCATTACTCTCTCGCATTAAGCAATAGAGTATTGACATACGAAAACGCAAACCACCAATTTTTTGCTTATTTTAAATGGAATATTATGTAGGTTCGGGTTCGGTGAAATATAATAATATATTTTTTAGCGCTTTCCAAATATAGAATAAAATTATATATGTTCTATTTAAAATAAAAAAAAATTATTGATTTTTGCTATATCTTTATTTGATATTCAGTTGTTTTTTTGTTTACGCATTCTAATTGTGCAAAAAACTTTTGTGTGAAGCGTTTCTTCGCATTTCTAAAGTTAAGGGGACTTTGAGAATTTTGTTTCTATGACAAATTATGGTTATTTTGACCTCCCTACACCCTCCCGAGAGTATACACGAAAAAAAATGAAAAATAAAAAATGTCAACAATAATGTATCTTTTCATTTGCTACAGGTTGTAACATTTATCCTAACATTTAAAAAAAAATACTAAAAATATTTTAAAAATCTCAAGTGCTTGTTGAAATTTTTATTACCGATTTGTATTTGCCATTTTGTAGTAAAATTTTAAACTGATACTTGTAAAATCTAATATACGTTCTATCAATATAATAAGTGAGACAAGACTAACTATTAATCGTTAGATTTTATTGTGTAAAATACATAATGATATGTGAATTTGTTTTACAATTTCTATGCAACTTTACTCCAAGTATAAAATTTGTAATTTAAAACAATTTGTTGTAGAAACTTAAACAACTGTCAGGTTTTATACCTATGCAAATGTAAAACTCTCCAGCAATTTGCAGTATTTATTATACTGGCTTAAAATGTGTAATTTAAAACCATTGGTTGCAGAAATTTGAACAATTGTCAGGTTTTATACCTATCCAATTATAAAAATCTTCAGCAATTAGCAGTATTTATTACACTGGCTTAAAGTGTGTAATTTAAAACAATTTGTTCCAGAAACTTAAACAATTTTCAATATTAGTACATATCGAAATATAAAAATTTTCAACATTTTGTAGTATTTACTACACTATAATAAACCAGCCTACGGTATTAAGTACTTTAGATTGCTGGAGACTGCTGGAAGATGGCGCTGCCTATATTGTACTGCCTACGCAGAACAATATCGCAGCTTTAAACTGTTTTGATTTTCCAACGGTCGGTATTTGGTATGCTCATTTGTCATAATTGTGCCCTGTGCTGACGAGAACCAAAGAGTTCGAAACCGGTCTACAGGTAGTAGTAGTGTAGCATCCTACCATTGGAAACAGAGATTGTGAGATTCATTCTATCCCTTCCGTTAGTTTTTGTAAGACATTTCCTGCAAGTTGTTGTGAAATGTTTAACAAAACATTTCTAACAAATAGTTGCAAAATGTTCACCAAGACATTTAAGCTCTTCCTGTAATAGTTTATTGAAATATATTCAACAAAATTTTGTGAAATTTGTAACTATACATTTTATGTTTTTCTTAATACATGTATACATTATTTACAAACTCTTACAACATAGGGTGACAAGCCATTGTTTTAATATATTTATTACAATATTTTTAAATTCAACAACAATTTGTAGCGATTTTGTCTATAATCGCCACGTGCAACATCTCGCATATGTATATTGTCTATAATTGTTGTAAAAATGACAATATTTTTTTTCCGTGTACCATATACTTACCGCACACCCTGTATAATGCTGGTAAAAGGCGCGGGGTTGACAATATATGAGGAAATACCCGGTGCATTACGATACATGCTTGTGAGTGACCTGATAGGTGAAATTCTGTAACACTTTTAAATTAGTGCAAAAAATGTGGTTTTACCTTGCGTTGATTAAAAAGTGCTATTCGTAAATCTGGTATATTGCACAGGCGAACCGAAACAGATTCCATTAGACCCGCGTCTACAAATGGAATAATTGCTTTTATAATTTGGTTAGGCAATAATTTTGTGCTTTACTTGATGTCGAAATCGATTAAGGATCGTCGATTAAAATTCTTCTGTGCTGTTTACTTTTTTTCTGCACGTATGATGATGAATGATTTATACATGAAAGTAATTTCAGAGGGTTGATAATTGTATTTTCTAACTTGAAGATTGGATGTTGCGTTTAAATTGAGAAGAAATGAGCATATGAAATGTTAACAAGGTTTATATTGTGGCGTAATGATATCTGGTCGTCACGGTTATTTAAAATAACATTAATTTATTTTATATTAGGACACGTTCTACTCGTTCTTGGCTACTCTGATAGATCAACCTCTTCAAAACAATATAATTTCTTATGACATTTGCAGCAGGTTTGAAAGGATTTAAATGATGATTTAAATCGCGATTTAAATCACTTGATTTTTTTAAATTTAAATCATGATTAAAATCAAAATTTGTGATAAGTTATAATTAAGAGAAAACTAGAACTTTCAGTTTTAAATAATGGTTTAGTATATCAAAAAAATAAAACCATTGTACCTAAATAATGTTTATTTTAGCTAATTGTAGTGCTTGTCCAAAAAAACTAATTCTGCAGCTTTGTTTTTATTTGATGTCGCATTGCAGCCATATTAAAGTCTGTGCGTTTTAAGAAGTCCGATATCGGATTAAATCACCAAGGGATGTTATCGCTTTTAAAACAGTAAGTCGGTTAAGTTACAATATCTTCGCACCTTCGCTATACTTGATCACACCGAACATCCGACTGGTTTACTGTATTCTATTACTGGGCGAAATCAGAGGTTTCAAAACAAAATTATCTTAGAATTACGCGTTGAGCATAAATAATAATTAAATAGATAATTAAATTATTTTGCTATTATTATAGTTAAATCTATATAATAATCGCTATTTTCCAAGTGCGGAATGGTTAAATATGTTAAAGATTTTGTCAGGTATATACTTTTCCGATAATGACATTATTTTGGGATTATTATAATTAAATCTTCATAATAATTACTATTTTCCAAGAAATAATTAAAATTTTCTGAAGTGCGGGATGGTATGTTCTACTTTATTTTAAATAAGAAGTTGTGCTTTTCACTTTTAGTTTGTTTCTGAGGATTTGGACAGACCATATAAAAGGGTTCGACTCCATTCAAAAACCTTGGATTTATCCTAAGGGATAAAACTCTGAATTAGGAATATTGTTTATGATATGTATAAAGCCAAGGAATATGTTACCCTCAAAGCTATTCTTGAAAAGATAAAGCAGAAAAAACTTTGCGATATTGTAACTAACAGTTTGTCCATCATCTTAAAACATATGGGTTTCAAATATAAAAAAACGAACAACAGAAAACTGCTTTGCGAGCTGTCCAATGTTGTTTCGAAAAGATGGCAATTTTTAAGGGATTATTTAAACAACAAAAAATCGGAATTGTCAAGACAAGTTGTTTTTCTTGACGAAACATGGGTATTTGCAAACGGAACTTCAACAAAAACGTCTTGGCAGGATGACTCAAAGCATTGTTATTCAAGTACCCGTGCAAGTAATGGAAAAAGGTATATTATATTACATGCTGGTAATGAAGAAGGTTTTGTTTTAAATGCCAGTTTGATATTTTCATCAACAAAAAAAAACTGATGATTATCACGGCAATATGGATGCTGAAATTTTTGAGCATTGGTTCGAGGAAAAACTTTTAAAAAGTTTAGAAAAACCTTCCTTAATTGTTTTAGACAATGCCTCTTACCATACGAGACTCGAAGAGAAATTCCCTACAAGCAGCTGGAAAAAGGAAGAAATAAAAGAGTGGTTGTCAAAGAAAAACATAAACCATGAAAATGTATATTTAAAAAGTGAACTTTTAAGCAAGTGTAAAGAGCAGTCATTTAAAAAAAAGTATGTTGTTGACGAATTAGCCCTCAAATATGGACATCAAGTTTTGAGATTGCCGCCCTACCATTGTCATTACAACGCAATTGAATTGGTATGGGGTATTACCACGAACTATTATGACAAACATGCCTGTAAAAATATCGGTAAGCCTAGCGTTATAAAGTTATGGGAGGAGGCGCTTAGCCAAGCGGGCAAAGAAGAATGGCGGAAATGCATTGAACACACAGAAAAAATTATTTTTGAATCTTATGAGACAGAACAGGTTATAGACGAACTAAGACCGTTAATTATTACGAATGATGATGATGATGACGATGATGTTGATTCTGATGAGTCTGAAAGCATGGGTGAAATTTCAAATGCAGAGGAAGACTACTTTTAGTAGTACCTATCTACAAGTGGGTACGTTCTGTCGCAAGACTACAAAATCGGTTCTTTTTAGAACCAAAACTTTATAAAAAAGAATTCGTAAAACTAATTTGTCTGAATACTACAAAAGCTAAAAAATTATTATTTTTCTTTACCTAAACTAATTTTTTATTTACTTTAAATTATTTTATTTAGAAAATGTAATTCATCAACATCCAAAATTACCTTCAATATAATTTATTGTTTGAGAGCCACCGACATAATGCACAAGAGGTTTTATGGCTTAGCGGACTTCTTAAAACGCACAGACTTTAGCTGCATTATCTGTGACAAAACTACATACTGTACAGTCATATTCGGTTTTAAGCTTAGTTATGAGTACTGTTACAATTTCTGTTAAATATACAGAAGTATGTGGATTCCCAGAAGTATCTAGAGTATCTACTAAGACATATTCATGTTCTGTTGTAACCATTACACAGATTATCGGTTCATTATGTACATTTAACCATCCGTCAAGTGACAGACACACACACACATGTTCCCGACAAGGTCTAAAAGCATTTGGTTTTTTCTTCATTATAAATTATTATGTCAAACAATTTATTAGAAACATCATATCGAGAGGGTGGTATATATCCAGGCCGTAAAAAAGCGATAACTTTTCTTACTTCCGGTTGCTCCATACAGTTAAAGCTGCTGCTTGTAGCGTAAAGGGCTCTGGCAATATATTTGTCAAATTCCTCTTTAGTAGATTTGCTAGTGCGTATGACAAAAAATGGCAAAGATCCAGAACTAGAACTTGCTGACCTTGTTTCTGATTCTGACACTACTTTCCTTTTCTTACAATCTGGAGTGGAAAGACTGCAAAGTGACCCTAAAGTTTGTTGTGAAGTACATGGTTTCTGTGACTCCTGTGAGTTTGGTGGCGCATTTACGCCAGAAGTATCCTCAACCTAAAAAAAAGACAATATTTAAATTTAAAATTAAAGCGAAAATTTAGCAAATTATTAAAAATTCGTGTCTGACTTCCGAGATAGGGTGTTGAATTTGAAATTTCATTATTTGTGTGAAATTTTGTAAAACTTCGTCTAGCGCATAACCTAACAAACTCCATAACCTGTAGTGACCTGTATCTGTACTAATGCAGAGATTAGCAAATTTCTCGAAAACGGTCATATCTCATATCTAGCGTTGTTGAGAAAGTATACCTTTTTTCCTCAGAAAAGGTGTAAGAATAAGGTTTATTGAAAAAAAGTCTCAGAGGTTCTCTGTCAAAAAAGTTAGGGTAAATTAAACTAAATAAATGATAGCTGCACAAACATTAATACTAAATTATGATTTTTGCGCGAAAAATTTATCTTCTGTAAAAGTTATTTTAAAAAATCGAAAATAAAATTTCAAATTCAAATCAACACCCTGTATCTCAGTGACGACGCATTTCCGGACATAAGTTTATTTGGAAAATTGGCTATTTTATTGAATTCTATGTGGTGTTAAAAAAAAGCATCAACTTCTGTATATCTTTAAAAATTATATTAAAAATAAAATTCAAAGAAACAAACTTATTTACTTATTATTTTATAATAATATGCTGTTTGTGTACTTTACAACTGATTCATTGTCCTTTTCGATTTCTGTAGGTACTTCACTTTCACTACACTTTTGCCAGTGAACTTTCATCCGTTCGACAAAACCTTGCATTTCGTGTCTACATTTTTTGCCTATTGCCTATTCCCTAATTTTCCTTCAGTTTTATTAGATTTTTCTATGAAATGTATCCAGATAGGGTCTTTTTTCCTTTCACTTCTATGAACAGTTGACATTGTTACACTATTTGCAGATTTTAGAAATTAACAGCAGAAATCACGCGTCGCGCTGATTATTAAGGCGCGTACAGATTAGGCGAGACGAGACCGAGACAAGCGCGAGCCGAGAGTTTTCGTGGCTCGCGGAAAATTTTTGGAGCAGCGAGCCTGTCGCGAGCCAACCGCGAGTATTTCCTGATCCATCGGGAGAACACGCTTGCCACGAGCCACCGACGAATAATTTCAGTTTAAAGTGGGGTGCACTGTAGCTTTTGTTTTTCGGTTCACTTAAGAATTATCGTAATAGCGTATGCTTGACTATGTCTGACAACGAAGAAATTGCGGCGGTATTAACGCTGTGCAGTGGCAGCATAATAATTGCAGATAGTTAACGGCAAAGAAAACGAAATCCTCGTCGATGGTGGCGTACAGAGCTATACAAAAAGCGTTTGGGTGTCCCCCATACAATTCAATTAGCAACAGCTGATTTCCTTCAGTCCACATTTTCGCGCGACAAAATTTCGTCGAACCTGCCACGAACGCGTATTAATTGATACTGCGAGTCCCTTTGAGATCGTGGCAAAAACCGACAGAAAATGGATCGCAACGACCTCCCGTCGAGAGGCTTGCAAGCCGCTTGGGTCCGTACAAGTTGCACAAATTTTGTTTGTGGCAGGCTCGGTTCGCGCTTGTCTCGGTCTCGTCTCGCCTGATCTGTACGCGCCTTTAGACGGCCAGTTTACATGCGAGTTAGGGCGGACGCATCTTTATATAAACAGTGGAGGGTTTTCTTGCTCTGACAGGAATTTGCAGCTCTGAGCGTTTTTCGACAGGAACTATCTTCATTAACATTTGAAGAACGGTGGGAATAAAATCAAAAACGTGTTGAAAACAACAACTTATTTATAGGAAAAAATAGATAAAAATAAAAATAGAAAAAAAATCAAAAATATCAAAAAAATCTCTACTTTTGATGTATTTCAACAACCCTGATTTGCAGTTTTTGTATCTATAACTTTTATTGAAATTAATTAGGCGCTTATACAGAAGGGGGAGCAAGAATCGTTTTAAACCTATCTAATATGGCTGCCCCACTTCTACTTTTTGTTTGACTGCAATTTTCGCCTGCGGTGCTGTGCCTCTTTCCGCTGGTTTCATTTGCAACCTCTAATTTAATAAATAAAGATCCATTTATTGAGCATTAAATAATGTAAAATTTTCTGAATGGTAGAACGATCCTCATGTGCGCTTACACCTCTTTGTGAAGCTCGATGTGTAGAGTGGCACAAGGGGGTACTCGAATTCTCTGTTGACCTGGTCAAAATTGTGGAAACTTTGGGCAAGATTTCAAAGTGACGTGACCCGAGCACAGTTGGCAAGGCTGCTCCTTGAGCAACATCTTTATGTAACTCTTAGTTCAATATTTGGTCTGAGTGACACGCAGTCTCTGGGTAAAGTACTTCAGAAGACGGCGCTTGATTTTAATGATGGTACTATTCTAATTAATAATACAATTTTCATTCTTGCTAATCGTCGGAAAAATTTGGACACTAGTTTTAAAGAAATCATGGCAGCGTGCAGAAGATCTAGCTAATCAGGGGGGGGTGGGCATGGGTCTCGAGCTGGTAATTTCTCGGATCCCTCGCGGTAGTGGACGTCAAATGTATCGTGCAAACTATGAAATGAACTCGGCCGAGAAATACTACAGACAGAGTATTAATCTATGCACCCTTACTAGACTTTGTACTCACAGATCTGCGAGAAAGATTTTCAATTGAAACGATGGACGTCTTTCAGCTACCAGTTTTAATTACAGAAAATATTCTTAAGACCTATGTTGGTGAAGAAGGAGACAAAGTTATCAAGTCCCTGCCGGACTGCTTCGTAGTGCTACTTGATGACAATCAGGGTGTTGTTCCTTTTCTGCTGAGAGATGAAATTTCATTGTGGTGAGAGAAATGGATGCGGGAAAAGGTGCGGGGTGAATATTTACCACCAACTGCTGTAGATATCTTGGCTAGGTGCGGTAAGCATGTATTTCCTATTATAAATAAATTTCTTCTGGTCCTTGTAACGTTTCCGGTGACCAATACATCTGTTGAGAGATTATTCTCGGCGTTGCGGCGCCTTAAAAAGGTATTTAAGATCAACCATGTATGAAAGCCGCCCTCGGTCTTGCCCTTATGCATGTACAGGGTGTCTCTAAAAGGTGCGGAAAAAATGCTACCACAAATTCCTGAGGCTTAAATATGACGATCTAATCCAACTTACCTCAGTCCAAAAGTGGATGATTTTGGAAATACAGAGTGTCAAAAGTTCAATCTGGTTTTAGTTTTTTATAAATAATTCTTTTAATATTCGGTGTATTGTCACAATAGTCGGCTAGGGGGGTTTTGTAGGGTGAAAAATTAAAATCTGCTTTCACTTTTATTGTAAAATTTAGAGGGCGCCACCATGGGTACCTTGTACACATTTAAAACAAAATCACTTTTTTAAGTCACCCTGTATTAAACTTTAAAATCAAAATTCTTATTCCGTTCCAACGTCTTTTACCTAAAAAAGGTATAGATGGTAAGAGTTGATTTGAGCAGCCGTTCTTGAGATATCTGGATTTAAAAAATTCACTTGATGTATGGATTGGCCAGGTCTAAATTATTGTAATAATAATTGAACACAATTTGAAGCGAAGGCGTTAAATTACAACAACTGTCACTAAAAACTGACTGGTGTCAAATCGAATCTAAAAAGTAATTTAAACATACATTTGAATTGTCAAACAATTTTCAAATTTCTTTTCGTTATGGCCGTACAGTATACCAACGAGGAAATGACCGTATTGTCGACTGCGGGTGTTGAGACAGTGCCTACTAAATTCTAGCAACGATAGCGTGGCGTTTACAAGTTTTCTGGGTTAAAGTGTGTTTTCTACATATTCGATGTAAGTTTTTGCATAACAAATGTAAGGGTTTATCAATTTAACAATAAAAATTAACGAAATTCATTAAATTATGCTTCAAGCGCATTTAGTTTAGTGCATAAAGGACAGTAAAATATATCTTCAATCTAATGTCAGTTTACATCGGGAGGGTTTATACGCGTATCAAGGCTCCCTATATGAAGTAAATGTATGTTATTGTATTTATTTATTTTATAATTTATAACAAATTGTGATATTTTCTCGGCAAATAAAATTGGCTAATTGAGTAACATTGTTATAGATGCCATTTAAATGGAAATCCAAGGGTCGGTCGAAGTGGTCGCCAGATGATTTAAAAAGCGCAGTGCTTGAAGTAGCGAATAAAAACAAAGCACTTAGGACTACTGCCAAAAAGTACAATGTAGACAAGATGACATTGAAGAGATATGTTTTAAAATACCAAGACGATCAAGGTATCACTTTTTCCCCGAATTTTGTCGCCTCACGAAGAAAAACTTTTTATGGAATATTTGCTCACTTCTGCAAACCTTTACTATGGTCTTACGCCTAAGCAAACAAGGAAATTTGCGTATCAATTTTGCCAAGAGAACAATAAAAAGATACCAGAAAACTGGGAGAAGAACGAGTGTGCTTCCTACGACTGGCTAAAAGGTTTTATGTCACGTCATCCCCAACTATCATTGAGAAGTCCTGAAGGCACTAGCTTGGGCAGAACGACTGCCTTCAATCGACATAACGTGCAAGAATTTTACAAGAATTTACGCACATTAATGGAACGAAAACATTTTGGTCTAGAATCCATATATAACTTGGACGAAACTGGAGTGACTACTGCGCACAAACCGCAAAAGATCATTGCTCGTAAAGGGCAAAAGCAAATTTCGAAAACTACTTCTGCAGAACGTGGGACACTGGTGTGTCATAAATGCATTGGGAAATACAGTGCCACCATTTTTTATATTTCCTCGTGTAAGAATGCAGGATTACATGATCCAAGGTGCTCCTCCAGGTTCCATTGCTGTTACGCATAAGAGCGGTTGGATGACTGCTGATAATTTCGTGAAATACCTAGACCACTTCATAAAACACGCAAAATGTTCGATAGAAAACCAATGTATATTGGTCCTTGACAATCACGATAGTCATATTTCACCCAAAGCCTTAAACACTTGTAAGTTAAACGGCATTCATTTGTTAACCTTACCACCTCACACGAGCCACCGATTACAACCACTGGACGCAACGGTTTTTGGTCCATTTAAGAGGTATTATAATGAACAGGCAGATGCATGGATGGTCAGTCACCCAGGACAAACAATTTCATTAAAACATATACCGGAATTAGTTGGATTAGCTTATGTCAGAGCGTTCTCACCTTCAAATATAAGCAAAGGATTTTCCACTACTGGAATTTATCCGTTCAACCCACATGTATTTGACGATCTCGATTTCGCAGGAGCGGAAGTTACAAACAGACCTAATCAGGAAGTAGAGCCACACCCTGAAGAAAGATCGGATATAGATGACCCAACCGATCAACCTGGCACATCCTCACCTCAGCAGGAGTCAACTTCAATTGCAATGAAAACTTCTTTAAAAAATACCACCACTGTCCCAAGCGCCATATCTGGTTTATTGAAAAGTCCTGAAGAAGTTCGTCCTTATCCTAAGGCGCTGCCACGAAAGAAAAAAGGAGGCAGAAAGCCTGGTCGGACGAGAATCTTAACCGACACCCCGGAAAAAGAGGCCATTGAGGCCGAATATAATAAGAGAGAAGAAAAAAAAATTAAGAAAACGAAAATTGAACAGGTCAAACGAAAAATAACTAGTGAAACTGAAAAAAAAAGATCAAAATGCAGGGTGTAGTGAATCCCATCCCAAAAGAAAAGTTTTGGATCGAAACGCAAAAACAAAAATAAAGTGTTCGATGACTCGGATCCTGGGGACGAAACGGAGAAAGATCAATTTTCTGATGCACTTGACGATGACGAAGTCGCTTGTATCTACTGCAATTCATTATTTTCCGAGTCTCGTTCTAAAGAAAAATGGATCCGTTGCCAGCACTGTCTAAAATGGTGCCATGCAGCCTGTTCGGATGTCAACTATAACATAAAAATGTTTACTTGCGAATTATGTACCAATTAAGTAGTGTTCTAATAATAAAGGATTGCGTTTCTATTTCTTACCTATGCCTAATTTCGTATTGTATCAAACCTCCCATTTATTGTATCAAGCCTCCCATGCATAGGGAGGTTTGAGACACTTTGCATTGATACTTTTAAAAATTTATAACCAAGGTTTATATTTAAATTTTCAATAATTTAATGTTGCCAAATTCTTAAGCGAAGTCCTTAAATTGCACTTTGACATAAATGGATCGGTAAATGTTAATCACAGAATTTTAATTTCCATTTTTGTGGAAAACGTATCAACCCTCCCCAGTCTCCCTTATACAGTGAAAGATTTCCGAGTCGTCGCTTACCAAACCATAAAACCTTCGCGGCAATTGAAAGACGTCTTCGTGAAACTGGTAGGTTTGCGCCTGTTTCTATTAATTATTGTCGTGCACGTACCGTAAGAACTCCTGAGGCTGAAGAAGATATCCTATATCGGACTGAAGAAAATCCTAAACTCAGCAATAGATGATTGGGCTTAGAGCTAGGGGTATACTAAGATACTGTTAATAGGGTGACCAGAGAACAACAACTGCACCTATTTCATATTCAAAGGGTACAAGATCTTTTACCCCATGAATTTGGGTACAAGATCTTTTACCCCATGGATTTGAACCACGCCTAGCTTTCTGACGGCTTATCCAAAAACACAGAAATCAATTTCAACCTCAACTTTTTAAACGTTTTGAGTTTATAAATCCCGCTTTAGACTGTGCTTTGACTTTTTAAATCTCGTAATTTTTATTATATTTATATGGTCTTAGCCATATGCAAGTAATTACGTATGCAGGTACGGATCGACCGTGCCGACTGTGTTAATCGTGGCCTTCTTGCCAAAAATCAATAAGACTGCTTGATACTTTGAAGATATTGCGAAAACCGCAAATAAGTTTAAAATTACTCTAGTTAGATATAGGGGCACCCTATATGGGAGAGATAGGAAATGTTCTCGCATGTCCTTTGAATAAACTAGACATTAAAAAAAATGAAGTTTTTCAAATTTTTCGATAAAGATCAAAAATTGTTACTTTTCGACTTTCCTGTATCTAAAAATTAATTTTCCGACAATTAGTTATTGAGCACAATAATATCTAATTACACAACCGAAATTTCTGCATCTCAAAATATTACTAATTCCAAGATTGTTATTGTGTCTGACTCCAAATCTGTTCTATCAGCCCTTGCTGGAATTTATAGTTGGAATTATAAAATTAATTCCATACTATTGGATATTAAAAATATTATTTACAGACTAAGATATAAGGGGCAAAATGTAATATTCGTATGGGCAAAGGCTCATACAGGACTTCATGGAAATGAGTATGCTGATTATTAAGCCAAAGATGCAATTATTAATGGAAGTGAAACTGCCTTTCGACTCGACATAACCGATGGTTTTAACATAGTCAATGCTCGAATTAAAGATAAATGGAACCATAGATGGCACAATTACACCTTATCCAACACCTCCGGTTATGCACAGATTCAACCTACTCTACCAAATAAATACTGGCATGATGATTTCAATGTAAGTCGACGTTATATAACCACTATTACACGTCTAAAATTAGGGCATGCCTGCTATCCTGCCCATCTTTTTAAAATCAATATTTTAAACTCGAAATTGTGCGATACTTGTAATGTGCGCAGTGACTTAGATCATATATTTCTTGAATGTACGAAGTATCAACAATCTCGACATCATTTCCTTTCAACATTAATAAGTACCTGCAAAGTCCAATCTCCCTTCAACTTTTTAAATTTATTAACGTATCAAAAAAAAAAAATATTTACACCTGCATTATGAACTTCCTACATGATAATGACCTAAAACTATAGAATCTTATAATTTCCGAAAATCCAAAAATCCTTTATTGTGTTTCCTGTCAAAAGGGTCCACCTGTCCTTGTGAACTTTTAAAGTCGCCCTGATAGATCCCTGGGCGTGAAGTGTGTGACCCTGTTCATTTATGTGTGCCTTTTAAATAAGCGTTCTTATATAATATTTACATATTTACACAACTATTTACTTAATCTTTAAGTGACTGGCTGAATGGCTGATCAGCCCATGCCAATACGAGAAAAAAAAAAAAACCGAAATTTCGAGTTTCACTCCTTTATCTTTGAAAAATATTGGCCAAAATTTGAGAAAAACAATTTTTTCTCTCAGGAACGGATAAAGTAGGGTACAAAAACTTTTTATAAAAGTTACTGCAAATGAAGGAAGGAACGCCAAAAATACTTTATGCAGGGTGTTCCACTTAATATGAGCAAGTTTAAGACGATTTCCGGTAAAACCGGAAGTCACATAAGGTCGCTGCTATTTCGTCTGAAGAGAGCTTCTCCGAAAACCCCATTATCTAATCTTGCAGAATTAAAATTGTATTACTTTCGAAAATATTCTAATGGACGATCATCGTGAGTCATCCTGTATATTAACCTTTTCTACAATCTTCAGTATGACCTGCAATAAGTGCTGATATATGATTTCTTTTTCTTCTGAGGGTTCGTCCAAGTGCCTGATGCACTTCGGTCCATTGTGCTCATCCTAGTTTGGTCTTACACTAATTATTCTAGTTCCTTACACTACTTTATGTAGGTCAACTGTCGGAATATTCTCTGGTCCTGCCCGAGTATCTGTTGCCTTTTCTGATCCAATGACTCGCAGTGGCAGATAATATGCTATGCCGTTTCACTTTCTTGCCCGCATAACCTGCAGCTTAGGTCTCCGTTGTACAGTTGCATACGGTGTAGGTGCTTCTTAACGGCCATGTGTCTTTTCAGAATTCCTGTGGTAATTCTCAGCTGATTTCTGCTTATCAGAAGTAGCTGTTTTGTTAGTTTCGAGTCTGGGTCCTCAATGAAAGATTTGCTATGGTTTAATCCCTGTCTGTTGTTCCTGTAGATATTGTGTTGATTTCGTGTTAATCGTTTTATGACATCTCGTACTGTACACCTTGGGACTCCTAGTGCCGGTTCTGGACCTGAATGTTCCTCTATTGTTTTCATAGGCACACTGTAGGATGACGTAGATTTTCACTTGGGGAGACTTACCCAGGAATAAATAAGCAACTATTTTCGGTCTTACTCCGTGCATCCCTGTTGCGGTACCCTGTTTGGGTTTTGAGCCATCTGTGTACCAGATTATTGCATTATTGAAGCATCTGGTGTTTTCCATGCATCCCGTTCATCGATTACGGTCTTGAATGGTATGTCATGGCGATATGTAGAGTTTATGTGGTTTGATATCATTTCTAACTCAGGTCGCATAGAAGTGCGTGTCCATTTCTTTGCTCCCCAGAAAGAGACGTAGAACTCTGTAGTCTGTATAGTTGTCCCATTCCTGTCTCTCCTTTAATCGCCAAATGAAGTGGAGAAAGGTCTAAGATGTATTGCGGATGTGGGGTAGATCTCATGGCCCCTGTGATGCTCAAGCAGACCAGTTTTTGTAGTCTTCTTAACTTTAATATTGTAGTTTTCTGCTGTATTTTTGGCCACCCGATTATACTGCATACGTGATTGCAGGTCTTAATACCCTGGTGTACAACCAATGCACCAGCTTTGTGAGAGTCTCCATGTCTTTCAATACATCCGTCTAGTAACTGCCTAGGTTAGTTTCCGGATTGTTTTGTCCACGTTCTAGGTCAGTCTGGAGTCCAAAATTACTCCCAGGTATTTGACCTCGTCCGACAGTGGAATGTTTACACCTTGTAGGGTTTGGGGTCCTGATCTCTCCTTCTTTTTGCGTTTTGTAAAGAGGATTATGACAGATGACAGTCTTGATGAAATGGTCTCTGTTTCAAGACGTCATCCCTTATATGCCTACCTTACAGTTTTTCAAGTATTTTGAGTATGAATGACGTAAGACTGATAAGTCTGAATACCTTTGCCGCCGCCTAGTAGTCCAAGTTTAGATATGAATACAGCCTTTGCCAATTTCCAAGATTTCGGTATATATCCTGTAGCCAAACTGGCTCTGAGTATGAGGCAAAGCTTGTTGATTATCAGGACCGTTCCTTGCTGAAGCATTGCTGGGTAGATTCCGTCGGGTGCCGGTGACTTAATTGGTTTAAATGAGTATATTGCACATTTGATCTTTTCCTTTGTCACCACTTTTTTTGACGATCTGCCAATTTTCTATGCGAGCCCTGTTAGGAGTCCCATTTTCCTCCCTTAGCTTCCAAATCTGCGTTGATGCGTCTATAATTGTCGAATTGGGAAAGTGTACTTGAAAAAGTTTGGTCATTGTTTCTTTTCCGGATTTTGTGTACTATTTGTGGCTGTTTTTAGGGAATTTATGAAGCTTTGTTGATACTTAGAGAGTATTTTCCTGAGTCTGGCACACAGTGGAATGCTTTCGATAGCCTTAGTCTTCCTAGCTACTTTTTGTATTTGGTCAAAGATGCCTAATATGAAATTTTAACTACATTGAAGTTTTTACTTATTTGCCCTCTTCTCGCCTCCAGATCTTTACTCAACCAGGGCATGCTCCTGGTATATGATACGAAAATGCTGAAATTTCGTTGAGTGTTAAACACCCGGTGGATTTTACTCTATGGTCAAAATTTAGTTGCAATATACAGGGTGCCATGCAGTGTCATGTGTCATGTTACTCTTTTTATCAGAATTGGCCTCCGAGATCACCTGATCTTAATATGTTAGATTTTTACCTATAGGGTGTGTTTAAATAAAAAATGTACAAATCGCAGTTAAAGAGTTGCTACATGGGGTCAACCAACGACGATAAAGCAAAGGGACCAACCGTGCATTTCAAAGTCTAAACCCAAATGAAATTCAATCTGCCTCGACGAAGACAGTCAACAAGCTCATTTTGTAGTCTTCTTAGCTTTGCTGATGACTTTAAACGTACCAAGAAACAATATTAATAATTAAAACTGCTAAAACAATTAAACACTTCAAAAAGGTTTGTTGACTGCACTAGTCGTGACAGACCCAATTAAATTTTGATCTAGATCTTAAAGTGCTCGATTGACCCGATGTAGCAACTCTTCAGTTGGTGATTAATAAATTGGTTCTCAGGTAAAAATCTAATGCATGAAGATAATAACAGTAACATGACACATGATACAGTAGAGACTTACGGTTTTCAACGTTGACTTTGGTATTTCGTCCTCTTGGTACCGGCTTAATAAAGGGTGTCCCAAAATGTACGCACATTTTAAATATCATGGTATTTTCGTTTTTGTCATAGTAGGCTTCTAAAATCTTGATAGCTGTCATGTAATTTATTGCAATTAATAGCCATGGAACGCTACACGGTAGAACAGCACGTTGTTATCGTGAAAACGTATTATATATGTGGAGAATGTTATGCGGAAACCATTCGCAGAGTGCGAGCCGTTTTTGGAAGAAATAATGCACCAAAACATACGACAGTGCAAAGATTGATCAAAATATTTGAGCAAAGTGGTTCAGTTGGACACATAAAATCAACAGGGCGGCCGCGTAC
Organism: Polydrusus tereticollis; assembly: GCA_963920685.1. Taxonomy (NCBI): domain Eukaryota; kingdom Metazoa; phylum Arthropoda; class Insecta; order Coleoptera; family Curculionidae; genus Polydrusus; species Polydrusus tereticollis. The sequence goes on along the minus strand of OY987326.1, from coordinate 167,067,531 downwards.
TGCTCGATCTATTGAAAATAGTGTCGGAAAGTGTTGGTGAGAATCCAGGCACGTCGATTCGCCGTCGGTCACAGCAAGTGAACATTACCAAAAGCAGTACGCATAGTCCAATAAACGGAACGCTTAAAAAGGAATTTTGGTTAGAAAGCTGCTTTTTTGGTGGAAGGTACATTTTAATGTTTGAAAAGACACTTCGGTATTTTTTGTATTCAACCCTTGCATAAGGGATGGAAAATTACTTTAAAATGTTTTTTTGACCCGTGGCTTTAAAACAAAAAACACTAGAAAAAAAGGTTTTAGACAAAAGTTGTAGAGCATTTAAATCTGAATAAAAACGTTTATGATCATTTTTACGATATCTCTAATAGTTGTGGCCTTAGAATCATGTGAACTTTGAGGGTTGGTCGGCGTCTTCGAAATTTCACAAACGCATTAAATTTTCAACTTGGCAACACTGCCCATCGTCTGGCTGAGACTCTATACGGGTGTCTTAAAAAAAAGTTTTTTGGTAGATACGTTAATTTATTAGAGTATGTTATTTTTGTACTGTTTTGAGGTTTTTATTGCCCATTGCCAGTCAACTGTGAAGATATTAGGGTTAAACGATTTTTGTAGGTTAAAAGAGTAAAGCAAAAAATCAGTTTCAAACAGTTTTTTTAGAGCAACTTTTTGAGTGCCAATAATTGGTGGTGCGTCAATTTAATATACACTCCTATAATAGGTATCACCTATATGAAAAATAGTATGAAGTACTTAATAACTGTGCAGTGAAATTTATCACTTACTCAGATTTTGATCTCTTCTCTTACATTGTCTTTCTAAAGTAATATTTTTTGTTTTTAAAATTTTCGAAATGAAAACTACCCTATGTGCTGTTCCGAGGTATTGGCTATCTATTAACCAAATTTGACATACACCTAAAATATAGAAATAAATGCTATTTGCGCACCCTGCATCCGCAAAAAATCATTCGGCATCTAAAAACCCGATAAATACTTCACTAGAGTGACTAGATATTGCAACTCTTTTCCAAAGACGACAGTGATGCCATATCGATATTTAGGTCCCATTTATTAAAGACCTGACCAAAAATTGTTTTTGAAATTTGCGAACCTCTTATGGCTTTTAGATTTATAGATTAGAAAAAAGTAGTAATAACCTTTTTTGTGTAAATTTTAATGCTCTACAACATTTGGGAAAAACTTTTTTTCATATTATTTTTCATTTAAAAGTTATAACCCAAAAATATATTTTCAACCCCAATTGAAGGGTTTTTTTAGCTCTCGTGCAAGGACTGGACACAAAATAACACTGAAGTGTCTTTTCAAACATTAAAATGTACCTTCAATCGAAAAAGCAGCTTTCTAACTAAAATTCCTTTTTAAGCGTTCCGTTTATTGGACTAGCAGCGAATTCTTACAAAAGATTTACATTTGCGTGCCTATAAAATCCAATTGACCCAAGAATTGAAGTCAGCAGATCATGGGTTGCGTCGTGAATTTGTTAATTGGATTCTGGAAAACGAGGCAAATGACGGAGATTTTTTCGAAGAAAATCCTGTTTAGTGATGAGGCACGTTTTCAATTAAATGGATACGTCAATAAGCAGAATTGTCGAATTTGGGGGGAAGAGAATCCTCGTGTTATTCACGAAAAACCAATGCATCCCCTACGAGTCACCGTTTGGTGCGGTTTTTGGTTCGACGGAATAATTGGGCCATACTTCTTTGAAGACGAGGATGGAACTGCACTAACAGTAAATGGCGAACGTTATCGTGCAATGTTAGAAGAGTTTCTGTCGGCTTAATTAGACCGAATTAATGTGAAAAAAATATGGTTTCAATAGGACGGAGCGACCTGTCACACTGCGCGTGGAACAATGGATTCGTTACGACTAAAATTTCCTGGTCGTGTCATATCTCGCAATGGTGATCAGAATTGGCCACCACGTCGGATATTGTGTTTCACACTTAATCGTGATATGTATTCTTTCTAATCCCAGTACAGTTTTCACATATTTCAAGAAATAAATGAGTTTGTTAACAAAGAAAAATGTGCCTTCATTTTGGGAGACCCTTTAATATATCTACCATTATAATATTTAAGTTTTTCGATTAAAATCAAAAATTTCTAAAATTTTCAGAAAGCTCAATCTAGCGACTATAGTAAAAAAACATTTGTTCAATGTAGCTGATAGTACATGAAAAACTCTTTTAAATGCCATACAGTTTAATATTTGTTGATAAGGCGTTCTCAAGATATTGTACTTTTTCCAAATCAATGTTTGCCTTACCCCACTACTTTACCTGAAAAGTTAAAGAAGAAAGTATTCTAGGAAAGTTGTTCAGAATAGACTAAAAATTTATTTGCAAGTATTTTTAATATACCTTATGTGGACAAATTGTAAAGAACCCCCCTTCTTTGAAATTACATTTAGTGATACGCACCCTAGCGGCCATTTAACGAATTTAAAATAATTTCTAGCAATTTCTCTTGGCCGTATTTACTGTAACTAACCTGTATATTTCAAAAATTAAGCCTAAACCGATTCTGGTTTAAATGAACAATAAGCAACTGAAGATATCCCACGACGATTTAAAAATACAACCTGCGGATTCAACTTAAACCCACATTCAACCAGTAAATATACAAAATAGAAGTATGTTTACCTAAAAAAACTAATCCAATTTCTGAAACGAGATTAAATTTTACCGCATACTAGCAAAATGTCAGGCACCGCGAAATTTGACTGATAACCGTGGAATTGCGTTCGTCAAAAGACCCTTCCAATCATCGAAAAGGCACATGCACAAGCAAGGTGCATTTTTTAAACAGTTTTCATCAATTCTCTTGCGAAGTTTGCACTGTTTTCGGTTTTATTTAGTTTGTTTGCTTTATTTAATCCCTTTTTACAACCTGCTTCATTTCGATATCTTTTACTGGGTATTGTTAGTTTTAAATAAGTACCTACAAAATTTGATGCTACTGAGCACTGAGATAAATTTGTTTTGGCCCGTGAAAGCTTACAAAATGCGATTGAAGTAAACCCATTGAAAGTTTTTGTTGTCGTCTTCAGCATAAGAGAAATTTTAGGGGAGGTGGTTTTTATATAAAGAGTTTTGGTCTTTTAAGGAATAATATTGGTAACAGTGGGAAAACGATTAAAAAAAAAGAATTTTTTTTTGTTTCTTTAGTACGGTCAGTACAGAAGTGGCTTTGCCCTCCCCTCTTCCCCGGGAGGTTCTAAGGGTTAACACCTTATATCATATAGTACTATTGTGCCGATAAAAAACTGGGACAAGAGATTTACATTTATGGTACATGGACTAAGCTTTCAAGATGGCGATGCCGTCAAACATCTAGCCTGGTTCAGATAATATAAAGTGCAGATATGTGACGTCACACACTGTCATCTGCCATTACGGCGACTTTCAAACTGACATACAGTGGGACCAAATCCCACTAACCGGAACTAACCAAACTGACATACAGTAGGACCAAATCCCAAAAACCCGACCAAAAATGAAACAGGTTTTGAGAGCACTTTTGAATATGAGGTGTAAATTAATGTGTAGACTTTGTCATATAAATACTAGAGAAAATTGCATTATAATAAAACATTTTAAAGCAAAATACTCTTAAAGACGTTTAAGTGGGACGTAGATCTAGAACTTCTTGTTTTGTTAACGCGAATCTATTCTTCGACATGACTCGAATCATTTGATGAATCCTCAAGACCACGTCGACCTGATCCCTAAGGGTTTCTCGTGAACTTCCATATCGAGTGAAGTAGCCTTTTACAGTAATTTGAAGATTTCTTATTAGATGGTGCTGGTCGGCATGTAGACGGCGTGTACGTACAGGGTGTCCCATTTTCGACACTTTTATAGGGTATCTTCGTAACTGTTAGTCCTATCAAAAAAGTAATATAGGTAATATAGTAATATAGGTATAAAATCAAAATTTGAAAATTTTCGCTTGCTTAAGAGATACGGAGGAAAATCAAAAAATTGACAATTTCAAAATTACCCTATATTTTCTTAATTTCTTTTATACAAAAGTTTTTTTATAATGATTGTTGAGTAATCTGCCGTTTTCAGAATAAGTATACGGGGTCAGGTAAAAAAGTAAAAAATAACCTCATTTTTTTAAAGGGAATACCCTGTATATTTTAATCTATAAAGATAGCATTTTAAATTCTCTTCTTAAATATATAACACACCATGGATACCTAATATTGGTTTTCTAGGCGATTTATTTAAACTTTATTACTTTAAACCACAGTAGGCCATGACACAAAAGCTAATACCCGAGAAACAACTATGTTGACATTCTAGTTGTTATTAACATTGGACGTCAATTGTATTTTTACATATTCGTTTGTGAAAATGACATTTTGAAAAATTTGATATATCAGTTTATATTGAAAGTGGAAAACGAAGAAATTGCGCCAAATTTATATTGTGTTCGTTATCCGGAAAGACGGCAACCATTTAAGGACATATTCCGACGACTGGAACATAATTAAAATACATACGGCTCTTTTACCATGCCGAGGTCAAAAACTTATAATAAAGAAAACAAGGGAAATTAGGATTTGGCGAGGCCAATAATCAGGTAATATTGTATCCTGTGATAGCTTTGAATAGTAGTAGCTCAACCTTTATGGAAGTGAAAACTTCTTTAGGCGCGTTTAGCACTTTTAGTGGATATTGAATGAGACTGAGCCATCAGATTCGGCTATGTAACGCTCATCATGCCGTCGGGGAAAAAAGCAAGATACTAAAATATGACCAAATGCATAGTGCTTTTTATGGATGGATTCTTTCATCGTCTTAAATTTCAAATTTGCGGATGTTAGATGGTGAAACGTTAATAGGAAATCTCGTCTTGGTGAGGTTTTCGTTTCTGTCTTGTAGTCTTAAGCACATATCCTAACGTCCAATAAATATTTTCCCTATGTTGTTAAAATTACCCAATACTTGCATCCTGGTGATGATGTGTGTCAATGGTTTTTAAATAAATCTAACGAGGATTATTCTTTTCACCAAAAAATAATTTGGTCAGATGAATGTCGAATTACAAGTTGCTGTATTCATAACCGACATAATGAAAGACATTGGAACTGCACAAATCCACACATGGCACGACCTGTTCGCCAACAAGGTCGATTTGGGGTAAATATAAGTTGTTTTTTGTTTTAAAACAAACTGATGTATCGCTTTATTGAAGAAAATTTAAATGCAGATAGATATCATACTTTAATGAAACCTTTCGATAGCCTTGATGATGTTCCTTTAAATGAAGTAATAGAGGTTTACTTTCAAGAAGATGGTGCCCCTACCCACAACGCTCTTCGAATAAGAGAGTATTTAAATACTCACTTTAGAAACCGTTGGATAGGAACACATGGACCTATAAGGTGGCCACCACGATCTTCGGGTCTAACACCTCCAGATTCTTTTCTTTGGGGAATATTGGAAAATGAAATTTATAGAGAAGTCATTTTAACCCGAGAACAACTTGATCAAAAAATGCATGAGGCCTTTGCAGAAATTAGACCATTACACGTCATGAATGCCTTAAAATCCGTTCAGACAAGATGTCAAGAGTGCATTGAAAACAACGGAGGAGTTTTCGAACAATTGCAATGATTCCCGTTATTTTTTACCTTAATCTGAATCTTTTATTTCGTTTCAAAGTAATAAAGTTTAAATAAATCGCCTAGGAAACCAATACCATCCATGGTGTGTTATATATTTGAAAAGAGAATTTTAAATGCTATCTTTCTAGATTAAAATATACAGGGTATTTCATTTAAGAAAATGAGGTTGGGTCCGACAACATTTTTGCCTGACCCCGTATACTTATTTTGAAAACGGCAGATTATTCAACAATTATTATAAAGAATCTTTTGTGTAAAACATTTTTCTGTATCTCTTTTAACTAAGAAAATATAGGGTAATTTTGAAATTGTCAATTTTTTTATTTTTCCCCGTATCTCTTAAGCGTGCAAAAATTTTCAAATTTTGATTTTACCATTTTGAGTTTGACTTAAAAAGAGCACATGACACCTATATTACTTTTTTGATAGCTCTAACAATTACGGAGATACTCTATAAAAGTGTCGAAAATGGGACACCCTGTACAGGGTGTCCTTTTTTCGATCTAATTGCAGGGTATTTCGCTAACTAGTAAAGAAGAGACTTGTGGTTTTTACGTGAAAATTTTTAGTGAAGCAGAAGATGCCACAAGCCGAATTGTCATAGCTTTCTTAGATTTTAAACTACAGGGTGTTTTCGCAAATGTTTGCTTTTTGACCACCCCCTGGAAACCTAAGAGGGGGTTTTAAAGTAGAATTTAGTGGCGTGCTTACTTCTTTTCTGAGAGTCTTACTTTTCGAGATTTAAAGCAAACATATGATTTTTTAAATGGGACACCCTGTATATTTTTCTCTTAGTTGATTGGGCTGTTTTTAAGTTTTTTAAAAATATATAATAGTTGATAGTTACTACTAACAATAAACGCACAAAACGAAAAATTTAGAAAATTTAGGTAGTATAGGCCATGAAACCATTGAAAAAACAAAATAATATCTATCTGACAGGTCTATTTGTCAAAGTGTATAGGCAAAAACAACGTTTTGTTAAAATACATATCACCATTTCACTAAAGCTTAAAAAAATGACGTAAATATAGTTGTATGAAAATTTTGGAAAATGCATGTTTGTTTGCTTTATAGAGTGCCATGAAAATAGGTAAGTTTACAATCTTGTAATTTAAATATCTAAGTTATAGAGTTCTTACTTTCATAGATATCCAGAGAGAAAGCAACCCAATCATGTCATCAAGATTTTCAGGTTTAAAAATTAATTTAATTAAGAATCGATCATTTATAACATCGATCATACATAATATAATGATATCGCGAAAGGGACGAAATAAACGTTATGACTTTTATAGAGGCACTAGAAGTTCGTGTAATGTCATAGAAAAAGATCTCGGAGAAATAAAATCTTGGATTTATAAAGGCTTGTTGCTTTGTCGGCCGCTGGAAGTCAAGTGAGGTATGAAAAACGATTTGGTTAAGTGTCATTCCGTCTCCGGTACCACAGAGCGATGAGGCGTCGAGGAGATGAAGCACATTTCATAAATAAGGTTTCTCCACGACCATTACTAAATGCAATAATTCCAAAATCATTTTTGATAATAGAATGTAAAAATTCTCGCTCTTGAGTTGGAATATTTATTCTGAAACACTTGCTTCTTATGCGTTTTGCGTGTATTTTCATTCCATAACAAGATACGGAATGAATATTCTGTAATTGATCTAAACGACATAGGTTGCCATGAATTTCGAAACTGTCAGTGTCAGATAAAAATGGCCGCGTTGTAATAATTATTTTCAGACAAATTTTAGTGCAAGTCAAAAAATGAGTGAAAAATCGGATGAATCAGATATGGAACTGGATAATACTTCACCTGAAATTACGAATATTGCGAATAAATAACTTAATTGCTTTGTACCGATTTTATTTGTTTTTATTCGTACTTTTTGGTCGTGGAGAAAATATAGTCTGCTAATCGGTTAGAATGAAAATTCGATACTCGTGGTTCTCTTCCACTCGGATCGAATTTTCATTCCAACCTCGTTACAGAATCTACTAATATATCCCTAATATACAGGGTGTCTCTAAAAGGTCTGTACAAAATCTAAACACATATTCCTGAGGCCAAAATGAGTCGATTTAAAGCAACTTACCTTATTCCCAAATTGATCCGTTTCCGAGATACAGGTTGGTAAAGTTAAAAAATAAAAATCGAATTTTTTAAAATTAATGAACATTTTTTAACGTATTACTTTAAAACTTGGTACCCGGGGTTTTTTTGGGATGCGAAACCCGAATACGGACACCTTTTCCATGTGGCCATTAGAGGGCGCTTCACAATGCACTTCTTATGGTTTAGAATGGCCATAACTTTTTTCTAGTTTTTTCCTTTCTTTTGTTAAAGAACTAATTTTTTGAACATTTTGTAACAAACAATTTGTATGTATGACTGAGAAGTCATAGGTTGGACGCCCTCTGTCGGTCAGGAGCTTAAAAAAAGTTTTTTTTGTAACAAATATTTTAAACCTCCCTGATCAATGATTCCTGAGATTTGACCGGTATCAAAGAAACTTATAGCTACGCAATAAGTTTCTTTGCCGGTATCCATTTGGCCACCCGGTATACACAATTACTAATTCTAAATGCGAATGAAATAAGTTTGTTCAGAAACGAAATAAAACCAAATCAATAAACGATTTACTTAAAAACAGTGACCGTAAAACATTTTCGCAAGTAAACAGGCTCATTCCCAATTCTTAACACTTACATCGCTAAATAGTTACGCCCTCTCTGAAGCAAGCCCTCAATTAACCGGTAGTTAGCCTAATCAAACGTGATTGCTACCTGTTGGGTATTTGGGCTGTACGGTCCGGCCCAATTTAATCAACAATTTTTAACCTAATTAGAGTAAATAGCCTCGAGAAAAAGGGAAGGTCAAGTTCTTTTAAGGACCAAGGCATTTTTCAATATCTGGAAGATATAAATTGTAATTGAATTTTACCTAATTGACCCCAAATTATTACTGATTGTTGTCTGCTCAGTGGTGTATTATGGATTTTTGCCGCCCAGGGCGAAGGCTTAATTTTCCGTTCCCTTCCTAAATTCGGTCCAAAAAGTAAAAAGAAATATTTAAATTCGTCTTTCTTTAACTGAAATTTTATTTTCGTACTTTTTCTCAAAGCAACGCCTTTAATAGTACTATCAACAACGACCGCATCAGTTACTTCCTACTTAGGAGTCTATTTTAGGTCAGGTATACTCATGCTTTCCATGTCGATCCTAAATATTTTTTATCCACTATGGATGTCCAGTGGATATCGAAGGTATGAAAGTGTGATATCCGGATATATCTGACGCATCTTGGTCTACGTTTTTAATAATTGATAATAAATTTAAAGTGAACAATTCAGCTCTTCTATAATATAAGAAAGTTACACTTTGCCTTTGAATGGGATTATCCAAGGGTGGCCATAAACAAACAATGAATGAATGAATAAATGCTGGTAAATTATGGTCCGTACTTAAAAATGTCTTGAAGTAAACTGCAAATCCGGAAGACGTAATTTCATTATTAAAGTAAAAGTTTGGTGATTTTAAACCGATTTTTACCTGATTCAAAATGAGAGGGTTAATCCCATAAAACAAATTATGTTCTAAAGGCTGTACATATAGCCACTCTAGTTAGTTTCAAGCTTAGTAATTATTCTTACTTCTTGCGTAATACAGCGTTTGTTTAATCGTGTGTGAGTCATGGAAAATATGTGCGAGCCCAATGTATCTCAGGAGATAACCCCGTCGAAAAGCAGAAAACAATTTTCTGTAGAAACTAAGCAAGTTATTAACAATGTTTATTCAACTCTCATTGAATGTGCGGCCAGCAAGCAAGCAGCGTTAGAAGAAACGGCCACATTAACAAAAATTCCAACATCAACTGTATGGAAAATTGTGAATAATTCCATTTTAGCGAGGAAAAAAAAGATGGAAGTGATCAAGATATAATACGGCGTAAAGTTTACAAGTTATACGAGGAACAAAGCGTGCCTACATTAGATAATTCAATTAAGAGGCCTGTGAAGCGGAATATTAGTTTTATGGTTCTGTGGTAGTACCCTTTTATGCAGGAAAGTAAACAACATTTATTTGCCTGAGTACCATCCCGACGTTCGTTTATTCGGACTGTTTCTTTTTTTGCTAATCCTTAAAAAAACGGCTTACTTAAACCATTGGAAACGTGGATTTCATTTCGTGAATGAACGCGGTGCTAGCCATTTGGTGACAACCCTTGGGGTTGCTGTAAGGAATTTAGTTCTATATCCAGATTACCTTTTAACGCCCTGGTGTTACTTTTTGTTTTAGGTAAGTTATGCCTATTTAATGCCTGTTCTATATATACTTGTATTCTTTAAAGAAACTACGGTACCAAACTTGGTAACCCAAGTTATGCAACAGACTCTATACCTTAATAATGCAAGTTCTACTGGTAGTAATGTTCTAAATATGGGTAATAATAATAATAATTTTTGTAATTCATCAGCGACCACCAAAAAAATTCCGATATTTGACCCCGATTTTATAAATCCAATGGATTTTTTAAGCCAGTTGGAAGAGGGATTTAATGTAAAAAATCTTAATTTTAAAGACTTTAAATATCTGGTTACGGATACTTTTTTTTAAGAAATCAGCCAAAATATGGGCCGATGCCTTTTTAGATAAATTTTCTTCCTATTCAGAATTTATGGTGCAATTTTTAAAAAATTATTGGAATGATCACGTGCAGTGGCAAGCGAGGCTTAAGATAGAGACAAAAACGTATAAAGGGGGAGAATCTTTTTCAATAACATTTTAATTTTAGCTAAACATTTGACTCCCCTGTATAGCGATGAAATGTTGTTAGTAGCGGTGGCAAGAACCTTACCACCTCATGTGCCTATGCTATTATTACAATGTACAAATTTATCTGAGGGCCTAGATCACCTCAGAAGGGCTGACATTTATTATCATACAAATATTGACCCTCTATCTCCACCTACAAAAAAATACTCTTTTCCAACCGCACCCCAAAAACAAGATCATTCCTCAAGTTTGATTATAAAAATAAAACGTTTTTAAATAAAAATGATAGAGCGACCAACAAAACTATGGCTGCAACCGCACTGAATTCCCTTGAAGAAGAAGGCGAATCGGGAAACGAGAGTACCAGTTACCAGAGCGGCCTACTGTAACTGGGATACTTGCGGCCTCGGATATAAAAAACAACCCTTCGGAACGTATAATGAAGGAGTTAGGTAGATTTTTTCGCGCCTACTGCCACGAAAAACATACGAGGTGGGCCTTAGAAGTGGTAAAATTTGCGAACTTTTTAAACAACGTTATCCACGAATCAACTGGGTTCACACCAAACGAATTACAGTTCGGTAAAGATCGGTTAAGGCTCCTTCCTGAACGACTGCGGCCACCTGGTGCAGATTTTGTGGATGGCCCGCAGAAACTAATTTTGGCTAAAGCGACACTTTTGGGGAAGGCCGCCCGTAGAAAAGAGCACAACCCCGGGAGACCCCATGCTGCCTTTGCGCCTGGTACTTTAGTTCTCCTTAGGGCCAACCCTAAATCTTCTGCTATAAATTCAGACACCAAAAACTTTCTATTGCTTTTTGAAGGGCCCTACCGAATTAAGAAATCTGTAAGTACGGCTAGTTTTGTTTTGGTGGACCCTGACACTGAGGTTGAACGTGGTACATTCCACGCCAGCCACTTAAAGGTTTGGGTAGCTTTTGAAGCTGATCTTCCCTCTTCAGAAGTCCAGCCAGCTTCGGGGGGTAGTTGAAGCGGAATATTAGTTTTGTGGTTCTGTGGTAGTACTCTTTTATGCAGGAAAGTAAACAACATTTTTTTGCTTGAGTACCATCCCGACGTTCGTTTATTCGGACTGTTAATTTTTTTGTTAATCCTTAGAAAAACGGCTTACTTGAACCATTGGAAACGTGGATTTCATTTCGTGAATGAACGCGGTGCTAGCCATCTTGACAACCCTTGGGGTTGCTGTAAGGAATTTAGTTCTATATCCAGATTACCTTTTGATTTAGGTAAGTTATGCCTATTTAATGTCTGTTCTATATATACTTGTATTCTTTAAAGAAAGTACGGTACCAAACTTGTGTTACTTTTTGTTTTAGCCCGTTAGTTCAATAAAATCTTAGTGTTTCACCATAATTTGCCGCATTTTCGCCTAACCAACCCCCACCCTGCAGCGTGTCCTGTCTCACCTGGAAAAGATGAAACCGGCGCGGCGTTAAGCGTGGCAGAACAGTGTAGCCAACACATGGGTTTGTATTTCATATACTTTTAGTAGTATATTTAAATCACTTTTTTCGACTCTTTCCATTGTTCTCTTCTTTCTCGCTAGGCTAGATGTTTGTTGAAACTTTTCATAGATTCGATGGAATGTTTTTTTGTCTAGAACGTGCATCCGGGGATTAATTCTACGCAGTTTCCGTTGAGCCAGTTTACCGCTATTGTTTGCTCTAATAAATCTTTGCAAAATTACTTGTTTTTCCCTTTCTGAATAAGGCATATTTATCAAAAAAATGTAATATTTACTTAATATGTCGGTAACTGTCACTAATAAACACAGTTTTTGTTGCTCCGTGACCGCATAAATCACAGCCACCTAAGAACTTTACTGAAATCTAGAATATTTATTTTTGAATGTAGCCGCTTAGTTAAAATGCGATTATTTCGAAAACTTTTATATTTAGGTATAGGACATGTTATAACAAAAATATTCAGAAGTTTTAGGAGATTCTAAAAAGCTAACAATATATATGGGGTGTACCATTTAAAGAAAAATTATTTTAACCTGTGACTCATTTCTGCAATACCCTGTATATTCATATATTATTCTGAAAATAGCTTACATTATTCTGTATAACTTTTATATTTAACATTTTTATCTAATGCAAGAAACAAAAGAGTTAAGAGGGGGGGACATTATAAATGATCACCGTTACATCGATAAAGATATTTCACCTACAAATAAATTAACACCTGACCGTACTATTGATGAGATATAGGTTGGAGGAAAAATAAAAGAGCCTTTAAGGTATTGGGCTCTTTAAAATCCCCCACACAGTAGTCAATCAACTACTGGGAGTATTGTTAACAGGTGGTTTTACTGATCTACCCAGGGGCAGTAGAACTCTTCTGCAGACGTCGAAAACAGTGTTAATGAAGCAGATGGGCACTGGAGAATTTTGGTACTATAGAATAAAAGGATGTTCATAGAATATGCTATTTGATATTGACCAGTCCATTGAAGTGCTCGAAACACCAGTTTTGGCCAATCTTAATGAAAATTGCCTCGTTGCTAAACATTCCACCACAAGTTGTAGCAATTTACTATGGTGCAAGTAAGCCTCCCAGTCACATTTCATAAAACAGATAATAAGCCGGCAAATCAATGAAAAAAACAATAAAAATTAAATGTGAATCATGACCCACGGCAACCGGCAACAGCTGTTAAAAGTCAAAAAGTATATATAAGTATATAAGTATATGACAGCGGGTCGGTTACGAAGGTGATTTTTTTACCGACAAGTCGGTTAGGGTAAACCAGCCAGCCATGTCAAACATGCGGCCCACTGAGCATTTTCCTGCGGCCCCGAATCAATTTTGAAAACAGCCATGTAATGCGGCCCGCGAGCCTGTTAAAAACCGAAAATAAAGTACTGTTACGATTGGTAAAAAATGGCCCAAATAGTGCCATCTATGTTTAGGAGCATGAACTAAGATGCGCGCTCAACCTAAAAGCCTGGCTTGTTCCGGAAAGTTCTATCGCGCGAGAATACAGATGACGCTACCTGAACATTCTGGAAAGAACTGTCGAGAAATCACAATCCGTATATAAGCCAATACCGCTCGATTGAGTTCAGTTGTTCAGTTAGTTATGAGTCAGTTGCGATAGAATTGCGAGTTAAGTTGCGTACTTATTGTTACAACACGTAACAGTACTTATTGTTATTTATTTCGGATAAAGTTTTTAACATGTCTGTTTCAAAACCAAGTGGAAGTAAGAGGAAACTTGGAGATGAGCATCGTATCTTTCAAGAAAAGTGGGAATTAGAGTTTTTTTGCTGTGAAGTGAAAGACAAAATTATTTGCTTGATTTGTAACAGTACAGTCGGTGTCCCAAAATTATATAATATATTAGTTTGACAAGTATACAGGCATGATTAGAAACGAAAAGTTAAAATAGTTAAAATCACGGTTAAAAGATCAACAGCTTATGTTTACACGTCCAAAGCAAGAAAATGAATCTGCCGTTCAAGCGAGCTACGTACTGTCGGAGTTGATCGCAAAACACTCAAAACCATTTGTTGAAGGTGAATTTATAAAAGAGTGCCTTGTAAAGGCCGCGGAAATTGTAAGTCCCGGGAGCGTGAAGGCTTTTCAAAATATATCCTTGTCCCGGAATACTGTCGCTAAAAGAGTTACCGAGTTGGCTGCCAATATAAGCGAACAGATAAAAACAAAATCAGACTCTTTCATTGCATTTTCTATTGCCTGTGACGAAAGTACAGATGTGTGTGGTGTGGCGCAACTCGCTATTTTTCTTCGTGCTGTTGATAGAGATATCAACGTTTATGAAGAATTACTGGAATTAGTACCATTGCATGATACAACAACTGGGGAGGATATTTTCAATGCTGTTTATGGACTTCTGCAAAAGTACAATTTAGATTTGTCAAAACTGTGTTCCGTTGCAACAGACGGAGCTCCTTCAATGACTGGAGTAAATAATGGCTTCATTAAAATATTACAAACAAAGATCAGAGAAACGGGCAGTGACAAACCAGATTTTCATCATGTTCATTGCATAATCCACCAAGAAGTTTTATGCTCAAAAGTGATCAAGTTGGAAAGCGTTTTAAAGTCAGTGAAAAAAATGATAAACTTCATAAGGTCACGTGGCTTGAATCAGCGACAGTTTTCTGCGTTTTTACGTGATTTAGAAAGTGAGTACACTGGTTTACCTTATTATGCAGAAGTGCGATGGCTTTCGTGTTCTATGGTTCTCGATCGGTTTTGGAAACTCAAAGAAGAAATACGCCTTTTCATGGAAGTGAAAGAACAAGATGTCAGCTTATTATCCGACGTACCTTTTTTACAAGATCTTTCATTTATGGTAGACATCACAAAACACTTGTCGGACTTAAATACGAAATTGCAAGGACCACGTCAAGTTATAACAGATATGCATGATCATGTTAAAGCTTTCAAGTGTAAGATGATGCTGTGGAAAAACCAGTTAGCGGTGGATAATCTGTCACATTTTTCGACTTGCAAGGCGTATCAGGAAAGTACAAGTGGCCCAATATCATACAAAATGTATACAGAGAAAATGGGAAGCCTTCTGTCAGAATTTGAAAAGCGTTTTCAGGATTTTAAGTCCCAAGAAAACAATTTTTCTTTATTTACTGGCCTTTTCACTATCGATATTGATAAAGTTCCCCCTCACTTGCAGATGGAAGTGATTGAGATTCAGTGTCAAACCCATTTAAAAGAAAAATTTGATAGTGTTGGTACATTCGAATTTTATAAGTACTTGCCTTTTCAATACCAAGAAATGAGAAAATTTGCCTGTAAAATCCTGTCAATGTTTGGAAGTACCTATAAGTGTGAACAATTATTTTCTTTGATGAAAGGAAACAAATCTCCCGCAAGATCGCGATTGACGGAAGCACACTTGGACGCAGTTTTAAAAGTTATTTCCGCCGATAAATTCACGCCACAAATAGACAACTTAACTAAAGACAAAAGATGTCAAATATCTGGCAAAAGAAGTTAATGTTTGTAAGTTTTTGTAATGTCCTTTTTATTGGAAATTTAATAAATATACTTCTAATCTAACATAATAGTACTTTTTTTCGTTAAGATTTTCAGTAGTTTGTCTTCTTTAAGATTAGGTTTTGCGGCCCACCTAGTCTATGGTCTTCATGCTTTTGGCCAACCAGTGATTTTGAGTTTGACATGGCTGGGGTAAACTGTTAGTGTATTTTTTTGCACAACCGGTCGGCGGCAGTCCGGTTTACGTAGCATTTATGACCGAAGTCTGAAATGAGTAGAATGTTATTACAAATATTTTAACTTGCCGCGACTCCTGGTCCAAAGTGGAAATGTTCTAGGAATTATTCCAACTACGCCATTTTTCAAACCTTATAGAGAGATAACTCGGAAGCCATTTGTTAAAATTGCTGTTTCTTTTTATTATTCTGGTGTTTTTTTTTTAAGAAAACGCAAGATAATGCTTTTAATAGTGATATTATGTGATATAAACGACTGCTTTACTGTTTTTAGGAAAAATATAATTAAAAAAAAAATTAGCATATTCCGAATAAATACTAATGATTTATTAATAATTATTACTTTTTGAGAGGCCCTTTCCATTTTTAAAGCTAACACATCCATATTTATCAATAAAATTACTTCCGTTTGGTTTTTCAATCCATAGATCACTTATAATATTTTCGAATAATATAAAATACTTACATACCTACCTACGCGGTTTGCTTTCTAGTCATCTAGTTTTTTTGAATGTAAGACAGAATTGAGCATTATCCAATCAAATGTATTTTATTTTTACTAAAGCAATACCAACAAAACTTTAGTACAGAAAAATGTAGCACGCCCGACTTCCGTCGACTAGATCTGTCGGGAATAGTGAATATGGCCAATGTCAACTCGACTCCTAATTTGGTTACGATAAGTGAACTATCAAGTTGGATTCGACGTCGTACTAACCCATATTTGATTGACCACATTGGTGCAAAAGTAGGTCGTAGCGTCGACGGACCGACGTTGTATACCAACGTCGTGGTCGCTTACAACAACGTTCTCACAACGTCGGATTATTGCTTGGAACATTAAAGATTCTCCTCTGGATTACCATGAGGACACCACTGCTGATTTATTTAAAGATTGGTTTAAAAACAAGCTAATTCCAAATATACCTCCGGATAGCGTAATTGCAATGGACAATGCAAGCTACCATAGTAGGCAGTTGACCAAGATTCCTTCCTTAAATGACACAAAAGCAACAATCCAAAACTACATGATGACCAATGACATTTACTTTCAGGAAGATTGCACCAAAAGGCAATTAATTGAGGTTTTACAAAGTTTAAAACTACAAATGGAATACTTTTGTGATAATTATGCAAAAAATCTAGGGCATACAGTTTCAAGGCTTCCACCATACTATTGTATATTTAATCCCATCGAACATGTTTGGCACCAACAGAAATCTGCCATTCGTTGTAACAATATTTGCCCTACTACCTATTAACTCCAGTGTACTTGAGCTTATATAAACTGAAGATTTTAACATCCCTTCACAAAGTTGGGCAAATTCTGTTACACATGTTGAAAAGGTGGAAAAAATCCTATATCCATATAAACAATATAGCACACATAATAATTAGCAGACGATGATAGCGATAGTGATATTGATATATTAAGTAAATAATTATTATACGTACCGAATAATTTGTATATTTTTGTAATCATAAATATAATTTTTAATAATATAACAACTTGTAATTTCACATTTAAACATAAGTAAAATATTATATAATGTCTTACTTATTTTTATTACAAACCATGATTAAATTCTAATTCGGCGTGTTACATGAAAAGTCCAGTAAAGTCAGTCACTTAACGTAATTTTGCTCGTTTTCATCAAGAGGCCAAAGCACGCTGACGTTTCATGTAACGTGTACAATTTATAGCCTTTTGGCGTAATACTTATTTGTTTCAGTGTTTGGCAGCTTTTTATGAATAGACCAGACTTTTCATGAAACGGCTGATTACACTAAAAGGCTGCGACATATACATAAAGTTATAAAACATAGACGAGCTCAATTTTTTAAGGGCAGAATTTTGCCAAGAGCCTCACATTGTGTTGTTTTGCGATTTCATATTATTGACTTAAATTCTGAATCTGAATGTATCATAAAACTTTAAATATTCGCTTTAAAGCTGGATTTATAAACTCAAAGCCGGCGTCGGCGCTCGCGCTGGCGTGGGCGCTGGAAGTTTAAACCTTGAAATTGAAAATTTTATTATAAAAGAAATATACTATCAAATAATACGGTCTTACCCGAAAATGATGTTTTAGTGAGAATACTTTCTTGTGTGATTTCTTCATTTCCATAGACCAAATGATTTCCGTCCGTATTTTCTTTATTATCATAATTCATTACATCATTAAGTCCAACTAAGGCTAGTTTCGATTGGTTATCCTGACTTTCAATATGAATATCTGGTGGGTTTTTAAACTACAAAAACATATATATGCTATAAACTTCAACTCAATATCTTACAAAAGTATACTAGTATATTAAAGTACACGTTTTATAAAGCATTATATTATAGCACGGGTCCATGTTAAAAAACGAGCCGCTTGCGGCGAGTTTTTTAAGGGGACAAGTGCTATAATGGCTTTTTTCGAGACAAAATTAGAAAAATTATATTATACACTCTTTACTCTCACCGTTACGTAACATTTTATATTGTTTATTTTCATAGTCTTCTTTTGTCGACCAAAACACGTTGTCTTTAAATTAAACTGCATACTGAACATTGCTGGAAGTCTGCGTTTCATTAGCAACCACGAGACTGAAAACTGTAAAAAGAATAGTAATAAAATTAATGAAAAATGTTTAGTAATAATATATAGATACCTTCGCCAGGTTTAGGTAGCTTAACTTCAGCAGAAAAATTTGTTGATGCTTTTTTCTCGCTGCAAACAATCTGGATAACTCCACTGACATCTTAGAAAAACATTTAAAATAAACACGTTTATAATTTAATTTTAATTAATCTTATTATTATTACTATTTATAATTATTTTAACAATTACCTACCTTCACTGCTTTTTGGTATATGCCGATTTGCATATCTGCTAATAATATCTTCTTTACAACAAGCACTAAGTATTTTTTGAGTTCTTCGATTCATCGCAGAATTCTCAAATAGGCGCGTTTCTCTGTCCGGTGCTAAAATGGTACTGACAACAAGCGCACTATAAAACTTGTTGTTCCACAGCGATTATATGCCAATGAGAAAACTAAATCAGTGACTAACTAACAAGTGAATCGTAATTGAGTGATTTATAAACTTCGCCGGCGTTCGCGCTGGCGCCGGCTGGCGTTCGACATAAACCATCTTTAAGCTGGATTTATAAACTGGAAAAGTTGGCGAGGTTGAAGTTATGACCAAGTTTGTAAGGTTAGATATTCCGAACTCCGAGCATAATAATTGATTATCTCGAACTCCCGGGAAGTTTTCGAACCTTACATGAGCTTTACATGAACAACATGAACGAGTGTATAAATGGAACTGAGTGTTCCCTTTAGTTTAAATTGAACTCCTATTTCCAACACCAACTGAACCTCAACCTCCCCAACTTTTCGAGTTTATAAATCCAGCTTTATCCTTCCAGCGCCGGCGTTCGTGAAAAATCAGGAGCGCCGCGTCACAACCAATGGGATTTTATCATTTCTATCAAGTCATGTTTGGCATCTGCCAATCTGTCAATGGCCAATCGTCATTTTAATTTTACTACCGCTAAGACACCAAGTAACTTCTTCTTCCTTGCTAAATCCATTTATTTAACTCTTTCTTTTTGTTGCAATAACTGGCTAGAGAAAATACCACCTGAACTAAAATGTCAGAAGTGTCAGATTATGTTTTTGTTTGTCAACACTGCGAACGCGAACGCCAAGTTTATAAATGCCCACTATGCTTGTCTACGACGAACGCTGGCGCCGACGCCAGCGCCGACGCCGGCGAGAGTTTATAAATCCAGCTCTAAACTATAAATTGGCATGTAAATTTGTTAACAGTTAAACTATAATAGTTGTAGGGAAAGGGGAAAAAAAGTCAAAAAGTCTTTCTCCACTAATTTAATAGTGAGCTGTTAAAGGCTCAATTTTAAAATTAAATTGTCTCTACATGTTTCGAAGGTAGTAACCTTCATCTTCAGGAGACCAAAGTAGTGCTGCAGTTATTATTAGCAGTAGAGAGAAAACTGTTGGTGGAAAATGACGTTGATGGAGCTTTCTTTATTTAAAAATATTTTGACAAGATATTAATAATTGAATGTAATCAGCATACTAAAATTGGAATTGAAAGCAGAATGTTATATTTAATTCAAAGTTTCTGAAAAGACACCCTTAAAAGGGTATATAAAATATAAGATCTGTTTTTTTAATAATTTTATTTTAAATCAAATTCTATTGTTTTCCCTACATAATGGGACGAACATAACGCAAGGTGACGGGACCTTAGGTCTCCAATAACTAATTTTACAAATAAAATTTCAACATTATAATTTCTCATAAAACAAATCACAAACAAAAATCTTTCTCTAACAAGACCTAGAATGTCCAAAAGATCCTTTTTATATATCCTGACTTATGATTTTCAAATAACAAATATCTTCCCTTTTTAAATTCGACCACAGATTGACAGTGTCTTTTCAGAAACTTTGAATTAAATATAACATTCCACTTTCAATTCCAATTTTAGTATGCTGATTACATTCAATTATTAATATCTTGTCAAAATATTTTTAAATAAAAAAAACTCCATCAACGTCATTTTCCACCAACAGTTTTCTCTCTACTGCTAATAATAACTGCAGCACTACTTTGGTCTCCTGAAGATGAAGGTTACTACCTTCGAAACATGTAGAGACAATTTAATTTTAAAATTGAGCCTTTAACAGCTCACTATTAAATTAGTGGAGAAAGACTTTTTGATTTTTTTTCCCCTT
Organism: Polydrusus tereticollis; assembly: GCA_963920685.1. Classification (NCBI taxonomy): domain Eukaryota; kingdom Metazoa; phylum Arthropoda; class Insecta; order Coleoptera; family Curculionidae; genus Polydrusus; species Polydrusus tereticollis. The sequence continues at coordinate 167,047,090 of OY987326.1, read as the reverse complement.
TCCCTATATTTCAACTCCACTTCGAGAATGGACTATTTCTTTTAATTATAATAGTTGTACCTTTGGCCAATACCTGTTAATTAAGGACCAAAATAACCTATCTCATCAATTTTTATTTTAATGACATGTATAATTTTTTATTATCTTACAATGCCTTTGATAATGACCCGCAAGGGTTGAAACACGTCTCAGGAAACTAAATAAATTGTAAAATATAACAAGTACTACTTTAATTTCCTCTACTATGGAATATCCATTTCACTAAGCATGTAGCCCATCACATATCAATTATATAGTCAAATCTGGTCTTATCTGGCGGGTCCAAAGGTCACCGATTATATGAATCAATTCGAAAATTCCAGAGCTCATCAAAATGTTGTAATTAAAAACCAATATGGCCGTATATGGACAGCTGATTTTCCATAAAATTGAATGTTAATAGGTTAACCGTTAACTTGAAACTATCAGTGATAATAAAAATGACGGGTTTCGTTCCAAAATTAATTTCTCAGGGGTGCGTTCGTATTATTGCCGACGGTTCACACAATAGTTTTACATTTAACAAATTTAATAACCAAAATGATGGTGGAAAATTAGATAAACAATATACAGTAAAACCCCTGACTAGCGACCACCAAAATGTCGATGAAATGTTAAATAAATTAAACAAATTTTAGTTTATTTCAGCAGATAATAATAAATTAAATAATATAAAAAAAAAATCAAATTACACATTGGCTAAATTTTTGTTGTGTAATATCAGGCTAAAAAAATATTTCCAATTTAGTAGGTTACCTACTTCAAAAGTCAACGAGAAAAAGCTACTAGAGCCGGTGAGGTATCAAATCCCAAATTTATTTTACACGTATTTTGCCCCTGTTAAGCCAATAAGCGCCCCGCTAAAAATAAGTGGGAGAAAGAAACGTATAAAGTCTAAACCGGTCTCAAAATGCGGGTCCAAAGGTCACGGATCATATAAATCAATTCGAAAATTCCACAGCTTATATCAAAATGCTATGAGCCTATGTAGGTATCAATATACCCGGAGAAAAGATACATAGTTTTATTATTTTAACTGTCGTGAAGTCGTGAAGATATAATATTATTATTTTTGCAAAAATTATGTACATAATAGTACAGGGGTGGCGAATCTTTATGTATTAACGTGCATTTTTTCTAAAGAAATGTTTAATGAGGCCATAGACGTGTCGTCGCAATTCGTAATATAATAATTCATAGTAAACTTTGTGATCGGTGGCGAGCCAAAATTATATGTCGCGTGCCATTGGTTCGCCATCCCTGTAAATAGTATACCTTAAATGTATTTATTAAAAACGACAATAATAAACAGTGTAATTTATTTTAACAATTTTACTACTAAAACCTAAAAATTCAATGGCATTTAGTCTGATAAACTATTTCGAAAATAAAAGAAAAAGTGGAAATTGGCCAACCAATATGCAGGAAACCGTAGCGAAAGCACTGGGAATTAGTTTAAGGACTGTGCAGAATAATGTGCATGAAAGAAAGCATAATATAATACCGAAGAATACTAAAAAATGTAAACAAAGAAAACCGTTTATAAACTAATTATAGACTAAAAACTGTCATCGTCACTTATAAAATCTGAAAAGTCCTCGTCGTCTGAGTCGTCTTCGAATGGAGCAATTATTATCATTGGCGCTACTTCGACATCTAGTACTTGTTCTCGATCCCACCAATCCCTTAATAATATTTCTGTATGTTCCACTGATTTCTTCCAGTACTCTTGTGTAATATGATCCAAAGAATCTTGCCAAACTATTTGTACTTGGTCGGATTTAAGACCTTCACCTACATGTTTTTCATAATAAGACTTTGCCCCGACCCATATTAATTCTATTGCGTTAAACTGGCAATGATATGGCGGCAGTCGTAGAACCTCATGGCAATATTTCATCTACCGCGTATATTCTTGGTTTTTTAAGAGACTTTGCCATTGATAGGAGTTCCGATTTAAGCATATTTGGTGAAGGATTTTGGTTGTGTTTTTCAAGCCACTCATAAATATCATTTTTCCTCCAAGATGAAGTAGGCTGTTTATTTAAAATTCTTGAATGATATGATGCATTATCTAATACAATTAAAGACGGAGAATCCAAATTTGGTATCAATTGAACTTTTAGCCATTTTTCAAACATTTCGCAATTCATATTATCATGATAGTCAGCACCGAGGTCAGCACTTTTTGATGTTGAAAAAAAAATTAAGCTTGCACCTGGAACATATCCTGTTACAGAACCAGCATGTAAAATAATGAACCGCTTTCCCGTGCCACATCCCTTTTTCCTTTTCACGCTTTTCACAGAATCATCTTGCCAAGATTTTGAACCACTTCCATTTAAAAATATCCACGTTTCGTCTAAAAATACCACCTTTCTAAATTTCGATTTGTAATTCTCCCTATAATTTTTTAAAAACTGAACACGCTGACTCACTATCTGTGGCTGCTCACATAAAAATCTTCGGTTACAGTCTTTTTTATAGCGAAAACCTAACTTTTTTATTAATTTTGATAGCGCTTCAAGTCCAATTTCCAAAACACCCCGAATTTTTAATGTTTCTTGTAAAACTGGAAGAGTTACATTGGTTTTTGATCTGTATAAATCGTAAATCACATTTCGAACTCCCATTTTAATATTTTCGCTTAAATCCTCAGTCTTTGGCTTTCTTCGTTTACATTTTTTAGTATTCTTGGGTATTACGTTATGTTTTTTTCATGCGCAATTCTCTGCACAGCCCTTAAACTAATTCCCAGTGCTTTGCCTGCTGTTTCCTAAATATTGGTTGGCGAATTTCCACTTTTTCTTGCATTTTCGAAATAGCTTATCAGATTAAGTACCATTTATTTTGCTTGGGGATGCAAAAACCCAAAAAATTTTTTCATTTTGTCACAAACTGTCAAAGTGACAAAACTGACATCTTTAAATCAAGACGAAGGTGGCAGGTACAAACTTTTGTGAATCGCTGAAAATTAAATACCTATCATTTTCTTTCATGCCAAAATTGCATAAGTCTGTCATATTTGTCTGACGGATTTTATTTGGTTAGTATGATTAAACGCAATAAAAGAAAAGAAAAATTAAAAGTATGTCTTTGTTAAATCGTAAACCCGCCAGATAAGACCAGATTTGACTTTATCAAATATTACGTTTTTTAATAATTTATATAGGTAGGTACCTAGTTCTTTCCTCCTTCTAAGCCCGAAGGCCAATCGTTACCAGACCAAGCAACCTAATGTTTAGTCATATTTAATCTGCATTAATAAATATACACCTTCAAAAAACGCATATTAATATACTCGTCCGAACCGTCCACGACTGGTACCGTACCCGGTCATTATGATCGCCGAAATTTGTAAATTTGTCCAAGTTGCCCGTCCGTGCCTCTAATTAGGTATGGTAATGTCGTGGGGCGGCGAGGGCGAAGGCTTAATGAGGGGCCCGGCGCAGCCCCGGTCACGACGGCACTGGTCCTCGGGCGCCAGCACGCGATGGCTTGACCCCTTGGGCCGTTCTGTGGCTATTTTCGAGCGATAAGATTTGTTATAGTCAGTTTAATCTAAGTATGTCCAATTTGATGTTCAAAAAAAAACTTTGGATCTTTACAAAACAAGGAAAAAGGTCGCTGGTAAAACCCACGCCTAAATAATAATAATAATAATACATAACAACAAATTAATCGTGGTGAAGCTGTCTAATCGCTTAATGCAACACATATTGCTTCATCCTTCATTTTAAGGGGTAGTCATTGAGTTTGATCAAAGTGATCCTTTACTCTTGTTTTTCATAGAGATATCTATTTGATTACAATGGTTGGAATTTTGCGATTTTTTTTGGTGAGAGAAATATTTAATTATAGAATTTGTTTCTATCTGCGTAGATCTTATGTGCGACTCGGTAATTAGTCTGTTGGTCAAGTTTTCGGCGCGCTTAAGGTATTGGGTAATTATTTTATTAAAGAATTCTTTCATTCTTTCCATTCTTAGGTCTAAAAGTCCGTTGGAAAATATCTCGGCATGTTTGTGATTATATTTAGCGTTTTATTCTGCCCTCTTTCTATCTTTAGTTGATTTGTCTTACCTACGGTACACCAGGCTGATATACCGTAAGTAAGTACAGGTCTCACTATTGTTTTATAAAGAGTAACTTTTGTTCTCAGACTAATTGTGATATTTTTATTTACTAGAGGGTAGATAGCAAATAATTGCTTTTGCGCTTTTTGCATTCTATCACTTGCATTGCTTTCCCAGGTCATTTTCTTATCAAAAATTATACCCAGATACTTAATTTGAGGTGACCATGATATTGATCTATTCATAACTCTTACTGTTGTTTCTGGGAGCTTTAATCTGGCTTTTGAAAAGAAAATAGCCTGTGTTTTATCCGCGTTGAGACGGAGCTTCCAAGAGTCCAACTATCTCTGAATGAGAGCTATATGGCGCTGAAGCCTTGAAACTACAATCCGGGGCGTCCCTGAGGTAGCGGTAGTCGCAGTATCGTCTACAAACAGATATAATTCTGTTTGCGGGTGCCCTGGAATATTCCTAGTATATATTGTACAAAATTGCAGCTAGCGGGGACCTGTCCTCAAGTAATGAGATGTTAGTATGAATTAAAACGTTTGTCATACCTACTCTTATTAGCTTCAGTATTAGACCATTATGCCAGACCTTATCAAATGCCTTAGAAACGTCAAAAAAGACTGCTCCTGTTGACAGGTGTCTATTAAACCGTCTTAGTATGTTGGTTGTCAACCGTGCTGCTTGGCGCACCGTGCAATGATCAGCTCAAAATCTGAACTATTCTAGTGGCAAAATATCATTTGTTTAGTACAAAATCAGAGATCCGATTCAGTATTATTTTTTTAATGATCTTGCCAAGGGACGATAATAAACTTATCGGCCTATTATAGCTGACAGTCATCTGAAGAGCTTTACCAGTTTTTGGGATTAACAGCAGTTTGAGCAGTTTCCAAACATCTGGAAAGTAACCCTTTCTGACAGCCTGGGCTACGTCTACAACGTCCAACACTGTTTTTCCCGGCAGATTCTTTAGTGCTTTATTCTTTATACTGTCGAACCCAGGCGCTTCTTTTGCATTAATGTTGTGCAAAATGGTCTGGACTTCCTCAACTGTTACTATTGCTGCTTCATTAACAGTGAACGGTGAATTTTTAAAAATTTGTACAGTCCGTGCGACTCGCGAGTCACGGGCAGGATCGTTTGACAGAATGTTCATCAAACTGTTCACGAAGACTCTCCTCAAACAGTTCGATTTTTTCATTTGGATCGGTGATAATTCTGTCCCCGTCCGTCGGGTCCCTGAGAAAGGATTCAGGTTTCCTGCGTCCCTTCGTCAGAGACCTCGTGAACTTATAGACAGAACCGTCAGCGATGTTCAAATCTTTTATTTTATTATTCCAGAGATCTGACTCTCTTTGTTTAGGGAGTCGTCGGATCTCCAGGACTTTTCTGTTCGCCTGCGCCTTGAGTCGCGGGTCGCCCGTTCTGTACGCTTGATGCATTGTCTTGTTTTTATTTTTGATTAGTTGAGAAAGCTCAGGACCTAGGTCGCCTCGCTTCGAAAACCTTGACACAGAACATATTGCATTGACGTAGGTATATATGGAGTCCAAGATTTAATGAAGAACAGTACGAGTTAGGAAGATAATGGCATTTGTTTCGTGGCTTTTGTCACTTATCAGATTGCCACAACCCTGTCCAACTTTGACCTGGAATTGTCTTCTCGTCGCTTCTGTATCCATAAAGTAAATACGGCAGGTAAGACCCGGAAGCGCCATTTCGGTGAGTTCATATCAAAATACAAGAGAAAATCTCATTGACTTAATACCTACCATTAATAATATCGATGACAGGTACAGAAAAAATCGATTTCTCCACCTGGCTATCCTATTAGTGAAGAAGCCACATTTATCAATATTTACCAAACTCCCAAAGTTCTTCATTGTACCTTGGACTCCCCATATTATCATAATCATTATCATCACGATCATCATCATTAGCCCAATTAACTTCACTGCAGGACAAAGGCTTCCGGTAATAAATATCCTGCTTGCAGAGCTTAGCTTAACATATACACCAGATCAATGTCGGCTATTTATTTATTCATCTAAAACAAGGCTAAAAGCTGTTTTACTTTTTAATGGCAACGAATATCCATCAGTTCCTATAGGTCAAGGTCATGCAGCAAATATCATCGAGACCTATGATAATTTTAAGACAATATTAAGGTGTATAAACTAACTAAGCACAAATGGAATATATGTGTAGGTTTAAAAGTAGTAGCATTATAGATAGGGCTGCAATCAGGATATACAAAATACTGCTGCTTTTTGTGTGAGTGGGAAAGCTGTGGAGAAGACAAACATTATAAAATTAAAAACTGACTTCTACGCAAAACAACCGAGTTTGGTGTTAGAACTGTGGCTCAAGAAGCTTTAATTATTAATCTCCTTTTGACGTGAAAATGTTTTTCACTTCGAGTAATTCAAGTTAAATATTCAAATGAGAACAATCCTTCAAAGGCGATTCCCGATAAGGCAGTAGAATTACATATCCAGGTAATCGAGCTCCAGGTTTTCTTATGTAAACGTTTCTTACAATAGATATTCTTAAAAATAGTTACTTTTACTCCTAAACCTACATCTATTTAGGTATAATAATATAATGTCATAGTATAATTTTCAAGCAGTTCAGGATAATCTCCCAATGTTTGCCTTTAGGTCGGAATGGCAATGGCATTTCAAATTTGAAAATATAGCGGCAAACCCATATATGTATTAGTACTATATTGCTACTACCCTGAATATCTTGAAACAACAACAGAGATAGAAGATCCAGAGTAAATTTGACTCGTGCGCATGCACCGTAAGGGTATTGCCAAATGTACTTTTATTTCTTTAAAACAGGGTAGAAAATTAGAGCAATGACAAAATTACCAAAAATCTTGCTAAAAAATTGCAAAATAAGCATTAAGTCCGTACTTCCAAGTGTTTTCAAATTATTTCTTTCCATTTCAAAACTTAAACGCATCAAACAAACTTTCATATAACTGAAGGCTGACAACGTGACAACGTCTCATTTTTGCTCGACATAACCTCGAAATCTTAAGCAAATGTTATTTTGCTTGACAGTTCGTTTCATCCAGGTGATTTGTTATTATTAACGACGTAAATTTTGATTGTGTGTGTGAAGTGTGATAATTTTGTGACGATGCCGAGGCAGAACAGAATGTTTTACATTATTTTAAACCGGCGTAAAAACTTAAACAAAGATTTATCGTTCTACAGGTATGTACCTAGACCGGATGTTTCTTTCTTTTAACTTACCTACGTTAATTTCGTGAGCGAACAATAACTAGGTAGTCAATTTCCTAAAGATTATTTTCCTTTGCTGCTGTTGATATACAGGGTAGGCCAACAAGGGCGCGTCGGTCAATAATTGCTAAACCGTTGAACTTATGGGAAAATTTTCTTACTAAAACTTATACCGTTTCGCCTCTGCTATAACCTAAAATTATTTTTAAGAATATAGGGTGTCTCAAAAAAGAGTAATACCAAAAACTATATTTTTGTTAAATGGAATACCCTACATCTTAGAATATTTTTGAATTTAACATGAAATAGCCATTATTTTTTAATAAGTGCATTATAAAGCGAAACCTAATAATTTTCGAGATATCGACTTTTGAAAAATGACAGTTTTGAACTTTGACAGCTTCTAGGCTTCTAACGGTACGTCTTTGAGTAAAACGGCTTACATGTCCCTATCTTACTTTTTTATTGTCTTCCCAAAAACATCAACTTCGCGCTCTTGTTGGCCCACCCTGTATACTTAGGTACCTACCTATTTTTACCGAAAATTGCATGTACTTCAAAGAATCCTACAAAAACCTATTATTTTACTTGTTAAACTCTAAGAATAATTGTAAAATATCTAATAAAAGTTTTATTAATATGTTTACCTGCGTTCTTTTTCTTTTCTTAATCGAAATAATATACAAAATCTTAAACAAATCAAGAACTTTAATGTTTGTTTACAAATTTCGGTCCAGTTGTCAAAGTCAAATGTGATAACCTCATTATTTTTTCCGTTAAAACAAACGTCTATTTTCTTTTTCTCGCGCATGCGCACTGCGCGAAATTATCCTGACGGAACAAGGAACCTCGGCTTCACTACGTTTACATTGGATAAATGGGCAAGGCGCCATATAGTACTAATACATATATGGGCAAACCCAAATAACTAACCTCAAATATTCTTCTTGTCAAGTATTTTCTTGATGGCACGATGTCAAAATGGTCAAGAACCGAGGATTGCCAAAATTTAACTCCATCGAGTTTCGTGGCATATCTACGTCATCCCGATCGAGTCGATCATCAAGTTGTTCGATTGTTTCGTGCTCCCACTGCAGTTCTCGTTGAACGTTTGGATTGCAATTGTGGGTGACTGGCTAATTGGACCGGTATTTCTACCAGGAAGACGTTTTTAGAACAAACGCTTTACCTCAGTTCCTGCACCAGCGCATTTTAGTGTGGTTGCTCGTAAGTTTTTAACAGTAACATACGAAGATCGCTGGCAGACAAAAATACTGTTAAACTATTCTGGGTACCGGGTAACAGAGGCATTTTTGGCAACGAAAGAGCAGACGAGCTCACGAGGCAAGCATCAGCTGCACCATACATTGGTCCTGAACCAGCCTTAGGAGTGCTTTAATGCACAGCACGAGAAGTTATTTAGCGATGGACCAAAAATGAAGACAAAGTATATTGGAACAGCAGACAGGGACTCAATTTTAGCAAGAGAGTTATGTGGAGTATTAGTCCTAAATTCTCAAAACAGTTGCTTAACCTTAGCAGGAACCAACTAAGAACAACAACGGGAATCCTAACATGACGTATGGCTGTCAAGTATCACCTGAACAAATTGAAGATATACAATGGAGATCTTAGCTGCAGGCTCTGCGACAAGGATAGGGAAACTGTCTATCATGTTGTCTGTCAGTGCGAATCCTTGGATCGCAGACGCCATGCCATATTCGGAAAAGTAAAACTGTAACTGAATGAAATAACCACTCAATCAGCAGTTGACGTGTATAAGAATATACACGGAACCAGGGACGCGCCAAGTATTTTCGATGCCGTCGTGCGAAATAAGCATAGGCGCCTTTAACCAATATTATATAATATAGAGCTAAAATTACCACACTTCTCTCATAGTTGATCATTGAAATTTTTGAAGAAATCTCTATACTTTTTAGTACTAATGTCTATATTTATTTTTGACAAACAGAAGGTACACAAAAAATATTAATAGGATACGAAACAACAGTAACAAAACAAAAACAGTATCAAAGTTACAAAACATTAATTCAAAATATTAAAAAAAAATAAAGAAATAAATAGCGATTGTTTTGAAACAGATAATACATGAACAATGAACATGATACATGATGGAAAAGTCTTACAAAAATTGGACTTTTCTAGTTTTACTTTTTGCAAATTCATAACAAGATTTTCCATTTCCATTTGGAAATGAGTGGGTTAGGTTATTCATTGCAATGTAATTAAGTGTTTCTACTACAGACTCTCGTTTTTGTCGCCATTTTGCAGAAATTGTAATTCGTGTAAAAGTTCTGTTCCGTCTGTTATATCTTTCTCGTTTCGATCTTTGTCAGTTAAGGTTTCTTTCAGTTTTTTACAAAAATTAAATTGATCTTGTTCAGACTATTTGCCGAAATCCTCAACATTCCACAAAAAATTAAATACGTCAGAATAACACGATAATAGTTTAAATCTTTCATGTAAGGATGAAAGAGTAATGTCTATATAGCATTCCCAAAAAGCAATTTACTTTAAATTTCATTTCCTGATTTTCAATCGGCTGGTCGTCACCTTTGTAAGAAAATTGTTTTTTAATCTTTCGTGGCCTTCAAATTTCTGCGGATATAATTTTGCATCAACTTCTAAGCAAGAAGCTGGTTCTTTGGCATCTACTAATAAGTCACTGAAGCCTTTGTCAGATCGATATTGTTTTACAAATTCATTGAGGTTATTTAAATTTTCGCAAGCCTGGGAAATATTAAATGTTTTTGATTGCAGAATCTTAGTGACAACATCCACTTCACTTGGAATCTTGTACCACAAGACTACCATACACACAAACTCATAAATTTTAATTTATTTACCTAGGGAGGAAGCTAGATGTTTTGCAGTATTGTCAAAATTATTTCCGGATCAAATTTCATAAAGAGCATCGTAAATTTCGCCCAACTGAAATCTTAGAGGGGTTATTGCATTAATTCTGCTAGACCATCTGCTATTTGACAAAGACTTTAATGTCAGACTTGAAATGTTACTTTTCAAAACAGACCACCGATTGGTTGAGGCAGAAAAAAAATTATATAATTCTTGAACAGTTGAAAAAAAATTTATACTCACTAGAAATATTGGATTTCACAGCATCGTCTATGACAAGGTTCAAACTGTGGTTACAAGGTACAAACATTGCTCGTAGATTAATGTCTAAAATTCTTTTTTATACACCTTCCTATTTGAACCATTATCACAACCTTGGCCGCGCATATTATAAATATCTAAACCATATTTCTCCAAAGTTTTTAGTATAAAGTTGGTTAAACCTTTACCGATTGCCTATTGTATCAGTTATAGAAAGAAATGTTAAAAAACGTTCTTCGATGTTAACGTATCTTGAAAACAGAAATTTGCTCCTGGCGGCTTATATTAGGAGTACACTCAAGTAATATAGAAAAATCCTTCGCTTCTTTAACTTCGTTTAAAATATTATTTCTCATATTGTCACCTATTAATTTGATGGTTTCGTTTTGAATTTTATCTCCAACGTAAAGTGGAATATTTTTTTGAGATCTATTAATATGTGCAGACATGACTGGATCAAATGTTGCTATCATTTCTTTACATTTCAAAAAATTGCCATTATTTCTTTCAAATAATTTGTTCCTAGGACCACGAAAAGCCAAGTTTTGTTCAGCCAAAAATTGAATAGTATAAATTATTCTTTAAATGACACTGCGCCAATGTTTAGTTTCATTTTTAAATAAACTTTGCATTTCCGAATCAACGGTTCGATTAGTTTTTAATATTTCTAGTAAATCTGACCAGAAACGTAAATTTTGAAAATGAGATTTACTTTTTTTCGTGGATTTTCAAATGTTCGCTTAAATGATGCCAATCATTGAAACCGTCTTGGTAATTTAGTGTTTTTAAAAGTCAATGGATTGCTGGTGTTGGGGTCATTGAATATTTTACAGCAGAAGCAGAAAACTGCATTTCTTTCAATAGAATATAGCAACCAATGACGCTGAACCTTTCATTATTTAACAGAATTCGAGTAAAATATATATCGGAAAACTAACGTCCACTTTTGTCTTTAGGATACATAGTTTTATTTTGATAATGCATAGGACCTTTTTCGACAAGTTCTTGCACCTTGATTGGAGACAATACACTCGGTCAAAGACCTGGATCGTTAGAAAGGGGCGCTTCTTCGGATAATTCATCTTGCTTACTCGAACATGATAGTACCGACACTGACTAAAACCTATATCAGGATCTAATTCTTTTGGATCTTCATCCTCATTAGCTTGCTTTTCTAATTCTTATGGCAAGTTTGATTTTGTTGAATGTAGAAAATCACTGTTATCAGAAGTAGTGTCTTGTGTGGGCTCTGGAAAGAAAGTTACTAATTTTGAAATTGGTTTTCTCCAAGTATATAAAGGTTATTTATCAAAATGGCTCCTAGTAAAAGTCAAAAAATCGAAATTGCGTTGACTTTGCTATTAGAAAACAATTCGCGAAGAAAGAATAGAAAATGCTGGGTTAAGAAGTGACTTTTAGAAAGAAAAAAATTTAGTCATATGAATATTTTTAAAGAATTGGGACCAATTGACTTTAAAAAGTTTTTGAGAATGAATACCGAGACATTTGAGAAACTGCTGTCTTTATTTAAATAATAGGCATTGGCAAAAATCTCTCTTCAAGCTGGGACATTTTTTTAAGTATCTCACCCGATTGACAATTTTCCTGCTAACTATAATAAAAAACAAATCACATATTTCTCAATAATTTTCGATAAGGAAGCCGAATTTAATGTCAAAAAATACATAGATTTACAAATTTGACAGATGCGACGCCATCTTGAATTTTCTTAAATGGCAACCCTCGTAAATAACCAGACGATTGAATTGCATTTGGCGATCCGATTCTAAAACTATATAGTTGTTGATATTTATTTTCAGCCGTTACGGAAATACTAGGGTTCCTAATTTGCCTCCATCGATTTTGTCTTTTAAGTGTCTTACCCCTTTAATAAATGATAAGTTTTTTTCACAGTGACATAATTTCCCGTGAGCAAGCGGCCTACGCTATAGTCAGATCCGACAGATGTCAAAAATTAAGGTGTTTAGCTTAGAAGGTATATTTATTAAAAAGGTGAGACACTTAAAAGACAAAACCGATGCGATGGAGGTAAATTAGGAACTCCCGTATTTCCGAAACGGCTGAAAATAAATATCAACAACTAGATAGTTTTAGAATCGGATCGCCAAATGAAATTCAATCGTCTAGTTATTTATAAGTTATAAGGGTTGCCATTTAAAAAAATTCAAAATTGCGTCGTATCTGTCACTTTTTGACATCTGTCGGATTTGACGATAGCGTAGGTCGCTTGCTCACGGTAAATTATATTACTGTGAAGAAAATTAAGGTTTTCAGCTTAGAAGGTATATTTATTAAAGGGGTGAGACACTTAAAAGACAAAATCGATGGAGGCAAATTAGGAACCCCCGTATTTCCGAAACGGCTGAAAATAAATATCAACAACTATATAGTTTTAGAACCGGATCGCCAAGTTCAATTTACTGGTATGGTTATTTATAAGGGTTGCCATTTAAGAAAATTGAAAATGGCGTCGCATCTGTCAAATTTGTAAATATATATATTTTTTGACATTAAATTCGGCTTCCTTATCGAAAATCATTGCGACATATGTAATTTGTTTTTTATTATAGTCAGCAGAAAATCACCCATCGGGTGAGACACTTAAAAAAATGTCTCTGTACCTTTCAGACATTTTTGATTCAAAAAACAAAAAAATTGTGGCGAATCTGTAAAAATTAATACATGACGTGCCCCGTCAAATATCGATGAAATCGACCCAACTGTGCCCAAACAACCGTCCGATCTGGATTTTGTAGTCATTTTCAACAATTCTTCTGCAATTTTAGGTAATAATATGTTGTCAAAAATTCTTCTCATCATGTATCTTCGAAACAAAGCGGTTTTTCAAAAATCATCATAACCCCTTCAATTTTTGCCGTATGTTTAATAAACACCCTGTATTTCTCTCTTAAAACCGGATAATTTTATAAGTAATGTAAGATAAGTACATTGTCTCGACTTTATGCAGATATTTTGTTGTAACATTTAAACCAAACAGACTATATCTGTGTCTATAAAAATGTTAAGATTTTTAGATATATTATGATGACGATCTAAGGGCCGGCGTGTATGGTTTCGTGAGGGTGATTTATTAAATCTTAAAGTTTTTATAATGACGGTGCGCCGAGCAACATTTTGATTCATTTTTTATGGTTTTGTGCGAGACCAAACGCTGATTTAATAGCTATCATTAATAAAGGTCTGAAGATTTACCTGACCCTGGATTTATAATTTGATGTTTTATAGATTATTTATTATTTCATTTTTAATTTCTTAAGTTATGATTCTACGAAACTTCTCAGAGCAAATATTAGACAAACAATGTTCAGTTTATAAACTACCCTAAAGTTAAGCCATATGAATTAACGTATTAACCCATTAATGCCCATAGGGTCGTTAACAACCCATCATAATTCTTTTGCCCTAAATTATTTGTAATCGCATGTACAGGGTTTTCAGAGATATTTTCGGTCATATCTACCAGGTTCCCTATAAGAGATACAAAAAAACTTTAAATGTAGAAGTTGTGGGGCTTTATCTGAACCGCCAGAAAATTTCAAGAAAAATAGACAAGTGACGTTCTGAAAGCTAAGAAAAATTTAAAAATTGTTTTTTTTTAATGAAACACTCTGTATATTTTCCATTTTCCTGAAAGATCTTTCATTCCTGATTCCAAAAATATATAGTTTGTCTATATTTGCATGAACCGTCATTAAATTATTTTCGATTCGTTATTGTAAGCGGCACTATACAGTAATAAAAATTATGAGTAGAGTGCCTTGGAAAACAATAATTATTATTGCCCGACAGTGTTTAGTTTTTAATAGGGAACAGCCAATTTAAAAATAATATTAAAGAGATTATAAACATTCTGTATTAAAAATATAAATCATCCATTGTAGTCTTTGGAACAAAATACAAACAAATAAATAAATAAACTAAATTAACTAATAGCTGTAATATACGGGTGTATTTTACTGCTTCTCAATATAACCTCCTCCATTTCTGATACATTTCTGAATATTTGTCCTCAATTTGCTATTAATTGTATCTACTATAAAATTCGGATGATCCCTATTTAAAACTCGGATTTCATCACGAATTCTATCTTCGAGAATTTGGATATTTCGCGTCCTATTATAATAAATGCGATTTTTTAAATAGCCCCACAAAAATATGTCCAGGGGTGAAAGGTCGGGGCTGTTGGCTGGCTATGGAATAAGACCCCTTCTTCCTATCCATAAATTATATCTGTCATTAAGGTAATTGGTGACAGGTATGACATTATGGGCCGGTGCGCCATCTTGCTGCCAAATTAGACTATTATAATCATAAATGGGAAATTCCTCTAAAAGATGTTCTGTATCATTTTCCAGGAAATGAAGATACCGTGCACCTGTTAAGCTACCTCGGAAAATGATTGGACCAATAATTCTGCCAGCAAACAGACCGCACCAAACATTTACGCTACTGCGACCTTGAATTTTTAGTTCTTGGATTTTGTGCGGATTTGTTGACGACCAAAAGTGTTTATTTTTGCGATTAAACATTCCACTTGTGGTAAATGTGGCTTCGTCCGTAAAAATTATTATATTTAGAGAATCTGCATTTCCATCTAGTCTTCTAGTAATATTGACACAAAATTCTAATCTCTGCTGGATATTATTTTCGGTTAGCCCTTGGACCGGCAAAAACTTAAAAGGATGATATTTGTTCTTTTTTAAAATCTCATGAATTTTCCCCCATGATTTATTAAAATAAATTGCAGCATCAGGAATGGACCGTTCAGGCATTTCTATAAAAAATAACCAAATTGTTTTACCCATAAAAAAGGAATTTAAAATTTACCTTCAAAATAAGAGTAAGACATCTAAATCAAAATTTCTTGTAAATGTCCTTTTCTTACGTTCAAGACTGTGTCTCAACTCAGATTGCAGCACTACGTATCTTATTGTGTCAATGCATGGCGTGGGTCTTCTTGGATAGGTAATACGGTATTGGCGTTGAGTTCTTGGTCCATTATTAGCATGCTTATAGAATAAACGGATCATATCTGATTTTTAGAGTGGAATAACCGCAAATTTTAAAAAATATGCGAATGTTTTTTCCTCTATACTATAGATACTTACATTGACAGTAGTTCCTTATTGAAAACTAAATTGTGCTATACAATTGTTTTCCAAGGCACTCTACTCATAATACTTTTTTGGAATCAGGAAAGAAAGATCTTTCAAAAAAATTGAAAATATACAGGGTGTTTCATTAAAAAAAAACCAATTTTTAAATTTTTCTTAGCTTTTAGAACGTCAGTTGTCTATTTTTTTGAAATTTTCTGTCGGTTTAGATGAAACCCCACAACTTCTACATTTAAAATTTTTTTGCATCTCTTATAGGGAACCCTGTAGATAGGACCGAAAATACCTCTGAAAACCCTGTACCTAATTAACATCAAACCTATTTTCTACATTCTTATTTCACAAGTGGAGCCAATGAGTGATAAAACATAGCGCCTTTGGTTTATCCGACTTGTTTGTGTTGACTAAAAGTTGTTATAGTTATTTCTAGTTTGTAATGGCCTCAGCTATAATAGGGACTGATAAGTATTAGATATATATACAGGGTGCCCGAAATTGTTGCTGACAGTATTGCGATCTCGGAAACTAAAAGAGATAGAAAGACGGTAAAATGGGGAAAGTTTTAGGCAATTATGTAAGTAGTTTATTGGGGCTTACGGATCGATTCTGGTTCTTTTGGGTTTTGACATATTTTGAATAAACCAAAATGTTCCATTTTCTTAGATCGGTAGTAACTTTTTTATTACCCAATATTTCTTAAATTCGAAAATACATTTTCATTGCCTCTTTTTACATAGAAGATGCCTACTTGATCATATCTCGGTTACAACGTTTCGGTTTCCTGTCTCTGTCATCAACTTTCTTTTTTCTTATGAACGCCATTTTGGATTTTTTACTCATTGAAAAGTACTTAATTTTTCCTATACTATGATACTAAACACTAATACAAAATAAAAATTTTTAACCTCAAAATAACAAAAAATTTTATTTTCGAACATATTTGGCAACACCGACATATCGGATAGTTCTTTTCCTTAGGAATAAAATTAATTAAATAACAATATAAGTTTATACTACTTTAAATTAAAGTTAAAATGTAATAACTTTTTTAAAATTCATAAAAATCTAGTAGGTACCTATCTAAAAGATACCTATTTCGATAAGTTTTTTATTGTAACATTTTTGTTTAGAAGGCTTTGAAATTTAAACAAATAAAATTTTTTAATCTGTCAAATAATTTTTCTACGTTGTAATAAACATCATTAATAATGGCGTTAAATTATTCTAACGAAGCAAAATTTGATATGTTAGTTTGTTATATAAAAAATGTACAGTCCTTCACAAAGATGCAACCGGGGAGGACATTAAAAACGCCGAAGCAGAGTGCAACGCTTGTGACTATTGTGAGATTTGAGATCTGCGAAAACTCATAGATTTGAATGTAATATTTAGGTAGTTGATATAAGTTTTATTGATTCATAATATAAAAAATAGTAAAATAAAGGTTATAAACTCTAATGCGCCTCTAAGGTATGTTTTCGCTGAAGCAGAACATTCAACCCATCATTATTGAAGTAGATGAAACAAGTGATTCAAGTGATTTGGAGGATGATTGAAGATCCATCTTTGTATTATTATTATTATCATTCAAATAGCCAAGGCATACATAGAACAGTAACAATAATATTACATGACTATTCCAATATAATTTAGTTATATATTTTCATCCTGGAAGATTTTACAAATAAAGTAAATAAATTTGTGTTTATTTTTATAAATTTATCTTGTTTTTATGAAAAAAGCAAAACCACTATAATTCCCTCACTCGGTTATTTTGGTTACAAGCTGGCAACACTGCCGTAACTCATCGAAGGGTATGACGTGCATTGGGAATTGTTTGACATCAACTGTATATCTCATTATATTATGAAATGAAACAACTTTGAAAATGGATAATGCCAGACCCGTTATTTCTACAAGTTAAACTTTCTCACGACAACTTTTTGCATTTGAATAGTTGCCACATGTATTTATACATACATATAAAGTCCGTTTCGTTGCCGTTGATAGCTCGATACCCTCATTAAAGATTCAAAACAAGGCTCGGGTGGCTTAAAATATTTTACCTATAAAATGGTCTTTTTACGTACATTTAGCATAAGGATGAAGAAATTTTGACCTATTCCACCCGGTAACAGATAAAGTAACAATAGAGCCATAAAATGAAATGAAAGGATAATGATTAAAACGGCCCACCATGGTCGGAGAGTTGGGTTTTAATATAATCTAACCGCTTATTATTTTATTTAAATATAATAGATTTTATGATTTTATGAATTTTGGTAAATTATAACCATTGATTGATTTATTCTAGAATAAATACAATGTTTTACAAGAAAACTAATTTATTTACAGATCAAAAAATATTGACAATTTTAATAATTATAACTCGATAGAATCGTCCTCAGAAAAATCTGAAGAGTCATCATGTCCTACGCTTATTACTAAAGGCTCAATTTCCATAGTTGTGTCAATTACGTTGTCAAGTTCCCACATTTTTTGTTCCTCTACTATAACATGTTTTATGGCGTTTTGCCAATTTTTTGATGACACATTTGCTAAAGAATTAAGCAAGAGTTGTCGCACTTCTTGCATTTTAAAAGTTTTGTTATTTCTAGCAACATATCCTTTTACTTGAGCCCATATTAATTCTATCTCGATCTCTTGCCATCCCGTCAATAACATACTTTTTATAATGCGATGTATGTAGCCTAACAATACCCAAAAGTTCTTTTTTTACCATGGTATTATCGTAACTCAATTCCTTCCGTTGTAACCAGTTTACGATTTCCGCCTTTTTCCATGAAGTTGTGGGAATATTCTCTTTTAGCCTAGAGTAATAGCTGGCATTATCCATCACTATTACAGAATTAGCGGGAATGTATTCTATCATTTGCTTAAAATATTCCTCGAAAACTTTAGCAGTCATTTCTTCATGGTAGTCTTTTGTAGAATTCGACTGAAATTCTAATAATCCTTGATCCAAAAAGCCATTTGAACTTCCTATATGAGTTATAATAAGTCTGCGTCCCTTTCCAGATGGTGGTCTAAGTCCTGTTGACCAGCCTTCCATGACAGCTTGTCGAGAACTTCGGACATTTTCATCTTGTCAGACTTTAGACGTGCCCTTCGTTCAGCCAAGTTTCATCCAAATAGAAAATGTTTTTGCTTTCGCTGCGGTATTTTCGGATGGACCTTAAGTATTGACGTCTCCAGCAAATAATATCTGCTCTATCAATAAGAAAAGATTTTCTGTTTTGCTTCTCCCAACGAAAGTTCATATCATGAAGTATTTTCCATAGTTTCGTTCGTGATAGCTGTGGTAAGTCCTCGTCATAGTTAATGGCTTGTAAAATTTTGTCTATAGTTGGTATTTCCTTGGCAAAATAAAAACTATGTACTTTTCTTCTAATACCATTTTTAATGAAATCGTCAATTTCTAAGGTTTCTTTCCTGGGAGTAGTTTTGGCTCACTGAGGTTCTCAGATTTTCTTTCACGCAAGAACCTATATACAGTGCGTCCATAAAGTCTTGCACAAATTCATTTAAAATTCAGGTATTTACTTTTTAAAAACGCTCGGACACGTCAATTAGTACTTTTGTTTGCGCATTTTTTAACGTAAAATGTTTTTATACAGGGTGTCGCACGTATGAGGTATGAGGTCATCAATAAATGTGTTTAAAATAAATTTTCAAACGTCAATATTTCGGAAACCGTGATTTCCAGAGGTGTTAAGTGTTCATCATAGAATTCAAAATTGATATAATATACAGGGTGTTCCATTAAAAAAAATCCTTGATGACCTCATACCTCATACGTGCGACACCCTGTATAAAAACATTTTACGTTAAAAAATGCGCAAACAAACGTACTAATTGACGTGTCCGAGCGTTTTTAAAAAAAGTAAGCCCCTGAATTTTAAATGAATTTGTGCAAGACTTTATGGACGCAGTGTATATAGTAGCCTCTCCAACTCCTACCATATTGGCACACTCTGCAATGATGCTACGAACATCACTTGCAGGTTTCTGGTGCACTAGAGAATCATGCACGTTTAATATTAATGTCTTTTCTCGGAGAGAATATGCACTCTTGCTAATTTGACGTGTTACAAGTATAGGAAATAATTCAATTTTGGGATAATTCAGTATCTAAATACACTAAAACATAGTTTGACAAACGCACATCAAATGGCGTAATAATATCCTAAAGCAGGCAAAAATAGATAAATTTAATTACTAATTACTCCTGGTGTACCTACTTTAACCCTAATATTCCTAATGTATATTTAACAATGGACAGAGGCCAATTTTCTTATTAAATAAGGCATAGTGGGTAATTACTATTATAATAATAATACACTAATTACCAACGCCTATGGTTTACGGTTGTTTTATGGCTTCAACCCTCGATATGAGCTATCAACTGCAACGAAACTTTAGTCTACAAAAATGTAAAACCAGCAATAAAATAGCACAAATCTATGTATCACCGGTAATCAATGTACAAACTACAAAAATATAATAAAGATCATAAAGCATAGCAATATGATTTATCCTTTATTAAATTATCTATTGCCCTAAACTAACAGCCATATCTAAAATCACCATCTCTTTTTGCCCCCTCACAGTTTGGATATTCATTCCATGGTTAATTACGCAATGGTAAACGTAAAAGGGGGCGCTCGTGTCTATGCAAAGCGAGCCACCCGGGGACAATTTCAAGCTCTTTTAACCGCCGCCAGACAATTACTTGACAATTTAGATATCTATCATTAAGGGGTGAGGTTGGGGTATGTTAGTTTTTTCTCATTGCGAGTTCTTAATTATACTGGGTGTCCGGAAATGACAATGATAAATTTTAAGGCAAGTACAGGCTGTAGTTACAACACAGAAATAAACTTTTATGTATAAGTTTGGAGGTAATTTTTTTGAAATATCAGGTGACCCATATTGCAACCAGTGGCGGCGTGGTAATAAAAGGGTAGTGGATTATAATTTAAGGTAATTTTTTTTTCGCCGAGTGTATTATCGCTATTTTATTAAAGTATGGTTCCTTGAACATTTTTACGTAAAAAACGTCCTTTGTATAAAGTCTGTATGGTGGATCTTTGCCTGTGTGTCATGGATCAACGATCAAGAACTCGTTTCTCATAGCTCTTTTAACTTTTCTAACTTTCTAAAAATCAGGTTTATTAGGTACTTATAGCTGCGAACTGGTACCCCGTATACTTAGGATTGTAAGTAATCCCACAAAATGGAATTAAATCTGGAGTACGAGGTGGCCAACCCACAGGATCCCCTCGTCCTATCCATCGCTCAGAATACACTTCACTTAAATGTGCCCTCACATTAAGATATGTGGTGAAGGGTGGAGCCCTGTAAGAAGTATATATTATTATAATGATAATAATAATTTTAATAATAAATAGTCTTTATTTATAGATTTCAAAAAATATACAAAATAAAAGTAAAAGAGGTGGCGAGATCTAGCACAGCTACTCATCTAACCACCATGGATAAAGAAAAAGTGAAAAAAAAGAAGACATAATAATGCGAAATAGTGGTAGAACATTAGACTTAACTAAAAATATATAATTTAATGGTATGTAGCGATCAACCATGTATCAACGAACCGAAAACCAATTTTTTAAAAACTTATTCAAAGCGTATTTCCACACATAAATAGGTAGTCCTGGTCTTCTAGGAGTTCTAGGATTGAGAACAAAATTTTGTCCAGCGTGGGAATTTCTTTTTTTTTTAAAGAAACTATGAACTTTTCGCCTTATTCTCTGCATTAAAGCGTCATCCAGCTCAAGTTTTGGTCGTCCTGGAGAAGTTTTTGGAGGTTTAACGCCAACACTTTTTTCTTCTTTTAAAAGTTTATATATTGTTGTTTTCCCAACGTTAAGTATATCTGCTGTAAATTGCACTGCATTGTTAACACTCAAATCCGCATTTTAACTTTTAATAGAATCGTAACAGTTAAGAATTTTTTTTTTCATTTACTGTACATGGACCGACTCTAGGGCGTTTAGGCAATTGTTGAAAATTCTCCATATTTAGTTAAAAAAACACTGGCACTTCACACTTTGACTAGTTTCACTGAGAAACAAACATCCAAGGTAGGTATGTACAGATATAAATAGGTGTATTATTCCAATAGGGGCAGTCATAAAGGCATAATAACCACATAATTAGCAAACAGATAGCAAGGATTAGGTACAAGGAAAAAGGAATAAAATTATTAAACGGAATAAGTACCTAGACTCTAATTCGTTTTGATAAAATTGCTTTCTAAAATTCCAGGTAAATGGTACGGCTGTACAGTAGTGTACAGGGACATTATTTTAAGTGTCTCGCCCGATTGGCGATTTTCCTGCTGACTATAATAAAAAACAAACCACACATTTCTTAATGATTTTCGACAAGGGAGCCGAATTAAATGTATCACAGATACGATGCCATTTTGAATTTTTTTAATGGTAACCCTCATGAATAACCAAACGGATCCGATTTCAAAAACCTTTAGTTGTTAATATTTATTTTCA
Organism: Polydrusus tereticollis; assembly: GCA_963920685.1. Lineage (NCBI taxonomy): Eukaryota > Metazoa > Arthropoda > Insecta > Coleoptera > Curculionidae > Polydrusus > Polydrusus tereticollis. The sequence goes on along the minus strand of OY987326.1, from coordinate 167,024,865 downwards.
GCCGTTTTGGAAATACGGGAGCTCCTAATTTGCCTTCATCGATTTTGTCTTTCAAGTGTCTCACTCCTTTAATTAATAGACCTTCTGACCTGAAGACCAGCAAGAAAATTGGGGTTTTCAGCTTAGCGCAGATAGACTGTGAAAAAATTAAGGTGTTCAGCTCAGAAGGTCTATTTATTAAGGAGGTGAGATACTTAAAAGACAAAATCGATTAAGGGAAATTAGGAACCCACGTATTTTCGAAACGGCTGAAAATAAATATTAACAACTATAGGTGATTGAAATCGGATCACCAAGTGCAATTTACTCGTATGGTTATTTATTATATATGTATTAGTACTATATGGCTATTACCCTAAATATCTTGAAGCAACAACAGAGATAGAAGATCCAGGGTTATTTCGACTTGTGCGCATGCGCCGTAAAGGTATTACCAAATGTACTTTTATTTCTTTAAAACAGGGCAGAAGAGTGAGCCTTAGAAAATTGTAAAATAAGCATTAAGTCTGTACTTCCAAGTGCTTTCAAATTATTTATTTCTATTTCCAAACTTCTTCTTTATGTGCCATGCTCATTCGAGCGTAGGCGACCTCTCGCATATACCTGTGATGTGTGCCTTTTTCAGATTTTTCACAGGTATATGGGACCTACAGTTTATCGCCGGTTCCGAACGGCACTATTTGAGAGGTTGTACTAGGCAAATTACTACGTGGTGGTTTGCCATTGCCTTCCACGAGGTGACGACCGAATAAATAAAGATCGATGCATGGTCCCGGGATCGAACCGGGGACCTTCGGCTTAGTAGTCGGACACACTAACCACTAGGCTGCGGTTCCAAACTAAAACGCGTTAAATAACAATTTCATATAACTGGAAGGTGACAACGTGACAACGTCTCATTTTTACTCGACATAACCTCGAAATCTTTAGCAAATGTTAATTTGTTTGACAGTTCGCTTCATCGAGTTGATTTGGTATTATTAACCGCTTTTGTGTACTGTTTATCTTTACTTTTCTGCAAATTTTTATTGTGTGTGTGAAGTGTGATAATTTTGTGACGATGCCGAGGCAAAACAGAATATTTTACATTATTTTAAACAGGTGTAAAAAGTTAAACAAAGATTTATCGTTCTACAGGTATGTACCTAGACCAGATTTTTCTTCCCTTTAACTTACCTACGTTAATTTCGTGAGGGAACAATAACTAGGTAGTCCATTTCCTAAAGATTATTTTTCTTTGCTGCTGTTGATATACTTAGGTACCTACCAATTTTTACCGAAAATTGCATGTACTTCAAAGAATCCTACAAAAACCTGTAATTTTACTTGTTAAACTCTAAAAATAATTGTAAAATATCTAATAAAAGTTTATTGATATGTTTACCTGCGTTCTTTTTCTTTTCTCAATCGAAATAATATACAAAATCTTAAACAAATCAAGAACTTTAATGTTTGTTTACAAATTTCGGTCCAGTTGTCAAAGTCAAATGTAATAACCTCATTTTTTTCCCGTTAAAACAAACGGCTATTTTCTTTTTCTCGCGCATGTGCACTGCGCGAAATGACCCTGACTGAACAAGGAACCTCGGCTTCACTACGTTTACATTGGTTAAATGGGCAAGGCGCCATATAGTACTAATACATACCTATATGTTATTTATGAGGGTTGCCATTTAAAACAATTCAAAATGGCGTCGTATTTGTCAAATTTGTGAACCTATATATTTTTTACATTGAATTCGGTTTCCTTGTCGAAAATCATTGAGAAATGTGTGGTTTGTTTTTTATAATAGTTAGCAGGAAAATCGCCAATCGGGTGAGACACTTAAAAAATGTCCCTGTACATAATTTTAAGCTTAAAAAATTTAATATTAAAATATACAGGGTGTTATGGAAATGACTTATTATTTTTTAACCCGTAAATATATAGGTCGAGACGAATTGGGGAAAAATTGCTATAAATGGCGCTCAAAGCTAGAAATTCGAGAAAAATGCCTTCAAAAATTTAGGTCCAAAACACCTACGCGCCAATGACCTAAACAGCTGATTTGGGTAATTGTTTACTTTAGTGCAAATGTTGAATTTTTCGCTAAAATTTCGTATATAGGCTAATTAAGGGTAGCTGATCACAATTTTCCTTTTGCGTTTAGGCGGCAAATGCACTGGTTTTGAGAAAAAAAATGTTAAAATTTTTCTAACTCACCGGTATGTTATTTTGCATGTAATCCTAAAATGTTGCTATTTCCAATAAAATATTACTTGTCGGAGTCATAGTATACACTTCTGAGTTGAAATAAACGAAATATGCCACAAGGAAACTCTGAAAAACGGGATAACTTGTAAGCGAACAGAAAACTCTACGTTATCTGGAAAAAGACGGGAGACAGCTCACTGACAGCTGGCCAAAAAAGCAGAAGCAAACTGCACGGTACAAGGAGCCTGTTTGCAGGTTCACTGCACCCATGTTGTCAGATTGTTAGTGTATTATAAATTGCCTATACTTTTCAATTCATTTTTATTAACTGAATGAATCCTATTGGCTCGAGCTAGCATATCATTCTCCTGGATGGAAGCCATTAATAATTACAAGAAAAAGAAGAACAATCTGGCAACGTGAGTGCAATGAATCTGAAAAGAGACGCTTCTACTTTGTCGGCGTATTAACAACGAATTTAATTAAATTTGTGCCTTTTCCATTGTTTTTTTGCTAAAATGTTGTTCTTATTTTATGAACAGATAGTTTGGTGAAAGTTTTATCACATATTTTGAAGGCAAAACCATAAAATCTAGGAAATTGAAAGGAAAGTGAAACGCGACACCCAAAGATATCGAAATAAACAAACCTCGGATCGGCTCCAGACAAAATACGCTGACGGTTTGTTTTTGTTAGATTTGGTCGAGGTGCTGAAGAAAGCAAGTTGAAAAGAAAAGTAGTTGACTAAGAACTTTAGAGTTCATATGGTCGGTTATCGGTACACCTTTGATTTAATTTTATCGCTTTATGTTTTCCTTAAATTACCTAATTAATAAATTTGTTTTAATCGTTACAAATTTATTATTTCTTAAAGACATCCTTACAAAAGAATACCCTAACCTGTAAGTGAAAAACTTTAACATTTTTTTTTCTCAAAACCAGTGCATTTGCCGTAAAAACGCAAAAGGAAAATTGTGATCAGCTACCCTCAATTAGTCTATATACGAAATTTTAGCACAAAATTCAACATTAATTGCACTTAACTAAATAATTACCATTCCAGCAGTTTGTCTTGTCAAAAACACATGTGTTCAGGGGCATTGAACTATCATGGAAGGCGCACATAGTCCGGTTTTAAGGTATTTTACAAAATTCAAAATACTTCCGATTTTAGAAAAAAAAACTATCAAGTGTAACTCTAGACCACCTCAGGAGTGGCCCCTTAAAATATAATAAGTCATTTCCATAACACCCTGTATATTTGAAGACAAAACTTGAATTGAATGTCGATACTTGTACTAATTCTGCACAAATTTAAAAATTCAGATCTATTTAAATCTATACATGCCGAAAAATCTTGCAAGCCCATGGAGAAGACGGTTTTGATTGATTTATTACTTCGTATCATTTAAAGATAGACTATAGTTAAAATAATTGCATCAGTATTTCCCGGCTGGTTACGGTAATAACGTATTTACCTGCAGAAAACGTCAATTCTGACGGATGAAGAGAAGCTTGTGGAAGAAGTGATTAGTGATGTTAAATGTTATTATTGTTATTAAATTTTTTATTGTTCTTGCTTGCTTCTGTTGTTCCTATTTGGATGTAATAAACCCATTTACGTAACAATTCTTTGTGATCTTTGCAATCTACAAGTTAGTGTTTTTAATGAGTTATTTACGCTAAGTATTTGGTTATATGCCACTACTGGATATTCTTGATATTCCATTGTTGAAATATTCCTGGAGAAAAAAAAATTATTCTTGCCAAACAAAACGAATGAACATAACCTACAATGACCTTACCATTCTGCGTAACCACGCCAGTAGCTAGTTAGTCCCAATAAAAGTAGTCTAAATATTGGGGATTCGCCCTGACCATTTAAATGGTCCAAAACAGGAAATCCTCCGTGCGTCCTGCAAACGTGGCTTGAAAATCTCGGTGACTCCCGCACAATGAACGGGAGCTTCCCATTATCAAAAGTAAACTACTAAAGAAAAAACAAAAATATGATCATATGTGCTAAACATTTTTCAGTGTGCAAAACAGGATAAATGTCACTTCTGCTGCCTAATATCCCATTCCGCACCAGGAAAGCGAACATTTCCGTTGATTTCAATGAGTTTCTACAATAAGAAGTTCAAGAGAACCGATATTTTTTAAATATGTATTAAGTATTTATAATGTAACTAATAACTGGTTAAAATAAAGAAGTTTGTCCCGTTTCTTTCCGTCAGACCCAATCCTTGGACGCGTTTCGCCGTATTACGGCTCTTCGGCAAGGCTGTAGAGTCTGACAAAAATTATTTGGGGACAACGTTGCCAGAAAAGGCACAAAATTTTTATTAGATACTGACTTTGAATTCTGACCTCGAATTTAAATTTTATAATATTAATAATAATATGTACCTACCTTATACATTATTATAATATTACGTGATATATCATAACGGCTTATCGGAAAGTATACATAGTAAATTTAACCAATAGCTATATAACTGGCGATGATTTGTCCATGTCGAGATTTCGAGATTGACCATTACACGGATTAATTACTAATATCGATATATCAAATATTATCATGTACCTACTTATAATGTCAAATTAATAGTAAACCAACAAAAATAGTTGGTGGTTTACCTTCTGATTTTGTACAGTAGTTAACTAAAATAGCGGCAATTCGGCAATACCGCGGTTGGAACAACCAATCAAAACAAGAATCGCCAAAGCACACTAGTTGGCCATATCGGGATTGCTCTTCGTTTAATAGTAGAAGATTGACAAGAACACACAAATTGAGGGATCCGTGTGCACCCTGTTACTAAGTAAGTGTAGAGCATATAGTATAAAATTCTATAAGGTATTGTAATAGGTAATAGGTACACAATATAAAATAGATTTGTGCTGCAAAAATATCCCAAAAATGATACAATATTCATATCTACCTACCTATACCTACATATTTTGCAAACTCCAGTATCAAATTTTTGCAATAAGGACCGTCTTTAGAAGCATTTAGAATTTTTTAGTATTATTATTAGGAGGCAATTGAAATTAGGTATAAATATACGAATTTCTGCAGGATAACATTTTACGGTCGGAAGACGTAATTTTTGACCTTCTAGTATTTTGAAGTATAAAAATTACGTCCACCAAACGTCAATTTAAGAACGTAAAGATACGTCCCGAAATTTACGTCATAACGACATAGGCCAAGGACCTAACCAAAATTAACCAACTAGAGACGTCGTCCAGACGTCAGAGGTCATCGATGGTTTACTGGGAAGCAAAGGGACCTTAAAGTAAACTTTATCACATAATGCATAGATACATATGCGAGATGTTGCACGTGGCCACATCTCATGACAATCAAGCTATCCACCCAACCAGACCAAACGCTCGATTGCCATAAGATGTCGTCACGTGCATTATCTCGCATATGTATCTAATAATTGGTATATTTTGTAAGAAGAAAATTTGGTGCTCAAGTGCCAGAGTTAATATGGCGAATCCTTCCGATCAAAATTTACTTTTTCTTTTAGTGGGGTAATTTTTGGTAATACAAAAATTCTGCATAACACATCTCATTTAATTTACTTTGGATTATTCTCCAATCCTCCTTAATAACCGCAAATCAGGTTGACTAGGTTTCGATTATGGTTTCATATTTTAATAATGTGTAAAAAATGACTTTTTTCTTGTTTTCTGCTTTTCTTCGCTTCTTAAATTATATTATTATTTAAGAATAAGATAACATTAGAAATATCTAGATATTTTGTTCATTATTTATCGACATAAAAGTAATACTAAAGTTTTAGTTTGGGAATGTGAACCAGTTTTAATATGATGTCCTTTTGATCTTATTATTTTTGTTGTAAGTGATATGTGCTTTTAGTGTTTACCTGTAGGTACACTTTAGTTTAAAAGAAAAAAATACACTTTTATAAACGTTTTCTAAATACCTAGGTGTTAAATGAAGTATTTTTTTTCTGTTAACGCTTCGTCTTTTTTCCTGGTCGTTTATTTAAACAAAATCAAATGTTTCCCTACTTAGTTAGGACTTAAAGGAACCCATTTTAGTGATTTTTATTGACTACCTTGTGTTGAAGAAACGTCCTTCAACAAGAAATCTGCTTCACATAATTTCATCTTTCCTTATATAATTGCTATAATCACGTAATAACTAGCTTTTAAGATTAATCAAATCACTTTGATATACGTTGCCATGACAATATAAAAAAGAAACAATGATGACAAAAAAGTGTGACAATCCGATTTTGTCACAAATGAACTATTATATTCTAATGCCTCATATCACATGTCTGACTTGTATTTTACTTTTTAAAAAAAACGATGTTTGGTCCCCTGTATAAAGTAAGTACGTACCTTAGGTCAACGGCCTCTGTTTTCGTTGTCTTTGACAAACCAGGGCTACATTATCCTTCTATTTTAAATCACATATCTCCCTGGAATACACTATCGGAGACTTATTCTAGTGTTTCATTAGGTAATCCAATTAATATATTTCTTTGTTATGATAACCTGTCAAATTGACTAATGGATTTTCTAGGTTAATATTCTTCTTCTCAAATATGTTTGGGCACTAATATTCAGCCACCCAAACTTCAATGGCCGTTTGCCCCTCGAATGGCAGGGATATTCTGGGACTTGGGTTTTCTTTAAATAATTTATATAGAATTGTAGGATTTACGAAATGACGTCTTATGTAAAACTAAATTTGGGCACATATATTTCATTTCTCCTGGCTTGGAGTATCTGCAATTGAATGGGCATGGCTCTAAAGACTTCATCCCGTGTCGCCGCCAGTGTGTACATAATTGATTTTTTTTATTTAATGATGTAATCTTAGTATATAGGCGTACGTGCTGGCTTAATAAATTAATTTTATTTTAAGTTTTTGGCTCTTCAAGCTTAATTAAAATGTTTAATCACTATACAGAGTGTTACAAATTCGAGGCTAAGTACAGGGATGTCCGAAACTATAAGAGATACAAAGTCGGTTAAATGGGGGCAAAGTTCCAGGATAAGAAGCTCAAGAAAATGCCGCAATAAAAATTTAAAATTTCCGACTACCTTCGGAGATATCCGAAAATAAACGAAAATTAGCAAATTCGTTTTTATTTTTTCCTGATTACATTTGTAGAAATAATTTCAAACAAATGTCACATTTCCATTGCCACTTTCTCTCCTCTACAAGATGACATAATTAGTTTTTAATTCCGACGTTTCGTTGGCGGGCCACCATCATCAACTTCATTTTTTCAAATACGGGCCTGGAATTTAAATTGCATATTTTTGATCCTTATACCTCTAAAACCTAATATTTGATGTCTTCTGAATGTTATGCAGACGTTTCGTTTCCCAAAAACGCATCAGAAGGGTTTTTGGATTTTTAAAAATACTATCCTGATGAAAATCAGAACAAAAACAAATACAAATTAGACAAACTTACTTAAATAAAGGAATTAACGAAATTGCAAATATTGCTGAGGTGTATTCTTACACTGACTGAATAATTTTGGCGTTGAACCATATTTATCTTTTATCATTATTAAATTCTAACATTTAAAACAGCAAGTATGTGTAAAACAAACAAGAGTGCCATGAAAAATAAAAAACTAATGACATTTGCGTCACTGCGGTGATAAGGTTTGTGGATTTTTTATTTTAATGCCACAAAATGCCATTCTTCAACCAAGAAAAAAGTGATATGCTTCGCATTTACTTTTTATGCCAAAGAAATTGTTATAGATCCACTCAGATGTATTTTGAGCAATATCCGGAAAAACCTCAACCACACTACACTTACTTTAAAAGGCTGGAGTTTAATATGATGGAATATGGGTCATTCATACAACCACGAAAAAAATATGGCCATAAATTCACAAATGGGGAAATTGATACAGTTCTAAACCAAGTTAGTATTTTTTATAAATTATAATAATATGCTTTTTAATAAATACTGTCTATTGTATCTATAGGTAAACCAAAACCCTTCTGTGTCCACCAGACAAATTAAGTCGGAAGCAAACTTGCACACTTTACATCATGTTAAATGTTGGCGAATATTAAAATCAGATAACTTCAAGCCCTTCAAAATTCATATTTCTCAAACATTACATCCTGGAGATGCCGAGAGAAGAGTTACTTTTTGCCAATGGATAAGAGGTCAAGCTACAATAAATCCAAATTTTTTAAATCGCATTATCTGGACGGATGAGTCAAAGTTCACAAACTGTGGTTTATTTAATAGAAATAACGAACATGTTTGGGCTGTAGAGAACCCCAGAGAAAATAGAGAACTTCGTCCTCAAATCAGGTTTTCCATTAATGTTTGGGCAGGATTGTGTGGGGACAAAATCTTGGGTCCATTTTTATACGACCATAATTTAAATGCAGATATGTATCTTAATTTTTTAAACAACCAATTTGAAGATTTTTTAATGGATGTCCCGTTGGCAACCCTTCCACATCTCTGGTTTCAACATGACGGAGCACCTCCCCATAATGGTCGAGATGTGCGTGCATTTTTACATCGAAATTTCCCAGAAAAGTGGATAGGAAACAGAGGTGTGGTGGAGTGGCCAGCGAGATCGCCCGATCTGACACCGCTAGATTTTTTTCTATGGGGTGCAATAAAAAATAAAGTATATAAAAATGGCCCTGTTGAAAACTTGGCATAGTTACGTCAAAAAATTTTAACTTCATGCCGATCTTTACGCAAAAGATCAATTTTAAGGGCAGTAAGAAAAGTAAATACCAAAGCATTAAAATGTTTAAACGTAAACGGCAATCTGTTCGAACATTTGAGATAAGTTTAAAGGATATTCTTACCTTTTCTTAATTTTTTTATGATAGTATCAGTGCCTTAATCCTGTTTTAATTTGGCGTGTAGGTTATTTAAGTAAGTTTATCTAATATGAATATGTTTTTGTTCTGTTTCCTTTACCCATAATTTATTACGTTTATTATTATTAAATAAGTATTTTAAAGACAAAAATATTTTAATTTTCTTTTATACACCGCATCTGCTCAATTTCAAATAAATACTGTTATTTTCATCAGGATAGTATTTTTTAAAAATCCAAAAACCCTTCTGATGCGTTTTTGGGAAACGAAACGTCTGCATAACATTTAGAAGACATCAAATATTAGGTTTTAGAGGTATAAGGATCAAAAATATGCAATTTAAATTCCGGGTCCGTATTTGAAAAAATGAAGTTGATGATGGTGGCCCGCCAACGAAACGTCGGAATTAAAAACTAATTATGTCATCTTGTAGAAGAGAAAAGTGGCAATGGAAATGTGACATTTGTTTGAAATTATTTCAACAAATGTAATCAGGAAAAAATAAAAACGAATTTGCTAATTTTCGTTTATTTTTGGATATCTCCGAAGGTAGTCGGAAATTTTAAATTTTGCATTTTCTTGAGCTCCTTATTCTGGAACTTTGCCCCCATTTAACCGACTTTGTATCTCTTATAGTTTCGGAGATCCCTGTACTTAGCCTCGAATTTGTAACACCCTGTATTAACGTCCCTGAATGTAATTTTATAAATTTATTTTTTTTGTTTATCTCAAACCAAAACTTGATTTGTGACTTTAATTATTTTTATTGACATTTTTCAAAATTAATTTAATTCAAATTTAATTCTTGCCTATAATTAAACTTTTTTTATAGTTGCTCTAATTTTTTTTATAGTTTCTTTTTCCTTTTGTTTATTTTCACTTAGTTGGTTTGGCCATTTTAATTGAATTACTTTATTACAAATTTATTGTACGAAGGGAAAAGGAACTAGGTAATTATTTTATTAATAAGCCATCAGCTAATGCTTTTCTTTTTTTAACAGGGTCTTTCTTCTTTCTTTCTTCTTCTCTTCTCCATCTTCTTCTATTTTTTTCTGGTTTTCTTATGTTATGTAAGAGGTTTCTGACGTCTTGTTGACGTCCCTCGGCGCACCATCAGCTTCCTTCCCCTTTGGAAGAAGCCCACGAACAGCAGCAGTGTACTGCTTGACAGGTTTAATTTATTTTTAAGTACTAACCCCCATACGTTTCCTTTTTTTTTTAATAAAAGCCAGCATTAATTTTAATTAATTCCTTTTGTTTTATTTATATAGCTCCCCCTGTGGTTTTCTTTCCTTTTTTTTTACCTAAGTTGTGAAGTCCAGCTGAGAGTGAGGCCCCAGCACCATCTTGGAGGTTTCCGTTTAGGCCTGGCTGCAAAACGGTGGCGCCCTATTTAAAACCCCCCTTACTCTCTGGCAATAGAGCTAGGGCATTTGCACGCGGTCCCTCAGCCTCTCACCTCAGCTTGGCTTCGTGGTTTTGGCTTCACCTTTTTTTTTCTTGTAACTTAATTTAAATAAATTTTCTAACTTAAAAAAAAAAAAAAATAATTCAATTTTTTATAACAGCGAAAGACGGGTTGCAGAAGTAACGTTAAAAAAAACTGTCACAGTAAAAGAAAATATATAGAAGAAAAGTCGCAGTTTACTTAATAAGAAAGTTGATGTACCTTCATTAAAATAAGAGTTCTCTAAACACACACTTATTTTTCGCAAGATTTGACGCAAGAAATCCCTTGGTTACAAGGCCCCAATTAAGAATTTCCTACTTTGTTGCCAGTTTTAAGAAACGTATCCGTTTAAAAAAATTGATGTCAGCCCACTTTCTTTTGAGCCACCCTAAATAGTAAAAATTATTCTAAAAAATGGGCAGCAAAAAAGCAAAATTTACGGGTCAGGACAATTTTTCAAAAAATTAGGCGTTTTATAAAAAAGTGAATTTATTCCTTCCTTTACGACAGCCCTGTTACACACCCATTAAAACGTATGATCTACTTAAAAACATTACTAAACTAGAAATTCGGGCACGAGACAAGTATAATCAACAGAATTAATTAACTTAAAGAGAGTAAAAGTCAAAAATTATAAGAGAAAATAAGCGTAACCGGGAGCAATATCCACACACTTATTAATAACTATTTATTAATAAATTATAAATAAAACTAGTCACAAAGTTACGCAAACTCCTGTAATAGAAACTCATTGAATATAGAAGTGTATAATCGATTTCCTTGGGCATATGGACGATTTGCATACTATTTTCATATCGTCTGGTTATTATTCCTCAGTAATAGCATTATAGCCATGTCTAATGTTACGTCTTTTGGGGGCAGAAATTTGCATAGATTATTCTAATGGAGGGTGCTGTAAAAAAACGCACCATAAAATACGAGAAGCAATGCATATGAGAGGGAGGGGGCTAGGGGATAATTATATTCTACACTTTGAGGGCAATTCGTAAAATATATTTTTTTAGAATAATCATGTATAATAATTATAATATTAACTGACGATGTAGACTGAGCATGAGCAGGGACGCGCCAAGTATTACCGGCGCCGTCGTGCGAAATAATGATAGGCGCCTTTAATCAATATTATAATATTGAGCTAAAATTACCACCCTTCTCTCATTGTTGATCGTTGAAATTTTTTAAGAAAACTTATATACCTTTAAGTACTAATGTCTATAAACTGCGTTTTAACTTGTTGAAAATGACCTCCACCAACAGTTGGGCAGTACCCCAGATGATCTTCAAGGGACGCGCCAAGTATTACCGGCGCCGTCGTGCGAAATAATGATAGGCGCCTTTAATCAATATTATAATATTGAGCTAAAATTACCACCCTTCTCTCATTGTTGATCGTTGAAATTTTTTAAGAAAACTTATATACCTTTAAGTACTAATGTCTATAAACTGCGTTTTAACTTGTTGAAAATGACCTCCACCAACAGTTGGGCAGTACCCCAGATGATCTTCAAATTCTGGCAGAAAGTTATTAACGACGTAAGGTTGTATCAATCTAATTTCGCCTCTTTTCTCTGTTCTTTAAATCTTTAATATTGTTTGGTCGGTTAACATATTATACTTTAGATGTAAGATAACCCCACAAAAAAAAATTGTAAAGGGGTTAAAACTGGAGATACGGCCGGCCATTCTATTGGACCTTGTCGGCCAATCCATCCTTCGGGAAAAACTGTATTAAGGTACTCACACACACGGCGGGTGTAATGGGCCGGAGCTCCGTCTTGCTGATATCACCAAAAATTGTTCGGTGTATCAGGATTTTCTGGATTAGGATATAATGTGGCAAGGCACGGTACTAGATCATTTTCTAAAAATTCTAAATATGTTTCACCTGTCAAATGTATGCCAATAAAAAATCGTCCCAAAATTCTATTATCAACAATGCCGGCCCAAACATTAACTATTTAAGGATATTGGTTGTGATATTCCATAATCCATAATCTGTAGCCCAATAGCGACCATTTTGTTTGTTTACACTTCCATTTTAGCAAACGTTGCCTCATCCGAAAATAGAATTCTTTTCGAAAACTGCGAATGATTATTGCACATATTCATCATTATCTCGCAAAATAGGATTTTTCTGTCTTGGTCATCTTTAGTAAGTTCATGAACCAATTGGACTTTGTAAGGATGGAATTAATTTTTGTCTAAATACTTTAGGACGTCTTGCAGATATGATTTTCCAAAGTAATAGTACTGCTCGCCTTATTGGTCTTCTTGAACCGACAATAACATATATAATTGCGTATCTTTTAATACCGCAGGTCGACCTTTCGTATAATCGTCCCTAACGCGACCCAAATCTCTAAATTTTTTTCTGTTTTACTGTCAGTAAATCGAGATACTTGTTATTTCTTACTTTTTAAACTTCCCTTTGTGTGCGTTCTCTATTTCCATAAGCAATCATAATTATTTTTATTCGCCCTCTTTCACTTAAATTTAAGTATATGACATATTTCATGAAATATGTTTAGAATTTTATACAGTATCCAAAAAAATATTATAAAATAGGGGTATTTGCGAGCAATTGGAAAAATCGTTTTTTAAAATCGTCCCGTGACGATTGAAGAAACCCCCCTCCCCCCTGTGACAAAACGTGACGCTTGCCCTGTCCCCCCCCCCCTTAGAGCGTCATGAGATTTATGAACGGCCCCAGTGGCGCAACCAGAAAATAAGTCCGGAAGGTACTGAAAAAAAAATAGCGCAGCAGACGAAATATTTTTGGGTGCAACGCCCTTTTTTCAAATGATGATGCTTGGTTTTCAAGTAAGAAAAATAAAAAACACAACAGAGAATCACAACAACAGTCAAACTCGTTTCAATTTTCGTGTAATTTTACCTATCTTAGGTAGTGATAAGTTTATTTTTCTTGTAAACAGGTAATTAGACGACCCGAGCTACGCTCGCTCGGGTGGGGGGGGCTGCAGCCCGGTAGCCCCCCCCCCCCCTTGGTTGCGCCACTGGACTGCCCCTGACACTAACTACCATCAACTAATTTAGGACAACTGCCACAAGCATACTGTCCATTAGGGCGGAGCAATAAAAAACTTTTTTGAAATTTTATATCCCTGGGTGTGGAATAGTTGTGTTTTTAGGTTATAATTAACTTTGTAAAAAATCGGCATTGTGCGATGATATCTTGAGGTTCCTTTTTCAATGTGAAATTTGAAAATTTTAACAAAAAACCGTAATTTTGAAACTTTTTTAAATTAACATTTTTTTTCGATTTCGTGTATTCCTGGGTACACAATAGGTACATATTAAAGTTCAAATTTACACCAAAAAATCAGTTCTGCCTAAAAGTAACTTTAGGCTCCTGTTTTGATGTAAAATATTGGTGAAAAACTCCAATTTTAAATTATGTTTACGCTAATACTGCAATTTCTTGTCTTGTCGAAACAGGTCATAACTAGTTTGGGTATTTTGGTGTGGTGGCGGAAGGCACGTGCATTGCCGAATTAGTTCAAGCGACGTCTCTGGTTGCTTTAGACGTGTCTTCGATTAGATTTCGAATTTACTTTTAATTGTATTGAAAATTTAAAAATGCCTAGGACCCGAGTGAAATGTGAAATATTTGGAACACCAAGTGAACTTTGTGGCAATGTCCTTCCAAGGTATTCGGATGTTATAAGATTGTATTTATGGTATCGTGAAATTTACAAGGAAGAAAGCAACAAAGACCCAAGTGTGTTGGACATTTGTAAACAAGTTATTGTTGATATTAAATCTGTTTGGCAAAAAGCTTCCCTTCCTATTATTTCAGACCAAAGAATAATACAGAAAATAAAAGACTACAATGAAAAGTATAAAGTAACAAAGAAAAATAAACTGGTTGGCAAAATCAAACTATTTAAAGAGGATAGTTTAAAACTATTCGACATTTCTCCGTGCAAATGTGTCACTTTTCATTCTTGTAGTTGTAAAATCAAAGTTCCTATAATGGAACGAGAATTTTTACAAGACCAGAGGGGTGAAAGAAAAATGATGATCGGCAAAATTGATGTTAAAACTACCAATAAAGTTCTAAAGCATTAGAAAAAAAGGAGTTGGAGAAAACCAGATTTGAAAATAAAATTAAAGACACGAATTCTGAATATACTAGTGTTCAATGTGGAAGTAAAGAAAAAGGGGACGACTACTGTTTGCAAATGGATAATAAGGATGCTACCGATTATACCGAGCCTGATATGTCGCTAGCATCAACGTCTTCAAGAATGCCTTACAAAAAAGGACTGGTTTTATCCAATGTGGCTGAAGCATGTGACAGAAGTGGACTCTCAGATAGAAAGGCATCTCTCCTGGTAAACGCTGTACTTAAAGATTTTAATTTAGTGAGTGACAATGATCATTCTTTAATCATCGACATAAGTAAAATTAGAAGAGAAAGAAAAAGACGGAGGGGCAATCTAATTAATATGGAAATGGGACAACAGAAAGAAGTTACTGGAATCTACTTCGACGGGAGAAAAGACAAGACATTGGTAGTTAAGAAAATCGGATCTTCTTTTCACAATAAGCAAATTACTGAGGAACACATAGTTCTTGTTGCAGAACCAGGTTCTACTTACTTGGATCATGTGGTGCCTACTTCCGGAAGTGCTGTAGTATTAAGGCAAGTCTTTTTAACTTCCTTCAAAATTATTTGGGTGAAAATTTAAACAAAATTAGTACAATAGTAAATACAAGCTACAAAAATGGAATTATAAAACAACTAGAAGTTTCCCTAGGAAAACCGGTTCATTGGTTTATATGCTTGTTGCACTGTAATGAACTTCCTCTTCGTCACTTAATACATGAAATCGACGAAAAAACTGATAATCCGGAATCCGTCTTGCAGCCACCTCCTCGTGGTAGATTCTGGGTTGTTTTTTTTTTTTTAATTAAAGAAAAAAAAACAAGCTAAGAGCTGCGATAAAAATTAAAAAAATTTACATTTCCCCCCATTTTAAATTAAAAAAGGAACCTGAAGAACTAAATATTTTTGAAAGAAAATTTACAGGTGTATTTAACTAACTGAAAGGCAACGATCCCACACCCAGGCTTAACAAAAAAAACAAGTTTTTTTTTCGCACCTATTACCATTGCTCCGCCCTACTGTCCATCAACAATTTATATGTAAGTTTTTAATGCGATTATTTACGGGAAAACCCGAACTACGTTGTTTACCCGAGGACACCATTTTAAGCCAAACTCCCCTATATTCTTATCCAAGAATTGCCTATTTTATACGAGTAGGTTCTTGGGCATTTTTACGGTAAAATAAAAACCAAAGGTTTCTTAGTTCTTTTAATGCAACGTTTCGCCAAACTTTCTGGCTTCGAACCTCGCTCGTTATTTCTTTCTAAAAATATCCAAAATTTCTACCTGCCCATTTACGAACAACACATCACAATAAGAGAAAAAGGGCGCAGTTCACACAAAAAAAATTCACAGATATTGCATCTTACGCAACCATCCTATGTATTGAAAATACCCGACACAACTTTTACATTTTAATGTTTTTCTATGTGATGTGATAAAAATCCCTACAATATAGGTAATAATAATATACTGTTTACTAAGTTTATCCTAATTTGTTATTTGGCAGCATCTTATACCGAATTCAACGTAATGAGAACCATACAATGTATGCTACTGATACATAAATTTTTTTTTTTTTAATATTAAGGAGAATGCAAAATTGCAAAAGTTAAATAAAATAATGCCAGACACGACTTATACCTTCTGATGTTTAAATCTAATTACTCGTTACCATTATCAAGATTTTGATTTGTGTCAACATTAACCTTCAATTGGTATTTTGACAAAACAACCAATTTAATTTTTTTAAAACTGGTGCTGTTTGCAGCATCTAAATCGCATTGCCATATTATCCTGGTTAATTATTATTGTAGCAACAGCTGCCATAGTGAGCTAAATGATACCTTTGAAAAATTACCTTGTTTGGCAATAACATCCCATTATTCAAGCCATTTTAAGCAAATTATTAAAAAATTACATTGGTTGTTTTTGCAAAATACCCTTCAATTAAGATGAAAAAATCAGAAAAACAAATATAAAATAAACGCATTTTAATATTCTTAAAGTACCTATGAAAAATGTAAACATTTTACTAAAAACTTCTATGCGGGCCAGAAAGGCCAACAATACCTCTTCGCGCTCCATTTGAGTAAAACTTTAAAATTGCTTTAAATCGCATTAATTAAAAAAAAAATTATGTGTCACTTGTCTTTTATGATGTTACAAATGGGTACAATTTCGACTTTAGTATTTTTAATCTCATTTGGAATACTACAGTTTTTGACCTGATTTACGGGTATTTATCATGGATATTTCATCTATAAACCTTGGAAACTGGCCATCCCTTACCTATAAAATTTCCGTTTTTTGACAAAATCCCGTCATCTAAAATAGTAAAATAATTACTATACGATCCAGTCACCAGTATAATAGTACTTCCTACCCCTTTACGAAATTTTATTTATTTTATATTATACCTATTTGAAAACTATTAAACACCCAAACTATGTATGTTTATTTATTAGACAAATTTGTCACCGATTAAATAATTTTAAAGTTCATTCATATTAGATACGCTAAGCAGTCTCGAGCCCGTAACATTGCGACTGCCGACTGCCGCCGCGCGCCGCTGCATGTCGTTTTCTTCTGCATGTCGCCCGTCGACTATTCCCATAAGAGCGCGCCCATAAGTATTTTCAATACTAAAATACTTTTTTAAATGTCTTATTTGACATAAGTTTTCGTGTACTACATGAAACCAGAAAGTTTGGCAAAACGGTGCGTTTAAATAAACTAAGAAACATTTGGTTTTTATTAACCCAAGAACCTCCTCCTAAAAAAAAAAATTCACAATAAGGTACCTGCAGCAAATAAGGCCCAGCTGAGAAAGAAAACCACAGAAAACTATAAACTAGGAAAACGCTTTATTTCAGACAATAACATAACCTAAACTAACTACCGTTAAAATATTAAAAGTATGGACCTTTTTTAACAAAAACTTGGTTTAAAAGAGTCTTATTATCCAACAGGTCGTTAAATAAAATTAAGGCCCTTGCGACAATACTTGATTTTTTACGGCATTCATGGCCAGGGCCGGATTAAGCTTTTACGGAGCCCGGGGGCTACATTGAATTATAAGCCCCCCAGTACAAGTATAATGAGGGAGGTGAGTGCTAAATAAATAGCAAAAACAATCAAGCATTTTTACTACGAAAAATCAGAAACACTTCTTTCTTATCTTATCCTTAACAAAATCTTAAATAATTCAAAATTTTAGTTTTTTCAATATGCCACGCTCAATACACATTAAGGATTTTATTGATTTATTTATTAATGATTAATAACTTACGCTAAGAGTTTACAAACAATTGTGAACAATATAATGCAATAATTATTTTAAGCAAACTTAAATTGTCAATTAAGTAGTTCTGATAATAGCATATTGTAACTATAAGCCTATATTATCTTTACAGAATATGATACATTTTCTCTTAAATATTTTAACTGAATTTGAGTTCTTTACACTTTGGGGTAGATTATTGTATTGAATAAGTCCGCTGTGGAAAAGATCATTCTGACTGTAGTTAGTAACCGTTGAAACATAGAAGTCTTCTCTGGCTCGGGTTGGATAGCTATGTACATCTGTTATGTACCTGGTGTTTCTCAATAGATGTTCAGGAAGTAAACTGTGTTTTATTTTATATATGATAGTCATTGTATTGAGAAATAATATTTGTTTAACACTCAGGAATCCTGTTGCTTGTAACATAGTTTCAATCCTTGTATAGCGACTACACCCTATGATAGTACGCATGGCTTGATTCTGCTTTTTTTGAAGTATGCTTTTCTCTGTCATGTTCAACAAAAATAGTATAGATGAACAGTAGTTAAAATGTGGTAAAATAATCGAATTGTAAATTGTTCTCTTTGACCAGTCACTAAGATATCTACTCATTCGTCGTAGTAGATTTACTTTCTTTGCAATTTTATTGGTTACGTATTCTGCATGTGCAGAAAATGTTAAATGTTCATCTACCACAACTCCCAAGTACTTGCACTGTTCAACCTGTTCTATCTCTTGGTTATTTATAAAAATTCCTCTGTGATTCCTAGTAGGTGTAGCATTGAATTTACTTTTAATTATCATACATTTTGTTTTTTCTGTATTTAGACTTAATCCATTTTGTGTCGGCCATTTGTACAGTACATGTAGGTCTTCATTTATGGTTTGCACAACCTGTTCAACATCTTGACCCACAAAATACAGCAAGGTATCGTCGGCAAACAGCTGAACTTTACATTTTTTCAAGTTTCTTACTATGTCATTGATGTAAACAATAAACAGATTTGGGCCTAACACTGTACCCTGGGGGACCCCAAATAGATTTTCTTTTAGCGCTGATGTGCTGTTTAGAAATCTTGTTTCCTGGGTACGATTGGATATATAGTTTTTGAACCATTTGAGCACAACATCTTGAACACCATATTTTTCTAATTTTTCTATGAGCATACCCCTGTCTATAGTTTCAAAGGCCCTTCGAAAATCTAAGAAGACTACCCCTATAACTTTTTCTAGCTTAAAGCTGTTTTCCAGCTCATTAAAACAGTTTGTAGAGCGCTCTCACAAGAATTATTTTTTCGAAAGCCTGCCTGGTATTCACTAAGTAGTTTGTTTGTTTCAAAATATTCTATAAGTTAACTGTAACTTCTAATAGTTTTTCATAGATAGGAACCATATTAATAGGCCGAAATTCTTCACTTTTGTCTATGTTTGTCTTCTTTTCTATGGGAATGATTGTAGATTTCTTCCATCGTTTTGGGAATGTTCCATATTCCAAACTGCTGTTTATCAACTGTAAAAATCTGTTACCTGTAACCTCAAATGCCTTTTGTAGTATGTGTGTTGTTATTCCATCTACACTAATGGTTTTCTTTTTTAGGTTGTTAACAGTATCTTTTAATTCCATTAGTGATATTGGTCTAAATTTATCCATTGTTGTGTCGAAGCGTTCTATTTTTTCTACTACCTCCATAATGTCCTGGTTACTTATCTTCATGGTTATCGCCTTTATACTTTCAATAAAATAGTTGTTAAATTTTTCTGCTATGACTTTCTCCTCTCTCTCTCGATGTTGTTTTCAAAGGATATTCCTGTTTTTTTTTTTTTATTTTGTTTTTCCCCCTACTAGTTTTTTAATGGTTTTCCACATTTCTGTTGAGTTATTTTTATTAAGATCTATTTTTGAATTATAATAATTACTTTTCTGTTGTCGGATCATGTCTACTACTCTATTTCTCTGGGTTCTATATTCATTAAAATCATCATTGTTCTTAGTTATTATAGCTTTTCGGTATAGTTGGTCCCTTCTTTTCATATTCACATCAATATCTATTGTCCACCATTTTTTATCAGCCCATTGAGTTTTGATAACTTTCTCTTTTACAGGAGCATATCTATTCAGTACTGTGCAGATGGATTCTATCAAATTATCTGCTAGTTTGTCTATGTCTGTACAGTTACCATCCCATTCTGTATCCATTAGATCCAATTGAAATCTTAATTCATCGAAATTGTTGTATTCTCTATAGTACTTAATAATACTCTCTTTATTCCTGTCATTCTCTCCTATATCAACAGTCAATATACTATGGTCCGTAATTTTTGATGTGATATGTACTTGGGGCTTCAGATTTTTGTCATTCGTGATCAGCAAGTCTATTATTGTTGACGTCTGGTTTGATACTCTTGTGAAGTTATTTACATTCTGATACAGTCCGCTTTGTGATATCAATTTTCTTAATTTTTCAGCATAGAATGTGTTTTTTGACATATCAATATTGAAATCACCAATCCATATAATTTTTCCTTCTTTAGATGCAGATTCCTCAAAAAAGTCCTCCACATAAGATAAAAAGTCAGCGTCAACTGCTTGCTGGTGAATGATATACACTAAACACAACTAATCTTTGATTGTTTATTGAAAGTTCTACACCTGTGATCCACATATTATTTGAGTATGATGTTCTTAGCAATGTCTTTGATTGTATTTCCTCTTTTATGTAAATAATTGTCCCACCAGTGTGCCTGCTGTGTGATGGTGTATTTATGATATAATAACCCTCAATATGAATTTCATGATCAAATATTTGATCTGTTATACATGTCTCAGATAAACAAACTACCAGTGGTTTCCAACTATTAATTATTAAATTCAGTTCAGTCTTATGTGCCAGGATAATGAAGCTAGACGTTTTTCTAACATTGCGCTACGATATTTATTTTTCATTTAGGCAAGCTTCGAAAAGGAACGTTTGACTTCATAATTAAAGATAAGAAAATTTTGGGAAATGTTTCCATTCAAAAAAATCAAAATCAAAATCCTTTATTCGTACTTGCATAAGAAGCCATCAGAGATGGATGTACACGTCATTGTATAATATGTACTACCAGGTAAAATTGCTATACTTCACAAAAATTTTCATTCTATAAATATACAAATTATAATTTTTCACATGTTCACCCAATTTCTGAGGTTCCTACTCAATTTTGGCTGTACTCATTAATTTGAGGCAACCATTTAAAGTTTTTATAGTCAACTCGATTATAGGTAAGTCAATGTTCACCATGATTCTAACTAGTTTTGTAAAGATGAAATTCCTTCTAGTATCCCCTGAAGATGGACGTCTAGACGCCCGAAACATGTAGGGAACAAGAATTTTACTTTTATTAAATTTGTGGAGGAAGACATTGTCGTTTTATTTACATTACGTAAACTCCACTGCAAGTATGGACTACTTTTTCAATTTATAACGTTATAGCTGCGATGACTATAAACCAAAGAATAATATTTCTGCAGCAGTAACCTTTCCTTAAGTAAGCACCTTAGTTGAAGAATAGCAAAGTATGCAGTGCTGCATTTCTTTGCAACATGGTCCACATGGGATTCTCATGTTAGGAATTGGTCCACTTGCAAGCCCAAAAATTTGAAGCTTTTCGCAGCACTAACTGAGTTCATAGTTATAGTTTGTGAATTAGTCCTGCATCTAAAATTAACAAACACTGTCTTTTAAACGTTCAGAATCAGATTGTTTCTTTTACACCATTCGTCGAAGTCACTGACGACACTTAAAACGAGGTATTGGAGCTCACCAGGACTCTGTGCCGTGACCACCACTGATGAATCATCAGCGAACATGATGACTTTACCGTCAAGGATATAATTTGGCATTGCATGAATAAAAATAAGAATAAGTAATACACCCTCTCAAAAACTTTAAATAGTGTATTCAGGATAGTTATAGGCATGTAGTTCTCAGCACATTTTTGTTCTTTGTTTTTATAAATAGGTATTACTTTGCCACCGGCGCAGGAATGGAATCTCTTATTGCCTTTGTTATTTTTACAGATATATCTTCACTTCCTACACTATTTTTATTTTTCAATTATTAATTATATTTGCAATTTCATTGCCATCACAGGGTTAAAGGTAGAAACTGTGACTCACATCGGTAATAGGTAGAGTAAATTGACTTGATCGTTCATTGAAAAACTTTTTATTTAGCTTTATATGAGTTATTGTTGAGAAAGATAAGAAAAATAGTCAGCTACTTCTTTAGGGTCCGAAATTTCTCCAGAAGGGGTGCCTGGTTTTATTTCAGCCCCTTTTTAGTGTTATTTCACTCAAATTTGTATTAATAACGAACCACATCGTTTTTTGTTTATTTTCGCTCCGCTCAATTAAGATTATATGGTTTTTTTGCATATTTCAGTACACTTTTATATTCCTCTCTTTGTTTTCTGTATAATAAGTGCAATTCAGAATCTTCTGATAATTTGATTGAACATAAAATATGTTTTAAATCTCGACTTTTATTTATGATATCTTGAGATATCTAGCCTTCTTTTTATCTGCTTTGACATTTTTGCTTTATTGGACAGTTGGAGTTGCCGTCAAAGTTAATAGTTGTTAAAAATTGGGCGAATACCTGATTAATATCGTTTTCAGAATCATACATTTCTCTAAAATCCAGGTTTGACATATTATGTTGTTTAAGCATCTCTAAATTAAATTGAAATGTACTTCGGTAGTATTCGCAGTTTTCACCCTCACTCTCAGTCAAACCATAGCTCATTTTAGTGCCTACCCTAAATATAGATACCTGTGCCAGATGTTCTCCCAAGTTAGGCTGCGTAACATAATTTGATATACTCGAGGCTGTATTGTTGCTTAATATGTAATCAATTTTAGAACTACTAAATCTATTGTTGCTACAAGCTATGCGAGTTGGCTCGTTACTACTCAGTTCTAGGTCAAAACTATCAATAAAGTCATTAAGGTGCTTTCTATCTCGTGTATTGGTTAAGTAATTAATATTAAAATCTCCACAAATATTTGGCAGTGCTTAAACAAATCTGTGATTTAATATACACGTATAAAATCAAAAGGAGTTTTTAAAGTTTTGTCGGAATTTATACATAATTTCGAAAAAGATATTAGTTCGTCAATAAAATCTTCCTCATAAACATTCAGAATTTTTTTAGTAAATATCTTAAATTCCGTTCTTTCTATATCTGCGTTAGGTATCTGCAATAAGCCAAGTCAGTAATTTTGGAATAAGCATTACTTCTTCTTTGTAATTCAGAACAAGGTCGATGATTACTAAAAATATGTGTATTCTGAAATCATTCCTTCCAACTGAAATAAATTCATCTTGGCCGTCAGGAACTTTTTTCTTTCTTACTTGTACAAATCAACCGAATCTTCCAAACTGAAAAGTTATTTTGCCTTGTCCTGAAACAAACCAAATTGATCCCTATATGAGGAAACCATTTCCGTAAGACCTTTTAATAAACTGCTCCCATATAATATATCCAGGCCCGGTGTCTGCAATATTTTTGATGCGTCTCCAAAATGATTTAAGATTTTATTCCAAAATGCTGTAATAAAAGTGTTTCCATTCTGACCATTTGTTTCCTTAGTCCTAAAGGTTCCACGCTCGTGTTTATTCTTCCAGCGTTTGTTTGTTCCTAATTTAACAATCCATCAAACCTATAATAGAAATGAATCAAGGGATGTATGTTTTATTTTCCAACATGTGTCTAGTGCACGGGGTAGGTTTAAGAATATTTGTTATATTTAAAAGGGGTCCTTAGGAACCCTACGTGCCGGGCCAGGGGGTTACAGCCCCAAAGTACCCCCCTTAATCCAGTTGTCCATGGCAGAATGAAGTTGTTCTGAGGTTCACCGAGTGCCCCGTCGTAAATCCGGTCCTGGCTTTGTAGCAACTACCCATGAATTTGTTGGAAGTAAAGGATTCCCTTCAACGGCCAAGAATATTTCGATTTTGAAGAGATAAAGGAGACTTTCGATGCACCAATTTTCAAATTATTGTGTGATAAACAGTTTCGGCTTTATCAAGAATATACCAAAATAAATCCACCTTTCTAAGAAGCAAGTCTTTACATCATCGAACCGTATCATCTTTAGACCTGTCTTCGGGTCGTGAGCCAGAGGCGTACCCTGAAGCCGCCCCTCGCGGGTGCCGCTTTTAAGCCCCCTGTCATTAAGCTAATGAATGGGGGCCACAGTCTTCGAGGAATGTTTTGTACTGAGGCGCCGACTGACCGCTCAAATCACAGGTCAAACCGTTTTTGTGGGAGGGCTGACCTTTATAAGCACCAAAATAAAGAGTTGGCAAAGTGATAATTTGTGAGATTACATAGGCATGAAGTAACACATCAGCAATTTTATTTTGAGTTGGGTACTTTACTGAGACACACGATTTATACATCTTATTTTAGTAGTGAGCTATGCGGCGTCAACTCTCCTTTGTACACACATACTGTGTATGCAGGTTAGTTTGAGGGAAGTCGAGCAATACTACCTAAATTAAATTTGTATGGGATTATTTATTAGTTTTTGAGATAATCGCATTTAAAGGAAATAATTGACATTACTGGTACGCACCTCTGATATACAGGGTGTGCTATTTAAATTTCAATACAAAAAAAGAGTCAGAATTATCCAGTAGAATTTCTTTAATAAGATTTTTAGCGATCTTATTGCGACTGCTTCTGCTGTATCCATGTTGAAACTTTAACTGCAGACATTTCTGGGTTCTCACACTAGGTCAGCTTAACAAATAACCTAAAATATCAACGGAAATACCAAAGACAGATGGATAGATAGGAATGCTAGGGTGGCATTATCCGCCTGGTCCACCTTTTGAGATCTTGTGTGGTTTCCTTTTACTTTTTAAAAGCCTTGCTCCATTCTTATCATCCTAATTAGGCCTAGTAGCCTTGACAGCGGTTGCGTTGTGTAGTTTTTCACTTTGGGGTATTCTAGAGCTATCTGTGTGAATCTGGTCCTTACTGTAGGCCTTCGCATTTATACAACGGACTATCCTTGTTTAGAATATCGTCTGTGAGTTTAGGCGATAGTCCTTCAATGAACTGTTTAGCCTGTCTCTGTCCTAGTGGTTCCTTCCATGATCTTATGTATACCTCTATATCCATTTCTTGTCGGCTTGCTTAACTCTTGCTTTAGCAATGCAGCAAGACGGTTCCTGGCCAATGATAGCGCTTTTAGAGTGTCAGAAAAATTGGCAATGGAGCGACCATCCTCGTTTCGCTTGGGAATTTTTCCGACGCAGTGGTGTATTGTAGCTGCTTCTGTTTGAAATACTATGGTATATTTTGCTAGGCTTACATTGTTTGGATCTTTCCCTCTAGATTTCAGCCCCCGCGCCCTCTTGGGTCTTTGAGCCGTCTCTGTATACCAGACCAATTCCGCATATAGTGGCGAGTCGTTCTATCAGCCTGGTATGTGTCTTTCCCATACTGGTTGGTATCGCATCCCATCATGAGTTGTAGACCCTTATCCGCATAATATACAATACCGTCCCTAAGCATGTATGGTGGATCTATCTGTTCATTTCCAGGAAAGTAGACGGACCATATAACCCACCTCTTCTCTTCTTCTTACTCCTAATATTACTATTACAGGCTATTGCTTCAGAGCAATATAGTGCGTGACTTCGTTGTGGCGATAGGCCTGCAAGTCTCTCTTGATAGTTCCTGCAAAAGGGCTACATCCAGGCCTTCATTCTCAAACCTCCTGTCGAAGCGGCTATGGAGTGTTGGAGGTTCAATTGTATGGCTCGTATTTCCCTCTTTACTTCACGAAAGGGGACCTTAGGTTCCTCTTGTTCCTTATCCTCCTTGATGGCTTCATCCGCTTCTTTGGGTGAACTCATTTCACTGGACGAGGACTGTTCTTGTCGATCGAGTCTCGTGATCTCGTACTTTGACTCCTTGTCCACGGGGAAAGTTCTTTGACGATGAAAATCTATAAATGCGTTTTTGTGCCCTGTTCCCTCTTCTAAGTCTCTTGAGTATCCTTACTTTGAGGATGTTTTCACCTTTTTCATCCTAAATATAGGCTGTGCAGACCCATAGCTTGGGTATCTCGTCCCCCTCCAGCACCAGGAGGTTGGTACCCTCGCATGGCTCCGGAGTGGACTGTCTCTCTAAACAACTATGCGCTTTTGTGGTCTGCACGTATCAGCAGATTCATGCATTTAGCGAAGCGAACTTAAGGCTCTTGCTCCGGTATTTAACCAAAGGCCTTCATTACGGAGCCTTCGACTGGCTTTATCTTATTTGACTCTATTCTTGTTTGTGGGAAGCCCACGCACGCCTCCGCGATCTTACTAGCCTGGATGTTAGGGGTCTTAGGGTTGTCTTCTTTGGTGCCCCTTTGTACTTTTGTGAGAAACTAGTGAAGTCTTTGATTATTAACCTGGATGTAATATTGACCTTGTTTCACTAGTTTTGTCACTTTGGTTTTTGAGATTCCTGACAGTCTTGCCTTTTAAATTTCTTCATCTGACAAACCAGCTGTGAAAGCTATTGGTTTGTGCTCCTTGACCTCGATCTTTGATTTTTGCTCAGTGGCCTTTCTGTGACCTCGTGTTAGAGATACCTTTCCATGTGGCTTTAACAACCTCTTTTTTGGCGATTGTGGTCGTCCTTGACTCGGTTGCCTTTTGGACTTCCTCGTTTGCTGTTTTTAATATTTCTTCTACTATGTTGTTCCAACGAGTAGCTAGGGAAGTATATAGTCCACCCGATCAAAGCCCCGTACGACCGGACAAGGCTGGAAAGTTCTTAGCGGCAAACTACCCTCTGCGGCCATTCAGCTCTCGGTACTTTACTTTTCACCTTCGCTTGGGGTTAGATTGGTCCGCGGCTGCGACTTTAAGAAAATTGTTGTTTCCCTTATCTCCTGGTATGGCCGCAGCTAACTACTCATCGTGAGACTGGTGGCCTTTCTCCCATCCGCCACCTAAAGCCGCGCCTTGTCAGGTTCCCACCACCCGCAGAATTGATTACTTCTGGATGAAAACTATCTTTCAATTAACCCTATAAAGTAAAGAGATCTGAAGATAAATGTCAAGCTTCTTGATGTTTATGCAAGAAAATTGTTCATTTTCTTTTATTAGGTTGCACATAATATACAGGGTGTTATTTAATGGTATGTTCTTATTCTATGAGACTATTCCTAGACCAGTTTTAGGTCGAAGAATTTATATAAACATAGGTCCGCAACCGCTTTGTTTTTGAGATTAGGGGTGTTTATATACAGAGTGGCAAAAAGTCGGGCATAATGCCTGTAACTTTTGAATTACCTCGTATACGAAAAAGTAACCTTCATGAAAGTTGTTTAGTAAATTATTACCCACATTTCTACCTGCATCAATTTTTTCTGTCATTTCTGGTTTGGTTGCCATAGAGACTTAACTTACTATTCTTAAATGGAATACCCTGCATATGATTGCATATTTGGGTTCTACTGGGAAAACTCTGAATTTTTTGTATTTCAAATTTTTATTTATTTAAAATTATAACAAACTTTATAATAACAAAATAAATAGCCTAGGAAATTGAACAACTTAACATCGGAATAATTCATAAGTGAAACCTTTTCAGTGGATCAGGTCTTCAAAATGACCACCATTTTCTGCTAAGCAGAGCGCCAGTCGATCCCTGAACCCATCTACAACGATTAAAAGGAAGTCCTCTGGAATGGCCCGAATTTCAGCACTAATTCTGACTTTAAAAGATTCTACGGACGGTTAACATAGACTTTGTTCTTTAAATGTCCCCACAAAAAGAAGTCAAGCGGGGTAAGTCCGGGGATCGCGCTGGCTGCCTATTCAACGTCTTAGATATTGTTCGCTTATGTATTGTCTAACATTTGCCGCATAATGCGCAGGTGTTCCATCTTGCTGGATCCGTACCTGTTCGTTATAATTATATATTATAAAATTCATCAACAAGTTGACAAACCTGATCTTGCGATCTCTTCATATTTCTGTAACCGCTCATTATTATAATTTCATTTGGTTGTTTCTCATTCAGATGAACCATACTGTAAACAAATTAGAAATAAGACAACAGAAAATTAAACAGGAACTAAAACATCTTGACTCAACTGGTGGGAATTAGGTAGGAATAATTATAATTAGGAACTTTTTCATTTTTCAGCTGTCGTTATCTCGGAAACGCTTGCAGATAGGTGAAAATTTGAAATACAAAAAATTCAGAATTTTCCCATTATTTACACCTGGTAAATCGATTCTGCAAGAAGGAATTATGTGATTCCTGAGGAGGTCCAGATATTTTTTGCCATTCAAATTACCATCTATGAAAGAAGGTCCCGCTATGCCCGCCCAAACTAACTTTTTCGGGCCTCTGAGTATGACCTTCCTGGAACCAGTAAGTATTCTCAGGAGATCAATAACAATAATTGTGTCTATTAACAATGCCATTTAAATGGAAAGTAGCTTTATCCGAGAAAATGATATTTGTTGCGAAGTTATTACCGTTATTGCATCTTTTCATCATCAGCTCACAAAATTCAGCTCTTCTATAAAAATCGTCCTAGTTTAACTCGTGCACCAATTTTATCTTGTAGGGATGCAACTTTTCCTGCTTAAACAAATTTTTCACTGACCGATAAGACACATTAAAATCCATTGCCATTGGCATAAATGATTGTGTTGGATTTTCATGTATTGAGAGCATGATATCCAAAGCTTTGTCTCCCCCGGTTGCTGTTTTAGGTCGACCTGATTTAGCGGCTTCCCTAACACTGCCTGTTTCTCGAAATTTCTTTACCACTCGACACATCGTTGACTGATTTATTGGAGGCCTATTTGGATATATCTAATTCATTGAAAAGTTGACAAACCTGATCTTGCGATCTCTTCATATTTCCGTAACCGCTCATTATTATAATTTCAACTGGTTGTTTCTCATTCAGATGAACCATACTGTAAACAAATTAGAAATAAGACAACAGAAAATTAAACAGGAACTAAAACATCTTGACTCAACTTGTGGGTATTAGGTAGGAATAATTATAATTAGGAACTTTTTCATTTTTGAGCAGTCGTTATCTCGGAAACGCTTGCAGATAGGTGAAAATTTGAAATACAAAAAATTCAGAATTTTCCCATAATAATCCAAATATGCCATCATATACCTTCCTTTTTAAAAAAGAGAAAAAAAATAGTAGGCTGGGATAAGCAATTGTTAATTCTGTTTATTGTCCTTCTAACATTTTGTAACAAATATTTTTTTTGTTTGACGTTTCCGAAGTTGTTTTGAACTGGTTAATGATGGTTGAATTCACAAATCAAGAATTTGCAGAAATGCATTTAATCTATGGACTTGCCGATGGCAATTGTTATGAATCCAGACGACTGTATGCACAAAGGTATCCAAATCGAATACTGCCTGGCCCACGGACATTCGCAAATCTACATAATCGACTATGTGGAAATGGATCGTTCAAGAAATCCACTCATTTAGCAGAAGCAAACAGAACGGTGAGGACTTCTGAAGTCGAGGAAGCAGTAGAAAATGATCCTGCTACTAGCACGAGAAAAATTGAATATTTGGAGGAAAAATATATGAAAAATGGATAAGTATACCAGGTTAAAGATTTTCGATTCTTTGATTCATAATATAGCTAAAAATGCCAATTTACAGAAAAATTGACTTATGACCTTTTAAACGCCGACCACAGAATTGTTAGAGCACTATTCGTAAAGTTTATTACATTGTCTGGATATTTAACACCTCGCTGAAATATTAATTTCTTTTTTCCAGGATCGTCACTAAAATTACTTCCATCATAGTTAAATATTGCTGCTGGTCTAACACCTTCTAACGTTATAGATATTTTGTTGAAAAAGACTGTCATCCCTTCAGCGCTCGCTGAGGCACGCGAACGCTTAATACTATTACCCATACGTTCACTCGGCGGGCTTGGTGTCGCTGTAAAAATTCCTTCGCCCAATCATTCCCAGGAAAATTATTTTTAAAGCGTGTATCATTTCCATTACGACCAATGCTTTTGCTATTAAACGTAAGTCTAAAGCATTTAACGGAAATCCCCACTTTGCGCACGCAAGCAAAACATCTACGAACTCCTTTTCCTCGTTTTTAGTAAACACGGTCTGTCCGCCGTGATTTTTTATGTGACGTCCATGAATCTTGTTTATCAGTGTAGGTACTAGGGCAATTCACAAGGGGTGAGTCACTAATGAGCAAGCCCTCCATAGTGCACTTAAAACCAACTTCATTTGTTTCACACCGTTCTCTGACCTTAACCAAATCTGAGGTAATAATTTCTCTTAACATAAGAGCCATTGTTAGAGTGCCATAATATTGTAGTATCGTCAGCGAAAAGAACAACTTTTGTATATTATAATTTTAAGAACTCCGCTTTTCTACAAAAATAACAAAGTTATTTTCTTAACATTTTCGGAAAACTTTATTTTTATTTTTAGTTGTCTTTCAAAAATTTGTAAACACAGTGTGTTTTTAATAATACTAACCAGACAACAGCAAAACATCATACCTAAACATTTTTTTATCACAGCGGCTGAGCCTGTCGTTGAACATATTCAAAACGCTTTGATTGATTATCCAAACTTGTTCCCGACAACCGCGTCTCATCATTAAATCCAAAACAGCATCGGCATGAGTATCGGCATGAACCCCACAAGCCCTGGAGCCGGAGGCGCAAATCGATACGATCCGCTTCGCAGGGGGGTCGTGGGCGCAGCGGGACTCGCTGTGGGGCTCCGACATATTGCGACTTCCGGAATGCTAAACTACACAGGATTTGAATACGGATTATATTGAGAGACCTTTAGGCAAACTTGCCGATACCTTTTTACTAATATTTTACACAGACACTATTCCACGATATTTATAACAGTAATGAAACGGCTTTAGTGAAATATAATTTTTTCTACGACTAAGTACATAGTAATAGTTATATTTCTAACTTAATATCAAATATAGAGGAGCGGCGGGTATTATGGAATATTATTTGGTTTTAACATTCTTAAACCTCTACCAATAAAGAATATTAAATATATTTTGCGTAGAAGGGGAACGAAAGGTGTAGTCTCTCATATAATTTCAACTAATTATTGATAGACGAGTATATTTTAGGAAATAGCCATTTTACAAAAAAATAGTATATTATTAACCAAGGTTTAGACAGCCATCATTATTGCCCGAGCGGCGAGTTTAAATCACGAGGAGCGAAGCGACGAGGGATTTAAGACGCGATGGCTATAATAAGCTGTCTAAACCGTGGTTAATATATTATTTTTTCCACTACTACAAACTTTTATATGACATTTATCTTTATAGTATTAATAATTATAAAAAATTATAGGTAGGTATAAGTATATTTTTTAATCAAGTTACCTGCGCTTTGGAATTGGCAAAATATTTTGTTGTTTTGTCAGGTGGCTTTGTCAATGTCAATTTGTGTTCATTTGTGTCATCAGATTTCACGAGTTTTGCGTTTTTTTTAAAAATGAGCGAAGAAAATGTTAGTGATAATATTATGTGTACACCTCCCGAATTAAGGATGGAAGCAGAAAAAATGTTGATTGTATCGATATTTTAAAATATCAAGTAATCTAATATGTATTGATAATTATCTGGTTGCCTAACCACAATGAATTGATGTTGTGGAATTAAAAAATCAAGTTACCTGCGTTCAAACAAAATTCGGTTAAGGTCAAAGATCGGTCAATAATGGATTCCAATGGCTTATTATTGACCATGGTCAATAATGACTTATAAGGTAGAGAAAAACGATTTCTAGCGTTAATAATCGGTGAATAATGGCGATGTTATAGGTTAGTAGTGGAAAAAAAATTTTCGGGGAATATGGAATAATCGGGTAATATGGAATATTTATATTTTAGTTTTTTTGTATAGCATTTAAGGGGATTAAAATAATTAAATAATTTAAACGAGCATCTTTTAACATATATTTATATAATATGTACCGGGTGTCCCACTAAGAATGGCTGTCGGCCGTATCTCAGAAAGTCGTATGGCTTGCGGAAAAAAAATATATTAGGTAAAGTGGTCATGAAAAATTGCTGGAAATTATTTTCAAGTTTCTCAGACTGGCGCTAGAGGGCGCAACAGTAACGATAAATATGAATCACGAAGTTTCCTCAAAAGTCGCCTAGTTAAGGTATCCCGAAAATAACATTTTTGTATATTTCGAAGATTTCTTAATAAAATTCACCTATAGAACGTGTTAGTCACTTTTCAAATAAAGTGGTGGGGGAAGGTTGAACATTATTTGTAATAAATGCTGATAACTCCGGTCTGGCTTAACATAATTTAGTAAACTTAGTTTTGTTAATAAGGGCTTTTCTCACTCTATATATCATCTTATGAACTACGGCAATATGTGTTTTACACTAGGCGCTAGGAGGCGCTGTCTTACAACTCTACAAAACATTGCGCGTTTTTTCCATAATTGTAAATATAATAGTATATTCAATTTAACCTAATTATAAGGATGATTAAAAGTTTAAGAAGTCAGCGAAAACCGCAAGTTAATATCTATTTTTAATCCGGAGATATCAACAACAATTATCATAATTACGGAACATTATGATTTTATTTTCAAGTTGCCATTGTAAAGGTTTTTTTAAGAGTCAAATAGGCCTCGGAAGAACAAAATATGAAGGTACGTATGTTTCAAGCAAATATATCGTTACGACAATAATTCTCAGTGGCGCCCTAAATGTTCAAATTGTCGCCCATCGTTCTGTATACACGACTCCAATCTCTCCCTGGTTGATAATACTGCAGTTTTCACCTCTGCCATAGAAATACGGCGGCTGCTGTCCATTATCCCTTCTATCATGTTTTCCCTTGTGGTGGGTCTGGTAACGAACACAAGATCCTTCAATCTCCCCATAGATAAAAATCTAGGCATGTTAAGTCGGGTGATCTAAAATAGAAAATACCACTTTCATTAACAGTATCACAATATATCCTATAATATTACCTGGCAGGCCACGGAAATATACTCCCTCTTTTTATCCACATTGCAGGAAATATGTCGTCAAGAAATTGACGGTAGGCCATAAATGGATTAGGACAAGATTAACTACTTTTAGAATTTTCTTTTATTTTACTTGACCTTTTACCTGTTTATCTTAAGCTATTGATCCTTTCTACTCCTTCTTCGAAGGTAGGAAATTGAGGGAATGATATCAGTTTTCTATTTATTAATTTTCTCTATTAAATAGTTCAAATTCATCAAAAAGTTTAATCAAATTATTTAATTATTCTATTGCTTTATCGTAATATCCAAATACATTATTCTTGATAACAAGGCACTTATTTTAAAAACCATCATCAGTTAAATTTTTTTAAATGTCTGTAACTCTAATGGGTAAAAATGATTTTTTGTCTCTCTTTTAAAGTGATTGAAACCTCGAAAATCCGGACAAGTTACTAAAACCCGCCCAGACGTCCCCGGATGATAATGTATCAAGGGCGTGCGATAAATTATTTAACGATAGTTTCCATCATATCTCGTATAATATAGAGTTTAGTGTTACTGTTACTACCAACAAGACTCTTAAATATAATGTTCAATATTATGACTTTAGAAATGCTAATTTTGTAGCCATAAATGACTATATTGCTTGTTTAGACTGGGACTCGATTATTAGTAATGAAGATGTGAATGTGGCAAGTGAACGTTTTTATGATTATGTATATTTTGCTCTAGACTCATTTGTTCCCATTAAAACGTTTAAAAATAGCAATTTCCCGAGCTGGTCTTCTCCCCAGCTTCGAAAATTAATTGTTGAGAAGAAAACTGTGCATGGTAGGTATAAACAGACAAATGACCCATACTATTACTCACGTTTTTCAGATCTTCGTTCACAGTGCGCTGAACTTCATAATGAATGTTATAGAAATTATATTCAAAGATTGGAGGGTGAACTTCAGGATCGTCCTCAGACATTTTGGAAACATGTCAACAATTTGAGAAAGTCTAATGATTTTCCAGATACCATGTATCTAAATGGAGATAAGAGTGTGAATGGTCAGAGTACAGTAAATCTTTTTGGCACTTTCTCTGTTTACTTAAGAGAGGACAGAACCTTTCCGAATTATAACATTGATGATCTCCTTCATATAAAACAGATATCTATAGGACTCGGCGACGTTTGTAACGAACTTTCTCAACTGCCCACCTCTTTGTCTTTTGGCCCGGACGGCGTCCCCCCCTTTTTCCTAAAAAAATGTGTATACCGGGTGTTTCAGGAGGTACGCTCACCCCTATAACTTTTTTACTGTTTACGTTACAGAAATAAAATTTTGTGGGTTTATATGTGATACTATTTTGCATTTTCTAACATGGCGGATGCCATTTTCTCACTTCCGGTTTACCCGGAAATGACCTCAACCTTAGATTTTTAAATGGAACACCCTGTATATTTTTGGCTTTATCGATTCAGAACACCATTCCAAATTCAACGACACCCCATACGTCACTTTTTGACATTTTAAATCATTTTAAATTTTATTTTTATTTTTTCATCTAGATTGCTATGAACTCTCTAAAATTGTTTACTTCTAAACCAAAATCTTGATAAAAATACAATTTTTAAGTTTTATTGTATTTTAAATTTTTTACAAACTTTTTAACTTTTTAAAAAGTCTTTTTCCAAAAGAACTCGATTTTTTCAAATGGAAACATATTGGCTCACTCGGGCAAAAAGATGGAGCATTTTTTTCCCAACAGTTTGATATCACACACACAAATGTCAAAGTAAAAGAGAAGAGATAATTTATTAAAAATAGCCATTAATGACAAAAAATACAAGAAGCGCAAACGGCTTTTCATTTATCTAGGTACCCATGACGCCATAATGCTCATAAACAAATGAACATAATAACAAATTTAAATTCCACCATCATTAAAATTAGTTTGACATAACAGTAGCTTGCTATTTTATCGTTTGATTTTTCTGTCAGTAATAATAATTCTAATTCGGTCAGGTATTAGTAATTTCTAAATAAAATATTAAAATGGAAACTTATAACAGAAACGAAAAAATCGATATGGTACTAATTTATG
The DNA here is from genome assembly GCA_963920685.1 of Polydrusus tereticollis. NCBI lineage: Eukaryota > Metazoa > Arthropoda > Insecta > Coleoptera > Curculionidae > Polydrusus > Polydrusus tereticollis. The sequence continues at coordinate 166,989,752 of OY987326.1, read as the reverse complement.
GCGAATGTTTGCAAAACACTACTCAAGCGGCCAGGGTGTATGCTGACAGGTTTCCCGAGAGACGACACCCCTCGAGACATTACTTTCCTAGACTCGTTCAGAAGCTGAGGAATGAGCCCGAACCCGAAGAAGAACAAATTATTATTAACCAAGACAAGGAAATTGATGTGTTGGCATATGTTGAGGCATACAAAACAGCATCGCTTAGAGAAATTGCTTTAGAATGCGCGATAACTGTCTCTTCGGCCTGGAGAATTTTACATAAATATAAGTATCACTCATTTAAATATCAAATCCACCAGCATCTTTACGAAGATGATTTTGCCAGAAGACTGGAGTATTGCAATTGGTTTTTGGACAAAAATAATGTAGATCCGACATTTCCATGTAATATTTTATATTCGGACGAAAGTAGATTTACTAACCTGGGAATGTTTAATAGAAATAATAAAAGGTATTGGGCTCAAGATAATCTACACCTAATGCAGGAAGGTAATTTTCAAGCGAGGTTTGGATTTAATTGTTGGCTTGGCATTATTGGAGGTAGAATAATAGGCCCAATTTTTTTTGATGGGCACTTAACTGGTGAAAGATATCTTCAATTCCTCAGGAATGAAATTGAGCAGTTTTTAGATGAGCTGCCACTACAAGAGAGGATAAATATTATCTTTCAGCAAGATGGTGCGCCGGCACATAATGCTCGTGCAGTCCAAGAGCATCTTAACGACAGATTTGGAGAAAATTGGATTGGTACTACTGGCCCTGTTAGATGGCCTCCTAGGTATGTAAGAAATACATTAATAGTGACTTAAATAACTAATGATTATTATTTATCAGGTCGCCAGATATTACCCCGTTGGATTTTTTTGCGTGGGGTACAATCAAAAATGAGGTATACAACACTCCACCTGCCACCAGAGAAGAATTGGAAAATCGCGTAAGAGCTGCCATTAACAAAATTACACGGGAAAATTTACAAAATGTGGTAAGGAAAACAATTCAAAATGTTCGCGCCTGTCAGGAAGCACAAGGAAGGCATTTTGAACAACTGGACTAACTAAACCGTTCTTATTGTTTCAATAAATATATTAAATTTGTAATAATTATGTTCATTTGTTTATGAGCATTATGGCGTCATGGGTACCTAGATAAATGAAAAGCCGTTTGCGCTTCTTGTATTTTTTGTCATTAATGGCTATTTTTAATAAATTATCTCTTCTCTTTTACTTTGACATTTGTGTGTGTGATATCAAACTGTTGGGAAAAAAATGCTCCATCTTTTTGCCCGAGTGAGCCAATATGTTTCCATTTGAAAAAATCGAGTTCTTTTGGAAAAAGACTTTTTAAAAAGTTAAAAAGTTTGTAAAAAATTTAAAATACAATAAAACTTAAAAATTGTATTTTTATCAAGATTTTGGTTTAGAAGTAAACAATTTTAGAGAGTTCATAGCAATCTAGATGAAAAAATAAAAATAAAATTTAAAATGATTTAAAATGTCAAAAAGTGACGTATGGGGTGTCGTTGAATTTGGAATGGTGTTCTGAATCGATAAAGCCAAAAATATACAGGGTGTTCCATTTAAAAATCTAAGGTTGAGGTCATTTCCGGGTAAACCGGAAGTGAGAAAATGGCATCCGCCATGTTAGAAAATGCAAAATAGTATCACATATAAACCCACAAAATTTTATTTCTGTAACGTAAACAGTAAAAAAGTTATAGGGGTGAGCGTACCTCCTGAAACACCCGGTATACTCTCTCATACCCACTATTCAAGTTGTTTAACCTATCACTTCGTTATGGTGTTTTCCCCGGTACTTGGAAATTTAGTTACATACAACCAATTTATAAATCCGGGGATCGAAGCGACATAAAGAATTATAGGGGAGTCAGTATGCAGTCTGCGATGCCCAAGCTCATGGATAAAATAGTCGCTGATCAACTGGCTGCGTTGTGTAATGGTATTATAGTTGTAAATCAACATGGATTTTATCCTGGTCGCTCAATCACCACTAACCTTTTGGAATATAATCATTATCTGACTCAGGCTCTAGAAGATGGTTTCCAGGTTGACAGTATTTACACTGATTTTTCTAAGGCTTTTGATCGGGTTGATCACAGTATACTGATACAAAAGTTAGATTGTATGGGCATAAAAGACCCTATGCTGAGTTGGTTAAGAAGCTTTCTTTCAAATAGATATCAATGCGTAAGAATAAATAATTATTTATCTAATCAAATTGAAGTCACTTCGGGGGTACCCCAGGGCTCCCACTGTGGTCCTTTACTCTTTTTGTTATTTACAAATGATATCAGTGGGTGCCTTCATTCATCTCATCTACTATTTGCGGACGACCTTAAAATGTACAAAGTTATAAAAAATAATCATGATGCAACAGCTCTGCAAAAGGACTTAAGGGTTTTGTCTGACTGGTCCAGGGTAATGGGCTTTACTTGAACTTTTCCAAGTGCTCCATTATAACTTTTTCACGTAGAAGGAACTTTCATCGGTTTGTGTACGACATAAATGGTGACGGCTTAGCACGAACATCTGAAGTGAAAGATCTCGGGGTGTATTTCGATAGTGAATTGAATTTCAGAGGTCATGTATGTACATACAATCGTCAGAAATGCATTTAAAAAACTTGGGTTTATTCTGCGTCACAACAAAGATTTCTCTCCAGATATCTTAAAAATGTTGTATTTTACTTATGTGCGTCCCTGCCTGGAGTATGCATCAATTATCTGGTCTCCATATTATCAATCGCATATTTACTCTATAGAGAGAGTTCAGGCGAAATTCTTGAAGGCATATGCTTTTAGAATGGGTCTGGATGTCTCAGATATTGCTTATAGTGACAGATGTAGGTTACTTAATTTTTCAACTTTGGAACATCGCAGACTGTGCCAAGAACTTATGTTTCTTTATAAATTAGTCAACGGTCTAGTTGATGCGCCGAATTTGCTTCGACATCTGGATTTCAATGCTCCCTGTCACTTTCACCGAACTAGAAATCATAATCTCTTTAGACCTTCCATGCACCGTACAAATTATGGTTTTTATAGTCCAATGTCTAGAATTCAAAGAAACTTTAATACCAACTGTGAGTCATTGGATTTGTCTACCTCAATTGGGCGTTTCAAGAAAACATGCCTGTACTTATTAGGGTAAATTAAATTAAATTGATAGTTTTTCTCTCATTCTCTTTTCAGACTCGAGGTATATTATATTATGTAAATTTATCGAATTTAGTTGTTTTTCTTGTATTTAAAAACTCTGTCATCTTGTATAGGTACCTATTTAGGCTTTAGGTTTAATGATTAGTGTTTTCTTTATATTATAAGATTTTCTTTGTAAAAATGGTGTTACCGTTTATAATAAATAAATAAATAGACTCTAAAACCCGGACTTATTCGGGGAAATCCGGACGGATGGCAACCCTGTATTTAGAGTTCTTACATTGCACTGGACAAACGAAGTTTGCACTGCGACTGTCACAGTACGACAATTTTTTGTACCTCTACTTCTGTCCAGGAGGGGTGATGGTGCCTTACTGCAACTTTCATTATTCTATTAAAGTTTAGGTAATTTAAAAATATTTCCTTCTTCTGTCTCTTTTCAATATTTCAATTTACAACATTAACAACGATAAATGGTCATGACTAACTAACGCCTTTATACTTTATACCTGCTTTTGGAAAATAAACAATTTCGGTCCAGGGTGGTAGTAGGAAAATTGAAACACTGTTTGTATATGTACAAAAATTTATTGTGTATCGCTGACTTTGACGTAAATTATTAATATGCGTAAAAGCATTAAGCGGTAGTATATATTTTTTATTATACAGGGTGTCATACGTAGAAGTTCCACCCCCCTTTATTTTCTTAAGTTTTTGAAATATCGGAATATTTTTTTTTTTTTTTTGAAAATGAATGACAAAGGCTTTTTGACATCTGTGTAATTATCGGGTTGAAAATGCGGGACTCCTACGTGGAACGCCCTGTGTAAAACCGTATGAGTGAAATAAGTCATCTCAATAGTTTGTTTCTATACTATCAGTATCATCCACTGATATAATTAAAGCTTTTATGTTTTCCCAAAATTTTTTATAATTATTTTCGACTTCAAGTACATGAATAACGCACGCTCTCCAGCTGCTCTCTGGTATTAATTCACACTAAGTTTTAATTACTTCAATTACATTAGCGGACATTTTTAGGTTTACATTATTGCGTCTAACTTTGTTTTTTAATTCGGACCATATCATTTCTATAGGATTCAAATTGCAATGATAGGGGGTCAGTCTAAGTGGTAGGTATGTTACCGGATGCTTTTATAGCCTCATCTACGCAATATATTTTATCATACGCTTTGATTTTTACTACCTCAACTAGTTTTTTTTTGTATAACTATCTTCAAAATAGAGGCCATGTTTAAGGAACTCTTGCGTATCTGTTTTTTGCTGCTTATGGTTGGTATTTTTAAATGATTTAATAATAATTTGACAATTTCTAAAGTGTCTACAGAAATAATTAATTATACCTAAAATACGTACATTATCAAAACAAAAACGTAATACCTCCCTGTTACTGAGAAAGGCTTATAAACCAGCCATTAATAATTGCTTTATGGGGGGTAAAGTCACCCGACTGCTATACAGGGTGGTCTGTAATGAATGCGCCATAGAGTACCCACCGATTCTAAACATGAAAATAAAATATTGCAACATTCGCTTTGAACAGCATTAAGTCTTAAGTCATGTTCCTAATTTGTGCCTCCTTTACTAAAAAGAAAAGAAAAAAGAAAATTTGCAACGTGAACCCGATTAAGTTAACATAATTTAAATAATAATCCCTAAATATGGAGAATTTGATGACCCCAACTGACTTAATGACGTAAATTTATTTTAACACATTTTAATGATGATGACTTTGACTAAAGTTGAAACTAGTGTAACCTAAAATGACATTAAATTATGTACACTCTTTAATCCTTTTTTCACCTTAAAGGGACAAATACAAATTTTAGTTTGGTGGTATAGACAGACCTTGTTTTCTTTATGAAAATAATAGGTTTTAGCTAAACATGCCTTAGTAAAATGTTGGTCGTTAAGGAGATACAAGGTGTTAAAGTTTAATTTCTAAATTAATTTTTTTTTCATATCTCGAGCTGTTTTTGAGATATAAACATGAAAATTTGTAATTGGGGGTTTTTTAGGGCAAGTGACACGAATCTATCCCTGTTTTGCACACAACTTGTAAAGGGCGCCAGTTACACCCTACACGCCTACTACATCACGCCCACAATTCTTTGCTCGTAACTTTATTGGTAATCTGATTAAAATTTGTAATAGAATGATTATTTCTAAAGACATAAGGTATACTTCATTTATTTTGTTAATACAATCCGTTTCCGGGATATTTGCAAATTTAATATTTTATTGCATAGAGAAATACGCGATCAGAAAAACGGTTTGGGGCCAACGAAGTAGGCTATGGACAATTAAACAGCAAGAATATTAAGACAGCACACGCCATACTAATCAAAAAGTTATGCAAATTGATCCATGTAAAGTTGTTTTCACGCATTAATTTTTCGCAATATCGAATTAAACAATTTTTTCATAAATAATGCCAAGACATAATGAATATTCAAATAGCGAAATGAGAGATATGATTTGTATTTACGCCCAAGAAAACTTCAATGGACATGCAGCAGCAAGACGATATGGGCAAAAATATCCAAATAGGAGGCACCTAGACAGAAATATTTTTCAAAGACTGTATGGTCGTTTAGGCGAAACTGGGTCATTTCGTCCTCAGAGGCACATTGGACGTCCTAAGGTAATCACTGTCGCTCAAGAAGAGGATATTCTAGTGCGAGTTCGTGAAAGTTCGAAGATAAGTACCAGACATTTAGTGAATGTTAGTGATGTTAAAAAAACCTCAGTTTTAAATCTTTTACACACAGAAAAAGTATATCCATATTATTTTAATCCTGTCCAAAATTTACTACCAAATGATTTACAAGCAAGACTCCAGTTCTGTCAGTTTCTAATTCATAAACAAAGTCCAGATCCAATGTTCATCAATAAAATCCTTTTTACGGATGAAGTGACCTTTACCAGACTTCAATGTCATTTTCAAATTTTCTGTAAACATTTGGTGTGGTATAATGGGCGATTTTATCATTGGACTATTTGAATTACCTGCCTGGCTGAATGGTGAGCAGTATTTACAGTTTTTGAACAATGATTTAGTAAATTTACTTCATGATATTCCTTTAAATTTAAGACAAGATATGTGATTTATGCACGATGGTACACCGCCCCATTTTCCACTTGCAGTTCACAATTATCTTGACTAGCGGTTTCCTAATAGATGGTTTGGCCGTGGTAGCAATTTTCCATGGCCGCCCCGTAGCCCTGACCTTAATCCTTTACATTTTTTCTTTTGGGGTTATATAAAATCATATTAGTACCATAATAAAACCATATAAGGTAGAGATCCCGACACGCGACCAACTGTTGCAAAGGATTCAGGAGGCAGTCACTGTAATTTAAAATAAAGAAAGAACTTTATTTAATGTAAGGCGCTATTTGGTAAAAGGTCAAGAAAATGCATAGAAGTGGGCGGTGGACATTTTTCACATTTGGTGGTATGATTTTAATTCATATTTGTGTTATCTAATTGTTTGTCGAAACTAAATAATTGTTTTTGTTGAAAATAAAAACTTTCATGCAATGTTGTTTAAAATTGCAAATATCCCGGAAACGGATTGTTTTAACAAAATAAATGACGTATACCTTTTTTCTTTAGAAATGACCATTCCATTATAAATTTAAATCAGATTACCAATAAAGTTACGCGCAAAAAATTTTGGGCGTGATGAAGTAGGCGTGTAGGGTGTAACTAGCGCCCTCCACAAGTTATGTGAAAAACAGGGATATATTCGTATTACTTGCCCTGAAAAGCCCTTAATTACAAATTTTCATGTTTATATCTCAAAAACAGCTCGAGATATGAAAAGAAAATTAATTGAGAAATCCAACTTTAACACCCTTTATCTCCTTAACGACCAACATTTTACCAAGGCATATTTAGCTGAAACCTATTATTTTCATGTGTGGTTATTCTATGGCGCATTCATTACAGACCACCCTGTATAATATAAGGGTTGTAATTTATTATAAGTATTTATATTCAATTATAAAGCAATAAAGAAACATTTAGTCATAATATTCAATTTCCGTTTTAAGCTAATAAAGAAAAGCTTGACCCAAAAACAAGGGATTTAACTGAGGCAAGGAAAACTCAAATAAGAAACGTAGTTTACAATATGATTGCCACGCATAAGTATGTCACACGGCAAAAACTGAAAGAGGAATTGCATGCCAAACAAATTATTGACCTAAGCAACTCCACATTAGGTAATTTGTTAAAGCATTTAGGATTTAAATTTAAAAGGGACAGTGGCAGGCGCTACATTATGGAGAAACCGGATATTGTTTCAAAACGTATAAAATTTTTGAGACAATATACAGAAAACTTGTTATCAGAAACTTCGTTAGATGTGGTTTTTATAGACGAAACGTGGATCAGACGGCAAAAGATATATAGTTTTGCATGCTGGCACCCAAGATGGCTTTATAGATGGGACAGACTTAGTTTTTTTTACAAAAAATAAAAGCGCCGACTATTATGACAACATGAACTCTACATTGTTTAAAAAATGGTTATAAGAACAGCTCTTAGCTCGGTTCGAAAAACCCTCGCTTCTTGTTATGGACATTGCAAAGTACCATTCACGGCTTAGCGAAAATGTGCCAAATGCTTCAACGAGAAAAGCTGATATCATTTCCTGGCTACAAAGCAAGAATATAAATTTTATGGAAAACGCACTCAACCCCGAATTGCTACAAATAGTAAAACAATACAAAGCAAAATTAGGACACGCCGTTGATAAATTAATTTGTACTATGGGTCATTAAGCTTTGGGATTGCCGCCCTACCACTCCATTTTCAATGCTATTGAATTAATTTGGGCCAAAAGCAAAACATTTTGTTAATAAACAAATTATTGGAAAAGACAGGAAAGATGAAAATGCCGTTTTGGATGTTTGGAAAGAGGCATTACAAACCATTACCCCCGAAAATTGGTCTGATTGTGTTTGCCATACAAATAATATTATAAGGGATTATTGGCAAAAAGAACACATTCTGGATGTTCAGGTTAAGCCACTGATATTTTATGTGTCAGATTCTGGTTCAGATTCTGAAAGTGACATTTCTTCATTCTTTATGTTTATTTCTTTATTTTTTTATAAATATGTTATAAAAATAAATATAAAATATATTTTCGTATTGTTCTTTTTTTTTTCTTATTATATTTATGTTTAAAAAGTACTAATTAATGTATTTTTTAATGTACACAATTTAAGATTTGCTTGTCCCCCCCCCCTCCCCAAAAGACCAAATCCTAAAGCCGCCACTAAACATAAAAACTATACAAAACAAAAATATTAAATATTACGATTAATAATATAATATACACATAAAATTTCATAATTATTTCGTGAAATATTTCAGAAATATTGATATTAAATGCTTTGTTTTTGAGACATTTGAAATATATTAGAGATATTTCTGAAAAGAGGTGTGCTGTGTGGGTTATTGGAGCAAACCTCTGGATATTATTACTTAAAAATGAACTTGGGTTACTGTTACTGGAAAATATTACAAGTGGGATGCCCTGACGGGCCGTCACTGATGGAGATACGCCGTTTTAATTTCTGTCTTGTCTCATGTCCCTCAAAAGCTTGGCAAACAAAAAATCGCATCCATACATTTTTTTAAGGCAGTGTAGATGAAAATGGTCATAAAATAACTAAAATTAAAATCGAAGTATTGTATGAATCCATTTTAAAATAGGTTGCACACTATCCCATCCAAAGTCCTGTTATACAGGGGTAAAAAACCTCCGTTCGCTGTCGCCTCGGGTTATTTGTATATCAGAGCTAGGGCATACTGATGCCCTCTTTTGAAAGCGAGAAATCGGTGCGCTTCTGCACTCTGCAAATCCTGATTGATTTCTCTTGTTGCGGGTTTTTTATTTTGTCAAAGCCCACAGCAAGGCAGATAATATGTTGAAAGAAACAGGGGTAGAATGAATAAAGCAAATCGAAAAAGAGAAATTTTGATACTTATTATAACTAGGTGTTTGAAGGAAATATTACAGGCAAGACTATCTTAAGGCCCTTTTGTCGGGTCCTCCAATATGTAAAACAACATGTTAAGTATTGGATTGTAGTGCAGATGATGATTTAGTGCTTCTTATATTCTTAAAAAGTAACAAGATACGAACCTGAACTACCCTTATATTTGCAATCCAACTCTATTAAAAGGTATATACATTATTTCTCAAAAATTCATGTATGTTTTTCATAAAATATTGAAAATCTAATTTTGGGTTAAAAATTGTGTTTTAATTTTGTGATTGATAACGTTCCTTACTGAGTACGCGTGACACTATCGCTGGTTCCGATATCTCTAAAATAAAACATAATTACCTCACTTAAGTTATTCAGATAGCGACTGAAGTAATTTACGCCAGTACCTGTTATTAGATATACACCCATATCTCTCTATTTATAGATACTTACGAATTACGTAAGAAATTCAAAATATAGCATTACTCAGGTGTCTGTGAGGTTTAAGCAATACTTTCGTAATTATAGAAAGGGATCATCTGACATAGAATAAATTATATATTGTGACTTTGGTAGATTTTCCTAAAAATAGCTCGGACACGTGAACTACTATTTTTTATTGTATGCACTAAAATACGCGTTTACAGGGTGCACCAGGAAATGCTTAGGAGGAAGTGGCCTAAGGGTATTATTCGTAATAAGCACTCGGGTTCTTGAATGTATTTTTATGTCAGGATTGTATCCTTTGACATCTGTTATTTATTGTGTACTGTTTAGCAGGGGCGTAGGCACGGGGGGGGGGGGGGGGGGAGGGGGCATTGCCCCCCCCCCCCCAAATAACGACGGAGGGAACACAATATCACTTGTCCCCCCTCCAAAAAAAACCGAAAAAATTACATATATTTTCGACGGTCGTGCGTAGAAGTGCCTCGAAACCACGCTCAAATGATTTTAAACGAAGCAAGCGCTTTTCATTAGAAAACATGACGACTCTCATCAAACGACACACGTTTGAAACATATGTGTTCATAACATAACTCACATAATACTCTATACATGAACTATACATATTAGGGTGGATCGAAAAATGCGAATTTTCGAATTTCGTGTTGAAACTTCGGGAAAACTTGTCACGTGGGCTGTATATGCTCCTGTTAGAAGGAAAAAAATATATAGTAAATCCTTCTTGCGCCCCAACCACCCTAAAAAAATTTTTTTAAAAAATCAATTTTTTTTTTCAAAACTTGGACAAAATTTTGGTATTGGTCCTCAAATACCACTACATAATTTTTAGAAAGATTGGAATGTTCCTTCTTGCGCCCCAACGCCGTTATTTATTTATATTATAATTATAGTAGGGTTGGTTTGTGAATATCGTGTTTTAATATATTATTACCATCAGTTAAGTGATAATTGGTGCAGCTCCTTGCTTATTTTAGTGTATTTTCTCTAAAATAACCCAGAACTCACCACGTGGAGGTGGCTGCACTTCGAGTTATTATTGCTAGTTCCCTTATAGATTGTCGCTCATCAGAAATCATACACAACAATAGATTTTCAACTTGTACAAAGTACGCGTTTCTTGAATGACAGGTTCGACTATCCTTTTTATAATATAATTTCACTTTTGGCATCTTTTTTAGAGGATGTTGAAGGTTGGGGTTCTTTAGTGAACTTCACCAATTTATTTTTCTTTATTGGTAATGTCTTTGAAGAACAATCTTTAAGTTGTACTTCTTTCTGTACAGTCTCTACTTTTTTAACCGGCGCTGTTTCTTGAAGGCTTTCTTTAAAGGGACTGCTTGTCAGAATTTCGGATTTTTTGGCAAAGGTTTAATTTGGTACGGAGACAAACAGGAGAATAATGACTATTTGCAGAACATGACATAGTGTCTTTATTACTAATAACATTCTAGTTTTTGTCGCCGTTGACAAGTAAAATGGTTTCAAGGTCCAAGACCTTAACCTGATCCATGTTGACTATGACCGGTTTTTCAATTTTCTCAATTGGTGATGGAACACTAATTGTTCGATCAACTAGTTCTACAGGAGGTTCTTCGTTTTCTGCTTCATTAACGTTACGATACGTTACATGGTTCTTTTTCTTTTTCCGCGAGTTTCTCATATTCTTCCGTCGTCCTATGACTCACATCTGAAGGAGCAAAGTCTTCGTCACCGAAAATTTCTGAGTTGTAGAGATAAATCCCAGTGGACGCAAATGAATTTACTGCCTTTTCCATATTGGCAACCTTATGATACGAAACAAGCCAGATGCTTCCGACTGTGTGATAACCTTTCCCGGATTAGAAACCAGCCAATTGCCACAAAACTGGGAATAGGAAGTCTTGAGTGGACCAAAAAAACTTTTATCCAGGGGTTGGAGGCGGTGACTGGAATGTGGAGGAAGTGACAAAAGGTGAATATAATTGTTGCGGCAGTAATTCACAACGTTAAGGGTCATCTCTCAGCATATATTCTTCTTGCTTCCAGAGAATTACATTGTTCTTGGCCATAAATTAAGTGCATGTTAGCATTACTCCATAATAAATTTTTAAGTTAATTTGTTTATAATAATATCTAGTTATAATTATTAGAATGTGAAAATAGTAGGTTAGTTATTAGTGACATTAGATTGTATAAAAATTTTATTATCTCGAAGACGGTTGATTTTCTTTTCCCGTGGTTTAATCCAGTAGCTTTCTTCCAAGATTTTCATGAGTTTATAGTCTGCAATATGTGGGTCCGGCGTAAATACCAATCCTTCGCAGGTGTTTTCTCAAGGGACAGTGGTCTGTTAGTAAGCCTGTGACTTGTTTTTATCTGAGTGCACTGAAAAAACAAATCCTTTGAACCAAGGAATTATGATATTTAGCCAAGAGGTTTTCGGTTTTGAATAGGTCGAAATGCAAAGTCTCTTAAACCAAATCCCTAACTCTCTTAAAAACAATCGCGGATTTTTTCTTATGAGGATAGCCCATTCTATTGGTTCAATAACGACATTTCTCTTGTTCTAAGAACATCCAAATAATATTTGTTCCCTACTTAAGATCTTTCTCTTGATTCAATAGCTTTAAATATCTAGTACCAAGAGCTTTTGGGCTTGGCTTAAAAAAATTCTTCTTGTTCCAAATATATGGGATTGGTTTTAATTTAAAATCTTTCTCTGGGTCCAATAGCATTAAATATCTAGTGCAAAGAGCTTTGGGACTGTTCCAAGAGGGTAGTTTACTACGTTTTGGCCTGTATTGAAACCATCCTTAGGCAGCTTTTTTAAATTTCAAAAAAGATACCATAAAACGAAAAAAAAACTGATATTTAAAAAATGAATTTATTACAAAAATTGAAATTGTTTCAACATGTTTTATATAAAAAATGACTTCACAAAACATACTGCCTAACTGATGGCCATAGAAAATTCCATGTAAATTGGGCTTTCCTGATAGTTTTACAGCAGAATTGTATTAGACTTTGTTAAAAGTCCTTGTATGTTGGACTCGCATTCCATTATTTATCGTCATTATTTTTTGATAAGCTAATTAAAGGTTATTTAGAAAAAACTCTTCGTAAAATTGATAAAAATAATACGTCCATTAAAATTTTACACTCGATTTGACATGACACTATCTTAATTACTGGTGGTTTCATTGAGCTGTATGTCATTTTTTATCGATTTTACGAAGTTTTTTCTAAATAACTTTTACTTGGTTTATATCAGAAAAAAATACAATTTGGTGTGCGAGTTTATCATGCCAGGACCTTCAAAAGAGTCCAATGCAATTTTGCTGCAAAATTATTAGGAGAGCCAATATTTGAATGTAGCAATATTTACATGGGATTTCCTTCGGCCAGTCTGGCGGTGCACCACCGGTATAGTCTATATTTTCAAATAAACGTTATCTTTATTAAACTTATTAAAAGATAATAAACAACCCTTAAAAATTCGACAGAATATGGCCCAGATGGAACTGGTCTAAAAATTCGTTGCCCGGCGCCATTGTACCGTACCCTTTGCACACACGAAACCACACCCACTTCTATTCAAATGACGTGCACAGACTACGGAATAATTGGCGCCAGGCGGCCAGATGCACCTTTATCGGTGTCGCGTCGTACCAAATTGTGAGTTGTAGTGGGGATTGTTGTTCTTCTGCCAAAAGCGGCCGACTGGAAATCTGAACTTTTTCCTTTTTCTACAGCGTTATATAAAACTTTACTTCTTAAAATCATGCGGTATTTTTCCAACAGCGCCTAGGATTTTAAATCAAAAGCTTTAGATATGAACTCAAAGCATTTATCTCTTGAATGGAATGTTTAATTTCCGCGATTTTAAGACAAGAGCTTTGGATTTTGTCTGGAGTAAAAAACATCCAAGAGAAATTAGTTATTGTTTCAAGAGAATCATTTCTCTTGTTCCAATATAAATTCTCTTAATTCAAATAACATTCGCTTAAAGCAAAATATTTTCTTTCTACAAGAAGTGACGCTCAAAAGTAACTCAGGAGCGTTGGGAACTTTGGGGGCAAAGCCATCTATTTTTTTTTTGTGTGCGTATTAGACGCAGCATATCAGTTATTAATTTCTTTAAGGGGTTTCCTTTTGCAGCCCTCACGTGTCTCTGGCCAGGTATAGTGGTCCACCGGTTCAGATGTTGTTGTATGGACCATCTGTTTATCGCTGATTTCACCACCTGTTTGGACACGCTTAGGGCGGGTTCAGGACTCCTGAAGTTTTGAGCCACTCTAGTCCTGGCTAGTCTGTCTGCTTTTTTGTTGCCTGCTGATGATAGGTCTTTCAGTTCGTGCAGGCGCTTCATCGTGATTTTAGATATGAACAGAACTGATGGGAGTTTAGAGCCTTTTTTGGCTGTCTGACAGAATATACCGGGTGTTGCATCGTCGAGCGGGACATAGGAAATCCCATGTAATTTTAAATGGGGTCAATTATTAGCTTCCCTAATTATTTTAGAGAAAAACTCTATTTAGGTTTATTAAAGAGCACTAAAACCCACATTCAAAAGAATAACTTTAGATATTTTTGATGAGCCCGTTTACGGGTTATCGCCTATTTCTTTTTAACTATTTCTCCTTTTTATGGCCCCGTATTTGCGGGCACCAGTCAAGGTAAAAGATGACTGTCAAATAAAGTTATCATTTTGAAATGTGTGCTTTATTGTTATAAAAACTCGTACATCGAAAATATTGAAGGTGTATTTATGAGTACAAATTAATCTGAATAAAACTAAAATAAAGTATTCAATTACAAGGTTAATTATGACATTTTACATGTTTCAATATTTTACTAATTAATAGGTAGGTACTATTAAATTGTTAGAACTTTAGGATTTAAGAAGATGTTCAAATATTCCTCCATTGACTGCTAAACAATAACCGAGGCGATCATAAAATTCTCTTCTTACATTCGCTAGTTGGTAAACTGAAATTCTATTGCATTCGGCAGAAATAGCATTTTTTAACTCCTCTAGATTTGGGTATTTTTTATCTTTGTATATCCTGTTTTTTAAATGGCCTCAGAGAAAGAAATCATTTAGTGATAAATCAGGAGACCTGGCTGGCCAATTTACTGTATGATTTAAACCAATAACATTTCCATTAAAAGCACGGTTTAAATATTCCCGGACAGCCAGGGTACTATGTGCCGGGCAGCCATCCATTTGGTACCAAACTTCCTGATTTTCCCTGGCGGCATCATGTAAAGTAGGTAAAATATGATCTTCAAGTAGTTCCAAAAAATAGTCTGCATTTAAATTTCGTGTAAGAAATAATGGCCCGATAATATTTTCTCCGAAAATCCCAGCCCATTCATTAACTTTTTGTGGATATTGCGTCCTTGTTTCCACAAACCTGTGTTGGTTTTCTTTGCTCCAATATCGATAATTTTGAACATTGGGTTCATTGTTTAAGGTAAATGTGCATTCGTCAGTGAAACAAATGTTTTTTAAAAATTCCCTATCCATGTTTGCTCTTTCCATCATACCAAAACAAAACTCCTGTCGTCGTATTTCGTCCCTATCTCTTAGCTCTTGGTGCTTTTCATATTTGAATGAATAATATTTATGTCGTTTCAAAGCTCGTAACGCTGTGGTGTGATCTAATCCTATGTCATCCTCAAGTTTCCTTGTGCTGATCTTTCCATCATTTTCTTCCACGCACAATAAAACTTGCAGCTCCATATAATTTCTTGCATCTCTTCTTTGTTCCTGCCTTTCTTCACATCTGCAGTTATTTATTACAGCGCCTTTTGTCTCAAATTTCTTGATAGTTCTTTCGACTGTAGATTTTGCAGGTATCGGTCTATTCGGATACAGAGCAGCAAACATGTCTGACACATTTTGATAACTATTTCCTTGATAATACCATTTAATCATCAATATTTTTTCTTCAGAAGTGTAATTCATGGCTAATATTTTCGATGTACGAGTTTTTATAACAATAAAGCACACATTTCAAAATGACAACTTTATTTGACAGTCATCTTTTACCTTGACTGGTGCCCGCAAATACGGGGCCATAAAAAGGAGAAATAGTTAAAAAGAAATCGGCGATAACCCGTAAACGGGCTAATCAAAAATATCTAAAGTTATTCTTTTGAATGTGGGTTTTAGTGCTCTTTAATAAACCTAAATAGAATTTTTCTCTAAAATAATTAGGGAAGCCAATAATTGACCCCATTTAAAATTACATGGGATTTCCTATGTCCCGCTCGACGATGCAACACCCGGTATATGTTTTGGTTGTGGTAGTCCCGTTCAATATTCAGTTGGATACACGCATGAATTTCAGCCTGATATACGGTGGCGTGGATTCCTAGGGAGATTCTGTTGTTTCTTCTAGGTCTTTCCCCAAGTATTCCAGCGCCCACTGTGTCTGCCGTTCTTGACCCATCAGTATTATCACATTCTTGGATAATCCTTTCTTGTAATTGTTCTAAATTTTCAGCTGGTGTTTAAAAAATACTGTTCTTCAAATGAGGAAAAATGAAGTAATCCTTAACCGTCAAACAAGATGATCTGGTTGGGAATTCAATGTCTGTTCGAAAACTGATCAATCTATCGTCGAATAAATTGGGTAAGTAGTTATTAGTTTCAGCGGATGTATGGGCGGTTGCACCGTCCTGTTGAAAATAACCAAAACGTAGTTAATCGTCAAGTAATTGCTCCACAAATCGATTCAAAATATTGTCTATATACCGCTGTGCTGTAACTGTGTCGTAGAAGAAAATAGCACCAACAATAATGTTTCTTCGGAAAACAGACAACCAGACACTAATTTTTTGAGAATGCAATGTGGACCTTACAAATAAATTAGGATGTTCACTACTTTACATATAGTAAAGCCTTCGACACCCTTGATCATAATATACTGGGCACCAAGTTAAAATATTATGGACTTGATGACACCGCTGTTGACTTTATTAAGAGTTACCTCCATGACAGATGCCAAAGAGTATTTTTCAACAATAGCTTTTCTGATTTTCTAACTTTGAAACGTGGCGTGCCCAGGGTAGTATTTTGGGCCCATTGCTGTTCTTAATTTATACTGCGGATTTTGAAAGTCATCTACAACACTCACAGTCCCACCAGTATGCTGATGACTTTCAACTATATCAAATCTTTGGTGCTGAGAGTGTGAGGGTTGCTGAAGCGTGTATCACTGAAGACCTGGACAAGATTTATAAGATTTTAGTTGCACATACCCTGTTGCTAAATCAATCCAAAACTCAGCTTATTCTATTTGGTAATAAGAACATGGAGGTCTCTAGCCTTATTAATATTAAATTGAACAATGTTAAATTAACACCCACTGAATCTTGCAAAAACCTAGGTGTTCATTTTGATTCGAAATTAAGGTTCAAAAATAATGTTTCTTTTCTATTACAGAAAGGCTATGCTAAACTAAGAACTATCTATATGTTTAAACAATTCCTCTCAACTCCCATTAAGTTAAGGTTGTGTGACTCCATCATTTTATCGTCTTTGTCCTACTGTGATGTATTGTTTTGGCCAACTCTACTTTACGAGGACAAAAATAGTTTACAAAAATTACAGAATGGCTGTCTAAGATTTTGTTATGGAGTAAGAAAGTATGATCACATTACACCATACTTCCTAGAGTCAGGTTGCTTAAGATTGGATCACAGGTTTATCATGCACCTATGTACGGTAATTTTTAAAGTATTGAAATTCGGACAGCCGGATTATCTGTTTAAAAAACTTATCAAGGGTTCTGATGTGCACGGGCGTGCTACACGATACAACGACCTCCTTAATATTCCTAGGCATAAAACTGCTTGATTTCAGCGCTCCTTCAGTTATGATGCTGCTAGAGTCTATAACAATATTCCGACAAATATCAAAGACTGCTCAAGTACCGAAACATTTTAAAGACATCTTAAAACTTACCTCAGGGGTTCTTAAATCAAATACACTGTTCCGCTTTATTATCACATGTTAAAACTAGTTTTGTATTTTGTAATATATTTAATTCTTGCTTGGTGAACTTTATGACCTGATCGTTGATACATAGTTGATCGCTACATACCATTAAATTATATATTTTTAGTTAAGTCTTCTTTATTTTCCACTTTCCTTATTTTTTTTTCTCTTTATCCAGGTGGTTAGATGAGTAGCTGTGCTAGATCTCGCCACCTCTTTCACTTTTATTTTGTATATTTTTTGAAATCTATAAATCAAGGCTCTTTATTATTATTATTATTATTATTATATTGTTTAGCTGGTAATGGAGGGTTCTTTGAACATTTTGGATGTGTAATTGCCGGATTGGTAAAACGAAAATGCGTTTTTATTGTGAAATAATCTTTATTCGTTACGTCCAGCTTTACGTCAATTTTTGACAATAGCGTCATAGAAATATTTGCTGGTGTTTGCTGTATTATCTAAACTATAAAGATTTCGTAATTTTGCCATCACATTTAATTGAATAAGTTAGGATAAGCCTATTAAAATGTATTCAAACTTGACACATTCGTTTATTATATCGGGCTTTTCAAAAAATTATTGAACAATTTTTCTCTCAAATGTACAAGGTGTTCTATTTTTGATAGTTTTATAGGGTATCTCGAAAATCATAAGGAATTTCATAAATCTGATATAAATGTTATTAGTTCTTTTTTTAAGGAAACAATTGCTGCGAAAACAGATCATGGCTACCTTGTTCCCCTGGACAGCTACAGGGTGATTTTCAAATTTTGACGGTTATTAAAATTCCATGTAACTTGTTATTATAGATACGAAAAAACTGTAAATTGATAAAATATGTAGTTTTTTCCGTAAAGTTCAGTGGCGTAGCCAGTTTTTTTCTATCTTGTTTAATTTTTAAGAAATTGACCCAACTTATATTTTTTCTTATGGGACACCCTGTATATTTTCAATTACGTTTATTCTGCTTACCATTAGCTTTCCAAATATATATACATTTTTGCAGTTTTCTAAAGAAATAGCTGAGTAATTTGCAAATTACTTTAGATAGGCCTATTTTGCACATAGCAAGCCCCGTTAGTAAGAAAAAGACAAAAGAATATGTATGACTAATTATTTTTTTATATGTTTAAAACTCTGAAAATATTTACCTCATCATTTAGTGTCACCAACTTTGGAAATACATCGATTTTGTATTTTTTAAATAAAAGATAAAGCATAGAAATATAGATCTACAAAACCATTTTTATTTTAAATAAACAACAAAAAAATATACATAACAATTACAACAAATGCTCAAATTGGAGCCCATTGGCATCGATACATAGCTGGCATCTTCTACGAACACCATTCAGGGAGTTCCGAATATTCAGGTGTTTTATGCTTCTTAAAGCGGCCTCAAAATTTTGTCTTAGTTCTTCAACCGTATTACTTCTGACGCTGTAAATTTTATTTTTTAAAAATCCCCAAAAATAAAAATCTAATGGGGTGATATCAGGTGAACGGGCTGGCCACCTAATAGGTCCATTATTTGCAAGCCATTTTTCTCCAAAATTGGTGTTTAGGCAATTTACCACAATGGCTGCGTTGTGGGATGGTTCACCGTCATGCTGAAAAAAAAGCTTTTCCCTCTCTTGTAATGGTATATTGTCTAAATAACTGATAATATGTCTTTCCAAAATATTCAAGTAAATCTCGGAATTTAGATTTCCTTCAAATATTTCATAGGCTAGAACTCTATTTCCCAATAGAGCCAGCCACACATTAAATCCAAATCGACCCTGATATACTCTATTTACTTGCTGATGAGGATTATGAAAAACTGAAGTCTCCTCTCTGAATCACCAGGATGCAAATGATGAGTTTTTCGAGGTCTGTAACATTTAAATTTGTTAGTTTTTAACAGACGGGATGATTTTGAGGGTACCACGCCAATATCTTTCTCAATATTTCTAAGTGAAGTGGTCGGATCCGCAGCCACGCATGCCAATACATTAATGGTTTCATTTGCTTTATTTTCCTTCTGATAGGTCTTTGGTCTTGCTTTTGAAAACGATCCATAATTAATAAGGTTATTTTGAAGCCTTTGAAAAATTCTTAAATCAGGTTGCTGCCGCTCCGGATATCTTTCAAAATACAAATCAGATGCTGCCCGACAATTTTTTTGACACTCAAGAAAACACTCTAGCATATTATATTTTTCAAAATTTTGGAACTTTTCCATTCTTAACCGCGTATATTAACTTTGCTTTATGACAAATTAAAGACAGACTGACATGTCTATAAATAATTTAAAAAAATGATTTTGTTATCCATGGCTTACTAAGAGATTTTTAAATTATTATCTGGTAAAATGTAAAATTTGCAAATGCAAAGAAATTAGTAGATAAACAGTCATCATGCATTTATAGAAAATTTTACTTTTAATACAAAAAATATAAAAAGAATTAAATAATTATATGAACAATTAAAAAAATTATTATTTTTATTTCTTTTAAACATAATTTTGGAAGAAAGCTATTTTAACAAATTACAGAAAATTGGTCGAGCCTTGGGCATAGTGTTGATAATAAAAAATTAATAGTTTTTAGAATTTTGTATTGCATGTACTAAAATTGAGATATGACATTTTAGAAATGGTGAAATAAGACTCTTTTGTTTTGCTCCTACCTGCCATCGCCCGCTACGAAAAATGAGGAAAATTTATGAAAATCGCTTATTATCGAATAATTTTATCAAAAAACTTATTACAAATATATATATTTGAAAAGCTAATGATAAGCAGAATAAACGTAATTGAAAATATACAGGGTGTCCCATAAGAAAAAATATAAGTTGGGTCAATTTCTTAAAAATTAAAAAGATAGAAAAAAACTGGCTACGCCACTGAACTTTACGGAAAAAACTACATATTTTATCAATTTACAGTTTTTTCGTATCTATAATAACAAAGAAGTTACATGGAATTTTAATAACTGTCAAAATTTGAAAATCACCCTGTAGCTGTCCAGGGGAACAAGGTAGCCATGATCTGTTTTCGCAGCAATTGTTTCCTCAAAAAAAGAACTCATAACATCCCCTGTACAGGGTAATTTTTTATATTTGGATACCAACCTACAGGGCTTAATTTAAGTGACAGAAAAAACTTTTAACACAAAAGTTGCATAATTTTTCCCGTCATATCTTTCAGACTTATTAAAAAAATCATACGCGCATCACAAAAGTAAAAAACAAATGAAGTTTAATTTTTTTAAATGGAACACCCTATATATTTTCCACCAGGGGGAAAGATTTCTTTCTCCTGATTTCAATAATACACTTACCCGCAAATGTAACGCACAACCAAAAACTATGCTCAATTTCAAATTTGATTTTCTCGCGAACCGATAAATCGATTTCGATAATTTTTTCTTTAAACTGTAGCTTTTTTCTTTGGTAATTGCACCGTGATAGAATTTTTTATTTAGATTTTAGTTTTAGGCCTATACAAGGTGCAACAATGAAAACAGTTTTTTTACGTTAAATTTGAGACGCCCTGTAGGGAGCATTAGCAACAACAACGGACGCATGATGAAATCATACGGTAGCATAATGTTTTCTTGACATTTTGTTTTTTTAAGTTCACTGATATCTGTACTACCAAAGAAAATACAGAGTTTTATACCAGAACATGTTTTTCTTCAATAAATCACAATTTTACTGGATACTTACTTGGTTTAATAAACAAAGTAGTCTATGATAAATCAACAATACCAGCAAATGTCAGTTTTTGACCATTTCCATATTTATGTATCGTCTTAAATTGGATAATTGAGTTCATAATTTCTGATTTATTGTTATTTCGTGACAATGGAACGTGTTAGAAGGAATATGACTCGGGATGAATGTGTTCAAGCAGTGACGTTACATAATGAAGGAGTAAGCTACAACGTCATTGGTTTGAGATTAGGATTTGCACATACAACAATTTCTCGTGTTGTCCAACGCTTCAGGGAAACTAATGACTATAACGTACGTCCACGACAAGGCAGACCTCGGGTAACTACAGTTGTTCAAGATCGCTATATTAGACTTTGTGCTTTAAGAGAACGTTTTACCACATAAAGGAAGCTTTTGACACAACTCAGTGCAGTTCATAATATTCAACCAAGCATTGATACTGTGAGGGGACGCCTTTCTGATCACAATTTACATGTCAGAGTTCCAGCGACAGGCCCTAGATTAAATACAGGTCACCGCAGAGCTAGACTGCAATTTGCCAGGGAACATTTAAACTGGACTATTAAGGTCTGGGAACAGGTTCTATTTACCGACGAATCTAGGTTTTGTCTATATAGTTCCGATAGACGTCTAAGAGTTATCCGCCGGCCAGGTGAGCGTTATGCACAGTGCAACATACGTAAAACAACTTTATTCAATGGAGGCTCTGTGATGTTTTGGGCTGGAATATCCTTTACAGCACGGACGGATATCGTACCTTTGCGTGGGGGTTCTTTAAATAGCGAAAGGTATATCAGTGACATTTCGTCTGAGCACGTTGTCCCTTTCGCTCCGTATATTGGGAATAATTTCCTACTAATGCACGATAATGCAAGACCTCATGTAGCGCGCATCGTCAATGCATATTTACATGAAGTAAATATTCGAACTCTTGGCCACCGCGCAGTCCCGATTTGAATCCTATAGAGCACTTATGGGATATTATAGGTAGGGCACTAAGACAGCATCAACCCCCTCCTGAAAACCTGCAAGATATCCAAGTAATGGTTACCAATATTTGGAATGGACTTGACCAAAATCAAATATCCAATTTAATATCGAGTATGCCGAGGCGATGTGAGTCAGTCATTAGAAGCAGAGGTGGAAACACGCGCTGCTAATGTACCATTTTTTGCTATTTATTGTTAATTATTGTTAGTGTTACATATTCTTAGTTTAATGTTGTCAAAATAATATTTTAATTAAAAAAACATGTTCTGGTATAAAACTCTGTATTTTCTTTGGTAGTACAAATATCAGTGAAACTAAAAAAACGAAATGTCAAGAAAACATTATGCTACCGTATGATTTCATCATGCGTCCGTTGTTGTTGCTAATGCTCCCTACAGGGTGTCTCAAATTTAATATAAAAAAACTGTTCTCATTGTTGCACCCTGTATAGGCCTAAAACTAAAATCTGAATAAAAAATTCTATCATAGTGCAATTACCAAAGAAAAAAACTACAGTTAAAAAAAAAATTATCGAAATCGATTTATCGGTTCGCGAGAAAATCAAATTTGAAATACACCATAATTTTTGGTTGTGCGTTACATTGGCGGGTAAGTGTATATAACATATCAACATTTAATTCAGTCGTTTGTGAAATATTTGAGTTTTGATAAATTGAATTGATTATAGTCGAGTTGGCGTTCCGCATACTTCAACGTGACATATTTGTCTGTTTACTTTAAATTGAAACATTCAGTAAGGAAAATGGGATATTCGGAAGAAGACATGATATCATTCAAGTTACTTAATACCTAAATGGCAGATATGACCTTTGGATAGGCAGGAATGACACACTTCAATGGCCGGCTAATAGCCCAGACCTAAGCCCGTTAGATATTTTTCTGTGGGGATTTCTAAAAAACCGTATTTATTACGATAGACCTCAAAATATACGTGTGTTGAGACAAAGGCAGTGGCGTATTTAGGATTGTGACACGGGGGGGGGGCCTACTCATTCTCCTTAAAAAAATGCGCCGCAGGCAAAAATTTTTGAGGTGCCACGCCCCTTTTTGGACTGTCTAAACTTACAAATTTTACGTTTTGATAGCCCGGCTCAAAAAAAAACGCAGAAATAAAGCAATTTTTAAATATAAACGCCAATATTTGCATTTGAAATATTAGTTTTTTGAAGGTATGCATAACGGTATACTATTTTACTCACCTGAATTAGAAAACACGGAACAAAAAATAAAATTCAACAATTATTAAACTAAAAGACTGTGGAAATCCCTAAACATCTGGAAAATTTGAAATAATGTTTCATGTTATTTATTGCAAATAAATGAATATGAATTTCAGTTTTCTTTACTACTGAGTCCACGGGGGGGGGGGGTCCAGACCCCCCGGACCCCCCCCCCCCCCCAAATACGCCACTGGACAAAGGATTGAGCAAGAATTATTCATGCTCAATACAGGTCACCCAGATTTTACTTCGAACGCGATCCATCACAAAATTAGAGAAAATATTCAAAAATGTGTCAGAAGTCGTGGCGGGTATATAGAAAACATATAGTCATTTACTTTACTTTATATTATTGAAATTGAATTATAAAACATAAGTCATTTTTTCTTACTGATTGTTTCAATTTAAAGTAAACAGACAACTATGTCACGTTAAAGTATGCGGAACGCCAACTCGATTATAATCAATTCAATTTATCAAAACTCAAATATTTCACAAACGACTGAATTAAATGTTGATATGTTATATATTTTTGAAATCAGGAGAGAGAGAAAGATCTTTCCCCCTGCTGGAAAATATATAAGGTGTTCCATTTAAGAAAATAAAACTACATTTGTTTTTTAACTTTGTGATGCGCGTATGAATGTCTAACAGATATGACGGGAAAAATTATGCAACTTTTGTATTAAAAGTTTTTTTCTGTCACTTATATTAACCCCTGTAGGTGGGTATCCAAATATAAAAAATAACCCTGTACATACAGGGGAGCTAATATTTAGCCACCTTAAAATTTACATGGGATTTTCTAGTTTCAACTAAGCCATGCATCACCCGGTATATATTTTTTAAACGAGAATTTTAAGCACTTCCTAAGTATTTACCAATATAAAGAATGTTCTATTAAAAAATATAAAATCTTTTAAGTTACGCATTTTTGGTATTCAGTTGTTATTTCTTATGACGATTTAAGCTCATTTCCACAAGTTTTATTTAAAAAGAACAAACTTAGCAGAAGCTGTTGAAATATTAGGAATGACCCTGTACAAGAATTATTCTAGGATTAGTTTCTTAGTGAATATGAGCTGTACAAAATTTGATTAAAATATGCAGGGTTGCTTAAAAGTTATAATCGAAAATGCAAATATTCAGGTGCGTCTTTGGGGCCCCATACGTTTGTTAGAAGGGACATTAGAAAGAATGATTTATTTTGATCTCCCCTGTACGCTGGCGAGATATTGCCCTATACTTATCAGACACCCTGTATTTAGAGCAGTTTATTTTAGAAAGAAAACTCTTATAAAACACTTTAATTCACTTAAAAAACAGACATTCCCTAAAAATCGATGAATTAGTTTCGAAATTTTAATTTGAAATGCAGATTTTTCAAGGGATGTCAGTACATTAATATTATGACTTCTTACAGTCAAGTAGATACCGGTTCTTTGGTTTAGCCAACGCCAAGCACTGATTATCAACTATTTATTAGAAATCCAAGACAATAAACCTCAGACACTTTAAACTGATTATAGAGCGTGTTAAAGACGAGCCGACGGACCCTCGAAGTGACCCTATAATCGCAGGTCAAACAAGCTTGTGGGCGAATTGACCTTTGCAGGTTGGGTATAAAACAGGTGAAGTGGAAAGTATTAGTTACAGTCAAGGAAACTTGAGGCTAAGGATGACTTTGTTTGATAACTGTAAAAACAAATAAGTAGTTCTCAACATGTTCTACCTCCTATGTTGGACAAACGTAGAAAATTCAAAATCCGCATCAATGTACATTTTAAAGAGATAGTAAGAGCTTCTAACCTTAACTTGTTCCCTTCTAGAATCAAGTCCAATTTTTCTAGGTATCTACAAATAAGCATAATTTTAGCCCAGATACAAACACTAAATTCTTATATTTTTTCAACAAGAGCAATAAATTAGTCCTTCTTGAAATAATGGAAATAAATAAAATGATTAAAAAGTCAAATATAGATTGTGTTAACGACCAAATCATCCATAGCAGCACAAATTTTTTTAATGCTTTGAATGTTGGTAAATTAGAATTATAATTCAGTCTTTTTTGCACAATACTTACCTCTTCCTATATTTCCTGTTCGACAGCGCCAGTGCAGACACCTTATATTAAAAAACTGAATCCCGGAAGAAAGCGCAGAGAAAATAAGCACACAGGAAATAACCGCACAGAAAAAAGCGCACTGTTATGTAAGCGCACAAGGAATATCCGCACGTAGAAAGATGCGCACACGGATAAAATCGCACACGGAAAAAATGTCACGTGTATAAATGCGCACATGGAAAGAAGCGCAAACATTTTATTATATTAATTTATAAGTAGGTATTCAAAAATAAACAAATTTGCATATATTGTTGAACACAGAATGTTAATACCTATAACATAATATAACATAACATATATTATAACATACCTAATAGGTATATAATAATAATATTCTTTATTTGCCATTAAAATCATATACAATATGACAAAGCAAAGTCAACAAAAAGGGTGCCACCAGGGGTAGCTAGACTAAATTATAACTTTGGGCTAAAGTGGAGATGCTTTGAATTTTCACAATATCTAAATATCTACAGCCAAATTAAAAATAAATATAAATAAAACATGTAGTGTAAATAATCAGACAATAATAAAAGATTATTAAACGTGTAAAAACTATTTAATTATTAACAATTAAATTTAAAACCGTAATAACATTTTTTCAAGCCATTCTTGAAATAAGTTGAACTGTGAGAAGGAATACTGAGGGCGTCTCTGTTTCTGGTTAGCATTGACAGATTAGACTGATTGGAGTGATTTGTTTTAAAGAGTTCATGATTTTTTTCTACAAAGTTCACTAGTGAATCGAAGTAAAGTAAGGGTACGGTAAGAACTCCTAACTTTGAAAAGTAGGGCCTGCATGATGTCATTGGATGAAGTCCAAAGATGCATCGAACAACTTTCTTCTGGGCCATGAATATGTTCTGAGCACACCTCAAAGAACCCCAGAACGGAATACCATAGCTTATGTTTGATTGGATGTTCGCAAAATAGAAAAGTCGTATTGTGTGAATGAACAGTTGGTCTTTCAATCTCCTCATCAGATAACAGAGGCTATTTATTCTGGACTGCCCGTGACAACCTGTTGCTCCCATTTCAAGCTACGATCAAGGTAAACACCCAAAAACTTAATGTCGGCAGACTCTACAATTGATTTTTTTTGAAATTTTTTGAAAATTAAGAGGCCTGTTTTGTCGGCGTTGAATTTATGGCTGTTCTCCCGACACCAATGTCTCATTTCCGCTGCTCGCGAGCTGAGGGAGTGTTGGCATGGAAAGCAAAATTGTTGTATCATCAGCGTATTGGCAGATTACCTCAGCAGAGATCCCGACACTGAGGCTATTTACGTAAAGGAGAAATAGAATAGGCCCTAAGGTTAAGCCCTGGGGAACCCCTGCTCAATTTGACGTGACTAATAAGCATAATTTTAGCCCAGATACAAACACTAAATTCTTATATTTTTTCAACAAGAGCAATAAATTAGTCCTTCTTGAAATAATGGAAGTAAATAAAATGATTAGAAAGTCAAATATAGATTGTGTTAACGACCAAATCATCCATAGCAGCACAAATTTTTTTAATGCTTTGAATGTTGGTAAATTAGAATTATAATTCAGTCTTTTTTGCACAATACTTACCTCTTCCTATATTTCCTGTTTGACAGCGCCAGTGCAGACACCTTATATTAAAAAACTGAATCCCGGAAGAAAGCGCAGAGAAAATAAGCACACAGGAAATCACCGCACAGAAAAAAGCGTACTGTTATGTAAGCGCACAAGGAATATCCGCACGTGGAAAGATGCGCACACGGATAAAATCGAACACGGAAAAAATGTCACGTGTATAAATGCGCACATGGAAAGAAGCGCAAACATTTTATTATATTAATTTACAAGTAGGTATTCAAAAATAAACAAATTTGCATATATTATTGAACACAGAATGTTAATACCTATAACATAATATAACATAACATATATTATAACATACCTAATAGGTATATAATAATAATATTCTTTATTTGCCATAAAAATCATATACAATATGATAAAGCAAAGTCAACAAAAAAGGTGCCACCAGGGGTAGCTAGACTAAATTATAACTTTGGGCTAAAGTGGAGATGCTTTGAATTTTCACAATATCTAAATATCTACAGCCAAATTAAAAATAAATATAAATAAAACATGTAGTGTAAATAATCATCAGACAATAATAAAAGATTATTAAACGTGTAAAAACTATTTAATTATTAACAATTAAATTTAAAACCGTAATAACATTTTTTCAAGCCATTCTTGAAATAAGTTGAACTGTGAGAAGGAATACTGAGGGCGTCCCTGTTTCTGGTTAGCATTGACAGATTAGACTGATTGGAGTGATTTGTTTTAAAGAGTTCATGATTTTTTTTTACAAAGTTCACTAGTGAAACGAAGTAAAGTAAGGGTACGGTAAGAACTCCTAACTTTGAAAAGTAGGGCCTGCATGATGTCATTGGATGAAGTCCAAAGATGCATCGAACAACTTTCTTCTGGGCCATGAATATGTTCTGAGCACACCTTAAAGAACCCCAGAACGGAATACCCTAGCTTATGTTTGATTGGATGTTCGCAAAATAGAAAAGTCGTATTGTGTGAATGAACAGTTGGTCTTTCAATCTCCTCATCGGATAACAGAGGCTATTTATTCTGGACTGCCCGTGACAACCTGTTGCTCCCATTTCAAGCAACGATCAAGGTAAACACCCAAAAACTTAATGTCGGCAGACTCTACAATTGATTTTCCATTCAGGGCAACATATGCGGATTCATCCGCGTTATTGAACTTGCTGAAAATTATGAGGCCTGTTTTGTCGGCGTTGAATTTAAGGCTGTTCCCCCGACACCAATGTCTCATTTCCGCTGCTCGCGAGCTGAGGGAGTATTGGCCTAGAAAGCAAAATTGTTGTATCATCAGCGTATTGGCAGATTACCTAAGCAGAGATCATTGTGAAACCCTTCGCAAAAATTAGTTGTAATGGTTTCATGTTCTAGGATGAAATTATGAATTTCTTCCTGGGACACCTTGTATATTATGTCGAAAAAAAGTAGGTCAGGACGTCGTTAAATCTTTCTTCATCGGGAAAAGTACTCGCAAGGCTATTAAAATTATTTTGTACGTCTTCTAACGGCACAAACAATAATGCTGCCATGACTTTAACTTTAATTTTGTGTCGATGTTCGATTCAAATTCCGATTTTAAGCCTACTGCACTAATTTTCCTCATGATGCTTTGGCACAAACGAAAAAATCACCCTTTAATTTCGGCTTCTGGAAAACTTCGTCTTGCAGCTATTATTCAAGCCTTCTCAAAGTCTAAAAGTATCTTCTAAAGTTTTTTAAAATATTAAACGTCTCCAAGTATGTTGCTTCATATTTCTTTGTCAGCAGTGTGTACACACATGTTGGATACGAATTTCCTACTTCGACATGGAAACTATAGGGTAAATTTCAGGTAAACTGCAATGATAGTTTTTAAAAGATCCGTATCTCAGACCCACACACCCTGAATTGGTCCTAAATTAGGGTCACCCTAATTAGCATACAATAGAAACACGAGTTTGGTGAATGAAATTAAAACTACCTGTAGTAACAACGGCGCTGCGTTACTACAGGTAGTTTAAATATTAATATTTAAAAGAAAAATCTGCTATGTACAATACGACAACTTAATTTTTAAATTTTAGTCATCATATTCCGAGAACTTCGATGAATTATCGTCGTTAGGGTCTAGATAAATAATAGGGAACTCTATACAGTGTTTTCTAGCATGTTATCAGCTTCCCACATTCTTTCTTATATTTCAATCACATGCATGACGCACTTACTCCATTTTTTACAATCCACTGTCTCTTTTCCCTCTTGCAAGAGGTTTTCAACGTCTCTCATTTTAGAAGTGGTGTTTTGCGTTGCTACAAACCCCTTTTACTTTCGCCCACACCAATTCTATGAAGTTTAATTTACAGTGATATGGCGGAGGGCGAAGTACCGTTATATTTCGTTTTGAAGCAATTTCGTCGACAACGAATTTCGTACAAAGAGGTTTATTCAAGTTTACAATCTCCAGTAGCATATTTTTTAGCAAATCTTTATGAAATTGATTCCTATTTACAGTAAGCCAATAAATGATGTCATTCTTTTTCCAAGAAGACGTTGGTCTTTTTTCGGATTTTCTTGAGTGGTAGCTGGAATTATCCATAATAGTCCCAGGAGGAATAAGATCTAGCATTTGCTGGAAGTATCCTTTAAAGATATCAGCGCTCATGTCTTCATGAGGGTCCGTTTTGATTTAAATGCTAGTATACTTGGGATCTCTGTTTTTTTTTTTCTAAGTTAGGAATTCGCCTGCGACTTCAATTGAATCTTCGCAAACTGTTTAGGTTTTATCACTTGTAGAAATTTTGAAATTGACTTTTGCCTTGATTATTCGTATTTCTGCTTTTTGATTTAAAAAGTTTTTATACTGCAAAATTTTGGCGCCTATTCCATTGATTGTAAATTGATTGGGTGATTGGTGGTTGATTGATAGTGCCTCACTGACACATTTACCATCAACGCCGGAGTCCCTCAAGGTTCTATATTGTCGCCCACCCTTTTCTTACTCTACATTAACGATCTTTTGGAAAGAACTAAAAATCCTATATATAGCTTCGCTGATGACAGCACACTTGTTTCATCTTTTACAGTTTTTTCTAAAAAAGTTAATGTTGAAGAACCGGATATAGTTATGGCGAGATACTAGATTCCCTTGGCTTCGTCAATTCATTTATTGGGCGTTAATTTGGATAGTCATATGTCTTGGCATAGCCACGTTGCGGCCATTGCTAAGGCAGCCTGGCAGAATCTTGGAGTACTTTTCCGAACAAATAACCTCTATACACCCCAACAACTTTTGATGCTCTATAAAGCCCAAATTCGACCATCGTTGGAGTACTGTTCGCATATTTGGGGCTCTGCTCCTAAACATACCCTGAGATTGATAGATTCCATTTAAAGAAGAGCCATTCGCTTGATCGGTGACCATAGTCTGACAAACAACCTGGAAAGCCTTGAACATCAAAGGCAGGTTGGCGACTTGAGTCTATTTTACAAATATTTTCATGGCAAGTGTTCAACTGAGGTTGCCCGCTTGATACCACCCAGAGCGGTGCATGGTAGAAATACACGACGAGCCACTGCAGCCCACCAGTACGTGGTTCAGCTTAGTGTCCCTCGAACGACACTGTTTCAAAATTCTTTCATCTGGAGAACGTCATCACTCTGGAACGACCTCCCTGAGATCGTGTTCCCCAACGACTATAATCTTTAAAGATTCAAGACCAACGTGAATCGTTTCCTGCGCACACGCACCGCCCCCAGAGCGCCATAAAGGATTTATCCTGCAGTGCTGTGCCTTATCATTAAAAAAAAAACTACTATTAGTGCCTCCTTACTATGGGATTGGACCAACAGGGAGCCAGTTTTTCGGTAGTTTGTACGTACTGTTTGATCTAGATCTCGTGTGGGAGTCCGTGAGTGATTAATGGGTTTGTCGATACGTCCGTACGTCTGTACGTCTGTAATAGTCTGTAATAATTTTTGTGAAAAATTCATTTCTTGTCTGCATACGAAAGTCTTGATGAAGTATGCGATTCATCGTGTACCTGGGTACATCCGCAATAATTTTTAGTGCCCTGTTTTGTATTACCTGGAACGTATTAAGCTCCGTTCTGCTTATGTTGCACCAGGGCCGTAGCTAGGCGTTACCCATGGGGGGGGGGGGGGTTTAGGTAAGAAAACTCTGGCAATTTATTAGAATTATTATTAAAATTTACGGTGGTTAACAAGGTAGAACTGAACATTCGTTGTTATGGGGGGGGGGGTTTGAGCCCCCTAAACCCCCCCCCCCTTATCTACGGCCCTGTGTTGCACCATGAAGGTGCACCATAAGTGAGAACCGGCCTGACTAACACCTTGTAGAGGTTGACCTTAGTCCTATTACCAAGTCTACTCCGCCTGTGAAGCAGGGAATAGATAGAGCGTAATTGACGCAATGCTAGCTTCACTCTATTAATTGAATTGCGCCTCAAGCCGCCATCGACAAATCCATTCTTGCTACCAGTGTGACAAATTATTAATCTTTTACCTTCTCCCGCGAGGCTGCTTATATTCCAGCGGACCATCCTTCCATATGTTTATGCTGCCATATTTTACCAACGGTATATCCTTCATTCAACCCAGTTTCGTCAATATAATAGATATTCCTGTTTTCCCTTCGAAACTGCCTAACTGCCCTCAAATATCGTCGTCGCCCGCAGATTATTTCGTCTTTCTCTATTAAAACTGATTTTCTGTTTTGAATTTTTTCATAACAAAAATTTATTTCCTTCAAAGTTTTCCATAGTTTCTTCTTACCCATGGGTGGAATAAAATCATCCTTTTCCATTTTAGTCATTATTTTGTCCAGGGTAGGTATTTCTTATTTTAAGTAAACCGAGAGTATGATTCTTCTGATGGCAGTCTTCATCCTCATTTATTACAGTTTCTTTTCTTTCCGTACTTCTTTTTGGTGACCTGATGGGGCCGCGTTCATCGTCGTGTACAAGTCGGTATATTGTTGACTGTCCGACTCCAGTCATATTCAAGCACATTTTAACTATTTTTGCAATTCCGAATGTTATATGAAATAATAATTGGACTACACCTATGGAATACGCGAAGACCACTGGGTTTTATAATTCAATAACGATTTATTCCCCTCTCGCATTAAGCTTGATTTATAAACTCGAAAAGTTGGTGAGGTTGAAGTTATGATCAAGTTTGTGAGGTAAGATATTCCGAACTCCGAGCATAAAAATTGGTTATCTCGAACTACCCGGGAAGTTTTCGAACCTTACATGAGCTTTACATGAACAACATGAACGAGTGTATAAATGGAACTGAGTGTTCCCTTTAGTTTAAATTGAACTCCTATTTCCAACACCAACTGAACCTCAACCTCGCCAACTTTTCGAGTTTATAAATCAAGCTTTAAACAACAGACTATACAAAAGCATGACAGCATTCATACATTTTGACAACTACACATAACAATCATAGACTGTAGATTGTCCTGTAATAACAATTTACCGAACTGGCACAACAAACAAACAGGTGTATTAAATATAGCACAGTAGCTACCAACGTTAGGGTATGAAAAACCCTATAAAATAATCCCTGCAATAACGTTACCAGTGACTGAAAACCTGAAAAATTGAACGTACGGGAAACGACCTACGCCATTCAGGTTGCTAGGATAACCTACCATAATATAATTCACCTTAAAAAAATGTTTTAATTAATAGCAACAACGACGTCACTGTTTGTATTTAACGAAAATCATTATGTTTTGATAGAATTGTCAAATGTTTTCCAAATTGGCCATGTTTTAACGAAAATCATCGTAAAATTTCAAAATTTTGGGTTTATAAAATTCTTAGTAATTTTTGCCTTCCATCTAGACTAAATTTTCAGAAAAAAATGTCGTTCGAATACTACACAAACTGGTGGATTCAATCCAAAAAAAAGTTTGAAAAACTCTCAACGAAAGATGACAACTTCGGAGCGAAATGTAAAACTATTAATGATAGGAATCTAGCAAATGAACTTATTGGAGGATTATATGCTAAGTATTGTATGTTGGTACAGGATTTATGTGCGTGTATTGACCAAATGGCACAGGTAATATTTAGTTATTTCTTAAATGCTTCCCTGAGTGCTGTCTTGCAAAGGGGTTGGTTGATTAGGTCATGCTTCATTAATTTTGTTTTTCTTTATTATGCTATTTTTTTTGTATTAGATATATTTTTGGGTTTTCATCATTTCTCTACGGTTTTTGTTGTCGAAGATTTTTACGGAAGCATTTTGAATTGATATTTTTAAATAATATTTCTGTAATAATATATAACTTCAAACCCCGACTTGTACACTGTCATCGTGAAGCCTCCGTTAGGAACGTCTGAACACAACCTTACTTCGGCACTGAACAAGCTACCATTTAGTGCCAAACAGCCTCCTAAACCACGCAAGATCTGGCATTATACATCAACTAAGTGGGATGACCTAAAGGGTCATTCTCGAGACTCTCCTTGGTCGAACGTTTGTTTTACCTCTGATGATCCATTTATCTGTGCAAGAGAAGTATCGGAGTTTATCCATAGCGGCCTTTATCCCTTTTTTAAAAAATGCCCTTCTAACGACCAACCTGAAACTAGCGGACAGCGGCCGATTCCGTAAATTTTTGACCCGGAGTGTACCGTATCGCCTTTCACTTATTTTGATCGTATTAATAGAACTAAAAGGCAACAATTGTTTAAACTTTGTCAAATGCTTCCTAATATAAGTGGGTATTACCTGTGTATAGGATTCGCTCATAGGCATCGTAACTATAGATCCGACACGCCATTCATAAATGGTATAAAATTGTGATGCCAAAATCGTTTGGTGACGAGACGCTGTGAGGAGCTAGGTGGGGCCAGGAGTGGGGATTACGCTGCCTTTACATAATAATATGCATGCGACAAAACTCCAGGAAAACAACATCCGCTATGCCAAGTATTGCCGAGTCGATGCGGATGGCCACGAAAATGATGAAATCTGGGCGGATCCATTATTGCTGCGTTGCCATACTACAGATTTTTTACAAGGTTTTAGGCAATGTTACATATTTCCCACATCATGTTAATCTAGTTAATCATAGAAAGTAATACTTTATTTGTTATTATTCGGTCTAATA
This sequence comes from Polydrusus tereticollis, assembly GCA_963920685.1. Lineage (NCBI taxonomy): Eukaryota > Metazoa > Arthropoda > Insecta > Coleoptera > Curculionidae > Polydrusus > Polydrusus tereticollis. Next base: position 166,955,286 of record OY987326.1, on the reverse strand, counting down.
GTTACGATATCTATGGATTCGCCAAACAGCAGAGGTTACGGGGTTCATTCAGAATTTTTAGATTGAAAGATACAAGAAAATAGTACTTTCCACGAATTCAGGTTTATACTTTATACGATGCATTAAACTATTGCCAGAAACAACATATCTTTAGCATTTGCCAAAAAACAGAGGCTACGGGGTTCATGCAAAAGTTTGAAAATTTTATATTCAATGCTATAAGAAGAAAATCCTAGTTTCTACCAGGTCACGTTTATACTGTACAAAATACTTCATATTATTGCTAGAAACAATATATCTTCAGCATTTGCCAAAAAAACAGAGGCTGCGGGGTTCATTCAAAGGTTTAAAAATTTTATAGTAAAATTGACACGAAAATTCTAGTTTTTACCAGTTCACGTTTATACTTTATAATATTGCTAGAAACAACATATCTTCAGCATTTGTCAAAAAACAGAGGCTACGCCGGGTTTTATTCTAAATTTTAAATATTTGATAGTGAAATTTACAAGAAAACTTCAATTTTCACCAGTTGAAGTTTATACTATCTTAGATGCTTTAGGTTATTGCTAGAAACAATACAACTAAAGTAGTTATAAAAAAACAGAGGCTACAGGGTTTAATCTAAATTTTGAAAAATTTCAGATTAAGATTTACATGAGAAATCCAGTTTTCACCAGTTCACATTTATACTACATGCGATGCTTCATGCTATTGCTAGAAACACCATATATTCAGCTTTCGCCAAGGAACAGACGCTACGGGGTTCATTCTAAATTTTAAATATTTGATAGTAAAATTGACATGAAAGTTCTAGTTTTTACGAGTTCACGTTTATACCATGTCAGATGCTTTAAGTTATTGCTAGGTAAAACATATCTTCAGCACTTGCCAAAAAACAGAGGCTACGAGGTTCATTCTAAATTCTGAATTTTGACAGTATAGTTCACAAGAAAATTCTAGTAGCCTCTGCTTTTTGGCAAATGCTAAAGATATATTGTTCCTTACAATAACTTAAAGCGTCTGACATAGTATAAACGAGAACTGGTAAAAACTAGAATTTTCTTGTCAATTTTACCGAATATAAAATTTTCAGATTTTTGATTAAACACCGTAGCCTCTGTTTTTTGGCAAGTGCTAAAGACATCTTGTTTCTAGCAATATTATAGAGCATCGTATGACGTATAAACGTAGACTGGTAAAAACTAGAGTTTCAATTTTACTATAAAATTTTCAAACTTTTGAATGAACCCCGTAGCCTCTGTTTTTTTGAAAAATGCTAAAGATATATTGTTTCTAACATTAATATAAAGTATCGTATAAGGTATGAACGTGATCTGGTAGAAACTAGAATTTTCTTGTCAATTTTACCGAATATAAAATTTTCAAATTTTTCAATAAACCCCGTAGCCTCTGTTTTTTGACAAAAGCTGAAGATATGTTGTTTCTAGCAATAGTTTAAAGCATCGTATACCGGGTGTTGCATCGTCGAGCGGGACATAGGAAATCCCATGTAATTTTAAATGGGGTCAATTATTGGCTTCCCTAATTATTTTAGAGAAAAATTCTATTTAGGTTTATTAAAGAGCACTAAAACCCACATTCAAAAGAATAACTTTAGATATTTTTGATGAGCCCGTTTACGGGTTATCGCCGATTTCTTTTTAACTATTTTTCCTTTTTTTGGCCCCGTATTTGCGGGCACCAGTCAAGGTAAAAGATGACTGTCAAATAAAGTTGTCATTTTGAGGAATATTTGAACATCTTCTTAAATCCTAAAGTTCTAACAATTTAATAGTACCTACCTATTAATTAGTAAAATATTGAAACATGTAAAATGTCATAATTAACCTTGTAATTGGATACTTTATTTTAGTTTTATTCAGATTAATTTGTACTCATAAATACACCTTTAATATTTTCGATGTACGAGTTTTTATAACAATAAAGCACACATTTCAAAATGACAACTTTATTTGACAGTCATCTTTTACCTTGACTGGTGCCCGCAAATACGGGGCCATAAAAAGGAGAAATAGTTAAAAAGAAATCGGCGATAACCCGTAAACGGGCTCATCAAAAATATCTAAAGTTATTCTTTTGAATGTGGGTTTTAGTGCTCTTTAATAAACCTAAATAGAATTTTTCTCTAAAATAATTAGGGAAGCCAATAATTGACCCCATTTAAAATTACATGGGATTTCCTATGTCCCGCTCGACGATGCAACTCCCGGTATAGTATAAACGTGAACTGGCAAAAACTTGAATTTTCATGTCAATTTTACTATAAAATTTTCAAACTTTTGAATGAACCCCGCAGCTTCTGTTTTTTGGCAAATGCTGAAGATATGTTGTTTCTAGCAATAACTTAAAGCATCTGACATAGTATAAACGTGAACTGATAGAAGCTAGGATTTTCTTCTAACTTTAAATATAAAATTTTCAAACTTTTGAATACACGCCGTAGCCTCTGTTTTTTGGTAAGTGCTAAAGATAATATGTTGTTTCTAGCATTATTATAAAGCTTCACGTAAAGTATGAATGTGAACTGGTGGAGACTACCTACTATTTTCTTGTCAACTTAACTAAGTATAAAATTTTCCAAGCTTTTGAAAAAACCTATATTAGGAAGCATCTGACAAAGTTTAAACAATTATTGTCTTTCAGTTTTATTATTACGATCAAAATAAGCGATACGGTACACTCCGCGGCAAAAATTTGAGGATTATCTACTATTTGTTGAAGTGCATAGGCCGTCCTTGCCCACGAAGGCGTTCATACGAACCATTCTTCATCCAATTTCTATGAACTCTATCAAATACTTTGCGTCCAGAAAGTCTGCGGTGCGGAAAACGTCTGCGATATTCCTGTACCGTAGCAAAGGAACGTCCATTACAATGTCCGTATAGAAAGTGGATATCGGTAAGCTCGTGGTTTGAAAAATTTTGCATTATCTTATTTATTAGGTTTTATTTTACAACAGTAATAACAGCAGACAATATCTGACACAGAAATGTCAAATGTCAAATATTAATTTTAATCAATGGCCTTCCAGTCACAAATTTGACTGTGATTATTATTTTTATTAATCATCTCCTTTATGGACGTGATTTTTTTAAAACGATTTTACTCAAAAACTTTAAGTCGTATCAAGGTGAACTAAGGGTACCTTTTTTACGCAGAATACTTTGAAATTTCATAATTATTAAGAAAAGAATAAAGAAAAACGACTGGTTGAAAAAATGGTATTATTTTAACCCTTAACCACCCCGGTATGTGACGCCTATGACTAAATTTTTAAAATTCTGAATTCAGAAACAGATTTATCGTTAAAGGTTTATAGCCATACCTAATTTCAAAATTGAAATATGAGCGGGTTCGAAAATATTAAAAAAAGAACGATTTCAGGGTTCCCCATTCGAGGGGGTGTATAACCGACCTCACACCCATTTATTGCGGTTTAAAGATGTTGCGACACAATGGGGTTTAATCAAGTAATTGATTTATTGCAGTAAAGGTCAACGGTATAATGTAAACTTTACTATACTCTAATAAGTTTACCATATTTAACAATAGCGGACGCTTATCATCGAGAACCGAAGTCATTAGGGCAACGGTAGAATTTTGGACATACTGTAGGTACAGGCGCCAGTTTTACTCTATGGCACCTACACTATCGGACAAAAGTAGAGCAACATTTTCGAAAAATGAAAGAAAACTCGATTTTATAATATTAAATGCATAATATCGTATTTAAATACATTGTGTCTTAAATATCGAAGTAGGCTGCTGTTATCGGCGGCAACAGCTTTTTCCAACAATCAAAACAAATGAATTGATATTGCCGTAAGCTTTCAAATACAGTATTGTAATGCGTCAAAAGTAAAGCAACATTTTAATATTTTCCTAAAAAAGAAAGGTTTTAGTGAAAGTAAAGGTTAACTTATTTTTGCAGAGTTTTATGTTTAATTAATATTTCTGTGCTGTATTAATCATGCCAAGAGGTATTCCAATTTTGAAAGAATTGAAGCAGAGAGTAGAGAATGCACACTTGGAAGGTACAATACAAGCCACAATTTCAAGACAGTTTGTTTTACCAAGATACAGCGTATCCAAAATAATTTCAAGTTACATTCAAAGGGGACATTTAGAGAATCTACCGAAATCGGAAAAGCCGAGAAAAACAACAATTTGGACAGACAGACGCATTAAAAGAATTTCTCAAAACGATCCTTGGATGTCTGCATCTAGAATTATTGCTGAAATTCCCGAAATTATGGTTAGTCCATGGACAGTTCAAAGAAGGTTGGTAGACGCAATGTTATTTAGTAGACGCCCGGCTAAAAAGCCCCTTATTTTGGCAAGAAATAGAGTGGATAGGCTTGAATTTGCACGTCGACATTTAAATTGGACAGTAGACGAGTGGAAAAAAGTTTTATTTAGCAATGAAATGTGTAAGACGGCCAATCAATACAAGGTTTAATCCTAAATACGTTACACCCACAGTTAAGCATGGCAAAGGCAGTGTTTTTCTATGGGGTTCTTTCTCATGGAATGGGATGGGTCCTTTAAACTTCATTAATGACACCGTGGATCGATTTGTCTATAGAGATATAATGCAAAATGTAATGTTGCCTTATGCAGAGTGGGAAATGCCGTTGCGTTTTATTTTTCAACAGGATAACGATCCAAAACACTCTTCACGAATTGTTCAAAAGTGATTTCAAGAAAATAACGTTTGGGTTTTGCAGTGGCCGGCACAACCCCAGACCTTAACCCCATTGAAAATCTATGGGAAGACGTTGAACGTGGAATTCGTACACAATTATTTCCAAATAAACAATCATTGGTAAATAAAATCAATGAAGTTTGGACAAACCTTGCCGAAAATACTGTTCAAAAACTGATTGCCTCAATGCCGCGACGTTGTCGGCAAGTAATAAAAAATAATAGATATTCTATTAACTATTAACATAATACTTTTAGCTATTGTAATTATTAAAGGTGTTTAATGTTTTTTTTTATCGTAATATGTAAAATAAAATACTGTTGACACAATTTGTTGCTTTACTTTTGTCGCACTTCATTTCGTCGATTTTTATAGTTATAAATATTTCTCTACCATCATTTTGTTTAAAGTGTACCAAAATATTGTGAAATATTACTAATATTGCGGGGATAATATTTCATTAAAATTAGATGGGGATCACAATCATATAATTAATTTTTTAAATTCAAAGAAATAAAAGTACTTTGTTGCTCTACTTTTGTCCAATAGTGTATATGCACATATAATAAAGACACGTACAATTCTTTATTGCCTTAAGAACATTAATTTTGTTGACAAAGGTAAGTAACGAGGGTAATTATAGTAACAAACAAAGTGTAAGAGCACAACAACATCAAAACACTTAATTACATATTAAATTAGATATACATACTTAGTTCTATACGTTTTATACGTTAGGAGTTACAATTAAGAAGTAAGAGATAATTGTCAAGTTGTAAAATTTCCGGGATTATTTCACTGTCATCATCATAAAACTCATCAAGAGTGTATATACCTTTTTTAATAATAATTTTCTGGATAGTTTTCTAAACTACCCTACACACTGCTGTCTTCTGTGTGTGCCAAGATGGCGTCGAGTGACGATGCATTGTCAGAAGTCGCCTCAAAAAAGTGCAAATACTGCAAGAGCAATGTAGAAAAAGTAATAGCGAAGTGTGCAACGTGCTCAGTTATTTACCACCAATCATGTGCCCTAAGAATGACCGGGCTGCAAGTCATCAGCGGCAGCAAATGCATTATTTCATGCCCCGGGTGTGCAAAAAACTGTCGTGATGACGAGATAAGCAAATTGATAAGTCAGGCAGTGTATGACAAGGACGAAGAAATTCTGAAATTAAAAGAGAAGATCGCCGAATTGCAGGGACAAACTCCGGACGATCGCTTTCAAAAGGTGCTGAATAAAATGGATCTGATGGAAAAATCCCTCAATAATAGAATGGTTAGTATGGAAAAAACAATAACAAAGCTGACGGTTCCGACAGAGAAAACATCTTCGGCTGATCCGGCTCCACTGGCCACTGCCGCAGATCGGAACTCTACTACAAGGCATCGTGAGTATCGAGACATCGAACAACACCGTGACACCCAGAGTAACACCAGTGGCTGCAAATGATCAAGCCTCTGGACCCGTACAACCGGACAAAGTTAGCGTTCGACGATCTCGTAGGCAAACGCCAAGTGTTGGAACTGAAAAAGAAGAGCAGTCGAAACTACCTAACCAACAAAACAAATATCAACAAAAACCAAATACAAACATTACAAACATTGATACTGGTACTGGTAACAGTGCCACTACTGCTGCCAAATACGATGAAGCGGATTCGGATGGTTTTATACTAGTTAACCGGAAAAAGCGAATAAACAACTAAAGCAATCGCCCAAAGCCAAGTGTCGGTACAAACGAATCTGACAGTACTCTTAAGGCAGCTCCTAGGCTCTCTTCGATTTTCTTATCAGGATTTGAGACAGGATTGGAGCCTGGAAGAATCGTTGATTATTTAAAGAACCTCAAGCTCGCTGAAGGATGCAACTGTAAAAAAATGAGAACGAGAAAGGACAAGTACAAAAGTTCTTTTAAATTAGTAGTTCCGCAAACCCTGAAGCATGAAATAATGTCTCCAAGTTTGTGGCCAAAAGGCATTATTATAAACCATTTTCGCAATCTTCAGAGCCGGGGCTACCATATCAACTCTCAGACATCAGGCATGGCATGGGGGTTCCCGGGGTGCAAAAGAAACAACAGTAAAGGTTCTGCATTATAATGTACGCTCTGCAAGAAACAAATTTTCAGAGATAGAAACTGCTGTTCTCCTAGAAGACGCAAGTGTGTTCTGTATGACTGAGCATTGGCTTCGAGATGATGAGGTCCAGGGTTTCAACATCAAAGGTTACAGAACGGCTGCATACTCTACCAGAACCAGCATGTGTGGTGGTGGTACTGCCATCCTAGTCAAGAATGACCTTAGTTTTAACTGTATTAATAGCGTTAACAATTTTAATATTGAGGGTTGCGTAGAGATGAGCAGTATTGGTTTGACCTTATTAAATATCATAACACTTGTTGTTTATAGATCACCTTCTGGAGACTTTGATGCTTTCTTGGAGGCAGTAGAGGCAGCGCTGGATTGTGTTGGAGTTGATAGGAACATTGTGGTCGCGGGCGATTTTAATGTGAACTTTTGAACAGATTGCAAGGATTGTCTGCAATTGTGCGATCTTTTGGGAACCTATGGACTAAGGCAGACTGTTGATGAACCAACACGAGGAATGGCCTGTCTGGACAATGTTTTTGTTAACTTTGAACGACCGGGCTTGTCAACTGAGGTTTTAAATCTTAATTTATCGGATCACTTGGGTCAAAGATTGCAGTTTGCTGTACGGACGAGTGCCGATTTGACCAGAGCAAATACGTTTCGACCCATTACACAGCATGGGCTGGCTAATATGTTTAATATCGTTCAGGAATGCTCGTGGAACTTTATTTATGATAACATCAATGTAGAAAGTAAATTTGACATGCTAATGGATATTCTTGAACGGGCCTGTCACGAGTCATTTCCTCAGAAAACGTATATTGTTGGGGCAAAACAAACCACTAAAATAAACTGGTTTGATGACAACTTAAGAACTAAGAGGGAACACCTCAACTTACTATATGAAGTAAGCAGCCAATTCAACAGAACAGCTGATATAAGTGCTTACAAAGAATATAAAAACCACTACAGGTCTGCTATTAAGGCAGCTAAAAAACAAGCTAATGACAGAATGATTAATTCATCTAGCAACCCCGCTAGAAGCGCTTGGGATATAGTAAATAGCCAGAGAGGTAAGCATGGGCGTACACTGAATCGTCCCACCATCTCACCAGACGAATTTAATGACTTTTTTGTTAGTATTGCGCATACTTTGATCGATAAAATACCGTTCACTGAATATGATCCTTTAGCGACACTAAAAAATACCACTTTCAATCATGAAACTTTTAATTTTAAAGAAAGTTACAATTAGATTAGGAACATAATAAATAATATCAAAAACAAACATAGCTCAGACACATATGGTTTAAATATTAAAATTATTAAGCATCTAAAAAATTTTCTAATTTCACCTTAAACTAAACTAATTAATGAATGCCTTAAAAAAAACATATTTCCTTCTGTTCTAAAAAAGCAATCATTATACCAATTCATAAAAAGGGGGATATCAACGACACATCTAATTATCGTCCAATAGCCCTACTACCTATCCTGTCAAAAATCTTTGAAAAATGTATTGCAATGCAAATAATTGCATTTCTAGAGGAAAATAAATTAATTTCTGGTTGTCAATTTGGCTTTAGGGAAGGTAAAAACACGGTTATGGGGATACTTGACCTTCTAACTGGTGTAATAAATTCATTTGAGAATCTAGAATATAATGCTGTCCTATTTTGTGACTTAAGTAAGGCTTTCGATTGTGTCTCTCATGATCTCCTATTGAAAAAACTATCACATTATAAATTTAGTAATAATGCTAGACAACTTTTGGAATCCTATCTCACCGATCGCACGCAAACGGTTAGGGTTGGTGGTGTGTCCTCGGTGGAGAGAGTTGTGGATATTGGTGTGCCACAAGGCTCAGTATTGGGTCCTCTATTATTCCTTATATTTATAAATGACTTACCATCAGCAGTACCCAATGTTCATTTCATTCTCTTCGCTGACGACACAACTATCTCCGTGTCGGGGAGGGAGATCGATGAGGTGGAACACAGACTAAGAGAGGCGCAAGCGAGAGCATCTGACTGGTTTAATGCGAGTGGACTTCTACTCAACCAGGACAAAACGAATAAAATGATATTTGCACTTCGTGAAGGTAGTAATACCGAAGACAATTTAAAAGGGGTTCGCTTCCTGGGTGCGCAACTGGACTGCAGACTGAAATGGGACCTCCATATAGAAAATGTGGTTGGCAGGCTTCGTGGGAGCGTATTTGTCCTGAGGAGTCTATATGGGTGTGTGTCAGACGCCACAATGAGGATGGTATACTTTGCCATCTTTCATTCGGTGATGACCTATGCTGTCCTAACATGGGGACGTGCTAGCCAGGCGGGGCGTGTTTTTGGTTTGCAGAGAAGGGCAGTACGGATGATTGCGGGACTTGGCTGGAGAGATGACTGTAAACAGGCATTCATACAGCTAAAAATTCTAACTTTTCCATCTCAGTATATATTTGAATGCCTGTTGCATGTCAAAAAAAATGAACAAATTCTTACTACACATAGAGACGTACATGAGTATGGAACAAGGGGCAGAGATGCTCTGGTTCCAACATACTGCAGACTAGGGAATTGTCAGAGTCGACCGGATTTTATTGCAATCAAAATCTTTAATAAATTGCCTACTATTGTAAAACAATTACCATTTCTCCCCTTTAAAAATACGGTCAAATCGCTGCTCATCTCTAACGCCTTCTATAATGTGGAAGATTTTTTGAACTCTACATTTTAAATTTTACATTTTAACCTGTTTGTATTTTGTCAATTATTTTAATTCTATTAACTTTGACTTTTTTTTTTACTACTCGTATTGACTTGTGTAAACACTTTGTTATACTGACATCAATAAATTATTATTATTATTATCTGCTATCAACGAGTGTAAAAATAAAATAGAGAGTTTTCTGATCAGTCGGGCTTTCTATAGCTACGAGGAATTCCTCACTCATGAGTTTTAATTTATTTTATTATGTACAGAAAGTTAAATTGTTAAACGTTGTTTAGTTACCTCAATCTTGTCTTATACATTTTTTTAATTTTCTGATACAACTAAGTTTCGAACTGTATTATCTAATGAATGTTAATTGTAGTTAATCTTCTTAACTTTGTCTTTATATTATGTATTTTTTTTACTACATGATTAGGCACAACTACTAATACTATAATTTTATTTTATCTTATTAAGTGACATCTGATACTTTTTTAACTTTATCATTATACTGACCTGTGGAAATACTTTTTGTATGATAACACCAATAAACTATTTTGTATTTTGTATTCTTAAATAAAATGATAAAGGGTTAAAGACTTCTTCACTGCCATAAATTAAAGATCTTCTAATTTGGTTAGACCGAGGAATGGGTAAGTTTAAAAAGCCTATCATCCAAACAAATGTTATCTACCTGATATCTAAAATTCAAATTGTTAGTATTTGTAATATTAAATACCAAAAAACTTGCGTCACACCATTCTTTTATTTTGCACAGACCAATTTTCATGTTTAAAGAAAGCTTATTAGCATCCGTGTCATGCCAAAGAATGGTCGTATCATCGGCGAAAACGGTAAAGCTTTCCGCTATATCAAAATGGAGCATATTATTATCATAAATTAGGAAAAGAAGCGGCCCCAGACAAAACCCATTAGGAACACCTATATCCAGAGTCAATTCTTTAGAGCAACTGTTGATAAATACAACTATCTACGATTGAAACCACTTCAAAGCCATAGCCCTAGACCCATACGGCTCCAACTTCCACAGCTGTATTCTGTGATAGACGTAGTCAAAGGCATTTGATAAGTCACAGAATATAGCTGCAGCAAATTCACCGTTTAACGAGACATGTAGTCGTTCCAGGAACCCGAAGATGGCATCGCTCGTACTATTGGCAGCATAAAATCAAAACTATTGTGTGATCATTAGGAGTGTTTATTCAGAATGGAAATCATTCTAGTTGTACAAGTTTTTCCATTATCTTAGACAAGGTTGGAATCAGTTTCTCTCCACCGTACCAACATCTTAGTTATCCCCAAGCAAATATCGCTACAGCTTGCCTGGTTGTACCGAATGGATAGAAGTCAGTTTCGGCCCCCCCCCCCCCCCCCGAGCCTTAATCGCGGCTTAAGTCGCAAAGCTGATATATGACATACGCTTTCTGAGACCAGAGAAATAAATATAAGGAAAGGCTTATAGTCAGTCAACTTTACATACTTAATTATTAAGATAACATAAAACAAGCTAATACCTAATATAAACAAATCTATTGTTATGTATTAGGTATTATTGCTTTTAAAAATTAACAAATCTCAACATTGTGTTACCGCGGTATATATGTATTGTATTGATAACTGCCGAGTGCCGATGCCACCAATGCCGCCGGAACGGATCAAAGGAGCAGGATGCGCGTATTTTTAACTCGCCGAATACTGAGAAACACTGCAAATTCCAGCCCGCCGGGAACCCCCGGCCACCCGTAGAAGAGTAAAACCCGTAAACAGGCGTTACTCGCGTTAGTAAAGATGTTGGAATTTTTATTTCCTAATTGTAGCTCTAATATTTGATTAATTTATTGGTGTCGAGTAAGTGAGTTATTGTTTGGATGTGAAGTTTCACAATAACCTCTTAATGAGTTCTAGTGAAAATAAAAAAAGAAAGGCAGGGACAATTGACAGCTTTTTTAAACGAATGAAAAATTTTGAAAATAAGCGTATAAAACCGATGGTTGTCGGTTCGAATCCGTCTCGTAGATGCATTTTCTTCTGAATTTTCATTTCTTGTCTGAAACCCCATAAATAATCCATAGGTGAACTTTATTATTTAATGTTTAAGCCCCAAAGGAGAAGTTCAGTAAAGAAACTGGTCGACGCAGCATGTATTCGCTTAAACGAACTTAACGATGAACTCAGGAAAATTAGCATTTCTGAATATCACTATATTGATGGTACTTTAGTCGAGCTGAAACTGGTTCCATACGATATTGAGATTCTACACCCTTGCCTGTTCCATCATAGGCCTGTTAATATTGAAGATATGGTGCAAAAAATAAAGGTGAGAATATGTTCAAAATACTAACCCACTATCAACACGGTAATTTCTTACTGTGAAAGCGCTGTTTTATTTTCTCCATATCTTTCTCTACTTTGTTCTTTAAAAGTGATCACGAAGGAGCTCCATATCTGCCTCTGATTCCTGTCTAAGTATAGCGCGTCTAAAGACCCCTTCTGTTAACTATTGATTAACAAATGTGAGAATAAAGAAATTTTGGTACGTTTAGTAATAACTAAATACTACTTTTTGAGTATAAATTCTGGACTCAGTTTTTAAAGATGGCGGTAGGGCGCCATTTTGAATAAAATTTTTAAATGGCAGATGGGGTCGAGTGATACCTTGTTGGAACGGTATTTTCAATCTATAAACGATCCCCAAGTTTGAAAAGACTTTATCGATTCATTTCAAAATGGCGGCCACTTTGTTGCCAATATGGGTTTAATTTGATTTCTAAGCAATAAAACTGTAAATGAGTTGAGATCTTGCCACATTTTGATGAGTATTAGCTGCAGCTATGAAACTTACTTCCCCCCTCCCTTGTTTTCGTGTGCAGGGAAAACCAAGAAAGTAGTCAAAACCTTTTTTACCCCCGAAACCACCCTTTCTCGCAATGTTTTCGTGGTAATGCGTGTTTGGAGGGAAAGAGCCAAAGAAACTAACCTCTCATAACCCTTTTCATGTCTCTAAACCCTCTAAATAATCCCAGTCATACCCCTCCAAACACTCATATCCACTAAAAAGCGGGGCAAAAGGGTGGTTTTTGTCCGTTTGCGGGGGTTGTGGGGGGTAAAAAGAAGACTCTTTTTTTGTGTTCCACGCGTAACGTAGCTATCATGCTGCTGAACGTAATTTTTAATGAACCTCTTCCTGGATCGCCCAGTTTCAAGGAAATATTTGCGGGAATTAATTCAAAAGTTCCAAACATCTGGAAGTGTTGGAAATGCTAAAAGAAGTGGACGGCCCTCAGTAGAAGAAGAAAAACAGATTCAAATAGTGGCTAAAATGATAATTAATTCAATGCAGCCGACATCGCTTGTAGCAGCTGAATGCGAAGTAAGTACTAAACGTGTTCAGAGAATATTGAAACGTTCTAAATTTTATCCCTACAAATTGAAAATGTTACACGAGTTAACAGAAGATGATCCGGATCGTAAACTAGAGTTTTGTGAATTAATGGGTACAAGATTGAACCGTTACCCAAACTACCTTAATATATGTATTTGTTTTAGTGATGAGTGTACTTTCTTTCTAAACGGAAAAGTTAGCAATCAAAATGTTCGGTATTGGAGCGATGTAAATCCTCATATTTACAGAGAATGTAATACACAATGTTCTCAGAAACTTAACGTTTGGGCAGGTATTTTAGGAAACCATATTATTGGGCCAATCCAGGGAAGTTTAACTAGACCGGTGTATCTGAATATGATTGAAAATGCCGTAGAACATTTGATTTTGGAGTGTTGAGGGAAATCCTGATGAATTTGGTGATATGCCTATCATATTTCAATAAGATGGAGCTTCACCGCATTATAGTAGAGATGTAGGAACTACCTTGATCAGCACTATCCCGGGCGCTGGATTGGTCGTCGTGATGCTATCGAATGGCCTGCTCGATCACCGGACTCTTATGGACTTTTTTTTGTGGGGATTTAAGTATTAATAACCCAGCCGCAGTCATTAGACGATTTGCGACAGAGAATGATTTAAGTGTGCGCATCAATTTGTCAGGAATTTTCTCATAATGTTCGCGAAGAATTTTACGATAGGCTATACATCCCAAGCAACAAAGATATTTTATAATTCAATGTTTATACAACTATTTTATGTTATTGGTATTTTATTAATACTTCCAAAATGCTAATCGATCACATAAGAGCTGCAATAAACGCTATTTTGTTGTAGGCAGCTAATGTGCTTTATAAATTTAGCACCATAACGTGTATATAACAGAATTATAAAATGTCTTATAAAACAGTCATAAAATTATTGCAGAAACGTTTCTATGAACAACTTTAAAAACATTTTAACCTTTAAAATATAATTATTTTATAGTGGCTTTATAGTAAATTTCGGCGACATTTTTAATTTCCTTATAAATATATTTTAAAATTGTTTTATAGTTGCTTCCAGTGACTTTAAAAAAACAGTTATAATAGAGTACTTCTAAAAGCAATTATCCTTTGAAAGTAAATTGTAATTTTAGTGGTCACTTTATAATTATTTCATAGTATGGCAATTGTTCTACTACAATATAGAAACAAAAGCAAATCTCTTATTAAATTGTTCTCATGAATATACATTTGCTGTCGCCAACTACATAATAAGATATATTTAAGACCTTCGAGCACATGCTCGAAGTTTAAGACCACTAATTTTATACCATCCCTGAGTCACCTGATGTTAGGTTAGGCTAGAGTAAAGATTTTTTGTCAGTTTTGGGTCCTAAACTAAACATAAACATTAAAATTGTCGAATATTAAACAATGGAAAAAAATTAAGAAAAGTGGTGCTTTTTAAGGACATAAAACACAACTGAAATCAAACGAAAAAATTTTGTTGTCGATTTTATAGGGTATATGTTAAATTTTAAGTTATTTTACGGGGTAATACCGGTCACTTTTACCATTAAATAATAATACATTTATCATAAAGGAGATAAAATGTACACAAAATAACTTATTGATTTTATAAGAGTCGCCAAAAAGTTCTCTTGTAGCAAAGACGTTGCCAACGAGCAATACTCCCGCCTAATTATGTAGACAACAATCAGATGGTTACGTTGTCCCTGCTGCCAGTGCTGCCATGGGAGTTTGATCAGGCAAAAGGACAGGACCGTATTGTAATGTTTTTCGTATAAAATTATTCTTGTTTGATTTGTTAAAAAGTACATTCTATTACCTCCCCCCCCCTCCCTTTTTCATTTTCAAGAGAGCGGATAACGAAAAAATAACGGAATTATTTTTACCTTCTTGCTTCCCCCACCCCACAGATAGGTAAAACCACCTTTCTTTAGATAGTTTTTTTTTAGAGCAGGATAACTGGAAATTATTTCGATTTTTAATTAAAATAAATCCAGTATCATACCAAAAAATTGTTATATTTGAGGATTTAAATTAAAAATCTAAAACATGCCTATTCTCCTAAAATTGTGTTATATTATATTCGTAGGTATTCATAACATATATGAAAACATTAAAAAAATCGTATTAACTAATAGGTAACAATGGGTGGTACTATATTACATAATACAATTACAAGAACAAGATATAATATAGAATCCTAGGAACAAAGCATTTTCAAAAATCGAATAATACTTTGTCGTTATGGCTTAATCATAGTTCGATTCGGAACATGAACATCGGTTTAACCATTTCTTTGATTATTATATCTACCTGCCACATTTTGGCTTGAGAGTCTTTTTAAATCCACTATTTTATAAGTCGTGTTTTTTTCTGTCTTTATTTGAGCCCTTATACTAAGTTCGATCGGGTTTAATTATTCGCAATGGAGGAAGTCTGCATGAGCACAGATATTCCTCGTAACTTTGCCATTTCATCTACTACATATTTTTTGAATGCATTTTTATATACATTGGCTACTACCAAAAGTTCTTTTTTTAAGGAATTTAATGAAAATTCTATTTGTCTTAAAATTAGCTATTCTGTTATTTTACTTTTGCGCCACGCACTTTTCGGTAATTTTTCCGTGAGTCCAGTGATACCGTGCATTATCCAACACAATTATTACATCTTTATATATCATACGAACCATTCTTCACGGACATCAACAGTAGCTTACAATAGTGCCCAATTATTTTATTAAAGAACACGAGGAATCCAAAATTATTTACTACTTATGAATTAACATCCCACTCGATGATGATACCAATGATGATCATATGGTGGAGACAGAGTTTTAAGCAGAAGCGGCGGCGGCGCATCATACGCTGGGACCTTTACGGTTCATGAGATCATCTCGACACCGAAATAATCACTAAACCTCTACTATTTCCAAAGACATTAGAACTAAGGGGCTCCTAACTAAAGTGAGAGCATACGGAATGCCGGTTCAATTTTGTTCATGGCTGTCGAGCTTTCTTAAAGACCGTTCTCTGCGAGTGGCGATGGACGAATTTCTTTCAGACACATTTAACATCAACGCCGGAGTCCCTCAAGGTTCTATATTGTCGCCCACCCTTTTCTTACTATACATTAACGATCTTTTGGAAAAAACTAAAAATCCTATATATAGCTTCGCTGATGACAGCACACTTGTTTCAACTTTTACTTTGGATGCTCGGACATCGGCTGCTAATGCACATCTCTATAGGCAGCAAGAGGTCTCACATCTCAACAAAGACCTGGAAGAAATTTTGTCTTGGGGTGACAGTAACCAAGTAGAATTTAACGCTAAAAAGACCCAGGCGGCAGTTTTTTCTAAAAAAGTTAATGTTGAAGAACCGGATATAGTTATGGCGGGACACTCAATTCCCTTGGCTTCATCAATTCATTTATTGGGCGTTAATCTGGATAGTCATATGTCTTGGCATGGCCACGTTGCGGCCATTGCTAAGGCAGCCTCGCAGAAGCTTGGAGTACTTTTCCGAACAAAGAACCTCTATACACCCCAACAACTTTTGATGCTCTATAAAGCCCAAATTCGACCATCACTGGAGTACTGTTCGCATATTTGGGGCTCTGCTCCTAAACATACCCTGAGATTGCTAGATTCCATTCAAAGAAGAGCCATTCGCTTGATCGGTGACTATAGTCTGACAAACAACCTGGAAAGCCTTGAACATCGAAGGCAGGTTGGCGACTTGAGTCTATTTTACAAATATTTTCATGGCAAGTGTTCAACTAAGGTTGCCCGCTTAATACCACCCAGAGCGGTGCATGGTAGAAGTACACGACGAGCCACTGCAGCCCACCAGTACGTGGTTCAGCTTAGTGTCCCTCGAACGACACTGTTTCAAAATTCTTTCATCTGGAGAACGTCATCACTCTGGAACGACCTCCCTGAGATCGTCTTCCCCAACGAGTATAGTCTCCAAAGATTCAAGACCAACGTGAATCGTTTCCTGCGCACACGCACCGCTCCTAGAGCGCCATAAAGGATTTATCCTGTAGTGCTGTGCCTTATCATAAAAAAAAAAAAAAAAAATAATGTCTTTGACCATTTCTATTTATTTTTGTGTTTATTAATCAATGAAATGATATTTGTTGTATCGATATACCGGGTGTTGCATCGTCGAGCGGGACATAGGAAATCCCATGTAATTTTAAATGCGGTCAATTATTGGCTTCCCTAATTATTTTAGAGAAAAATTCAATTTAGGTTTATTAAAGAGCACTAAAACCCACATTCAAAAGAATAACTTTAGATATTTTTGATGAGCCCGTTTACGGGTTATCGCCGATTTCTTTTTAACTATTTCTCCTTTTTATGGCCCCGTATTTGCGGGCACCAGTCAAGGTAAAAGATGACTGTCAAAAAAAGTTGTCATTTTGAAATGTGTGCTTTATTGTTATAAAAACTCGTACATCGAAAATATTAGCCATGAATTACACTTCTGAAGAAAAAATATTGATGATTAAATTATTATCAAGGAAATACTTATCAAAATGTGTCAGACATGTTTGCTGCTCTGTATCCGAATAGACCAATACCTGCAAAATCTACAGTCGAAAGGACTATCAAGAAATTTGAGACAAAAGGCACTGTAATAAATAACTGCAGATGTGAAGAAAGGCAGGAACAAAGAAGAGATGCAAGAAATGATAGGGACTTGCAAGTTTTATTGTGCGTGGAAGAAAATGATGGGAAGATCAGCACAAGGAAACTTGAGGATGACATAGGATTAGATCACACCACAGCGTTACGAGCTTTGAAACGACATAAATATTATTCATACAAATATGAAAAGCACCAAGAGCTAAGAGATAGGGACGAAATACGACGACAGGAGTTTTGTTTTGGTATGATGGAAAGAGCAAACATGGATAGGGAATTTTTAAAAAACATTTGTTTCACTGACGAATGCACATTTACCTTAAACAATGAACCCAATGTTCAAAATTATCGATATTGGAGCAAAGAAAACCAACACAGGTTTGTGGAAACAAGGACGCAATATCCACAAAAAGTTAATGTATGGGCTGGGATTTTCGGAGAAAATATTATCGGGCCATTATTTCTTACACGAAATTTAAATGCAAAATATTTTTTGGAACTACTTGAAGATCATATTTTACCTACTTTACATGATGCCGCCAGGGAAAATCAGGAAGTTTGGTACCAAATGGATGGCTGCCCGGCACATAGTACCCTGGCTGTCCGGGAATATTTAAACCGTGCTTTTAATGGAAATGTTATTGGCTTAAATCATACAGTAAATTGGCCAGCCAGGTCTCCTGATTTATCGCCAAATGATTTCTTTCTCTGGGGCCATTTAAAAAACAGGATATACAAAGATAAAAAATACCCAAATCTAGACGAGTTAAAAAATGCTATTTCTGCCGAATGCAATAGAATTTCAGTTTACCAACTAGCGAATGTAAGAAGAGAATTTTATGATCGCCTCGGTTATTGTCTAGCAGTCAATGGAGGAATATTTGAACATCTCCTTAAATCCTAAAGTTCTAACAATTTAATAGTACCTACCTATTAATTAGTAAAATATTGAAACATGTAAAATGTCATAATTAACCTTGTAATTGGATACTTTATTTTACTTTTATTCAGATTAATTTGTACTCATAAATACACCTTTAATATTTTCGATGTACGAGTTTTTATAACAATAAAGCACACATGTAAAATGTCATAATTAACCTTGTAATTGGATACTTTATTTTACTTTTATTCAGATTAATTTGTACTCATAAATACACCTTTAATATTTTCGATGTACGAGTTTTTATAACAATAAAGCACACATGTAAAATGTCATAATTAACCTTGTAATTGGATACTTTATTTTACTTTTATTCAGATTAATTTGTACTCATAAATACACCTTTAATATTTTCGATGTACGAGTTTTTATAACAATAAAGCACACATTTCAAAATGACAACTTTATTTGACAGTCATCTTTTACCTTGACTGGTGCCCGCAAATACGGGGCCATAAAAAGGAGAAATAGTTAAAAAGAAATCGGCGATAACCCGTAAACGGGCTCATCAAAAATATCTAAAGTTATTCTTTTGAATGTGGGTTTTAGTGCTCTTTAATAAACCTAAATAGAATTTTTCTCTAAAATAATTAGGGAAGCCAATAATTGACCCCATTTAAAATTACATGGGATTTCCTATGTCCCGCTCGACGATGCAACACCCGGTATGATTAAGATGGACTACACTCCTTTAGTTCATATTAAGTTTTAAAGTAGTTCGGTCATGTCGCAGTACCCTCAGTTTTAAAGCATAAATATATTTTAAATGTTTTATAGGGATTGCGGAGTAGCTTAATTATCTTATTATGCTTGCTATTAATACAAAATTTGATAGAAAGACGCCATTATTGATTAAGAGCGTTCGGGAACATAAAAGTTGACAGACTTAGTCAGGAATCACACTGAGCGACCATGATCGACCGTCCGCGATCGACCGGCTACGACCAACAGGTGAAATAGTTCAAATTCACAGTTCTAAGTCACACTGATCGACCGACCACGGCCGACCGCTGTTATGAAAATGTCATACCTGAGATTTTAGGTTACGTATATTTCACAGAAATGTTTACAAACTAACCTTTATTGTTCTGTGTATTTTACACACAATATACTAGTATTACTAGTAATTAAAATATCTTATCAATAATTATTAGCTAAAAACAAAACCAGCGTCACAAAGTTTAGTTAGGTTAGAGTTAGGACGCGCACGCCACTTCCACTAGTTTCACTTGGTGTAAAATAAAAAATAACTAAAACTTTGTCATGCGCATTAAATGGGATGGTCCGCGACCGACCAAAATTTCCAGCAGGTTGGAATTTCAAACACGGTCGTCGTAAAACGGTCGCGGACGGTCGAGGACGATGGTTCAGTGTGATCTTTGTGGTAAGAATGTACGTGTTGGAAATTTGGTCGTTAACGGTCGGTCGCGGACGGTCGATCATGGTCGCTCAGTGTGATTCTTGCCTTAAGGTGGATTTTCATGCATACGAAACACGACGGTCCGATATCCGAAATGACGTTTAATTTCGTCCGAAATTCTTGCCAATTTTCATGGCTCCGTTTCTGTTGTTCCGAATTTTGTCAATGGACATACATTTGACGCTTCAGTTATAGGTTATAATTTTGTTTTGGTCCTTTTTGTATTCTCAATTATAGCGTTTAATTACCCATTTGATTTCATTACGTTTTTAAGCAATAAATGTGCGACAACGACGAGCATTATCAGCTTAATGTCATCCAATTCACTCCTAATTTTACCTGAGTGCACAAAACAAAAAGTTATGTTTAGTGACCTGAGTCCTTTAGTTTTTAATATACCTCTAATCTCTCTCCTGATTGCTTAAAACTTCTAAGAGACGGCGCCACTTGTCGTTCACTGCCTGAGCAGGACGATAAAACTGGTTATAAAGACTTGAG
This sequence comes from Polydrusus tereticollis, assembly GCA_963920685.1. NCBI lineage: Eukaryota > Metazoa > Arthropoda > Insecta > Coleoptera > Curculionidae > Polydrusus > Polydrusus tereticollis. Next base: position 166,934,820 of record OY987326.1, on the reverse strand, counting down.
GCCTTTCTGTTGTTAGGTATGTCTGCGCTTACCCTATGCTGACAAGAACCAATAAGTTCGAAACCGGTCCATAGGTAGCAGCATCCTACCAACAGAAAGGTCTACCTTTCCTTGGTAGTTTTAAGCAATCGATTTAGTATTGTAGATTGTAGCGCCAACAGTGTTAGCCAAATACGACCTTATAGTATAAGGTTTTTACATCAGATGGCTAGGAAATATTTTCCTAATTAGTAGTATATATATTTATTAAAATAGAAACAACAAAACGCACAAAAAAACGTCAAATAGTGAGGTTAAAATTGATACGATTGTCGGACAAAGTTAAAAATATTTAAACTCATCCGACGTTCGGATGAAAGTTGAAATTATTCGGACAAATTTGACGCAAAAACAATTCAACCAATAGGAACACTTTCGGATCATCGGACCGTCGTATTTCGTATGCATAAAAATCCACCTTTAAAAATACCAAATATCTCATTAACGTTAATATTTACAGCTGGTAAGTATATAAAAGTTATGAAATAATGATGCGTAGAACAAATTGGCTTAAGTTTTTTTGAAGAAAATGATCAAATCGACAAAGCTAATTTTTTAATGTTTTAAACATTTCCCTTAAACATTAATAAATACAGGGCCTGCTTATATTTTGTTAGAAATATGCTATATATTTCTCAATAAAATTTAATTCGCAGTAAAAACTTGGTCTCTGCATCACAGTCAACGAATGTCTCTAAATAATAATGAAGAATGGAATTAAAATAAATAAAATGGCCTCTTACTTCTTGTAAATAGTTGGCTTCGTTAATAATATTTTTCCTTTGTCCAATACAAAATTCCTTTTTGCAGCATTTAAAATAAATTTAAAAAGCTTCTTTATTTTATTGTTGTTATTTTATGTTGAATTTTCATTTTATAACGTAAACCTGAAACTACTAAAAACCTTTTATAAAACTGTTATTTAATTGTTTTAAAAATGTAATATGCAAGAATATTTTATAGTGTGATATGAAAAGCTTTAATAAAACTGTTTTATAATGCTGGTGTTGAAATTTTTTAAGAATTGCAGAAATGTTTATAAAATTGTTATGTGGTGTTTGCAAAAGCCTTTACAAAATAAAGACGGTTACTGAAGTATTTTATAAAATGGTGCCAATTTTGCATTTATAGCTGTTGTAGAAACGCATTGAAAACATTCCTAAGAGTACAGTTATTTTATAATTTTCTTGTCGAAAGCGTTTTCGCAACCATAATAAAATATCAAATTGCTGGTTGGGATGTGCCAAGAAGTGAATGGTGAACATTCTGAGCATCTTAAGTAGTGTTTGTAATTTCGGTAGTTTTTTTTATTGTTATAAGATACTAAAAATATCGCCTAGCCGCCCGTAGGTGCCTTTACTACTGCTTAAAAATCAAAGTAACCCACATTAACAAAAGTGGCCGTCATTTTGATAAAATCTTTTCAAAGTCGGGTATCAGGTATCACTCGATCCCATCTGCCACTTAAAAATTTTATCCAAAATTGCGCTCTGCCGCCATCTTTGAAAGCTGAGTCCAGAATGTATACTAAAATTATAGTATTTTAATTATTATTAAACGTACCAAAATTTCATTATTCTAACATTTGTCAATCAAATGTTAACAGGGGGGGGGGGGGACTTTAGACACTCACTGTATATGTTAAAAAGTATTAGTCCGAGTACTGTACCCTGTGGAACCCCATATTGCACAAATTCGCTATTACTGACACAATTTGATATTTTTAGATACTGTTTTCTATTTGTAAGGCAACTTTTCATCATTTCATCAACTTAAGGCTATGACCCTTAAATCCTAAACTATCTAATTCTGTTAATAGTACATCGTGGTTTACTGTGTCAAATGCTTTTGCCAAGTCTAGGAATATCACTAGTGACGATTCAGATTTATCTATTGAATCCTATATCCTTGATGTTAACATTTTAATAGCGTCGCTAGTTGATTTATGTTTTTGAAATTAAAATTGCTTATTTCAAATTAATTAAAATTCGTTTAAAAGGCCTGTAATTCTATTATTCTTTCTAAAAGTTTATTAGAATTGGAAGTCAATAAGATTGGCCTATAATTTTCTATTTTAGTTTTATCTCCTTCTTTAAAAAGTGGATTTATTATAGCTTTTTTCATTAAGTTTGGAAATTCTTCTATTTCAAAAACTAATTTAAGTATATATGTTAGTGGTTTATATATATAATTTTTAATTAGATTGATGGTTTCAGCTTTTATACCATATTTACCAACTGCTTTTTCCTTTTATAATTATTTAATGCATTTTATTTTTCTTCTTCTTCCTTAGCCTATGTCCATTGTCCATCCACTCCTAAATGTAGGCCTCTTCCAGTATCTTTCGTGTATTCCTGTCCAGGACTGTTTGTATCCAATTTCTTCCTGCTATTCTTTGAATGTCATCTCGCCATCGCTTTGGTGGTCTTCCTGCATTTCTCTTTGTGGTTCTCAGTTGCCACTGCATTATTTTGTTTGTCCATCTGGACGAGTCCTGCCTGGCGACATGACCCGCCAATCGCCATTTAAGTTCCGCCGCTCTTTTCAAGATGTTCGTAACCCCTGTTCTTCTTCGAATTTCGTCATTGCTTATGCGATCCCTCAGACTGATTCTCAGCATAGCACGCTCCGTGGCTCTCTGAGTTGTTCTGAGCTTTTCTGTATTGCGTTTTGTTAGAGATATAGTTTCCAGTCCATATGTTGCGACCGGCAGAATGCAGGCCTCATACACTTTTCTTTTGATATTGATTGGAATGTTTTAAGACTTTAGAATGTAGCCAAGTCTACCGAATGCTGCCCAAGTTAGTTTTGTTCTTCGAGTTATTTCTGAATCTTGGCATTGTTTTCCCAGTTTGATGGTGTGGCCTAGGTAGATGTATTCCTCCACGTGTTCGATTTTCTGACCATCCACAATTATGTCCGTGTCTTCCCCGGTCTTTACTTTGGTCTTGTTTTGATTTATCTTAAGTCCTGTAACGCTCTTTCTACGGGGTGTTTTATATCCTCTAGTCAGGCGTCATTTTTCGGGCCTAACAACGGTATTTAGCGGGTTTCTCGAGCGCCACTCTGTTGTTCGGGGTGTAACAGAGAATCACCTTGACCTACGGGTAGCTTTTAGACAGAGGAGAAAATAATGCCAGGGGTCGTATTTGCGCATGTGCAGTCGGGTTCCCTAAATTTGGATGATTCCGAAACGTTCCGTTCGGAATAAAACAAGTAAGTTTCAGTTAAATACTTCTATTAATATAAAACAGAAAAGAAATAACGGGTAGAGGTGATATGAGCAGCCTTAATACTAATTTTTCCTATCTCTAATTGTACGGGATTAAATACTTCTTTTAAGTATAAAAAGAAAAGAAATAACGGGCAGAGGTGATGTGAACAGCCTTAATATTAATTTTTCCTATCGTTAATTTATACGGGAAAGCATACTAATATATTATGAACGGTGGTAAATTGCGGAGTTATGGGGGTGCGGAGCATGCGACGAAATTAAGGTAATTTGGCCAGCAAAAGCGGTTTTCTTTTAATTTAAGCAGAAAGCGGTTGAAAAGGTGCGGGTTATGATTTATAACGGGTGAAGCAATACGGTAATAGGGAACGGCTCCAGCGGTCACTCTACAGCAGTAAGCAAGCAAGCGGTAAGTGCAAGTAAGCAATTTTAACAAAAGAAAACCTGGTGGCTGCCGTGGGAGTATCTTCGGTCTTTAACACATTCATTCGGTCGGTTCGTACATTGTCAGTCCTAGTTTTGCGAAGAATGCCGGGTGCTTTATTCGCAAAACCTACTTAGGTGGTTACCGGGTCCGCGTCAGAACACATCACCCGGTAGGTCCCCTTTGTCACTAGACTCGGTCATGCCTCTTTCATGCACTCGCCGGTTTTTCCAAAAGAGTTTTCTTTGGGAAAAACACAACGTTATTGAGTTGTTACAGGGTCCGCGTCAGAACACATCACCCTGTAGGTCTCCCTTCGTCGGCGGTTTCACTCATTCAACACGCACCCATATTGTCCGGGACGGATAATTTATTTGTAGGTTAACACAGGGTCCGCGTCAAAACACATCACCCTGTATGTCCCCTTTTTATTATCGGTCTCGGCTCCTAATACAATTGCTACTCCCAAGACACTCAGGCAGGGCTACTTACTTGTACGGTATTTCTGGCTGACTGTTCTGGCTGGAGGTCAAGCGCCAAGTCTCTTTTTGATTCTCTCCTTGAGTTCGAGCTGGGCTTCGATTCCCCCACTAGTAATATCCTACTCCGGGGAAAAGAAGCCTGCGGTTGGCTGCGCGTAGGCGCATAGTGGTTTGCTGCCTACGTCATTTTTGCACGGTCTGGGAGAGTAATTAGCTGACTTGCTAGCTCAATTAATTTACACTTCGTCACAGTCCAATTTGCATTGGTATCTCTTTTAATTCTTTCAGCATAGTCTTTATGTGACTTCTAATAACAACAACATCATCCGCAAAACGGAGATGGTTCAAACGGGTTCCGTCTATGTTGATACCTTTGTTTTCCCAGGGTAGGTTCTTAAAAGCTTTCTTCATTGCCAATGTAAACAGCTTAGGAGATATGGTATCACCCTGTCTAACTCCTTTCTCTATTTTGATCTTATCTGTTGTTGTATCTTCGTCAATGGAAACTTTTAGTGTAGAGTTCTCATAGATTTGTTTTATGAGGTTAGTTCAGGTAGAGTATCTCGTGTCTATTCTTGCATCATCCATAGTATTTAGAATAGCCCAGGTTTCGACTGAGTCGAAAGCCTTCTCGTAATCGACGAATGTCAGATGTAGAGGTACGTTATATTCAGTGCATTTTTCTATTAGGCTACGGATTGTTTGAAGATGATCCATGGTACTAAAATTTCTTCTGAAACCTGCCTGCTCAACTGGCTGGTAGAAGTCTAGCTTATTTGTTAGGCGGTTTGTGAGTATTTTCATTAGAAGCTTGTAAAGATGTGAAAGGAGGCTTATTGGTCGGTAGTTTGCGATGTCGGTATTGTCACCTTTTTTGAAGATTAGTATTACTTTAGCATTCTACATAATGCATTTTAGGACTTCCAAATGATTGGAATTGGCAGGATTAATGAAAATATTTGATTCGTTTGTGTAAACTGGAAAGGATGAACTACTCTTTATATTCTCTGGCAACTTTTTCCCTAGATTTAAATAGTCGGAATTAAATAGATTTGCACATTTTATAATTATTAGGTCTGGCATTAAACTTGTCTCTAATAACAAAAGATCTATTTACAGTTCCTTTGTCCGTACATTAATTAATTATTTTTTATCATTGGCTTATCTTAATTTGTTGGTAACTAAGCTAAGAAAAGTCAATGCATAGTTTAAAATATGCCAATAGTTGTCTAGTTAAAAGAGGGCTTCAATTTTAAATTACAGAATGGTGAGAAAATCTTCATTCCACACGTGCCAACAGTTGTATCTTCATCTACAGAATTTAAAGACGAAAGAAGCAGTAACGCGGGAAGCATACGTAGGAGCCAACAAGATGCCACCTCAGAAACTGGAAGGGGAAGCCGAAGGTCCAGCAGAGTAGTAATTAAAGATTTTAAAGCGAGATTGTAAGTAAACTCTAAGTAGTAAGTCTAGGGGACATTAAAGCAATAGAGCGAAGCCTAAACTAAAGCGGTTGCGATGACGGGTATACAGGGTGTTAATGGTGAACGCTTCCTTAGGGAGCTAAAGCCCTTTGAAGTTTATCGATTTGAGCCTGTTCGGCAATGTTAACTTTAATCAGGGGCGTGCAAACAAGGGGGTTATTAGGGTAAATTTGACCTCATTCCTCTACTCTAAGACTTCAATCTCTTGCCATTTTGACATCAGATTATGATTTACCTGTGCCCTCTACATAAAAACGATACCGTAAAATGGGGTGAATAGCAACACTTCTTGACATAAATGAATCTGTACCGGGATAAGTATTATGCATAAAATAAAAACAAAATCTGCAAGGGAAAGATATTTGTGTCCCCTTGAATATTATATATATAAATAATAAATATAAATTAAATATATAATATGACATTTAGCGACTTTTACAGAGAGTACTATAAAATGGGGTGAAACGCAATTGTTATATCAATCGCAACATGGAGAAACATGTTTTATTTGTTTTACCAGTTTGCTTGCTTTTCCGAAGCTTAAAACTTTTTTAATAAGTACCTATGATCTTTACCTAATACTTAAAGCAGAAAAAGCAAATTTCTGAAAAAAAACAGTTTTCAGGTTATAATATTTAATTATGGATATGGTTTTAATGAGTTTTGTCCCTGAAAAATCTTTATCTGACAAACCTACTCAACATTTAAATTTAAGGTAAAGCGCGAGAACACAGATCCTTAGTACGTTCCTACTTATAATTTTTACATTTGACAACACCGCAACTTAAATGTTCGGAATATAATATGAATTTTGAGAGCTAACTGGTCACAAATTGTGGAAAAGTGGGGTGAATCGCAACGACAACTTGAGACGTGGCAGGTGACGAACTTTGTTTTCGCTTATTTACAAGGATGCTGCGTGAGTACAAATGTGATCCGAGGGCTAAACCTTGCCGTAAGGTTTGTGGTGAAGTGTATGAAAAAGCGATTGAGGAAGTTAAAAGTAGTGTTGCACTTAGATTGGCAGCAGAGAAATACAAAATTGATTACATAGTATTGTGTAGACGTAAAAACAAAAAAGAAAATGGCGAAAAGTGTCCTCCCAAAGGTGGGCAAACTGTGTTGTCTGAAGAAGTCGAACTCGAAATTGTAAACAGACTAGTTCAGTGTTCCGAATTGGATTTATATGACCTGAGACTTATAGTGAAAAATTATTTAGACAAAATCGGTCGACGAGTTGAACGTTTTGAAAACAACTTGCCAGGGTCAGAGTTTGCATTGGGGTTCGTTAAGCGTCACCAAGAAAGACTTTCGATGAGGTTCTTTCAAAACATCAAAAGGTCAAGGGCAGACGTAACTCCTGAAGAAGTCAGAGCTTTCTTTTATAATCTTCAAGAGTCAATAGATGGTATCAGTGCGTCTAATATTGTTAATTATGACGAGACCAATCTAACTGATGACCCAGGAAGAAAAAGGGTAATTTCAAAGCGAGGCATGAAATACCCGGAAAGGGTGATGAAGCATAATAAGTCGGCTACCTCCTCCATATTATTTCTTTTTTTAAAAATAACTGTCAACAGAATATATATATATATATGCAATGTTGCGATTTACCTTACAACCGCTGTGAACAAAAACACTCGTGCGATTTTACATCTGGTGGCCTCTACAGCGCCTACGTTTTATTTAGAGGTAAATATTTATAATAGACAACAAATTGACAGGTAACTCCTTTATTTATAGGAAAACATTTTCTCATTTACATTAGGCAACATATACAAAGTTAATTCCACTTATTGGCGTTTACTTTAAATATTAATACGTACCTCTTGGACCCTTCTCAGGGACACTAACTTTGCCAATTTTTGGTAAAAACTAAATTCGGTCACATCTGGAATGTCTGGATAAACAAAAAGTGTTGTGGTTATCTGTTTTTTGATTGAAGGCTTTAGTCGAAGAAAATTTGCCGTATAATTTTTATTTATGGATAGAACTCTGCTAATGTATTTCTGACTGTCCAACAGTCAATCGTCTATTTTTATAGACTCCATTGTAACTGGAAACACGCCTTCAAAAGTTTTTCCATTCTTGGTTACAAAACGTTCATTTACACTTATGCTTGATGAACCAACTTGAGAAAAATCGGGAAGACTTTCTGCGTCATCGTCCAAATGTTCTACTTCATCTTCTCGTAATGCGCTGTGAACGGAAATATTTTCAATATCACTGGAATCACTAGATTTGGTTTCATTAAATCTGTTCCTTCTACACTACGACCTGGTAAGGCTTTAATCTTTTTGCGCTGTTGCCTTGGTTTAGGAAGATTTTCGTATTTTAATGATTTTAAAATATCAGTTACGGAATCTGTTACTGCGTCCGCATCATTTTCCGCAACTTTTAAACTTGATGGAAGTCTAATAATATTTCATCTGGATTAATTGGAAAAATTCCACATTTTCGTAATCCCGACCTAATATTTTTGGCCGCATTAGGTTTAATGCCACATCTAAGGGCTGAGACATGTGGCTGGAATTCGCTGGTAGAAACACGAAGGATATGTTGTTCTCTTCACATTTCTGCACAGCTTTCAAAAATATGTTTAAAGAAAGATTGCCCCCTATTAACACTTTTGTGCCGGGCAAGTTTCAAAAATACGGAATAGCCATTGTCTCAATCCAATCCTGGAAGCAGTTGCTGTCAAACCATCCAGAACGGGTTGGACTGAAACGAGCACCTGGTAGAGCCCCTATCTTTCAAGATTTGTACATATGTTTAGCCATATACACGACATAAGGCAGTAAAATCGTTCCGTCTGCTGCGGCTGCAAACATGGAGGAGGTAGCCGACTTATTATGCTTCATCACCCTTTCCGGGTATTTCATGCATCGCTTTGAAATTACCCTTTTTCTTCCTGGGTCATCAGTTAGATTGGTCTCGTCATAATTAACAATATTAGACGCACTGATACCATCTATTGACTCTTGAAGATTATAAAAGAAAGCTCTGACTTCTTCAGGAGTTACGTCTGCCCTTGACCTTTTGATGTTTTGGAAGAACCTCATCGAAAGTCTCTCTTGGTGACGCTTAACGAACCCCAATGCAAACTCTGACCCTGGCAAGTTGTTTTCAAAACGTTCAACTCGTCGACCGATTTTGTCTAAATAATTTTTCACTATAAGTCTCAGGTCATATAAATCCAATTCGGAACACTGAACTAGTCTGTTTACAATTTCGAGTTCGACTTCTTCAGACAACACAGTTTGCCCACCTTTGGGAGGACACTTTTCGCCATTTTCTTTTTTGTTTTTACGTCTACACAATACTGTGTAATCAATTTTGTATTTCTCTGCTGCCAATCTAAGTGCAACACTACTTTTAACTTCCTCAATCGCTTTTTCATACACTTCACCACAAACCTTACGGCAAGGTTTAGCCCTCGGATCACATTTGTACTCACGCAGCATCCTTGTAAATAAGCGAAAACAAAGTTCGTCACCTGCCACGTCTCAACTTTTTATTGCAATTCACCCCACTTTTCCACAATTTGTGACCAGTTAGCTCTCAAAATTCATATTATATTCCCAACATTTAAGTTGCGGTGTTGTCAAATGTAAAAATTATAAGTAGGAAGGTACTAAGGATCTGTGTTGTCGCGCTTTACCTTAAATTTAAATGTTGAGTAGGTTTGTCAGATAAAGATTTTTCAAGGACAAAACTCATTAAAACCATACCCATATTTAAATGAAAACTGTTTTTTTTTCAGAAATTTGCTTTTTCTGCTTTAAGTATTAAGTAAAGATCATAGGTACTTATTAAAAAAGTTTTATGCTTCTGAAAAGCAAGCGAACTGGTAAAACAAATAAAACATGTTCTTCCTGAATATTGTTGCGATTGATATAACAATTGCGTTTCACCCCATTTTACGGTACTCTCTGTAAAAGTCGCTAAATGTCACCATTTCTTCGGAAGTTGGCTGAAAACAAGTTAAGACACAGAAATCAATTATTAAGTCAAGAGATAAATTAATCAGCGTTATTACTATGGTAGGTAGTACAAAAATAAACTTAAAATAGTAGTTGCTGAAAATACCTACCACCGCGCTCGATACATTTATTGTACCTATCTATTCTATTGAACAGATCTCTCAGATCTGTGAGTACAAAGTCTAGTAAGGGTGCACGGATTGATACTCTGTAGTATTTCTCGGAGTTCATTTCATAGCTTACACGATAAATCTGACGTCCACCACCGCGAAGAATTACCAGGTCGAGACCCAGCTGATTAGCTAGATCGTCTGCACGCTGCCAGGATTTCTCAAAACTATATAGCGTCCAAATATTCCCGACGACTGGCAAGAATAGAAACTCTGTTGTTCACTAGAATAGTACTGCCCTTAAGATCAAGAGCCGTCTTCCGAAGTACTTTACTCAGAGGCTGCGTGAGGGACAGTACGTCACTCAGACACAATAGTGAGATGATGAACTGAGACTTACATAAAGATGGCGCCAATGAAGCAACCTTACTAGCTGTGCTAAGGTCATGCCACTCTAAAATCTTGCCCAGAAATTCTACAATTTTGACCAGATTAACAGAAAATTGGAGTACCCATTGAGTGATTGAAAGAGATGTTTATAAGCACACATTCCAAAAACATAAGGATCGTTCTAGCGTTCAAAAGACTCTACATTTTTTAATGCCCAATAAATGGATCTTTATTTATTAAATTAGAGGTTTTAAATGATGTCGAAAAAAGACACAGCACCGATGGCGAATATTTTAGCCAAAAAAAGTAGAAGTGGGGCAGCCATATTAGATAGGTTCATAATGATTCTTGTCTTTTATTGTGAACATTAAGAAGCTCGGTTAAGGCCCAGGATTGGGGGGGGGGGGGCAATTTGCACCCATTGCTCCCCCCCCCCTGTATCTTCTCCTGAGTTGAATAAATGGGAAAGTAGTATATTTTCAAGACTCTTCTCATATTCTGTCTAAACTAATAAAAGGTGTTTATTTTATTGATATTAATAATGTTTTTAGAGAAACTGCCTTGTGATTAAAGCTAAATTTGTAAACTTTCCTTTCATGTGGTGCTGCGAAATGACAATACAAGGAATTAGGTTAGGCGTTTTATAAGCGCATGTCAGCATTGTTTGTAATCAGCTGTACAGGGTCTTCCAACGAGGACTGAACAGGGGCTCATTTTTGAGCTTCCTTGTATTTAAAGAAAAATCCAAAATAGCCAATCGATGTACTTTTTCCTGCAGAATTCGAAAATAAAACCAAAAATTTATTTGAACCAGAAACAAAAGAGTTACGCTATGGATAAGGTGTTTTTTAAATGGAACATAGCTTTTTTTATACGATTTTTGGAACGAGTGATTTTTTTTTTGTCCGTTCTGATTAAAATATTTAATATTGTGACAGCTATTTTTATTAAATTTTAATGTTTTATCCAGTATAATTTAACTTTAACATGTTTGAAACATACACTAGGTAATAAAGGTATAATCACCTTTGAATCCTTCAAAGTCAAAAAATTTGACAAATTTACAATAATATTGCCGAAATGAAATATTCATTAGATGAGAGATTGCAGATTGTTATCTTGTTCTACAAATGCCAAGAAAATGCAAGAGAAGCAAGGAGAAGATTTATTGCAAATTTTCACAGAAATATATCCGTCAATACTATTCTAAGGATAAAGAACCTATTTGAGGAAAATAAAACATTACATGACAGAAAAAGAAATCCAACTCTATACTAATTTAAAAAAAAAACATTAATAATTTAATTGTTCAATGTGACCTCCGTTGTTCTCGAAACATGTGCGACAACCTCTTTGTAGCCTTTCCAAACTTGCTGTTATACTGTGATTTTCCTGGTTAAGGCGATTTATTTCATTCACAATTTTCTGCATGATCTCTTCAATATCGTGGTTTCGCTGCTTGTATACCACGTTCTTTAAATGGCCCCAAAGAAATGTGTCTAATATGGACAAATCGGGACTATTGGGTGGCCAAGCATAGGTTTCATTTCTACCAATCCATTCTTCATGGCGTCCGTTTAAATATTAAGTAACCTCACGCACGGCATGCGGAGGAGCCCCATCATGTTGCCAAATTAAATTTTGATATTCTTCCAATGGTAAATCTTCCAAAAAGTTCTCAATTTCGTTTTCTAAGAACTCGTAGTATCTCTGTCCATTTAAAGTCCCGTTAAAAAATATTGGTCCCAAAATTCTATTATTTTTTATGCCACACCAAACATGGATTGAAGTCCTTCCTGGAAATTTAATTGTCTGAAATTTTCTTGGATTTCCAACGGCCCAGTGATGATTATTATGTCTATTGAAAACCGCCGATGTTGTGAATGAGGCTTCGTCAGTCCATAAGATATTTCTGAATAAATTAGGGTCTTCGTTTTTTTTCCGAATCACAATTTGGGAAACAAATTGGAAGCGAAGTTCTTTTTGTGCCGGTGTTAGATGTTGAAGTGGAAAGATATGATAAGACTTAAATTTATGATTTCTTAAAGTCCTGTGAACAGTTCCTTGGGTAACTCTTCTGCGTCTTACACCGCCGCCGTATTGAACGTCCCGAACTGCGTCCGAAATTGATTTGGTTGGATTCAGTCGAAAATAATTCACAATGGCACGGTCTCGATTTCTATTCCTTTCTGGATTTCTTTTTCTGTCATGTAATGTTTTATTTTCCTCAAATAGGTTCTTTATCCTTAGAATAGTATTGACGGATATATTTCTGTGAAAATTTGCAATAAATCTTCTCCTTGCTTCTCTTGCATTTTCTTGGCATTTGTAGAACAGGATAACAATCTGTAATCTCTCATTTAATGAATACTTCATTTCGGCAATGTTATAGTAAATTTGTCAAATTTTTTGACTTTGAAGGATTCAAAGGTGATTATACCTTTATTACCTAGTGTATGTTTCAAACAGGTTAAAGTTAAATTATACTGGATAAAACATTAAAATTTAATAAAAATAGCTGTCACAATATTAAATATTTTAATCAGAACGGACAAAAAAAAAATCACTCGTTCCAAAAATCGTATAAAAAAAGCTATGTTCCATTTAAAAAACACCTTATCCATAGCGTAACTCTTTTGTTTCTGGTTCAAATAAATTTTTGGTTTCATTTTTGAATTCTGCAGGAAAAAGTACATCGATTGGCTATTTTGGATTTTTCTTTAAATACAAGGAAGCTCAAAAATGAGCCCCTGTTCAGTCCTCGTTGGAAGACCCTGTACCTGCATATTCTGCAGCTTAAAAATGTCTAGGTTTTGCAGCGCGTATTAACGTCAGCACGAAAGAAAGGTTTATAAATCTGTCCTAAATACTCCAGAATGGATTTTCAGAAGCGATGTAAGATGTAATAAGTACTTATCAAGTAGATGTAAAACGATATAGTGAATAATATTTTTAGATCATTCTATATTATTGGACTACATAGGTACATAGATAAGTAATGTTGTTAAATACCAACAGTCTTCAAAAGTATGGCATATCGATTGCGCGGTTTGGGATATGAATAAAAATACATTTTTGTATAAAGGCTTTTTTTAATATACAGTGTGTGTACAAAGTCTGGAAACGGCTTAATAACATCACAATTTATTGGCCGATTTAAACCAAATTTGGTACAGTTGTGTAAGAGGATCTAACTCACCAAATGACGATATTTGCGTTGTTGCCAGCTTTTTAGTTTGTCTGGAATTCGAACGAGTTTTATATTTTTCAATGTCACACCCTGTATATTTTTTCATTTATACACTTTTGGTATAACATACTTTGTTCCTAATATCAGTAGTTTTCGAAATAACGACGTGTTTTGAAGATATCAGCAAATTGTGTTTTATTTATTAATAAATAAAACACCAGTTCAGTTTTGAGGTAAACTAATAAAAGCTGTCATTTTTACATGCAAGAATGTCTTTATCTGAAAGTGAAAGAATTACAATTCTTATGATGAGAGGATATGGCGATAGGGTCAGATCTTACGAAGAGGTTAAAAATCTATTTAATGACGCATTTCCAAACGAAATCCAATTTCAAAAGCAACCGTTCTAAAAACTGTCCGACGGTTCGAAGAAACTGGAAATTGTAGAGATAGGCGGCGATCAGGGCGACCAGCAGTAGTAGATGAAAAGAAAGTTTAGAAAATTTATAACATGTTGTTGAAACTCCTGTTTCTTCATTAAGAAAAATTTCTCAAGTAAGTGAGGTCCGCTTCAAATCCGTCCATAATGTCGTAATAAAACATAAATCTCACCCTTTCAAAATCCATGTAGTTCAAGAGTGATCAAGATTATTATGAGCGAAGAATTGAATTTTGTGATATTATGATGTCAAGGTTTGACCAAAATAACCTGTTTTTCAAATTTATAGTATTTTCGGACGAAGCAACATTTATGTTAAATAGAAAAGTTAATAGACACAACTGTAAGTTTTGGGAAAATGAAAAGCCCCACTGGATGAGAGAAGGTGATACACAACGCCCTGGAAAATTGAATGTGTGTGCTGGGCGTCTGGGTAACCACAAGATCGGTCCATTTTTATTGATGGAAATTTGACATCACAACTTTACCTTGAGCTCTTGGAAACGCAAATAGTGCCTACTATACGAGATGTGATGGGTTCAAATTAATTAAGTACATTCTTCCAACAGGACGGAGCTCCTCCCCATTTTGGTCGAAACGTGCGCGAATTTTTGAACAACACTTTCCGAATAGGTGGATCGGTAGAGGGGTACAATCGAGTGGCCACCTAGGTCCCCTGATTTGTCGCCTAACGACTACTTTTTTGGGGACACTTAAAGAATAGAGTTTATACCACAAAACCTTAAGATTTGGTCGATTTGCAGCGTCGATTTGTGGACGAATTTGAATTAATAACGCCAAAAATGATTTTCAACACAATTGAAATTTTCAATTAGCACACTCCGCTCACTCAAGCTGTACAGGGAAAACAGTTTGAACATTTAATATAAAAAATATATTTTTTCTAAATTGTACTCGTTATTTCGAAAACTACTGATATTAGGAACAAAGTATGTTATACCAAAAGTGTTACAAATTTAAAGTAAAAACTATAAATAAAAAAATGTACAGGTTGTTATATTTAAAAATATAAAATTCGTTTGAATTCCAGACAAACTAAAAAGCTGGCAACAACGCCAATATCATAATTCGGTGCGTCAGATCCTCTTACACAACTGTACCAAATTTGGTTTAAATCGGCCAATAAATTGTGATATTATTAAGCCGTTTCCAGACTTTATACACACACTGTATATAGTATATAATATGTTATAAAGACCCAGAAACAAACTACAATAGAATACAATTTTAACAAACTGCAAATATTTCCCAGTAAAGATCTTTATGTTGACCTGATATGATAATATCATCAGCTTCTTCATCAATCAAACAAGCTTGTGTTGCACTGAACAAGTCCTGACAATAATTGAATATTAGCAGGGAAGTATATTGGAGGGAGGTTAGGAGGTTTAACACACCCCCCCCCCCCCATGCAGTACAAATTACATTTAATTATTTATTGTGAGAAAACAAAACAAATAAACTGAATTTCATTGTTCTTATTTATGAAGCAGCGCCCGCCAAATGCGGATCAATTCTCAATTCAATAACAACAGTCTGGCAACGTTATTTGGAGAAGAATTTGTGTATCTGCGCGCAGCGGTTGCTGATTAAAAGGACGATTCTGCGTTTTGTTTCATATTTTTTTAAGTAGGTACCTCAAAACCAAGACACTGTTATACCTACTCACTTCAGTATAGGGGACCAAAACGAAAGTCGATGGTTAAAGCCCCCCCCCCCCTCCCCCATTAAAATTTATATATACGTGCTTGAATATTAGGATGTAGCTACCATAACGGCTGCAGTTTATTCTGTAGCCACTGGATATAGCTTTTTTTCTGGACAATACAATATATTTATCTTTCGCTTTAAAAAAATATTTGATCAGCCGGAGACAGAACGGTAGGTAACTTTTTATTACCCATCCATCCCTTCACTCCACATTGACGGCGGCTTTAGAAGTCATGTTACATCTGCTGCCCGTGGCCATGGACATTTATGGAAAAAGTATGGCTGCAAAAAGTGCTCTACGACTAAAAGAGTCGAAATGCTGGAACGACAACAACTACAGGCACAGCAGTATACTAAGGACATATTCAGTCCAAAATTTGCGAGAGCCGACTGATTACATCGTCCCACTAAGAGACTCCGGGGAGGAGTTTTCTGTGCTCATTCCGACTAGGGAAGAATGGGAGGGCAATCAGTTAACAATGGAGACGGATCACTGGATTTTCACAGACGAGACGGTTCAAAAATAGACGTCGAAGTGGGAGCTGGTATCTTCTCTGAGAGCATGAAAATACAGAGTCCATATAGACTTCCGGACTGCTGCAGCATTTTTTAAATAGAAGTTATGGCAGTAGATAAAGCAGTAAAAATCCTGCAGAAACATCCAGACCTGAGAGCAGCTGTGTCAATAGCTATCCATATATATAGTCAAGCAGCGATAAAGGCAATTTGTTCCAACAACATTCAATCAAAACTAGTAAGGCGATGTCGCAACAACTTTTGCATACTTATTGCCCAGCATCGAGTCACTCTGTGTTGGGTTCCTGGTCATGACAACGTAGATGGCAATGAGTCTGCTGATGCGCTCGCCCGGGAGGGTGCGAGCATGCCCACCAATCTAGCAGAGAATACCTTTGCTAGACCACTCGCATAGCCAAACAACTTGCAATAAGCAGATGGCCAGAGCTAACAACCTGTAGGATCTCCAATCAATTTTGACCCCTACTTGATAACAGAAAACTCGCAGCGTTATTACAACACAGGCAGAAGGACCTAAGAAATATCACTGCCGTGGTTACCGGACACGGTATTCATGCCGAACATAATATGCAAATACCAGCTAAGGATTTCTGCAGAAGTTGCAGAAACAAAGAAGAGGAGAAAAGTATTCAATATTTCTTGTGTGAGTTCCCTGGCCTTGCAAGAAGAAGGTTTAACACCATGGGCGAACCCTTCTTCAATAATCTGGGGGAAGTAAGCAGCTTACAAGTGGGTCGACTTATTAGGTTTATTAAGAGTAGTGGCTGGCTCGAGTGAGCTGCCAAGATTCTTCTGCGTTATACGTCGCACTAGCCATTAGGGAACTGATGCTGATAGAGTCCGCGAAAGATGTGTGGTATAACAACGGTCGTTATAGGACTACGTGAGACTGTCTGGACATACCAGAAGTCTGCCACTCTAACCTAACCTAACCTATCCATTATTTCATTTAAACCTAAGTACTCTAGTATTTTTAGCTACCATTATTAGTGATCACAGAAATAAAATTGAAGTTTTTTTTTCAAACCACAATAATGTCAATAAGTTTGAAGTTAATAGTACATTATTAACCAAGGTTTAGACAGCCATCATTATAACCCGAGCGGCAAGTTCGCTTCGCTCCTCGTGATTTAAGACGCGAGGGCTATAAGCTGTCTAAACCGTGGTTAATATAATATTTTTTCCACTACTACAAACTTTTATAAGACATTTATCTTTATAGTATTATTAATTTTAAAAAATTATAGGTAGGTATAAGTATATTTTTTAATCAAGTTACCTGCGCTTTGGAATTGGAAAAATATTTTGTTGCTTTGTCAGGTGGCTTTGCGAATGTCAATTTTTGTTCATTTATGTCATCAGATTTCACGAGTTTTCCGTTTTTTAAAAAATGAGCCAAGAAAATATTACTTATATTATTATGTGTACACCTTCAGAATTAAGGATGGAAGCAGAAAAAATGTTGATTGTATCGATATTTTGCATATCAACAATCTCTAATAATCTAATAGGTATTTATGTATTGATAATTATCTGGTTGCCTAACTGTTTAAAATGTTTATGAGTTCATGTTGTCAAATCAAAAAATCAAGTTACCTGCGTTCAAATAGATTCTTGAAAATCGGTCAATAATGGATTTCAATGCCTTATTATTGACCATGGTCAATAATAACTTATAAGGTAGAGAAAAACGATTTCTAACGTTAATAATTGGTCAATAATGGCGATGTTATAGGCAGCGCCGGATTAAAGGTTTCGTAGGCCCTAGGCACCAGTGGTGACTTTTAGATTTTAATTCGGGGAGGTTTACTAACGGGCTGCGAAAAAAAATGCAGGCGAAAATTTTTTGGGTGCCACGCTCTAATTTTACTAAGAAATAACAAAATTTACAAATTAAGTGGTTTCCTAAACATTTTTATGCGTTTGAGCCCAATGGATGCCCATGCCCTGATGAAGTCGCTGACGTCGCTGTTTTTACAGAAAAAGTTAAAAACATCATGTTTAATATATGGCCAAAAGTTATTAATTAAAAAAAAAAATTACAAAATAATTTAGAAATTTTAGCTTTTTATTGAACAAAACTAACTTTTTGCCATCGAAAATAATTGCGTAGGATAAATAATAATATAATGTATATGTAATATGTTATAAGGTTTTTTGTATCACATTGTAGTTTGTCTCTGTGTCTGTGAACTCTTTTTCTTATTGTAGAATACAGTATTGATCCTTTTTTGTGTCTATTTTTATTATATTTTATGATCGTAGGCCCTTCGCGTTTCGTAGGCCCTAGGCAAGTGCCTAATGTGCCTGGTTATAGGTTAGTAGTGGAAAAAATATTGTATTAACTGAAGCGTCACCGTAACCACGAAAATGTGTTACTCAAATCAGATTTTAAAATGACGTAATTTATGCGACGTATCTTTCTTGTCTACTAGTGACCAAGTCATGAATGTGGCCTCTGATTTGAAATCGTCTTATATGTAGGACGTGACGTTCAAACAAGCATGGCGATTAGCGTTTTACGCTACTTGGCGATTTCATTATTACCATATAAGCAATTCCGAAAAACGGAAAAATATCGACAAAGACCTTCGATTGATATTAGGTTACAGATAGCGTAATAATCCAATCACAGCCTCCTTGATCCAATCTTACCCTATTCGTCCCTCTAGATCACACTCAATTTTTTTTATTATTTACCATAGATCCAGACAGAAAACATCATCATTTCAGCCAGAGTTGTCTTCCGAAGAAATGGCACAGAAAGCCCGTGAAGCCAATAAACATCAATCTCTTATTTTAATTCAAACTGCCGAACGAGCTAGACAAGAGCGACAGTATTTTTTAGAAAAGATGACAACTCACGTGAGATCAAAAGAACTGGTATGTTGATTTACTTAACATGACAAACATTCCCAGTAACATTTTTTACGTTTGATCAACGTTATACTTACAATTTTAATGATTTGTTGCAAATGGCAGAAGTTTTAATATTATTAACATTCCACTTCATCTGAAGATGCCTTGATTGAAACACAACTGCAGGTTTACGCAAGCGAATGTACGAGATAAAGCTTGTTTATTAGCCACGCATCTGACTATCCAGATAATAAAAAAGCCAGCTAGTTGACCGGTCTTCAATTTTACTCACTCGCCCATATATTGGCGGATGGTTCACATGCTGTCTTGATTACACAATAGTATATTGCCTAACAAGGGGCGAAAGTCGAAGATTTCACGAGTGTGAACCTGTCCGAGCGAAGCTATATCACACGAGTGAAATCGTTGAGTCGCCTTGAGTTGCGCATACAATTTTTCATATAAAATGTTTTGAAAATATGACTTGAGATGCCTCGCAATTCTGTGTATTCTTTCTAAAAAGAAATTGACCACAAAGATGGCAAAATGCATACACTTTCACAAATCTATTAAGAATCTATTGCGCAAGCACAGTCGTATCGCTATCCTTGTTTTGCCGGGAAATCAGACAAGGATGCCCATTGGGTTTTTACAAAAATGAAAAGGTCTATAGTCCGCCTTACGGTTCTGTGGCTATACAAGGTATGCGAATAAAAAAAATACTCATGTGCCGGTTCTGCTAAGTTTACAAATAAATTTTAAATAAAAATAACCTAATTTTATGATGATTAGACCGCGTATGAATTTTTTCCCGCCCACGCATTTCCCGGCTGCCGCTTCTAGTCGATGAAATAATTGTTATGGACACATGAATAAAATAATGCCTAAAAATGTGTGTTCTACTTCTACTGCGTTTTTCTTTCACCTATTGCCACTGAGAATGGACAGTGGTATGGTTTAATTATTAAAATAAGAGGAAGTAAATTTAGTTTATAAACTTATAAAATATTAATATGAAACGAGGCTCCGCACGCTTATGCCGCTACAGTTAAACCTGACTTTTTAATACCTTTTACCCCCCTGTCTTCTCAGCCGTCGTAGCCTCGGACTCGTAAGGCGGACTATACATATATGTGCCAACGAGAGACTCGTCGTAAAATGCACTAAAAATCAGCTGTTTTTCATGTCGGACTCTAGGGTCGAAAACTCAACTTACGACCCACTCCGTCGGCCTCGAAAGTCATATTTTCAAAACATGTGTTATGGAAAGCTAGTTTACTGGCCGCTAGTAAAATCTGCGGAATACTACCACATGAAAACAATCAACAAGAACAGACGCAATAAATATGATACGCCCGAATACAATTCCGTTTCGTTTGTACTTAACCGGTAAAGTAGGAGTCAACGCACCGACATGCGAATAAAGATCGAGATATGAAATGGTTAATGCTGTAGAGAAAAAAAACCATAAAGTCATGTCATGTCCGCTGATTCGGATGTTTTTAACAACAGATTCTTTTGATTTTTGGGTTGCCTTCTTTAGTAGCTAGAAAGTGTTACATGTCATAAAAATCTAACATCAACTATTTTCTAAAATGAAAAATACTATAGGTACAGTTGGCACGGTGGTTCTTTGCCGCTGCGTTATTACTTCCACGTGACTAAAACCATATGAAGCTGATCAAAATTACGAGCCTAAAAAGTCAAAACAAAGTCTAAGTTCATAAACGTCAAAATTTTCGTGGCTAGCGTTCGAACTTAATAATAAAAACAAATATCCATAATAATTACTTACCGCCAACACGATAGTACTATAAAAAATGACTCTGACAAGAAGAGTTAACAGGATTAAATTGAATTTTATACTAGTAGCAAAACTTATATCAAGGCACAAACTATTATGTTTTTATTCACTTTTAAGGCTTTAATAAAAAAAAGATGGGGAGTTGTAAATCGAGTTGTCTCTTGATCGTTGATTCATGATGCATCGGCAAAGATCAAGCGTTCCGACTGTACCGGGTGTCCCACTAAGAATGGCTGTCGGCCGTATCTCAGAAAGTGTTAGTCGTATGGCTTGCGGAAAAAAAATATATTAGGTAAAGTGGTCATGAGAAATTGCTGGAAATTATTTTCAAGTTTCTCAGACTGGCGCTAGAGGGCGCAACAGTAACGGTAAATATGAATCACGAAGTTTCCTCAAAAGTCGCCTAGTTAAGTTATCCCGAAAATAACATTTTTGTATATTTCGAAGATTTATTAATAAAATTCACCTATAGAACGTGTTTGGCACTTTTCAAAGAAAGTGGTGGGGGAAGGTTGAACATTATTTGTAATAAACGCTGATAACTCCGGTCTGGCTTAACATAATTTAGTAAATTTAGTTTTGTTAAAAAGGGCTTTTCTCACTCTATATATCATCTTATGAACTACGGCAATATGTGTTTTACACTAGGTGCTAGGGGGCGCTGTCTTACAACTTCAAAAACATTGCGCGTTTTTTCCATAATTGTAAATATAATAGTGTATTCAATTTCACCTGATTACAAGGATGATTAAAAGTCTAAGAAGTCAGCGAAAACCGCAAGTTAATATCCATTTTCAATCCGGAGATATCAACAACAATCGTTCTGTATACACGACTCCAATCTCTCCCTGGTTGATAATACTGCAGATTCCACCTCTGCCATAGGGATACGGCGGCTGCTATCCATTATCCTTTCTATCATGTTTTCCCTTGTGGTGGGTCTGGTAACGATAACAACATCCTTCAATCTCCCCCATAGATAAAAATCTAGGCATGTTAAGTCAGGTGATCTAAAATAGAAATTACCACTTTCATTAACAGTATCACAATATATCCTATTATATTACCTGGCAGGCCACGGAAATATACTTCCTCTTCCTATCCACCTTGCAGGAAATGTGTCGTCAAGAAATTGACGAACGTTTGCCGCAAAATGTGCAGGACATCCATCGTGTTGGAAAACCATAGTTCTGCGAATATCCAAGGGCACATCTTCGAGAAGAATTGGGAGTTCGTAATTTAAAAAATGTAAATCTTTGCCCAGTAAGCGACTCATTAAATGCAAACGGTCCAATTATTCTGCAACTCAAAATGCCGCACCAGACATTGACACTCCATCTTCCTTGATGCTGCACCTCCCGCATCCAATGGGGATTATCCCGGGACCAACAATGCATATTATGGCGGTTTACTCCTCCATTACTATGGAAAGTAGCTTCATCAGTCCACAAAATTCTGGAGAGGAGATTTCTATCTTCCAATATCATATTGAGCAACCAATAGCAATGATCCAATCTTCTATTATAATCTTGCGGTGTCAAAGCCTGGTGGAGCACAATATGGTAGGGATGCAGCCTAAAGAAAAACAAAATACTTATTACATTGACTTGAAAACTATTAAGAGAAATATTGGCGTTATTCTAAACTATTTAAGAGTTATAACATATTTTTATTTTTTTCTATTTTCATTTATTTATATAAATATAATTACTTACCTTTCTTCTAATAAAATCCTATGCACAGTAAAGCGAGTAACGCCCAAGTCTCTAACAATTAATCTAATACTAATTTGTGGATTAAATTCCCCATATTCCAAAACATTTACAATGTTTTCCTCGGTTCGACCTCGGCGGCGTCCGCGATATACAGGGCGACGAATACTTACAGTAGTACGAAAACGGCTAGCTAAACTATTAACATTCTACTATCGTATCGGCGCCTTTAAGGGTATCGTACTGCGTAAACCCGTTCAGCAATTGTTGCATTTCTCAAACATTCAAAATACACCGCAATGATGTCAACCGCTTCTTCAAGTAACAGAACAGAGGCATTTTGAAAATCAAATACGACACAACACTGTTGGCACGACAAAAATGTTGACGTAATAATGAAGGGTGACACGCGTGCACAGTTTCAATTCATACTTTGTTTTTCCAAGGCCTATTTGACTCTTAAAAAAACCTTTTCAATGGCAACTTGAAAATAAAATCATAATGTTCCGTAATTATGATTATTGTTGTTGATATCTTCGGATTGAAAATATATATTAACTTGCGGTTTCCGCTGACTTCTTAGACTTTTAATCATCCTTGTAATCAGGTGAAATTGAATATACTATTATATTTACAATTATGGAAAAAACGCGCAATGTTTGTGAAGTTGTAAGACAGCGCCCTCTAGCGCCTAGTGTAAAACACATATTGCCGTAGTTCATAAAATGGTATATAGAGTGAGAAAAGCCCTTTTTAACAAAACTAAGTTTACTAAATTATGCTAAGCCAGACCGGAGTTATCAGCATTTATTACAAATAATGTTCAACCTTCCCCCACCACTTTATTTGAAAAGTGACGAACACGTTCTATAGGTGAATTTTATTATTAGATCTTCAGAATATACAAAAATATTATTTTCGGGATACCTTAACTAGGCGAATTTTGAGGAAACTTCGTGATTCATATTTACCGTTACTGTTGCGCCCTCTAGCGCCAGTATGAGAAATTTGAAAATAATTTCCAGCAATCTCTCATGACCACTTTACCCAATATTTTTTTTTCCGCAAGCCATACGACTAATACCTTCTGAGATACGGCCGACAGCCATTCTTAGTGGAACACCCGGTACAGTCGAAACGGTGGATCTCCCAGGCTATTACGATTTTTTCAGTTTTGATATTTAAATCAGTCAGTTTGACAATAATATGTCAAAAAAATGTATTTATTGTCAAAGTGGTAACAATATTTATATAAAGTGGTAAAAATGCCTGAGTTAAATGTACAAATGGTAATTGTTTGGATTATTATTACGCGAGTAAGAGAATATGTACAGGGTTATCCAACCATCCAACATTTATTGATTTTTTTTTTTTTATTTTTAACATTTTCCGAATTTAAAACTGAAGAAAAAAGGCGTTTTTGAATTAAAAATCCAACATTTTAGATCAAAATTTATAATAATATGAGAAATCGGATAAGCTCATTAAAAATACGGCATCCCATTTAAAAAAATATCAAAGTGACCCCTAGTACTTTTGTTTGATGTTCAATTATTTTTTGCTGAAGATATTCGAATTCGCGGGAGAAAATGACTTAAGATGGCTATTTCAGTTTTTTTATAAAAGTACAGGAAAAGTCAAAAAATCGCCTTGTCTAGTCTTGGTTGGATAACCCTGTACAGTGACGGAAATAAAATTTCGTACACTGAGGTTAACATTTTATGCCATTTTTGAATATTTTGATAAACTGTGCTTTTTACAATTATCTTACCTCCATACCTTGCGGTTCTTATTTCAGTAATGATAGAAAAAGGCTATATATAAAATTATTTATTCTAAGAAAGTATTCTTAGATAGTTAAGCAAGTTGGAAACCAAGAAGCACTATACAAAGCCTCAGAACTAAATGCGAACATACAGGATCATTGGATAGAAGAGCTGGAAGTGGCAGAAGAAAAATTTCAAACGAATATCATGATAATAATATACAATACATGACTTCAAAATTAAATATAAAACAGATTATTCAAATATTAAGAAAAAAAACATTGGTTTAATATTTTAAAGTGGCACCAT
This sequence comes from Polydrusus tereticollis, assembly GCA_963920685.1. NCBI lineage: Eukaryota > Metazoa > Arthropoda > Insecta > Coleoptera > Curculionidae > Polydrusus > Polydrusus tereticollis. The sequence goes on along the minus strand of OY987326.1, from coordinate 166,910,329 downwards.
TTTTTTCCACTAATAAGTTTAAACGTCTGGGCATTGATGCCACCAGCATTTGGGCGTGATGAAAATTGTAGGTATTCCAGGTTTCTTCAATTTTATTCCACAAATCATCACTGTTTTGAAGATGAAAATCATTGTTCTTGTTAATTTCTTTCACGATATATCCCCAAACGTTTTCGATTGGATTGATATCAGGGTTTCTTGAGGGCCAAGATAACAATGAAATATTATTTTCTCGTATCCAGTCCGAAACTCTCCTTGCTGTATGGACGAGGCAGTTGTCATGCTAGTATATAAAATTTTCTTGTTGAAATATATTGTTTACCGATGGCAACATAACATTCTGAAGGATGTGTATATATGTTTGAGTAATAAATCTTCCTCGAATTCGGTGGCATATTCCTAGACCCCTGGAAGTCATATACCCCCATACATTAACTGAAAATCTTCCACTTGTTTTAACATGTTGGGTATATCTTTCCTCGTACCGTGTATTTGGCGGCCTATACACTCTAATACTCTAATCTGCCCGTTATAATAAGACTGAAAAGTATTCTCGTCGGTAAATACTTCCTTTTCCCAAAAATCCATACATTGCGGTAAATATTCCAGCGCAAACCCCATTCTTTGCTCTTTATTCATATCGGTCAAAAACGGTTTTTTAGCAGCTACCTTATTTCTCAATTCCGAATTTTTCCTTATACGATTTCACGCTGTTTTTACTGTCCCAGGAAAATTAGGTTGGTTGTGTGCTTCTACAGCTGTCTGAAATGGATTGTTTTGCAAAAAATCTATTAGATCATTATCTTGATTTTCGCTTGAAATTTTTCTTCTGCCGCTTCCAGTCCTTCTTTCCAATGATCCTATATTTTCCCATTTAGTTCTGAGGCTTTATATAGTGCTTCTTGGTTTCCCAAATTGCTCAGCTATTCTTCGTAGAGAAACACCGTCTTCGGATAAAGCAATTAATCCCGCCTTCTTGAGTTGATTCATGTTCACAAAATTTGTTAAAATAAAATAATATAATTTTCAAATCTGATGACACCGATAACAATTTGTCAAAAGTGAAGTGCATTTTCAGATGATCTAGGTATACAAAAGCCGACATCACATCAGGAAAAAATGAGTGTACGAAATTTTATTTCCGTCACTGTACTTATAAGACATATTGCTGAAGAATTAAACACCTCGTAGGTGTAGGTTGATACCAGTTTTACTTAAGTTCTAAACATTGTTTAATTGCTTTCAAAGCGACAACCAGGGGCCATTAAAAAAAAATCCAGCAAAGCCCTTGACCCAGAGGTAATGAAGAGTGCTGCCACGCATATACAACAAATTTGGAGAGGCTACAAAGACAGGGAAACCCTAAAATTTAAAGAGAACCGGCGCAGGCTACTAATAGGTAACAACATTTTTTCTTCATATAAAAATTTTTTTTGACAATATAAATATTTTTACGGCTATGCCTTGTTCACCCAATAAACATTTTTATTTATAAAGGATGTTTTTTGGTACATCGATGGAACGTTTTCACTTGGTGATAGTAGGGTTCATTTACGCAGGGCGATTCACGGTGGAAGGCGTATTAGACATTACATTTATGGCAAACCTTTCAATTATACTAGAAAAGCGTTAAATATAATTTTGTATCAAGATACAGTAAAACCTCTCAATAGCGACCACCCTCGGGGAATCAAATAATGGTCGGTTAACAGGGATGGTCAGCTAATAGAGAAAAATTAAAACAACTGGTCCCTATTTTACAGTGTTTGCTTATTAATAAGTATCCACATACATGTAAATAATTTTAAATATTGTTTAAATTTATCGGAACTAAAATTAAATGAGATGAAGCCGATTTACCAATATGTTCACCGGGTGTTTCTCAACCTATAAATTTTTTTGTATTTATAGATATTAAAATGAAATTTTGGAATCGTGCATAAGAGATGAGTCTGCATTTATTGGCAAAATTTTTAATTTGTTAGCACTTCCGGTTTAACCGGAAGTGACCTTGACTTTGGTATTTTAAATGGGACACCCTGTATATTTTTACTTATTTGGATTCAGCATGATATTCTGAGTAAAATGACATCCCACTTGTCATCCTTTGACGTGTTATAACATTTTTATTCTCATCTTTTGTATTGAATCTAGAGGGCCATGAATCAATTAAATAGGTTAATTTATAGTCAAGTAGTTTACGATAAATAAAATTATGTCATATTAATTGACTTTCTAAGCTTCACAAGCGTTTAAAAAATGAAATGACGTTTACTCCATTTTTCCAAATGCAACGATGGTGGTTCACTAGGATATTTGAAACGAGCATTTTTTTTCCAACAATTTGATACCATACACTCCTATGCTATTTTAAAATTACCACGAAAACATTTGCCTTAAATCCCAATCACATATTTAAAAGCGTTATGTATTATTACTTTCTAAAAAAAAGAAATATAAAGGCGGTTTTGAAAAACAATTGAATTGAATATCAAAACCAATATGGCTCTAATTAAAAGTTGTTCAAATGTCATTCGTTTATAAAACTTAGTAAATCAGATAAAATGGTTGGTTTACTAGAAATGAACAAATTAATATGCTCTTAATTATACTCCGGCCTCGTCTCATAAATAGGTTAAGTGTAGTATCTCTCGTTTCGTGCTAGACGGTCACGTGATTCAAATAAACAAAATTTCATCCCTGTCGGTCCCCGCTCGCTGGTACCACTTCAGTCTTTCTTTTCGTGCGTTAGACGAATTAGCGATTATGCCTAAGCATATACGTAAACGTAAACGCAGTCGTTCTCGCTCACACTCTAGGGATATCTCCAGAGTACGCGCCCGACGATCTCGGTCTAAGTCGCGGCGCAAAGCTTCTCGATCCCATTCTCCACCGAAGCAAAGTTATACCTTTGAAAAAGAATTTAGTGAACTCAAAAAACGTTTGGAACTCCTGGAAGAACATGCACCGAAGATTTTGACAACGCCCTTAGACTGTGAAAGTGGCACAGGAGATATTTACGATTTCGCGGACACCGCTTCTCAGGCTTCCTTTCAGGCGGAGGATAATGCTGCGGGTAAGTTTTATTAATTTCTTTTTGCTTATGGTAGCAGGTTTTCCCTTTTATCATGTGTGCTTATGGCAGCACCTCAATATGTGACATGTTGGCATCTGTGCTTGTGGTGGCAACTGTGCTTGTGGTGGCACCTGTGCTTGTGGTAGCACCTGTGCTTGTGGTGGCACCTGTGCTTGTGGTGGCACCTGTGCTTGTGGTGGCACCTGTGCTTGTGGTGGCACCTGTGCTTGTGGTGGCACCTGTGCTTGTGGTAGCACCTGTGCTTGTGGTGGCACCTGTGCTTGTGGTAGCCCTGTGCTTGTGGTAGCACCTGTGCTTGTGGTAGCACCTGTGCTTGTGGTGGCACCTGTGCTTGTGGTGGCACCTGTGCTTGTGGTGGCACCTGTGCTTGTGGTGGCACCTGTGCTTGTGGTGGCACCTGTGCTTGTGGTGGCACCTGTGCTTGTGGTAGCACCTGTGCTTGTGGTGGCACCTGTGCTTGTGGTAGCACCTGTGCTTGTGGTGGCACCTGTGCTTGTGGTGGCACCTGTGCTTGTGGTGGCACCTGTGCTTGTGGTAGCACCTGTGCTTGTGGTGGCACCTGTGCTTGTGGTGGCAACTGTGCTTGTGGCAGCACCAAATACCTAGCTAAGGCCAAACCTTTTATTCGCCTACATTGACTTATAACATCAACTTGTACATTTCTTGCGGCAGCTTAATGCTTGTGGTAGCGTTTATATATTTAATATATATACTGCCTAGATTTGGTCCGTGTATAAGTACTAGCCCAGATCTTTTTGTTAAAGAAAGCCCACATAAGGCCCAAGTTGATACTTCCAAATCAAACGAAAACGAAGACCTTGTTGCTCTTTTGGGGGAGACAGATACTTCAAACACCTTGTTTGATACTGACATTATACCTAGATGGGAACTGATTCTCAAACATGGTATGTTAGAGGCCAACCGAGCCGAGCTCTTGCAAAAGTTTGCACCCCCAAGTAATTTTCCTCAGCTTACATCGCCTATACTTAACACGGAGGTAAAGAATGCTGTTAACTACCAAGTAGTCAGAAGAGATACCAAATTAGCAAATCAACACCAACAATTAAGTGCCAGTCTAACCGGCATTGCATATGTTTTAACACATATGTTGCAAGAAGGGGGGAGGCAGAATAATGAGCATATAGAGGTTCTTGGCAGCGCTTGCAGGTTGCTTGCAGATATACACCACTCCCAATCTCAATCCCGTCGAGACCTTTTGCTAATCAACCTAAGTAAAGATTTTCAAGATACTCTTAAAGATGCTCTTTTAACCGATTTTCTTTTTGGTGAAAAATTGGACGAGAGGGTATTTAGTCAAGGACTGCGTCCTGCTCCTCGTATTACTAAACCCAAATAGGAGCCGAAATATATTCCAAACAATAAAACCGCAAAACCAAATTTAAACTTCAAAGGTCCACTCAGAGCAGCTCCCATTCAAAGCCGTCACCCTCGGAGTGGACAACAGTTCAGACCGGCTCAACAAGGAGTTCGAACTCAACAGTTTCGTCAAATCTACAACTTGGAATCCAGGCAAGCGGGGTCCAGAAGGAACAAAATTCACCAACAGTCCAGACTCCAATATCAGAAACTTCAACGCAGGTCTGTAACCCAGTGGGACGTCTAAAATTATTTAACAAAGAATGGCTTAATTAAATTTCTGATAAAAATATTTTATCTTATATAAATGGTTTAAAACTTCCTTTGGCTAGTAAACCTAGACAAAACTTGGTGCCAAAAAATTCTAGTTTTTCACCATGCGATCAGGCGAATATTTCTCTTTTGATAGAAAAGCTACTAAGGATAGGAGCTCTAACTAAAGTAAATCCATGTAAAAACCAATTTTTGTCAAAAAATTTTTTTGATGCCCAAGCTAGATGGCAAAAAAAGGTTAATCTTAAACCTAAAATCATTAAACAAATTTATCAGGACATCACACTTCAAACTGGAAGACCATAAAACCGTCATTCGGTTAATTGGAGAGAACTGTTTTATGGCCACGCTTGATCTTAAAGATGCTTATTTTCTTATTCCAATATGGCAAGCTCACAGAAAGTACCTAAGATTTTCTTTTAAGAGGTCGATTTTTCAATACAATGTCCCTTTCGGGTTAAACATCGCACCGTTTGTCTTTACAAAAATTATGAAACCTATTCTCTAATAATCTCATTTAAGACAACAGGGTTTCTTGTCTGTTATATACCTGGATGATTTTTTATTTATTGGCAGGTCCTATTTCGACTGCTTACATAATGTAACAACTTCTGTAAAGCTGTTACAATCCTTGGGTTTTCTCATTAATTTAGGGAAGAGCAAACTTGTACCTACCACCGAAATTCAATATTTAAATTTCATTTATAATTCTGGTACGATGACTGTTTCTTTACCTACTAGGTCCGGCTGGGGTATCTATTGCAATGGTGGAAAATCCCACGGTCTGTGGTCCGCAAACGAAAAACAATTTCATATCACTTATTTGGAGCTATTGGCAGCGTTCTTCGCCCTTAAATGTTTTGCGTCTGATATCAAAAATTGTAATATTTTATGTAGAATTGATAACACCACGGCCATTGCCTATATAAATAGAATGGGCAGCATTCAATTTCCTCAGCTTAACACTTTATCTAAAAATATTTGGATGCGGTGTGGAAAAAGGAATATATTTTTATTTGCGTCATATATTAAATCATCGGACAACACCATTGCCGATGAGCAATCGCGTACTATCGAGACAGAGTGGGAGCTTAATGATATCTATTTTTCAATATATACGGAAGGTATTTGGCACACCAGAAATTGATTTATTTGCCAGTAGGATCAACACAAGTGTCACGTATTCTCTTCCTGGCTAAAGGATCCAGACTGTTATAAAGTTGACGCTTTTACTATAAATTGGAAAAAAAAAAATTTTTATTTTTATTCATTTCCTCCCTTTTGTTTAATTTTAAAAAGTTCTTCAAAAGATCATATGCGATAAAGCTAGAGGAATAGTTGTGGTCCCTCTTTGGACCACTCAACCCTGGTTTCCCATTTTTTCTAGCTTATTAGAAGGAGACCCCATTATTTTTAATCCTAATGAAAGCTTATTATCTTTTAACAGCATACCTCACCCACTTTGAAAGTCCCTTTCCCTGGTAGCAGAAGTATTATCCTACAGGCACTAGAGAGGGGCGACGTACGGCAAGAATGCTTAGAAATCTGCCTTGCATCGATTACGAACAATACGCTAAAACAATATAATACTGGTTTATAATTATGGTGGAATTTTTGTTGTATAAACAAAGCAGATGCGTATTCGCCTACAGTAGGATTAGTTTTAAAATTTTTAACAATTCAGTACAATAAAGTGATCTCATATTCATCTCTAAATTCTTATAGATCTGCGATAGCGCAAATTGCAGGCCCTGAAATTGGATTAGATTTTAGAATTAAAAGATTTTTTAATGGAGTTTACCACCTACGGCCCAATCTCCCCAAATATGATGAAATATGGGATCCTTGTATTGTTTCAAATTACATTAGAGCAGTTTCGGTTGAAAACATCTCTTTGAATACGTTAACACATAAGTTAGCAACGCTTATGATCCTTGAGACTGGACAACGCGTCCATGCAAACAATAAATTCAATAATCTGTTCTGACATAATTAAATATGATACAAAAATAGAAATAAAGATTCCTAAGCGCTTAAAAACATTAGGTAAGAACAGATTGCAACCTACTTTAATTCTTCCCTTTTTCCGTAATGATCCAGTTATTTGTGTAGCTAAAACCTTGTTAGATTACTTAGATAGAACCAAAGATATAAGTGGTTTAGAAACAAGTCTTTATATCACTACGTCTAAACCGTATAAAGCCGCAACTACAAAAACTGTCGCCAGATGGATAAAAACTATGCTTACCAAAAGCGGCGCCGGCGTGGATACATCTAAGTTTACTGCGCATAGTACTAGATATGCGTCTACGTCGGCGGCTGCTCGTAAAGAAATTAACATAGACACCATTTATCGTGCAGCTGGTTGGACACAAAGGTCAAGCACTTTTGCGTTGTTTTACAATAGGCCCCTCGTGCCAAGCAATGATTTTGCTGAGGCCATATTGTCCCCTAACAGTTAATGTAAACCTTGTTATTGCATTATATTATAGTGACTAAGGGTTTAATTTTTTATTCTAAAAATTGGTAAATTTAACAGTAAGTTTATAGCATTAAGTAATATTACTTGCCACTTTTGTTTCATAGCATTGTAAACTTTCTAGAATTTAGTTAGGTACTGAGTAAAGATTGTTATGTTCCACAGGTTAAGGGAAAGTACAGCATAATAAAGTATACCTGGCTACCTACATAATGCCTTATTTCTTTATTTCACTAGGTTTTGTTGCATTTTACTTTAAACATCTACACTTAACCTATTTATGAGACGAGGCCGGAGTATAATCATAAGATTAAACGAACTTACCTGAGTGAAGTTTAATCTTGATTATATGAGGCCTCGTCGAAATAAATAGGACCCGACCCTGTTTTTTCTTTCCCATGACCCGAAATAAGTGCAACAAAACCGCTTTAAACAGACTGAAGTGGTACCAGCGAGCGGGGACCGACAGGGATGAAATTTTGTTTATTTGAATCACGTGACCGTCTAGCACGAAACGAGAGATACTACACTTAACCTATTTATTTCGACGAGGCCTCATATAATCAAGATTAAACTTCACTCAGGTAAGTTCGTTTAATCTTATGATTTTTGGAGAGCCCAGAAAAAATTCTTCAGAGGCCGCAAGATTGTATGCAGAGAGATTTCCAGGTCGTCGACTTCCAATCCGGCATTATTTTTCAAAACTGGAACAAAAAATGCATACAGAACCCAATGAGGATGCGGTCAATAACTATGTTGTAAGTGAAGAGAAAGAAATTGACGTACTATCATTAGTTAACGTAAATATTACTGCCTCAGTCAGAGAAATTGCTGTTGAATGTGATATTAATAGCTCGTCAGTATGAAGGATCTTACATAAAGGCAAATATCATGCATACAAATACCAGATTCATCAACATCTCTATCAAAATGACCATGTCAGAAGGCTCGAATACTATAACTGGTTTTTACAAAGACATCAACAAGATCCCACATTTCCGTCGAAAATTCTTTATTCGAATGAGAGTCGATTCACAAATTTGGGCATGTTTAATAGAAACAATAAGCATTATTGGTCACAAGATAACCTGCATTTAATGGAAGAAGGCAATTTTTAAGAGCGGTTTGGATTCAATTGCTGGATAGGTATCATTGGAGATAGAATTGTGGGACTAATTATTTTTTATGGTCACCTTACCGGTTTTAGGTTTCTTGCAAGTAGAAATAGAACAATTTCTTGAAAATTTGCCTGTAGTTGAACAAATGGCTATTATTTTTCAACAAGACGGGGCTCCACCACATAATTCTCGTGCTGTTAGGGACTCCCTTCATAGCACGTATGGGAAAAATTGGATTGGCACTAACGGACCGATAAGATGGCCAGTAAGGTATTAAGCTTTTTGGTAGGTATGTCTTTTCATCCTTTAACATTTTTATTTTCTAAATTAGATCCCCCGACCTAACTCCGTTGGACTTTTCTGCATGAGGAACCCTCAAAAACAAAGTCCACAACGTTCCACCAGTCACCCGTACAGAACTTGAAAATAAAGTCAGAGCAGCAACTCAAGAAATGAATGTAAACCAGTTAAGAAATGTAATGAGGGCAACTGTCGAAAAAATGGAAAATTGTTTTCATCAACAGGGAGGACATTTCGAACATTTAGAGCGATGATAATTGGTATTATAATTAAAGTCCTAGATTGATTTATTAATAATGATAAACAATTACTATCTGCTATTAGTTGTTGGTTGAGAATGAATTAGTTAACTGTTTAGTTCTTTTAGTTTGGTTTTAATTAAGCCTAGTCGCCTAGATCAATTTCTCAACACCTGCGTAAGTTTTAAAATAATATAGGAGGGTATGGTATCAAATTGTTGGGAAAAAAATGCTCGTTTCAAATATCCTAGTGAACCACTATCGTTCCATTTGGAAAAATGGAGTGAACGTCATTTAATATGACATAATTTTATTTGTCGTAAACGACTTTACTATAAATTAACCTATTTAATTGATTCATGGCCCTCTAGAATCAACACAAAAAATGAGAATCAAAATGTTATAACACATCAAAAAATGACAAGTGGGGTGTCATTTTACTCAGAATATCATGCTGAATCCAAATAAGTAAAAATATATAGGGTGTCCCATTTAAAATACCAAAGTCAAGGTCACTTCCGGTTAAACCGGAAGTACTAACAAATCAAAAATTATGCCAATAAATGCAGACTCATCTCTGATGCACAATTCCAAAATTTCATTTTAATATCTATAAATACAAAAAAGTTATAGGGGTGAGCGTCTTTTGAGAAACACCCGGTATATTGCACTTGCACACTAACATATATATTATACAATGTACTGTATGTTTGTCTGAAATTCTTATTTTTTAAAATAGTCAGATATTAATGATTGCTTCATATTTTTTTTTTTAAGTTTGAAGAAGTAGTTCATACTTGCAGTGGAGTGTAGGTAATAATTTAAAACAACACTTCTGTCTTCCTCCACAAATAATATATATTTTGAAAAAAAAATTTTAACGATTGTCCCTACATGTTTCGACTATATATACAGTCATCCTCAGGGAAACTAAAAAGGAATGTGTGAAAATACAAGAATAAAAACAGGTACCATAAGAGACTTACCTATATCGAGTGTAAATTGGGGTCTAATAGTTGTCTCAAATTTTTTATTTTATTTTTATAAAATTTAGAAACACATTTTAATAGCAATTGAGAAATATTTGTGGACTTGTCAAAATTGTTAACATTATTAAAAAAGTCTCTAAAGCTTGTGTAGGCTTAGATATAGTTGGGGTCAAGCAAATATTTGACGCGTGACACTTTCATATTGTCATTGGTGTCAAATACGGCAGGCCACTCATAATATAAAAGTTACTAATGGCTAATTTATATTATAATAATTACCACCCACTCCAAGTATTTGTATCTTTATCCTTTTATATGACTAAAAAGAGATATACATAAACCGAGTTACCTTCTCGTCGATTTGGTCAAATCATATGGGCTGCAGATCCGCATTTTATTTATTAATTTAATCGTTATACACTACTAAGATTGCTTTTGTTAAGACCTGTGATATTAATGGTCAATCCTGAATCCCACCATTACAATGCACAGAATTTATCAAAACAAATTTATTTATATTATAATTCATATTTTTAGACCAATTTCCCAGCAATCATTTTCTGCAAAGGTTTATAAATAAAAATATTCGTCAGTCCGGCCCTGACTAAGTATCAGCTGTAATAAAGTTGGTGAAATCGAAATAACCCTAGTATTGGACAAATATGACAAGATGGAAGTGTCACGCGTCAAATATTTGCTTGACTCCAACTATAGACTTGATATTTTCGACACTGGAGCAAGCTCAGGTTCCTGTTCCTCTGTCTAAGTCTTGGAAGTAGTTTCATCCGTTTCATGGATCTCTTTAATACACTCGATGATAGTCAATTCTGCACTTTCTGTTGGCAAATCGTTATCAATAGAGGCAAATTGTTTTAAGTTCACAAATGTGTCCTTAATGTTAGGAAAAAGTTGTGCGAGCGTAATATTATTTTCTTCGTAGTCGTCAAAATAAACATAAAAGAGATAATTCACATTAAAGAAACTAATAACACTCTCAATTATAGAACTGATACAGATAACTTAAGTTGCATTTACAACAACCTAATTACACAATAAAATACAAATTTTTGCACCACTGTTAGAATAAAAATTATAATGATTCAAATCTGGGCTTTCCATTAACCCCTGTCTATACCTACTAAATGACAGCGTTGTTAACAATAATTTAGTCTTTTTTTTTATAATCAGGCACATCACTGCAGGATTAATCCTTTATGATGCTCCGCGAGCGGTACATGTGCGCAGGAAATGATTCACGTTGGTCTTGTATCTTTGGAGATTATACTCGTTGGGGATCACGGCTTCAGGGAGGTCATTCCAGAGTGATGACGTTCTCCAGATAAAATAATTTTTAAGCAGTGTCGTTCGAGGGCCACTAAGCTGAACCACGTACGGGTGGGCTGCAGTGGCTCGTCGTGCATTTCTATTATGCACCGGCTCTGGGTGGAATCAAGCGGGCAACCCCAGTTGAGCACTTGCCATGCAAATAATTGTAAAATAGACAAAAGTCGCCAACTTGCTTTCGAAGTTTAAGGCTTTCCAGGTTGTTTGTTAGATCATGGTCACCGATCAAGCGAATGGGTCTTTTTTAAATGGAATCTAGCGATCTCTGGGTATGTTTAGGAGCAGAGCCCCAAATATGCGAACAGTACTCCAGCGATGGTCGGACTCGGGTATTATAGAGCATCAAAAGTTAGGGCGTTATAGTTGTTAGGGTGTATAGAGACTCATAGTTCGGCCGCAACGTGACTATGCCAAGACATACGACTATCCAAATTGACGCCCAATAAATGAATTGATAAAGCCAAGTTAATCGAGTGTCCCGGTTTGACTATATCCGGTTCTTCAACATTAACTTTTTTAGAAGAAACTGCCACCTGGGCTATTTTAGCGGTAAATTCTATTTGGTTACCGTCACCCTAAGACAAAATTTTTTCCAGGTTTTTATTGAGATATGAGACCTCTTGCTGCCTATAGAGATGTGCATTGGCAGTCCACGTTCAAGCATTTAAAGTAAAAGATAAAACAAGTTTGCTGTCATCAGCGAAGCTATATACTGGGTATGCCAAAAGTCCCGCATAAAATTAATATCAATTAAATGAAAACGATCTAGGAAAAATGCTCGTCCCGTAAATTATTATTTTTAATTGTGCATTTTTTTACATGAAAAATATTATATTATTATTATTATTATTAATCTCATAGAACAGTTGTCACGTATTTGACAATTTTTTTAAATAAAATGCCTAATTTTTTATTAGGTTTTCAAATTCTACGAAAAATTCTAAATATTTTTTATGTAGGACTTGCTATCCCGATTTTGCGCTGTTTCCAAGATATTAACATTTAATTTGATAATTGAAACAAAAAGGTTATCCATAAAAATTTGTTATGTATTACTAAAACGAAAATTCTAAAAGCGTAACAAATGCTGGAAATGTCCACCGCCTTCTACCTGACACGCCCCCAGGCGATGGTAAAATCCATTTACTGCATTCCTTATAAAATCGGGAGGTATTCTGTTTGTTTCTGTCCTTATTCTTTCTTTGAGATCTTCAATGTTGTTGGGTCTGTTTCGGTACACTCTTTCCTTTAAATAACCTCAAAGAAAATAGTCCAGCGGTGTTAAATCCAGCGATGTAGGTGACCACTCAATAGTACCCCTACGATCAATCCAACGGTTTGTAAAGGTTTAATCTAGGTACCTTCGAACCTTTACGCCAAAGTGTGGAGGGGCACCATCTTGTTGAAACCATACCATCTCATTTGGAATAACTGGATCCATCTGGTTAGGAAAAAGAATTGCTAATGCCGGAGTTAAATCAAATGTTAAAAAATCCAAATAACGTTTAGCGGTAAGGTTCACTTGAAAAAAATAAGGTCCCAAAATTCTATTATTTATTATGCCCAGACATTAACCTTACCAGCATATTGAGTGTGCGTCTCAAGTAACCATCGCGGATTATCATGAGACCAGAATCGATATTTTTGTCTATTAACTTGCCCGTTCAGGCAGAATGTAGCTTCATCAGAAAATAAAATATTACTTGAAAAGGCATTATTAGTATCAATCCTTATCATCGTTTCTTCGCAAAATTCAAGCCGTCTATCATAGTCATCTTCTAGTAGTTCCTGTACAAAAAGAGGTTTATAAGGATGTAATTTTTCGCTCTTAAAAAATCGATGTACTGTACTACAAGTAGCTTAGTTATCTAACGCCAAAGTAACAACTGAAGAGTGGGGGTTTTCAGTAAGTGATAACATTAAATCGATTTTTTCATCCTCGGTTAGAATGAGTGGTCGACCGCTTCTAGGTAAATCTCTAACTGTACCGAGCTGTCGTTGAGTAATTTGGTTTTCTGGATACTTTTCGTTAAACAAAGTACAAACCTCAGCTTGACTTCTTATTTTGTCCCCACACCCCAACATAATTAAAATTTCGATGCGCTGCTTTTCTGTTAACATTTTTAGGTAATTGACAAATTACGTAAGTCAAAGTCAGTATTGACATAATTAAGGACAGTTGATGACAGTAAGATACCTGATGTATTTAACATGTTCTAATATAAAATATAATATGCACTAAAAGTATTACCTCTAATAAAAAAAAAATTAAATGTCAATGTCTTGGAAACAGCTGGAAATCGGGATAGCAAGTCCTACATAAAAAATATTTAGAATTTTTCGTAGAATTTAAAAACCTAATAAAAAATTAGACATTTTATTAAAAAAAATTGTCAAAGACGTGACAACTGTTCTATGAGTTTGCTTTTCCTGTGCTTTAGTATCAATGGTGCTATCAGAACGTGTTAGAGGTGGAATGGTTGACCTGGTAAAGTTCTGACTGACGGCCTTAGCTACCGACCAGAATAATCTTGAGCCTTTAGGACATTCAAGAAGTTTATCTTTGATCCTCTCGTTGTGTGCTCCTTTGCTCTGGTTTATTGTTTGTTTGCATTGGTTTCAAGCGTTAACAAGGATTAAGGTACTATTTTCGGCGGTAGGCTTTTGACGCCATTGTCGGTAGAAATAATTTTTTGATTTTACAGCTCGATCGCATTTTTGATAAACCAAGGCTTGCCGGTAAAAGGGCACTTTTTTGAGAAAGGGATAAGGGCTGCCATGCCAGTAAGGATAAATTCCGATACTTCTCTAGCACAGATAGATGGATCGTCAGGGGTAAAACAAACGGCCCGCCAAGGAAAGGTTCAAAAATGATCCTGTAGGTCATCTCACTTAGCTGATGTATAATGCCAGATTTTGCTTGGTTTTGGAGGCTGTTCGGCACTAATTGGTAGTTTGTTCAGTACCGAAATAAAGGTTGTGATCAGACGGTGAGAGTGTGCAAGTCGGGGATTGAAGTTAAGAAAAGATTCATAACAAAATCATCATCTCGGTCTGGAATCCGAGTTGGTTCACCCACGAGTTGGGTAAGGCCAGAGCTGATGGCAAAGGATTGGGCTTCGCGACCTTACTCGTCGGTTGTATTTGAGTATTTGAGTCAGTTATTATTATAAACGTTGCCAAGGATGACAACTTCGGAATTGGAATGGTGGGTTTGCAAAAAGTATAGTATTAGCAAGTGAGGAGAATAAGTCTCTATAATTGGTATTGCTTAGCGGTGGGTAAAGGCAGCAGATGAATTTAGTAATTCTCTACGTTGATATTTTAAACAACATTACATTACAGACATTAGGCTTGAGTGTCTCTGACCTTTGTTTCGGTTAGTGCGAGTACATGAGGTTTGGTAGATCGTAGATGTTGATTGACTGCATTGTGTTTGAGTTTAGTCCTCTTATATTGCAGAAGTCAATTTGAAAGCTGCTAATCTTGGGTCTTTTAACAACTTCAGTTGTCACACTATTTCCATTTTAAATGTTGTTTGGAGGACCTCTCTGGCTATTGTAAATGGTGGATGTTGGGATAATTTCGATCAGGACTAGCCCCCACCCGGAGATTCGATCGGGGGGCGCGTTCACCTCCAGAGCATTGTGATCTTGGAACCATCATCATGACATCTTTCATATGTTTTGCACCCTGAAAACCATAGACATCGGCATAGCGATGAAACGTTAGCTCAAAGAGAAACTTCACGCCATCTAAGCCGTTGCGATGGTATCTTACCGAGTGATGTCGGGTGAGCCAACATCTAACATCTCTGCCACGTCTATCATCTCTATTAAGATACATAGCATTCCCTATACATCGATTTAACCATTTAGCTTATGCTTAGTTTTTTTTTCTTTATCTTATTGAAGTTCATGTAAAAAATGTTTCTTTTTTTTGTATTTTTTTTTAAGATCTGAAGATGGTTTAGGCTAATATACCGAAACGTCAACGATGTACAAAACTAATTTTTTTTTATTTTTTATTCTTCTCAACTTTGATCAAAAATTTACAAATATTTTCTAGTCATTGTAATTAAGTCATGCGCTGACGAACTGACACCGGTATTTTGTAGACTTTTTAACTTATCCTACAAGAAAGGAATATTTCGTTCTTGCTGAAAAACTGCGCGAGTCCAGCTCACACCCAAAAACGACAAGAAGATCTTGACAAACAAATAGCGTCCAGTATTATTGCTTTCAGTGCTATCAAAAGTTATAGAGAAGGCTATCAACAAAAAATTATTAAAATACCTGGAAGGTTTCAACATTATTAGTGACCGACAGTATGGATTCTGTAAGTCTAGATTAACAGAAGACCTCGCTTATGTTACTCACGTTTGGAACAACGCAATAGAACATCATGGGGAGTCCCGGGCGATAGCACTGGACATTTCCAAGGCTTTTGACCGAGTATGGCATGAGGAGCTCCTAACTAAAGTAAGAGCATACGGAATGCCGGTTCAATTTTGTTCATGGCTGTCGAGCTTTCTTAAAGACCGTCCTCTGCGAATGGCGATGGACGGATTTCTTTCAGACACATTTAACATCAACGCCGGAGTCCCTCAAGGTTCTATATTGTCGCCCACCCTTTTCTTACTATACATTACCGATCTTTTGGAAAAAGCTAAAAATCCTATATAGAGATGTGCATTGACAGCCGATGTCCGAGCATCCAAAGTAAAAGATGAGACAAGTATGATGTCATCACCGAAGATATACAGGGTGTCCGGAAACTTCGTTCGTATATTTTTAGGGGATATTCTACATGTAGTGAATGAATGTAGGTTCTTAAATATCTTATAAGGAATGGCCGTCCAAAGGTGACCTCTAAAGATTAGTTTCTCTCTTATATCTTTGCGACCGCTTGAGGAATCGATGTGCTTTTTGGCACACAAATTAATATTAACAATTGCTAATTTATGATATTGAGAGTTAGTATGAAATTTAGTCAGGGACGTTCTTACGGGGGTGGCTTAGTTTATTTATTCCTAATTTTTGTACACGACACATTTAACAAATTTTACCCAAAAATTATAATTCCAGTGATTTTTCTATACAAAAAAGGTATTCTTAAAAAAAATTATTGGGCCAATGATTTAGGAGAAAAATATATTTTAATCATTGCATAAAGTATTATCGAATTGTGTTTAAACTAAAACATCAAAGTAGTCTTATGACAAATACAAATTTGAAGTCCAAAAAACATCAAGAAGCCCATGGTTAGGGTTAAAATAAATTGACAATGACAATAATTAAGTCAAAACGTTGTTTTATTGTAATTTTTAAACAAAACAAACTAAGAGTTGTTGGTTTAACAATAATAAACTGAAGAAAGTAAAAAAGTTACAACAAATGTTGAAAATGGTTTCCATTCATATCAATACAACCAACTAAACGATTTCTCATTGATGTTCGTACTCTTGCGAAAACTCCTTCTTTATTACGAATCTCCTCGCAACAATAAATAACACGTTGTTCCAATTGTTGTACATTTTCGACAGGTAATGAATATACCAGAGACTTCACATAATCCCAAAGAAAGTAATCCAATGGATTGAGATCAGGTGAACGGGGAGGCCAGGCAATGGGCCCACCTCGGCCTATCCATCGGTCTAGATATGTTTGATTTAAATAATCTCGAACCAATCTACTAAAATAAGGTGGAGCCCCATCATGCATAAAATAGTTTGTAAGTCTTTGCTGGTACGGCACATCTTCAAGTAGAACAGGCAAAGAGTCTTGTAAAAAATCTAAATATGCAGGATCATCTAAACGTTGAGGCATAATATATGGTCATATTAATCGATCGCCCAATATACCTGCCCAAACATTAATTGAAAATTTATTTTAAAATCGACTTTCGAAAATTGCATGGGATTTTCTTCTGCCCATACATGGTTATTATGGAAATTTACGATGCCTTCACGGGTAAACCCTGCTTCGTCAGTAAACAAGACTTTATGTAGAAAAAACGGACTTGATGACATTTTCTCTGCATCCACTGACAAAACTGTGCACGAGGAAGTAAGTCTTGAGGCTTAAGCGCCTGAACTCTTTGTATATGGTATAGATAAAAAAGTTGTTCATGCAAAATTTCCCATGTTGTACTCTTAGGGATACCCTCTTGTAAGCCAATTGTTCTTGTACCCGGGTTGGCTGCAACGCATTCGAGCACTCTTTCTTCTGCTTGTGGAGTCCTAGTAGTACGGTTTCTCCCAGTTTCATTCATATTTGGCCTAAAAGTTCTGGTTTCTCTTAATCGTTGATGTAAATTAATGAATAATTTCTCACAAGGAATTTGACGGTTTGGAAAATATTCTTGGTACAACCTGCGAGCTTCTCGAGCACAACCATTAGCTTTGCCATACATAAAATGCATATCAGCTAACTCAGCAAATGAATAATCTGCAATCTTTTAAAATTTGCACCTTAGTTTATCAAAAACACTTTGCACTTGATCAATGATCACTACAATAAATCGCAAAAACGTCATTGTCAATATATTTTAACGCTAACCATGGGCTTCTTGATGTGTTTTTGACTTCAAATTTGTATTTGTCATAAGACTGCTTTGATGTTTTAGTTTAAACACAATTCGATAATAGTTTATGCAATAATTTATATATTGGCCCAATAGTTTTTTTTAGGAATACCTTTTTTGTGTAGAAAAATCAAAATAAACTAAGCTGCCCCCCCCCCCCCGCCCGTAAGAACGTCCCTGACTAAATTTCATACTAACTCTCAATATCATAAATTAGTAATTGTTAATATTAGTTTGTGTGCCAATAAGCACATCGGTACCTCAAGCGGTTGCAAAGATATAAAAGAGATCTAATCTTTAGAGGTCACCTCTGGACGGCCATAGCTTCCTTATAAGACATTTAAGGACCTACATTCATATGAACTTTTTTTCATATTTTCATATGTAAGTAGATAAAGCTAGGCGGATTCGAGCCCAAAATCCCATAAGAAATAACATGGGACCTAAAACCTGCATTTTTATCGCCATTTTAGGGGCGTGGCACTTTTCCTGGAAGTCGCCATCCTCTCTTAACCCGAGCGGAACCTCAGCTACTATAGCCATCTAGTGTCTGACGTCATAACTACTCGCAGTAGATACAGGATCCGTATTAACCTAAGTGGCCCCCCTGGTATTACCAGGGGGCCCCATTATTTGAAGATTCTAACCTAACAGTATTCCCCATGGAACCCAAGTACCCGCGGAGCCCCCCAAATCCCCCTTAGTACGTGACTGTAAACGATTAATTGTAGAGGCGCCACCTAGCGGAGGAGAGATGACATACCACGTTCTCAATAGTACCCAAACCCAAGTACCTAACCTGAACATCTATCTAAATAATCAATATTGAACAACATAATGAATAAATAATAACAGAAAAAAAGTTTGTGCAGTCAGCGGGAATTGAACCATAAACCTCTGGGGCCGAACCTCAAAGCCTTGCAAAATACGCTACGAGAGCATATAGATTAAAACTGCTAAACAATGTTTGACAACGTGAAACCACGGGGGCACATCTGATTAGATTGCTGGAACAAAAGGTCCTTAAGTGGGGTTATGGTGGTGTTTTATAATGTACAAAATTAGGGTAAACCAGGCTGGGCCCTCCAATGTTAATTTCGGAGGGATTTTTATGACTCATATCTCCGGAACCAATGGGCCTAGGATATTGCGCATGCGTAGCTGGGGTCTATGAAATGGGTTCTTGCGCATGACTCGAAAATGACACCTGTCACCTATTCACCAATTAAGAACTGTCACCTGTCAGATGTCACCTGTCAAATGTCAAAATCGACAGCTGATGTATGTCACGTGTTTAGGGTGACGTCATGAGTCGTTTAAAAAAAGAACGGGGTTGATCGGGACCAATAGGGTCAAAGTTGGTATAGCTAATGCCCTAACGGTAGGAGGGTGGCCATAACATGTCATCAATGAACATTGTTAGAGGCCGCGTGGTATGTAATTAGACAACTGGAGATCTAGTATGTCCTTTTGGCAAACAGTATTTTCAGACGCCATCTATAATTACGTTCGCGCACACTCCCGCTATCTGGGTACTACCTGAACTTATGCAACCAGAAGCCCCTATCAGCAAATATTGCCTTCGCCAATTTATTAACAAACCTAAGTGTGGCGATGACGACAAAATGGCGGTAAACCTAGCTTTTATAATGCATTCACCATTTTATCGACAAACCAGTACTAATGGCGTCGCCAAACCAATATTTCCCCTTATTCAACATAAAAATTGTCGAAACGGCAACACCGCCGTTCCAATACTGAAAATTTAAGAAAATACGCTTAGGCCATATTGTAATAGCCGTCCGCAACAGTACCATTCATGAGTGTATAATTAAATAAAAATCAATCAATTTTAAAACTTTTTATTCACAACATAACAATATCACTTACTACCACCCTGGTATATTACATTAAAGGAATAAAAAAAATCGGTGTAAATAAAAATTTTAAAACTTTTTTATTTACAACATAACAATATCACTTACTACCACCCTGGTATATTACATTAAAGGAATAAAAAAATCAGCGTAAAATAAAAAGACATATCTGTAATCATTTAACAACGTTTTATGCCAGAAATATATGCAGTTTTCAAGTCAAATACGCCATTACAGCACTAGTTAGCAAAAATATTTAAATAAGACAAGTATCTTGCATCAAAAATAATACCTGAACGAAATAAAAATTTGGCACAAGACACTTATCGCCAATCTTGTATATAGGTACAATATATTATAAGTTCAAAATTTAGTGAAAAATATTTACAGTTAAAACTAAGGATTAGAAACATTTGCCGTGCAAGAATAGGCATATCTACATACAATTAAAAAACTAGGACTAGAAACATTTATATTAGGAACATTACCGCACAAGAAGGCATATCTATATACAAACTTAAAAACTAACAAAAAAATGAATGGAAAAAGACATTGGCGGGTATGGGCATTTGAACAGAGTAATCATACCTTATTTCAGCTCCTATATCAAAAAAAGGATTCTTTATTTACAAAAGAGCATTCCTTCTCCCAAGGATCGTTGAAAAACGCTTCTAATCAGTCCATTCTATTCAATTAGGGAAATCAGGACACACTTCAGGCTATATTCCATGATAACAATCTAAATCCATGCCTTCACTCGATACTGCCGCTCACTCCTCGACCATACAATATACATTTTTCAATTCTTCAAAGAAAAAAAACCTTTTTTGGCACAATAATAATGACAGTGACAGTATTTTTCAGAAAAAAACCGGTGTATGATTCGTTGTCATAACATTTTATTAATAAATATATTTTCTGTTTTAAATTTATTACGATTACAACATTAGTAGAAATATCAGTTTGTTGACTTCGATGTAGTTAACCTTGATATTAAATGCAACTAAATAGTATTGCCGTAATTATTATAGGTCAGTCGTTGAAATCAATATTTAAATTTATTTACAATTGTACAAAAAACAAAGCAGCTTGCTTCTATAAATAATAATATATATACAAGGTTAACCGAAAAGTTGAGTATGAATATAGATAAATTATTAATAAAGTTTATAGGTACATTGTTTCATAATTATACCGGTTACCCGACTAAGTTTAATTTTTCCTATAATGACGTACATTGTAAACAAGTAAGATCTGGGAACTTCATAAAAATAAGTTAATATACATTAGATGACCTTTCTAAATTCTGAGAAATGTTGCGACATTGAAATATCTTATATTATACGGTTCACTGCACATTTTATTCCTCGAATAATATTTAAAAAATACCAAGAGTAGTAGATAACTAAGTAATTGTATATAACATTTAACCTGGTACAATACCAAGGTTACACCGGTAACCGTGAACGTCTGTGACATTAACACAGCCTATGCATTATATTTTGTTTATTGAATTATATGACGGAAAAAATTGTAACAATATGATATGTGACTAAAATGCAAATAATTTTAAGTGTATTCTAATTACGTCACCAGCTTATATAAAATTCAGCTATAGAGTGAGTTAGCGGACAGTTTAGTAATATTCTTATCTTCAGAGTAAGAGCCAAATATTTATGAGATTTTGTTTAGTTGTTAAATATACAGGAGATGGTTATTTAACAATCTTATTCTATTTTAGTTTTTAGATAAAATGCTTGTATATAATTATTGTGTAATATTTTGAAGAAAACACTTAAATACGGTAATAAATTCATAAAAATTACAAGTTTAAAAAATAATCTTAATAATAATTAAAGCAGAATTAGGGATTCATTGTATATTTTCTGCTCAGAAATGTGCAGAGGCCTGAACCTATAAACTTTTCACCACATCAGCCGCTGATAAAAAAACTACTCATTTAAATAACCCTACTTAATACCAACAACGTCTGTTTTATTACTATAATTAAATAAAACATTATATTCACGTACACATAAATAATAGTCTTTAAATGGACAGCTAAAATATTGAGATAAATCAGGTATCTGAGAGTACAAAGGTTTTCAGTGAGCATAAAAAATAGAAATAAAAAATACATTACAAATAAAGAAGGCAATATTTTATAGTCAGCATATGAGGGAAAATAAAAAGTACACATAAAAAAGACACATATCACTAATCTCGTATATACTACACAGATAAAAAAAAACCAATACAAAAATAAAATGGCATATCGTCAAGTTCAAAAGACCCTGTATATAATAATATTTGGAGTACAGTGTACTACTTAAATATATAAAACAAAAAATATTTTCAGATTAAAAATTATAAAATAAGCCATTCATTTTCCTGCAATTATAAATTTGAAGACCGGTAAATCCTGAGAAGGTCAAAAGCACCCTACACGAGTCAAAGGTCAAAGCAGTACCATTTTACTAATTCATCAACAGTAATCTGATATACTTAGTTACAAAGTCAATTTTTAGGATTACTGATTACTGTTCTGTTAGTCGTCTCTTTTGGGAACCCCGTATGGAAATTGAAATAAATAAAAAAATTGATTTTTTATTAATATCTAAATGATCCTTTTATCGATTTTGTTAAAATCTGGCAGGGTTATTCATTGTAATAAGACGCTAAGTTGGCACTAACTAAAAGAAAATTATAAGTTCCAGTGGCGTCTCGGGGGGCAGTGTTACGAATAATATTGACAAAAAAAAAATGTATGCTACTGAGTTTTTTGAAAAATTAAATTTTTTTCAGATTGGGCATCTACAAATACAACTTTTTTGTCTCTTAATATCTATTCGTATATAACTTCCTTTTCGAGGAAAAAATAAAAACGACTTCATTGCATGACGGATAATTGTTAAAATAAAATCAAGTTAACTTTGATCGTTCTCGTGAAAAATATATAGAAATTTGAAACTTGATTATTTTGTCTAACTGACGGACGCTTTAAAGCAGGTTAAAGGGTGAACAGGTGAAACGGGTATCCATCTATCAGGTATTAATCTTACGGTAGACGAACATTTTCCGAATTTAAAACTGAAGAAAAAAGGTGTTTTTGAATTAAAAATCCAACAGTTTAGATCAAAATTTATATGAGAAATCGGATAAGCTCATTAAAAATACGGCATCCCATTTAAAAAAATATCAAAGTGACCCCTAGTACTTTTGTTTGATGTTCAATTGTTTCTTGCTGAAGATATTCGAATTCGCGGGAGAAAATGACTTAAGATGGCTATTTCAGTTTTTTATAAAAGTACAGGAAAAGTCAAAAAATCGCCTTGTCTAGTCTTGGTTGGATAACCCTGTACAATGTTAACCTGAACACCCCTGTTTAACAGGCCCTGTTTAACAGACCCTGTTGACCTCTCTGTTACAGAAAACAACCCCGATAAGGAAACAAAAACGTTTGAGCTACGTGGGAAATAAATAAAAGCTGGCTTGTTGAAAAATTTAAATATTTATTAAGGTAAAGCTTAGTCTAAAAATATAGTACTTTGCAAAAATTATACAGTAAGCAATGAAAGTATCATTCAAAATTTTCAATAAACATTCAAGGATATCCAAGTATGTATATTATTTATTAACACAGTTGTATGTAACAATATCCAAAAAACTAAGGTTTACTAGAACACACTGTATACAGCATGGTAGAAATACTTTACATATTTCATATTCTAATGTGATAAAAGAATAAAACATAATTATAGTTTAAAGTCAAGCCTATAAATATTATTCTCAAAAGAAAAGGTAGGTACCTTGCTCTGTACAAAAAGTAATTAGATGTGCTAATATTCAATCAAGAAAATACTATGGTAAGTTATGGATACTGATATAGGTTCATAAAAATAAATAATGAAAAAAGACAACAGGCTGTTATTTTAAGTTATATAAAGATGTAGAATATTTCCTTAAAGAGAAAACTCTTGTCAATTTTTCACAAGAAGCAATAGACAATTTAATAAAATGTAAGCACCTGTATAAATTGGGGAAAAAATTGAACTAAAAATATGTATCGATAATAAAAGCATTAAAAAAATGTGCGTGTAATAAGATAAGATACCTATCTATAGCGAACAAATATTGAACGTTTCGAACCCCACAACTAGCACTGTATATACATTTACAAACATCGAAAATTAAGCAGGTTAAATAAACTAAAAATGTACCTTGTGGGAATCCACAGTACTGTAGAGAAACAGTAAAAATCCAATTCAACGCATGGAAAGTAACCATTTTTTAAAATATATTCTGCACTTGGCATATAATTAATTCGATTATAACATTTGTGAAAAAAATATCAGATCATACTACTAAATTTTTGCATAAAATAGATGTAATTTTAGATAGCCTTGATATTAAAATACATATAGTTTGAATACCGAAACAGTAGAAATTTTAGAGTAACGAGAAATATTATAAACATATTTAAATTATGTATAGATCAGAGAGAAATGTATGTATCTACCAAAGACGAAATTGTATTAATTTATTCTATAAAAGACAACGTGCATACGGGGGAAGCTAATAAAAAGTCATTTTTATTTTATTACATTTTTCCAAAAACTATTTAGCTAAATTATTAAAATTTAATACACAATGATGTCTAATTATGTTGATACATTGTTAACAAAACTGGTGTTTTTCTAGTCACCCGTTTCTGATATAAGTACATTTTGATATTTGATTATTAGTAATTATATAAAACGATAGGTAAAGTCGATACAAGCACGGCTTTTTAAAACGAAGAGGGTTAAACATTTAATATTTATCAAATGTAAGATACAAAAAAAAATCAAAGTTCTACTTACAACCTAGAATATAAAGCTAAAAAGCCGAATTTTTATCAGATAAACGCTACGTTAAGGTACCGTCCAAATGAAGGAAATGAAAAGTTCGCCAATTTTGCAGAAATTTTATATCTACGAAAACATGGTTCGGGGAAGCTTCTGAAAAAAACTTTGGAACGGGTCTGTTCCGGGGGAACGGGTCTGTTCAACAGGTCTGTTCCGAGGGAACGGGTCTGTTCCGGGGGAACAGGTCTGTTCAACAGGTCTGTTCCGAGGGAACGGGTCTGTTCCGGGGGAACGGGTCTGTTCAACAGGTCTGTTCCGAGGGAACGGGTCTGTTCCGGGGGAACGGGTCTGTTCCGGGGGAACAGGTCTGTTCAACAGGTCTGTTCCGGGGGAACGGGTCTGTTCCCCAGACCCGTTCCCCCGGAACAGACCTGTTGAACAGACCTGTTCCCCCGGAACAGACCCGTTCCCTCGGAACAGACCTGTTGAACAGACCTGTTCCCCCGGAACAGACCCGTTCCCCCGGAACAGACCCGTTCCCTCGGAACAGACCTGTTGAACAGACCCGTTCCCCCGGAACAGACCCGTTCCCTCGGAACAGACCTGTTGAACAGACCCGTTCCCCCGGAACAGACCCGTTCCAAAGTTTTTTTCAGAAGCTTCCCCGAACCATGTTTTCGTAGATATAAAATTTCTGCAAAATTGGCGAACTTTTCATTTCCTTCATTTGGACGGTACCTTAACGTAGCGTTTATCTGATAAAAATTCGGCTTTTTAGCTTTATATTCTAGGTTGTAAGTAGAACTTTGATTTTTTTTTGTATCTTACATTTGATAAATATTAAATGTTTAACCCTCTTCGTTTTAAAAAGCCGTGCTTGTATCGACTTTACCTATCGTTTTATATAATTACTAATAATCAAATATCAAAATGTACTTATATCAGAAACGGGTGACTAGAAAAACACCAGTTTTGTTAACAATGTATCAACATAATTAGACATCATTGTGTATTAAATTTTAATAATTTAGCTAAATAGTTTTTGGAAAAATGTAATAAAATAAAAATGACTTTTTATTAGCTTCCCCCGTATGCACGTTGTCTTTTATAGAATAAATTAATACAATTTCGTCTTTGGTAGATACATACATTTCTCTCTGATCTATACATAATTTAAATATGTTTATAATATTTCTCGTTACTCTAAAATTTCTACTGTTTCGGTATTCAAACTATATGTATTTTAATATCAAGGCTATCTAAAATTACATCTATTTTATGCAAAAATTTAGTAGTATGATCTGATATTTTTTTCACAAATGTTATAATCGAATTAATTATATGCCAAGTGCAGAATATATTTTAAAAAATGGTTACTTTCCATGCGTTGAATTGGATTTTTACTGTTTCTCTACAGTACTGTGGATTCCCACAAGGTACATTTTTAGTTTATTTAACCTGCTTAATTTTCGATGTTTGTAAATGTATATACAGTGCTAGTTGTGGGGTTCGAAACGTTCAATATTTGTTCGCTATAGATAGGTATCTTATCTTATTACACGCACATTTTTTTAATGCTTTTATTATCGATACATATTTTTAGTTCAATTTTTTCCCCAATTTATACAGGTGCTTACATTTTATTAAATTGTTTATTGCTTCTTGTGAAAAATTGACAAGAGTTTTCTCTTTAAGGAAATATTCTACATCTTTATATAACTTAAAATAACAGCCTGTTGTCTTTTTTTATTATTTATTTTTATGAACCTATATCAGTATCCATAACTTACCATAGTATTTTCTTGATTGAATATTAGCACTTCTAATTACTTTTTGTACAGAGCAAGGTACCTACCTTTTCTTTTGAGAATAATATTTATAGGCTTGACTTTAAACTATAATTATGTTTTATTCTTTTATCACATTAGAATATGAAATATGTAAAGTATTTCTACCATGCTGTATACAGTGTGTTCTAGTAAACCTTAGTTTTTTGGATATTGTTACATACAACTGTGTTAATAAATAATATACATACTTGGATATCCTTGAATGTTTATTGAAAATTTTGAATGATACTTTCATTGCTTACTGTATAATTTTTGCAAAGTACTATATTTTTAGACTAAGCTTTACCTTAATAAATATTTAAATTTTTCAACAAGCCAGCTTTTATTTATTTCCCACGTAGCTCAAACGTTTTTGTTTCCTTATCGGGGTTGTTTT
Source organism: Polydrusus tereticollis (assembly GCA_963920685.1). Classification (NCBI taxonomy): domain Eukaryota; kingdom Metazoa; phylum Arthropoda; class Insecta; order Coleoptera; family Curculionidae; genus Polydrusus; species Polydrusus tereticollis. Next base: position 166,883,578 of record OY987326.1, on the reverse strand, counting down.
CTGTAACAGAGAGGTCAACAGGGTCTGTTAAACAGGGCCTGTTAAACAGGGGTGTTCAGGTTAACATTGTACAGGGTTATCCAACCAAGACTAGACAAGGCGATTTTTTGACTTTTCCTGTACTTTTATAAAAAACTGAAATAGCCATCTTAAGTCATTTTCTCCCGCGAATTCGAATATCTTCAGCAAGAAACAATTGAACATCAAACAAAAGTACTAGGGGTCACTTTGATATTTTTTTAAATGGGATGCCGTATTTTTAATGAGCTTATCCGATTTCTCATATAAATTTTGATCTAAACTGTTGGATTTTTAATTCAAAAACACCTTTTTTCTTCAGTTTTAAATTCGGAAAATGTTCGTCTACCGTAAGATTAATACCTGATAGATGGATACCCGTTTCACCTGTTCACCCTTTAACCTGCTTTAAAGCGTCCGTCAGTTAGACAAAATAATAAAGTTTCAAATTTCTATATATTTTTCACGAGAACGATCAAAGTTAACTTGATTTTATTTTAACAATTATCCGTCATGCAATGAAGTCGTTTTTATTTTTTCCTCGAAAAGGAAGTTATATACGAATAGATATTAGGAGACAAAAAAGTTGTATTTGTAGATGCCCAATCTGAAAAAAATTTAAATTTTTCAAAAAACTCAGTAGCATACATTTTTTTTTTGTCAATATTATTCGTGACACTGCCCCCCGAGACGCCACTGGAACTTATAATTTTCTTTTAGTTAGTGCCAACTTAGCGTCTTATTACAATGAATAACCCTGCCAGATTTTAACAAAATCGATAAAAGGATCATTTAGATATTAATAAAAAATCAATTTTTTTATTTATTTCAATTTCCATACGGGGTTCCCAAAAGAGACGACTAACAGAACAGTAATCAGTAATCCTAAAAATTGACTTTGTAAGTAAGTATATCAGATTACTGTTGATGAATTAGTAAAATGGTACTGCTTTGACCTTTGACTCGTGTAGGGTGCTTTTGACCTTCTCAGGATTTACCGGTCTTCAAATTTATAATTGCAGGAAAATGAATGGCTTATTTTATAATTTTTAATCTGAAAATATTTTTTGTTTTATATATTTAAGTAGTACACTGTACTCCAAATATTATTATATACAGGGTCTTTTGAACTTGACGATATGCCATTTTATTTTTGTATTGGTTTTTTTTTATCTGTGTAGTATATACGAGATTAGTGATATGTGTCTTTTTTATGTGTACTTTTATTTTTCCCTCATATGCTGACTATAAAATATTGCCTTCTTTATTTGTAATGTATTTTTTATTTCTATTTTTTATGCTCACTGAAAACCTTTGTACTCTCAGATACCTGATTTATCTCAATATTTTAGCTGTCCATTTAAAGACTATTATTTATGTGTACGTGAATATAATGTTTTATTTAATTATAGTAATAAAACAGACGTTGTTGGTATTAAGTAGGGTTATTTAAATGAGTAGTTTTTTTATCAGCGGCTGATGTGGTGAAAAGTTTATAGGTTCAGGCCTCTGCACATTTCTGAGCAGAAAATATACAATGAATCCCTAATTCTGCTTTAATTATTATTAAGATTATTTTTTAAACTTGTAATTTTTATGAATTTATTACCGTATTTAAGTGTTTTCTTCAAAATATTACACAATAATTATATACAAGCATTTTATCTAAAAACTAAAATAGAATAAGATTGTTAAATAACCATCTCCTGTATATTTAACAACTAAACAAAATCTCATAAATATTTGGCTCTTACTCTGAAGATAAGAATATTACTAAACTGTCCGCTAACTCACTCTATAGCTGAATTTTATATAAGCTGGTGACGTAATTAGAATACACTTAAAATTATTTGCATTTTAGTCACATATCATATTGTTACAATTTTTTCCGTCATATAATTCAATAAACAAAATATAATGCATAGGCTGTGTTAATGTCACAGACGTTCACGGTTACCGGTGTAACCTTGGTATTGTACCAGGTTAAATGTTATATACAATTACTTAGTTATCTACTACTCTTGGTATTTTTTAAATATTATTCGAGGAATAAAATGTGCAGTGAACCGTATAATATAAGATATTTCAATGTCGCAACATTTCTCAGAATTTAGAAAGGTCATCTAATGTATATTAACTTATTTTTATGAAGTTCCCAGATCTTACTTGTTTACAATGTACGTCATTATAGGAAAAATTAAACTTAGTCGGGTAACCGGTATAATTATGAAACAATGTACCTATAAACTTTATTAATAATTTATCTATATTCATACTCAACTTTTCGGTTAACCTTGTATATATATTATTATTTATAGAAGCAAGCTGCTTTGTTTTTTGTACAATTGTAAATAAATTTAAATATTGATTTCAACGACTGACCTATAATAATTACGGCAATACTATTTAGTTGCATTTAATATCAAGGTTAACTACATCGAAGTCAACAAACTGATATTTCTACTAATGTTGTAATCGTAATAAATTTAAAACAGAAAATATATTTATTAATAAAATGTTATGACAACGAATCATACACCGGTTTTTTTCTGAAAAATACTGTCACTGTCATTATTATTGTGCCAAAAAAGGTTTTTTTTCTTTGAAGAATTGAAAAATGTATATTGTATGGTCGAGGAGTGAGCGGCAGTATCGAGTGAAGGCATGGATTTAGATTGTTATCATGGAATATAGCCTGAAGTGTGTCCTGATTTCCCTAATTGAATAGAATGGACTGATTAGAAGCGTTTTTCAACGATCCTTGGGAGAAGGAATGCTCTTTTGTAAATAAAGAATCCTTTTTTTGATATAGGAGCTGAAATAAGGTATGATTACTCTGTTCAAATGCCCATACCCGCCAATGTCTTTTTCCATTCATTTTTTTGTTAGTTTTTAAGTTTGTATATAGATATGCCTTCTTGTGCGGTAATGTTCCTAATATAAATGTTTCTAGTCCTAGTTTTTTAATTGTATGTAGATATGCCTATTCTTGCACGGTAAATGTTTCTAATCCTTAGTTTTAACTGTAAATATTTTTCACTAAATTTTGAACTTATAATATATTGTACCTATATACAAGATTGGCGATAAGTGTCTTGTGCCAAATTTTTATTTCGTTCAGGTATTATTTTTGATGCAAGATACTTGTCTTATTTAAATATTTTTGCTAACTAGTGCTGTAATGGCGTATTTGACTTGAAAACTGCATATATTTCTGGCATAAAACGTTGTTAAATGATTACAGATATGTCTTTTTATTTTACGCTGATTTTTTTATTCCTTTAATGTAATATACCAGGGTGGTAGTAAGTTATATTGTTATGTTGTAAATAAAAAAGTTTTAAAATTTTTATTTACACCGATTTTTTTTATTCCTTTAATGTAATATACCAGGGTGGTAGTAAGTGATATTGTTATGTTGTGAATAAAAAGTTTTAAAATTGATTGATTTTTATTTAATTATACACTCATGAATGGTACTGTTGCGGACGGCTATTACAATATGGCCTAAGCGTATTTTCTTAAATTTTCAGTATTGGAACGGCGGTGTTGCCGTTTCGACAATTTTTATGTTGAATAAGGGGAAATATTGGTTTGGCGACGCCATTAGTACTGGTTTGTCGATAAAATGGTGAATGCATTATAAAAGCTAGGTTTACCGCCATTTTGTCGTCATCGCTACACTTAGGTTTGTTAATAAATTGGCGAAGGCAATATTTGCTGATAGGGGCTTCTGGTTGCATAAGTTCAGGTAGTACCCAGATAGCGGGAGTGTGCGCGAACGTAATTATAGATGGCGTCTGAAAATACTGTTTGCCAAAAGGACATACTAGATCTCCAGTTGTCTAATTACATACCACGCGGCCTCTAACAATGTTCATTGATGACATGTTATGGCCACCCTCCTACTGTTAGGGCATTAGCTATACCAACTTTGACCCTATTGGTCCCGATCAACCCCGTTCTTTTTTTAAACGACTCATGACGTCACCCTAAACACGTGACATACATCAGCTGTCGATTTTGACATTTGACAGGTGACATCTGACAGGTGACAGTTCTTAATTGACAGGTGACAGGTGTCATTTTCAAGTCATGCGCAAGAACCCATTTCATAGACCCCAGCTACGCATGCGCAATATCCTAGGCCCATTGGTTCCGGAGATATGAGTCATAAAAATCCCTCCGAAATTAACATTGGAGGGCCCAGCCTAGTTTACCCTAATTTTGTACATTATAAAACACCACCATAACCCCACTTAAGGACCTTTTGTTCCAGCAATCTAATCAGATGTGCCCCCGTGGTTTCACGTTGTCAAACATTGTTTAGCAGTTTTAATCTATATGCTCTCGTAGCGTATTTTGCAAGGCTTTGACGTTCGGCCCCAGAGGTTTATGGTTCAATTCCCGCTGACTGCACAAACTTTTTTTCTGTTATTATTTATTCATTATGTTGTTCAATATTGATTATTTAGATAGATGTTCAGGTTAGGTACTTGGGTTTGGGTACTATTGAGAACGTGGTATGTCATCTCTCCTCCGCTAGGTGGCGCCTCTACAATTAATCGTTCACAGTCACGTACTAAAGGGGATTTGGGGGGCTCCGCGGGTACTTGGGTTCCATGGGGAATACTGTTAGGTTAGAATCTTCAAATAATGGGGCCCCCTGGTAATACCAGGGGGGCCACTTAGGTTAATACGGATCCTGTATCTACTGCGAGTAGTTATGACGTCAGACACTAGATGGCTATAGTAGCTGAGGTTCCGCTCGGGTTAAGAGAGGATGGCGACTTCCAGGAAAAGTGCCACGCCCCTAAAATGGCGATAAAAATGCAGGTTTTAGGTCCCATGTTATTTCTTATGGGATTTTGGGCTCGAATCCGCCTAGCTTTATCTACTTATGTAGAATATCCCCTTAAAATATACGAACGAAGTTTCCGGACACCCTGTATATCTTCGGTGATGACACATCTCTATAAGCAGCAAGAGGTCTCACATCTCAGCAAAGACCTGGAAGAAATTCTATCTTGGAGTGACAGTAACCAAGTAGTTTTTTCTAAAAAAGTTAATGTTGAAGAACCGGATATAGTAATTACGGGACACTCGATTCCCTTGGCTTCATCAATTCATTTATTAAGCGTTAATTTGGATAGTCATATCCATATAGATAATTCATAGTCACGTTGCGGTCATTGCTAGGGCAGTCTCGCAGAAGCTTTTTCGAACTAAGAACCTCTATACACCCCAACAACTTTTGATGCTCTATAAAGCCCAAATTCGACCATCGCTGGAGTACTGTTCGCATATTTGGGGCTCCGTACCTAAACATACTCTGAGATTGCAAGATTCCATTCAAAGAAGAGCCAATCGCCTGGAAAGCCTGGAAAGCCTTGAGCATCTAAGGCAGGTTGTCGACTTGAGTCTATTTTACAAATATTTTCATGGCAAGTGCTCAACTGATGTTGCCCGCTTGATTCCATCCAGGGCGGTGCATGGTAGAATACACGACGAGCCACTTCAGCCCATCAGTACGTGGTTCAGCTTAGTATCCCTCCAACGATACTGTTTCAAAATTCTTTCATCTGAAGAACGTCATCACTCTGGAACGACCTCCCTGAGATCGTGTTCCCAACGAGTATAATCTCCTAAGATTCAAGACCAACGTAAATCGTTTCCTCCACACACGCACCGCCCCCAGAGCGCCATAAAGGATTTATCTTGCAGTGCTGTGCCTATCATAAAAAAAAATATTTAAAATTAGCAGTCCGGAAATCAAAACTAACTTAAAATTAAGAGTAAGGAGTTTAACATTAATTTTATATTTTTAAAAGTTTATAATACCCTGTATACTTTATCATGACTTTGATCACTGATTACAACTTCCGAAGATATCTAAATCATTTTATTAGAAATAACCGTAAGAGAATTTACGAAAGTTCGATACACCTATTACCAAGGGATACTAAAGTTGCTAATTAGATAGGTCTGCAAAATAGCAGTGAGCAGCCTACTGCCAAGATGCAAATTCATCAATTTCAGTTACGATACAAATATGATTTAATTTTCTTAAGGAATGAATGAACCAAGTTCGAGATCCACCAAGGAATATGAAATTTTTGAAGCCAACCTGGAAAAACGCCGTAAATATAGGGATGAAAAAATTAGAGAGTATATCGAAACAATTGACAAAGAGCAGGCTAGAATTTTAAGAGTTGTAGCACCGGGACTCTTGGAGGATATTACAGATGAAATAAGGGAATGGTATGTTGTGGAATATAGTATTTTCTCTATAGTTATTTATTTACACTTATATTAATCGTACAATTTGAAAAATTTCAAAAATGAATACCTTCCTCAGTTCTGCTGTTCTTCGCGGTTGAGGAGCATTGAACAGAAACAGCAGCATGTCCGGTTGATGTTAAAGCATCATCGGCTGATGTCGTTTGTACTGTAAGCAATTTTCGAGCAATAGAATTTTTATTTTCCAAGGAATCCACGATGTACCCTTCTGCAGCGGTTGAGGATTTCCATCCCCCATGCCGCTTAATTGTCGTCAAATTTGCTCCAGCATCGGCAAGTAAGCCCGCAGAGGAACGGCGAAAGCAATGCCCCATACAAAGTGTTGAATTTGGAAGTTGCAGAAATCTTGCTATAGCAACAGGAAATTTTCCGAACGTATTAATTCCGACTGGATTTCTGGTACATTTACCTTTTACATATTTTAAGAAGAGCCGCCGATGTACGACATCTGCTGGACGAAGATCAGTGTATTTTCGATAAAAATCCAAATAAAATTTTTCAACGATAGTGAAATTTCGTGGTACATTGGTTTTGGTATCTGATATTTTAAAAACTAATGAAGTCTCCATATCTTCCACGTTGTCAAGAGTCAACTAACAAAGCTCCTCCCTGCGGTAGGCACCAAATACTCCTACAATCGTAGCTACTGTCATCAGAAGGTACTCATCATCCGGTGCGCACTTCAGAAACTGTTCAATTTGGTCTCTAGTAAAAATTTTTGATTTTTTGGCCTGGTAACCCTCTCCTTGACGCTTCAAGTAGGCAACCAAAGAGAAGATGACTTCCATACCTTTGCCTTTTCCTCAAAATAGGCCAGCAATATGTTTTCGGAATACTTTCCAGAAACGCCTTGGTTTTCACACTATTTTATTATAAATTTATTATGAGCAATCTCATATTGAATTCTTGATTTTCGTGGCAGTAAATCCAAGTTAGCTCTGTTAGCAGCTTCTTCTATGTCTTTAAGTGGATGAATTTCTTGTATTTCTTGCATTTTTGGCAAATCACAACAGCCAGCGCTAGCGTTTTAATAAAACTGACAGGACCTTTCAAATTTTCAATTTTTCTGTAAACAAATCGGCCGACATTGATGGTTGCTAGGTTTTATTGACAAATGTGAACCAATTTAATATAAATATACGATGCTATTAGAAATTACCTGGATGTAAGAGATTCTAAACATTTATTTTTAATTATTGTATGCTCTTTTTTGCCGTTTGTAGAAAAAATATTGTATGATATTTGTGTTAAAAGTATTTTTAAGGCATTCTTGTGGTTTGCTCGCTTCGCTCGTTCTGCATATTTCCACATGCGTGCCTTAAAAATGTACTTTTAACACTTATATCATAAATAACTTTTATTTATATTCGAGTCTGGAAATAGGTATTTTTACATGTGCGCTTGACAAATTATTCTAATCTGTACTTAATTCGAACACGCTAAAATCCCTTTCTAACACGTGTACTTCAAATGTACCATCTTTTTATTTTGTTAAGAATACATACATATTTAAGACAAAACAACTAATGCTAAACCTAACCTAAGTAAGTATAAAATGTTATTACAAAAATTCAAAAAATAGATAAACTAACTAATAAAACTAACCTCAAAAAATCTTAGGCATAATAAAAGTTAAATCAAACTCCACCCCATAAAACAAAGTCTAAAGGTATCAATCTTGGAAATCTCGCAGGTTATTCTTCCACACCTCGATTTCCTATCCATCTGCCTGAGAATCCATGCCTCAAAACTCCCCAATCTCCCTTGTTCCATGAACTCGGGCACCGTCTTCTTGAAACCACCGGCTGGCAGTTTCGCGAGCAGGATCTCAGCTAAGAAATTTTGCAAATGAAATGAGTGTGTAGGAGATAGTCGCTCCTCCCCCTTAGTTTATCTGGTAAAAAAAACAACAACATCCCTGTCTAAACACTGATACTGAAGCATACTTGTCTGTGTATATGCCCATAATATGCGCTTATTATTTCTATTAAATATACCGCAATTGCTAAACTTAGCTTCGTCGCTCCAGATTATAGATCCAGGAAAGTTATTGTCATCGCCAGTTTGATTTGTAGCCAGTACCTAACAATATATTTATTTTAATGACGAACTTACAAAATTTAACCAAGACTTGTTCAAGGCAGTTAGAGAATATAAGGTCGAAAATCAATATAAGTCAGCCTACTGCATTAATGGGAGAATATACCTAAAAAAAATGAAGACAGTATTCCTATGCGAATCTACGCTAAGGAAAATCTGCATAAAGCTAGGTTATAGAAACTTGAAAATAACTCCATATAACTAAAATTGTAAATTATTGTAAAAATGTGTACCAATAGAAATGAAACACTTAATATATTATATATAAACATAAGAAGCCTGAGGAATAAACTCGATGATATTAATGATAATATTGTTAAACAAAGTCAAAAAGTCATACACTTAATAATTCTCACTGAAACATGGATACATTCTAATGAAAAGTAATTTTTTAATATAAATAATTATAATGCAGTACATGCCTGTCGTAACAGAAGAGGAGGGGGCACAAGCATTTTTATACGAGAAGAGATTGAATTTATAGAAAATGATGCAACGGTATATGACCTCCATGATTGTAATATAGTGTCCATTACTCTTCTAAAACACAAATTAAAAATCTTTGGCGTTTATAAGCCCCCACAAAGCAATGTTGAAAATTTTATCGACCAATTAGATAAGATGCTGGAAGCTCAGAAAAAATAATGTATACTAATAGGAGATATAAATTTAGATCTTTTAAAAAATACAGAAGTAGTCAAAAATTATAAAAACACTATTGATATGAACGCAATACAAAATGAAATAACAATACAAAAGGCGACACGTACAACTCTGACAACAAAAACTATTTTGGACCACATTTTATCAAATAAAAATATAAAATGTTTAATGACTCTGGAAGATCATATTGTATCCGACCATAAAGTTATAAAGATAGAAGTCACAAAAATTAAATTAAAACAGAGCTTTGAAAAAATAACTAGAAAGTACCTTGACTATAACAAATGGGCTAATATTGTAAAAGCAAGACTGAGAGACCAAGAAATTACATCCTTTAAAGAGTAGAAATACTACAAGAAGAAAAGACAAACTACACCAAAGAATATACACTAAAGGTTAAAGAAAATAATTACTGTGTTACTTTTGAGTATATTAGGATGATAAAATATAGAGACAAATTATACAGAAGAATAAAGATAGTTCCAAACGAATACACAGGAAGAGAATTGGAGAAAATTAAAATAAGGCTAATAATATGAGAAAGAAACTTCAAAAAGAGTATGCAGAAAAAAAACTCCGAGAAGCAAGTGGCGATTGTAGAAAAACAATTGTGCACCAGGTCCTGACTACATTACAAAAAAATATTTACTTATAATATGGGAATCAATTGAGAAAAAAATTGTACAAATTATAAATAAAATTCTGGAATGTGGCATTATCCAGAAGAGCTCAAAATAGCAAAAGTAGTACCAGTGTATAAAAAGGGATCGCATGAAGATTTAAACAATTATAGACCTATCTCTCTCTACTTAGTACATTTTCTAAAATTATTGAAAAGGTCATTAAGTAAAGAATGATTAGCTTTATTAACTCCACATTTCAATTTGATAGTAATCAGTATGGGTTTCAAGAAAGAAGCAATACACTAGGAGCCACAGCGGATCTTCTGAGCTATATAGCTCACGAAATTGACAAAAACAAATATGTTCTAACTGTATTCATTGACCTGCAAAAAGCTTTTGATACGGTCAACATTGATCTTCTTATAAAAAAAAATTAAGTAACTTAGGCTTTCGAGGAAAATATAGAGATTTGTTGAAATCATACTTATCAGGAAGAAAACAATTCACAGTTGTAAATAGTAATACTAGCAGTTTAAATGATATTTCAGTGGGCGTAGCTCAGGGATCAGTTCTTGGACCATTGCAGTACCTTTTATATGTGCATAACCTTAAATTCGTAGGACTCCAATGCAAAAATGCAGTCCTAAAACAAAACAAAGATTATTACAACTATAATATAAGATCAAAAGATGCCTTAAGAAATACATTTGCTCGCTCAAAGAAAAAACAAGACCCTCGATATGAGGGAAGCATTCATACCTATAATAATATTCCTGATGAACTTCTTAATGAACACCGAAAAAAAATACTGCATCCTGAAAAAATATATTAAAGAGACAGTACCAAACTAATATAATATAGAAAATTTAACATGTTATTTAGACATTTTTTTTACTTTCTCTGTAAAATGTAAACATTAGAATTTTAACTATTACTTTTAGCATTTAAGGAATTTGTTAAAAATGTATTGTTATTATATATATAGGCCTCATTACCAGATCTATCGGTTTCAAGGTCAATAATAAATAAATTAAAAGAGAAATTAAAAAAAAATAATAAAAATAAAATAATAATAAAAAAAAAGAATATCTTACGTAGAATAAATAATATGAAAAATGAATTAAAATATTAGTAAAATAATTATTGCACATGTTTTCTTAGAAGAAATAAATATTTTTAGAATAGTATTGCCCGAACAGATTAATCATTTTAAAGGAACTTAGCGCACTCACCAAATTGCGTGGTTCAAAAATCAGGACAAAATTCATTTTAGAAGATTGTCCTGCAATATGTGTTATGTAAACCAAATCTGTCAGCACTACGAATTAGGAATATTGCCTTCACAAAATAAAATCGCAAAACGTACATATCCTTTTTTCCTTTTTTTATTTTATTACTATTTGCATTGTATCTTCATAGAATAAAAAAGTCACTTAATGAACATTCTCTATTTTAAATACAAGTTTTTTCGTCTATAAGTTACACTAAGTAGGTGCATTGTTGTATTTCCTTAACCTTTATCAAAGTTAACCGTTTAAAATACTCCGATGTTTATAGCTCCAGTGAATTCAAAACTAACGACGAGAATCAACCTTGATCGATTTACCTAAAGTGAAATCATAATAAAGAGCAAGACGTCTTGCATGTCCCTATCTTACTTTTCTACATCTTTCTAAAAGTGTCAACTTCTGGTTAAACCGGATGTAGCTCAAAAGCCGGGAATATAGTACTTTCAGTTTAACCGGAAGTTGGCATTTTTGGAAAGATAATAAAAAAGTAAGATAGGGACATGTAAGCCGTATTGCTATATGGCGTATCGTTAGAAAGCTAGACGCTGTCAAAGTTCAAAAATATCATTTCTCAAAACTAGATGTCTCAAAAACTATTAAGTTTAGACTTATAATGCACTTATTAAAAAATAATTGTTTTTTATGTAGAATCCAAAAATATTGTAATTTATTTAAAAATCCATTTTAAAAAAAAATATTTTAAATTGTTAAAAAACTGTAAATTTGGCAACATTGCAAATGTCACTAGCAGCTCCGCGATAACCTCTTATATACGGATACCGAATTTTAGCTAAATCGGACAAACGGTATTAAAGATATTTAAAGCGTTCCATACTTCTGTTACACGCTGTATATATTGGCCTGCCAGTACATATTGTCAATGATGAATGTTTTGAAGTAAACTTTCTAAAATAATCAAACAATAAATTGCGTTTATATCCTGAAGTAGAAGATGTAGGCCTTGTAAGCAAATGCTATGTAGAAGAAAAAATATTCGCAAAACAAAGAAAATTTCGGATTTTCGTTCATTAATTCCTTTATTTCTCACCCGGGCAATATACAATAATTACAAATTTGAACTTCACAATAATTAAAAGTAAAAGATGTTCAGTTTTGGATGATTTTATATTAAAGAAGAAATGTAAAAATACACACTTTTATGCCACACAAATATGTGAAATCTACCACTAAGAATGGATTATTTCAGTAAGTGTGTAATAATAAAATGTGAATATAGTATTGTAGATATGTAATTACACAACTTAGTCGACTTCAATTCATGTATATTTAAAATATTTTAGTTTGTACTTCCACACTATAAGTAGGTATATGTATATAAAATACCTCTTAATTTTTACTATTTAATACATGTTTTTATTACGGTGTATTATTATACTGTAATAATATTAGTAAAAATAATATATTCTATCGCTGTTAACGGGTTGTTTATTGGTAGATTAGATGTATATAATCTATTTGTTTCATCTAAAAATATTTTGCTAGAAATTTACTCTCTTTCCAGCAAAATATTTTTGGACAGAACAAATAGGTTATATCCAGCAAAAAAAGTTTACCAATCAATACCCCATTATAACAGCTAAAAAATATATTTTTAACAAAAGAAGGTTACCAAGCTGAACCCATAACATATATTAATAAGAACTGGCAAAATTTGTTGAAAAGGTGTGGTTATAAAAAAAACAACCCATCCGTTTAATTAAGTTTCTATTAACCTCAAGTTATATTAAGAATTAAGTTGTACAAACCTACATTAAGCATAATAGATGTATAGATATCTTAAACTAATAACAAATTAAAGAAAATAGGTCTCCTTTTTAAAAAAAATATAATACAGCAACAAATGTAACAATTAAGGGTCTTAAACAAAAAGAAAAATAAATTACTTTCTTTGGGCTTTTATTTTAAACTGACATACGTAAACTCAACAAAAAGAAATAAAAGGTCAAACATGTTAATAGACATAAACTGCAAACCAAATTGCAAACATAACAAATAAAATATTTGGTAAAACCTGGATTGCTTTTAGTGAATAAAATGACATAGGTATTCATATTTTAAATACTCTCGAGAACTGTATGTAAAATATGAATTTACAACAAGAGTACAGCACTAAAATAAGCATGATATGCTCCATTCCACAATAATTCGTTGATTTCCTGACCGCAATAAAATTTAAAGCCAGCCATAAATAAGTGCCTTTTAAAAGGGTACAGCAAATATAAAATAATGGGGAAGTATCTTTATTTTAATCATGTAATTAAATAGCTATTAATATTTATACAAAAATACTAATCTACAATATTATAATATCATATATGCCTAAACTAATTATTAAGGGCCTTACGTTACTATTAATTATGTTATTATATTGGTATATTAGGTAGGTTAATGGCAAATTGCAGGTTGATAATGGATTTATTCCGAAGGCTCTATTATTATCTGCGAAGAAAATTGCCAATTCATCTTTGGATTACCATCAAGACACAGATGCTACATTGTTTGAAGATTGGTTTCAAAATCGTCTGCTTCCGAATGTGCCCAAAAATAGTGTTATTGTGATGGACAACGCTAGTTACCACAGTCGCCAACTAAGTAAAGTACCGAATTCAAATAATACAAAAGTGGAAATTCAAAACTATATAATGGAAAATAATATATAATTCGAGGAAACCTATACAAATATGTTTTAAAAACATTCAATATTGAAAAAGAATATATCTCTGACAATCTCGCAAATGCTAATGGTCACACAGTTTTACGCCTCCCTCAGTATTACTGTATTTTTAACCCCATAGAACATATATGGAGCCAGTTAAAGACGATGATTAGAAGAGAAAATACATCCCCTACATTAAGTAGTTCTGTTATAGAATTAATTAAAAAATGTGTAAATAATATCCCAGTAGAAAGCTGGAAAAATTCTGTGAGACACGTGATCCAAGTCGAAGATTCCTATAACATAATTAATAGGAACGTAAGGCCCTTAATAACTAGTTTAGGCATAGATGAAGACGATAGTGATAGTGAAACAGAGCTAAATATAGAGTAGGTTAAGTTAAATATTGTATTATTATAATATTGTAGATTAGTATTTTTGTATAAATATTAATAGCTATTTAATTACATGATTAAAATAAAGATACTTACCTATTATTTTATATTTGTTGTTTTGTTGAAAATAGCTAACTTAAACTATTGAAATTAGTAGGTAATCAGGACATGTACCCTTTCAAAAGGTCCGGTGCCTACACAATAGGCAACTTATTTATGGTTGGGACTACGACTGAGGGTTGTCATTTAAATTTTATTGCGGTCGAGAAATCAACGAATAATTGTGAAATGGAGCATATACATAATATGCGACCAATAAAAAATTAGACAAAAGTTATTATTTAACAGCAATTGAAATATATGACATAGTTGAACGTAAAAAATATGGTTTTAAACAGAAAATATATGCCAACATAATTTTAATAGGATTGGTTGCCGATTTTTTGTGCTCTACTATTTTATCAGACTTTTAGTTAGCATCACTTATCAACCTGACAACTAGCTTACGGTTTTAAAGAAATTAAAATAAAAACATTACACTCTTAAGTTTAGTTACTTTACTAGTGGTAAGTTGTATGAGTAAAACATAACTCTCTTAGGCTTGTTTATCAACTACTATAAAAAACAAAATAACTATACAGTCTATTAATAAACATATTTATAAAACTTACCTGTCGTACTTTTTCAACCAGATAAATAATTTAGAATATATAAATTAGCACAAAACTCAAAAGTTGCAGGAGCATCACCCAAAACAAAGAACGATCCAAGTGGCCGCACGCACGCACGTTCTCTGGTCGGCTGCATCGCCTGATGATTGGTGGTCTGGTAAACGCGTGACCCTTGGTGGAACATATTGAGCACAATCTGCCGATATCCAGTCTGGCTTTAGGGGGAGTCAGCTGTGCGACAGCTTTGTTGAATGTTACGGATCACATGTTTAGAGCCACTGATATTGGCAAATTAACAGTATTAGTTAGGCGGCGGTTTTATTTTTTAAAAGTTATCTTGCCAACAGGCAACAGCGGGTGATTTTGAATGGAAAGGTTTCTGACGTCAGGGGTATATCGAGTGGAGTTCCGCAGGGTTCGATATTGACACTTTGCTATTTTTCTGTGCTAAACTAATCATGATTAATAAAGAGTCGATAAAGTTAATAAAATTCCCTGTTGTAGACATGTATTTTTCAATTTTAGGTATTTGTAAAATATTGAGACTTTTACTTCAAAATTCTGAGGTGGCGAAAATACTGAGCTCGACAATTCTGGGGTGGCAACCACCACCCCTTGCCACCCCCAAATTACGCCTATGAGCACAGCAACCATTTTTTAAATTTCCTTATGGGAGTTACAGTTTTAATATTATCTGGGAGATTGTTAAAAATATAGCTACCAAAGCAATGTGGACTTTTGTATGCTGAAAGGCGAAAATTGCCAATAATAATATTATCATTAGTTCGTGTTTGATAACTATGAAGTGTAGACACAGTAGGAAATAAACTGCTGTATCTTTTGGCAAACAAAACTGCCTCCAAAATCAGTATTCCCGTTAAGGTTAAGATTTTTTAAGTTTGGAAGACTGGCCTTCAAGAGCCAATTGGACCCATTGAGTAAATTTTTCTCAGAATTATCTTTTGAAGAATGAAAATGCAGTGTGTAAATTCACATGGAATTGGAGAGTTATTACATAAAACATTATAAAAATAGACTCAAAATATATTTTTACCATGCACTGTGTAAATATACACTCACTGATATGTTCAAATACATTCTTTATTATTTTTGTGTATAAAAACTAGAAACTTTGTGTAAAAAATAATGTAAAATTACCCCAATTTTTATCAGTGTAGGCTTGTATCTTTAGTCTTCTATCTAAGATATACGATTTGATTTGTCCACTGGATAGCTTATTTAAAATTTTTAACTTTTTAAATAAATAGGCACGTCGATCTAATGGAATTTATGAGAGATGGCTTTTTATCACTATTACGATGCGCTTCCTATAATATTGTTGATACTATTGCCATTGAAATTTATATAATATTAAGAAAAGTAGCAACATCATCAAACTTTTAGGGCCTAAAGATGTTGAAGCAGACTGTTCGCAAATGTTTTGTTTTCCCGATGAAATGTTGCACCACTTGTATTTTTTAACTAACGAAAAACAAAGGAAATTTGGTATATCCACCTTGGTGTTCTAGCAACATATAGACATAATTTCAAAATACCACGTATAATGATCTTTGATAGTTGAGTTCTTCAACAAGAGCCAAGTTAACGTATCTTTCTTTTGGGTAATAAAGTGTATCTATTGCCATTGTGTAGAAGTGCTAGTTTAAAGGGGAATTTAATGAAAACGCCTTAGGTATAGTATGTCGCTTCAGATTGTACCTACGCGGTGTCCGCAATGGGAAAGCAAATCCACAGCCTTCTAGTAGAAAAGGATGTAGTTAAGCTACTTCAACACAGACAATTCATAGGCATGCTCTCTTGTCTACACATGTTTAAATATACTTACCGGCATGGTGCAGTTCACTAACTCGTTGTCTATCTATCTATCTATTGACAATCTATGCACCGACTCAATAATGCGTTCCCCATATTCGAATATTGTTAGCTAAATATTGACAAAATGTCAGTCGTCATTCAAAGTTTAATAGAAACAGAGTTTAACATTATTTTTGTCAATTTTGTAGGTTCTATCAGTGGTATGTAGGTGCAAAAACGTTCGATAAATACCCTATGGAAGAAAAAGGTGGAACAGTTTTAGTAGTTCGATGCGAAACAATGACGCCAAAGGAATATTTAGATGAATTTGAAAGAAAAAGAAGAGAGAAGGTTAAGGCAGGAGGCAAGGATAAGCTGAAAGAGAAACAATTGAAAGAGAAAAAGCAAAAGGAAGAGGCGGAAAAAAAGAAGAAAGAGGTAATTCTACCAAAGAGGTATTTCAGGTTTTTAAAACAGTTCATCTCACAATGTCTTAATAGCTATCTAAAAAATGAGAAAGAACATGCGTACCTAGTTTGTTTAAGAACCGATCATCGGATTTACTATAAATAAAGCAAGTTAAAAATTTATTGGTGTAAACTATTCTTAACAGAGGACACGGATCCGTCATTATTATGGTGTTAATATAGCCATCACTTTCGGTTTTATTTTATAGTGTTCCTGTAGTCATGGAATTTATTACTTTGCTAGGGAGCAGCTATACAGTGCGCGTCCAAAGTCCCCAGAGCGCCATTTTGAATGAAATTTTTAAATGGCAGATGGGGTCGAGTGATACCTCGTTCGAAAGGTTACTTGCATTATTTTAGTTTTTAGCTTATAAGTCAAAAACGGCTAAAAATAGATATGACATCATATAATACTTTTAAATACAGAATTAGTCGATATTTTGGATACCGCTCTATTTAAAATTCCAGCATAACTGAAATTTTTATGTTCTTCCAAATGCATAAGATTTTGGAGACACGCTGTATGCAATAATTCAATTCGCATGACATACTATGATACAGCAACCCATATAAAAATATTAGCCAGAAACTCAGACCTCCATCTATGTCGGTTGCGAAAAATCCTATTTTTTTGTTAAGGGATGTTTGTTGCTAAATTTCTTAAAAAATAATTTTTATTTCCTAAACGACTCAAGATAGATATATCATAGGTTATATAAAAAAGTTTCAAAATGTTCAGGGGAATCTAAAAATTATATAACATACAGAGCACTCCATTTAAAAAAACCAAGTTGGTATCTGGTAAGAGTAGGTCTGGCAACGCCGCAGTGCTAAAAGTATTTTTTAATTGGAGATCATGGCCTCCTATGGACATAACCCAAATTTCAAATTCCTAACTTTTTTCGTTGTCTAGATACTTCTAATAGGCCATCGAGTTTGGCGCACCCTGTACAATTTAGTTCGCAATGACATGGCGGTGTGCGCAGCACACTTACACTATCGTTTCTGCTATATCTTCCACGGCATATTTCATACAACGATGTTTGTGTAAATTTGCTATAGCTAATAGTTCCTTCTTTATCAAATTATCTTCAAAATCAATACTTTTGGTGGTTAACCAGTCGATAGTTTCTTGTTATCTCCAAGATGATTTTGGAGTCTTCTCTGTGTGTCGTGAATGATAGCTTGCGTTATCCATAACTACTACTGAATCAGCTGGAAGATATTTTATCATTTCCACAAAATAGTCCTCAAAAACATTCGAATTCATGTCCTCGTGGTAATCTCCCGTATTAAACGACCGAAAGGTTAGCAAACGTTCTCAATTAAAACTTTTGGTTAGTTATCATAAATAATTTAATGCACAAAGTTTACCTGCGCCTATGGCCGACACCGAAATTGTGCCGAACTGGACGGAATTTCCCATTTTATTACTTTACACCTTTTTGAAATAGGGTATAATCGAAACAATCAATTAATCAAAAAACATTCGATTAATCGAAAAACAATCGATTAATTAAAAAACAAATGATTTATTAAGAAACAATCGATTAATCTGTTAATAATCAATTAATTGGAAAGCTCCCCCTCGCCCAACAACTAAAAATCTCCGGCCAAGATCTAGGTCCGAGGTGGCCACGTGGCAACCTTCCTTACCTCACAGCAAACAATCAAGGTAAACAGTAATTTTAATTATTATATTAGATTATTACCTAATTAATGTTTGAAATGTTCGAATTTAGTTATTTTTTTATAGAACAAATTAAAAAAAAAAATGAAGGCGCTCGTCTTTTCATTTATTATAATTGCCTCACCTAGTTAGCCTGGTTCTTTTATTACTTTGTTTTCTTTCAAAAATTCCAGCAAGGAGTAAACATAATACGGGACACAAATTTTATTTTAACGTTATATTCCTGTTTTTTCTTCAAGAAAAAAAAGCATAATATTTTCATATGTTTATATGTAGGTAGGTACATTAGATAATTCATTCCAACAGGAGAATTCGCTTAGCAGGCTGCTCACTAGAATTATGAAAATTCATAATCGAATAATCGAAAAACAATCGATTAATCGAAACATAATCGATTATTTTGCCCACCCCTACTCAGAACGAAAAAACAAGCAAGGATATTTAATATTTTAAATAATTCTAAGAGGCAAACCAAATCTTGACACCTTCCAATTTTACCTGTTAGAGAGGTCGTCTAAAAATAACAAGCCTTCACAGTGAGAAGGGTTTGCTTCCCTTCTAACATATTTAGCACCATTCGCCCTTACTAAAATATCTGCAGGAAAAAAGCGATCCGAGCACAACTCTGGATTTTTCCATAAAGGTTGGTTATCCAGAATTCCTACTTAAGAAAACCAAAGTTTCCTTTTTCAGCATCTTGAGGAAGCCTAAACTAAATGTTTATATGTTACATATAAAACGTCTTAATAAATAGGTACCTATCTACTTAAATTTAGAATCAGGATTTTAATTTTACAGTATTTTACTAGTCGATATATTTTTACTCGTTTACTGTTAAGTAGCTACCATGAGTTATTTATCAATATCTACTCTTAATTCTTTCTAAGTATAACAAAACTTTTTTCATTGTACATAAAAGTTTTAATAAAAATGGTGCTACCACAGCATTACTAAACCAACCCATACGCTACACCAATGCTTTCTATAAAACAATAACCTAACCATACTTACCGATGAAATGATAAATTTGGATTAAAATGATCCACTTTTTTACACACTACACAGGCATGAACCATGATTGTTTATTTATTTCTATACTAATGTTTAGGCGAATACACAAGGAAATCAAAAATAAACTGCAATAAGGGCACAAAAACACAAACTAGCTGTTACGACACACTGCCAACGTCGCAATCACTACCGTCGCTCAAAGAATCTCTCCGGTTGTAAAATCGTATTACAATGTTGCCGTAGTGCCCGATATATATAATAATAATCTCAGTTTTTAACAGTTTTCAATAAAATATTCGAATAACATTACAAGCATGAGTGCATAATTTGATACGCACACCTAGGTTCTAGACGTTACTGCAATTACTAACTCAATCTTTTTAAAAACAGTTTTCCCTAATATTTCTAACAGACAGATATAGCCGGCTAAGGTCCAATTTTAAGCGACAGAGATGAATAATAAAGAGGGAATGATGATTTGCCACATAAAAATGTAAACAATTTAGTTTATTAATTTTAATGTCTTTGAGCCTTCCATATGAAAAATGATTAATTTTACAAAAAATGTTAAAACTATCCCTTCTTAAAAGAAATAAATATAAACTATTATATATTTTGAAATGCTCTTAAAAACAAGGATAAGACAAAAAATAAATAATACAGTGACCGGCAGAAAGTACGCACCAAAGGGGATTTTTTTTTAAATTCCATAACCTACCAAATTTTTTTGACGGTGGAAATGTTCTGCATGTTCTTAAACAAAAAAGAGCATAAACAAGACTAGTAAATATTGCGTCGTATACGAGGGAGAGGTGAAAACTTTAAATTCACTCAAGAATAAAGTGCCCTTGTTTTTTACCGTAGAAAATTATTAGGAAATGTTGTTTGCACTTAAAGGTTATCCATAAATACCAAATTTCAGCTCGAAAGCACAAAAAAAAACGTTTTTACTTTTTTTTTACGCCCCCTCGTATAACGAATCGATAGAAGCTATGCTACGCGAAAACCGGACGTTTAATAAAATAGCGTCAAAAATAATCTCATTTTTCTGGTGCACACCATACATTATTCTATGGATAAGTGAAATAACTTTACGTAAAACAAATGAGGGTTTACTTCATACATTTAACAATATTTTGCCGTCCCAAATTTTTCAAAAACTCTTAAACCTACTGGTTCATGAATTAAAGTTCAAACCCTTACATAATAAAATTATTTTTGATTGAAATCTAGTTGCCATGAAAAAATATTTAGGATTCAAGCTGACGTTAAGCGTCAGTTGTTGTTTTAGTTATAAAAAATGGTAGAACCAAAATTGTCTTTACAAGAAAAAATTGAAGTCATCACCATTCTTCTCGCGAAACGACAGATATTTTTAATCAGAGACATTCCCATAGAAATATAATTCATTTAACCGTTTTAAGAATTGTCACTAAATTTAAACAAACAAGATCAGTCAAAAATAAATTCAAACAGCCGCACAAGAAAAATCTAGCTAATGAAGACACAAGTTTAAATGTGTTGCTGTCTGCAGCCAACGATGCCATTGTCTCAGAGATATGATGTAAGTGTCTCTGAAAGGTCAATACGAAGGATTTTTAAGAAACATAATTACAGAGCCTATAAGCCAAAATTTGTACATACCCTTCAGGCACGGTATTTTGGTGCTCGCCTCGACTTCTGTTTTTTGTTTCAAGGTATGATAGAAGATAACCCATACTTTGGTAGGCATGTTTTCTTTACCGACGCAGCAACTTTTTCTAGTAACGGTACAGTAAGTTCACAAAATTGCCGCTGGTGGTCAAACGAGAACCTCCACTTTGTGATCGAATGTAGGAATCAATATTCGTTCAAGACGAATGTTTGGTGCGGGATAATAGACAATCGTATTTTAGGACCATTTTTTTTTCGTGGAAATCTGAGTGCTGCAATGTACTTGGACTTTTTGCAAACCGTTGTAAGTGATTTCATTGAGAATCTGCCACTAAATGTCCATCAGGAAATTTATTTTCAACAAGATGGCGCGTCAATCCATAGTCCTATTGCAGTAAGGGAATGGTTAGATTACTACTTCCCTAATCGGTGGATTGGTTGCTTTTTTGAAAACCCTTGGCCCGCAAGATCGCCCGATATCACACCAATGGACTTCTTTTTTGGGGTTACCTTAAAAATAAAGTTTTCGACCATTTTGAAATCAAGATCACTTAGAAGTCATCAGGCAATGCGTTAGACAAATCAATCCTATCATTCTACGAAATGTTACAAGGGAGCTTATTCATAGAACCATAAAGTGTATCGAAAACGGCGGAGGGCATGTAGAACGTTAAATTACTGTGTTCTTTTATGCTATTTTTACTTGTTCACTAACCTGAATTTATAGGTTGCATAGTCATAGCTTCTATCGATTCGTTATACGTACGAGGGGGCGTCAAAAAAAAAAGTAAAAACATTTTTTTTGTGCTACCGAGCAAAAATTTGGTATTTATGAATAACTTTTAAGTGCAAACAACATTTCCTAATAGAAAATTTTTCTACGGTGAAAAATAAGGGCACTTTATTCTTGAGTCAATTAAGCGTTTTTACCTCTCCCTCGTATACGACGCAATATTTATTAGTTTTGCTTATGCTCTTTTTTGTTTAAAAACATGCAGAACATTTCCACCGTCAAAAAATTTGGTAAGTTTTGAAATAAAAAAAAATCCCTTTGGTGCGTACTTTCTGCTGGTCACTGTATTAGGGTGTCCCATTAAAAAATCAGAAGTTTTTTTGTCATAACTTAAAAACAAAACTTTTTAGAGAAATACTAAGTACACCACTGAATTTTACATAAAAAAACCTCTAGAATATCCAATTTTTACCAAAGTGATAAGTTATCAAATAATCGAGATACAGGGGAGCGTCATAAATGACAAATTTTCAAAATCGCCCTTTATGCCAGAAACTGAGAGGGTTATGAAAATTTCGTTTGCGGCAATGAAAGTTTCATAAAATAATAGAATAGTAAGCCGCAAACCCCATCTTCCAATATTTTGTAATAAGGGAGCTGGTATATGAAAACACACGAAAACTGGACACCCTGTTCAAAATTTCGTTTCCACTTGACACCCGGTATATTGTCTATAAAAAAATACATCTTACGTATTTATTAACGTTGTTAACATGGAAAGGACCCTTTAAAAGTGTATCTTGAAAATTCATTTATACAGAGTTCTACTGAAAGTTTGACGGTTATTTTATGTTCTATCAACAAATTTTACGGTTTCTTTCTAGGCCGAGAAGAAGCGAAAGGAAGCCGAGGCCAAAAAGAAGAAAGCGAAACGTAAACCGGGCGACTTTGAATATGAATACGGTGAAACATTATCAAAAGAGCTTAGAAATGCGGGGCAGGAGGAGTACAGGAAAATTTGGGACGAAAGAAATCCTTTTGATAATCCCCAAGATAGTACTTATGTTGACTTGATTACTGAAAAAGTATGCTACGAGACCCAGTTGGAAGTGAGAAAGCAAGCAGATGAGCTGATGAGGTATTCGCTCTTATCATTTGCTTCATTATTGTTTCAATAGCGTTTTAACTACTATGTACTTCGGTCATACTTATATCTTTAGCTCTGAACAATAATTATTACTTCCTAACGACCCGCCACCAAGAGTAGGTACACAGGGACGCGCCGTCAACATGGGCAAGGTCGTGCGGCGCACGACGGCGTCAAGGCCTTAAAGGCGCCAGGCCTTCATACAAATTAACATAAAACTAAAAAAATTATCTATGAATACCGATGGTGAAAATGCATTATCCACCAACACCGACCGCCGGTCTGCGACCAGTACCAGTGGTGAAATTTTACTACTCCTCTTCCTGTGGGGACGCGAAAATCGGCGTGCGTTCGGCGCGCTGGTTTAAACTTGCAAAATTTTGCGTGTTCGTAATCGATGTAGCAAGTTAATTTTTCATTCTTGTCTTGATAAGCGCATCAGACGTATAGAGTGCCTTATTTGCTATTACGTATCTACCGCAATTGTAAAAAATAATTACAATAAGGTAAGTAAGTGATTAAGTAAATTAATTAACAGGGATGCAAATAATTGTTTTTCTTTTTAATAACTCTTGTTTATGAAACAAATAAGGCTTAGTGTTAAATACTTTTTATTTAATTTATTTAGATGGCCAGAGAAGAAAAAAAGAAATTGTCTGGTTACCAAAACTTGCTTAACAAGCGAAAACGCGAGGAAGACTT
The DNA here is from genome assembly GCA_963920685.1 of Polydrusus tereticollis. NCBI lineage: Eukaryota > Metazoa > Arthropoda > Insecta > Coleoptera > Curculionidae > Polydrusus > Polydrusus tereticollis. The sequence goes on along the minus strand of OY987326.1, from coordinate 166,859,624 downwards.
GGAGAAAACCAATTTCAAAATTAGTAACTTTTTTCGAAAGACCACACAAGACACTACTTCTGATAACAGTGATTTTCTAGATGCAACAATATCAAACTTGCCATCAGATTTAGAAAAGCAAGCTAATGAGGATAAAGATCCGAAAGAATTAGATCCTAATACATTTCAGTCAGTGTCGGTACCATCGTGTTCGGGTAAGCAAGACGAATTATCCGAAGAAGCGCCCCTTTCTAACGATGCAGGTCTTTGGCCGAGCGTAGTGTCACAGGTCACAGCGGTCTTAACTATCAAGACCGCTGTGGTAAAATAGTGTCTCCAATCCATGCATTATCAAAATAGAACTATGTATCCTAGAGACAAAAGTGGACGTAAGTTTTCCGATATATATTTACTCGAATTTTGTTAAATGGTGAAAAGGTTCAGCGTCATTGGTTGCTATATTCTATTAAAAAAAAAAATGCAGTTTTCTGCTTCTGCTGTAAAATATTCAATGACCCCAACCGCAGCAATCCATTGACTTTTCAAAATACTAAATTAAGTAACCAAGATGGTTTCAATGATTGGCATCATTTAAGCGAACATTGGAAAATCCACAAAAAAAGTAAATCTCATTTTCAAACTTTACGTGTCTGGTCAGATTTACTAGAAAGATTAAAAACTAATCGAACCACTGATTTGGAAATGCAAAACTTACTAAAAAATGAAACCAAACATTGGCGCAGTGTCATTAAAAGAATAGTTTATACTTTTCAATTTTTGGCTGAACAAAACTTGGCTTTTCGTGGTCCTAGTAACAAATTATTTGAAAGAAATAATGGAAAATTTTTAATATTATGCATATAAATGATAGCAAAATTTGATCCAGTCATGTCTGCACATATTAATAGATCTCAAATAAATATTTCACTTTACCTTGAAGATACGATTCAAAATGGAACCATTAAATTAATAGGTGACAATATAAGAAATAATATTTTAAACAAAGTTAAAGGAGCAAAATATTTTTCTGTATTAAAGTCTGTGCGTTTTAAGAAGTCCGATATCGGATTAAATCACCAAGGGATGTTATCGCTTTTAAAACAGTAAGTCGGTTAAGTTACAATATCTTCGCACCTTCGCTATACTTGATCACACCGAACATCCCACTGGTTTACTGTATTCTATTACTGGGCGAAATCAGCGGTTTCAAAACAAAATTTTCTTAGAATTACGCGTTGAGCATAAATAATAATTAAATAGATAATTAAATTATTTTGCTATTATTATAGTTAAATCTATACAGGGTGTTATGGAAATGACTTATTATTTTTTAACCCGTAAATCTATAGGTCGAGCCGAATTGGGGAAAAATTGCGTTAAATGGCGCTCGAAGCTAGAAATTCGAGAAAAATGCCTTCAAAAATTTAGCTCAAAACACCTACGCGCCAATGACCCAAACAGCTGATTCGTACTACTTGTCAAAAAAAAATTGTTGACAAAAATCTGACAGTTACTGTCAGATAGTCTTTAGATATCGTCAGCCCAAAACATGTGTTTTGACCAGTGTTGCCACATTTACTACATCAGTTTCATCAGATAACCTTTTTTGAATATTTAATTTTTTCTACTTAACTTTAATATGCTTTAGTTTCTACCCTATTACACGAAAAATTGTCTACGTATTGCTCTAGTTTTATTTGTACATACCTTGAAATAAAAAACATATCGGCAAGAAATCCACGTTATACCGTTACCATTTCAAATGATTCTAGCGGGACATTTATTCACTTTAACAACACATTAACTGTTCGGGACATTATCAAGTTATTAGCTCTTTAATTCTGTGTTATTAATACAAGAAATTACTAGTTATAGACTTAGAAATACTTTATAACAAAATCCGGATTGAAAACAACGCGACACACGTTTGATACGGTTATGTTCTTTCTCTTCTTCTGTGACTTCTGTTCTTCTTGGTAATGATAATAGCTGGCTCATTGTCGTCAAGACAGGTGGCCATTGCAATTAAGAATAATAATTACGGTATCCAATCCAGTCCTCTTAACTGGACACACAACATTTAAACACGATAGTCCAGGGGGCGGGAAATGTGATTTGTTGCTGTTCTGTGATTGGGTACTGAGCAGTTCAAAGTCAATGGCTTCATAAATTTGTTTTTAATATCATTTCTTATTATTCATTTACTTGCAACGGCATAAAATTTGTTTGCGTTTTGCTGCTGGAGTGTATAGTTGTTGAATAATGTGATACATGATAGATATATTGCTTGTTCTTGTTATTCTGTGGTTGATATACGTGGCGCCCTCTGAATTTATGTTATGAGAGTGATTTTAGACATGGCGAAGGTATTGTTATCATCAAGAAAGAAGTAGATTTGTTTATAATCATTTGCACAAAAGTTTTACAAGATTAAAGACTAAATATGAATTTCGTTGTTATTAATTAAAGCCCACTTTATATAATAATACACATGAGATGGGAATGTTTTGTGATGTGATAGTTTATCTGTGTAAATTTCCAGACATAGGGCTTGTTGTTGGTATCTACGATTTTTACTCAGCGAAGTATTATGATAGCAATACAATTTCATGGGGTGAGTAAAAACTATACCTATTGAATAAGGCTTGTTTAATTGAAATCGCAGTATAGTTTTTGATTTAATCTTTTTTAAAAAACCTAAAAAAAAGATTTTCCCGAATACTTGGCAACGTCGCAAGGTAATCAGCTGTCTGTAGAAATTCCGCCAATTTGTCATGTCAAAAACACGTGTTTAGGGGTAATGAACTTTCATAGAGGCACAGATGGTCCGGTTTTAAGGTATTTTACAAAATTCAAAATACTTCCGATTTTAGAAAAAAAAACTATCAAGTGTAACTCTAGGCCACCCCAGGAGTGGCCCCTTAAAATATAATAAGTCATTTCCATAACACCCTGTATAATAATCGCTATTTTCCAAGAACCAATTAAAATTCGCTCAAGTGCGGGATGGTTAAATATGTTAAAGATTTTGTCAGGTATATACTTTTCCGATAATGACATTATTTTGGGATTATTATAATTAAATCTTCATAATAATTACTATTTTCCAAGAAATAATTAAAATTTGCTGAAGTGCGGGATGGTATGTTCTACTTTATTTTAAATAAGTAGTTGTGCTTTTCACTTTTAGTTTGTTTCTCATTGTGTGTGAATTAAAATCAGTTATTAAGCAAAGTTATGGAAACTGTTCAGCAAGGTGGCACATCGCCTAGAAGGCATTTATCTCCAGGTGAACGCCGTTTGGTATTACAAGTGGAACGTTATTTTACTTTAGAAAAAGATAACTCGGGCCCGTTAGAGTCTGTTTTGGCAGTGCAAAAACGAACGTCTGATGCTTGCGGCATTTCAGAGAAGACCTTAAGAAGACTTCGAAAAAAGAGTGAAGAGGATTTGGACAGACCATATAAAAGGGTTCGACCCCATTCAAAAACCTTGGATTGATCCCAAGGGATAAAACTCTCTATTAGGAATATTGTTTATGATATGTATAAAGCCAAGGAATATGTTACCCTCAAAGCTATTCTTGAAAAGATAAAGCAGAAAAAACTTTGCGATATTGGAACTAACAGTTTGTCCATTATCTTAAAACATATGGGTTTCAAATATAAAAAAACGAACAACAGAAAACTGCTTTGCGAGCTGTCCAATGTTGTTTCGAAAAGATGGCAATTTTTAAGGGATTATTTAAACAACAAAAAATCGGAATTGTCAAGACAAGTTGTTTTTCTTGACGAAACATGGATATTTGCAAACGGAACTTCAACAAAAACGTCTTGGCAGGATGACTCAAAGCATTGTTATTCAAGTACCCGTGCAAGTAATGGAAAAAGGTATATTATATTACATGCTGGGAATGAAGAAGGTTTTGTTTTAAATGCCAGTTTGATATTTTCATCAACATGCTGAAATTTTTGAGCATTCGTTCGAGGAAAAACTTTTAAAAAGTTTAGAAAAACCTTCCTTAATAAAATTGTTTTAGACAATGCCTCTTACCATACGAGACTCAAAGAGAAATTCTCTACAAGCAGCTGGAAAAAGGAAGAAATAAAAGAGTGGTTGTCAAAAAGTGAACTTTTAAGCAAGTGTAAAGAGCAGTCATTTAAAAAAAAGTATGTTGTTGACGAATTAGCCCTCAAATAATATGGACATCAAGTTTTGAGATTGCCGCCCTACCATTGTCATTACAACGCAATTGAATTGGTATATTTAGAGCCAAAACTTTATAAAAAAGAATTCGTAAAACTAATTTGTCTGAATACTACAAAAGCTAAAAAATTATTATTTTTCTTTACCTAAACTAATTTTTTATTTACTTTAAATTATTTTATTTAGAAAATGTAATTCATCAACATCCAAAATTACCTTCAATATAATTTATTGTTTGAGAGCCACCGACATAATGCTCAAGAGGTTTTATGGCTTAGCGGACTTCTTAAAACGCACAGACTTTAGTTTATTGTACTCCTGATGTGAGCCGCCAGGAGCAGATTTCTGTTTGTTTAAGATACGTTAATTTAAAAAACAATACATTTAGTGTCGAAGAACGTTTTTTTAAGATCTCGTCCTATAAGTGATACAACAGGTAAAGGTTTAACCAACTTTACTAAAAAAACTTCGGAGAATTATAATTTAGACATTTATAATATGCGCGGCGAAAGTTATGATAATGGTTCAAATATGAAGGATACTTAAACATCAAGGTGTATATAAAAGAATTTTAGACATTAATATATGAGCAATGTTTGTACCTTGTTGTAACCACAGTTTGAACCTTGTCATAAACAATGCTGTGAAATTCAATACTTCTAGTATAAATTTTTTTTCAACTGTTCAAGAATTATATAATTTTTTTTCTGCCTCACCAATCGGTGGTCTGTTTTAGAAAGTAACATTTCAAGTCTGACATTAAAGCCTTTGTCAGATACTTCATAGTCTAGCAGAATTGATGCAATAACCCCTTTAAGATTTCAGTTGGGCGAAATTTACCATGCTCGTTATGAAATTTTATCCGGAAATAATTTTGACAATACTAAAGGGGTTTTCCAATAAGGGGTGTTATTTTGATATTCAAAGGAAAATGCCATTTTTTGAGATAAATGATCGGATGTTTATTTCATTATAAAGAGGAAGGTATGCCGTTAATAATGAAAAATAACATCAGCCAAATGACCACCACGACCACGCCTACAGGACCATATCCTTTTCATGAAATTTTCCATAACCAAATCGCAAAGTGGCTGCCCTATGTCCTCGATAGACTCACGAATTCCATCTTTGAGGTCTTGAATCGACGCTGGGCTGTTGGCGTAGACCTTCTCTTTCACGTGGCCCCAAAAGAAGAAGTCGCAAGGTGTTAAGTCACAAGATCTCGGTGGCCAATTGTGATCACCTCTTCGAGAGATAACACGGTCCGGAAACTTTTCCCGTAAAAGATCAATGGTTTCGTTGCTTGTGTGGCACGTAGCGCCGTCTTGTTGAAAGTAAACGTTGTCCAGATCAATACCATCCAATTTCGGCCATAAAAAATCATTAATCATCTCTCGATAGCGCAATCCATTCACCGTAACTGGTGCTTCAGCCTCATTTTCGAAAAAGTAAGGTCCAATGACCCTGCCGGATCATAAACCGCACCAAACAGTCACACGTTGAGGATAGAGAGGCTTTTCAACAATAACTCTTGGGTTTTCCGAGCCCCAGATGCGACAATTTCGCTTGTTGACGAAACCATCGAGGTGGAAATGGGCCTCATCACTCAAGATGATTTTTCGATGGAATTTCGGATCATTTTCATGCATTTCAAGGACCCAATCGGCAAAAACACGACGTTGTTGATGATCGGCCGGCTTGAGTTCTTGTGTTAACTGAACTTTTTAGCCTTAAGACCCAAATCTTTATGCAAAATACGTTGTAATGACGTTTGTGGAATGCCTAATTCCAAAGAACGACGAGGAATGGACAAACCTGGGTTTTCTTCAACACTTTCGGCTACAGCAGCAATATTCTCGGCTGTTCTTGAGCGACGTGCACGGGTTTTATTCTTCACATCACTAACTTGTCCCAACAGCTCGAATTTTTCCACCAATTTCTGTATTGCGGTCCGACAAGGTGCTTCACGACGACCCAAAAATGTTCGAGTTTTACGAAGCGTCTCTGCCAAATTTTCACCATTTTTATAGTGAATTTTAATAATTTCAATGCGTTGTTGAAGCGTGTATCGTTCCATTTTTATTAATGGCGTAGTTTCTACTTGTCAAATGTCAAAAAATTACAGCTCCAAAAGTGACATCTACCGAAATAGCGGGCTATTCAAAATAACACCTCTTATTGGAAAACCCTATACAAAACATCTAGCTACCTTTCTAGGTAATAAAATTAAAAATTATTCTAAGTAAAGTAGATGTTTTTACTAAGATTCTGCAATCAAAAACATTTAATATTTCTCAGGCTTGCGAAAGTTTAAATAACCTCAATGAATTTGTAAAACAATATCGATTTGACAAAGGCTTTAGTGACTTATTGGTAGATGCCAAAGAACTAGCTTCTTGCTTAGAAGTGGATGCAAAATTTATATCCGCAGAAATTTTAAGGCCTCGAAAGATTAAAAAGAAATTTTCTTACGAAGGTGACGACCAGCCGAATGAAAATCAAGAAATGAAATTTAAAGTAAATTGCTTTTTTGGAATGCTAAACATTATTCTTTCATCCGTGCATGAAAATATTTATACTATTATCGTGTCATTCTGATGTTTTTAATTTTTTGTGGAATGTTGAGGATTTCGGCAAATATTCTGACCAAGATCAATTATTATATTTTTGTAAAAAATTGGAAGAAACCTTACCTGACAAAGATCGAAACGAGAAAGATATAGACGGAACAGAACTTTTACACGAATTACAATTTCTGCAAAATGACGACAAAAACGCGACGTCTGTAGTAGAAACACTTAATTACATTGCAGTAAATAACCAAACCCACTCATTTCCAAACATTACGATTGCATTGCGCATATTATTAACCATTCCAGTTTCTGTAGTCACAGTTGAGAGGTCATTCTCTAAATTAAAGTTGATTAAAAATTATTTACGATCTAGAATGGGCCAAGAGCGGTTAGAAAATCTTGCTATCATTTCCTTAGAGTTTGAGTTTTTAAAGCAACTTGAAATGGAAAATCTTGTTAATGAATTTGCAAAAAGTAAAGCTAGAAAAGTTCAATTTTTGTAAGACCTCTCCATCATGTAGCATGATCCAGTGGCGTATATAGGATTGTGACACGGGGGGGGGGGGGTCCACTGACCTTGCTTAAAAAAATGCGCCGCAGGCAAAAATTTTTTAGGTGCCACGCCCTTTTTTGGACTGTCTAAACTTGCAAATTTTACGTTTTGATAGCCTGGCTCAAAAAAAACGTAGAAATAAAGCAATTTTTAAATATAAACGCCAATACATATTTGCATTTGAAATATTAGTTTTTTGAAGGTATGTATAACGGTGCCGATACTATTTTACTCACCTGAATTAGAAAACACGGAACAAAAACTAAAATTCAACAATTATTAAACTAAAAGACTGTGGAAATCCCCAAACATCTGAAAAATTCGAAATAATGTTTCATGTTATTTATTGCAAATAAATGAATGTGAATTTCAGTTTTCTTTACTACCGAGTCCACGGGGGGGGGTCCAGACCCCCCGGACCCCCCCCCCCCTAAATACGCCACTGTCATGATCATGTATTATCTGTTTCAAAACAATCGCTATTTTATTTCTTTATTTATTTTTAATATTTTGAATTAATGTTTTGTAACTTTGATACTGTTTTTGTTTTGTTACGGTTGTTTCGTACTCTATTAATATTTTGTGTGTACTTTCTGTTGGTCACAAATAAATAAGACATTAATTGTAGCTCAATATTATAATATTGGTTAACAGCGCATTATTTCGCACGACGGCGCCGAAAATACTTGGCGCGTCCCTGTAGGTATGTACATTTTTCCAAGTGGTTTTTGGTTAACTTAAACAATAATAATAATGCATTTTTAGAAGATATTATTCAGCGAGCTTTAAGTAATCGCCCATGTTACTGGACCGATGCACGCATGTCTAATTAAATATCGAAATCAGCGGCCATTTTGTAGTGTAGATCACAGTGTAGATGTGACATGCGCATGCGCAAGACCGGCTCTTTTAAAAAATGTTGATTTACATTTTTATCGAAGCTTTTTACATATTTTATGGTAATTAAACACAAAACTGATGGTTTATAATCATCTATAATTTAATAATATTAAAATAAATATTCTTAAAAATATAGAGTTAAATAAATAAATCTAAACTACATAATGTAGGGTTACATCAATATAATAATAAACAGACCCACACAAAAGCAACATACAACATTTATATAATTAAATTATTTTTTTTTAAACATAAATACCACGTTGGAACAATGTCTTTTTTGATTCCTGTCTATTCTGGAAGAGGACAGAAGTCAAACCTTGCAGAGAGCCAGCCAGATGTTTTTAATAATGAATCGTCCGACACTGAATCTGCTACGGACTCATCTCAGCATTGTTCATCTGGTGGTATTATGACGTCACCAGCAACTCTGGAATCGACACCATCCATTCCACAATAATTCGTTGATTTCCCGACAGCAATAAAATTTACACCCAACCATAAATAAGTGCCTTTTGAAAGGGTACAGGTCCTAATTACCTACTAATTTCAATAGTTTAGGTTAGCTATTTTCAACAAAACAACAAATATAAAATAATAGGTAAGTATCTTTATTTTAATCATGTAATTAAATAGCTATTAATATTTATACAAAAATACTATTCTACAATATTATAATATCATCTATGCCTAAACTAATTATTAAGTATAATATTAAGAGCCTTACGTTACTATTAATTATGTTATTATATTGGTATATTAGGTAGGTTAATGGCAAATTGCAGGTGTTCAATATAAAGCAGAGCCTTTTCATCTTAGTTCATCAGTCTTTTGGTGTTTGTCAAACTGTGCGTTAAAGGTATTTTCGTGTGTGTTATCGAGCATCCAAAATATGTCAGATCTGTGTGAAACTTCAGATAATATTTCTTCCGGAAGTTATGGTGTAACAAAGAAAAAACATTTATCACTTGATGCCAAAAACATCATAAAGGACGTTTACTGTACCCTTTTAGAAAAAGGGTATGACCGGAGTGCAAGTTTTGATGAAACAAAAGTTGCATTAACGACAGTAAAAGATATAGTGACCAAACCCATCCAGCCAAGGAAAAAACGGTGTGACACCGGAAAAATGTAGAAGCATCGAAGAAGTTGATAAAGACTTGATTCGGAGGAAAATTTATGACATGTACAGTAAACAAATAGTCCCAACAATAGATACGCTAAAAATACCCACGACACTCCTAAAAAAGGTTGGAGCGATTCAACAATCAAATGTCAAACTAAAGCTCCCTCAAACAAAGGACAAAGGATTACGATATTACATGCAGGTTCAAAAAATGGATTTATTCCGAACGCTCTATTATTATCTGCGAAGAAAACTGCCAATTTATCTTTGGATTACCATCAAGATACGGATGCTACATTGTTTGAAGATTGGTTTTAGAATCGTCTGCTTCCGAATGTGCCCAAAAATAGTGGTATTGTGATGGACAACGCTAGTTACCACAGTCGCCAACTAAGTAAAGTACCGAATTCAAATAATACAAAAGTGGAAATTCAAAACTATATGATGGAAAATAATATATATTTCGAGGAAACCTATACAAAAAAGGACCTTTTAAATGTTTTAAAAACATTCAATATTGAAAAAGAATATATCTCTGACAATCTCGCAAGTGATAATGGTCACACAGTTTTACGCCTCCCTCCGTATTGCTGTATTTTTAACCCAATAGAACATATATGGAGCCAGTTAAAGACGATGATTAGAATAGAAAACACATCCCCTACACTAAGTAGTTCTGTTATAGAATTAATTAAAAAATGTGTAAATAATATCCCAGTAGAAAGTTGGAAAAATTATGTGAGACACGTGATCCAAGTCGAAGATTCCTAACATAATTAATAGTAACGTAAGGCCCTTAATAACTAGTTTAGGCATAGATGAAGACGATAGTGATAGTGAAACAGAGCTAAATATAGAGCAGGTTAAGTTAAATATTGTATTATTATAATATTGTAGATTAGTATTTTTGTATAAATATTAATAGTAAAGTTATTTAATTACACGATTACAATAACGATACTTACCTATTATTTTATATTTGTTGTTTTGTTGAAAATAGCTAGCCTAAACTATTGAAATTAGTAGGTAATCAGGACCTGTACCCTTTCAAAAGGTCCGGTGCCTACACAATAGGCAACTTATTTATGGTTAGGATTACGACTGAGGGTTGTCATTTAATTTTTATTGCGGTCGAGAAATCAACGAATTATTGTGGAATGGAGTTTAACCGGGTTTCTTTGGGTGTTTTCAATATAATAAATTTATTATTGCAATTATTAGATGAAACGAAATATGGTCGGATGGGCTTTAACTTTTTTTAATTTGCCAGTGTTTCAACTGACCCCATGGAATAGTCGCCTCGGATATGGAGTCGGTAGTATCCGGTAGAGGTAGAACTGGCAACGCCTCATTTTCAAAATATTTTCAAAGGCTAGAATGCTATATCTTATCTAGAAATAAAAGGTCATGCATTGTCGAAAATATTTTTCGTTGACTGCTTTGCCATAAACATTCAGGCGTTGATTGAAGACAGTTTAGTCACTTTAGTGTCTGCAATCACCATGAAACACACCCAGTGTGCATCTCATTAAAATATTTCGATAAATTACGAACTTGATAAAAGAAATCGATTTGAAAACATCCCCTTTATTTTCAGCACTTTCACCTTTTCTAGGCTTGAGCTTGATATTCTTCAGGAAGCGCTGGCAAGAGATAAAGGTAAAAAGTATAAAAAGAAAAAGCAAAAGAAAAGAAAAGGAAAGAAGAAAAAGAAGAAAGATATCACGGCAGATCGGTATACTGAAGATTTATTTCAAGAACTAGTCACTAATGGGGTTATAAGAACATATCCCAGAGTTACTTTGGATGAGTTTAAGGGAGACTTCAGGTATACCTATTATATGGGGAAAATATATCCAGCCAAGTTTTTTAAGATAAAAAAAAATTAGGGCAAAGAAAATAAATAGGTTTATGAAAACATTTAAAATTATTTATTAAAACCAACATCGAGTACATGACCACCACGACAAGCCAGAGAATGACTAACTTTACTCTGGGCGTCTAGCATAACTTCCCGCAATACTTCAGCTGAAATTTGCGCAATTTTTCCCGAATGGAGTCCGGTAACGTCTGTAGACGATTAATTTAGACTTTATTTTTCAAGTATCCCAACAAGAAGGAAATCTGGTGCCGTCAAATCAGGGGAATGAAGCGGCCATTCAATATCTCCTATTTTTAGAGCAGCCTAGTTGGAAAATATCTCTAAGAAAAGCGATTGTTTTGCGCGCTGTGTGGCATGTAGCACCATTCTGCAGAAACCAGAAGTTATCTATGTCAAACTCCTCCAACTGTGGTTGCAAAAATTCACGAATCATTGTTCGTTCTCAACAGTAACAACAGTGCAAGTCTAAGTTCCAAATACTTCTTCTTAGTCAACCTTACTTGCGCCGCATGTTTTTTTGTGGACGTTTTTGGTTCTTCCTGAACATCAGCTAATGATGATGAACAAACAAGCTCAATGTTTTTGTTTGAATGACCAAAATGGGATCTTCCAGTATGGTGAATAACGCCCCAAAAGAATATTCTGTATCGTTCATATACAGGGTGTTTCGGAAGTACAATACGTAACTTAAGGGGGTAATTTTTTATGATATTCTAAGACAAAAAGTTCATATGTGTATGTGTCCGGAGTTGCCCCATTTTTGATCATAAAAGTTTTAGATCGTTTTTTTATATTTTTTTTTAAATATCCTTTTCCCGATTCCATTGAAATTTGGTACCGTTGTTCATAATTATAAGGAGCTTAATAAGCCCTAACTAGATTAAAATTATTTTGCCAGTGGCGGCACCTTAACAAATATCATTGACAAGAAATGTATGCCACCCACTTTTTTCTAATTTTCATATTTTTTTTCGGATTTACCAACTAACTAATAATACAAATTTTTTGATCCTTAAAGTTAATTAAAACATTTAATTTAAAAATATTTTTTTCTTGTTTTAATAATGATAGAAACAGAGATGCAATAGTTAATCAAAGCAAGAATTTGAAAATGGCCACCTTATGATAAAACGCACGACTGCAATCGTCTTACCATTGATTCTCTCACACGTTAAAAAATGCCTGCATTATTTCTTATCGCATTGCAACTGTCAATAATTCGAATTCTTAATTTGCTTTTATCTAATACAGGCGTCTTGTATACAAGAGACTTTAGACCGAGAAGAGCAAACAACGAGAAGCGACAAAATCCCGAGTTTAGCATTGATTGAATGGGGACCAAATTATATGTCCTTCACCTTGAAATTTTGACAGTTGACCGGGTAATTACACTAAAAGAAGCACTTAAACGACGAAGAAAATGCTTTACACTGAAAATAAAACTGTGGGTGCCTAGTAAGAAGTACTTTTTTGTTGTAAAGGGTATGTTGGATATTTTTTATAGGTAAATCTGCTATTTTTCAATTATTCGATAGGTACATGGACAATAATTATAGATACTTAAAATTTAAGGTAAGTAGATAATATGATATTTTATTTTGTTTAAACAAAATTAGTTGTAAATTTCGGAAAACCATATGATTTTTTTTATAATATGTATACTAGGTACTTACTTTTTGCTTATTTTGCCTGATCTACACGTAGAAATATGATATTATTCAATAAAAACTACTAAATGAGAATAAGCGCCTGTGCTTTCAGGAATATTTTGCAAGAAAACACAAGATCTGTTAGAAGAATAAAAACATGTTCTTTTAGATTAGTTTGATATTTTTTCCTTCCCGTCGCCTTTCCTTAAAAAGGTACTTGTTTTTATACATTTAATATCAACTTAACTTGAATAACATAATAAATAATGGTAGGTCTTTTCCATATACCTTTCACGTAATAAAATACAACAGATAAATACAACAAAACAAATATAAACAAATGTATCATAGCGGTGCAAATCTACTAACTGTTCAGGACCCTTTGAAAATAAAAACATGCTTATTCCTTGACCTTCTTTTGAGTGACACCCTCAAACCACACAGGTATTACCAGTCATAGTTTTATAATTTCACAGCACTCACAAAAATAAACAGTTAAACAATACACTTCTTTGAACAAAAAAGACAACTAAACTCGATAACGATAACTCATCGACTAGCGGCTGAAACACGGCCGGCTTAAACCTATGACAGTTAGCCGGGTTACCTCCCACTACATTGGTTTCGCCAAATGTCACATTGTCGCTTCTCGTTTTGCTCTTCTCGGCTTTAGGTGACCCCATAAATAATAGTCTAGAGGATTCAAGTCGGGACTGCGACCTGGCCAACCTTGGGAACCTGCGCGCCCAATCCAGCAACTAGAAAATGTGTTGTCGAAGTACTAGCAAAGAGAATGATAAAATATTGTTTGGTAGTAGGTACGAGCAACTAGGCTAAAATGAGCTGGGGCGCCGTCGTGCATGAACCACATAATAGTTATTATTTATAGAGGTACGTCTTCTAACAGAACGTCAAGTTCTTTAGACAAAAACTACGTATAGGAATTTCCAATGAATCGAGGTGGTAAAAAGTATGCTCCAATAAGAAAGTCGCCAATGATCCCTGCCCATACATTAATGGAAAATTGTTGCTGAAAATGACCTTCTCTAATTTTTTGAGGATTATCGTCCGCTCAAAAATATTTGTTACGAAAATTCGTAATGACTTCTCTTGAAAAAGAGGCATCATCAGTGAATGAAATGTTCGGTAAAAATTGTTGTTATCTGCTACTGTATGCAGCAACCACCTACTAAAATCAAACATTGACTGAAAATCACGGGGAGGCAGAGCTTGCACACATTAAATATGGTATGTATATAAATATGTAAATATAGTTAATAAATGTGCAAACTCCAAACAGTTGATCCGTTTGAAGTTGCAATGCTACCTTCCTTGCTTTGGTTGAAGGATGATCTTCTATCTCTTCCCTGCCAAGGCAAAACAATTTATTCGCAAAAACCGTATTTTGAGAAAATTGACTTTAAAGTATATAATGCTATAAAACAAAAACCGTAAACCCGATTGTGTTCAAAATTGAACCAGTAATTAACAGTACCCTTAAAATTCTATGTATTAATAACAAATTTATATTGATTTAAATAACTATTAATTATAACTATTAAACTGTTTTGCCATTGTATTTTTTTACTACTGTGATAAAATAAACACTGGCAAATATAATTATTGCGTATTACATTTATTTGCCATGGCATAAGTTTCAATTATTTGCCGATTATACACAAACTATTTTCGGTAAGGTACATTAGCCATATTTTATTTAAATAAATCTGTTAGGCAAAAATGTCCCAATTTGTAATTAAAATGAATAGCTTTTAGCAATTTTAGATACGACTTTATTTTTAAAAAATATATGGTTAAATTAAAGTTTAGGTCTGTTATGAGTATAAAAATATTAATAAGGTAGCATAAAAAAATTAGGAACAGATCAAAATAGGTACTTTACAAATCTACATACCAAAAAAGTACATAGCTATTAAGTTTAAAAATCCTATAAACATAATACAGATAAACTTGTAAAATAAACGAATTAGATAATATAATACATTTTTTCCATATTCCCTCATTAAGAATATCTGTTACATTTTCGTTTTCCGAAGACTAACCCAAACATGTCTGTTAGCGCTTTATTTCCGATTATAAATTTTATTAGTACATCCACTGACAAAAATGTGTACTGTGCAAATTAACATCTATTACTGAGGCAAAACAATCTAATGCAGTGGCGGCTCGTGGGTGTATAATGGGGCGAGACTAGAAAATAGCGCCGCAGGCGAAAATTTTTCGCGATTTCAAGGTCATTGGCTTAAAATGAGTAGTTAGGAATTCAACCAGCAATATAATTATATTGAAATACTAGGATTCACGAGAAAAATATTCAATTTGCAAGGTCAGGGTCAATTTCTCTCAGTGCATCCGCTATTGTGTCTCCATTTTGCTCTACTCTCGTAAGCGCCACAGAATTTTTAATATGTTCTTTGGAACTTTCGTGTGATTTTACCGCCCGTGAAAATTTTTTTAAATCAGAATACCCACCCCCTGAACTCCAATTGTTTTTTACGCTGCCTAATAAAATACACGGCCAGCAATACAAACTTTGTTTATATGAACTCCCGCAAAGCCATTTGTAACTATCATATTATGAAGTTTGAAATGATCGCAAACTTTCCCGACCCACCCTCTTTTCGCTAAAAACTGCCGTTATTTGTGGTGTTGGTCGACTCTCCAAAATTTGCCGTTTTTCTATCTCAGGTCGTCGCGAGAAAGGGGTTTCAAGCAAAGACAAAACAATATCGTGAGAGGGATTCATAATTTAAATTAAAATAGGCACAAAGCACAAAAAAAATAATTTTATGTAACGAAACCTTGGACCTTGGCAATGGCAATACTGTATTAATTATTAAAATAAAAAGCAAATCGGCTTACTCACCTGATGTAAAGGGCTCTTGCCTTACCTTACCTCCTATCACCAACCACAACCGACTCTAGGAGTCGGTATGTGCACCAACACAACAAGAAAACAAATTAATTAGGTGTCAGTATTTTAACCCGCAGACCTGCCTCGAAAATCTAAAATCACGATAGGTTAACAATCATAAACGAATGGCACTAATTAAATCTAATAACCCGACACCTGATCCTACGAGAAGAAAAGATATATGAGCCTGTTAACAATAAAACATTGCCAAGTTTCAAAGCCAAAAGGCACTAGGCATCCACCTATAATCTTGAATTTTTATCTGTTTTTTGTTATTGGGATTTAATTGCATATTTATTAATAATATCTTATAGAACAATGAAAACATTTATCAATCATTTCTAACTTATTTTTTTATGTTTTTAAAAATAAAACATTTAAATAATAAGTAAATAAGTCTATAAGTGTCCTTGTTCAATAAACATTTGGCAACATGCAAGCCATTGCAAGCTACTGTAAAAATAATACGATATATAGGCCCAAATAAGTGGGCCTCACTCGCCTACAAAATTTGCCTATTCTTCCTGTTCTGCGCAATTAATGCGGTGGAGGTGCCGGGTTGGAGAGCATAGCGTTTGTGACGTAAAGGAAGCTCAAGTTTTTGGGATTACATTTTTCTTTTTATGCGGTCAGGCAACGATTTCAGTTTTTAAAATTAATGTTGGATGGGGTGCGCGCTAAATTTAAAAGATAATATGTTGAACTTTGATGGTAATTCAATGTTCTATTGTTTTGATACTTTTAATGATTGGAAATTAGTTAAAAAACGTTTTATATTTAAATAAATAATTTATTAATTTTATATGTGAGGCCCGGCCTCAGTTGCTTTATACGACGAGCCGCCACTGATCTAATGTAGATTAGAGTATTATAAAAGGTATATATCTTACAAAGGCAAAACAATCTATTGTATTATTGCTTCTTTTGCCAAAGTATGAGGTAAATATTTAAGGAATTAATGTAGGTACATTAGCCTGTTTTGCCTTTGTAAAATTATAAAAAATATGCTTGTTCTCTTATGCCTTTGCATAAGTGAACATTTTGTGACAATAGATGGTTCTGACAAGGTCCTATCTCCAAAACAAATTGACGTAGGGAAACCATCTCTTTACCTGAATGTTAAGCTTAATTTGCAAATTATTTTAGGGTTACTATCTCAATTTGAACAATTTTGCGATTAGACTGTTTTGCCTTTGCAGGGAAGATCTCTCGAAGTATAGCCTCTTCTAAATCAGGCGTGGTTACTGTCTGCCAGCTTTTTCAGCATTTCGATTTGCTAGGTCATAATTAAAATGCATCTGGGCCATTTCAGCGTTAGTAAAGTTATTCATTTTTGACTTGTTATTGACAAACCAGGTAAAATAGATATCAAAACTTAACTTTACCTCAAATTTTAGTTAACTTTAAAATACATAGGTATTTTTTTTGTACATGCAATAGAGTTATTTTTATTTTTTCTCTGGAGAACGAAGCAAGACACGAAAACAATTCACGGAACAAAAAAGTTGTATAGTTGTTCTAAGCTTAATTTGATGACATAAAAAGTATTAAACTCGTGACCATAGGCATCGCTCCTACCAAATAATTAAAATGCGGATTGTAGTAAATATTTATTATGATAAAATAGTACATATCACAGCTTGTTGATTATAGTTTATATCGATAAAAGGTTTGTACCCGTGACTTCGCCTGCAGAGAATATTTTTAAAATGGTCTTTCTGTAAAGAAAAATGCTAATTTTGCCAAGAACAATATAAAAATATAGTTAATATCGATAATAGGTTTGTACCAGTGACTTCGCCTGCAAAGAACACATGCATTTAATTATTTTAAAATGGTCTTTTGTTAAAAAAAAATACTCATTTTGCCAAAAACAATTTAAAAAAATTGTCTTTGTCCAGCCAAGACCGCTAGGAGGTAAGAGTTTTCCTTGCCAAGAAAGGATAGAGGCAGGTACTATGTTAGTTGGAATACACAGTTAGTAGTTAGAATTCACTATACAGGGTGTCCTAACTTTATTTATACACAAAATATCTTCTTCACTGTTCATGATATAAAAAAAGTTTCAAGAGAAATAGTTCTTGGTTTAAAGAACTACTTCTACAGAGAGTACATTTAAGTATACAGGGTGCCTCAAAAGTACAATTTTTAATATGAACTTTACTTTTTTAAATAGGACACCCTATATTTTATCCCCAAAATTGCTTCTTCAATCAATTCTTTATCAAAAATCTATGATATGTTCTATGCCTAATGTGGTCCGTTTCCTAGATAATGGTAAGATTAAATTAGTATCAAAACTTTGAAAATGCTTTGAAATATTAGGTAAACAATAATTACCTATTACTATAGTAACAAACTAGTGACATTTTAAAATAAATTTTGACATTTCTAACAGTGATATAAATTTTTAACTAGAAGATAAGAGGTCAAAGTAGTAAGTAATTTTTATAACTATGCCATCACTTTTTACTCCGAACGAATATTTTGACATGTTGTTAATCTACGGCGAGTGCAAGGAAACATCGCGGGATGCACAACGGTTATACAGGGAGCGGTTTCCAGATCGTCCAACACCATCGCTTTGCACTTTTGCAAATGTGGAAAGAAAAATGCGAACGGGTTCTTTTCCAGTAAGAAACGAAACTAACATAATAAATGTCCTTGCACTCATAGTACTAAACCCTCATGTGTCAGTAAAAGGCATATCAGAAGAAACGGGTATTAGCAAGACTTCAGTGCAGCGAATTCTAATTAACAACGGATACCACCCCTTTAAAGTTCATTTGGTACAAGCTCTACGGCCTAATGATTATGAAAGACGATTGGAATTTATCGCCTTTTTGACTACACAGTTAAATGAGGATCCACGGTTTCTGGAAAAAATTATGAGGAGTGATGAGTCGCGATTCCACAATAACGGAATCGTAAATCGTCATAACATTCATTATTGGTCGGTTGAAAATCCATATTGGGTTCGGGAAACTCATTTCCAAAATATCTGGGGAGTAAATGTGTGGTGTGGTCTCTTTAATGGACGATTAATTGGGCCACACTTTTATGAAGGTACAGGGTCTTCCAACGAGGACTGAACAGGGGCTCATTTTTGAGCTTCCTTGTATTTAAAGAAAAATCCAAAATAGCCAATCGATGTACTTTTTCCTGCAGAATTCAAAAATGAAACCAAAAATTTATTTGAACCAGGAACAAAAGAGTTACGCTATGGATAAGGTGTTTTTTAAATGAAACATAGCTTTTTTTATACGATTTTTGGAACGAGTGATTTTTTTTTGTCCGTTCTGATTAAAATATTTAATATTGTGACAGCTAGTTTTATTAAATTTTAATGTTTTATCCAGTATAATTTAACTTTAACCTGTTTGAAACATACACTAGGTAATAAAGGTATAATCACCTTTGAATCCTTCAAAGTCAAAAAATTTGACAAATTTACTATAATATTGCCGAAATGAAATATTCATTACATGAGAGATTGCAGATTGTTATCTTGTTCTACAAATGCCAAGAAAATGCAAGAGAAGCAAGGAGAAGATTTATTGCAAATTTTCACAGAAATATATCCGTCAATACTATTCTAAGGATAAAGAACCTATTTGAGGAAAATAAAACATTACATGACAGAAAAAGAAATCCAACTCTATACTAATTTAAAAAAAAAAAACATTAATAATTTAATTGTTCAATGTGACCTCCGTTGTTCTCGAAACATGTGCGATAACCTCTTTGTAGCCTTTCCAAACTTGCTGTTATACTGTGATTTTCCTGGTTAAGGCGATTTATTTCATTCACAATTTTCTGCATGATCTCTTCAATATCGTGGTTTCGCTGCTTGTATACCACGTTCTTTAAATGGCCCCAAAGAAAGCATAGGTTCCATTTCTACCAATCCATTCTTCATGGCGTCCGTTTAAATATTGAGTAACCTCACGCACGGCATGCGGAGGGGCCCCATCATGTTGCCAAATTAAATTTTGATATTCTTCCAATGGTAAATCTTCCAAAAAGTTCTCAATTTCGTTTTCTAAGAACTCGTAGTATCTCTGTCCATTTAAAGTCCTGTTAAAAAATATTGGTCCCAAAATTCTATTATTTTTTATACCACACCAAACATGGATTGAAGTCCTTCCTTGAAATTTAATTGTCTGAAATTTTCTTGGATTTCCAACGGCCCAGTGATGACTATTATGTCTATTGAAAACCCCCGATGTTGTGAATGTGGCTTCGTCAGTCCATAAGATATTTCTGAATAAATTAGGGTCTTCGTTTTCTTTCCGAATCACAATTTGGGAAACAAATTGGAAGCGAAGTTCTTTTTGTGCCGGTGTTAGATGTTGAAGTGGAAGGATATGATAAGACTTAAATTTATGATTTCTTAAAGTCCTGTGAACAGTTCCTTGGGTAACTCTTCTGCGTCTTACACCGCCGCCGTATTGAACGTCCCGAACTGCGTCCGAAATTGATTTGATTGGATTCAGTCGAAAATAATTCACAATGACACGGTCTCGATTTCTATTCCTTTCTGGATTTCTTTTTCTGTCATGTAATGTTTTATTTTCCTCAAATAGGTTCTTTATCCTTAGAATAGTATTGACGGATATATTTCTGTGAAAATTTGCAATAAATCTTCTCCTTGCTTCTCTTGCATTTTCTTGGCATTTGTAGAACAAGATAACAATCTGCAATCTCTCATGTAATGAATATTTCATTTCGGCAATATTATAGTAAATTTGTCAAATTTTTTGACTTTGAAGGATTCAAAGGTGATTATACCTTTATTACCTAGTGTATGTTTCAAACAGGTTAAAGTTAAATTATACTGGATAAAACATTAAAATTTAATAAAAATAGCTGTCACAATATTAAATATTTTAATCAGAACGGACAAAAAAAAAATCACTCGTTCCGAAAATCGTATAAAAAAAGCTATGTTCCATTTAAAAAACACCTTATCCATAGAGTAACTCTTTTCTTTCTGGTTCAAATAAATTGTTGGTTTCATTTTTGAATTCTGCAGGAAAAAGTACATCGATTGGCTATTTTGGATTTTTCTTTAAATACAAGGAAGCTCAAAAATGAGCCCCTGTTCAGTCCTCGTTGGAAGACCCTGTACATTAAACGGTCAAAGGTATTTAAATTTTTTAATCGAGGTCCTACCTACGCTTTTGGAAGAAGCTCCCATAAACGAACGTTTTAATATCTGCTTCAACAAGATGGTGCTCCGCCACATAACTCCCGGATTGTATCAGATTATTTAGACAATAATTATGGGAGAAACTGGATTGGGAATCGAGGTCCTGTCAGGTGGCCAGCACGATCGCCGGATTTAACACCTTCAGATTTTTATTTGTGGGGATACTTAAAGCAGGTAGTTTATACTGAAAAACCAAACAATTTGGAGGATTTAAAAAATTAAATTTCACGCGCCTGTAGAGAAATTCCAGCAGAAGTTATAAGGTCTGCCTGCACTACGGAACTCCTCAAAAGATACGAGATATGTCAGACCGAACATGGTCGTCAATTTGAGCATCTCTTATAATATCATTGTTATTTTTTTTTAATCTACGACAGTGCCATTATGACGTATTTAGCATTATCATTTGGATGTCATTATGACCTTCATAATAGCACTCAGTGCCATTATGAATTCATAATAACATCCAAATGTTAAGATACAAAAACAAAAAGAAAGTCGGTGCAAACTATTTATTTGTTATTATTACTTAGAAAAACGGATTGCATTTATTTATTGTAAACATTAATTACAAAATCTGAACAAGTAGTTATTTGAATTCCAGCCGATGACAGGTGGGCTGAATTTTTAGAAAGTAAGTTTATTTCCCTAGTGCTCGAACTTGTCGAAGGGCCATCAGTGCCTGAAATATTACCCAAAATATTAGAGGACACTTTCTTCTTATTTTCTTTGGAATCTTCTATATAACTCTCTGCCACTGTGCTCGAACGCCAACCACCATGCCTCTTAACAGTTAATAAATCGACTCCAGAATCTGCAAGCAACGAGGCAGACGATCTACGGAAACAATGTCCAGTATAAAGTTTAGGATTTGGAAGGCCTAGGAAGGATGCTATATTATACGGCATTTTTCCAAAAGCATTAATGCCAACTGGTTGCTTAATACATGTTCCATTTCTGTATCCCACAAAAAATCGAGTGTGATCTGCGTTACTTGGCTGCATTGCTTTGTATCTTCGAACCATTTCGACCATATTAATTCCTTCAACATTCCCGCTTGTGATGAAAAATCTCGTTGTATCTTCGTTTTCGTTTTTGGAATAGTAATATAAATGCATTGTCCTTCATCTTTGACATTTTGTAGCTGCAGATTCGTCAATTCAGTGCGCCTGCACGCACCCGCAAGCCCCACAATCAATGCAACTTTCATCATAAAATAAGTTCTATTATCAACTTCCAACAAAAAACGGGTTATGTCTTCTTTTGTTAAAGAACAAACATAATTAATTTAAAATTCATAAACAATTTAATGACTGAAATAGTAAGAACTCCGATATAGAATTGTTTCCAGGTTGGATTACAACTGGCGCGATATGTGGTAAAACAGAATGTCCATTTTCTGTTTTTATAACATGAGCTACGCAATTTTTCCATACATCGCTACTCATTTCGTTATTACCAGCCGAATATAATCAAGGACAACTGCACCTAAAGTTGGAGATTCATTATTGAGTGATATTCTATGCTGACAAGAGCAACACATAAGGTATAATGCCATATTTACTTCCGGCATGATATCGCGTTTTCCTCTCGAAGACGGTGTACCAAAAGTACAATTTGTACTGTCTACCCAACCATACTTAACAACATCAGGAGTATCAAACCAAGTTTCGTCTAAATAAATTATACTTTTATCGGATTCATGATACTCCTTTATTTTGCACAAATAGTCCTGTCGTAGTTCAATGCGAGGCGGGGATTCCATTATAACCATTAGATTGCCCAATTTTTTATGTTTAAAGTCACATTTTATCAAGATACCACGCAATGTTTCTAGAGATTGGTACTTATAATCAGGGTAACCTCGCAATTAATCACGAACCAGTTCTAAAGTTGGCACTATATTATCCGCGCAAAAGTTGTAAATAGCTCGCAGATAGAAATCTCCTGTAATGTTGTCAGCCGCTTTGAATTTTTGATTTATTGGTTTGCGCTTTATGGAATGACCGGTTACAGTCCCCAAATTAATTACGTTATAAATTCTTATTAAACCCAAGTTGTGTTGATTCATTACAAGTACATTCTTGTTCAAAGCGCATTTTCAGTTTTTCCCGGATTTTCTTTTCTTAAATACGCGTACATATTTAAAATATTGGGTTGACATTGAACATGTAAATCATTGTTTCTTACTTCCGGGCTTATTTCGCTTTCGATGGCCGACTCTCGCACCGACTCATTATATTCCTGCGATAATTTACCTTGACCTTTTGTTTCAAATTATCGCCAAAAAGCCATACTGATATAATAAAATATAGGTACCAAGTAAAAACTTACTTGTCTGAAACCACACAGTTATAGCACAAAATGAGATATGTAAATTAGAGTAAATCGTTTCAACCAGTCACGCCGCTGTCCGATTCCCAATATCGCATACCTTAAACATCAACTGATTTTACAGCTGATAAGGGATCACCAAATTGGCAAAACCTTTAACTATTTGCTGTTCTTGTCTACAGCATATAAATTTGTTCGCACTTTAAATTGTTGGTGGGCCTTGAAGGTCTATCGCCTGGGTGTTGCCAGTTCTACAAAGTTTTCGTAAGTGTAGTAGGAACATAAGGGTTTGTTAATTGTTTATTTTTTTTGTTTAGCAACAGGGGAATTCCTTTTTTGTTTGATTTAATTTATTTTTGTAAAAATCATATTTCTGAAGTACTAAAAAAATTATTATAATATTCATGAATGGTTTGTTCCTTCATTCATTAACATTGAAAATTTTTGGTTCAAAGTACATTTGCAAACTAGCTTTCAAAGAGAGTTACTGACTATTAATTATATACTGATGTGAAGAACACTTTTAATAATAAAAACTTAAAGAATTTTTGAAAAAAGATCTGACAACCCCGATTATGAAGCCGGTTCCTTTGAAACCCGGTCAAAGCTTTTTATCTCATCAAGCTGACTTTGGAAAAAGTTACTATTAGTAGGTCAATCCGAGAAAAAATAGAATAATTGGAAAAATGTGAGGGGCGTACAATTTTTTTGTCAATAATATTCGTTAAAGGGTACCCGGGACGCCACTGTACTTCATAAATTTAATCTAGTTAGGGTCAACTAAACCCCTTATCATTATGAATAACGGCACCATATTTCAATAAAATCGGAACTTTAACACCCTGTATATCAAGAACGGGTTAACTCCAGACTCATGTTCATATAAACTCTTTCTCTTAAAATATCATAAGGAATCAAGAGAAACTAACCCTCTCAAGTTATGTACGGTACTTCTGAAACACCCTGTATATCCTTGACATAAAACTTTAGTATTGAGAGTCAAGGAAATAACAAGATTATAATAATATTTCATGGCTGGGTCTATTTCGCCGCACCCTATACTTATACTTCTTTTAGACTATGGCATCTGCGTATAAAATTTGTAACCTTTCGAGATCTCTCTATCGATTTTGCTAAAATTTGAAACAGATAAAGTGGTGGGTTCTCACATCATATAATAAACAACGTAAAATATCTATTGATAAAACAAAAAAATGCTATTACTTTTGATAAAAATAAATTCGTTCTACCCACACTGTTCACGAAACTGTGCTGAATATACATAGTGATTAAAAATATTTTATTTGTATTTTTATAGCTATAAAAATACAGAACTTAGAGTCCACGATTTTGATCCACCTGCAGCCAGTTTGGACGTTCGTCAAGCAGTCGCAATGAACTGCATACAACCGTTAGGAGTTGAAGCAATGAAGAAACCAAGGTACCAACAAAGGCTAAAAAGTAATAATTATAGAAATACAGTAAAATCTCTCAATAGCAACCACCCTCGGGGGATCAAATGTTGGTCGGTTCACAGGGGTGGTCGGTTAATACAGGAAAATTGAAGCAACTGGTCTGCATTTTACAGCGTTTGTTTATTGATAAATATATGTAAATAATTTTTTCTACAAACGTGTTAAAAATGGAACTTTTAGCACTGTCTACTAGCCTTAAAAATGTTACTTTAAGGCACTAGTGCCTTAAAATATCTACTTTAAGGCACTAGTGTTAAAAGTAAAATGTCAATTTTTTCAAAAAAAAGCAGAGCAATAGAATTTTTATTTTCCAACGAATCCACGATGTACCCTTCCGCAACGGTTGAGGATTTTCATCCCTCATGCCGCTTAATTGTCATTAAATTTGCTCCAGCATCGGCACGTAAGCTCGCAGAGGAACGGCGAAAGCAATAGAGTATAGAGTGTTGAATTTGGAAGTTGCAGAAATCTTGATATAGCAGCAAAAGTCTCCATATCTTCCACGTTGTCAAGAGTCAACTGACAAGGCTCCTCCATGCGGCAGGCACCAAATACTCCTACAATCGTAGCTACTTTCATCAGAATGTACTCATCATCCGGTGCACACTTCAGAAACTGTTCAATATGGTCTCTAGTAAAAATTTTTGATTTTTTGGCCTGGTAACCCCCTCCTTGACGCTTCAAGTAGGCAATCAATTTAAAATGTTTGATGATATCTACGTCGTTATTTATACGTAGCATAGCTTTGATCATTGGATAATGGGACCAAAGAGAAGATGACTTCCATGCCTTTGCCTTTTCCTCAAAATAGGCCAGGAATATGTTTTCGGAATACTTTCCAGAAACGCCTTTGTTTTCACACCATTTTATAAATTTATTATGAGCAATCTCATATTGGATTCTTGATTTTCGTGGCAGTAAATCCAAGGTAGCTCTGTTAGCAGCTTCTTCTATGTCTTTAAGTGGATCGATTTCTTGTATTTATTGCATTTTTGGCAAATTACAACAGCCAGCGCTAGCGTTTTAATAAAACTGACAGGACCTTTCAAATTTTCAATTTTTCTGCAAACAAATCAGCCAACAATGATGGTTGCTAGGTTTTATTGACAAATGTGAACTAATTTAATATAAATATACGATGGTATTAGAAACTAGAGATTCTAAACATTTAATTTTCAATTATTGTATGCTTTTTATTGGCGTTTTTTTAAGGCATTCTTGTGGTTTGCAGAACGAGCGAAGCGAATGCGTTCCTTAAAAATGTTTTTTTAACACTTATATCATAAATAACTATTAAATGTTTTTGTTTAAATTTATCAGAATTAAAATTAAATGAAATTAAGCCAATTTACCAATATGTATATAATATACTGTACGTGCATACTAACATAATATATATTATACAATGTACTGTATGTTTGCTTTGAAATTCTTATTTTTTAAAATAATCAGAAATTAATGATTGCTCCAAACTTTTGATTTTATATTTATAAAAGTCAGTGCCAGTAATGTCAGTGGACCAGTTGTTTTTAACTGGTATTGTAAGGCGCGAAACAAGCACTTACCAACATCCGGGCCCATAATTCAAGCAAAAGCCTTCGAATCCGCTGAATGTCTAGGACTAGATAACTTCAAGGCATCGAATAGGTGGTTG
The DNA here is from genome assembly GCA_963920685.1 of Polydrusus tereticollis. Taxonomy (NCBI): domain Eukaryota; kingdom Metazoa; phylum Arthropoda; class Insecta; order Coleoptera; family Curculionidae; genus Polydrusus; species Polydrusus tereticollis. The sequence continues at coordinate 166,833,146 of OY987326.1, read as the reverse complement.
GAAAAATTTCGTCGTCAGCACGATATTACCTTCAAGAAAATATGTGGCGAATCAGCTGCTTTCAATATCAAAGACTTAACTGCTTAGAAAGAAAGGCTATTGACCATTTTAAAAAAGTATACCCGAAGGCACGTATTTAATGCAGATGAGACAGGCCTCTACTATCGTGCATTGCCAACAAAAACATATTCATTGAAAGATGACAAGTGCACTGGAAAAAAACAGCAAGACAACGATTTGCAATTCTGTTCTGTACAAATATGGAAGGTGGAAGGAAGAACCACTTAAAATAGGCAAAAGCAAGAAACCTCAATGTTTTATATCATACCATATCGATAAGTTATTTCTCCAATGGGTCTCGAACAAAAAAACGTGGATAACAGCCGACATCATGACAACATGGCTTCACAGAATTGATACCAAGGTGAAGAAGCAGAATAGAAGAGTGATGTTGTTTCTGGATAATTCAACGTCTCATCCCAAAATTACACTTGATAATGTTAAACTTATTTTTCTGCCACCCAGTATTACCTCACATTGCCAACCTTTGGACCAAGGCATTATTCAGAATTTTAAAATGATTTACAGAAGCTACCTTATTAAGAGGCTTTTAACATGTATAGACAGTGGTTGTCCTCTTTAAGACATCGAAAATACTATTACCATAACCAACACCTTGATATGGGTTTCGGTGGCCTGGCGCAATTTGTCCCCAGTGACAATAAAAAAATGCTTTATAAAAGCCGGATTTATGTGTAATACAGATAATATTGACGACTTCGAAGAAAAGATAATATTTCGCTCGCACAACTGTTTCCTAACATTAAAGACATATTTGTGAACTTGAAACAATTTTCCTTTATTGATATTGATTTGTCAACAGACAGTGCAGAATTGACTATCATCGAGTGTATTAAAGAGATCCAAGAAAGGGATGAAACTACTCCCAACTCTGAGACAGAGGAAGAGGCACCTGAACTTGCTCCAGTGTCGAAAATATCAAGCTCATCTGAAGCCTGCGCAAGTTTGAGAGACTTTTTTATTAATGTTAGCAATTTTGACAAGTCTACAAATATACCTCAATTGCTATTACAATATGAACCTGAATTTTATAAGCAGAAAATAAAAAATAAGAATTTAAAGCAAACATACAGTGCATTGTATAATATTGTATATGTTAGTATGCACGTGCAGTATATACATATAGGAAAATTGACTTCACTTCATTTAATTTTAGTTCTGATAAATTTAAACAAAAATACTTAATATAAAATGAAACAATGCAGTCTTTCTCCACAGTTTAATTGTTAACATGAAAAAGGTTTTTTAAGCACCCGACATGTTTCGAGTACTTAAGTACTCATCTTCAGGGGGGCGTAGGAAATTTCAGCCCCGGCCAGGTAGCAGCCCGATTTTGACAGGAACTTTCGGCCCCGGGATGGAAGGGTCATGTTTTTATTACAGGTATTTTCGGCCCCAATGGTCTAACGTTATAACATTTTAATTTTTTTATGATCTTTTGTGTTTTGAATCATTTATAAAATGAAAATGCAACTAACCTGAACTAACTCAATTTTTGACCTGCAACTCGGCTAATGCGGTTTTATAGACTTATATTGGTTAAACAGCGCTAACACGGCATCTAATCCACCTTTTTCGTTCCAATTCGCCTTTTTCAAGTTCACCGGGGAATATTATTATTAATTGTTTGTCCCTTTTATAGACTTATATTGGTTAAACAGCGCTAACACAGCATCTAATCCACCTTTTTGGTTCAATTCGCATTACCTGCAATGTTTGGGGCCGAAATTTCTTGCAAGATTACTTGACCTAAAATTTCTAGCAGGTACCTTACCCAATATGGGCCGAATGTTCCGCCGCCCCTTCAGGGGATACTGAAAGGATAATATAAATTTGAGAATGAAAAAGTATAAGATAAAGAAGGACTTACCCAACATCGAGTTTAACATCGAAATAAGTTGTCTCAAATAAATGAGTACAACAGAAAGGCTGGAGACTTATGGAGGTGTATTATGGAATGAGAAGTAAAGTTAAGATTGATTGAGTTTTGTAATTTGATACTTATCTAAATTACAAAACTCAATCTTAACTTTACTTCTCATTCCATATAATTAACCATCTAATACACCAAGTCTCCAGCCTTTCTGTTGTACTCATTTATTTGAGAGTATTGAGATAACTTATTTCGATGTTAAACTCGATGTTGGGTAAGTCCTTCTTTATCTTATACTTTTTATTTCTCAAATTTATATTATTTTTTTTTTTTTTTTTTTTTAATAATAATTTATTATTGACCTCAAAACAGTTTACAATAAAACTGGCACCGAGGCCTACAAATTGTATGGTATAATTATTAACTTTCAAATAAAGTTATTCCGAAAGGCAAAAAAATGTAGTTTATATTTCTTTATCCTGCCACTTAAATGTCTATACTCTATTTTCCTTTATATATTTCTTAATATTGCACGTCAGTTTCTTGGCATTTCCATGGAGTATTCTTTGTGGAATCCTATTATATTCCTGTATACTTCTATATATTGGTGAGTCCTGTCCCTTTTTAGTTCTAGCATATGAATTTCTTAATTCATGGTTTGTTCTTGTGTTGTATGTGTAGAATTGTCTGTTAGTTTGTAGTTTTACACTGGTTTTAATATTTTTTTATTATCCTTTCAGTATCCCCTGAAGATTAGTACTTAAGTGCTCGAAACATGTCGGAAGCTTAAAAAACCTTTTTTATGTTAACAATTAAACTGTGGAGGAAGACTGCATTGTTTTATTTTGTATTACATTGACTCCACTGAAAGTATGGACTATTTTTTCAACTAAAAATACTTAAAATTATTTACATATATGTAGATACTTATTAATAAACAAACAGTGTAAAATGCAGACCAGTTGTTTTAATTTTTCTCTATTAACCGATCAACATTTGATTCCCCGAGGATGGTCGCTATTGAGAGATTTTACTGTATTATCAAATTAATTTTTTATAATTTTATTTTAAAATTATAATTAGATCATCTGCAAAGCTATGAATTTCCTCATTGCAAATTATTCTAAATAAATTAATAATATTAATATTATTAAATAATGGTCCTAAGATTGTTCCTCGAGGAACACCATATTCAAATACTTTTTTTCTTTATCTATTTTAACATAACTTGGTCTACTTTACTACTAATAGTTACTACTTAATAGTTTTTAGTTAATTCTAATTGCTTCCTCAAGTCCAATATTTTCAATTTTAATAGTAAATTATGACTAACCTGAACTAACCATATCAAAGGCTTTTGCTAAATCCAGAAAAATACAAACACAAGGTGTTTTATTAATATACAGGGTTTTAATTAATGTCATGCAGATATTTCAGGGGGTGATAGTACTCGTCAAAATAAGAAAAAAATGCAAATATATCCATGGCCTAAATCGCGTTATTTTCGTTATACAGGGTGGCAAAGTATCAATTTTTTTCTCGTATTTTGCGTTTTCTCTCTTATATTCCGTAATAATTGTTTCAAATTTGGAACATCAACAATTTTTTAGAATCTCTACGATAAAGTATCAAAATTGTCGGTCGCAGTATACAGGGTGTTACATTTTCTTGAATCGGCTACAATTTTATCTTTCAGCACTATTTTTTGGAGCTCCCTGTATAAATCCCGATATGAAATTTGAACTCTCTGTTTCTTTGTTTAGCGTTCTGGTCTCTTGCACTATTCTCGTATCTGTGACCGTTTTCGATTTATTTGCAAAAATAGCCATCGATGGAAATTAAGTGTAGGCGAAATAAAGCAGAGTTAAAAGCTGTTTTTATTTGTATGTATTCTAAGTAATTATTTTCATTTTTATTTTAGATCAACCGACAGGGTTATCAACAATCAGATAAAAACATTACAAATTAAAAATAAATTAAAACAAAACAATTAATTAGTTAATCAAATAAAAATAAAACAAAATTATAAAAACTGTTGAAAATGTCCGCCTCTTGCTAAAATGCACGAATCCAGTCTTCGCCTCATGGACTCTGCCAAATACTCCAGGAGTATTGCGAATGATGTCGCATGAAGCTATTATTCTGTTTCTTAAATCCTCTTCTGTCTGGACTGGGGTCTGATACACTAATGCTTTCAAGTGTCCCCAGAAAAAGAAATCCAGGCTATTTAGGTATGGGGATCTAGGGAGCCATGGCTGAGGTCCCCTCGACATATCCAACGGTTGTTAAAAATTTGATTGAGAAAGTTTATCACCTCTATGCTGAAGTGCGGTGGTGCACCATCGTGCATGAGCCACATTTGGTTTCTGACAAGAATTGGTGCCTCTTCTAGCAACCCTGGGAGTTCCTCTTCAGGAAATTGACGATAATATTGTCCGTTTAGCCTTGCTGGTAGGAAAAATGGTCCTATCAAATAATCTCCAATGATGCCGGCCCACACATTTACTGAAAACTGTTCTTCTATTTTCGCGTATCGAATGCGGATTCTCTTCTGCCCAAAAATGGTTGTTGTGAAAATTGTTTATGCATTCCTATTCCAGAAATTTGCTTCATCGCTAAATAAAATCGTGTTTTCAAATAACGAATTTTGGGCTAGCATTTGTAGGAACCATTGGCAAAAATTAAAACGTAGTGGAAAATCAGGTGGGAGAAGAGCTTGAACCCTTTGGATGTGGTAAGGATACATAAAGTTGTCTATTAAAATTTTCCAGACAAGCACAAATGAAATGTTAAGGGTTGCGGCAATTTTTCTCGTACTAGTAGCAAGATCATTTTCTACTGCATTCAGGACTGCTTCCTCGACTTCAGGAGTCCTAACCGTTCTGTTTGCTCCTGCTAAATGAGTGGATTTCTTAAACGATCCATTTTCACATAGTCGATTATGTAGATTTGCGAATGTCCGTGGGTCAGGCAGTATTCTATATGGATACCTTTGTGCATACAGTCGTCTGGCTTCATAACAATTGCCATCGGCAAGTCCATAGATTAAATGCATCTCTGCAAATTCTTGATTTGTGAATTCAACCATCATTAACCAGTTCCAAACAACTCCGGAAACGTCAAACAAAAAAAATATTTGTTGCAAAATGTCAGAAGGACAATGAACAGAATTAACAATTGCCTATTCCAGCCTACTATTTTTTTTCTCATATTTATTATTGCGCTATTTCGCCTACACTTAATTTCCATCGATGGCTATTTTTGCAAATAAATCGAAAGCGGTCACAGATACGAGAATAGTGCAAGAGACCAGAACGCTAAACAAAGGAACAAGGAGTTCAAATTTCATACCGAAATTTATACAGGGAGCTCCAAAAAGATGTTCTGAAAGATAAAATTGTAGCCGATTCAAGAAAATGTAACACCCTGTATACTGCGACCGACAATTTTGATACTTTATTGTAGAGATTCTAAAAAATGGTTGATGTTCCAAATTTAAAACAATTATCACAGAATATAAGAGAGAGAACGCAAAATACGAGAAAAAAAATTGAAATTTTGCCACCTTGTATAACGAAAATAACGCATTTCAGACCATGCATATATTTGCATTTTTTTCTTATTTTGAGTACTAACACCCCCTGAAATATCTGCATGACATTAATTAACACCCTGTATGTAGCTGGAGAGTATTTTTTTTTAGATCTGTACTAATAGCCGGTCCAAGACAAAGCGGAAAACATATTTTGGCAAATGCTGTATTTTTTCATACGCAGTGTGTCCTATTTGATTTGTCACCAGAAATAACTGCTACAATTTATCCGGGAGCTAAGGTAAGAGAATTTAGTTTGCGATGCAAATTAAGGTTCATTTATACACATCAGTGCCGTGGTAACAGTATCAGTAAAGAAAATATCGTTGCGGGAAACTTGTATGCACCTGTTCATGTTCATCCGACATAGTAATAAATTTTATTTCAGTGTTGCGATAACGTCAGTGATGTTTAGTTATAATGCAAATATATATCACATTATTATTTTGTTCAGAAAATACACAAATTACCCAATTATTTCAAAATTATTTGAGAAGCTACTACTTTAAAGGCTGATAGAAAATAATTCCGGACCTTCAATTCGGATTCAGGCAGAAACATTCAACGATTGATCAAGTGCATCGAATCACCGACATAATTGACGTGCGCTCGAGGAAAAGAAAGTGTGTGTATTCTTAGATGTTGCACAAGCGTTCGATAAGGTGTGGCATGAAGGTTTGATATACAAACTAAATAAAATACCTACTCAGCAGTATGTAGAGATCTTAACATCCTATATCTCTGATCGACTTTTTAGAATCAATCAGGCGGATGAATATTCCTACTTAAAATAAATAACTGCCGTCGCGCCACAAGAAAGCATTATAGGTCCCATTCTCTGTTATATACAGTGACTTATCAGTATCGGAAGAAACTACTGTAACCGCATTCGCTGATGGCAGTGCTATTTTCGCAGTTGATCAAGGAAACTACAAATAGCAAGCAACATGGTAACTGACTGGATAAAACAGTGGAAAATTAAGCCTAATGAAATGAATTCAATCCATGCAAATTTTACTAACAAGAACCTAGCACTGCCGCTTCTCCTAGATTTTAACGGTACAATTGTGCCCCATGAGATATCCTTTAGCAGATTTTAATTTAATTTTGGTAATGATAATTTTAGTGATAAAACTCTCGAGTAGCGCTAAATTATTACGTACAGTGACGTCTCAGGGAACGCCTTAACAAATAATATTGGCAAAAAATCAGACGCCACTGAGTTTTTGGTAATTTTATATTTTTTTCGGATTAAGCAACTAAAAATATCCTTTTATTGTCTGTTAAATTGTTTTCATATCTTGCTTCGTTTTAGAGAAATAAAAATAAAAACAATTTTATTGCATATGCATTAAGAAACAAAACCATAAATTATCAATACGTTGTATTTTTTGTTGTTTAAAAGCAAAGTTAAAACATTAAAGCATAATAAAAGAAAATTAAAAGATGTTTTAAATTTTATGAAAGAACTGATGAGAAATTATACAAAATTGTTAATGAAAATTAGAACAATACCAAAAACTAACTAATGGGGTCGAATGAGGTGTTCAAAATTATAGCCGTTTTCATACACACAAATAGCAAATCGATATAATAATTCGGTTCTGCAAACTCTCAATAGTGTATTTCGATTAATAGCGGCTATAGTATCATAAATTTTGTTGAAAAGGTCAGCCATGTCTTCTATTGGTTCCTTGTAGATTTCATTTTGTAAGTAGCCCCATAAATAAAAGTCCATCGGGGTGAGATCAGGGGACCTTGCTGGCCATCTAAGATCCCAATATGTGCTGATCACTTTTCCTGGAAACGTCACATTTAGATGATTCATAACGATATTGCTATTGTGTGCTGGGGCACCGTCTTGATTAAACCACATAGTATTCACGTTAATTCCTACATTTTGTAGCAGCAAAGGGAGATCGTTTTGCAGAAATTGTAAATAACGAACTGAAGTTAAATGTTCATGGTACAAATAGGGCCCGATTATGTAACCATTTACAATACCACACCAAACATTAACCCCAAATCGTCTTTGAAATTTAGTCTGTCGCATCCAGTTAGGATTTTCCCGGGACCAGTAGCGACAATTATGTCTGTTTCTCCATTATTGTGAAACCGGAATTCGTCACTCCACATAATTTGGTTTAATAAATTTGGATTTCCTTCAAAAAGAATATGAAAATGTGCCAAAAAGTTTAATCTGCGCTGCTAATCTTCTGGTTGTAGATGATGCACTAAACGAATCTTGTATGTAAAAAACCCATTTCCTTTTAAAATTCTGCGACACGAACTTACTGTAATATTAGTTTCATCTTTTAATTTTTGTAATGACGTTTGTGGGCTATTTTCTACTGTTTGTAGGACTATAGCTACATTTTCGTCATTCGTAACCCTCTTCCTTCTTGGAACCTTTCCCTTTTTAAAGCTACCATATGTAGCTAAGTTGGTACACAAAGATAAAAAAGATTTGCGATCGGGCGTTGGTCTATCTGGAAAACGAGCTCGATAGCAGCGCACAGCTTCTGAAGCATTTTGATGGCATTCTCCATAAACTAAAACCATGTTCAATTTGTCTTGATTTGTATGGTGAACCATTCTTATTTAGAAAATGTAGAAATTGTAAATTCTGACACTGACACTGAGTGTTAATAATGTTAATTATTTAATGATTTTTGTTTTGCAAAGATATGCAATAAAATATTTATTTACAAACAAGTTTTTAAACCACTATGCCTTCACGGTATTCAGCTCCAAAGCTGTACCTGGGATAGCAATATCAAATCGATACAGACCGTCCAGAACAAGGTGCTGCGTAAGAGTGAATGCTTCTAGGTATGTTCGCAACTCTGATCTTCATCGAGACCTTGAAATTTCAACCGTAAAAGAAGAGATCAAAAGGTGTGCCGGCAAGCATTGAACCCGACTTCACCTACATATCAACTCAGAAGCTCTGCAGCTGCTGGACAATCAACATCATGTCCAAAGACTGAAGAGAACCAAATCGTTTGATCTTGTGTAGTGTTTAAAGTGATTGAAAATTATCGCAGACGCACCACGGTACACAATGGCTCATGTTTTACATAACGACCTACAAATGCCGACTCTGACAGAACTCATTACAGACCACTACAGATGGACGGACGTTCCGCAGAACGAACTCATTACGCGATGACATATACATGCAATTCCAAACAAACCATATAAACTACCTAGGAACTGGTTGTTACCTCGACGTTAATGATTAGATATAATCAAACAACTCAATAATTAAAAGTGCTTAAGCTACTTTTCACGGACTTCTTTAATTAAATAAGAATTACTTCCAAATCAAACCCTTCTAAAGATGATCTGCTGTATGTCTCACTTAAAGATCCAAGAAGCAAAATGCTAATGAAAGTGTATTCTATCTAATCCAATCTAACGGACATCAATGGATGGACTTTAGTTGATAAATATACTGGGTCTCCCAAAAGTCCCGCATAAAATTAATATCAATTAAAGGAAAAGGAACTAGGAAAAACGCTCGGACCCGTAAATTATTATTTTTCATTGTGCATTTTTTGACATAAAAAAATATTATACAGGGTGTCTCATAGAACAGTTCTCACGTCTTTGACAATTTTTTTAAATTAAATGCCTAATTTTTTATTAGGTTTTCAAATTCTACGAAAAATTCTAAATATTTTTTATGTAGGACTTGCTATCCCGATTTTCACCTGTTTCCAAGATATTGGCATTTAATTTAAGAATTAAAACAAAAAGGTTATCCATAAAAATTTGTTATGTATTACTAAAATGAAAATTCTAAAAGCGCGACAAATGCTGGAAATGTCCATTAGGTAAATCCTACCTGACACGCCCCTAGGCAATGGTAAAATCCGTTTACTGTATTCCTTATAAATTCAGGAGGTATTCTATTTGTTTCTATCCTTATTCTTTCTTTGAGATCTTCAATGTTGTTAGGTCTGTTTCGGTACACTCTTTCCTTTAAATAACCCCAAAGAAAACAGTCCAGCGGTGTTAAATCCGGCGACCTAGGTGGCCACTCAAAAGTACCCCTACGACCAATCCAACGGTTTGTAAAGGTTTCATCTAGGTACCTTCAGACCTCCACGTCAAAGAGTGGAGGGGCACCATCTTGTTAAAACCATACCATCTCATTTGGAATATCTTGATCCATCTGGTTAGGAAAAAGAACTGCTAATGCCGGAATTAAATCAAATGTTAAAAAATCCAAATAACGTTCAGCGGTAAGGTTCTCTTGAAAAAAATAAGGTCCCAAAATTCTATTATTTATTATGCCTGCCCAGACATTAACCTTACCAGCATATGGAGTGTGCGTCTCAAGTAACCATCGCGGATTATCATGAGACCAGAATTGATAATTTTGTGTATTAACTTGCCCGTTCAGGCAAAATGTAGCTTCATCAGAAAATAAAATATTACTTGAAAAGGCATTATTGGTATCAATCCTTATCATCATTTCTTCGCAAAATTCAAGCCGTCTATCATAGTCATCTTCTAGTAGTTCCTGTACAAGAAGAGGTTTATAAGGATGTAATTTTTCGCTCTTAAAATATCGATGTACTGTACTATAAGTAGCTTCATTATCTAACGCCAAAGTAACAACTGAAGAGTGGGGGTATTCAGTAAGCGATAACATTAAATTAATTTTTTTATCCTCTGTTAGAACGAGTGGTCGACCGCTTCTAGGTAAATCCCTAACTGTACCATGCTCCTCAAATTTATGGAATACCCTACTTACAGTCGACTGAGTAATTTAGTTTTCTGGATACTTTTCGTTAAACAAAGTACAAACCTCAGCTTGACTTCTTATTTTGTCCCCATACCCCAACATAATTAAAATTTCGATGCGCTGCTTTTCTGTTAACATTTTTAGGTAATTGACAAATTACTTAAGTCAAAGTCAGAATTAACATAATTAAGGACAGTTGATGACAGTAAGATACCTGATTTATTTAATATATTCTAATATAAAATACAATATGTACTAAAAGTATTACCTTAATTAAAAAAAAATTAAATGTCAATATCTTGGAAACAGCTGAAAATCGGGATAGCAAGTCCTACATAAAAAATATTTAGAATTTTTCGTAGAATTTGAAAACCTAATAAAAAATTAGGCATTTTATTTAAAAAAATTGTCAATGACGTGACAACTGTTCTATGAGACTATATTTCTTTATGTCAAAAAATGCACAATTAAAAATAATAATTTACGGGTCCGAGCATTTTTCCTAGATCGTTTTCCTTTAATTGATATTAATTGTATGCGGGACCTTTGGGAGACATAGTATTTAGTTTTTAAGATTTATTAGAGAAGAAATAATGGTTAGTCTTATAGACTAGTTTTATAAGGTAAAACATCAGATGTTTAAAAAAAAAACTACAATTTGCTCATGACTATGCAATAAAATAGCGAACGACAAAATTCGCATAGAATACCATGATGAATTGAATGATCAGAAATTTATTTTTATTGCACAAACAGATAATACGGTAACTTTCATTTGTACCTTTTGGATTATACAACGCTACATCTTATACAGGGTGTAACAAATTGTTTTATCACTACAGAGATCTCGTAAACCATAAAAGATTCGAAGATGGTTAAATGAAGGCAGAGTGGCGTACTTTAACGCCTAATAATGATCCAGAAAGAAAACGCTTAGATTCTGATTACCCCGACGATATTCGAACGAAACCGAAAACTTTTCAAATATGTTTTTTTCGTTTCTGCCTTTAAACTAATATATGAAAGAAAACTATTACACCTTATCATTGCAATTTTTATTTCCTTTTAGAATCTGTAAGAAAACCTAGAACATGTTTATTTAAAAGTATTGAATTTATATTTTGTTTAGATTAGTCTAATTCGGTCCTGTGATACACAGAATTTTTTTTAATAACCGCGTCTTCTACTGTGTAAGAATAAAAAAACTTAAAAAGAATACTACAAAATTCATAGATGATTATTACATTCAACAGTTCGTATTCAATTTGAAACTATTGTCTTTCCTTTTACGTCAAGCACAGCCTTATACAGGGTGGCACAATGAGTATTGACGGGTTTTGAAACGCCACTGCTCGAATATGAGTAAAGTGGAGGGGAGAATCAAAGGCCTAAAATATCCCGTATGTAATGCAGTATAGTAGCCATGGATGGAGACGTGGCAAGTGAATCAACGCAGCAGGCGTAATAGAATTCCTTCGCGTAACACAATTTTGTTGTGGGTTGCAAGGTTTCGTGATCATGGAAGTGTACGAAATTAATGTCGGTTCTGGAAAAACTGTGCGTTGTTAAACAGAGAACGTAGAACGAGTACGGCAAGCAGTGGTAAGAAGTTAAACTCGACAAGCATTAGCATTATACGAAGAAGTTTGGATCGTATTTTACACGAAGTCATACGATTTCATCGAAGAAGACGGCCGTACAGTAACTTCTCAACGGTATTTGGAGTTGCTTCAAAATTTTTTACCTGCTGAATTGCAATGACTGGGTGTAGAAAATAACGGCTTATGGTTCCAGCAAAATGAAGCAACAAGCCATACTACGCGAATTTCCATGGCTGCTTCAAGAAACATGTTTCCTGGACGACTCGTATCCCGACATGATGATTTAATTGGCCCGCAAAGTGATCAGATTTGACCAGCCCTGATTTTTTCTTGTGGGGATATTTGAAGGCTAGGGTTTTCGGAAATAGACCTCAGACGCTACGAGCTTTAAAAGATAACATTACTAAAGAAATCAGGGCAATAAACCAGAAGATGCTGCTACGAATTACAGTTAATTTTCAATCACGACTTCAACAATGTTTAGGAAAACCATTTAAAAGCAGTTATTTTCAAAAAATATTTTTTTCTCTAAAAGTGCATTATATGTGTAATAAAAATATACGTTTTTGACCTTGGTCCTTTCATTAGTATAGCCACAATAACACTCTCAATACCGTCAATACCCATTGCGCCACCCAGTATAACACTGAGGAATAATTATTCGCTATTTTTATAATATACCCACATTTTTCGATAACACGTTGAAAATTAAACTAAGCTATTGATAACGTGGGGCTGTGTACACCTTTTTGATATAAGAGGGAAACAACAATCGTTTTGTGTATTAAGAAGTGTATAATCTTCAAAATTTAATAATTAGCAGAACGCCTTCGGCCATAGGCCATCTTCAGTGCTTCCTAAAAAGCGAGAATAATCCAATTTGTAGAAATATTTAATGAGAAATGTCGTTTTTCGAAAATTAATTATAAAGTTGTGTGAAAATAGTTAGATGTTGCCTATTTTTTGTTAGAAAACTTGTTCTGAGAAATAATATAAAATGTATTTTGGTTTTTACTCACTTAGTCAGGAAACAGGAAACTTTATTGATAAAAAACTTTTCTTTATTAGGTGGGTAATCAACGCCACAATGTAAAAAATCATTACATAAAAACAATTTATACGTAAAATTGTAAATGACGAACAACTGGGACGAACCACTTTTTTAAGTTTCAATCAGTAACCATCATTTTTCCTTTTTCTTTTCTATTTTTCGTTCCACGTGAGAACGTGGTTTCGAGTCGAAATTTGATGGTTATTTGAGTTAAAAAGGTTAAATCTATCCTGACTTTGAAGTGACATTGTTGACGTTGTTGAGAATAGAGAGCGGGCTATTTAAAAATTGTTCAGGTTGGAAGATAATTCAAATTTTAAAAAGTTAATTTAGAAGGCGTCTATGTAAGGGAATATACCTTCTGTTTAGGTTAACTTGTGTGTTTAAACAAAGGCAATTGTCCAGTAATTCCTTATTGATCCCTATGTCCTCCATAAAATCGAGCCTGTTGAAATTTTTGGAAGATATGTCATGAATAATCTTTGCATTAGAGGAAGGACTGAAAGCATGATTAGAAATTCTGAGGTATTAACCAAAACCAGTAGAGGATCTCGAAAGGTGTTCTTTTATACGGGTTTTTAGGGGTCTATAAGTACGACCAATATAGGTACTGTTGCAAGAATTACAATTTAATTTATAGATACCACTCTTTGAAAGATGTTTAATTTAATCTTTGGAATTTACAATGTGTGTTGATAGACTATTTTTGAATTTGAAGAGAACACTGAGATTTGAAATCGATTGTGTGCATATTTGTTTAATATTAGAATTGGTGTTTTGATCAAGGTAAGGTATAGCAACGTATTTTTTATCGTTTATAGTGGCGAGAGGGTATATCTCATTCCTAATTCTTCTGCATTTTGTTGTTGAAATCAAGGAATTTATCATACTTGGGTCATAGTTGTTGTTGAAAGCTATTTGTTTAAATATTTTTACTTCGTTATGGTAGTTTTCTTTTGTTATGGGAATATTGAGTAATCTATTTATGTAACAATGAAACGATGCCAATTTATGTTGTTGAGCGTGATTTGAATTATAAGGGATGGCATGGTCTGTTTGGGTGGGTTTTCGGTATATTTGAAATTGTAAGTTATTTATGGATTTTTTTATGGTAATGTCTAGAAAATTGATTGTTTTGTTGTTTTCTGTTTCAAGTGTGAAGGATATATTGGGGCGTATATTTTATAAATACACAATACTTACCACTCTAGATTTGGTCAAGGATTTAAATTTACCTCAAAACTTTCTACTTGTCACCTTTGACGTGACAAACCTATTCACGACTGTCCCCAAGTCGGAAACAGTGGATATTGTTGGAAATCTCTTGAGAAAACTTGGATTAGGATTTGGTAATCAACACTCTAACTTTACTTAATTTTTGTTTATCCCAAAATTATTTTTGCTTCAATAACAAATTTTACCAACAACCAGAAGAACTTGCCATGGGAAGTTGTCTGTCTCCTTTTTTAGCAGATGTCTTTATGGATTCTTTGGAAAACAATTACATAATGTCGGAAAGCAATCCTGAGATTCTCTAATGGTACAGGTATGTAGATGATTGCTTGTGTTTTTTGAATCTAAACAACGAAGGAGCCCTAGAATTACTCAATAAAGTTAATAACATACACCCCAATATATCCTTCACACTTGAAACAGAAAGCAACAAAACAATCAATTTTCCAAACATTACCATAAAAATATCCATAAATAACTTACAATTTCAAATCTACAGAAAACCCACCCAAACAGATCATGTCATCCCTTCCAACTCAAATCACCTTCAACAACATAAATTAGCATCATTTCATTGTTACATAAATATATTACTCAATATTCCCATGACAAAAGAAAACTACCATAACGAAGTAAAAATATTAAAACAAATAGCTTTTAGCAATAAATATGACCCAAGTATGATAGATTCCTTGATTTAAAGAACAAAATGCAAGAGAATTAGGAATGAGATATATTATGTTCTCGCCACTATAAAGGATAAAAAATACGTTGCTATACCTTACCTTGATCAAAACATCAATTTTAATATTAAACAAATATTTATACAATCGATTTAAAATCTCAGTGTTTTCCTCAAAACCAAAAGTAGTCTAGCAACACACATTGTAAATTCCAAAGATTAAACTGAACATCTCTCAAAGAGTGGTATCTATAAATTAAATTGTAATTCTTGCAACAGTACCTATATTGGTCGTACTTGTAGACCCCTAAAGACCCGTATAAAAGAACACGTTTCGAGATCCTCTTCTGCTTTTGGTTAATACCTCAGAATTTCTAATCATGCTTTCAGTCCTTCCTTTAATGCAAAGATTATTCATGACAAATCTTCCAAAAGTTTCAATAGACCCAAGATCAATAAGGAATTACTGGACAATTGCCTTTGTTTAAACACACAAGTTAACCTAAACAGAAGTTATATTCCCTTACATAGACGCCTTCTAAATTAACTTTTTAAAATTCGAATTATCTTCCAACCTTAACAATTTTTAAATAGCCCGCTCTCCATTCTCAACAACGTCAACTATGTCATTTCAAAGTCAGGATAGATTTTTTTATTTTTTATTATTATTATTTATTTATTTATTACTGACCTCGAAACAGATAAATCTGGTAATGAGGCCTATATATATAATGACAATACATTTTTAACAAATAAATTTTCTATATTATATAAGTTTGGTACTGTCTCTTTAATATATTTATATTTCATACTGTATTGTAAAACACACCTTTACATATTTGAATTTAGTACAGAAAATAAGGTTTTACAGCAATAAGTAAAATTTTTTTACCGGACTAGTCCTGTAAAATTTCTTTACCGGACTGAAATTTGCAAGTTTTAGTTTAATCAATTTAATCAATGTCAAACACACAATGTTTCCACCAGTAAATATAAGCAATTTTCAAATATACGACGCAGAATAAAGCTTCATTATAATTTCAAAACATAATTATAATTTTCAACAGAGCAGTATGAAATAAAATATTATACGTCATTCGTCCGGCAAATCCTTTACAGTATTCGTTTCAAAATTCCAGACTCGGCTCCTTCGTCGCCTCGTCTCGAAACATTTCACTCATACTGTAAAAGTTGATTTACCGGACTTATAACGTAAATATCTATTTCAGGTTGGTATGCAGTATTTTTTTTCGGGGTTCATTAAGAAGTTCATCAGGAATATTATTATACAGTATGTCCACGGATGGGGTTTACAAGAGGACAAATGGACTAAAAATTGAAAGATACGAAAAAAAGTCACAGGTAATAAACGTTTTGCTTGTCTAGAAAATACGATTCATCATAAGAAACTTCAATTTTTTTATACACGGTGGGTAAAAACTGCAAAAATGTTATTTTGCTTAAGAGTAAACATACTTTATTTTGAAAGATACGAAAAAAAGTCACTCCTAATAAACGTTTTTGCTTGTCTAGAAAATACGATTCATCATAAGAAACTTCAATTTTTTTATACAGGGTGGGTAAAGACTGCAAAAATGTTATTTTGCTTAAGAGTAAACGTACTTTATTTTACGAAAAAAAAGTCACTCTTAATAAACGTTTTTACTTGAATAATGAATAGGTGATACTTGTTGTCAATGTCTTTATTTAATGAAATAATTATAATGATAATAATAATACGAACATTTTTATAAATAACATAACATAACATCAAAAAAATACGATAACGATTTCATAATTCAAAAGATCCACCCCCATACTCGACGCATTTTTCTAATTGCTTCCTCAAATAGGTAAAATAATTTCTGATTTCTTCCTGAGATATCGATTGGACAGCCTGGATAATTCTGCCCTTCAACACTTCAATATCATTTGGTACTGCGGTAGCAAAAACAATTTGTTTTAAACGGCCCCATAAAAACATATCCGCGAAGGTTAAGTCGGGGCTTCGTGGGGGCCACAAAACTGGGCCATTCCTACCAATCCACCTTGGACCAAATCTGCGGTCAAGCCATTCTCTAACCTCACGAGCGAAATGGGCTGGACAACCATCTTGCTGAAAATACATATTTTGACGAAAATTTAATGGTAGTTTTCCGAGATCATCATTGAAAAATGTATCCAGCATTTCTAAATATGATAATGTATTGCACGTGTTATCAAAAAAATATGGCTCTATGATGCCATGGATGGATATCGCGCACCACACGTTCACTTTTGTGAAATATTGTCTTCTCGTCTTAATTCTGAATTCGGGATTTTCTAAAGACCAGTACCTAGCGTGCTGGGTTGCAACGGTTCCATTGGTAGAAAATGTACTTTCATCAGAAAACATGATACATTTATAAAAATCAACATTTTCACTTAAAATTTTGTCTCCTATCCACAAGCAAAAATCAAGTCGTTTCGCGTCATCTCCCTCTTCCAATCTTTGATTAAAGTGCGGTTTATACGGATACAATTTATTTGCTTTAGGGATCTTCTGAATTTGACTTTTTTTCACAACTTTCAACTGAGTAACACGATTTCTAAGGGACATCATAGGATTTTCTTCAACAGATTGAAGAACTAAGACTGTAGCAGCATCATCATGGTCGTATTTCTTCTTTTTTTTTGAGATCCAAAACCGAACCAGTTCTCTGGAACTTTTTTAATAACTTGCAGATTGTCATCCTAGTTATTGGGATTCCTACAAATGTCTCGGTAAATTGTTCCATGACGTAGCGGTATGAAACTTGACCATCCCCATAACATTGTATTATAAAAACTCTTTGTTCCGTAGATAGCATTTCTACTTAAATAATAACTTCATTAAATAAAGACATTGACAACAAGTACCTATCACCTTAAGTGTCATTATTATTTTAACTAGGTTCACCAGTCAGAGGTATGCCAGCGAATACTTTTTGGGAAATAATTTTTACATAGGTAAACCTTTTAATGAATTGTTCTACTTCGGTTTGTTGTGTAGAAAACATTCATTAAGAGTGAATTTTTTTCGTATCTTTCAAAATAAAGTATGTTTACTCTTAAGCAAAATAACATTTTTGCAGTTTTTACCCACCCTGTATAAAAAAATTGAAGTTTCTTATGATGAATCGTATTTTCTAGACAAGCAAAAACGTTTATCAAGGGTGACTTTTTTTCGTATCTTTCAATTTTTAGTCCATTTGTGCTTTTGTAAACCCCATCCGTGAACATACTATAGGTTTGAATGCTTCCCTCATATGGTGAGTCATGTTTTTTCTTTGAGCGAGCAAATGTATTTCTTAAGGCATCTTTTGATCTTATATTATACCTAGTTGTAATAATCTTTGTTTTGTTTTAGGACTGTGTTTGCTTTAATTAATTTATTTTGTACACTATGTATTAATTTGGTTTGCTCAAATTTTCTAAGTTGATTTATAGTAAGAAATGGGTATGTTCGGTACAAGTCTTCACTGGGTGTATAATAATTTATGGCAAATAAAGCTTTTATTGATTTATTTTGTAGTCTTTGTAGTTTCTTTAATAAATATTTACTAGCATTACCCCAACAAGGTAATAATTTAACCTTTTTAATTTAAATAACCATCAAATTTCGGCTCGAAACCATGTTCGCACGTGGAACGAAAAATGGAAAAGAAAAAGGAAAAATGATGGTTACTGATTGAAATTTAAAAAAGTGGTTCGTCCCAGTTGTTCGTCATTTACAATTTTACGTGTTACTTGTTTTTATGTAATTAGTTTTTACATTGTGGCGTTGATGACCCACTTAATGAAGAAAAGTTTTTTCAACAATAAAGTTTCCTGTTTCTTGACGTGAGTAAAAACCAAAATAGATTTTATATTATTTCTCAAAACAAGTTTTCTAACAAAAAATAGGCAACATCTAACTATTTTCACACAACTTTATAATTAATTTTCGAAAAACGACATTTTTCAATAAATATTTCTACAAATTGGATTTTCCTCGCTTTTTAGGAAGCACTGAAGATGGCCTATGGCCGAAAGCGATGTGCTAATTATTAAATTTTGAAGATTATATACTTAATACACAAAACGATTGTTGTTTCCCTCTTAAACTAAGTAAGTTGGAAATATTCTACTATGAAATAAGGTACCTGTATAATTTAAGACCAGATACCTGTTATTATCACGACGCCTATGGTTAAATGTCGTGTTACGACTTATGACCTTTCGCTGTGCTGTCAACCATTAAGAAATAGAGTAAACGAAAAGAAAATTGTTAATAAAACATATATGATATTTTTAGGGTCTAGCCATGCTGATTCATCTAGTCACAAAAATGTCCAGGATTCTTCAACCGTCGGTAATTTTTTTCGACGGGGCGGAAAGAATATTTTATAAAAAAGTTCCCAAAAATGAAAAAGATTTAGATCCAAAAAGGGTCGGGAAAAAATTAGTCAAGGGTATTGTAAAAACTATTAAGCCAGAAGATAGAATTCTGGTCTTGGGGATTACAGCAGCGCCTTGGTTGGCACAGGGTGCAAAGCTGAAAAAAGCATTTGAACGGGTAAGCATTTATTTTGTTATTTAGTTAAAAAAAATGTATAATACAAATACAAATATAGTTCGCCACACGGCTCATGGGCTACGAAAGGAGTTTAAGAAATGTGGTCAAAAAATAAACATTGTTGCCGTAATACTATGTTAAATTATATATTATATAGGGTGTCCGGGAAAATGTGGAAAATCTCTCGGACTCAAATAGATCATGAAAGAATAAGATGACAAGTTCCTATAAATTTTTTCTGATAAGCCCTCCCTACGGAGATATGTGCCCCTGAAGAACGACGCTGGATATCGGTTTTTCTTGAATAACTTTCAAAGTACTTAATATAATTTAATAAAAATTTAATGTAATGGACACTACTAAAAACCTATTAAAATATTGTCCTTGAAATATATTTAGCTTTTTTAGTTTACCAGGGGCGGACTAAGCGTTACAACCTAATACTCAAATTAACACCCTGTATGATAAAGACTTAAAAAAAATAAAGCTGGATAGCTTGCACTAAAAAAGAATAATAAACGAATTCATGGTTTATTTTTAATAAAAAGGACCATGACTTTCATTTTGTTTCTCGACAACAAAACGTGATACCAAAGTCATTCAAACAACAGAAACGTTTCATTTTAAGTTGTTTAATAATATAAAAATTTCAAAAAAGGTACCTTAACGAAATTATTGGAAAACTTCATTAGACTGAGGACCGCTGTACTCGCCACAATAACCCAGCCTTGATTCTTATCACATCACAATGAAACGTGATTCTCTGTAGAAGTTCCTCCCTAGTGCCAACTGGAGTGGAATACACCAAGTGTTTCAGGCGTCAGCAGAGGAGGCCAGGCAATAGGTCCTCCTCTACCGATCCAACGGTTTGGATAGACGTTATTTAGGTGCTCCCGCACACCAACACTGATATGAGGTGGTGCCCTATCGTGCATGAAGTACATGTTTTTGCGGGTTTCAAGTGGTAAGTGCTCTGGTGTTCTGGAGGAACTCCAAATAAACTTGTCCATTCAAGCGTTCCGGCAATACGAATAATCCAATCAAAAAATTGCCAATGGCTCTTGCCCAGATATTAATTGATTGGAACTGATGTTGAGGATGCGAAGCAATAGTGGCATAAGGATTTTCATCAGCCCATACATATGTGTTGATGATACCAATTTTGGTAAACATTGCTTTATCCGAATGAAAAGAATAATGCTTATGAAATTTGAATTATTTCGATGCTGATCCAATAACCAGTTTGCAAACTGCATTCTGCGAGGAAAATTTTCAGCAATCAGGTCATGTACTTTTTGCAAATGATATGGGTATTTAACAGCTGTTCTTAAAGAACTTCATGTACTATTGTGCTCGATGTATTAAACCGTGCTGATAGTTTTTCAGTGCTCGTTGATGGAGTGTCATTTACAGCATTTAAAATACTGTTCTCTAATTGTGGCGTACATACGGATCTTCTCAGAGCAGCCGGCTGCTCCATGCCAAAACACAGTATACAACATTTTTTTAGAAAATGTTTTTTTTCTTATATTTTTAGATATACTGTGTTTTGGCGCACCTTTTAACCCGGCCTATTTGTTGATAGCTGTAAGATTTTCAGAGATACCACATACCCAAAACCTAGTATCTACACAACTTTTCTTCTTTTTCCATCCCAAAACATAGTATCTGTTTTATCAACACCAAAACACAGTACACCTACCAGATACTGCGTTTTGAACGGTTAAGGCTAAATATTTTAGTACTTACTATCTTTAAGATACTGTGTTTTATCAGTTGCTCTGCAAGAAGGTTACGTTTATGTTGTGTGCAGCGTTTTTAACAGTTTTTTATTTAAATATCGACGTACAAATAACTATGAGTCGTGGAAGAGCTATGGTGGACATGTGTCTCAATAAGCAGTATATAATATTAGCGTTTCTTAATAACTTTTAATTTTGTAGAAACAATTTCATAACCTTACTTTTTTGTTATTCACCATTAACTTAAAAGTAAATATTATGGTATGGTCAGATAATAATATAGTTTAACCTTGTACTGGAGTTGCCTTGGTTCTTTAGTTAACACTGGATATGTTTCTGTTTTAGACAACAAGAAACGACCTTACAAAATGATGAGCTAGAAGAAGATACAAGTGTAAACAACAACTTCGGAGATGATGGATTTAGTGAGGACAGCGTTGCCGATCCTGATTTTAATCCTGATCTTGGCGATAGCAATAATAAATTTTAAAGGATTATTTGGAGCCCTAACAGTTCATCTAAAGCTAAGGAAGAAACCATTACCGATGTACCGAAATTGGATAACCCAGTAACTGAAACAGCAGCTGCTATTCCCACCAACATTCAGCCTCCCGTTAAAAGACGGCGAAAAGAAAATGTAAAATATAAACACGTTTAACAAAAGAAGAAAAAGTTGCTCGTGGCAAAGAAACCCATCCCATGAAACCACGTGTTTAGAAAAATGCGATAAAAAATGCTATTTTACGTTTTCTGAAGAAGAAAGATTTGGAATTTGGGAACAATATTGGTCATTCATTAGAATACAGTTATAGGCGTAAATGGTTGGCTAAAAATATCCAAATAGTACCTGTAACTGTAACAGCAAATCTGGGCAAAGGCTTCGCAAAAAGTAATAGCCGCAAGTTTTTTTTACCCAAAAAACATAAGAGTCGATGTGTTTGTCGCAAGGTTTTTTTAAACACCCTTGGATATTCCAATGATTCCGCTATCACTGAATTATGCGCCGCCATGAAGAGAAAGCCTTTGCTGGCTGCCGTAAAAGAAAATAGGGGTACCACTGGAAATTATAAAAGAAAACGGGAACGAACTGTTATTATAAACCACATCAGTATGTATTACACACTATCGACGGCACAATGCACCGAATATGAAATACTTGGCAAGGGACTTAACGGTACAATCTATGTTTAATGATTTTCAAGGTAAACATCCTGGATTCTGTAAGATTGAGTTGTATAGGAAGACTATAAAATGTATGCATATTTCTTTATGTGTAGACTGCGAAACTCTCAAGAATAAGTTACAGGCCAACAACCATGTTGAGCCGACTGTTGAAAATGAAAAAGAATGGAATATTCACAAAGCTAAGGCTACAAAAGCCACTAACAAATATCACGAGGATAGTATAATACCAGATATTGAAAACGTCAGAATATATTCCATGGATTTGCAAAAGGTCATCTTAATTCCTAACATGCCCGCCGTGAAAGATAGTCATTTTGTAAGCCGGCTCACAGCATTCAATTTGGCCTTTGCTGCATTAAAAAAGAAGTCACTGTTCAAAAATTATTGCTCTATGTGGCATGAGGGTTTGGCAGGACGTGGTGGTCATAATATTGTCGATGCTATTTTTAGAGTTTTTCGGGAAGAACGAGATGTCAAAGAATTTGTTATTTGGGCAGATAATTGTACAGGACAAAATAAAAACTGGATCCTGTACACATCGCTAGTTTGGTTCATAAATTAAGAAACTGAACCGGATTGTGTGACTTTATGTTATCTCACAACAGGGCACACTCATATGAGTGCCGACGGCATTCACGGAAATGTCGAAACCAAAATTAATAAGATTGGTAATATATATGATTATAACGATCTTACCGCCGCAGTTGCTTCTTCAAGTAAGGGCCTTCAAGTTCTAAATGTAAATGTTTTTCACAAATGGGAAAAAAAGAAAAGGCAAGTCCGAAAAAATAGCGATGATTCTCTTAATGGGTTTTTTGTTAAGTCCTATAGTTGAGGTACGTTTTAGGAAGGGGTCAAAATCCTTAGAATACAAAACTGACTTCGACCAAAAAGAGTATACATCCCTAGATTTTCTGCAGAAAAAATTTAATCTTCAAAACATGCCTGAAACGCTACCAAAACGTGAGATACAGAAATCAAAGAAACAAGAAATCATAAAGGTTTTGGGACCTTTAATGCCACAAAACAGGTTGGTTTTCTGGAATAATCTGGTTGAAAGTGGTTCCCTTCCAGACTTAATGGAAGAATATGACAATATTAATTTAGTCGATAGTATGTAGTGGTTTGGTTTAGAAAACTTTCTTTCTTTTTAGTTTTTTTTTTTAAGAATATCTCTAAAACTAAACTAAAATATATTTTTGTTTTTGTAAAACTTTCTTTTAATTTAATAAAAAGTTATTACCTTTAGCACTATATTGATGTTTATTTCATTGTCTTTGAAGATCCTAGGTTTTGTAAAAACATCTACGTCAAAACCAAGTATGTATCAAATCTATAGCAAAAACTAAGATTACGTAAATTTTGCATACGCAGAAAAAATTTCATAAAAAACAGTAACACATAGCAGTAATATCGGAAGACTTCGTTAAATACCCTACAGAGGCCAAATAAAAAAAACTAAAACACGTTTTTCTCGCAGTTCTGTTTTTTACACATACTGTGTTTTGCAATGGAGCAGCCGCAGCATCAGTACTATTTTTTTCAAACTTTCCTACAATTATGAAGAAAGTCAATGATAATATGTATGACCTTATTAACTGGAATCGCCCACCATTTTCCCTAAGACCTTGGTCAACTCATTGTAATGTCTTCTGGTTTGGCATAGTACGATTAGGAAGAATTTCCTTATAAAATAATCTTCTGGCGTCTAAAGCATTGCAAGACGCAAGACCATACTTCAGATGCATATCTGCATACTCAATAAACGTGTATTTCAGATTTGTGAATTTATTTGAATTTTTAGATTACAACAATTTTTTAACGTCCACTTTAAGTACTTTGACAGCTTCATTTGGTTTTGGTTGACATTAAATAAAAATTAGGTTCTATTTCCATTGTGATTGCGATTGATTTCGACAAAAAGAAAAGAGAACGCTTTATGAGCTTTACTGCGGAAGGCTCGATATAAAAAGATATTAGAGAATAAAAGAAAAACTGACAATATCTCGGCTAATAAAAGAAACTTAATTTGGAACAAAGTAGCAATAGGTGTTACACTATTGTTCCTGAAAATTAACGCTGGTTTACTTACAGATCATTATGAAATTCCAAGTCTTCTTCTGGGATTAAGTAAATGTAAAAGTGATTTTAGTGAGGCGAAATCGCTTAAAGAACGTTAAATTATCAAATTCGTAAAAAATTTTCTATTGCACCTAAATCTTGCGCGGAGATCCGAAATCAGGGATATCTAGAATATCCAGATCGTCATTTATTTATAAACATATAAACAGTGAATCCCAGAAGTAATGTCTAAATTTAATTTATTCAGAATTCAGAGGTTTGTTTTTTGGAAAAGCGCTCGGACCCGTCGATTTTTATTCTTAATGTGTTTTGTTTTATGATAAACTCATGTATACAAGGTAGCCCGAAAATAAGTTACGACCATCAACTTCATTTTATCAAATGAAAACATAAGTGCGGTGTGTCCACGGATAGAGTTCGGAAGAGGAAAAACTTTTTTATTTGTGGGTTTAGAAGAAAAAGTTATTCTTCATAAAAACGTCTGCTTGTGTTGAAACTACAATTTCGAATACCAAATTTACGATTAGTATACAGGGTACATCAAAAATAACATTTTTAATTATTTTGATTTCGATTTTTTTTTTAAATCATATGAAAATATTTTCAAAACCGTGATTTATTACACCAATTATTGTGCAAAAAAGTCTAATAAACATTTTTCTCAAAGTGGTTAATTTCATCATTTAAACGAAATCCAAAAAACTAAAAATGTTGTTTGTGACTAATCAACCATGTTTTAAAACGTTTTTTTTTTGTAGACTTAGAAGAAAAAGTCACTCTTTATAAAAACGACTGCTTGTGTTAAAACTACAATTTCGAATACCAAATTTACGATTAGTATACAGGGTACATCAAAAATAACATTTTTAATTATTTTGATTTCGATTTTTTTTTGAAATTATATAAAAATATTATCAAAACCGTGATTTATTACACCAATTGTGCAAAAAAGTCTAATAAACATTTTTCTCAAAGTGGTTAATTTAATCATTTAAACGAAATCCAAAAAACTAAAAATGTTGTTTGTGACTAACCAACCATGTTTTAAAACGTTTTTTTTTTGTAGACTTAGAAGAAAAAGTCACTTTTTATAAAAACGTCTGCTTGTGTTGAAACTACAATTTCGAATACCAAATTTACGATTAGTATACAGGGTACATCAAAAATAACATTTTTAATTATTTTGATTTCGATTTTTTTTTTAAATCATATGAAAATATTTTCAAAACCGTGATTTATTACACCAATTATTGTGCAAAAAAGTCTAATAAACATTTTTCTCAAAGTGGTTAATTTCATCATTTAAACGAAATCCAAAAAACTAAAAATGTTGTTTGTGACTAATCAACCATGTTTTAAAACGTTTTTTTTTTGTAGACTTAGAAGAAAAAGTCACTTTTTATAAAAACGACTGCTTGTGTTAAAACTACAATTTCGAATACCAAATTTACGATTAGTATACAGGGTACATCAAAAATAACATTTTTAATTATTTTGATTTCGATTTTTTTTTGAAATTATATAAAAATATTTTCAAAACCGTGATTTATTACACCAATTGTGCAAAAAAGTCTAATAAACATTTTTCTCAAAGTGGTTAATTTAATCATTTAAACGAAATCCAAAAAACTAAAAATGTTGTTTGTGACTAACCAACCATGTTTTAAAACGTTTTTTTTTGTAGACTTAGAAGAAAAAGTCACTTTTTATAAAAACGTCTGCTTGTGTTGAAACTACAATTTCGAATACCAAATTTACGATTAGTATACAGGGTACATCAAAAATAACATTTTTAATTATTTTGATTTCGATTTTTTTTTGAAATTATATGAAAATATTTTCAAAACCGTGATTTATTACACCAATTGTGCAAAAAAGTCTAATAAACATTTTTCTCAAAGTGGTTAATTTAATCATTTAAACGAAATCCAAAAAACTAAAAATGTTGTTTGTGACTAACCAACCATATTTTAAAACGTTTTTTTTTTGTAGACTTAGAAGAAAAAGTCACTTTTTATAAAAACGTCTGCTTGTGTTGAAACTACAATTTCGAATGCCAAATTTACAATTAGTATACAGGGTACATCAAAAATAACATTTTTAATTATTTTGATTTCAATTTTTTTTTAATCATATGAAAATATTTTCAAAACCGTGATTTATTACACCAATTGTGCAAAAAAGTCTAATAAACATTTTTCTCAAAGTGGTTAATTTCATCATTTAAACGAAATCCAAAAAACTAAAAATGTTGTTCGTGGCTAACTGTTTTAAAACGTTTTTTTTTTTGTAGACTTAGAAGAAAAAGTCACTCTTTATAAAAACGTCTGCTTGTGGTGAAACTACAATTTTAAATACCAAATTTACGATTACTATACAGGGTTAGCCAGAAACAACATTTTTAGTTTTTTGGATTTCGTTTAAAACAAATTAACGTAAACTATTGTTGCTTTCCTACTTAGAATATAATTTTATATCTGGCCGAATAACGATTTTGTTGTAAGAAAACTATTTCTTATTTGTATTTTTATTATTACATGTCATAGGTATTTCTTCATTTTATTTAATCATAAATTATAAAATATTTAAATAAATAACGTTCTATTCGAACGTGGTACCACCGAGTTCAGCGCATAGTTCAACTCGATATCTGAATTCCCGATAACAATTCCTAATTTGCTGTATTGGGATATTTGCAATGACTTCTCTTATTTTTTCTTTCAAGAGATCTAGGTTAATATTGAAGTTGGTTTTATACACATGTGGTTTCAGATATGCCCACAAATGAAAGTCCATAATTGTGAGATCGGGACTCCTAGGTGGCCACTCTTTTGGACCATACCTTCCAAACCATTTGTTCCCAAGCTGATGATTTAGACAATCACCAACAATTATCGTGAAATGAGCGGGACAGCCGTCTTGTTGGAAAAGTAATTTTATTCGATCAGCTAAAGATATAATGATCATAAAAAAAAGTGTTCAGAAGATGCAAATAAGTGTGTTGATTTAAATTGTTTTCAATAAAATATGGTCCAATGATTCCATTGTAAGTAATAGCACACCACACGTTAACTTTTTGTGAATACTGTATTCTAGAGCGGATACGAAAATTAGGATTGTCGCGGCTCCAATAGCGACAGTTTTGCGAACTAACTACCCCGTTTGTGGTAAACGTTGTCTCGTCCGAGAAAATAATATTATTAACAAAACTTCTTTGTCTAAGGATATGTTCCCCTATCAACAAACAAAAATCCAAACGCTTCATGTCGTCATTTTCTTCCAGAAAATGATTAAATTTAGGTTTGTACGGACGAATATTATTGAATTTTAATATTTTTTCTACTAGAGATTTACTCACATTACCAATTTGAGAAGATCTTTTTCTTAAAGACAGTTTGGGAATATTTCTAACTGAATCCATTGTCATTACAGTTACAGCATCATCTTCATCATACTTTTTTTTCTCCCTTTTTTTATTTAAAACACTACCAGTTCTCATGAATTTTATTACAATTTTCTTTAAACCCGTGTCCGTGAGAGACAGCAGGCCATATCTCATGGAATTTCCGAAGAACTGCCATATAGCTTTTTTCATGTCCTAAACCATACGCACAATATAAATTCTTTGTTCTAACGTTAGCATTTTCTTATTTCACCATTATGTAGATTTATGAGAAAATTATGACACAAATATCAACAATTTGAAAGATGCAAAGTAACTAAAACATTTTATTTATTTAGAACAGGCTACTTGATATTTTATTATTTTAATAGTAGCTTTGAAATTAACCACTTTGAGAAAAATGTTTATTAGACTTTTTTGCACAATTGGTGTAATAAATCACGGTTTTGAAAATATTTTCATATAATTTAAAAAAAAAATCGAAATCAAAATAATTAAAAATGTTATTTTTGATGTACCCTGTACACTAATCGTAAATTTAGTATTCGAAATTGGAGTTTCAACACAAGCAGACGTTTTTATAAAGAATAACTTTTTCTTCTAAACCCACAAATAAAAAAGTGTTTCCTCTTCCGAACTCTATCCGTGGACACACTGCATATCTTTTAGTTCATTATGGAATATTGCGTTGAATTCTAAGTATGTACCATGTACCAAGTGCTATACCTTAACTCAACGGTTATCGAAAAAATCACGATTGAACATATCAATCAGTAAGACCTGTTTACTTAAAAAGAATAGAACATCAAATCAAATTAAATGTTGAAAATGCGCGCCATTTACGGCTTGACAATATCCAAGGCGCTCAATAAACTCTCCTTGCACGTTTTCAACCATTTCCGGAGTTATGGCACGCGCTTCTCCTCGGATCCTCTCTTTCAACTCTTGCAGATTGTTTGGCCTGTCAACAAATCCTTTCGATTTGAGGTAACCCCACAAAAAGAAGTCCAGCGGAGTTATGTCTGGCGACCTAGCAGGCCATTCGAGAGGTCCTCTCCTTTCTATCCATCGATTGGGAAAGGTTTCATCCAAAAATATACGCACAGTGGCAGCATAGTGCGGAGGAGCACCATCTTGTTAAAACATCAGTTCCTTGTCAGGGGAGTCTGGGTCCAATAGATTTGGAAATAAAGCCACTAATGCTGGAATAAATTCAAGTTGGAGAAATTCGAGATATACTTGTCCAGTTGAAAACTCTTCAAAGAAAAATGAACCAGTTGCTCTTCCGCGCACACATTTGTTTTATGAGGGTACTAGTTATGAACCTCCACTATCCAATACGGATTTTCTGTTGCCCAATAGCGACAATTGTGTCTGTTCACATTACCATTTAAACAGAACGTAGCTTCATCGGACAAAATAATATTTTTACCTACATTATTATTTAGATTGCACATATTTTGCTTTTGAAATATTCGATGAACAACAGATTTCCGCATATGTAAATTGGCCCCAATGTGCGATAGAAGAGTACATGCATTTTCTTTCAAGGAAAGCAATGCGTCAAGTTGTTCATTTTCATCCTCGAGCAGGACTACCAGATTTAGGCAAATCTCTAACATGACCAAATTTTGTAAATTTAGCCTCTATTCTGCTCACCACCTTTCGACATATGGGAGGACGATCAGGGTAGATTACATTGAGTTATTGAGCTGTTTCTATTTGAGCATGTATTCTATCACCACCATAGAATTTCAATGCTTTCTCGTTCCGTTAACTTCACCATTGTGAAAACCGCAACTTTGCAACTAAGCGCTTGACAATTACTTATTCGAAGTAAAATTCTCATACAGTTTCTATGGGAAAAAACGGCGACAAGTGAACATTCAGAAATACCAGAATTGAAATAAAAAATAAAATGAGCACACAATGGAATGTCTTGCTCGATTTACAAATAAATCCTCAGAAATACGGTCTTACTTATTGATATGTTCAATCGTAATTGTTTCGATAATTGAGTTCTGGTATAGGACACGGTACATGGAACATACTTAAAATTCGATGCAAAACTCAAAAATGAAATAAAAAATATATTGATTTGAAAAAATAAAGTTGATAGTCGTAACTTATTTTTGGTCTACCATAACTACATAAAAAGAAACACATTAAGAAATAAATATCGACTGATCCGAGGATTTTTCCAAAAAGCATACCGCTGAATTTTAAGTGAATTGAGACATTACTTCTGGGACTCACTGTAGATGTTTCTTCCAACAATATCCATTTTAGGACCAAGAAAAAATAAATAAAAATAAAATCAATCTGCCGAAGCTAAAAACACACAATAAAAAAGTTAATCACTGATTATTTTACTAATCCATGATTTCAACATCCGAGAAACTATGTTTAGTTTAATTAATCATTAGCTGCCTTTAATCGTTGTTTAACATCCGGTACAACAGATAATCAGCCCTATGATCAAACACACAAGTTAACTTTTAACGTACCGTTTCCAAGACAACAACCGAAAAAACCTATATGTTAATTTTTCACTGTGATTGAAAAACAGCTATACTCCTGTACCAAAATAATTAGCAGTGACTCATTTTTACCAGGTTGTGCAAGACGTAAGGGGATCGCCAATTCCGGAGGCGTGTCATTTTACACAATAATAATTCAAAAAATATATGAATTTTTTGTTTATTATTATAATATACTTACATTCACTATAATAAATATAATATTATAAATTAAACTGAAAAATATATTAAGCTTTTACATTTGGTGATCTAATGACGTAATTAGAGAAACTAAATTACGCAGGTATAAAATCCAAAAAGAATATTAAAGCAACGGTATATGTTATTTCCATAATGTTTTTATTATACTACGTAATAATAGAAACATATAACAATGGATTAAGGGCAAACCCTAAACCTAAATTATAAATGTTTATAAATTTCCTAACTATTGTTACCTAATGAATACTAATTGATAATAATTTGACAAATTATATTTCACGCCGACATTAAAAAGTCTTATAATGACAATACGTTACAATTTTAAATTTATTATTAGCATTACAGCGATTATTCACTATCTGACGATGAAAACATTTCATTACTGTCACTACTGTCATCTGCAGGATTTATAATAATAGGTTCTACCATGACTTCAACGCGTACATCTAAGTCCCACATTTTTTTTTTCTACGCCCCTAATCTATAATACGCACTTATGCCAATCTGCTGTTTGTACATTCGCTATTGCCGTTTTTAACAATTCTTTAACATCTTTTAATTTAAAAGTTTTATTTTCACGCGCCACTTCGCCTTTTATCTGTGCCCATATAAGCTCGATTGGATTTAGTTCACAATGGTAAGGCGGTAAACGTAATATTGTAACACCTCGTTCACGAGAAATTTCATCCACGACATATTTTGTATATTCTTGTTTGTGAAGTCTTTTAGCATTTTTTCGCCAAATGCAATATTTTCTTCTTCGAGCCAGTCAACAATCTTTCCTTTTCGCCACGCAGAAGTTGGCAAAGCTTCCACCCGACGGTTGTGGTATGGTGCGTTATCCATCACGATTACCGACCCACGTTCAATACGCGGTAAGATAAATTTAAACCAATCTTCAAACACTCCCGAGTTCATATCCTCATGATAATCACCGGTTTTACACGGGGTTATAATTAACCGACGACCTTTTCCTGAAGGAGCTTTCAGTCCAGTGAACAGTCCATTGATAAAGGCGTTACGTGCATCTTTAATGTTGAGATCTTGCCAAATGTAATAATAAACAGTATGTCCTTCATTTAAGCATATCTCGTCCGTAAAGTAAATTATTTTCCTTGCACAGCGATATTGTTGTATTTCTTCTAGATACTTTCTACGCCACAATACGATTTCTTTCTTTTCCACCAAAAGACTTTTGCGATTTCGTTTTAAGAATCGAAAATTCAATTTTCGTAGTGTACGCATTAGAACTCTTCGTGAAATTTTTTGCATATTTTCATCCCTTTCAATTTCGGCAAAAAATTTTTTTAAATTCGGATGTTCATTTCAAAAAAAAAATTCATGCACTTTCCGACGAATGGCTAACTTTGCTTGCTGATCAATAAAAATCTTTTTTCGCCCTCTTGTTTCCTTCTGATCGGACACTTTAGTATTCGTATTGTCCTTGATAGTTCTATAAACAGTAAGGAAAGATGTCTTAGTCAATGTGGCACAAAGTTCTGCTGCATCAGTGAACGATATTCCACTGGGTGTACTTAGAATTCCATCATACACATTTTTTACCATTGTAAGCTCCTCAGGTTTTAAATGACGTCGTTTTGTAACTTGTTGGTTGCTACCACTTGAAAAACTCGCCTGCATTATAATATTTGCTGTTTTGAATAACCACCAAAATAATAAAAGTGAATTGCTAATATCCTCTTGATTGAAACTTGTCTACGACACTGAACGTTGGTTAGAGGCGATGAGAAAGCGTGCGAGCGCCTTTAGACATTAGTTTTTCCTACCTGCGTTGCCAAATTAAGTAAAACAGGTACCGTAAGGTAAAAAGGCCCTTAATGACATGCCGATTTCGGTAAATTTTATTGAAATTTTAATGAAATCGGTTAAAACTTGGCAACATGTAATGACCTATTTATGCACAATCTTCCCAAGCGGTTTGGATTGCTTTTATTTAACTTAAAAGTGGGCAAATCAATGTTAATTATTTTCGGTTTGTTTGATCATAGGGCTGATTTCGAGATAATCATTGATTAACGTTTTAATCAATGTTTAGGCGAACTGTACAAACGGGCCTAAATGTAAATATGTAGGTAGTTCAATGATCTAAATTTTCTATTATAAGTACGCAGAAATTAATTTGTATTTATTACTTTGATATTTAAGGAAAGTTATTATTTATTTTATTTTCAGTCCATTTTAATTCCGAGGCCAGATTATGGAAGTGTATACCTTTGGTGGAGAGAGCTACTTATGCCGTATCCTGGTATCGACCGGAATTTTAACTTTACTAGTTTGACAGCAGCTACTGTTTACCAACAATATTCTATTATTAAGAGTGTTGTGGAGAGGGTAAGTATATCTAAAGACCATACACGATTTTTTATTAAAATATCCACACACTAACCAACGAGTACTGTTAATAGCAGATGTTCCAGGAACTATTAAATTATAAACCGGTTTAATCGCACAATTAAAGGTTGAAACTCATAGGTATAAAAGTAAGACAAGTATGTTAAAGTCCGTCTATCTATATTACAAACTCATTATAAATGCTAATCCCTAATGCCGATAAGACCCAGCGGGTGATCGAATGAAAGCAGGGACGCACTCGTTGCTGATAGAATAAAAGGTTGCGCTGCTTTAAGATAATAATATATATATTTATATAAAAGCGTGGAAAAAAATATTTTTCTTTTATCTACCTGTATGCAACAAAAGTGTCATACTGATTTTTTATCAAATCAAATCAAATCAAATATACTTTATTGTTCAGATAATACAAAATTCTCATTGACAAAGTCTATCTATATAATATACATATATCTATATCATTTAATAATTACAACAATATACATTAATAACATTTAAAAAAAAAACAAAAAACAAGGATAGGCATTAAAGTTTGGTTATTCAATTAAAATTTGGTTATTTACGGTATGTAAACAATTATCTAAAGATATAAAAAAAAAACCCTTAAACAAAACTCGGAACATCGGAATAATATTCCTCCAGGCAATAGTAAGCCTTCTCCAACAACATCCGCGTCACAGACCTCTTAAATAATTTAAGTGACTGTAGGTCCTTTAAGTAATTAGGTGGTAAATGATTACATATTTTTACACTTTCATATACAATCGATTTTATTGTAAGGGTTGAGGATGGTATTGGCAGAGGCAGATTACGATATTGTCGTGTCGTGTAGAAGGAGTCGGTATTCAAAAACCTATATGCCATCTTAAACATTAAAGTGACAGTCTCCAAAATAAACAATGATGTTAGTGTCAATATTCTTTTCTGCAAGAACAATGGTCTGCATGAGTCTCTGGGTTTGGCCCGACAAATGCATCTCACTGCGCGTTTCTGCAGAACAAACAGAGCACAAAGCAGGGGGATGGGACTATTCGCCGTCGCCGTTTCGCCGTCGCCGTTTCGCCGTCGCGACAATTCGCCGGCAGCCGATTCGCCGTGGGCCGTTTCGCCGTCAAATAGAATATAAGTCTATAATTATTACAATTTTTTTATATCTAGCATATACCGAATTGGACCCAAAAAGGTGGATTAGATGCCGTGTTAGCGCTGTTTAACCAATATAAGTCTATAATTATTACAATTTTTTTATATCTAGCATAATTATGAAATGTAATAATTTTGTTGTATATAATAATTATAGTATAATATTTGAGAACTTTATTATTGACTTGCCTATGTAGGTATATTTTTATCAAACAATTTTGTTAAAATTTAGCAATATATATTATAACCTTTTTTACGTATTTTATTAATTTCTATTTGACGGCGAAACGGCCCACGGCGAATCGGCTGCCGGCGAATTGTCGCGACGGCGAAACGGCGACGGCGAAACGGCGACGGCTAAATGTCCTAGACCCCAAAGCAGTTGCTGACTAGAGAACCCCCAAAATGCAACTCCATATCTCAGATTTGAGTGCGAAACATGCCGAAGCCAATTTCCTGCTCAGTGCCCTGATATGACTCTCAAATTTAAGGCCACTATCAATAACAAGGCCCAGAAACTTAGTACTAGGGCAATTCACTAGGGATGAGTCACCAATGACCAAGCCCTCCATAGAACACTTAAAACCAACTACATTTGTTTTTTCGACGTTTAGAGACAGAAAGTTTGAACCACACCATTCTTTGACCTTAACCAAATCTGAGGCAATAATGTGTTTTAACGTAAGAGCATTGTTTGAATGCTATAATATTGTAGTATCGTCAGCGAAAAGTGTGAACTCTCCCCCAATGTCGATAGACGCCAAATCGTTAATATATAAAAGAAAGAGAACTGGTCCCAGCACTGAACCCTGAGGGATTCCCCAGTCAATCTCTCGGCTCTCAGAACAAACAGAACCCCTGAAAAACTTTTGAATTCTGCCCCAAGATAGGATTCAAACCAGTTAAATGTTTTTCCCCTGAAGCCATATCGGCTGAGCTTCCGCAGCAGTATCCCATGACTCACGCAGTCAAAGGCCTTTGATAAGTCACAAAACACTGCCGCGGTAACCCCCCTCTATTTATATATCCGTAAACATACTCCAAAAGACGAAATATAGCATCATTGGTATTTTTATTTTGCTGGAATCCGAACTGATTAATATTAAGAATACCGTTATTTTCAATAAATGAAATGTTTTTTAACCATCTTTTCAATTATCTTTGAAAAGGTCGATAACAATGAGATAGGTCGATAATTAGATGGCTCCTTAGAGTCACCCCCCTTATGGAGGGAAATAACCTTGGCACACTTCAAACACGAGGAAAAATTTCCCGTTACCCAAGACATATTGATTGCCTCAACCAACACCCTTAGCGCTGTTTCGGGCAAATCTAAGAATATTTTAACGGATATTTCATCTTCTCCAGCTGAATTTTTGTTTATTATTTCCGTGAACGTTTTCTTAAGTTCATATAAGTCTGTAGGAAAAAAATAAAACGATACTTTTACTGACACCTTATTTAAATAAGTCATTGGGTCAATAGCAGGATTTATGTTGCTTGTCAATTTACCGGCAATTGTACAATAATAGTTGTTAATATCATCGAGTGATAGCTGAGGTCCCTCAGACAGTTGAGTGTGTTATGTTAGAAAGAAAACGCAAAAACATATTTTAAACGTAATTTCAGAATAAGTAATAATAATAAATAATAATAATGAAATAATAATATAACAGTATATAAGATACAATACAATTAAAATTATAACATATAGGACGCTTATTAATTAAAATAAAATTACATTTTTACAAAATGAAATCTACAAGGAACCAATAGAAGACATGGCTGACCTTTACAACAAAATTTATGATACTATAGACGCTGTTAATCGAAATACACTATTGAGAGTTTGCAGAACCGAATTATTATATCGATTTGCTATGTGTGTGTATGAAAACGGCAATAATTTTGAACACCTCATTCGACCCCGTTAGTTAGTTTTTGGAATTGTTCTAATTTTCATTAATAATTTTGTATAATTTCTCATCAGTTCTTTCATAAAATTTAAAACATTTTTTAATTTTATTTTATTATGCTTTAATGTTTTAACTTTGCTTTTAAACAACAAAAAATACAACGTATTGATAATTTATGGTTTTGTTTCTTAATGCATATGCAATAAAATTGTTTTTATTTTTATTTCTCGAAAACGAAGCAAGATATGAAAACAATTTAACAGACAATAAAAGGATATTTTTAGCTGCTTAATCCGAAAAAAATATAAAAATTACCAAAAACTCAGTGGCGTCTTATTTTTTGCCAATATTATTTGTTAAGGCGTCCTCTGAGACGTCACTGGACGTAATAATTTAGAGCTACACGAGCGTTTCATCACTAAAATTATCATTACCAAAATTAAATTTAAATCTGCTAAAGGATATTAAAAATATTTATAATTAAAATACTCGTTAAAATTATTTTAATAAAAAACTTAACGCCAAATATCTCCGTTCATGTTGGATTTATCAAAAACTTTTATGAGACATAATTTAATCAAAAATTAATTATCTTTAAGAACCACAACATTTAAAAGTTCCAGTCATCGAAAAAATTCTTTGCACCATGGTGCCACCTACATCTTGTATTATTTAAGCACATTTTTTACACAATTGTGAAGCCAATCATAGAGGCTAAAAGCTGGCGTTTACAGAATTTACATGTCACATATAGTTTTCGAAATAATTGGCCTGGGAGTTTTTATTGAAACACCCTGTATAAGATACAATACAATTAAAATTATAACCTATAGGACGCTTATTAATTAAAATAAAATATACATATACCTACAAAAAAGTACCGTGTGAGAAAAATAATTATTACATTTTAACCCAAGTCAGTTTCACTATCACTGTCGTCATCCACGTTCACAATAATTCTTTCTCTGGGCAACAGATCCATGTTTACGTATAATTTCTCTCCTTTTTGAACATGCGCTACACAATTTTCCCAGCTTTTATTTGGACTATTTTGCATCTCTGACTGTACTAAAGCTGTCACAGAAGAATTTAAGGTTGGCGAAACATTATTCCTCC
This sequence comes from Polydrusus tereticollis, assembly GCA_963920685.1. NCBI lineage: Eukaryota > Metazoa > Arthropoda > Insecta > Coleoptera > Curculionidae > Polydrusus > Polydrusus tereticollis. The sequence goes on along the minus strand of OY987326.1, from coordinate 166,796,000 downwards.
TTACCGATGCTTTCAGCTGGTGCCATATATGTTCAATTGGGTTGAACATGCAATGATAAGGAGAAAGTCTTAACACGGTATGACCTATTTCTGCCGCCAAAGTGTCACAATAATATTGCTTTTTTATTGAAAATGACTTTAAAATTTCGAGCAATTATTGCTTTCTTGTGTAATTTTCCTCAAAGACATAATATTTTCTATCATATAGTCCTGGATGGTAACTTTCGTGTCATTGGAACACGGAGCTTTATTTAACCTACGACTGTGATAGCTCGCATTATCCATCACTATCACACTATTTGGTGGTATATTTGGTAATAATTTGTTTTTAAATCAGTCTTCAAATAGTTTTGCCGTAAGTATCATAGAAATAATCAACAAGCCCTTTATATTTTTGGCTGATAAGGCCAAAGCGTTTGGTATAAATCTTGGTTTTTGCTTTGGTTCTACATTGACCCTATAAATCTACCCAACCTTTATCTGGAACCTCGTTTGTGTCGTACCACGTCTCGTCCAAATAAATAATATCCCTTTCATCCTGTATATACCCATGGAGTGCAATTGGGTATTCCATCCTCCATCTTTTTAACCGGGCCAATTCCATAATTACTTGTCGTTCGTTAATTTTTTTTCCATTTTGAAACCGTTTCTTAACAGTTATTTACATTACTAGATGCATAAGTTAATTTTTTGGTGTAAGAAGGTTTTTGAATAGCCGAGGCGAAGCCGAGGTGATTCAATACCCCCGAACATCAAAAAGGGCTTTCGCATCGTGTGATGTATTAAATTTTTTCTACTACTGTTCTCTGATTAATATATTGTTAAGTAATGAACTTTGATTTTATTTAAATTATAATGATAAAATAAGGTTTTTCCACCTGTAAAATAATCCATGACAGCTAGTTATTTGAGTACTGTCAGAGTCTGTCAGTTCGAATTTTTTAATTTCGCTAGTCTAAAATGTTCCCCCAAGACCAAAACGTTGCTATTCAGAAGTCGACCGAGTTGGCATGTGCCTTACTGTTACCTGAGAAGTCGAAAGATATATACTATCAAACGTATAAGCTGTTTCTGGAATGGTTCGCGGATAAAAACGTTTCTCAAATTGACGAAAATGTTATGTAAGCGTACTTCTTAAAGAAACCTAAAGCTTTATCACCTCTGTCATTATGGCCACAATATTCCATGCTCAAAATATAGATATTTCGCAGTTTAAGAAACTCATTGCATTCATTAAACGAAAAAACGATGGTCACGAAGCTAAAAAATCTAGAATTTTCAGAAAAAAAGAAATAATAAAGTTTTTACTTGACGCTTCTAATCATAGCTCTTATCTCTGAAAGTGATAGCAGTAATGGGAATAGCTGGAGCATGCCGTACCGATTAGATCCATAAAATGAGGTTGAAATACGTCGAAATCAAGGATAATGTAGCTATAGTTAAAATCCTCCAGAGCAAAAACAAGGTTCAATGAAGTTTTGTGATAACCGATGATGGAGGTCCAGCTTCTTTTGTGAGGTTACTACAAGATTAAATTAAACTTCGGCCAAGTAATGCACAAGACGAACGCTTGTTCTATCGCTATGAACGAGGTAGGTGTGTGAATCAGCTGATTGGAAAACACACTATTTCGAATGTTCCCAAAAAATTGCCAAATTTTTGAAACTTTAAGACATAAATAAAAATGCTGGTCACTTGTTTAGAAGAACATTAGCTACGTTTCTTGCAAATGCTCCAGGTGTCGACATTTTGAATTTGGAAAGACATGGCGGTTGGAGGTCTTCGTCCGTTGCGGAGGAATATATTGGTGATTCGTATACTAATAAAACTCCTACTTTTATTCCATCTAACGATGTGAGAGTGACAAATAGAACGAGTTGTAATATGGTCCAAGTCCAGGATAATAACGAGACTCTAATACGAAGCGGCAAAGCTATGGAATTGAATAATATTCCATCAATTTATTTTTCCAACTGTTCAAATTTCACTATTATCCTGAATGGCAATAAATAATTATTATTTAAGTTTAATATTATTGTTATTATAACTTGTTTTTTCAATAAATATAAGCATTTTGTTATTAAGTTTTTTTCCAAAATTCGCTTGAATAAATACAATAAAAATTTCCTATGAGTATTCGTGTTTTTTTGTCCTGGCACCGAAAGTAGTACTGTCGTAGCTAGCAATGTATAATATTCAGATAACTCTAAAGTTTACTTTCGTGATCTTTCTACAGTAGTCGAATAAATACATTTCCTTAGAGTCTCACGACAACACTCTATTCCCGTATCTTCTTTTTTAAATCTTTGCAATAGGATTTTTGAAGTGGGGATCTTTTGTTCCCTGTACATGGCATATATTTTTCTACGAATTATATCGACATCCGTCGCGTCCAGTTGCCTAAAAGTAAAAGAGTCTTTACTCTTTCTTTTCTTCATTATGGGTTTATTTACAACAAATCACACTGTGCTCACTGGCCTGCGTGTCAAAGCTGCCGCTTCCTTCACTGCACCAAATCTTGAAAAACCACGTTCAAGAAGGGTGGTGTAAACGTCGAAGATTACTTTTTTTGTCTCAACTGATAAAATATCACGTTTTAATTGGTTTTTATCACGACCCGTAGATCCACTTGCCGTACTGATTTCTTCCCACGGACGAAATATTCTTAGATATCACGTTTAATTGGCAACAAATAACTTCTGGTCTAAACCAATTCAAACATCTAACTGAATTTTAAAACCAAAAATCAGCATATTTAAATAACTAAAATAAACCTATTTTATTTTACCCTAATTGTTTTAAAAGGATTACTGAGAAAATATAATAATATAATAGTATTTAAATAGATCCGTACCTGGAGTCCCCAGATCAGGTGACCGAATTTTACACCTCATACAAAAGGTTAATATAACGATAAGGGATAAGCATTTATAATGAATTTGTAAGATAGATAGACGGACTTTACCTTTAGCTACCTAAGCCCAGAAAACTAAACGAAACAGAAGCGACACAGGCCGTCGGTCGGGATTTTTATCGATCCATTGACGTTTCGTCTTATTGGTACACCGAAAGAAAGTTATAAAAATATCGAAGAATATGAATAATTTAAAACATACTGGACTACAGAGCCGGGAGCTTAAGTTTTATATTCTACGCTTGTCATTCAAAACCTTTAATTGTCAAATTGGACCAGTTTTAAATTTAAAATGTCTTGCTGAATATTTGGATTTACTGTTTAACATCTTATAAGCATTAAATAATAAATAATGGATACTATAAATAAATTATACAACTTTTCTCCTATTCCCTACCTAATAGGTTCTTACACCAAGAAGAATTATACAACTTAAATATAATCCTTTAAGAGCTCAAGAATTATACGAAGTTTTTGTTTCAAATCAGATTGAGCCTTTGAGCGACAAAGAGTGGAAAAAATTCATCAAGTGGTAAGAATAAAAAAAAATTTTTTTGGAAAATGTTTTGACAAATTAGACGATCTATATATAATTCTCTAATCATGCCGGCCATTTTGTAATAGTAGTGTTTTGTAGTACTAATTGAGGGGAACTGAACCTAGCAAGTACTATTTTTACTTACATACTTAATCTGTTTTTCCTAATTTTTTTTTTTCTTATGATAAGGCACAACACTGCAGGAATAATCCTTTATGGTGCTCTGCGAGCGATACTTGTGCGTAGGAAACGATCCACGTTGGTCTTCAATCTTTGGAGATTATACTCGTTGGGGAACACAGCCTTAGGGAGGTCGTTCCAGAGTGATGACTTTCTCCAGTTCGAGTGACACTAAGCTAAGCTACGCACGGGTGGACTGTAGTGGCTCGTCCTGTATTTCTACCATGCACCGCTCTGGGTGGAATTAAGCGTGCAACTTCAGTTGAGCACTGCTTGCCATGAAACTATTTGTAAAATAGACTCAAGTCGACATGATGACCGATCAAGCGAATGGCTCTTGTTTGAATGGAATCTGAGTCTAGCAATCTCAGGGCATGTTTAGGAGTAGAACCCCAAATATACGAACAGTACTTCAGCGATGGTCGAATTTGGGCTTTAAGCTTTAGAGCATCAAAAGTTGTTGGTGTGTATAGAGGTTTTTAATTCTGAAAAGTATTCCAAGCTTCTGCTTTCATGCTAAGACACATGGTTATCCAGAATTTTTTCCAAGTCTTTGTTGAGATGTGAGACCTCTTGCTGCCTATAGAGATTTGCATTGGCAGCCGATGTCCGAGCATCCAAGGTAAAAGATGAAACAAGTGTACTGTCATTAGCGAAGCTATATATAGGATTTTTAGTTTTTTGCAAAATATCGTTAATGTACAGTAAAAAAAGGGCGGGCGACAATATAAAACCTTGAGGGACTCCGGCGTTGATATTAAATGTGTCTGAAGGAAATCCGTCCATCGCCACTCGCAGAGAACGGTTTTTAAGAAAGCTTGACAGCTATAAACAAAATTGAACCAGCACTCCGCATGCTCTCAATTTAGGAGCCCCTCATGCCATACTCGGTCAAAGGCCTTGGAAAAGTCCAGTGCTACGGCCCGGGACTCCCCATGATGTTCTGTTTCGTTGTTCCAAACATGAGTAACATAAGCGAGAAGGTCTCCTGTTGATCTAGACTTACGGAATCCATACTGGCGGTGACGACAATGTTGAAGTCTTCCAGGATTTTTATAATTTCTCGTTGATAGCCTTCTCCATAACTTTGGATATAACGGAAATCAATGCGACTGGACGATAGTTGTTTGGCAAGGACTTCTTGCCTTTTTTGGGTATGGGCTGGACTCAGGGCGCAGTTTTCCAGCAAGAAGAAAATATTCCTTTTTTGGAAAATAAGTTACATAGCCTACAAAATACTGGTGTCAATTCGTCAGCGCATGTCTTAATTACGATGACTGGAATATCGTCAGGTGCAGAAACTTTTTTGGTGTCAAGACTCCTCATTTCGTTTAACATGGCGGTACCGGAAAACAATCTCGGGCATTCTTAATTCTACAAAGGGAATGTTCGGTGGAGTTTTCCCCTGAAAATTAACCGTTGAACGTGAAGAGGATAGTTCCGCCAGTAAGTTTGCTTTCTCCTGTGCTGGTGCAATAAGAACGTGTTAGAGGTGGAATGGTTGACTTGGTAAAGTTCTGACTAACGGCCTTAGCTACCGACCAAAATGATCTTGAGCCGTTAGAACATTCTACTTTGTCTTTGATCCTCAGGTTATGTGCTTCTTTGCTTTGGTTTGGTAAACCAAGGCTTGCCGTTTGAAGGGCACTTTTTTGAAAAAGAGATAAGGGCTTCAATGCTAGTAAGGATAACCTCCGATACTTCTCTAGCACAGATGGATGGATCATCAAAGCTAAAACAAACGTTCCGCCAAGGAAATGTTCGAAAATGGTCCTTTAGGTCATCCCACTTAACTGTTGTATAATGCCAGATCTTGAGTGATTTTTCGGCTAAAAATGGCAACTATGTCGTGTGTGTTTGGGTATGCAACGAGATTGCATATCATAGTTATTTCTTAAAGGGCTTCCGTACGAGAATTGCAGTTTTCCGGCGGCAGTGATTAGTTAGTCTGGAATATTAGTAAAAGCAAGATGTTGTAGTTCAGTTCGAAGGTATACATAATGATACAAAAGTGTGTTGATTCTACGTTCCAATATAAACAAGTGATTATTTACTCCAGCATCAAAGGAAAATAGAAGTTTTCATTCGAAGATATACATAAAACAGAAATGTGCTGATTCGATTGTCTAAGCTAAATAGAACTAAATCTCAAAGGTATCTAAATTGACCTCAGTTACAAGGTCTTACGTGTCAACATTAAAATAATGCAAGGTTAAATTGATGTAAACATGGAATAAACAAGACAATGTCTTGCAGAAAGTAAGTTTAATACAAATTTACCATTGTAATGTTATGCTCGAAAGACCAAATGATAGGGCGATGTATTCTGACCTGCCCTCACATATTCCTGTATTTCCGACAGTTTAACGGAGGGTTCATGAAATATTGCCTGATTTAATATATTTACGATTATATATATACAGGGTGTTTCTTAATAACATGCTAACATTTGAGGGGGATATCCAATATTCCAACGAAGTCATATCCGGTGAGCGTGGCGGCCACTTTACAGGAGCGTCATTTCCTCTACCGGTCCATCTGTTTGGATACTGTTGATGTAAATAATTGCGGACATTTAAACTAAAATGTGGTGGAGCACCGTCATGCATTAACGACATATATCGTCGAAGTTGTAATGGCAAATCTTCTAATAAATCTGGCAGCGTATTTTGTAAATGTTCTAAATAATCCACGCCATTTAGTCGTGGCGGTAAAATGACAGGATCAATAATGAAATTGCCAATGATTCCTGCCCACACATTTATTCTAAGCTCATGTTGATAATGAGTTACTTTCGTGGCATGCGGGTTTTCATCAGCATAAACATGTTCGTTATGTACGTTGGTTACACCACTTCTTGTAAAACATTCTTCGTCAATAAATAAAATGTGCTTTGCAAAATTCAAATCCTGTTGTCTTTGTTCGGTAATGAATCGACAGACGTCCAATCGTTGATCGAGATCCGGAGCCAAAAGATCTTGTACCTTTTGGATATGGTATGGATGAAGCTGATGTACTTTTAATGTTCTATGAACTACATCCTTGGAGACTCCTACCTCTAAACCTAAGCGTCTGGTGCTTAATTTTGGATGTTCAGCAATTATTTCCAAAATTTGTTCCTTGACCTCAGGAGTCCTTATTGCACGTTGCCGTCCATAATTGGCAGTTGTAGGAGTGAAGCTATCGGTTTCGCGAAGACGTCTCTCAATAGCAGCAAATGTTTGATGGTTTGGTATGCGCCGATTTGGATATCTTTCCCTGTATACCCTAACACTTTCGCGGCCATTTCCTTCACAATACCCAAAAATCAATGGCATATCCGTCATTTCTGCAGAACTGTATCCTTCAGCCATCTTTACAGTCAATTTAAAATCTAACTAACACGTTTTAAACACCTTATTTATTCTCGCATTGGCAAATTCTTACTGAAACACTTACTGTAAACAACATAGACTGAGCGAAAATTCGTAAAATACGAAACATGTTTACATTTAAATAGTCTGTTGCAAAAAAAAAATTAAAGGTGTTCATCAAACAGGTAAAAGATCCGAGGATTTTTGGATGTGACACTTCAAAAAAGTTCTAAAAAAAATACATTTTCCACTGCTAATTCACTGACCACATTTCATCCTCAAAGAGAACAGCAAACATTTTTTATTCAGAATAATTTAAATATTCCGGTGCGGCATCGAACACTAAAAACCGAAATATCTCAAAAACGGTTACTTTAGCGGATTTTTACAAGAGTACCTTTTCTGTTTCAAAATGTTCAAAGAATTAGTCTCTTAACAAAGAAAGGAAAAAACTACACTGATAAAAAAGTTATGGCCATTCTAAACCATAAGAAGTGCATTTTGATGCGCCCTCTAGTGGCCACAGTGAAAAGGTGTTCGTATTCGGGTTTCGCATTCCAAAAAACCCCCGAGTACCAAGTTTTAAAGTAATACGTTAAAAATAGTTCATTAATTTTAAGAACTTCGATTTTAATTTTTTAACTTTACCACGCTGTATCTCAAAAACGGAGCAATTTCGGACTAAGGTAAGTTATTTTAAATCGCCTTATTTTGGCCTCAGGAGTATGTTCCCAGACTTTGTACAGAAATTTTAGAGACACCCTACTGTTACGGTATATTGTTACAGTAACAACTTATTATGTCCATGTTGACATATAAGATACCTTGAAACTGAGGTCAATTTAAATGCCTTTGTGGTATAGTTCCATTTATATTAGAAAATCGAATCAAGACGTCTTTGTTTAATTTACAACATAAAACTGAACGAAAATGTATATTGTACTTTGATGCTGGAGTAAATTATCACTTCTTGTTTATATTGGAATGAAGAATCAACACACTTTAGTAGTATTATTAACTACAACATCCTTCTTTTACTTAGATGCAAGACTAACTCATCACTGCCGTCGTAAAACTGCAATTCTTGTACGGAAGCCCAATCTCGTTGCATACCCAAACACACACGACCTAGTGGCGCTTTTTGGCCGAGCACCCCTTTTAAAAGAATATCACTTTACTGTGATCGAACAAGACTGACACCTTGTGTCAAGTGGATCCCGCCACGTGGAGCAGCTTCTCGCTTCGGATCTTGACGCTACTACTGTTTGCTTCCCTCGCGTTGAAGTCTCTCTCAGGGATAAATCAAATAGCGCGCGGTCGCGCGATTCGTTGGACCAATCATTTAGCTGTTGCTATGCCAGAAGTCACCTGAAATTAAAATGGCAAGCTGTGTTTTTCTTTTGTTACAGCCTTGACGATTTGCACTTTGAGTTAAAATTAGCATATTACGTTGGAACGTGGACTAATTCATTTGTATCTATGCATTTGATATTATTATATATATTTATTTATATATAATTAGACAATTTCACGTACCATCCAGACCAGACTCCACTTACAAACTAAACTAAAAGACTGGCTCCCGTAAAACCAGAAGTGCAGTAAAGGGACACAAGAATTCAATAGAGAAACTAGGATAATATAACGCATTGCCAACCACACGCATCTTACTATAAAGGCTTATGCCGATATCACCAATTATGAAACGACAATATTGAATAAATATCAAGCTAAAAGAAGTAAAAGGTCTCCGACATGACTTAAATTGACAATAAAGATCCCATAGTAAGACAACCTCATTTTTCTCCCACTATTCTCTTCTAGGAATAGTAAGGGGAAATTTCTTCTACAACCTTAAATTTATCTTCTATTGGAGTTGTTTGAGAGGGAGGGGGACCAATTCCGCGATTGGGGTAGTATGTCCTAAGTCACCAATGTCTTCAAAATACAATAAAATTTGTAAAATTTGTATACCTTAATAAATAAAATTGATCCATTGTTTATCTATGCGCTTCATAAGTCTGGGACTCTTAGGCATAGAAAAACCCCCTGTATTATCTCTTATCTCCCTCCCGTGGTATGTTCTGGGTTTAGTGAGACGGAGCTCATCTCGCGTTATGAGGGACTTCTAAGCAAATAACAGCTAATCTGAAATTATAATCTTTTAGGTACAATAAGACGCCTCTGGGTAAAGAAAGGGCAATATTTAACAAATGGGCCGACGGAAAGAGGGAATTAGAAATGAAACAGAATGAAAAGGCACAGAAAAGGAAATAATAATTCGTTTAACTCGTTTATCTTTATAGGCGCTAAAGTTTTTATTGCTTTCGGTTTTTATTATTTTGTTGATTTGTCGAAAATAATTTGTTTTCTGTTACCTTTTTTATTTTTATAATTGGCTTATTTAATAAACTCATTTAAAATGTATTGTGTTGTATTTTAGGATGACCCAGACATAATTTACGCGGTATATTGGATATATTTCTTTTTAAACTTTCATGCCGTTCGTCTTTAGGTATTTAGCCAGAGATAACAAAAAAGCGGTAAAGCAAAATGTAATTTAAATGAAAATTTAACACCTCACTTTTTTAGGTCTCGTTACCATAGCAACCTAAAAGATTTCCCACTTTTTGTATTGAGTTTCTAACTAATTAACAATGTCTAGTTTTGTAGATATTCAAAAAGATTGCCGTTGACGTGAATACACTTGTCAATTCTCTTTTTGTGTTTTAGTTATGTGCCTAACTAAATCATATTAAATCAAATCAGATTAAATTAAACTAAGCCCGCTCTACAAATTCTTGAAGGGTGAATTCTAGCTGATAAGCAGCTACTTATCATTAACTTATTTTACCATAGATTTACCATCGTCACCGTGAATTAACAACACGCATGATACCAACCAACAGCGGTTATCTATAGATTATTGGACACATCAACCACACTTTTACAATAATTTAGCACTTACTTCCAGGCTTAGACCAGATACATATTGTGACAACAATTATTTTATGGTTATAATTTATTAACGTCAATAACTGTCTATCACAATACCTAGGTAGTATTCAGTGGAGATTCACTCATAAATAAGTCAATTTTAACTTTGACAATTTCTTTTATTTATAAATCCAATATTCAGTCCACATGGCTAAAATAAACAAAAAGAAATCCTTCTTCCAATCTTGGCCTTTTCAAAATGACTCCAATCTGTTCGTTGGTCCAGTCACTGAATGTATATCTTCTAATTCCTGTGGGTTCAGAACCAATATTGTGTCTGGTAAAGTATAGCTTGTGAGTTCTCTGTAGTCAAAATAAAATAAAGTTTTGTTGTTAAGGAATGTAAATCTAATAGCAATAATTAAATAAATCTCTACTATGATAAAGAATCGCACCCAGGTCAGGTCGCAGTGTACGATCTTTTATAGCCGAGAATAAAATAGGGCTCCGCTGTTATGGGATATAAATCCAACAGCAAGAATTAGATAAAATAGAATCTCTACTATTATAAAGTATCGCACCCAGGTCAGGTCGCAGTGTACGATCTTTTATAGCCGAGAATAAAATAGGGCTCCGCTGTTATGGGATATAAATCCAACAGCAAGAATTAGATAAAATAGAATCTCTACTATTATAAAGAATCGCACCCAGGTCAGGTCGCAGTGTACGATCTTTTATAGCCAAGAAAGAAATGGGACTCCGCTGTTATGGGGTACAAACCCAACAGCAAGAATTAAATAAAGATATTTCTACTATGAAGGAGAATCAATCCACAATTATTGTGTCTAGTAATGCACAGCTTGTGAGTTCTCTATAGCCGAAATAAAATAGGGCTCCGCTGTTATGGGGTACAAACCCAACAGCAAGAATTAAATAAAGATATTTCTACTATGAAGGAGAATCAATTCACAATTATTGTGTCTAGTAATGCACAGCTTGTGAGTTCTCTATAGCCGAAATAAAATAGGGCTCCGCTGTTATGGGGTACAAACCCAACAGCAAGAATTAAATAAAGATATTTCTACTATGAAGGAGAATCAATTCACAATTATTGTGTCTAGTAATGCACAGCTTGTGAGTTCTCTATAGCCGAAATAAAATAGGGCTCCGCTGTTATGGGGTACAAATCCAACAGCAAGAATTAAATGAAATAGAATCTCTACTATTATAAAGAATCGCACCCAGGTCAGGTCGCAGTGTACGATCTTTTATAGCCGAGAATAAAATAGGATTCCGCTGTTATTGGGGTACAAACCCAACAGCAAGAATTAAATAAAATAGAATCTCTACTATTATAAAGAATCGCACCCAGGTCAGGTCGCAGTGTACGATCTTTTATACCCGAGAATAAAATAGGGCTCCGCTGTTATGGGATATAAATCCAACAGCAGGAAATAACGAATTTTTATACTCGTTAACCCTAAATGAATAACCTTTCAGGATCTCACCTTTCAGGATACTTCAAGTTCTTGCTTCTCTGAAAGCTGGAGCCGCTGGAGCTCGAATGAATTCTCCATCGCGCTGCATTGTCCTGGCACAATGATGCCTTCGCTTCCTCCTTCGAGGGGCCTATCCCTGGAAGTTCTTAGTACCTCGGCTAGCTTACAGTCGTTTTCTCAGGGGCGGCATATTGTGTAGGGCAGTTTGAAACCGCACCCAAGCAGCGGCTTAGGGGCGGCCTCGGTAGGATAGAGCATCTTCGCCTTCTGCCGTCTGGGCTGGCGGAATTTCACTTTGCCACGTGGTTTTTACGGCTTGCCGACCTGGTGCAGGTTATGCCCAGGTGGTATCCACTCGTACAGGTCTTCTCGGTGGTGGCACACGACGCTGGAGGACTGGCAACTGTCATCCAGTCCTGGCATCGGCGGTCTCGTACTTAATCATCCTTAATTTATTTTGCCACGTGGTTTCTGCTGCTTGCCGACCTGGTGCAGGTTATGCCCAGGCGGTATACACTCGTGCAGGTCTTCTTGGTAGTGGCACTCGACGCTGGAGGACTGGCAACTGTCATCCAGTCCTGGCATCGGCGGTCTCGTACTTTATCATCTTTAATTTATTTTGCCACGTGGTTTCTGCTGCTTGCCGACCTGGTGCAGGTTATGCCCAGGCGGTATACACTCGTGCAGGTCTTCGTGGTAGTGGCACTCGACGCTGGAGGACTGGCAACGGTCGTCCAGGCCTGGCATCGGCGGTCTCGTACTTATTCATCTTTAATTCGCTTTTAATTCACTTCGCCGCGTGGTTTTGGCTTCTCGCCGACCTGGTGCAGGTCATGCCCAGGTGGCATATACTCGTACAGGTCTTCTCCGTAGTGGCACTTGACGTCGGAGGACTGGCACCCATCATCCAGTCCTGGCATCGGCGGTTTTGTTCTTTGTTAACTTCCCTGATTCTTCTTCGCCACTCGGTTTCCTTTGCTTCTCCACCTGGGGCAAGGTATGCCCCAGGTCCAACCCCTCGTACGCGTCACCCAGGGCGATGGCGTCCGGCGCGCCTCCAATCCAATAGCGGCACCGTCGGCCATGTCGGTATCCGTCGCACACCACTTGGTTGCCGACCCGGCGCGAATTATGCCCAGGTGGAAAACGTTTGACTGAAGGTCCCATTCATACGTTGCTGGCATCCATACGTTAAAATTGTCCATCTTCCTCTTCACTATATTTCTTCTTTCGGACCTGCTTGTACCTAGGTACAAGCGCCGCGGAACGGCTAGGAACCACTGCACCCTCGCAGTATCGGGTTCGACTACGGCGCCCTTCACCGGTGCTACATCAGCACGCCAAACTTAACTACTTGAGGTTTCCCAAGGGACTCCCCCCCAAATGAAACAACCTCCATGCCGCTTTTAGCCAGTGACAAAGGCCCAGCACGTCTTGCCACTTGCAAGGTACGACACCAACTGAGCTCTGTCTTGAGAAACGCGCTATTTATAGCCGTTTCCCAAGATCGAGTTCCAAAACACATTTCCTTTTATACTCGTCGGTTGCTATCAAAATTGTTTGTTATACAGGAGGACCAGGAAAGATTGGATTTCTACATGAATTTGTCAGAAATGACGTTTTGTCAAAAGGTTAACAGATTAGGTTACATTTTCCTTACGAGGAAAAAGAAAACTATAAACGAATTATAATCGTCAGAAGTGACATTGTGTCAAAAGGTTAACAGATTATGTTACGTGTTCCTTACGAGGAAAAAGAAAATTATGAACGAACACGAATAGAAAATAAAAGATTTGGGAGTATCGTTACAATATATACAAATACGGCCTTATAGTATAAGGTTTTTACATCAGATGGCTAGGAAATATTTTCCTAAGATTTGATCCTTTCATTTACGGATAGCACTATTCGTCGAAATATATCTGTGGAAACAATTGTGGACACAATTGAAACTATAGCAATTATAATGAGAATAAAAATATTCGGACTTGAAAGTACCGGACCTAATTAGTATATTATATTTAGACCAGATAGTTACTACATAAAAATAAGATATAAACATCCGCAGGCACAGTTATACAATGTAAAAAGAAATAGCAGGAATAAATACACGTCAGACTAAGCTACGTCTAATTGTTTGTGCAACAAAGTGGTTTTACTATTTTTTCTAAATATCCCAATTGAATTGTTATCGTCAAAGACATTATAACTAATATAATGTCCTTGGTTATCGTAGTTATTTAAGTTTTCATTATGGTATTTTACGACCTTATATGTAAATGTTGTGGAAGGTATATTTTCTAAGGCGAACAATTTGGTTCTAATTACTAAATACTAGTTTAGATCTTAGGTAGGCGAGAGCTGACGTTTTTAATAATCTATAAACATTAACAAGCAAAATACACAGTGTGTAGAAAGTCCCGGACCGGTCAATTACTTAGAAAATGGCACAGAATATAAGAAAAACTTCCGGTATAAAAGTTGTAGGCCTGAAAAAAAATCTATAAAACTAGGGCACCTGTAATTTTACAGGGCGCCTTAAACAGTCATGATAAGCAAAACTTTGGTTTCTTTAAATGGAATGACCCCTTTTTAATTACGTTTTCTGATTCCTCTAAATATTCTAAACAACAATTATGAAACAGGTCATATGGCTAAACCCATTAGTTTAAGAAATAATTTGAGTTAAAGGACATAAATACAACAGGTACATTACCTACATTTACAAGCTGGTACCAGAATGTTTTGCGTTAAAACTGTAAAAAAACATAAAAATTGTACTAAATGTACTCACGCAAGTTTTGTCAAAAATTTAAAAGCAATTAAATTAAATACAAGCAGTAAAATTAATAACAAATTTACAAGAACAAAAATGAATTTAAGTAAGTCGTTATTTAATTAAACGTTGAAAATGTCCCCCTCCCACAGTTTGACCATGGGCTAGGTTATACCAAAATGTGTCGATGACGTTTTGTAACATTTCTTGGTTACTAGATTCACATTCTTCAATAATTCATCTTCTCAATTCGTTCAGATCTGCAAGTTTTGTCACATACGCTTTTTTTCTTAGTTGTCCCCAGAGAAAATAATCAAGGGTCGTTAGGTCTGGCGACCTAGCGGGCCATTCCATGGGGCCCCCTCGCCCTATCCAGCGGTTAGGAAAAGTATTATTTAAGTAAACTCTCACAGCTCGCCCAAAATGAGGAGGAGCTCCGTCCTGCTAAAACCGCATATGTCGTAATAGTGGTCCTACTTTGCAGCATGTGGAGACAATGTTCTGCATTCAAATTCTCCTCTATAAAGAAAGGTCCCACTAATCTATGGCCAATTATACCGGCCCACACATTTACTTTCTGGGGGTGTTGAGTGTGTGTTTCTCTCATTCAATGTGGGTTCTGATTAGCCCAGTAACGACAATTATTATGTCGATTGACATTCCCGTTTAACATGAATGTTGCCTCATCCGAAAAAAATATTTGATTAAAAAAATTGTTATTTTCTTCCTGTTTTTGCATAATTACTTCGCAAAATTCAATCCTACTTCGAAATCGTCTTCTGATAATTCCTGGACTAAAGTTATTTTCTAGGGGTAAAATTACTGTTTTTTAAAATAGTTTCAATTGATTTAAAACACACATCAACTTTGGTAGCAGCTTTTTTCTCAACGACAAATGTTGATCCTGAACAAAATGAAGTAATGTCTCTAATTTTTTTTCATCACTAGTTGCCGATTTTGGTCTTCCGGAACGAACTTTATCTCTGCAACACCCGGTTTCCTCGAATCATTGCAACTGTTCTCATAACTGTAGATTTTGATATAGGCTGTCCTTTTGGATACGTTATAAAGTCTGTGCGTTTTAAGAAGTCGGATATCGGATTAAATCACCAAGGGATGTTATCGCTTTTAAAACAGTAAGTCGGTTAAGTTACAATATCTTCGCACCTTCGCTATACTTGATCACACCGAACATCCCACTGGTTTACTGTATTCTATTACTGGGCGAAATCAGAGGTTTCAAAACAAAATTAAAATTTGCTCAAGTGCGGGATGGTTAAATATGTTAAAGATTTTGTCAGGTATATACTTTTCCGATAATGACATTATTTTGGGATTATTATAATTAAATCTTCATAATAATTACTATTTTCCAAGAAATAATTAAAATTTGCTGAAGTGCGGGATGGTATGTTCTACTTTATTTTAAATAAGTAGTTGTGCTTTTCACTATTAGCTTGTTTCTCATTGTGTGTGAATTAAAGTCAGTTATTAAGCAAAGTTATGGAAAATGTTCAGCAAGGTGGCACATCGCCTAGAAGGCATTTATCTCCAGGTGAACGCCGTTTGGTATTACAAGTGGAACGTTATTTTACTTTAGAAAAAAAAAACTCGGGCCCGTTAGAGTCTGTTTTGGCAGTGCAAAAACGAACGTCTGATGCTTGCGGCATTTCAGAGAAGACCTTAAGAAGACTTCGAGAGTGAAGAGGATTTGGACAGACCATATAAAAGGGTTCGACTCCATTCAAAAACCTTGGATTTATCCCAAGGGATAAAACTCTCTATTAGGAATATTGTTTATGATATGTATAAAGCCAAGGAATATGTTACCCTCAAAGCTATTCTTGAAAAGATAAAGCAGAAAAAACTTTGCGATATTGGAACTAACAGTTTGTCCATCATCTTAAAACATATGGGTTTCAAATATAAAAAAACGAACAACAGAAAACTGCTTTGCGAGCTGTCCAATGTTGTTTCGAAAAGATGGCAATTTTTAAGGGATTATTTAAACAACAAAAAATCGGAATTGTCAAGACAAGTTGTTTTTCTTGACGAAACATGGGTATTTACAAACGGAACTTCAACAAAAACGTCTTGGCAGGATGACTCAAAGCATTGTTATTCAAGTACCCGTGCAAGTAATGGAACAAGGTATATTATATTACATGCTGGTAATGAAGAAGGTTTTGTTTTAAATGCCAGTTTGATATTTTCATCAACAAAAAAAACTGATGATTATCACGGCAATATGGATGCTGAAATTTTTGAGCATTGGTTCGAGGAAAAACTTTTAAAAAGTTTAGAAAAACCTTCCTTAATTGTTTTAGACAATGCCTCTTACCATACGAGACTCGAAGAGAAATTCCCTACAAGCAGCTGGAAAAAGGAAGAAATAAAAGAGTGGTTGTCAAAGAAAAACATAAACCATGAAAATTTATATTTTAAAAGTGAACTTTTAAGCAAGTGTAAAGAGCAGTCATTTAAAAAAAAGTATGTTGTTGACGAATTAGCCCTCAAATATGGACATCAAGTTTTGAGATTGCCGCCTTACCATTGTCATTACAACGCAATTGAATTGGTATGGGGTATTAGCAAGAACTATTATGACAAACATGCCTGTAAAAATATCGGTAAGCCTAGCGTTATAAAGTTATGGGAGGAGGCGCTTAGCCAAGCGGGCAAAGAAGAATGGCGGAAATGCATTGAACACACAGAAAAAATTATTTTTGAATCTTATGAGACAGAACAGGTTATAGACGAAGTAAGACCGTTAATTATTACGAATGATGATGATGATGACGATGATGTTGATTCTGATGAGTCTGAAAGCATGGGTGAAATTTCAAATGCAGAGGAAGACTACTTTTAGTAGTACCTATCTACAAGTAGGTACGTTCTGTCGCAAGACTACAAAATTGGTTCTTTTTAGAACCAAAACTTTATAAAAAAGAATTCGTAAAACTAATTTGTCTGAATACTACAAAAGCTAAAAAATTATTATTTTTCTTTACCTAAACTAATTTTGTATTTACTTTAAATTATTTTATTTAGAAAATGTAATTCATCAACATCCAAAATTACCTTCAATATAATTTATTGTTTGAGAGCCACCGACATAATGCTTAAGAGGTTTTATGGCTTAGCGGACTTCTTAAAACGCACAGACTTTATTGAAAAATTGTTTTGTTTCGGTAAATGATCTTTGTCGGTCTCCAAAACCTCTGATCATTAGTAAAGTTACACGTACCCTTTCGTTGAGAGACATTTTCAGAAATTAATATGACAGTGACGGAAAACATTCTGGTACCAACTTGTAAAAATGCAAAATGTAGGTAATATCTTACTTGCTGTATTTATGTCCTTTAACTCAAATTATTTCTTAAACTAATGGGTTTAGCCATATGTCATATTTCATAATTGTTGTTTAGAATATTTAGAGGAATCAGAAAACGTGATTAAAAATGGGTCATTTCATTTAAATAAGCCAAAGTTTTGTTCACGATGACTGTTCGAGGCACCCTGTATAATTACAGGTGTCCTAGTTTTATAGATTTTTTTAAGGCCTACAACTTTTATACCGGACATTTTTTTATATTGTGCGCCATTTTCTAAATAATTGACCGGTCCCGGACTTTTTACACAGTGTGTAGGTATATTGAAATATGTAGAAATTTTATTCTAAGCTTCTTCAATTCGTCTAATTTGTCAGATACGCGATCATTCTTTCTTAGGCCAAAGATGAAACGGCAACAACCCTTCTGAATTATTTGTAGTTCTTGTTTATCTTCATATGTAAGAAACGGGTAATAAAACGAGAGCGTTAACGTGATTTAAGCCACACATAATTTTTTACGGACTTTAAAATCCAGAATATGTTTGTATCTCTAATTTAAGAAAGAAAGCATATATGGCCTTGAAGGTTTTATGTGCAAACCTTCAAGGCCATATATGATTTCTTTCTCAAATTGGAGATACGATGGTTATAATTTTAATCGTGAATCAAACATCACTCCCAAATATCTGACCGTGTCAGTAAAGGCAAGTCACGACAAGCTGGGGGTGTATAAAAAATAACCTGCGTTTTTTTAACATTTAATTTAAGATTGTCGTTACTGCTGTATGTCAAGATACTCTGTAAGTCGGAGTTAACGTCAACCTCAATTTCATTATAATATTTGGGATCAGCATAACAATATGTCTGTGAGAACTCAGTTACGTTAGCAATATCAAAGGTGTATAACAAAAAAATGATAAGCCCCAAGATTGAGCCCTGTGTCAGCCCAGAGAAAACATTACCGACATCTGACTCCTCAGAATGCGTTCTAATAAATTGCCTTCTGTCTCCAAGATAAGTCCCGAAAAAGGAGAGCACCCGATTTGTCAGACCGAAATAATGTAATTTAGCACACAAAAGTACATGGTCAACGCAGTCGAACGCCCCCAAAAAATCCAGAAGCAGCAAAACGGAGGCCAGCCTATTATCTAGGCCCTTTACAAAGAGATTATTAATATATGTAAAAAACCGTAGCCATACCATATCCCAGACGAAACCCAGGTTGATTCTCAGGCAACAGTCTAAGGTTGTTTACATAGGAAAACAACTGTTTATATACAACCTACTCCAACACTTTACTCAAGCACGGCAAGAGAGTTATCGGTCGTAGATCATTTAAAATAGTTGGGGAGTTAACCTTGGGAATAGGACAGATTACTGCGGTCCTCCACAAGTTTGGAAAGTAACCCGCCTCTAAACACACATTAATGATATGAGTTATATGATTCAAAACGATGGACAAGTTCAACTTTATCATAGTGAGTGAGATAACATCCATGTCAGAGGCATTTGATGTAAAGCTACGAATTATGTCGCTTATACTTTCTGCTGAGGATAAAGTCAAATCGTGAATCACCATGCACATTTATTTGAAAATAATCAATTAGTTCTTTATTTGCTGCCACGTTGGAAAAGGCTGAGAGAAAGTGATCATTAACATCGTTAGGATTCAGCAGATTAGCTGACAATTCAGGTCTCGACCCAGACAAAATTCCCCCAACTTTCAAGCATTTCCATATAGTTTTGGCATCCTGCGAATCGAAAAACTTGAGATATGCCGCTTTTTCACGCCTCAAAGATGCCCAGGTAAAATTACGTAGCCCCTTATAATATATAATAGTTCCAGTTAGCCAATGATTTATTTCTTTTAAACTTCTGAAGCGCTCTATTTCGCTCTTTTAGGATTCGCTTGACTGCATCTGTGAGCAATCCCAAGTAGCATTTATAGACACAAATTGGACACAAATTCTTTGCTGAGAAACGTTTCGAAACATTTTCGATTAAAATGATAAGATTGTGTGGAGTCACATGTGTTTCGAAACTTTTGCGACACATTTTCGAATTCATTTACTAGAAACAATTAAGAACTGTTAGTTTCAAAATATTTTCCAAACTAAGTGTCGATACATTTACGACACGCACGGAAGAAATTTTTCGAAACATTTTTGGATAAAATTATGAAATTGTGTTAAGACACATGCTCCCAAATTGTAGCGACACATTTTCGAATTAAGCTAATCAAAACAAATTGGTATCCTTCTGTTTCGAAATATTTGCCAAACATTAATATCTATTTAATTACGAAACTTGTGAAGAAAACAATTTTCGAAACTGCCAGAAACATTTAAATCCCGGAACAATTAATTACTATAACCTATAATTTCTACATTGGAGTTATTTCAGTTTTTGATATTTTAAATTTTCTTGAATCATTTTACGTCTTTTATTTGTTATAATATGGGGAGAAAACAACAGTTACTCGCGGTTTTACAAAACACTAAAAAGGATAAAGAATTTGAAATTCAAAAGAAAAAAATTAAGCCACAAACGATTTTTCAATTAGTGATGTCCCATCGACATCTCGATCCACGGCAACCACGGCATGTAAGTTCTTTAAAAATAAGTAGTTGTACATTTTTTAAACTATTCATAAAATATTCTTCATGTTTCGACACATTTTCTATTAATTATAGCTACATGATTTTCGAAACATTATAGAAACCAAATACTAGAAATTGTGTGTCGACTCCATTTTGGACCAGAATAATTCTTGCTTTCTGGCGGCCATTTTGGCAAATGCATTTTTATATTATTAAAATGGACTTTAATTAACTTCCTGCTTCATTTGAAGTGTAAAAAAGTGGTTATATTAGTTCCATTTTGCTAGCTTAATCAATTGAAAAAAGAATTAAGTAAAATTTTAAAAATATTTAAAATTTTATTTTTTGACAAAATATTTATTTTATGTGTAGATGTCGATAAACTGGGAGCGTCTTAAGAATATAAAGCTAAATTACTAAATTGCACGATAAAATTTATTTCGTCATTGATTTTTGGATCTCCTTTGCAATAAACTATACAAAATAAATCTATCACTTATAGAAAATACTCGTTGGTGACAAATTCATTATGGCGAAATTATGCTGTCTTCATTTATTGTTTACTTTGTTTTATTTTATTACAACCTACAGGTATAATATCTAATTATTTGTTTCCCTAATGTTTCCATTTTGACAATTCACATTTCCAACACTCAGCGCCCTCTTTATAAAATGAACTGTTACTCTAGACACATTTATAGAAACATGTTCGAAACTTTCCGAAAAATTTTCAAAACATTTTCGATAAAAGTTTCGATTTTGCGTCGAAACAGCGTAGTGAGTTCATTAATAATCTGTATCTATTGCTGTTTCAGTGATATATGGTGTTTTTCGAAAATATGCATGAAAAGTCACTGTAACTTTTTTCCTGTTCAAATTATATATTTCTATTAAAACTTTTCCAACGCACTTTCTACGTAGAATTTAATGGTGTAAGTAAGAACATCGTCAAACAAATATTTTAATAGATAATAATAGAAGAAACAACTTTTTAAATCGGACACATTTGCATATTTGATCAGAGCTGCTTGAAATTACCATTCCAAAAGTATAGAATACTTGGTATTTTACTTTTTTTAAAACCTAGAGGATTACATTTTTTTACGTGTTGACTTTATAGCGCGCACTTTAAGGCTACCGTCAGACAGGAGACTTTTTGCAACCGAAGTAGGATACAAAAATGTCGCCGGTGTAAAAAGGAAACGCTTTTTGTATTGTTGTTAAATGGCAACTGCATACAGAATCACTGAAAGACAACATTCTTGGATCCTACTTGTGTTTTAATTAATTGATTGTTTTTCGATTAATCGAATGTTTTTTTATTAATCGATTGTTTCGATTACTAGATAATTTTTCGATTAACCGATTGCTTTTTGATTAATCGATTTAATTGAAATAATCGATTATTTTTAACAATCGATTGTAAAAATTCATAATCGCCAAGCCCTAATGATAAATAATCAATAAATATCGTGTGTCTCTGTGTGTTTTAAGTTTATGACTCTGGTTAAAACCAAATGGTCAGCTCTTGAGTTTATAGGTATTACATTCTAAATTTTATATTCTTCGCTGAATTAAGGTATGCTCCATTCCACAATAATTCGTTGATTTCTTGACCGCAATAAAATTTAAGTGACAACCATCAGTCGTAATCCCAACCATAAATAAGTTGCCTGACAAATATCTATTGCGTAGGCATCGGACCTTTTGAAAGGGTACAGGTCCTGATTACCTACTAATTTCAATAGTTTAGGTTAGCTATTTTCAACAAAACAACAAATATAAAATAATAGGTAAGTATCTTTAATTTAATCATGTAATTAAATAGCTATTAATATTCATACAAAAATACTAATCTACAATATTATTATTATTATATATATAATATTATTATTATTACCCATTGCTTTTACTATTCTCCAAAGGCTTGTCCTGCCAGATGAAATGTCGGTTTCGTCTGCTGTAAGTACCTTCTTTAGCGTATCTATTGTTGGGACTATTTGTTTACTGTACATGTCATAAATTTTCCTCCAAATCAAGTCTTTATCAGCTTCTTCGATCCTTCTCAATTTTCCACTGTCACACCGTTTTTACCTTGGCTGGATAGGTTTGGTCACTATATCTTTTACTGTCATTAATGCAACTTTGGTCAAAATACTCGTTTCACTAAAACTTGCACTCCGGTCATACCCTTTTTCTAAAAGGGTACAGTAATCGTTCTTTATGATGTTTTTGGCATCAAGTGATAAATGTTTTTTCTTCGTTACACCATAAAGCTGGATTTATAAACTCGAAAAGTTGGTGAGGTTGAAGTTATGATCAAGTTTGTGAGGTTAGATATTCCGAACTCCGAGCATAAAAATTGGTTATCTCGAACTACCCGGGAAGTTTTCGAACCTTACATGAGCTTTACATCAACAACATGAACAAGGGTATAAATGGAACTGAGTGTTCCCTTTAGTTTAAATTGAACTCCTATTTCCAACACCAACTGAACCTCAACCCCGTCAACTTTTCGAGATAATAAATCCACCTTAACTTCCGGAAGCAATATTATCTGACGTTTCACACAGATCTGACATATTTTGGATGCTTGATAACACACACGAAAATACCTTAAACGCACAACTTGACAAACACCAAACGACTGATGAACTAAGATGAAAAGACTCTGCTTTATATTCAACACCTGCAATTTGCCATTAACCTACCTAATATACCAATATAATAACATAATTAATACTAACGTAAGGCCCTTAGTAATTAGTTTAGGCATAGATGATATTATAATATTGTAGATTAGTATTTTTGTATAAATATTAATAGCTATTTAATTACATGATTAAAATACAGATACTTACCTATTATTTTATATTTGTTGTTTTGTTGAAAATAGCTAACCTAAACTATTGAAATTGGTAGGTAATCAGAACATGTACCCTTTCAAATGGCACTAATTTATGGCTGGGTTTAAATTTTATTGCGGTCGGGAAAACAACGAATTATTGTGGGCTGGAGCATACCTTACATTTTTCTTCCCTATGCTTAGCTGTGTGTATTTTGTTAAATTATATTATATCCCTCTAAAATATCGTATAAAGAAGTATTTTTCAGAAAATTTGTTTTTCACATCTCTTGAACCCCCTGCGTCTGTACTTATTAACAATCTTACGATAACCCAATACAACAAAAGTGAAAACAAATTTTAATATTCTGACCCGTTCTGTTTGATCCTGGGATTATCCATCAACAATGCATTTTCAATGTTAACTAATCCTGTGTCGGAGAACCCTTGCAATTTGTTAAGTACGCCGGCGTGCAAGGGATACAGATTGATAAATGTCCCTTAAGGGGTTAATTTGGGGTTACCGCTGCGGATCAATGATCGCGAACTATGCCAGGACGAATGTAAACAGAGGGCGAAGGAGTTCTTCAAAATTTAACATTAAATAATTTTAAGAAATTTATTAGTTATTGGGCTGTAAAGTAAAAGTTCGGTCAGCTGTCTTGGTAATGGTTATTATAATAAAATAAGTAAGATTTTGCTGTTTTGGTATCGGAAACATTTTTGCTGTTCCCCAGTGTAATCAATCGAACTATGCGAAGCACCGATAATCAATTATTATTCATTATTCCTGTGCTTACTCCGCGGGCTCAGCCATATTTTCAATTCACCTCATAGGTTCATATGGCAGTAGAAAACTATATTAAATGCATTAAAGTGAAGACAGAGACAAACATACGCGCTTCAAGGAAGTTAAAAAGAGACTACAAGAATAAAAGAGAACTCTTATTTAGAACACATATTTTCTTGTCAGTATTTACTTAGTTTAAATGTCACGTTTCTTTGTTCGAATAAATGTTTTTTTGACCAATGCACTGACAAAATTCCGTTTAAGTATGTAATGATTTTGAATAAAAACTTGTATTAGGAAAAAGTATTTTGAAACAAATTATTGGAATATTTTCTGAGAGAGCTATCAAGTTTTTAAAATACCTTATTTTTTGCACTCAAATTAAGTATTTTCGTGGTCAACGTAAGCCTAAAATTATACTTAAAAGAAGGAATCTTTAGTATTGTCACGAGGGGCACCGGGGCGCGGGGGGAAGAAAGCACCTCGTGACAGTATTTTGGAATAAAGCCAGACGGTATTTATTTTAATAATATAGGGTACTTAAAATCAATAATTCTGTTTTATACAACAAAATACTTTTATATTTTTGAACAAAGAAGGGATCCGTAAAAGCTGCTTTTTGGCTACTTTGGATGAGACAGAAATTATTATACACAGAATTTATTTCATGTACTGTAACAAATAAGTTAAGGTTAAGTTCTGGAGTTACTCATACTGATAAGAGCGGAACTCACACTCCTCTGCATAGGATACCACAATATAAAATAGATGAAGTTGTTTAACATATACAGTCATTTCCTGCCTATGAGAGCCACTATTCTAAAGTCCGTTTCGTTGCAGTTGATAGCTCATATCGAGGGTTGAAGCCATAAAACAACCGTAAACCATAGGCGTAGGTAATTAGTATATTATTATTATAATAGTAATTACCTACTATGCCTTATTTGATAAGAAAATTGGCCTCTGTCCATTGTTAAATATACATTAGGAATATTAGGGTTAAAGTAGGTACAACAGGAGTAATTAGTAATTAAATTTACCTATTTTTGCCTGCTTTAGGATATTATTACGCCATTTGATGTGCGTTTGTCAAACTATGTTTTTAGTGTATTTAGATACTGAATTATCCCAAAGTTGAATTATTTCCTATACTTGTGACAATGGCTTCAAGTTTTTCGCCAACGTGTCTTCGTCAAATTAGCAAGAGTGCATAGTCTCTCCGAGAAAAGACATTAATATTAAACGTGCATGATGCTCTAGTGCACCAGAAACCTGCAAGTGATGTTCGTAGCATCATTGCAGAGTGTGCCAATATGGTAGGAGTTGGAGAGGCTACTATATATAGGTTCTTGCGTGAAAGAAAATCTAAGAACCTCAGTGAGCCAAAACCACTCCCAGGAAAGAAACCGTTAGAAATTGACGATTTCATTAAAAATAGTATTAGAAGAAAAGTACATAGTTTTTATTTTGCCAAGGAAATACCAACTATAGACAAAATTTTACAAGCCATTAACTATGACGAGGACTTACCACAGCTATCACGAACGAACCTATGGAGAATACGTCATGATATGAACATTCGTTGGGAGAAGCAAAA
Organism: Polydrusus tereticollis; assembly: GCA_963920685.1. Lineage (NCBI taxonomy): Eukaryota > Metazoa > Arthropoda > Insecta > Coleoptera > Curculionidae > Polydrusus > Polydrusus tereticollis. Next base: position 166,770,637 of record OY987326.1, on the reverse strand, counting down.
CAGAAAATATTTTCTTATTGATAGAGCAGATATTATTTGCTGGAGACGTCAATACTTAAGGTCTATCCGAAAATACCGCAGCGAAGGCAAAAACATTTTCTATTTGGATGAAACTTGGCTGAACGAAGGGCACACCGTATCTAAAGTCTGGCAAGATGAAAATGTCCTAAGTTCTCGACAAGCTGTCATGGAAGGCTGGTCAACAGGACTTAGATCACCATCTGGAAAGGGACGCAGACTTATTATAACTCATATAGGAAGTTTAAATGGCTTTTTGGATCAAGGATTATTGGAATTTCAGTCGAATTCTACAAAAGACTACCATGAAGAAATGACTGCTGATGTTTTCGAGGAGTATTTTAAGCGAATGATAGAATACATTCCCGCTAATTCTGTAATAGTGATGGATAATGCCAGCTATCACTCTAGGCTAAAAGAGAATCTTCCCACAACTTCATGGAAAAAGGCGGAAATCGTAAACTGGTTATAACGGAAGGAATTGAGTTACGATAATACCATGGTAAAAAAAGAACTTTTGGGTATTGTTACGCTACATAAATCGCAGTATAAAAAATATGTTATTGACGAGATGGCAAGAGATCGAGGTATTATAGTGCTCCGTTTACCACCAAAAATCTATTATATTTAAATAAAATAATAGGCGGTTAGATTATATTAAAACCCAACTCTCCGACCATGGTGGGCCGTTTTAATCATTATCCTTTCATTTCATTTTATGGCTCTATTGTTACTTTACCGGGTGGAATAGGTCAAAATTTCTTCATCCTTATGCTAGATGTACATAAATAGACCATTTTATAGGTAAAATATTTTAAGCCACCCTAGTCTGGTTTTGAATTTTTAATGAGGGTACCGAGCTATCAACGGCAACGAAGCGGACTATAGAAGGCATTGAAATAAAAATTACCTGGTCTAAAGTTTAAATTTAAATACAACGTATTAACTTTATCGAGAAACACACACTGACAAGCCTGTCTCAATAAAAATGTATGCCAAAGAATTCCATAATTTAGACCTGAAACTTAAAAACCCAAAAACGACACATGTTCGCAATGCGATAGTTTAATTGCGAAAGAAAAATTTTCTGAAATGAAGATAAATTGAGTACTAGAACAAAAAGAGAGGAGCATTTACATGTGCTGATCCTGCTTATGCAGAAAAAGATAAAGGTAAGAAAATAGGTGAAGGCGATAATTCTCCCGCTACCTGGTTTTGATTTACAACAGGTACTTTAAACTCCTTTAATTTATCAACCAATAAAATGTTTTACTTAAGACGGCTGGCCAGATATAATTTGACAATCCATAATGGTAATATTGGCGATTCTTGGCATTATGTGTGGTCAGAATATATATTGCTAGCCGGTGTGCAAATGAAATAACGTCATGCTTGTATAATCACGTTCTTAATATTCCCAAGGAAATAAAAACAGCCTTATTTTATTTTCACATATGTGAGGGTCAGAACAAAAAGTCTCGCCAATGTACCAATTTCTGTTGAATCATCACCACACATTGGAAGCAGTGAAACACAAACTTTTGGTACCAGGTCACACTCACATCGAGGTCATGTTAACCATGCTGTTATAGACCCTGTATATCAAAAACGGGGCAACTCCGAGCACATGTTCATATGAACTTTTTCTCTTAGAATATCATAAGGAATCACCCCCTTAAGTTACGTACCGTACTTCTGAAACACCCTGTATAGAATTACCAAGCACTAGAATGTAATGAAGATGAATATTGAGGATGAATATTGTGGGCGTATTTACTCAACAAAAAATTTTCGAAAATTCGAACAAAGTTGCACAACTATTAACTGGCATAATTGTCTAAACAGTGGGGAACCTCTGGAGGTCTTACACTCTGTTATGCATGGTGCATTTATGAAATCCTTTCCACGCAGGAAGCTAAAGCACAGGAGCCAAAAGCCCTGGATACCTAAGGGACTGAAAGTATTATTCAGGAACCTTCGCTCTTTACACTATATCAGAAAATTTGTTAAAGCTGGTAGCACCTTTTTCTCCTTTTTCCTAAAGAATAGAAGCATATATAGAAGAACGATTACAATTGCTAAACAAATGCATTACGGGAGTCAAATAATAAATTCCAACAACAAACAAAAGGATACTTGGTTGATCGTCAATGAAATGAGAGGCAAACGAAATAGTGCAATTGAAGCTCCTGCTCCTGAGTGTAATAAACTTAATGAATTTTACTGCTCCATAGCCTCGAAACTGTCTTAGAACATTCAGGTAACAAGTGATCCCTTAAAATATATACCAGGTGCACCTATAAAATGTACCTTCTTCTTTGGGCCTACTGACGCCAACGAATTAAAAACAGTTTATAGTGAAATTAAAAATAAGCATCTACCTACATCTGCTATAGAAGCGTTTGGCTGAGGCTGTTAACTTTTCCTTCGTTCATGGCTTGTTTCCTGACTGTCTAAAGTTTGCTCTTGTTGTCCCTATTCATAAGGGAGGAGATTCTGATGATCCCTCAAACTATCGCCCGATCTCGCTTTTACCTACCTTGTCTAAGATCATTGAGAGACTAGTGAAGACTAGAGTGTTGTCTTTTTCGGAGCGAAATAGAATATTATTTTCAGCTCAATTCGGGTTTCAGAACGGTAAGAGTACCTCTGATGCAATGTTCGCTTTGCTTGAGCGACTGTACTTGGGTCTTAATGATGGGGACGCTGCATGCCGCGGTGGTGTTCTGTGACTTGTCCAAGGCCTTTGACTGTGTCAGTCACAGGATTCTGCTGCGGAAGCGTGACCATTATGGTTTTAGGGATGTATCGCTGAGGTGGTTTGAGTCCTATCTTTCGGGGCGAAAACAGGTAGTTTCGATAAATGGTGAGATGTCCGATGAGGCGTGCATTGATTGTGGAGTGCCTCAGGGGTCAGTACTCGGCCTCATTTCGTTTATACTCTATATTAATGGCCTTGCATCCTTCCAAATCCAAGGTAAATTTACCATGTTCGCAGACGACACCACAATATTGTGGCATGACAGGGATCAGGATCGACTGAACGAGATTATTAGTAATGACATCATCAAGGTGAAAACGTGGTGTGACTCAAACTTATTGTCTTTTAACATTAAAAAAACGAATGTTCTGTCATTTAAGTGCTCTCTCAATAAAATTTCAATAGAAAATCAAAATATTAACAATTCCCTGTGTTCCAAATTCTTAGGCTTATACATTGACAATAAGCTGTCGTTCCACGAACATATCCTTAATCTCTGCAGCAATTTAGCTAAAGGTTGCTATGCCTTGAGGATTATTTCTAGGGAGTTAGATGCCTTTGCATCGAGAATGGTTTACTTTTCTGTGATAGAATCGCACTTAAGATATGGGATTTCCTTTTGGGAAAATTGTACTCGTGGGATGTTGAATGCGGTCTTTGTTTTGCAGAAGAGGGCCATTCGATATATAGTTGGAGCAGGTTACCGTGACTCCTGACGGCAACTGTTTAAGTCACACAGAATTCTAACCCTTATGCCCCTCTTTATTCTCGAGACAGTATGTCTAATGTTTGAGAAACATAAGTCTAGTACAGACAACAAACTATACTCTGGCTAGGCCGCCAGGCAAACACAAAACCTAGAGTTACCAATCCCGCACTCTACTTTGGTTAAAAATTCACTTGTATATAATTAAAAAAAAAATATTTAATTACTTGCCTCTGAATATAAGAGCCGTTAGGTCTAAAAGAATATTTAGAGCAATGGTGAAGGATCTCTTATTGGGAAAAGCCTATTATTCCTTGGAAGAGTACTTTCAGGCCACTTTAATAATGAACTGATTGCCGATAATGTAGTTATATTTTGGATATCAGTTATATCTGTACAATTTTGTTACAATTGCAAATGTATTCTTCTCTAGTCTATAAGCGTTAACTATTTATTCTGTGTCATCGGTTATCACTAGTGTCTGTTTTTTTTTAAATCTTGTTTTCCTATCCTGTTTTATTCTTAAGAACATGTGAACAGTGTTGTCCCATTTACATATTTTAGAAAGCTTAGGCCAATGTATCGTATCTATATGTATATTTATTATTGTCTTTGATGGGTGTTGTTACTATTGCCTATGCTATATTTTGTTTATTTATTTGTTTGCTATCCTTTTATATGTATATACAACCTAGCTTTGTCAACAAGATTATGTCTTATGATAATAAAGCACTTTTGAGTTTGAGTTTGAGTTTAATTTTTAAACAAGTACCCGAGCGTAGCAGAAATCTCCTAGTATACTGTTATATATTTCAAACTTAATAAAAAAAAAGGCTCCGAGTACGTCCCTGCATAATAAAATCGTCCACTCACGGAGCATACCGAATTGGGAATTGCTCTGTACTCTGTACCACTTCTCTCGGTACTTGTGATCATACGGCTTGTGTCGTGGGCGTCCGTTGCGGCAGCCGCAACATGGCTTCTTGAGTAGTCAACATGGCGGCTAACCATTGTTCGGCATACAAAAGTATTGTACGTGTACCGGAGTTACAACGATTTATTTACATGTTTGACCTTTATATACTCTATACAGTTTGGCCAGGGTCTCTTATTAGATACCTATTTTCCAATTCAGGGCATTTTTCTATACCATAGGAGAACGCATGTTCTTTATTTTTTTACTAACTATCAGCAAGGACACCTAAACTAAACAATAGAATCCTCTTTTTTGTTAATATTGCATGTTGCAGTTCTAATCTGCACAAACAACTCTCTAATTTTTAACACAAGTTCTTTAATTTACTAAATGTTAGCAAGAGACACCTACTAAACAATAAAATAACCTTTACTTGTTAATACTGCAAATTGAAAGTGCAATATGCAATATTGTAAAATGTAGTACTCCCATTCGTTACACAGTAAAAGAGTATGCACAAAGAAGTGTAAGAGGACCAATACCTACGCTCTTACCAGTGGCGTAGCGACAAGTTCTGCCCCCCCTCCCCCCGCGAAAATGCATTTAGCCCCCCCCCTCCCCCCTATGTTATACTATTTTTACATATTTTCGCTTTTTTATAAAAAAAATTAAACGTCAAGTAGCATGACATTTTTTATATTTTTATTTATTTTAAAAACAGCTCTAAACTACTAGAAACTAACAGAACAAAAAAAATTATAAAAATGCATGAAAAAAAGTAGGTACCTTTTATAGTTATTTTACCTATAATACATCAAATCAGATAAAAAAAACAATTATACATACCGGGTGTCCCACTAAGAATGGCTGTCGGCCGTATCTCAGAAAGTGTTAGTCGTATGGCTTGCGGAAAAAAAATATATTAGGTAAAGTGGTCATGAGAAATTGCTGGAAATTATTTTCGAGTTTCTCAGACTGGCGCTAGAGGGCGCACCAGTAACGGTAAATATGAATCACGAAGTTTCCTCAAAAGTCGCCTAGTTAAGGTATCCCGGGTGCATATTTGTAAGCAGAAGACGCGTCCGCCAAACGCGCCGAACGACGCGAGCCGAAGTAGAGTGGTATATAGTGGGAAATTTCGGCCCCAAACATTGCAGGTAACGCGAATTGAACCAAAAAGGTGGATTAGATGCCGTGTTAGCGCTGTTTAACCAATATAAGTCTATAAAAGGGGCAAACAATTAATAATAATATTCCCCGGTGAACTTGAAAAAGGCGAATTGGAAGCAAAAAGGTGGATTAGATGGTAAATAGCAGACGTATTAGGCGAACTGTAGCGGACTCGTCTGCTATATATACCACTCTACTTCGGCTCGCGTCGTTCGGCGCGTTTGGCGGACGTGTCTTCTGCTTACAAATATGCATCCCGGGTAGTGATTTAATAACGGATAAATTCAATACAAATTAAATGGGGGCGTGTTCGGAAATACGCTTGAACACGTCGATTTTGTTTTTGGATTGCGCATATTTTGACATAAAATGTAGGTAGCTATACAGGATGTCCCACAAAAGTGTGGCAGAAAAAATAGTTTTTCCTTAAATGGAAATCTCTGTATGTTATTGCATTTTCGGATTCTCCACAAAATTCTTGACATTGACCAAAGACAGGAATGCCTCTCGTACTCGATTTTGAAGCTCTTCTTGGGTGTGAATTGGTGTATGGTAAACAAGTTGTTAAGATAAGATAAAAATCAAGTGGGGTAAGGTCTGGCGACCTCGGGGGCCAATTCCATGGACCCATTCGACGAATCCAGCGGTCTTCGAACATCTGGGTAAGTTCATTCGTCACTTCATTAGAACAGTGAGCTGGTGCACCATCTAACTGATACCAACAATCTCGCAGCATTTCAAGATTTAATTCGTCGAGGAAGTCAGATGGAGAGAAGAGAAATAAGGAGGCCGAGATCGAAAGACTTATTAGTGCTAAGAAATATTGTTCATTATATGCCAGCCTATCCGATACTTGAATTTAATTTAATAAATACCCATTGTTTAAAATTTTCATTTGTTATATTTCATTTTGCTGCGTTAGAAACCATATCGCTTTCCTTTGTGGATAGCATAAAGTCGTTCTTTATATAGATTTGTACAGATGTACACTTTGGCTACTTAAGCTAGTGGCTATCTATTTATTTACTGTGCCGCCCATACCTTATTTTAAACACATATCAGGTGATCCAACACATTTAAGGCACACACTAGAAATTATGTGTTTAAAGTATAGCCATATGGAAATTATTGGGTCCAATCAACTCATTTTTGTGACAAAATGGAAACATATTGTAAAGGATAAATTGGGAAACATTGAGTCGACTTAGCGTCGACCCAAGTGTGTCCAAATTATAGCTATTTGGAAATTAATGTGTCCAACCGATCCATTTTGGTAACAAAATGGAAAATATTTTTAAGGACAGATTTGGAAACCTTGAGTCGACTAAGAGTAAACACTACTGTGCCTGCTTTTCCAAATGAACACAAATGCGACACATTTTAAACAAGTCTCGAAAGAAGTTTTTCCAAAATGTTGATATTTGGACACATACATTTGTCTGACTTAATTAGTCGGTACTGGGTCGACACAAACTGCAAACAAAAACAAAAAGTTGACACAGTTTCCATTCAGCCTCAAATATTCTTTCAAGTGTCGACATAATTTGGGCACCAAGAAAATGTGTCAGAATTCAAGCACAATTTGCTTCTTGGGCGGGTTCGAATCCCGCCTTGAACATGGGACGTTTTTAAGTGTTTGTTAGATATTTTATAGTAATTGTATTATATTATTGAATAAAATTTATTTTTTACTTTGGTATATTTACTAAAGTAGGTAAGAGTTACTACACACCAAAAATAAATTTAAAAAACAACAGTATATTTTATATTGCTTTTGTATTTTATAAAAAAAAAAACATAATGAATAATAATAAAATGAATAATAATAAATTAACAATATACAGTGTGTCCTGCTTTTCATGAATACACCCTAATATCTCAGTTATTAATAATGAGATTTTCTTGGTGGTAATTGTATGTTGGAAAAATGAAGTATTTGGCATAGTGAACATTTTTATTTACCATTGGCGTGCAGTGTTGGTGGGGTAAAGCAGGCTTTTTTTTTGAAAGAGGATATTAGGGCTTATTTTAGATAACTGTTTCTATCAGATTTAGAAACAGCATTCCCAAAAACCCCGTAATTCATATTTTCAAAATCTCAAGAGCTGATTTTAGCAGAAAAAAAAGTATTGTTTTAAGCAATTCTTTATTTGTAACTGTGCTGACAAAATTACGTTATTTAAGATTCTTGTGTTTTCAACATAACTACCTTCTAAAACGATATACTTTCAACAATTCTTCTTAAACGTACATTCATTTTTCTTATGTTAAAGTTTGGTGAGTAATTTCCTGACAAGCTTGCATAATTCTAATGCAAAGTTCCTCTCTATTACGCGGCCGAGTAGCATACACTTTATTTTTCAAGTGCCCCCACAGAAAAAAGTCACAAGGGGTAATATTCGGCGATCTGGGGTGGCCATGGTTCTTAAAGGAGAATTTCTACCTATCCACTTCATAGGGAATTGCATTTAAAAAAGTTCCTAACTATCATAGAATAATGTACGGGGCACCATCTAACTGAAAGATTAAGTTTTGTCTCTGTGCTAAAGGCAATTCCATGAGAAAATCATAAAAATCATTTGGTAAAAAATGTAGAAAATCTTGTCTGGTCAAGTTATCCTGGAAAAAAGAGCCAACAATTCGTTCGTTAAATATGCCACACCACACGTTCAGTTTTTCACTTTACTGGTTTTTACAATTAATTACCCAATTCGAATTTTCGGCTGCCCAAAACCTACAATTTTGACTAGATACCACACCGTTTGTCGTAAACATTGCCTCGTCAGTAAACATAATGTTCTTTAAAAAAAGTCTGTCGTTAAGATGCGTTACCTTGCAACCATAAGCGAAATTCAAACCGCCGTTCAAAATCACCATTTAACAGAGTATGTTGAAATTTTGGTTTAAATGCCCTAATCCTATTGCGTTTCAAACACCTCCATACTTCGTTTTTCGTTAAATTCAGTATCCTCGCAACTAACCCTTATACTACCATTTGGGTTGTTTCGAAATTCTGCTAAGATACGTTCGTCGTCTGAATAATGTCTTTGATTCAAATTGTACCTCCTTGATCTTGTCTTGAAAACCGCTCCAGTCCTTGCGAACAATCTGTTGATTTTGGCAACGGTATCGTGAATAATTGGTGCTCGATCCTGATGCCTTTCATTGAATATTCCAGCAATCTGACGCGTAGATCTTTCATTATTACCAATTGTGAGAACTACTCTTCGGTTTTGTGCCATCTTATTAACAGTTACGTAACACTGCTTCACTTATTGACAATTCGTACGAATTATTTAATGTCAAACAAAGACTTTTTGTTTCAAAGCACTCTTAATTTGTTTAAAAACAAAACAGGTCAGCATGCCAACGGTAACAGAGCGCGCGTATCTTAGCAAAATTTTGAAAAAACCTAAATCGTAATTAGAGTAATGGAGATTTTGAAAATATTAATTAAGGGGTTTTTGGCGATGCTGATTCTAAATCTGATAGAAATAGTTATCTAAAATAAGCCCTAATATCCTTTTCCAAAAAAAAAGCCTTTTTTACCCTACCAACACCGCACGCCAATGGTAAATAAAAATGTTCACTATGCCAAATTCTTCATTTTTGCAACATACAATTACCACCAAAATTTCAAGAAAATCTTATTATTAATAACTGAGATATTAGGGTGTATTTATGAAAAGCGGGACACACTGTATATGTATATACTTTTATTTTGAAGAAATAGCCCATGCTCAAGTGGAGTTCAAAGTATGGGGACGAAAGTAAAAAGTCTTTCTCTACCAGATTTTCCTTTCGTCCCCATATAATATACTTTTTTGTTATTATACAAGCAAATTTAATATTTTAAATGCAATATGCCCAAACTATGTCAAAAGGTTAGCAGCTATTATTGTATAGAGACTACTAATATTATATCAGTCTAAGACCTTTGAATCTTAATATTCACAAACCGTTCGATAAAAAAAAACAATCGTTCAAAACTATAGTTCTAATTTTTTAAAATTTACATACCTACCTAATAAATAAAGTGATATGCTGTCTGTGTAATTATATATTACAGAAAACACCACAACAATAATGTTTAGGTACGTTCATAGTATTTTGTTGGACTCTCGGTTGGACTAGTGTCACAACTGGCAATGATTTTTTTAGTCATACATTTATAACTCTGTATAATTAAATTATTATTACTATAATATTATGTCTATATTATATGTGCCAGTGAAAACGAATAACAGGGAAATTCGCAGTATTAGGTAAATTAAGCGCCACAAATATAACATTATTGTTCACATTTCTTTCTTCTGTATAGAAACTTCAGCAAAAAATGCCGGTTCTATGCGGCATGCCTTGAGGCTTAAAATATGTACCTACTAGACAAAAACAAAACAGCAACCTTTGCCTATTTAGAAAATTAATAGAATCTCTGAGATTTTTTAAAAGTAATAATTTAACATGTAAAAAAAGCTCTAATAAATCATTTGTTTCTATTGAATTATTTTTGTTTTTATTATAAACTTTCTAAAGAAATTGAGAAAATTATTAAAAAAAGTCTTGCCAAAAATGATGGATTCTTATTCTCTCTCGGAAATTTGAATGTTATTTTCGGGTTATATTTTTAAAACTAATCTAATTTATTGTTTTTTTTTTTTTGACTAAATAGCATCTGGGTGTTACTATAACAACAGGTTTCTCCTTATTTGTGCTATAAGAATAGAATTCTTACTCATATAATCATTATTTAGTATCTTCGTAAACATAGTAATTGAATTTTACATTTTTTCTTCTCTTAGCAAAACCTATTTTCCCGTTAAAGGACAAACGTATATTCCGTTTTCTTACATATTTATAATTTTCCATATTGAAAATCGTAAGTACTAACTATTTCTTATCGATGTATCCGCGCCCGCAACAAATAAATGATTAATAAGCACTGAATGCGAATCGAAACGCCTAAGCAAAATAGGCACGCGAGAACATCGGCCCTGGAAGACTATGTCACCGCCGACTCCCCGACGAGTAGCTTCGGTCCTCGCCGCGACCGTCCAAGCAAACCTACCGAGAGTCGTAGCCCTTATTGCGGGAGTGCCGCAAGGATCGCCACTGGCCTCTCTACTATACAGTATTTATACTAATGACATCCCGATGGATCCGTGCACCCAATTGTATTTATTCGCTGATTATACTGCGATTACTGTAACCTCGAAGTTGCCCTGGGTTGTAGTCCTGTGTGTGCAACGCCCTATTAATTTTCTTCAGAGATGCTTGGACTCTTGGAAACTTTGTCTTAATGATGGTAAGACCCAAGCAATTTACTTTTCAAAAGCTATCAAAAAACTACCGGAAACACGAGTAAGAGTGGCAATGCACAAATTAATTGGAGGAACAAGATTAAATATCTGGGCCTCACGTTTGAGATGAAATTATTGTGGAACGACAACTTGACAGAGGGACTTACAATTACAAGGCAAAAGGCCAATTAAGTGCAGGCTATTCATTTTTGAACAAAAGAAGCAAAATAACAGTCAAGATGAAAACGTTGATCTACAAGACAACAATAAAACCTTTACTTACATACGATGTACCTACTTGGTAAACAAGAAGAGACTGAAAAAATTACAAATATTACAAAATAGAGTTTTACGCACGTGCATGCATTTATAATGATAAAAAAAATTTTGATAATAATTATTAGTTTTCGAAATGTAGAAGTTCAAAATCAAATAAAATGCTCGCGAGGCGGTAAACGTCATTACCTCCATTACCACAGTTAGTCCGCTTTGAACTTGTGCAACGCTCTTTCTATGCATATACAATGAAGATCGGTTTACTGTTACTTTGTTCAGTTGAAGCCGATGCTTTTTACAGTAAAATCTCTTAATAACAACCACCCTCGGAGAATCAATGTTGGTCGATTAACAGGGGTGGTCGCACGGAAAAAAAAAATTTATAAGAATATCCAAAAATATAATAGAAGTAACTATATTTTATAGTTCTATATAGGACAGCCATATGGTATATTAAGGAAGACTATAAAATTATAGTAAAAACGAGTTAATATTTTTAATAGTTACTACAAAAATATATAGGAATAAAAAATTCGTTACAGTAAAAACTATTAAACAGGAGTGCAAGTAATATAAAAATATGTTGTTGTTTTGTCTAGCTTCTGTTGTTACGGTTGTACTAATTATTTGTAAAAACTACCAAGCAGTTTTGCACATTTTACTAATGAATATTGTAAAATTTGTAATATTTTTTCGTAAATTCTATTAATTTTAGTTGAATTTCTACCACCAACTTTTGTTATACTAATTAAATATTTTAGTAAATATTTAAAACTCCTTTTGTAGATTTTTGTAACATTTTTTATTTGCTTTTACACGTGGTATAATGCAATATATTTGGTCTTTCTTTCTTGGTGGCGAAACTAAGTCTTCCAGATTCCATTCTGCTAATAAATCCTCCAAACTCCACATAACAGCACCATAATACCATAAACACAAAATCAGAGACAAAATTATTTAGTTTGAACTTAAAACACATAAGAGTAAGAGTTAGAGGTCCGACCCCTTTGATGGCATAACTGTAAATGCGACGGCGGCGACGGACGGCGCGGCTTTGACTATTCCTGTAAATTATTTAGGAGTTTCTACTATATTCATTTAGTAAAATACGAATTTTCCTACGAAAATTTTATAAGCGCTTCTATGTTTTTTGATATTTTTCAAATATAGTGTTATAAAAATTCGAGTAGTTTATTGTTAAACAGTCTTACTATAATTACACCCTTCTAAATTCTATTAAAAATTTTAGTAAAGAAATATAGTAATTTTTACTAAGTTTCCTTTATAACCATTTTTTATGCTTGTCTGTTAATGTAATAAAAAATAATAAAAACCACAAAAGGATTTAGTAAAATTCACAATACAGTTTCTTACTTTTAACTAAAAGAAACAGTTATTCAATTTAACCAAATCGCATTTGTAAAATGTAATATATACCTTAGTAGTGGCATAATTATACTATGTTATATAAAAAAGCTAACCATATTTTTTTATAAATTTAGTTTACAATTTTATTTTGGAAAAGACTGGTATAGAGATTTATAGTTATTAAGAGGTTTTATAGAGAAATATACTATAAAATTCTTACTAAACTAAATTTACAATACTGTTTTTTCCGTGCGGTTAATAAAGAAAACTTAAAACAAGTGGTCTGCATTTTACAGTGTTTGTTTATTAATAAGTATCTACATATATGTAAATAACTTTAAATATTTTTGTTTAAATTTATCAGAACTGAATTTAAATGAGATGAAGCCATTTTACCAATTTGTATGTACTGCACGTGCATACTAACATATACAGGGTCGTTGGTATGTATGGAAACGGTCGATTATTTCTTTAAGTAAAACAGTTAGCAAAAAATATTCAAGACAAAAGTTTTAGGGTTTTTAAAGGTCTATTAGAATAAGAAAAAAATAAGTATACAGGATGAGTCAGAAAACCGTAGAGAAGCAAAGTTACTTTTTTTTAAATGGAACGCCCTATATCTTTTTGAATTGAAAATTGAATGTTTTTGAATTTTACGTGAAACATCAATTATTATTTAATAAGTGCATTATAAGTCTAAACCTAATAGTTCCCGAGATATCGACTTTTGAAAAATGACATTTTTGAACTTTTACAGCTTCTAGCTTTCTAACGGTACATCTTAGAGTAAAACGGCTTACATGTCCCTATCTTAGTTTCTTATTATCTTTCTGAAAGTGTCACTTCCGGTTAAACCGGATGTAACTTAAATGCCGGAAATACAGTAGGTACTTCCGGTTTAACCAGAAGTTGATGTTCTTGTCGGTCATCCTGCATAACAGATAAACTCAACTGTATTTGTTTGCTGATGACACTGCGATTACTGCCACCTCAGGAGTGCCCTGGAGAGTGCGGTTTTTCGCTTGCAGCGCCATATCCTGCTTCTGCAGAATTGGCTGGGAACCTGGAAGATGAGGTTAAACGAAGGGAAGACACGGGCAATATTTTTCTCGAATGCGAGACTAAGACTGCCTGAAACAAGGGTCCAGGTAAACAACAAATCCATTGATTGAAGCCCGAAAGCTAGCTATCTTGGTCTCACTTTCGACAAAAAATTGACCTGGAACGACAATGTTGAAATCAGAATTTAAAAGGCACACATACAAATTTGCGCAGTGTACCCCTTACTCTGCGCAAAAAGTAGACTGAAATTAAAAACAAAAACACTAAATATACGAAACAGTAGTAAGACCTGTACTGACATACGGTGTACCAACCTGCACCGTAAACAAGACAAGGTTTCTAAAGACATAAAGACTACAAAGTAACGTATTGAGAATGAGGAAAAACTCACAAAGACATGTACCGACGGCAATTTTGCCTAGAGACTTAAAAATAGACACCTTTTCGGACCACACAACAAAACTAATAACAAAATACTTTGAAAGAATTGATATATCAACAAATCCGACGATACAGAACTCCCACATACGCTCGACTAGACACGAGAAGCACTAATACCCAAAAGATTGGTTCCCACCCTGAAATTAACATCAAAATGCAAATAAACACCAAATAAAACACAGAAATAGAAGATCAAAAAAGAAAGACAAGGAACCAAAATCAGAGATTGAGAAAATCAAATGAGACAACAACGACAACAAAACACACAGCATGAAAATAAATCCAAATAATAAAACAACCAATAAAAACACTCCGAGAAAATCCAGAATAGTGGAAGAAAAAGCAAATATCAGCTATAAAAGGAGTAAAAGTTCATCAGAGCTATCTCAAAAGAACTAACAATACACAGTCGATTTTCCTTTTGTCAGAACCCATAGTCTCACTGACGAGCTGTAATACAGCGAAACGCGATTGGGGATGGTTCTGGCAGAAGGAAAAAGCAAACCCTTAATTTTTTCTTATCAGTAACAGCTAAAAAAATAATGCCCTTATCTTAAATAAACCATTTTGTATAAATAATTCCCAATAATAGCTAGACACATACTAACTATATTCGATTCAGTATTTCAAATGATGCGGGTTCTTTCTCTGCCGCAGACCAACAACTAATTATAATTCTTATATTTTCTAAGACCACCATGTACTATTGAGTTATAGTAATAATTCATACACAAATCACTATTATTTTATAGAACCCTTTCCTTATATTTCCCTGTAATTTTATAGCAGTGTGCTTTACTCTAACTAATCTGAAAATTACTACCTGCACCTCCGGCCGACTCTGTAATTAAAAACACCGTTTAATATAATTTATTTGTTAGTTTTACCATGTACTAGAAAAGAGAGCCCTTAATGACCATTGGAAATTTACTGTAAGTAAATCGGACCAAACGAAAGCAAAACAGAAACTAGTGTCGAAAATAAATATTAAAAATATAACTTTTTAAAATCTGTTTGAAGCCGCGGGTTAAAATTATTCAATATGGTAAACTCCAGTAGCGACTCGTGGGTTGGTAGTCAAGGCCGGTACAGAAAATCCAAAAATCCAGAAAAAAATATTAGGGAGGGTAAGGAGCGCTGAAGGTGTAAAATTAGCGCCACAGGCTCAAATTTGTGGAGACCACGCCCAAATTTCGGTTTTGCCTACTTCTCTAATATTTGCAGTGAACAGATGTATAATAAATTATTTAATTTCAGATTCATTCATTTTTTGTTTATGTCTGTGCAGAAATAGTAGTTTTGAGAAAATGTAAATCACGTTCTTTATTCACGATAATATTATGTAGTATTTTATTTTTCATTACATGACGAGTTGGCGAGGTTATACCTAAATAAAATAATACATTACCACAAGATTTTTCTAATTTACAAAAATTAGTGGATATGATGAAAAATGATTGATAGCATTAACAACAGATTTTTCAACAAATACCTATTTAGCAAATTCTATCATCTATTGACGCAAAACTAAGTGATTGTTCTATCTAAACAAACAACTTTGTTATCATAAAAATATTTTGTTTACCAAATAAATCAAGTTCTTTTAACTTGTCGTACAGCCGCACCACGTATTTTATTTTTAATTCGAAAATTAAATCCATGTTATGGCCAACAAAACAGTTTAATTTTGGTTTCCCTTCGGGTAAGCCATGCATATTTTTGTTACCAATATTCTTAAAATTAACTAATACCCCCCTTGCAACTGATGCTGCACGTGTTTACGCACAGAGATATCCTGAACGCCGTCACACAATCTGGCATTATTATCCTAAACTGATGCAGAAGATGCGAAATCAGCCTGGGGAGATCGCGTTAGAATGTGGCATTTGTAAGTCTTCTGCCGGCAATATTTTAAATAAACATAATAGGTACCATTTTACCGAATTTTGGGTCCTATATTCTTTGACGGTTCGCTATCAGTGGCCAGATATCTAGGTTTCCTCACGCAAGAAATTAAGCAGTTCTTGGATGAGATAGCATTAGTAAATCGAGTGGGATTATTTTACCAATAAGATGGTGTCCCACCACACAACATGAGGGCATCAGTTACAGATTATTTGAACGAAACATACAACGAAAACTGGATTGGAAATAGAGGTTCAGTTAGTCGCCGTAATTCATAGAATTACACCACAGCAGTTACGAATTTCATTCCATTATCTTTAGAAACAGAAGAGTTATAGGGGCGAGCCACCTTCCGTGGGGGGGCGCACAAAAATGCATAGCCTAGGGCGGAAAAATACCTTAAGTCCTGCTCTGGTAATACAGGGGTGTTCAAAAAGAAGAATAAAAATAAAACTGAAAAAACTGCCAAAAGTCAATTTTTTTAAATGGATACTGTATACTTTTATAATTTTATCTTATTCGGTATTAAAGATTAGGGTAATTACTTTGGCATTAAAACTGATAGCGTAGCATTTACACAATAGAAAAATATTAAATTGCCTGTACTTCGAGAACCATTAATTTTCGAACCTTATTTTTAATGCTATTTAAAAAAATTGACTTTTGAGAGTTTTCTCACTTTCATTTTAATTCTTCTTTTATGGGCACCCTGTATTGATAATTATCAAAATAGTGTACAAAGTCTGCTAAAGATGGTTCTTTTTTTTTATCAAGAAACCAACCCAAATTGAATAATAAAGGCCTGCGTACAGAAAACATTAATTAATTATTTTTAGATCTGCAAAACGTCGTTTTTGACATAAAATTGGAAATATGTCAAAAAGGGCTAGGCTTAGGTATAAAATATTATACATCAAACGTGACAAAAATTTTATGTAAAATCCAAAAATAATATAATATGTAGGGTGTCTATTTTCTAATAATAGTTACAATAATAACTCTCTTTATTTCATTTTTTTACGTGACATATAACTAAGCGAAATAACGTCACAAAAAACAGACAAATCTTAGACACAAACGTAATTGCTATATATTTATATGTTGAGATAATCTTCCAGTTAATAGGGTTCAAATTCAATTAAAATTTTTTTAATTTCTCTCTTAAACAGTCGTTGCCCTTTGATTCTTTTAAGTCGTGCTGGCAATGCGTTAAATAGTGTTACACACATGTACTGTGATTGTTTTTCGGTTATTTGAAGACGGTGTAAAGGGTAGTTTAAATTGTTTTTTCTGGTAGTGTAATTATGATTGATTTGCAAATTAAAAAAATGTTCATTTCTAAGCAAGAACATAAGACATTCATATATGTACAGGGTGTCCAGTTTTCGTATGTTTTACGGGTTAGCTGATAATCTGCGTTATTAGTAAAGATAGAAGGTTGCGGTTTTCGCGGCACTGTTTTACTTTTTTGAGAAACCAACGAGGCCATCAACAGAATTTTCATAGCCTTCTTAGTTTTTTAGATGCGGGGTGATTTTGAAAATTTTGCATTTTGGGACACCCCCCCATAGTATCTCGGTTACGCTGCAACTTATCAAAAAGGTAAAAAATGAACTTGTTAGTTTTTTTCACGTAGAATCCAGTGGCTTAGTCAGATTTTTCCTATGTTTAATTGTTTTCGAGAAAAAGAGCAAACTTGCATTTTTTTAAATGGGACACCCTATATATTTTTGGCTATTATAATTGAGTTTATCACAAGCTTTTCAAAAATATATAATACTTTATAGCTGTTTACAATGTGAAGCTCAAAATTTACATTTTTCAACAAATTTAAATTTTTTTTAGTAGGTCATGACGGGTATTTAGGAATACAAAAGATGACAGGCTTGTTATCTGAAAAAATCTTTATTTACTGTCAGAATAGTTAATCCATTTTCTGTTCTTTATTTCTATTCAGTTTCGATAAATAGCAGTTTTTTCTTAATTATGGCTGCGAATGCAAAACTCGAGAATTATGAAAAGTACGATATGTTCGTTTGTTATATTCAGCGTAACGAAAATTCGGATAAAGCATTAGAAGTTTATTTTAACAGGTATGGGCATCTTTTTATATTTTTCATCATATTTTAAAATTTATAAAAACGTAATATTCGCAGATTCACAGAAAGAAGCCGGATAAAAGAATATTTTTAAAAATAAAATCAAACTTAATTGAAGTCGGTTCATTTTCCAAACCCCGACCTAGTATTTATAATAAGGATAACCAGGACATTGATGAAGTAAACGTTTTGGCTTCAATTGAAACAAATCAAAGTAGTTCTTGTAGAACAGTGGAAGGTTCTGTCGGTGTTACAAAATCAAGGGTTCAAACTATTCTAAAAAAACACAAGTTTAAGCCATACAAATTTAATGTCGTACAAAACTTACATCTCGGTGACGCAGAGCGCCGCGTAGAGTTTTGTAATTGGTATTTACAATATGTAAATAGAGAAAATCATTCTGAAAGAACGATTATATGGTCTGATGAAAGTCATCTTACCAGTGCCGGTATATTTAATCGGCAAAATACTAGGTTTTGGTGCCAGGAAAATCAACATGTTATATTTCCACGGGAACGGCAAGGCAGATTTGGGTTTAGCGTTTCATGCTTCATACTGGGAAGTAAAATTTTATATAATATATTTGAAGGCGGTCTTACTGCAAATAAATATTTAGAAATTTTGGAAAACACTGTGCCCGAAATAGTAGAGAATGTGCCCCTAGCTCATCTTAATAGCTTATATTTGCAACACGACGGAGCTCCCGCTCACAATGCTCAAATTGTAAGAGCATATCTTAACAATAATTTTTCTGGCCGCTGGATTGGAACACATGGACCTGTAAGATGGCCACCCAGGTCACCCGATTTAACGGTTTTGTATTTTTTTTTGTGGGGCTACCTAAAAAATAAAATTTATACCGTCCAGTACCAAACGATGGCAGATTTAAGAGAAGCCACTAAAAGAGCCTTTAGGGAGTTACAGGCACGGCTTTTTATTATTTTAAATGCACTGAGGCGAATCAGAACAATGTGTGAAACATGTCTTAGGCATAATGGAGAACAGTTTGAGCAATATTTATGAGACAGTTTCCTAAATCATCAAATAATTGTAGCTTTTAATTTTTGAACGTATAACACAACTGAGTTAATTGTTATTTATATTTATAAAAATTATTGTTATAGGTATATATTTTTAAAATTAGTGTTTTATATTTGTGAGAAGCTCGTGACAATTGTTTAACCTTAAAATTTATACGGTGTTCCGTTAAAAAAAAATGTAAATTTGTTGAGAAATGTAAATTTTGAGCTTTTACATTGAAAACAGCTATAAAGTATTATATATTTTTAAAAAGCTTGTGATACACTGAATCATAATAGCTAAAAATATATAGGGTGTCCCATTTAAAAAAATGCAAGTTTGCTCTTTTTCTCAAAAACAATTAAACATAGTAAAAGTCTGACCAAGCCACTGGATTCTACGTGAAAAAAAACTAATAAATTCATTTTTTTCCTTTTTGATAAGTTGCAGCGTAACCGAGATACGGGGGGGTGTCCCAAAATGCAAAATTTTCAAAAACTAAAAAACTAAGGGAGCTATGCAAATTCTGTTTATGGCATCGTTTTTTTCTCAAAAAAGTAACACAGTGCCGCGAAAACCGCAACCTTCTATCTTTACTAATAACGCAGATAACCCGTAAAACATACGAAAACTGGACACCCTGTACAATGTATGAACCGTCATTATCCCGAATTCTTTAAAAACTGATCTGCAAGATTCATTGTAACTAATTTTTTTGATAACACGTATTCCTCTTTTTTGCGCAACAACAGTACTTTGAAGCAACCCATCTCGACCCCAGAAAATAATACCATACCTTAGGATAGATTCGACATTAGCAAAATACATTATTTTTATTGTCTTTTCATTCATGTATTGTCCGGTTATTCTAATCTCATAACATACTGAGTTTAGCTTTTTTACCAACGCAATAATATGATCAGACCAATTCAGAAACTCATTTATCAATGTACCCAGGAAGTTTGAGGTTTCAGCCTTGGTCAATGGTATCTAGATACTCGAGTCTCTGATCTAGACAGCTTTATTCTAAACATCACGATATTTGTTTTTTCTTTGCATTTAAAATTAGTTTATTTCTGATGAACCAGCCAGTTACTTGATGGATAAGATCTTTACTTTCTAACTGTAGTTGACCAATTGATTTGCTTCCAATTATTTCAAATTGGTGTCATCGGCAAAACTAATTATTCTTTGGTTGGAATTATTTACTGTTGAGTACAAGTCATTTATAAATACAATAATAATATTGGACCTAGTATGCTACCTTGTGCAATTCTTGTATAATTTAAAATAAATTGGATTTATGTATTTGACTGTTTTTTCTTAAACTTACCAACTGTAAACCATTATCTAGATAAGAAGATAGTAATTTTAATGCATTACCTCTTATACCATAAAGATCCAATTTTTTTAACAGTATAGTTACCTGTATAGATAGTCATAACCCTTTGATTAGTCTATAAAAATACCAAGTGCTATACTTCCATCTTCAAAGAATTTTAAGATTGATTCAATAAATTGAAATATTGCTGTTTGTGTTGATCTGCCTTTTAGATAGCTATGCTGATTTTCGTTGAACAACTTACCCATATTCAGAAAACGTATTATTCTACTACACATTGCCAATTCAATCAATTTCGAAAATGCATTCAATAAACTTCTAGGTATACACAGTGTGTATGGCGCACAATATAAATAAAACTTCCTGTATAAAAGTTGTACGCCTTAAAAAAATCTATAAAACTAGGTCACCTGTAATTATACAGGGTACCTTAAACAGTCATGGTAAACAAAACTTTGGTTTATTTAAACGGAATGACACCTTTTTAATCACGGTTTCCGATTTCTCTAAACATTCTAAACAACAATTATGGAACATGTCATATGGCTAAACCCATTAGTTTAA
Source organism: Polydrusus tereticollis (assembly GCA_963920685.1). Lineage (NCBI taxonomy): Eukaryota > Metazoa > Arthropoda > Insecta > Coleoptera > Curculionidae > Polydrusus > Polydrusus tereticollis. Next base: position 166,749,689 of record OY987326.1, on the reverse strand, counting down.
GAAATAATTTGAGTTAAAGGACATAAATACAACAGGTAAGATATTACCTACATTTTGAATTTTTACAAGCTGGTATCAGAATGATTTGCGTTAAAATTTTAAAAAAGAATAAAGATTGTACTAAATGTACCCACGTTTTGTCAAAAATTTAATAACAATCAAATTAAATGCAAGCAGTAAAATTAATAACAAATTTACAAGAACAAAAATTAATTTAGGTAAGCCGTTATTTAAGTAAATGTTGAAAATGCCCCCTCCCACAGTTTGACAATGGGCTAGGTTATAATAAAATTTGTCGATGACTTTTTTAACAATTCTTGGTTCATAGATTCACATTCTTCTTCTCAATTCATTCAGACCTGCAGGTTTTGTCACATACACTTTATTTTTTAGTTGTCCCCAGAGAAAATAATCAAGGGGCGTTAAGTTTGGCGACCTAGCGGGCCATTTTATAGGGCCCCTTCGCCCTATCCAGCGGTTAGGAAAAGTATTATTTAAGTAAACTCTCACAGTTCGTCCAAAATGAGGAGGAGCTCCGTCCTGCTGAAATCACGTATATCGTATAATAGTGATCCTACTGTATTGGTTATTGCTGGCACAATTTGATTTCGCAGCATGAGGAGATAACATTCTGCATTAAAATTCCCCTCTATAAAAAAAAGGTCCCACTAATCTATTGCCAATAATACCGGCCCACATATTTACTTCTGGGGGGGGGGGGGGGGGGTGTTGAGTGTGTGTCTCTCTCTTGTAATTTTAACATGAATGTTCCTTCCTGTATTTGCATCATTACTTTGCAAAATTTCATTCTACGTTCGAAATCGTCTTCTGATAATTCCTGAACCTAAGTTATTTTATAGGGGTAAAAATTACTGTTTTTTAAAATATTTTCAACTGAGTTAAAACATACATCAACTTGGGTAGCATCTTTTCTCAACGACAAATGTGGATCCTGAACAAAATGAAGTATGTCTCTAATTTTTCCCGATTTTGGACTTCCGGAACGAACTTTATCTCTGCAATACCAGGTTTCCTCGAATCTTGAATGTAGGTAATATCTTACCTGATGTTGTATTTATGTCTTTAACTCAAATTATTTCTTAAACGAATGGGTTTAGCCATATGACATGTTTTATGATTGTTGTTTAGAATGTTTAGAGGAATCAGAAAATGTGATTAAAAAGGGGTCATTCTATTTAAATAAACCAAAGTCTTGTTTACCATGAATGTTTGAGGCACCCTGAGGAAGTTTTTTTATATTGTGTGCCATTTTCTAAAAAATTGATCGATCCGGGACTTTTCACACACTGTGTATAACTGTCTAAAAGTTCAGGGCTGCCAGGATGCCAAATTTAAAACAATTATTATTTATGATTTTGAAGAAGTAGTCCATACTTGCAGTGGAGTGTAGGTAATAAATTAAAACAACACTTCTGTCTTCCTCCACAAATATTATATATTTTGAAAATTTTGAATGAATGTCCCTACATGTTTCGACTATATATACAGTCATCCTCAGGGGAACTAAAAGGAATATGTGAAAGTACAAAAATAACAGGTACCATAAGAGACTTATTTATATCGAGTTTAAATTGGGTTCTAATATTATTTATGAGATAGCAAAGGATGTTTTGAAATTCATTGACCGCAATTTTCATTATACTTGTCGGGATTTCGTCTATGCCACTACTATGTTTATTTTTAATATTAGTTGCTATTTCACATAATTCTTTTGGTGTTATTTACAGATCCGAATAACTTTGGCGCCACGTTTATTAAGAAATCATTGAGTTTATTATCCACATGCATTTCATCTGATTATCAGATTTATTTACCCTATTTTCATAACTTGTAATGCGAGATTTTTTAAGAATATTCTCGTATTCTTTTTTTGTCTTTGTGTAAGTGTTTTTATAGTTATTGTTGCTTTTATACAGAGTCAATAAAATATCCAATCTTTGCTTACAATCTGTGAGTTCTGGACTTTTTTTCGTATTTGAAATTTGTGGAAAAGGTAGAAACCCTTTTTAAAGGACAATGGTAATTGAACTTATTCTTAAATATATAGATATAAAATAATCCCATTGTTTATGTATGGTATATTCCTCTATTTCATAAACTCGAGCATAAACTTTAGCGCATTTTTAAATTTTTAAGCTACACAAAAAAATGTTTTTGTTTTATTCTGCGAAGCACTGATAAAATTAATTATTTGAGTTAAAAAAATTTTCCATTGACTCAAATAAATATTTGTTTCCTATTAGCCAAACAAATATGTATTTGAAAAATACCAAGGGATTATTTGCCTCGATTAGTATCATCTGATTTGATACAAATTACTTTTTATTTGGAATTAATCACTAAATACAAAATTCAAGCAAATATGTATTTCCTTAACACTAACCTAACTTAAATAAGCCGTTTTAATGACTTAAGGTAAATAGGTTAAAAGTTAAGTTAACAAAATGTTTATTTGATTGATATTTATATATATTTTATCAAGTATATATTTATTTTACTTGTGTTTTACATGTATTTGCCGTAACAACAACGTTATTTAATTAAACAATTTAAGTGATTTGATTTACATAAACCGGTAATTTCCATCAAAGTGATTATTTTTTTATTCAAGTACATAATTTTGTTTAACTTGTCTTTTATATTTATTTAGATCAAGTATAAATTTATTTGGTTTAAATACCTTTTTTTAATTTTCAATAGATCAGAATGTTCATTCAAATCAGTTCTTATTTTATCCAAGTACGTGTTTATACAGACGTCACATAAAAATAAGAAATATTGAAATGTTGCTATTGAATATGTTTTAATCAGTACCTATACCATAATAATCACAAACCTTATCAAATTGTTTATAGTGTTCAAATAATAAGGCAAACCAACAGAAAAAAACACATTTTTGCCCAAAATAAAGGTTATGACAAATTACGCGCACGCGCACAACGATTTTCACATAAAAATAACATAAAATTTAAAAGATAACTTATTTTATTTCTTATTTCTATGTTATGTTATGTGTTTCTATAAACGTCTTATGGCAGATCTGTAGATTCAACTCTTATTTTATTTTTATGTTATGTTATCTTGCTGTATATACCCACCATAAGTTGTTGTTCCCCTTAATATATACGTCAATAAAACATTATAGAGAAGTTAATAACTTTAATAAAAATTAAATAAAGGCAAATTTGCAAATATGTAGGTATTAGGTACAATAATTATTAATATTATATTATATTTTTTACGTTAGGATGTTTGATAGGTATTGAATTAGGGTAAAAATTGAGAAAAACTGTCTTATTTGTAACCTAGGTAGCCATGATTTATAAATACCTGGCTACACTTTTCTAAAAAGATTTTGTGTACGAAATTTCAAATTAGGTATTACAAGTATCTTTTCTTTGCCTCTTATCTTACTTTTTAACTCGTTTTATGCGTACCTAAAATATTCAAATATAGTTTCCTACCTTGAAAAGTATCTAACAGATGGGATATACCCCTCGATATACCCAAATCTTCTAAATAATTATTCATATTACGTCTATTCCCCATATCTTCGTTTTAATTTTTGATGGAACCACTAACTTCTGTGCCACTAACAAAGAAGATTTCACTCTCACTCATAAATTTGTACAAGACAAAATCGAACACCAATAACCAAAAACGCGATGAGGATTTATCAGGCCACTTTTGTATAACCAATAAAATTACTCAAAGCCCAAAGTAGGTGACAGGAGTTCATTTAAATACTTAATTATTAGTTTGAATGACCAAATTGTTTGAAAAGTTCGGCAATGAATGATTTAAATTAAAGTTAAAGGTATTTAGTTCTTAACTTGAAATGTACTTCGATTAAATAATTAGTTATTTGTAAATATTTGGTTGTTTTATATTAAGGATTTAATGTAAATACATAATTATTTAGTTTAAATGACCTAGACATTTAAATAGTTCTCTATTGGGTGATTTAACTAGCGATTAACGGGATTTAGTTCCTAAATAAAAATTAGTTCGATTAAATAATTAGTTATTTAGATTTTGTTATTTTAGCGGTTTTTTGGTAAGATATGTATTTGTTTGAAGGGTTCTATGATTTGAGACAAATCCACCAACAGTCAAACAATTTTGCAAATAAAACGAAATACTCTCATTTATTTCAGTTAAATAAAACTTAGTTAATTAAAATCACATTTATTTATTACCAATAAAATTATTCACCAAATAAATCAGATTATTTAATTAAGGGAGCACAGTTTTGTCAGTGAGCAGCGTGTTTTTTCATCTAACTTTTGGTTATTTGTTACTTCAAAAGCAATTTTCTGAGCTGTATGGTCTGACACAAAATTCTCAAGCTGATTTCTACTTGCGATATTACCGGAAGCTCCAGATTCTTGAAAGTATTTTAAACGAATGGCCCCCATCGACATTAGTATGCTACCAAATATTCAGGCATTTTCTAATTATTATACTTTCTCCATAATCGATTGATGGAGTATCCAGTTAGGACACCCTGTATAAATAAAATGAAAATAAAAATATCAAATTATAGAAAAGAATGCAAGGCACATCGGAGAATTATTAATATTGTGCTCTTATGATATTTTATAATTTCTACCCCTGTTTCATTATCACGAACGAGAAAGAAATTAGAACATAAAAAAGTGTAATAATAACCATAAAAAAAATAGTGGGTATTATACAGGGTGTAATTTAATTGAGTGCCGATACTTAAGGGTGATAATCTATGAATGATTCTAAGATAAAAAGTTCATATGGACATATGTCCTAAACCTCTTCATTTTTGAGCTACAGGGTGTTAACATTTTAAGAAAAATATAACCTTTTTATATAAATCACTCTTAGATATTTTTATGAAATTTTGTACATACCTTTTAATCAATAAGGAGCATTTTTTGACCTAACAGATTTATAAAAATTTTTACCAGTGACGTTCGTACGGGGTTTGAACTGAATATTTTTAAAGAAAAAATGGATACGCCACTGCTTTTTCTAAAAACGAAACTTACTTTTGAAATTCTCATTTATTTTAAAGCAAATTTCGTTTATAGACTTACTTTTGTACGACGCACCGTTTTCGCGTAAAAAATAAAAACAAAAAAAATAAAAAATTTTATTTCAAAAATCGCGATTAATTTAAAAGGAAAAATTCCAAACCTTAAATCGAAAGCGAAATGACAAGAGAAGATAAACAGAATAAAGAACCCACATTATTTACAGTAGTTGTTCGAAGTATCGTCCACCCACACGTATGCAAGCATGGACTCTTCTTCCCATAGACTGACGCACATTTTCGAAGATTTCCGGGGTGTTTCTTATGGTTTGGCAGCATACTAATATACGATTTCGTAACTCTTCTTCGGTATGAATCGGCACTTGGTACACTAAGCTTTTCAGATGCCCCCAGAAAAATAGTCTAAACTGTTAAGGTCCGGAGATCTAGGTGGCCATGGCTGCGTTCCTCCGCGACCTATCCACCGATTGCGATAGGTGTGATTTAAAAATTCACGCACTCGTAAGCTAAAATGTGGAGGCGCACCATCGTGCATTAGCCACATCTGGTTTCTTAATAATAATGGAAGGTCTTCAAGCATTGGCGGCAGATCTTCTTCAAGAAAGTGTAAATATGATTGTCCATCAAGTCTTCTTGGGAGAAAAAATGGGCCTATCAAATAATCATCAATAATGCCAGCCCAAACATTTATTGAGAACTGTTCTTGATGATTTGATTCTACAATTGCATAAGGGTTTTCATCCGCCCATAAATGGTTATTATGGAAATTTCTTATTGAGTTTCGAGAAAAATTAGCTTCGTCGGTAAAAAGAATGTGCCTATCAAATAACGGATTTTCCATCAGGTTTTGAAGAAACCACACACAGAAATTAATGCGCATCGGGAAATCTCTAGGGAGTAATGCCTGGACTCTTTGAATGTGATATGGGTATAATAAATTTTCGATGAGAATTTTCCAAACAAGAAAATGTGAAACATTAAATGTTGCCGCGATTTTCCTCGTGCTACTTTCGGGGTTCTCCTCAATTTCGTGTAAAATTCCTTCTTCAAGTTCCGGTGTTCTTACTGTTTGATGGACTCCTTTAGCACTGTGGTCTACTCTTAAAGTTCCGGTCTCGTGGAGACGTCTATGAATCCTAGAAAATGTTCTCGGATCGGGTACTACGCGATTTGGATACCGCTCTTGGTATATCCGCCTGGCTTCGTATGCATTACCGTCTGCAAGCCCATAAATAAAATGCATGTCAGTTAATTCACTGTTTGTAAAATTTACCATTCTTTTATTATAATTTAACGTCTTACTGTAATAATAATTATTTAATAATGCAAAATCAATGCCAGGCCTTTTGTCTTTATGAAAAGAAACGTCAAAATTGATGTAGCTTTACCCAGCCTACTGATTTTTATTTGATTTGCTTTAAGAGGGCATTTAATATGGTTACCGTTTTTTTCTTTTCAAACGTTCAGTTGAATGTCACTGGTGAGTAGAAAATAAATTGTTGTCCCAAAAAAAGTGTTTCCACTCATGGTGGGTGCCAACCAAATTCAACAAAATAAATAAAAGCAGTCTCAATGAACCGAAGAAAAAAATGTTTTTTTTGTTTTTATTTTTTTACGCGAAAACGGTGCGTCGTACAAAAGTAAGTCCATAAACGAAATTTGCTTTAAAATAAATGGGAATTTCAAAAGTAAGTTTCGTTTTTAGAAAAAGCAGTGGCGTATCCATTTTTTCTTTAAAAATATTCAGTTCAAACCCCGTACGGACGTCACTGGTAAAAATTTTTATAAATCTGTTAGGTCAAAAAATGCTCCTTATTGATTAAAAGGTATGTACAAAATTTCATAAAAATATCTAAGAGTGATTTATATAAAAAGGTTATATTTTTCTTAAAATGTTAACACCCTGTAGCTCAAAAATGAAGAGGTTTAGGACATATGTCCATATGAACTTTTTATCTTAGAATCATTCATAGATTATCACCCTTAAGTATCGGCACTCAATTAAATTACACCCTGTATATGGTGCTCCTGTTAATCATCATTATTATTATTAAATTCAGGCGGCCCACAGCATGAATTTCTGAGTGCGCTATTAATAACGGTGTAGCATATGAAAATGAAGAAAATCGGATAACGTTGACAGATTACAAAATAACGTTTATCGCTGCAAAAACACTCTTATTCTGTATCTACCATTTAATTACATAACATTCATCAACAAAACTTACTGTCTCACGTAGGAGTCAAATATGGTTTTATAATTCTATATAGATCACAAAAGAACTTTAACGATTTACAACTAAATAATTATAGGTACATTTACAGGTTTTATTGCACGGTCAGAGATTGTGGAACAAAAAGTTAGTCGGAAACAATGGAGGTAGCAATTATTTCTATGGGTTGAACAAGGCTAGTGTTATCGGCGAGGGTCAATCAAAAAATAGTTACGAGAAGTATTATAGAAATATCTAGAAAAATACAAAAGTAATTTCTGTTCTACCAGCATTAAATCAATTATTCATTTATTATACATTCTTGAATCAGTAATATTGATAGATAGGTAAACCTAAAGGTGTTGGATACTATAGTCTATCTTTAAATTGTGCGAAGTAATAAATGCTCATTAAATATACAAAACGCATACCAGGATATCAAGAACAATTTAAATACCATCCCTTAAAAGCTATTGTGTTTACATTAAAGGATCTAAATAATGAGCATTGTTTAGGTAGGTTCACCCTAAATTTATCGCAAGCTATTGTTATATTTGAGGATTTACCATTGTCATTGGGAAAATCCCTCAGCCAGGAACGTGGATTGGGGAAGTTTTTAAATTAAAAATCTTAAACATGCCTATTATCCTACAATAAAATTGTTTTATATAATATTTGAAGGTATTTATAACATTTGAAAATATTTAAAAAATCGTATTAACTAATAAATAACAATATCTGAATCCGGGAGATTGCCCACATGTTCTGGGATACCCCAACTAAATATTTATGCAAGCTTATAAGTAGTCTCATGAAACAGGTATCCCTTTTGGATTCATATTTTTAGCTCACAAGTTTACATTCGTTTCTTATACCTAGTTTTTAATTATTATGTTATTATCTCCATCCAATTAATTTATTAATAAATACAATAAAAAATGCTCCGCTGCTGATAACTAACAAAAGATATAATAAATAAATCAAAACCCGCCCGCAGGACAATGGCAAACTTGCATCAGGGGCAAAAAAACGAACCAGCAGGACTGCAGGAATAAGGAGTCAGTCAACCCACAGCCCACGGTAAGCCACGATGTACTCGACGTTGCGATCGGCGTAGGATTGCTTTTGTTTCTACTGAAGATCCGATTTATTTGCATATTTTGAAAATATGGAGAACATAATAAGTGCAGTGGCGGCTCATGGATTGGCAGCCAGGGTCGGCAGTTCGGTATATTATTTTTATTTCCTCAGACAACATAAGTAAACAACTACCAATAAAGTAAAAATATAATTATGTGGATTAAACCAAATATTTATACAGGATGTTTCTTAATCTCTCTGAAAAAATAAGGATTCACCCTCACCTTATTTTAAGACGAAAATGTGGTATAAAAGTTTTTCGCATGTCGCTTCTTTTTCGAAATACAGGGTGTTTAAAGAAAATTAGTAAAGCAATAATAATCATTTTATTAATTGATCTAAAAGCTTTTAATAATAAACTCACGTGAACAAAAGTCGAATAAATTGCTGAAAAATGTCCTCCATGAGCCAGTAAACACCCATGTACACGACGTGCTAAATTGTCTCTTACGTGTTGGAAAATTTCGGGACTGGCGCGAATCGTATAAAAACCATCAACAATACGTAGTCGAAGGTGTCCTTCAGTTTCAATAGGAGTAGTATAAACAAGTTGTTTAAGGTGACCCCAGAAATAAAAATCCAATGGATTCAGATCCGGCGAACGGAGTGGCCATGGGCGAGGTCCTCCTCTACCTATCCAACGAGCAGGATATTGTTGATCTAAATAGTTTCTAACACGTAGGTACTGCAAAGTGAGGGGGAGCGCCGTCATACATGAACCACATTAAAGTTCTCGTTCTTAGCGGCACTGCTTCCATCAATTCTGGCAATTCATCTGTAAGGAGGTTGTAATAGACATCACCAGTAAGTCGATTTGGAAAAAAATACGGTCCAACTAAGCTATCTCCAATAATCCTGGCCCAAATATTAAAAGAAAATGTATACTTGTGATGTCCTTCGATGATAGAATGAGGATTATCTTCCGCTCAAATATGGTTGTTGTGAAAATGTATGATGCCTTGTCTGGAAAAATTAACTTCATCTGTAAATAGTATTTTTGCCGAAAAATGTGGGACCCTTAAAGAATTTTCTTGAAAGCAGTTACAAAAATTAACTCGAGCTGGAAAGTATTTAGGCAACAAAGCTTGCACTCTTTGTACGTGATAGGGATAAAGTAAATAGTCCTTTAAGATACTCCATACTGTTTTGTAACTCACATTCAACTCGTTCCCGATTTTTCTCGTACTAGTGCCTGGAGATTCCTCCACGATGTTTAAGACCTCTTCCTCAAGTTGTACGGTTCTAACTGTAGGTGGTCGGCCGCCTATTTTGCTTTTTGCAACGCTACCTGTTTCCTCTAACCTGAGGTGCAATCTTGTAAATATTTCCGAACACGGTACTCGTCTATTAGGAAAACGTTCTGCATATAAACGTCTCGCCTCTAGCGCATTTCCATTTGCCAAACCGTACATAAAATGAATTTAAGCCATTTCTTGATTGGTAAACTCAGCCATTATAAAAAGTATGTAATGTAGTAGAAATAAATTCAAAAATAATTCAAAAGGATATTATTTAAAAGATGTTAAACAGGAGACTAATGTTACGGAGAAAACAAATGTGGTTACCATGGAACGAATCATTTGACGCAACATAATGATAAAAATACGAAAAATAACTAAAAAATTAAGGTGCTCTTATACCCAGATTCCCGCCAATGAACTAATTGTAAAATTTAAAATTGACCCAAACTAAAGTGCTCTAATCCCTTATGTTTAACAAATATCATTAGAATATCGTTTGGCATTAATTAATAAAATGAAAAAAAGACTACGAAATTTTTTTTAACACCCTGTATTTCGAAAACGACGCGACATGCGAAAAACTTTTATACCACATTTTCGTCTTAAAATATGATGAGGATTCACCCCCTTATTTTTTCAGAGAGGTTAGGAAACACCCTGTATATTTTTTTATTTAAGCTAACTAAAATTAACCACCATAAGAAAATGTTACAATTTTTCAAACCTGTGTGTAAATTATTTCTGGTGATGAGCATATACTTCGGATGTTTTTTGTGGTTTTTTCATATATTTTTTTTTTATTGACAATTGTGACAAACTTGACATTTGCCCCTGGTTAGTTTAATGTACACTAACCATAAACGTGTCGTTTAAAAAAAGTGTATAAACCTACAAACTATTAAAAAGGCAGAATGACAGTGATGATAACAATGTCTTTTGTCTACTTTCTACCGAGCAAAAAATAAACAAAAGAGACATAAAATATGTAAAAATATGTAATAGATAGGAGTTTTCAACTGTCAATTATTGGTTCAGAACACGTTTTCAGTTCTTATTTTAATTGTGTTTGTTTCCCTGTTTCCACCTTTAAGGGTATATAAATTAAAGATTTTGTGTTTTTTAAAAAGTTTCACTTTTCTGATTAATCATGATTGATTAATTCCCTACAAAACATGAGACTTACTTAGTTACGGGTGATGGTGCCTTAGGTCCCCAGTACCCTCAAAAATTTTGATAAATATGTTTTAAACCTTTATAATGAGTATTCAACAAAATGAATTTACTCTTAAATTCTAACAAAATCTCTCTTCCTTGCCTTTAAATAAATATCGCGATATGAATTGAAATGTCCCATAATTCCATTTATATATCCCTTCTTCAAACTTTCATGGAAAGAACATCATCTTTATTTATAACCTGCTAAATGTGACAAACATTTCATAAGTACTTATAATTAAAATTTTGATTTAAGATTTCAGTATGCTGATTACATTCACTGCTTAATAAATTTTCAAATTTCAAATCTTAAAGCTCCATCGACGTCACCTTCCACCAATTATTTCTCTTTTTTGCTAATACCAACAGCAACACTAATTTTATCTCCTGAAGATGAAGGTCACTACCTTCGAAACATGTAGACGATTCTTTATTATAAAATTTAGCCTTTGATTGCTCTTTATTAAATCAGTGGAGAAAGACTTTTTGACTTTCTTTCCTCTTCCTAAAGATAGAAAGGTTACCAGGTACTAAGCCGGTAAGTTATTTGGAGCTGCTTGGGGACGTGTAGCAACTTCTTCGAATGCAACATCCGGTTTTGAAGCCTGTGGAATATATCCTTTTTATCCCAACATTATTCCTATTATCCACTCCCTCTACTAGTCTACAACTGGAGTTAACTCCCTCTACTGGTCAGCAACGTGTGGTAACCCCATCCATTGGTGAACAACGAGAGCCAATACCCTCAACTAGTCAGCAACGTGATACACCTACTTCCACTGAAAATAGAACTCCTTCAAAATTCTTATCAGACATTTTACATGTACCAGTTGTGACTAAGGCAGCATATAAACGTTTGAAACAATCTGTTAAGCTTTTCAATTCGGCAATAGAAATAGAAAAAATGCAAAATAAAACAGTTGAAGCTTTGAAATTGCAACGAGAAAAAGAAAATAAGAAGAGGAAAATGGCAGACAATAAAAAGAAAAAGAACGAGGAAAAAATACTGTAAAAAGGGAGATAAAAAACGATGAAGATTGTACGTGTTGTGAGTGCAAAGAGGCATACGCTACGAGCGATCAGCAGCTGATTGGATTAAGTGCGTCTCATGCAAGACATGGCTGCATGAAGACTGCACAGACTGCGGAGATTATTGCAACAAATGTGGTCGCAGCGATAGTTCAGAGGATGATTAGTTTGTTCATAATACATTATAACCAAAAAGTCCAAAGAAATTGTTTCTCTATTATAAAACAAAAATGCTTATTTTTCTCAATAAATAATGTTTCATAAAAGAGTGTGAGTTTTCGCTTCATCCAACTTGGCCGTTGTCCCAGTCCGCTTGTAACGTCGTAGTTGTTAAGCGTTATTGCGTCATAAAATCTTAGTTCTAGTTGTTTATCTATCAGCCGTATGAAAATAAATGGTTGGTAGAATGAACATGAAAGGCAACTTAGCTATATGCGTAAAAAAGAACCTAACTATTTGATACTACAACAATTTAAATAGGATTTATTCAAAATTAGGGCATCTATCCTTACTTTACGCTAATGGAAAGAAAAGAACCGCATCAGTTCGTAGAGAAAAATAAGGAACTGTTAAAAAATGTATAGAAATCTAATACGATGAAGATCTGGCAACAGAGGTGGAACAAGAATGAAGAAAAGGGACAATGGACGAAGAAATGAATAAAAAACATATCATAATGGGTTGATTGTAAGCACAGGAGGTTAGAATATTAGCTGACTCAGGTATTAACGGAACAGGATGTTTTGGATCGTATACAAAAAGAATTAATGTAACCGAGGAAGATGCATGCAGGTACGGTAACGAAGTGGACGATCCAGAGCTTACGCTCGTCGTGTGTGTGAGGTGGGTAGGAGCTAGACAGAGCGCGGAAGGAAAAATGGGACGCGGAATAAGTGTAAGTAACATATGTGCTAATAACAAATTTGTAATAGTATCATAAAACAAATAATTACATATAATAAGTTCTACTAATAATAATTGACCATTTTCCAAAGTCTAAGGGATATTTTCTATTTTCTATTTTTTTCTTAATATCATTGGCACCAGTATAAGTCATTAAATTCTTATTCATACTTAAAAAATAATAGCATTTCTTTTTTCTATAAAGTTTAATTAAACAGATAAAAATATTATGATGTAGTATATTATTTGACGCACATGCTTGTCAATAAAATGCTATGGGTGCTTTTTCAAGAGCCGCACATTTTTCAGTATTTAAAATACCCAATCTACTGTCCAAGAATATTTACCTTTAATTTTATTATTACTTCTTGACAATTCTCCTGACACTGATACATAGACGTAACTGGATGGCTTCTAAACTACTAAAATCAATATTTGATGATATGATTGGTTGCAAACCATTGGGTTATGAACTCATAACTCAACGGCCATAACTTACTCTGTGGATAGTGGATAACATAACTTGTTCAAAATTAAAATTGTATAACCCCTGATGATGTATTATTTATTGGTCGTTTATACATAATATGTAAGTAATATGATTTGATTTTAATTTTATGAACAAAATGATTTCTTAAATTATGGACTAGGTGATCTATTTTAAAACATTGGGAGCCCAAATCTTTTTAAAAGGTATTTATAGTAACCTTATAATAAGTCGTTTAGAATACGTACAAACCTATATTTTTAAATGATAGGCCATAATGGCCATCAACTTTGCTTTTCTAACCTGTTCAAAATGGCGGCATGTAATAAACGGGACATACTTATTATAAGACTAAAAAATATAGGAATATTGTACTTAACAATGAATCTTTCAATATATGTGGAAAGTCCCCATTCATTTAAAGTTTTAATGTAGTCTGATGACATAATTAATTAGTTTCACTGTTCTTACCAAAGGCGAAAGTAGAAAAACTCGAAACTCCGCGACGCCGCGCCAACACCCAACGAAGGTTAATGGTATAATGATATCGTTATGACCCCCGACACTGCCCGACAGGCCCTTTCGTAAAAGTCCGTTAGCACGAAACGAATTATTTCCGTAAAATTGTACTGACTGACTTCTTATTACTTTTTCTTCTACTATTAAAGATTAATACCCGTAATTATACAGTTTAGTAAGGTTTAAATAGCTATTAAACAGGTTAGTTGATATATGTACTCTGTTTAATAAAGACAAGTAATTGTTTCATTGTGGTAAGTAACTTGTGTCAGAACTATTTTTTTCTTGTCACAATTAAACAAAGCCTTATTATACATGTTTATTAGACCCATTTTTCTCAGTGCCTTTATTCGAGATTAAAATTTTATTTCTTGTAACCGTTTTGCCCAACTAAAAAAAGCAATAAAAAGAAAAGAAAACAGTTACGCGCATGTTCAACAAAAAGTTTTGTCGAAAACGGTCACACATCTAAATACTCATTTTGAAACAGGTAGATAAAGAGCAGTGTCCCATAAAAGTCATAAAATGGAAAGGGACAAAAAGTAGCAATTATTACCCATAATGGATAATTACATGTTAGACAGCTCGTCCAAGATGGTAATAAATCGGTCGAGAGTAGTTATTATGGTCGGAGACCCATACCGGGTCTTTTGCGGTCGCGGGCCATGGAAAATGTAAAATAATCGCGGATTATGGGCATAGCTGGCCGCGATTATATGCTAATGTCACGGTGAACTGCGGGATGAGGCAAGGACGGATTTACTAAATGACTCTAAGACGGAGAAAATAAGCAAACTATTTTTATTTTTATACTTACATATTATTACAGGGCTGTCGAGAAGTCCGGAATGAAATTAATATAGCCTTAACCTGTAACTTTTGGGGAAAATGCTCTGACACGTCAATTTAGTTTTATATATGCTTACATTTTGACGTTATTCGTTTGTTTTTTTATAGACATTTGTCAAAGATATGACGACCTCGATCTTTTTTTTTAAAGGAAACATACAGGTTGTGATACATCATTTGAAAGCTAATGTCTCCTACAGTAATGCTCATAGATTTTGGCGCGATTCTGTCAAGCTATTTCAAAGTGGCGACTGTTAAAAGTTTTAAAATATCCCTATTTAAGTAAGCGAAAATGATAAATCACTGATGTTTTTTTTACCTTTCAAGGTAAGAAATCTTCTTTGTTTCACGTTCTGACATTTTGTGACATTGTGGAATTGTAAAATTAATTTAGGTATTTCCGAAGTAATATTTTACAATTTTCTAAACAAAAATGGTTTTGTCGGAAAGGCAGCGTCTCGAAGTCTTGATATTGTTAGGATCTGGAGATAAAATAAGAAGTCAAAGTGAAGTGTGCACTTTATTTAATGCTAATAATCCGGAAAATCAAATTTCAAAGGGCACTGTTAGTAAAATATTTCACAAATTTGATGAACATGGCCTAGGAATGCACGGCCACGTGTTTTAGGCGACGATGAAAAATTGTACCTATATTGCATTATCTCTGCAGGGTAATCCGCATATTCAACAGTTTCATTGGCTCAAAATCATGATACATCCAGAGGTAATATTGGAAGATTTTTGAAAGCAGAAAAATACCACCCTTATAAGGTATGTCTTGACCAAGAGCTTTTAGAAGATGACTATGATAGGAGTTTGCAATTTTGCGAAGAAATGATGAGACGGTGTGACGAGAATAATAGGTTTCCACAGAACATATTATTTTCGGATGAAGCTACTTTCTATTTAAACAGGGTGGTTAACAGACATAATTATCGTTTCGGAAGTCAAGAAAATCCACGATGGATGTTTGAAGCGCATACTCAGCGACCCCAGAAAGTAAATGTATGGGCAGGTATCATTAATAACCAAATTTTAGGGTCATTTTTTTTTGGAAGGAAACCTCACAGCTGAACGGTACCTGGATTTCTTAACCTTCGAGTTGAGGCCTGCTCTAGCTGTAATTTTTCCCAACGAAGTAGATCCAGATATAACTAATGAAACAATTTGATTTCAGCAAGATGGTGCTCTCCCGCATTTTGGTGTCAATGTGAGAAGATATTTAGATCAAATGTTTCCAGGTCGCTGGATTGGATGACGTGGTACAATTAGAGACACATAACATACCGGCTGAAGCCATTCGAAATTCCGTCGACGGATTTTACCATCATCTGGGAGCATGCCAAATAGAGGGTGGAGGACATTTCCAGCATTTGCCTCGTTAAACCACCTTTTTGTTGTGTTTTGTTTTGCTTCGTCAGATTCTTATTTTTTTTTTTTGACAAAATAAATAACAAATAAACCATATGTTAAGTCACAATGTCACAAAATGTCAGAACGTGAAACAATCAAGATTTCTTACCTTGAAAGGTAAAAAAAAATCAATGATTTATCATTTCCGCCTATTTAAATAGGGATTTTTTTTAAGTTTTAACAGTCGCCATTTTGAAATAGCTTAACAGAATCGCGCCAGCATTTATGAGCATACTGCACGAGATATTAGCTTGCAAATGATGTGTAACAAGCTGTATGTTTCCATTTAAAAAAAAAAGATCGTTATCTTCATATCTTTGACAAATGTTTATAAAAAAAAAAAACGAATAACGTCAAAATGTGAGCATATATAAAACTAAATTGACGTGTCCGAGCATTTTCCCCAAAAGCTACAGGTTAAGGCTGTATTAATTTTATTCCGGACTTCTGGGCAGCCCTGTATAATGTCACCAATATAGCCCGATACAATAATAGCATTTACTAATCAAATTAAGTAAGGGTAGTATACATATCTTCAGAATTTTCACAAAAAATATTTTTTTGTTACATATTTTTACTCTAATTATATAGGTTTCACCGAAAGTTGCGAAAAGCTTTAAATTTTTAAGTATTAATTATAAATAAAGGGCGGAAAATATGCACTTAAATTCAGCCAAAATATGCGCATATATATGCCTTGTTTGCCTTGTATGCAGTTATATTCATTTTTTTGACCAAATATGCATACTGGTATGTAATATTTCTTAATTTATGATAGTAAAATAGGGTAAAGAAACACACTGGGTTCTAAAAAAGATGTTTATTAAAAAAAATCAAAAAAAAAACCAAAGAAAAATAAAAGTAAACAATTTTTTAACATGAAATTATATATATAAAAGGCATTTATTACTAAATATTTTTCAAATTTTTCAACTAAAAAGGATTGTATTGTATCAGTAAAGATATGTTTATACAAAGAGAAGCTTCTTTCAACATCTACTGATGTAATCGGACAATACTGCAGCTAAGGTAGTAAAGTATAAGGCCAAGATACAACTTCGTTGGATGGTTTACCTTCATAAATGCTTTTTACTGCAGTTAAGTATTTAAACCCTTCATTCTTTTTTGCAGTTACATTCAATCTATTCCTTACTTGACCTCCTACTTTACCGGGAATGTTATTACATTTAGCGGAAAAAGTTTCAACTATACTAATTGAGTCTCTTAATTTTAAATTTCTACTCTCTAACGAGGATATTATGTCCAGTATAAAACTGAAATTAACCTTAATAGGAACAAGATCTTCAGCTACACTTGCACTTTTTCACAACTATTTACTTTGCACAACACACTGCGAATCGTCATTTCTTAAACCTTCTTCTCTTAAACCGTTCAAAGGCCAAAATCGTAATCTAATATTTGACAGTACAGATTGAAATCCTGCATGTCCCAACCTCAAATGTTCGTAGTTTAACATTAATTGTACAGTAATATTGTGAGAAGGCAACAAATACGGATGCTTTTGGTCGAATGACACATCAGCATTTTCAAGCCTTCCTCCCACTCTAATTAAGTTATTTGAATCCAAAAAAAGTTTGAGCGGTCGCAGCTGTATATTAGAAATAAATTTATTCGTTTTTAACTCCGAAATTTCCCTTGCAAAAAATTGTGTTTGTAATTGTTTTACCACAAACTGCTGAGCGGTACCAATCTCGTTAACTGTCATAACTTAATCTTGAATTTTATCTTTATTTCTACAATTACATATAAATCGGAGAATGAATGCTATTGAGTGCAACAAGCGCGAAAACTTAGAAAATCGCAAAAAGTAATTTAACCAAAACTCTGCAGGCTCTGCTCGTACATTAGCAGCAAGAACTATTTTCTTCTGCTCCGGAATATTTATATCATTTATCTGCTCATTGCACAAATTCAAATTTAAAGCATTATCTTTGCTATCATTATTGTCGTTCTTTAACCGTAAAGGCACTTGCTTGGCTTGGCCGAGGTCCATATACTCGTCTGTAAATCTCTTATATTCTATAAATAAACTCGGATTGCTCTAGAATCGCTTTTCCAACGACAAAAACCTTTTTTCAGCTATATTATAAGAGTTTCCTAACTTTTCGTACTCCTGCGGAGTTTTAAAAGGCATGTTTACTTGAAAACACCCTTCCTCTAATACTTTAGTACTTTGCGTGAAAATCTGTTCGGTTAACTGATCCTCAGGTAATAATTCTGACTTTGAAGTCACCTCTTCCAATTCCCAAAATTTTGATAGTAACCCGTCTATCTCTTGCGTTTGTACAAACATCGACACTTTATTCTGTAACTCGGATTTCTGACAACCCGATGATATATCATTACATTGCGCAGGTACCGTTCCTGCGATTATCCATCCTAGAGTAGTGTATACTAACGTAGGTTTATTTTTACCCAAAGAATGACATCCCTCACATAAAATCGAGTAATAAATATCTGCTCCCAGCAGCATATCTATGTCCGAAGGTGCATTGAAAGTTGGGTCCGCCAACGATACTAATAAATGGTTTGGGATATCTAAAGCATCAACATCGATTGGAATCTGAGGCATTTTATACGTAATGCTATCCAAGACTATACATGAGGAGTTGAGGACACCAAATATTTGTTATCTTGATGCTTAGAATATATTACCACATTCGCCATTTTATTTGATTTAAAACTGTGCTGAGAGATACCTGAAACATTAAGGTTATGTCTAAACACATCACTTTGTAGTTTATCCGCTAATGATTGTGTCATAAATGAACTCTGACTACCGCTGTCTAGCAACACTTTTGCTGAAATCCATCTACCATTTTTATCCTGCAAGTTTACTTGTGCTGTAGCTAGTAACACATTAGATTGTTTTTGTGACATAGCTGAAAGAGAAATTGTTCTGTTTGTACCGGCTGCAGTGTTATCACTCGATTGCCCTTGTCTGTCGTGTGTACGTTATTTGTCACTGTACTTTGCGCATTAGAGCTCTGTATATTTGCATTGTTATTTGAAATTGCGGCCGCTGATGGCATAGTAGGCCTGTTATTAGTATTGCTCTGACGTGAATTGTTACTAAATCTATTTGTATTTTGTACGCCTGGCACCCGTTGTGAATTTCCCTGTGAATTGTACCTATTGTACGCCATATTCAAACTATTAGACGCCTGTGCATTAGCACCCTGTTGATTTACATTAGAATTCGAAAAAGATTGACTATGCAATAATGTGTGATGTGACCTACCACAATCTATGCACCTACTGCGTGACTGACATAGCCCTACCAGATGCGGCCCTAAACAGTTATAGCATAGACGTTTAGTTTGTACTAATCTGTACCTCTCTGTCACCGAAAGTTGTAAAAAATGTTGACATCCGTGTACCCTATGATCTGTCACTCCACAAATTGCGCAATCTTGCCCAACACTGCTAGTAAACAAAGAAACCCGGTTGTGACCTCGCTGAGGTTGTGTATTTGGTTGAGAACCATTACTTAACAAATTTTCAAACACTATGCATCTGTGCTCTAGAAAATCGAAAAAATCCCCTAATAGTGGTAAGTCGTCCACGTCCATTTGCATTTCGAATGCCTTTTTTGTAGAATAATCGAGTTTATTCTCCATAATATAAACCAAGAAATATTCGTAAATTTGCGATTGTGTCAGCGACAACTTTTTTAAAGATTCGATTATTTTTTTATTACTTGCAATAAATTCTCTCAGGCTGACAGAGTTCGATCTAGTTAGCGCTTGTGCATCAAGAATACCTTTAAAATAACTATTTACGACACAAGTTACATTCTCAAATCTCTTTTTCAAAATACTAAACGCGATATCAAAATTAGAACCTATAATTTCCAGTGAGTCTACCAGCTTTAAAGCCTCCCCTCGTATTGATGACTTCAAATATATCAGACGTTGCACGTCCGATAAATTCCCGTTATCGACTATTAAAGCGTTAAAAATTTCAGCAAACGATCTACATTCTGCAATATTGCCGTCAAACGGTGGAATTTTTAAGTCTGTCAGTTTCACACCCGATGTTATATGACTACGTTGAACATTACCACTTACATTATAATCCAAACTGTGTGACTGTGCACTGTCACTTGCCGGTTCTTGTACAACCCTTGACATTGTCTCACTAAAATCTACTAACATTGCACAATACCTATTCTCTATATCTACTCTGTCTGTATCAGTCGAATCGGCATCCTCTATTTTTCCCTGAATATCAGAATACGCAAGAAAAGTTTGTCGTAAAGACAGTTCCCTGTGTGGGATTTGTTTCATTTCTTTTTCATTATTTTTGTTCTCATTGAATCAATTTTGTGTGCGAGTAATCGCTGCTTTTACCCTACCACGCTGCTTTATTAAATCAGCCAAAGCAACTGGTGCTTCCATCTTTTTTCCTTTTTACAAATATATATAATTAACTTTTAGCTAAATCAACTATATGCGCAGTCGGCACAGCCCAATAAAATAATACTTTGTCACTGATTGTTTCCCCAACAACAACTTAGAAATACACAATAGGTATATTACAAACCAATACCCTCAAAAACCCTGTATAAAAATATGAATTTAACTTAACTTTACCAATACAATGTTTTATTTTAAACACAAACCCCAAACTAAAATCCCTACGTGACCCAGCAACCTTCACTCAATTATTTGTTAAGATAAAACCCCTAAACTTTGTACCTACAAATGTTTACACCTACATAAAATCATAAACATCAACTCTTTCAAAATCTTATCAACAATAGTACAATTCAACTACTCTACTACAATAACTTTTTATTCACTTACTGCTTTTGTGCAGACTTTACTACCTTATCCAGGTAGCTCACCTGTTTCACTACACTGTAATCACTAGGTAGTCTCGAACTCACCCCTGTCTCTCCCTTACTGCAACAACTGCTTACTTTTTCACTGACGTAACACTTTTCCTTTTTACAGTGGTTTTATACCATTAAACACTTTGATTTTATTACTGTTATTTCACTCTGTAGACAATTCGCTTTTTATTTTTCTTTAAACACCTCAATTTCTGTGTTTTTCCTGCCCAAATCCAATTAAAACATCCGCTGCTCGAAGGACCAATAATGTGCGAACACGTTTGTAACAATGAACGACACTAAAAAACTTAAACCTGTGTCTTTACAAGTCGACTGGTTCAAACTTTGCTTTACTTGGAAAATAAAATTTCTTTTGAATTTTATTGCATTATCATTTATTAACAGATTAATCACTTCATCAGTATATACCCTAGCATGGGTATGACATAGTAACACCTTTGTAACTTAGATGCATCAAACAACCACTTAATTACTTTTAAATACTTTTGACCATTTTTACGTGAAGGATTTACCGGTTCACGGAGCACTTCTTATCTATTTAGACTCTCGAATGGCACTGATTTGTTGACAAAATACTGCTCGTCTCGTACCTTGTCCCGACACCTTGACCAATCAGGTCGTAATACGTCGAAATCCAAGATAGCTTCTTTCACGTCACGATACTGTTGTTAACCAATAAGAATAGAGATTCGCTGTTACTATGCAAGCAGAGTATGTCGCACTTAAATTTGCGTGTTAGAATAATACAAAATATCAGACAGATTTTTTATACATAAGGATTCGACTTGAACATATATCTTTATGGATTTGGATTGAACGTTGCCATTACTTTAATATGCGGTATTGCCAGTTATATTGCATGTGAATATAATGTACTTTTCTCTATTTTTTAGCATTTAGTAGTTACATAAAAACATATTAATTTAGCACGAATGCGGCGTTGCCGCTTAGATTAGTATTCGTTACATTATATTTCCTGGAATTGAGTTCCCCGCTTTTACTTTAACTTTGTACGGGGTCACGACAGAAATATGACGTGTGTCCCAAACAGATATATTGTAACGGTTTATTTTTAGTACTAGAGGTTAAAGCCTATTTTTGTTAAGGTGTAAGAAATAATCATTAATGTAGTTCCATTTGCTCTCTGAAAAACCATTAGTAGGTGGAAAATTGAAACAAAGTAGAAATGTATTTATTAAAGTTTATTATTATGTCGCCTTCACCTTTTTGTCAAGAACCTTTCAATATATTTGTTTTGTAGCTTATTTAACGTACAAAAATATTTATAAAACATTTTACTAGTAAAAATAAGGCTATATAAATATATGTATATCACTTGTAACATTGCACTGTCACATAACTCTCTCTCTCTCGGCGTGTAGAAGTTGCTTTCCTCTCTTATGACATTTGTTGGGTACCTGGCTCCTTCTTTATCTTTTCGCAATGCCTGTTACCTCGATTAGCTGATCCAGCTTGTGTCTTACCTAAAATAAAGATAACTGTTTGAATTCTGTGACCGCAGACTGAGATCTTGGGTAATTTTGCCTTCGGTGTACGTAAGGTTATATAGGTATGTACGAGTTGTTAAAAGGGTCTCTGGCTGCGGATGCCTGGTTAATAAAGCAGAGCCTGACCTCTTTCATCTTGATTCCATATCTCCCTTGGCTTAGGGGTTGAAAGTCGATTTTCCTCCCTTGTTAAATGGCAGACCATGTCCTAAGTTTAGTATCCTAAAAACCGTCAGCTACAGACGGTGTAATTGTAGAAAGAGCTAAAACTCACCGCTATGGTTGTGTCACATATATTTCCGGGGGAAAACAGTGAATTTTCCGTGGTATAGTTTCCTTTATTTTGGTCTCTGGAATGGCGTGTCAGTCGGATTGTTAGAGACATTTCATTTTGTTGGTTATGAATCAACCCTGTTCCTTAAAAGTTATAGGCCTAGAAGTGGGCGTCAATATCGATTTTAATCCCTTCGATCGACCTAACTTATTGATATTGTATTGACTGCTATCGGGTGATTTTTACCAGCCAAGGGCATTGTATTGTAATCTGTTTATAGTTATTTAATTTGGGAGACACTAGGTCACTAGGGTGTTTATTTAAAGCTGGGAATTTGTTTAAAATCATTTAGTTTCTAGGTTAACATCTATCGACCTTTGCGAGATCGATTATATCGCTTATTCCTTAGATGTGGGAAAAAGCGCATGACCCGTGGGGATTATTTATCTCATGTACCGTGGGTTGTATACCACGTTTGGTGATAATTTATATTTCCCATTTGTCAGTTAATTAAAAACAAATTTCTTTAGTTTCACCGTCGCGCAGGGGGTACAAGGGTAACCCATGATTCTTTTGTCTCCGCTCTTTGATTATTTTATTATTTGTACGGGTTCGCTTCGGTTATGATAGTTTATTAGGTTCTGTAGAGGTACGAGGTTTTGAATTCTAGCGCCCTTTTTATTGACAGGAAGCTTTCTATTTTGTTGGCAGGATTGCAGCTCTTCCGGGAGGTCGTGCGCGATTCTTACTGCCACTAGTGTCACTTACTTACTGACCTGTCTCTGTCGTGAAAACGTGCACCCATCTAAATTTTATCACACTTTAGTGGATTTTTGGGGCCCGTTTCACAAATAAAGCTTCCAAATTGCTTTCGTTTAGTAGAATATTAGATTGAAAGCTTTTTTACGGCGTAGCCGGATTATTAAGCGACGGAGTGCAGGTCAGAAAACGTGAAAACGTGTGAATAACCTCCATCGTCATCGGGTAAGTTTAATCATTTTATGTTTGAAATCAATAATTGCAGTCACTTTAATTTTGCTTTTATTTGTAAATAAAATATGTTATCATCTTATGTTAATATTTGAAACCTTAAATTTTTGGTCAAAACTCATGTACTTTTTTTTATGCTTTCTGGTATCGATAGCTATCTATGTCGCTAGAATTTTTCCATACCGTAGTGCCCATTTTACTTACAAAGTGCACGTTTTTCAAGTCTACTTTTTTATTCGTTATTTTATTGTCAAAAAAAAAAGAACTCGTATCCGAACTATACCGCGTGGCGTCAAGCCTGCATTTTGTACGTTAATGCCTAGGTTTTTATTTCTTTGTGTTGCTATTAATTTAATCTAATTTCAATTTATAATGTGCCTAATTAGCCGAATGTAATTATGTAATTTTTCTGGTTAATTGCTAAGTTTTACATGTGTTTACTGCAATTGTTGGATTTGGTTTAATTAATTTTTATTTAATTGATAATTATGTATTCTTTGCTTTAATTGATTTAAATGGCCGGCATTGCGCAGCCGTGTTCTTTAGTAATTTTGGTATAGTTGAAATAAAGTAAATAACGGTAGTTTTCGGGGTTTTCGAGATTATGGCGTGTTAATATTATTCTGGGGAATTTATTCAGGGTTTTAGCATGGTAAAATTATTGTCGAATGGGTCTGATAATTAAATAACATTATTTTCTGGGATTTTCGTAATTATGTGGGGATAATATTTTTATGGGTCGCTTATTTAGGGTTTGAAAGGGTATTTTATTTGGAGTCATTAGCACCCCGTGTCGGCGTGTTGGCGGCGCATGCGCAGTTACTGTATTGCGATTCAGCATATATTTCTCGAAGTTCAAGTAGGAAATTACTTTGCGATTATTTTTTTTTCATAATCTGAAAAATGGGATTCAAATTTTGATCATGCGCGTGGCGCATGCGCTCTGACTACTTTTCTACAAACCTGCGGTTTTAATTTAGTGAGTTTCCTGCTTGGCTTAGATAAAGTTCTTTTAATTTTATTCGCCATCCTGAGCATGCGCAGTGCTCTCACGTCGATGTTATTGTTGATTAATGTCTGCAGAGGGGTTATTGGATTGGTTATTGGCGCATGCGCAGTAATAATTTTTTCTAAATATTGGGTTTTCTGGATTATTAGGGTGGCTGCACAGTGCTGGTCCATTTACGTAATCGTTTGGGCCTTCAGCCACATTAAATGAAAATTTTATACAAATATTGCCGTTGTGCTGATGCGCCTGTTTTACTTCTTAGGATCCTTTTACCTGGGCGCTTGTACACAGCTCCTTACCTGGGCACCTTTTAAGCCTTTCACCTAGAGGCGCTACCGCTTCTACCCTGGGTTTCAACCTAGGGCCGACCACCAGTATTACTCAAGAGGTACATAGAGTACTACCTAGGGTGCACCTGAAGCCGACTAACCGGCAAACCACCCACAGCCATTGGTTGATCGGCAACGTAACCGGCCAGTGTATTCCTTGTAAGGTTTTTATTTTTGCTTTTTTTTTTGTAGCAAATATTTTTTTTTGTAAAGTGTAACCGCTGTGATCACAACCGCAGGGCCGGTATACAATTTATATTGAATTCATTTTCTTGGATGTCAAACCCAATCAGTAATTTTGTTATTTGGTGTGTTGTAAACTTTCTTGGTTTTTATTTGAGACGTCCCACAGCACCCCTACAGTAATTTGCTTTTTTTTTATTATTAAGTTCAGTGGAGAGTGAGGTCCCACCGAGATCGCGGAGGCTTCCGTTTTGGCCTGGATACAAGCGCCCCTTGTTTACCCCCCTGCTCTTCGGCATTTGAGCTAGGGCATTTGCTCGCTCTCTCAAGGCCTCTCACCCTCGGCTGAACTTCGTTGCCATTAATTTCTTGTTCGTTGTTAATATTCATTAAAATTAAATTCTTTTTCTATTGATAATAAATCTTTGGGCAAATAAAAGCGTAGCAATATTACATTATAGTTATTTATGTATCTAGGGAATTATAATGGTCTTAATTACCGAGGGCAAAGTTTACGTCCCGAGGGCCTTTGGCCGAGGGACAGCAATTGCCCGAGGTAATTGAGACCCTTATAATTCCAGTGATACATAGATAATTTTATTTCTGACCGATTTTAGTAACATTTTGTTCATTTTTAAAGTGGAATAAATGTTTCAATAGATGACAATCAAATTGACATTAGATGTCAATCGTTTGATTTTATGTCAAATTTTTCTTAATATCCCAAGGGAGTTATGACCCTTATAATTCCCGCGTAACTAAGACGTTATAACCGGTCAGAAATAAAATAATATACAAAGTATTATTTCCGTGACAAAAATTGCAATTACAAACAAAATAGAGGAAATGTTATACATAAATCAAAACAAATATGACACTGTTCTGAGAAACATGAGGCGATTTTGTGTTTCATAATTGGCAATGATATTTTGTAGCCTAAGTTGTAACGATTTGTATCTCGGCTTCATTGGGATGCGTTGTCCAGATATGTGTTGTAAATATTGCGCGTGTGATAATTCAGTTTCTTTCACCAGGCCATTTAGGAATGTCCACATTGTAGGATGTGCGCATTGAAAAAGCGACTGCAAGCCATTATGCCACCCTTCAACACAGTTGGTTGTCCTGGCAATTCCTTCGGCAGCTGCGTTTCGTTGATTCCATAATTGCTTTGGAAATAAAGCGTCTCTTCTTTTTCCTCCACGCAGTTGGCGACCACGGATAAACGTGGTTTCAAAATAACTGATCAATTCTTCAACATCCTGGCGGTTATCTGGAAACGTCTCTGCCACTTCTAAAAATGCATCTTCAATTTCTTGTAGTGGAAGGAGTGATAGGGCTCATAACATTTTGACACTTGTGGCTATGTCATCCGTGTTGCTTTCATACATATTTTTTAATCCGAGCGCTCCAACTTTTCTTAAGACAGCTTGAGAGAGGTGGAAAAAACATCCAGATATTTGTGCTGTAGGGAATACTTCTTGGAAGGAGTTCAGGTAATTCTATACTACTTTTCGAATTGATGCGATGAAATTGTGTGTGGTGAATTGGCGTAGTGATGAAATGGGATGTGATGAAGTGTCGTTGTGATACGATGTCGCCGTAATGAAGTGTCCGTGATGAGATGTCGTGTGATGTACTGTCGAGTGATGGAGTGTCGGGGAACGAATTTCTTCGTATACTGAATAGACATTCTTCTTTCTAAGCGTGGATTCGTCAGGAATGGTGTGTTGACAATACTTTTGCAAAAATCCTATAAATTACGGATTTTGCAATTTTTTTAAGGGTATGTTTGCTGCGACCAAAGTCTTGCATAAGTCTTCTTGAAAACTTTCCTCTTCAGATTTCGATTAAAATGCGTTTTTACACTCAGGTGAACTAGTTCAGATTTCATTTTTTGTAACTTTGATTTATGCAGAGGTGTTTTCAAATGTTGATCGGTTTGAAACTTCTTTTCACAAACAATGATTTTTGCTTTACAGAAGACTTTTTCTCTACTGAACTTTATCTCTGAGAAATTTTTAATTCACGAAGACGTTTTCGCCACTTTGCACATTTTGAACACAAACTTGAAATCACTAGTTTCACACTAAAAATACTGAAATCTTCCGACAAACTAAAACAGAAGTACGTATTACAACCCGATATAAATACAGTTTGTTAGGCAGGTAATAATAAGGCATTATTAAATATCTCGCTAATAAATTAATAAGTACCAACGAAAATACTTTAAGTAATCGTTTTATTAAATTAATATCTAAAATTAGATGGGTAATTTAATTTTTAAACCAAATTCACATTCTACAACGTAAAATTACAATTGGAAGAAGCAAACTTGTGTCATGTTAAAATTTAGAAAAAATATATAATGCCTAGTTATGTTTTAAGAACAAGATTTAATTATTGATCTAATTTTATCAGTGGTGTGCACAGGGATGACGCCCGATATTTAATTGGAAAAAATTAAGGTACAGCAGTGTTTCTCCTCAATTTTCTAAGATTATATAATTTAGCAATCAAATGTGCACAAAAGTAATCTCTTCAGTTTTTTCGGTCAAAATAACTATTTTCCATAGGCTTGTCTCAATCGGCAGTCCAGGACTAGTTTTTAATCAAAAATACAGTCTACCAGATTGTACATGACAGTTTAAACCTGTCAGGAACTAATAGTTTAAACAGACCTCATGAAAGCAACAAAATGAACTGACCAGACGAAACGGACACTACAAATTTTTAGGAAAATTTTAAAGTGAAATATTTTATATATTAATGGATGACTGCGGTTTTTAAGAAGTCCTCCCAAATTTTTTTGACAAGAGTTTGTTAAAATAATAATAATAATAATAATAACTATAATGCAAGGATCTGAGATAATCTCTCTGTAAATCAATGGCAGCACGTTTAAACTTTTGAATATAAAAAAATAATAGGTACCTAAACATGCACTAAGTCGAGGTTCCAAATTTAATTTTCTATTTTACTTTAAAACCTTCACTTAGTGTTTATTTCCCCCCCCCCCCCCTTTATACGGCGGTGAGTGGGGACGATTCAACCATTTCATTTTAGTAGCTCTTCTTGGTACCCAAAAGGAGCTAAATTAATTTATTTTATACTTTTCTTTACTTTCGAAGATATAGGGGCTCCAAATGCTTTCTGTTACGAGAACAGTTTGTTGAATCATCTTCAAGCTGGGGTAGGTTCAACCATGATTCAACTATCAAATTAGTGGTTATTAGTATTTATTTAAGCATATAAAAAGCATAGTATAAAACTGGGCGTAGGAAATTTCGGCCCCGGCCAGGTAGCAGCCCGATTTTGACAGGAACTTTTGGCCCGGGATGGAAGGGTCATGTTTTTATTACAGGCATTTTCGGCCCCAATGGTCTAACGTTATAACATTTTAATTTTTTTATGATCTTTTGTGTTTTGAATCATTTATAAAATGAAAATGCAACTAACCTGAACTAACTCAATTTTTGACCTGCAACTCGGCTAATGCGGTTTTATAGACTTATATTGGTTAAACAGCGCTAACACGGCATCTAATCCACCTTTTTGGTTCCAATTCGCCTTTTTCAAGTTCACCGGGGAATATTATTATTAATTGTTTGCCCCTTTTATAGACTTATATTGGTTAAACAGCGCTAACACGGCATCTAATCCACCTTTTTAGTTTAATTCGCATTACCTGCAATGTTTGGGGCCGAAATTTCTTGCAAGATTACTTGACCTAAAATTTCTAGCAGGTACCTTACCCAATATGGGGCCGAAAGTTCCGCCGCCCATAAAACTAATCAAATAAATACTAAAGGAATTATGTCACGTGTCCTAACCATAGGTTAATTCTTGTGAATTAAACAACAAACCAAGGCTACTTACTTACAAAATATGTAAAACAAATACTTGACTAAATATATATAACATAACGTTTCTTTACAGAATTTAACTGCTTCCACTGATTCATGGGATTCATGGTGGCCCATGAGAAGAAGAATAGGATTCTGTGTAGAACAATTTGTGTGGAGTTGGATATGCTTCAAAACATGCATAAATTAATAGTTTCTTCGTCATTCAGGCAGAATTATTTCCTAGAACAAGTGATGACTGGAGCACCCTGTATGTAGGGGAACCCGGGGCAATATGGGGTACCTAATTTTATAACCCTGATTTTTTTAGAACATGAATTGAATTGAATTCGTCATTTTAAATTTAGTTAGCTAAATATGTTATCTTTTCACTTTAATTACATACAGGAGCAATTTAAAATGCGAACGCAATTTTTTTCATTTTTTTGTTAAAAGTAAGCTTTTTCCCATTTTGCCCCGTATACGGGGTGAAATGGGGTACATAATATTAAAGAATTACGTAATATGTTAAAACACCATTTATTTATTAAAATATAAACTGTTATTTAAAAATATAAAAATACAAAATTTTCCTTATTGGGAAAAATAAAGGGTTTTCCAATAAGAGGTGTTATTTTGATATTCAAAGGAAAATGTCATTTTTTGAGATAAATGATCGGATGTTTATTTCATTATAAAGATGAAGGTATGCCGTTAATAATGGAAAATAACATCAGCCAAATGACCACTACGACCATATCCTTTTCATGAAATTTTCCATAACCAAATCGCAAAGTGGCTGCCCTATGTCCTCGATAGCCTCACGAATTCCATCTTTGAGGTCTTGAATCGACGCTGGGCTGTTGGCGTAGACCTTCTCTTTCACGTGGCCCCAAAGGAAGAAGTCGCAAGGTGTTAAGTCACAAGATCTCGGTGGCCAGATAGAGAGGCTTTTCAACAATAACTCTTGGGTTTTCCAAGCCCCAGATGCGACAATTTTGCTTGTTGGCAAAGCCATCGAGGTGAAAATGGGCCTCATCACTCAAGATGATTTTTCGATGGAATTCCGGATCATTTTCATGCATTTCAAGGACCCAATCGGCAAAGACACGACGTTGTTGATGATAGGCCGGCTTGAGTTCTTGTGTTAACTGAACTTTATAAGGCTTAGACCCAAATCTTTATGCAAAATACGGTGTAATGACGTTTGTGGAATGCCTAATTCCAAAGAACGACGAGGAATGGACAAACCTGTGTTTTCTTCAACACTTTCGGCTACAGCAGCAATATTCTCGGCTGTTCTTGAGCGACGTGCACGGGTTTTATTCTTCACATCACTAACTTGTCCCAACAGCTCGAATTTTTCCACCAATTTCTGTATTGCGGTCCGACAAGGTGCTTCACGACGACCCAAAAATGTTCGAGTTTTACGAACCGTCTCTGCCAAATTTTCACCATTTTTATACCGAATTTTAATAATTTCAATGCGTTGTTGAAGCGTGTATCGTTCCATTTTTATTAATGGCGTAGTTCCTACTTGTCAAATGTCAAAAAATGACAGATCAAAACGTGACATCTACCGAAATAGCGGGCTATTCAAAATAACACCTCTTATTGGAAAACCCTTTAGTTAAATTAAACATAACAAATTTTTGCATACAAGATTCAGAGTGGAAAACAGTATTTCGTGCACGAATTATGAGCCCATTTGTAGCAGAGACGACATGAAATCCATCCCACAGTGGATTTACTATAAAATTCGTCGCAGGAAAAGCATATCTCGTCGTCCTTATCACTTGAGGATTCTTTATAATTTTTTTCTTTTGCTTTTTCTTTCTTAATCCTTTGAGTTACTTTTTTCTTACTTTTTGTTTTATTCTGTGATGTATCACTTATCTTTCTTTTGACTGCTTTAGCTTTCTCTGTTTTTTCTGTAATAGAATTTTCTAATTCTGTTTTGTAAGAGTAGAAGTTAAAATCGCTGTTTTTCCCCGTTCTCGCTTAGGGCGTTTTATTAGAGAAGCTAGGAATGCCAGAGGAAAAATCTTTGACTCTTTCAAAACTCTTCCATTATTTTGAGATTCTTTACGGACAGGCGGAGAATCAGGCATCCACGAACATTGTGGCAATGTATCAAAATAATTGTGCCCCGTTTTGCCCCAAACCACGTGATGCAATCAAATCAAAATAAGATACAGTAGATAATTATTTTTTTAGGAAATCCGTTTAGTAAGGCATACTATATGTAGCCACTAATCATCTTATATAAACAAAGTAAAACTAATCTTTCAAAAGATGTACATACCTTGGCCAAATGCGGGAGCCACTTTTACAACACACAGCGCTTATCACTCCTTGCCGACCAAATATTATACTAACGCTGGGATGATTCGTGCCACGTCTATTGCAGTTAAGTGAACTGGTAGTGGTTATCGTGCATCTACGATTTGGCGGTTTTAGTGGAGCGGAATTCCGCTAAAATAACGGTACCCCGGTACCCCATATTGCCCCGGGTTCCCCTACTGTTAGTTTTAGAAGAAAAAATTGCCTCTGTGCTCTCAACAAAACTATCTTCATTACCAGCATGAAGTATTATGTACCTAGAAAGATATGTTTTACCTAGGTAAATTTCCCATAGTTCATATATTTGTTTACTGCAAAATACCTTTTATGATCAAATTTAGTAGATTAGATAGAGTAGAGTAGAATGGTGCCATTCTGAAAAAATCCATGTTTCATCCAATAAAACGAATTGCTACAAGGATGCTTCTTTTTCTTTCATATATTCTTTCAAAAATACCAGTCGTTTGAAAGCTACGTGATGTTCTAAAAAAAGTTACAGCTTAAGCATAACCAATGTAAAATATTAGTTTTTGAAAAATACAACTTACTTGTTTCATACATTCCATAAATAGTGTAACGGATATATTAGAGGTGGGCTTATAAGTTGTTTTGACTGTTATTTTAGTTTAACTTTAAACAGTTACCAGTTATTTTCAATAAATTTAGTTTCAAGGTGTTAATTGTCGAATAAACGATTTTTTCTATTATTTAAATATTTTATGGAAATATTATTACTATAAAATAAACAGAAAACTAAGAGAGAATAAAAAAATAATTTTGTGATTTAAAACAACGTTTTAAATCGCACATTTTAAATGTTTACATATTACATACCTAATGCACTATCTCTATATTCTATAATTTATCTCATTTCTTTCAATTTAAAGATTAAAAACAAAAACAAGCAATAAACAACGCCACACTTTACAACAAAACAAGCAACATCAACAGGCGTCGATCCGGTCGATCGCAGGGGAATTACAGAATTTCTAAACCCTAAACACTATCGTCCTGAACTACATATATGTCGATATTGTAATAATATGTGATCAGATAAAGTTCAAATACTTAATGGCGCGATTAAAGTATGTCGATATTTTCATCGTTCAAAATAGCTTCGAACGCATACCGCACACAAAAATATCGATATAGCAGTGAAATATATTAGCGGTTATTTGTCTACCAGTTATTTAAAAGAACCGTATACGGTGTCATACCATGCGGGCAACGTGTCACCGGCGCGGCGCGCTCTCGGCTCGATGCAATAACGCCAATAACTGGTAACTGCTTCAGACAATATTGGATCACCGGTAGCGCCAGTTATTTTTAACCGTGAAAGTTATTTATTATTATTTAGTTATAATTGACACATTTACAACTCTCTCTGAATAAGAACGGCTATCTAAATGCTTCGACATTTTTCACAAATAGTAAACAACGTAATCGACAGAGATATGTATGTACACTTATTTTGTTCTTAGAAGAACAGTTTTTAATGCCATTTATGAAAAGATCTGAAATTTTTGTAAACAAATAGAAATTACAAGAACGAAACCACAGAACAATTATGGGTAGTTTTGCACGAAACGTCAAAACAGGCCAACAAACGAGCTGGCGCCACCGCACCGTTCACAGTTCTGTTGCCAACTGTCAGCCAATAAAATTCAAATTATATTAATTTTTACAAGCTGAAATAAACTAAATATTTGCTATAAGTGAGTTCGTATCAAAGAAGAATACTTTAAGTTTGTAGTGCATTCAATATCGCATAAAGTTTTATTATCTTTTGCTTGAATTTAATTTCCTCATCTTTTCTTACGGATTTACAATTATCAGCGGATTGATGACGTGCGTTGGAAATTGTCTTGCATGGACCATTATGTACCAATTTATAAGGACTGAATTGAATTTAGTTTAGTAACACAAAGTTATATTTTTGTTTATGAATAAAAGAAAATTTACGTTAACGTTTTCCATTTTCATTATTTTTCACTACCTGGAACTTCGCGGGGCTGGGGGAAAGGGTAGGGCCCGGGATTAAGACCTTCAACGAGCTTCCGAAATACACGAAATTGAAACGCCTTCAAGACAAAGTAATTTAGATATTAGCCCAAAAATGCGTGTTTTTTACCTATTTTTACTACTTTTTAAAAGCAAGAAACATCAATTAAATAGGACGTTGGCACCCAAAAAAAATTTATGTGCGGCTCTGGGGCCCTACCAAATATCTGGCACCGAGGCCCCGTCGACTCTTGCTACGCCACTGGAATGTCTATACGTCGAATGTGACTGCCTATAGATCGTTACAATATGTTGAAGATACTTTGTACCATTTTGGTTTCAATGGTTGACTTCACGTTGAGTAATTAACTATAAAAAATAGTCCATCGTACCTGCTTCGTACTAAATGCGATTAGCATAATCTTTTTTAAAAGAGCAGCTTTCGTGACCACAGGAGAAAATTATCACATTCGTGGCCGTGTGGGAGTGCGAACCGTGCACAGCTTTTGAAAAAAAAATGAGTTTAAAAATATATTAATATTAATGTTTGTGGCCTGCAGCACGGTAGGACAAGCGGTTTAAAGAACGAAATAATGTAAAACTAAAGTGTCAAAATAGGTCTACCTTTCACAACCTCTTGATAATATTTTGCTTCCTTGCCATATATTTAGATGAGTAGTGGAGATCGGGGTTGGTGGTTACAGACCCAACTAGCAAAATTAATTTTATAAAGGTAGTATAAACTACTATACAATAAACTTTGTAGAAGTTTAAAATTCCTATAACGTGGTTAAATACCCTTATATGATATTTATAGGATCAAAATGGGCCCACTTTTATAAAACCTTTTGATATTATAAGAGTTATATAGAAGTTGTGTACCACACTTTTAAAGCAATTTAATGCTACAACTATAAAATTGTTTCGTAGTTTGTATTTGGTGATACGTATACAACATTTTATGGACACTTACACAAATATTATATATATAGTGATCGTATAATGCAATCGAATAATATAGAAATTTAAAGAGATATTTAATTTTTTAGTGCAGAATTTTAAAACCAAATTACTTTAAAAGGGGCGTATAACAACGGAGATTATAAATATGTACCTACTTATTTAAAAATTGATCAGCCGAAACTTGATGGCGCTTGTTAGTCAAAAATGATTGATATTATATCACCTTTATCACTTTAAGAATCTCGGATTAGCGTTAATAACCCTAAAATAATTGCGCTGGAAATTTGATTGATAAACTATGTATATGTTAGTGGCACAAAAAAGATGCGCTTTAATTTCGGCCACGATTGCTTTAAAATAAAAAAAAATACGCCTATACAATTTTTTTTTATTTTTTCGATATTTTTTATATACAGTGTGTATATAAAGTAAGAAACAAATTCATTATTTAATACTTAATCTAAAAACATTTCGTCAAAATCCTCGAATACGTATATAATTATTTTTAATTGCGCATATTTTGACTTATAAATTTATTATACTTCTGTAGTAGATATGACATTTTCGACGATTTTTTTAAATGAACCCCCCCTATATTTTAGTTCAGATCTGTAATCTCCAAGAACTTCTTCTTCTTCATCCCATATTTTTTTCCGCGCGAAGCGCCCAATGAAGCAGATATTTCTATTCTCTTTCCCGTATTTACACTTTATTAATAAGAATGAGGAGTTTGAAACAAAGATTGTACCGCGTTTGTAATTTACCCAAAACTTTTTAACAGGGCAAATACATTTTTTTTTTTGGGCATTCGGCAGCCATTTTAAAGAAATCCCGATTTTTCTCTTCAACTTTCAACACCCTGTGCATCAAAAATAAAGGGGTTACCGACTTATTTCCATATATTTTTTCCTAAAATCAGCTCAGGTAATAGCGTGCAATTATGAAAGATACAGGATGTCCGGATATAGATACGGAGCGGTCATATCTCGGAAACTATACGTCTCACAGATTTAGAAAGATAACTGCCATTATAAAAATTGTCAAGAGAAATTCATAAAAAATAATTTGAAGGTTCGGAAATTGCCGCGAGAGGGCGAAACGGCTCATTTATTTTTAAAAGTTTATTTTATCTCAAAAAATGCCAGGTAACCGTAAAAAACCAATATATAATTAAAGAGTTCACTAGAACCAAAGAGGATAGCTAGAACTTTTATTATTGGAATTTTTTCGATCCTGCCTAATAAAGGAGTGGGAAAGTCTTTAGGGAATTTTTAAAACACTGTCATTAAGCCGTTGTCCTTAACGATTTACTGGAATTTTAACTTGTTTAAAATGGAATTCCTTGGAGTTTAAATAAATGATTCAGAAGTCGTCTCAAGTTTCGTAATACAATTTTAAGATTGTGCTGTTATTCAATCAAACTTATTTCTTGATTTTTCTCTGTATTTTTAAATTGTATGGTATAACTTTTTTTGGTAGTAGGAGATAATTTGCATTGACAAAGACTCGTCAAAACCGCAAATCAATATGACCAACAGTTTAAGAGTTACTTTGAATCTTCTCTAATGAAATGATGACATGCCCAAATTTCGGTTTTGTCTACTATTCTAATATTTATATTGAACAGATGTACGATAAATGATTTAATTTCACTTCCATTTTTTTTTCTATGTAAAAAGTTTTGAGAAAATGTAAACCAAACATCCTTTATTCATTTAACATATTATGTAGTATCATATTGTTTTTTAGGCGGGGGGGGGGGTCATGACCCCCATAATATACCCCCGGCATATTATTTTTATTTCATTAGATAACCGATCAAGGAAATATATAGAGTTATGTTTTAATGAGCTTTAGATTCTATCGCTTATTTGTCATAGATTGTGGGTAAACATGACAGTAATTTATAAATTTCCGGCAAGGTGTTTTACAATAAATTGTTATATGTTATACCTAAATAAAATAATATATTTTTCCCAATTTACAAAAATTAGCTGATCGGTCTTGCATTTCTAACTGGTTTTCTATGTTAAAAAAATGATTGATAACATTAACAACAGATTTTCCAACAAATACATACCTACTAATATATCATATAAAAATGTTTTTCGTTTACCACATAAATAAAGTTCTCTTAAACCGTTGTACAGCTGCACGACGGATTTTACCTTTTTCCTTTTTAATTTGAAAATAGAATGCATGTCATGGCCAATTAGCAAAACAATGTTAATTAAATTCAACATTTTAGTGGTCGTCGGACACGACCATTGTTTCCTTTTTTTCCTTTGTTCATAGAATGAAAGAGAAGACGACAATACAATGCATAGGATCATTAGGATCCCGTTTTACCTCAGTTACAACTTGATTTTTTATGTCATTGCGTCCAAACAAGATATTTTATTTAAATTTTAAAATATTTACCTGGGATCCTAATCCTAAACAAACCTCTAAACCAAACCGAAAGTTTTGTTTTTCAACAGACCACACTCACGCTGACTTATTTTATACTAATCCGGTCATTTTCTTTTAAGAATAATAACGAACAACCGATAACTAACGAGTATAACAACCAACAAATGATACCAATAACTGAGTAACTAACTTTAATTTCTTTAGAGGTTTGCTCCAACCCGCTATTCTATGCCCGAAAGATCATTTCCAGCCTGTCAATTAAACTTTGGACTTGGCAACCGACTGTTGCAGTGGTAAATTAGTCTTTCGACCGTTCAGGGGATTGTACTGATACGGTTTTTGCTCGGGTTGGAACAAACCTTATATTTACCGACAAATCTATTTTTGCCGTTTCTGACGATGTGTAAATTTTTAAATATATTACTATACCGGGTGTTGCATCGTCGAGCGGGACATAGGAAATCCCATGTAATTTTAAATGGGGTCAATTATTGGCTTCCCTAATTATTTTAGAGAAAATTCTATTTAGGTTTATTAAAGAGCACTAAAACCCACATTCAAAAGAATAACTTTAGATATTTTTGATGAGCCCGTTTACGGGTTATCGCCGATTTCTTTTTAACTATTTCTCCTTTTTATGGCCCCGTATTTGCGGGCACCAGTCAAGGTAAAATATGACTGTCAAATAAAGTTGTCATTTTGAAATGTGTGCTTTATTGTTATAAAAACTCGTACATCGAAAATATTAAAGGTGTATTTATGAGTACAAATTAATCTGAATAAAACTAAAATAAAGTATCCAATTACAAGGTTAATTATGACATTTTACATGTTTCAATATTTTACTAATTAATAGGTAGGTACTATTAAATTGTTAGCACTTTAGGATTTAAGAAGATGTTTAAATATTCCTCAAAATGACAACTTTATTTGACAGTCATCTTTTACCTTGACTGGTGGCCGCAAATACGGGGCCATAAAAAGGAGAAATAGTTAAAAAGAAATCGGCGATAACCCGTGTAATGTCTCGTACTATTTTATATAGGATATATTTTACCACCTTAATTTATGTATATACCCATCCTTATCTGCGCTGACCTGATAAGCGGTGAATGATCGGTGTAGGCAGTATAGTACCGGACATCAAGAGTAATGTTGCATATTTGGGAAATAAATAGTTATAAATAGTAATCGGAGTATTCTTTCCCTGCAAACGTTACAAAGTGGCGACGAGGAAATTTTCCATTTTCGTGTGGAAATCGGGCCCGCGGTCGGTAATAATAGTGCTAAATTATCGACTAATAAGTGTAAAAAGTCGGTAGGTAGTGATACGAATTAGTGTGTCAATATGGCGGCAACCGTGGGTTTGCAACTGGAATTTGACCCCAAAATTCATGATTGGACCGTGCACATCAGCCGACTTGAACAATTTTTTGTGGCAAACGCCATTACTGATGGCTCGATAAAAAGGGCTATTCTATTAAATGGACTCGCTCAAGAAGCCTATATTTTACTTCAGAATCTATGTCTTCCGACGAAGCCTTCTGAAGCCACCTATAAAGATCTCATTCAGCATTTAAACGGATATTTCAGCGGAAAAACGATTGTTTTCGCTGAACGGTGTAAGTTTTACAGTGCGTATAAGTCGCCGAACGAAAGTGTTCAGGACTGGGCAGTAAGACTTCGTAGTTTAAGTATGAGATGTGAATTCGGTGATCAATTAAAAAATATTCTTCGTGACCGATTTATTTGCGGAATGCATCCAGGAAAAAT
The DNA here is from genome assembly GCA_963920685.1 of Polydrusus tereticollis. Lineage (NCBI taxonomy): Eukaryota > Metazoa > Arthropoda > Insecta > Coleoptera > Curculionidae > Polydrusus > Polydrusus tereticollis. The sequence goes on along the minus strand of OY987326.1, from coordinate 166,711,124 downwards.
TTTGGAAAAATTACTGGAGCAGAAATCCAGCATCACCTTTGATGAGGCCATTGCTGTTGCTTTGACATCGGAAACCAGTGCTATTAACCATAGTTCGGAAGCACATTCGTTTGTGAAACAGGAGCAACACGAAATTTTTCGTTTGCAAGGTTTTCACCAGCTGAGGGGGAGATCCAAAGCAGCGACAGGGCATCGCGCAGCCGGTAGGGGGCGCTTCGCTGGAAACGCAGCAGGCGCGAGCGGTACGTCAAGTACTGAAGGATACAAAAAAACAGGTAGTAGTGATAAACTGTGTTCGATTTGCCGGAAAGGTAAACATTTAGAAAATAATTGTTTTTATCGCAATTCGAATAAATATTGCAAATTTTGTCGTATTAAAACTCACAATACGGCAAACTGTAACAATAAAAATGTTAATTGTTTAAATATTGCTACTGACACTGAAGATGTTCCTAAATTTGATTTAAATTTAAATGATTTCCCGGTCTATACTCTCAATAGTAAGGTTTCGAAACCAATAACAACTAATATATTTTTAAATGGTAAAATGTATGAATTTGAACTGGACTCTGGTGCAGCTATATCTTGTATACCTTACCTAATGTATGAACGTTGTTTTAAAAATATTCCATTAATTAACACAGATGTGACCTTGGTAAATTTTACTGGCGATAAAATTTCTCCCATCGGTCAAATAGAGTTATTGGTTCAATATAATAAACAAGCGTGTAATTTAAAGTTTTGTATTATTAAAGAAAGCAATGTTGCTTTACTTGGAAGAGATTTTATCTCCAAATTTAATATTAGTTTTACACAAATTAATTATATTTCAGAGGATAAGTCGTACATTGATAAGTTAATTCAAAAATATCCTAATGTTTTTTCGAAGGAAGTTGGGTGTTTTAATAAATTCCCATTAAAATTATATTTAAAAGAAAATGCAGTACCTAAATTTTGTAAAGCACGACCGTTGCCTTATGCAATAAAATCTAAAGTTGAGGTTGAACTAGATAGGTTGTTAGATTCCGGAATAATAAGCCGAATAGAGCACTGTGAGTGGGGCACCCCAATCGTTCCCGTTTTAAAAGAAGACGGCTCTGTACGAATTTGCGGGGATTATAAAATCACATTAAATCCATTTTTAGTAGCTGATAAATACCCCATTCCTAGAATCGATGATTTATATGCAAAATTAAACGGAGGTGAACAGTTTTCAAAAATTGATCTAAGCTCCGCATATCAACAAATCACTCTCAATCCGGAATCAGCTAAATTAACCACGATATCAACTCATAAAGGGTTATTTTTTTATAACAGGTTACCTTATGGAGTAAGTTGCGCTCCAAGCCAATTTCAAAGGCTCATGGATCAACTTTTCTGTGACATCAAAGACGTATCAGTTTTCTTAGATGACATTTTAATTACAGGGAAGGATAAAAATACACATATCAAAAATTTAGAAAAAGTTTTAAATATTTTATCTGATTGCGGTTTAACTGTTAAAATGGAAAATTTGTAATTTTTTCTCGAATTCAGTTTCTTATTTAGGCTTTGATATAAGCGAACAGGGATTGCATAAGTCTAAGAAGAAGCTGGAGGCGATAGAGGAAATTCCAGTTCCTAAAAACGTAACCCAATTAAGATCTTTCATTGGCGCAATAAATTATTATAATAGGTTTATACCTAATACTCCAACTATTTTACACCCCTTGTATAATTTAATAAAAAAAGATATTCCGTGGAATTGGACCAAGGAATGTCAAATAGCTTTCGAAAAAGTAAAAGGTATTTTGCAATCAAATAATTTTTTAGTTCATTTTAACCGCGATCTACCCATAAATCTAACTGTGGATGCTTCTGATTACGGTGTGGGAGCGGTACTTTCAAATGTTTTTGAAAACGGCGTTGAACGTCCGATTTGTTTTGCATCAAAGACCTTAAATGATCAACAAAAACGTTGGAGTCAGATTGATAAAGAAGCATTTAGCATTATCTTTGGTATTAAAAGATTTTATCAGTTTTTATATGGGCATAAATTTACCTTAATTACTGATAATAAAGCTCTCGTTTCAATTTTTGGACCAAAAAAAGGAATACCGATAATGGCCGCGAATAGGCTACAAAGATACGCTTGTTTCTTAGGCGGATTTGATTTTGAGATTAAATATGTAAAATCTAGTAAAAATATTGCTGATTTTTTGTCTCGATTGCCAATAAATAATTCCGAAATTGATTCAGACAATTGTGATTTATTACAAATAAATTATTTAAATGAATGTTCAAATTTAAATATTGATTTATTGCAGGTAGAATCAGCTACTCAAAAAGATCAAATTTTGTCTAAAATTCTCACGTTTGTTTTATCGGGTTGGCCAACTGAAACTAAGGATTTGTCTTTAAAACCTTATTTTCGAAAACGGGACGAAATTTCAATTGTTAATAATGTCCTTGTGTGGGGTAACCGGGTTATTATACCGGAATCGTTACAAAAAAATATTTTAAAAATGTTACATAATACTCACATGGGCATTGTAAAAATGAAATCATTAGCGCGGTCTTATGTTTGGTGGCCAAGTTTAAATGTGAATATTGAAGAGTCATGTAAATCTTGTGTTGGGTGTCAAAAAGTACAGCGTAATCCTAATAAAGGAATTTTGCAACCTTGGCCAATTGCTGAAAGACCGTGGGACCGTATTCATATAGATTTTCTGGGACCTGTTCGAGGAAAATATTGTTTAATTGTTTTAGACGCGTTCTCTAAATGGATAGAAGTTTTTGTTATGTCTAGCATAACTTCGATTCAAACTATTGATAGATTAAGAAACATATTTTCGAGATATGGGTTACCAAAAACACTTTGTTCCGACAACGGGACGCAATTCACATCAGATGAGTTTCAAATTTTTTTAAAACAAAATGGTGTTAAACACATAACGTCCCCTACTTACCATGCACCTTCTAACGGCGCAGCCGAAAATAGCGTTAAAACTGTCAAAAGTTTTTTAATAAAAGAGCTGAACATGCATAATAATATAATAGATTTTAATCGTTCTGTTGATAGATTTTTAATGACATATAGAATCACAGAACATTGCTCAACTGGCGAAACTCCGTCTCGTTTATTTTTAGGCAAACAAATTCGTTCGAAATTTGATTTATTAAATCCCTGCAATATTAATGATATTATCCCACCTAAAAGTACATCTGAGATCTGTAATAATTTACTTAAAGCTCAAAATAGAAATAAGAAGTATTTTAAGGGGGAGAGAGACGAGAAATTTTCTGTTGGACAATGTGTCTATGCTAAGGATTATCGTAATATTGTAAAACCAACTTGGACAGTGGCTCATGTAAATAATATTCTGGGTAAAAACGTATACCTAGTGACAGTGTATAAAAGTGATAATTTAGTGTGGAAAAGACATATAAATCAATTGCGGAAATGTGAAATTTTAAATTCCGGTGAAAGTGATTTGGAAACAGTGAATGGTGATAAAAATGCTCAGGTTACTTCTGATACCCCAATAAATATTTCAGATTCCCCAGTAAATGTAGAAAACCCTTTTTCTTTGCTTCGTGATAATGAGCCAAGCACTTCATCATCACGCACTTCCTTTTTAATAGAAAATAGACCTAAGCGTACTAGGAAATCCCCAGATAGATTTATGTATTAGGTTGTTATTTGAACCACATGTTAGAAGAAGATTAATTAGATTGGTACATGCCATATGCATATGAATTGAGGAGGGGAGAATGTAATGTCTCGTACTATTTTATATAGGATATATTTTACCACCTTAATTTATGTATATACCCATCCTTATCTGCGCTGACCTGATAAGCGGTGAATGATCGGTGTAGGCAGTATAGTACCGGACATCAAGAGTAATGTTGCATATTTGGGAAATAAATAGTTATAAATAGTAATCGGAGTATTCTTTCCCTGCAAACGTTACACCCGTAAACGGGCTCATCAAAAATATCTAAAGTTATTCTTTTGAATGTGGGTTTTAGTGCTCTTTAATAAACCTAAATAGAATTTTTCTCTAAAATAATTAGGGAAGCCAATAATTGACCCCATTTAAAATTACATGGGATTTCCTATGTCCCGCTCGACGATGCAACACCCGGTATATTATGACGTACATTTGGTTGCCTATTCTAAAGCCGTTCGTTGTAATGGCAGGGTAGGCTTGCCGACTCGAGCTTGGGTTACTTGAAAAGTAAAACAATTTATTTTATGGCGGCTCGGCGTAGCATGGTAGTTTGAGGTCCAGGCTTACAAGGACGATTTAAAAAGTGGAACAGTTATTCGCTGGCAGTTTGCGAGTTATTAAAATATTTTTATATTATATATATTTATATATTTATATAGGTAAGATATTTTCTATAAATACAATAAATACAAATAAAAACGAGAAAATCAAGTCTAGTTAAAAACAACAACATTTAACGTCATTTTTTAATTTTCAATATTCAAAGCCTAGAAGTTGTCTACTGTAAAGGTAACGAATATTATCATTTTTATTTTATACAGTTGAAAGAACCCCACTTACATTACTTCCTTTACCAAAGTATATTTCATAAAATACTCCAAATCCTGCCCTGCATGGATGCCTTTAGACCCACCAACTCAGCAAGTAAATCAAAGACGCGGCAGAATCGCATGTGCCTTGGGGCGTTTGTCGTTCTAACCAATAGGAAACTATTATTTTAAAGCCAGCAGGAATATAAGTTACTTCATTTCTGCAATGTAATCTGGTAACAAATTGTATTGTCAGAAAAGTAATGCTTTTTATCGTTTGCATCCTACGTAAAGGTAACAAGGTGACTATAAATTTTAATTAGTATTCGGTCCTGTTAATAGCTCTTTACTTCCTTTTTAAGATAATATAAATAAATAATATGCCTAAGATATTTCCTCGTACGAAGCAGTACATAGGGTCATATTTTAGATCTTAAAAAGAGAAAAAAAATATTTTTATGGCCTATGCTATATAACATACTTTAGGTACTGGTTAAGTATGTTGGCGTACGCACCCAGTGGCGTATTTAGGATTGTAACCTAACCTAACTTCTGGCCTGTCATAAAAAATGCGGCGCAGGCAAAAATTTTATGGTGCCACGCCCTTTTTTGGAATATGAAAACTTCTACGTTTCGATAAAGCAAAATTAAGAAATTCCTAAATATAAACGCCAGTATTTGTATTTTAAATAGGTAACAGTTTTTTAAAGGTACGAATAACGTAGATATATTATTTTACCCCTAAAGTAGAAAACACGGAACACACAATAAAATTCAACAAGTGCGGGAATCCCCAAACTTTATATACGCCACAGTCCAGGATCAATACTTCAATAATGCCATACCCATATCCAGTGACGCAACCAAGGGGGGGGGGGACTACAGGGCTGCAGCCCCCCCCCCCTCGAGCGAACGAGCCTGTTTACAAGAAAAATAAACTTATCACTACCTAAGATAGGTAAAATTACACAAAAATTGAAACGAGTTTGTCTGTTTTTGTGATTTTTTGTTGTGTTTTGTATTTTTTTTACTTGAAAACCAAGCATCATCATTGAAAAAAGGGCGTTGCACCCAAAAATTTTTCGCCTGCGCCCTAATTTTTTTTCAACCCCCCCCCGAACTTATTTTCTGGTTGCGCCACTGCCTAAATCATCTTTTTTCGGGTTTATGATGAATTGAAATGTACGAAGGCGTAGAAGGGCCACATTAAATATTAAAATAAATTGTTTTTACAATTTCGACTTATAACACGAAATTTTAAGGTAAAATTTCGACTTAAAACACGAAATAAAAATATAAGTTAGTTATAATTCGAAATTTTAAAACTTTGTCATATAACTCGAAACTTTAAAATTTTGTGTTAAAAGTAGGTATATAGTGAAATTTTAAAGTAAAATTTCGTTTTGTAAGACTAAATATTAAGATTTCGACTTATAATTCGAAATTTTAAAGCAATATTTCGTGTTATAAGTCGAAAATTTAACAGCTAATTTTAATCATATTGTGTAAATTTTAACTTGTGCTGTTTTTGAATATAACACGAAATTTTACTTTAAAATTTCAACATATAACACAAAATTTTAAAACTTGACGAAGCTTTCAAATTTTGAATTATAACTCGAAAATTCTTATTTCGTGTTGTAAGACTAAATTTTAAAAGTTTCATGTTATAAGTCGCAATTGTTATTTTATTATTTTATGAGGCCCTTTTCCGCCTTCGTAGAATTGAATTCGATCTGGATAATTTGAAATTATGTTTCATGTTGTTTATTAAAAATGAATGAATGTGATTTGGGGTTTTCTTTACTATTGAGCTTACGGGGGAGTACAGACCTTAAATACGCCACTGTAGGCACCAGGCACCCTTATTACAACAGACGGGTAAGTGAAGCTTATTCGGATGTCCCAGATAAGGATGCGCTCAACAAGGATCTCGTAAAAGGGAAAAGTTGGCCATTACTGAACTGATTCTATTTGAAGAGATATGTCAAAATAAAGTTTACATTCTCATTGCCACTTTTATCCTCTACAACAGGGTTTAATCAAATTTTCAATCTGACCTTTCGTTCTTACGCAACCATCATCAACTTCGTTTTTTTAAATTTTCCAAAAATTTTATTTTACGCTTTATAAGTTCTGCTTTTAATCTGAATCCAACGCCATATTATCACATTTTTTGTTAGATGTTTCGGACTAAAAACACATCATCAATGCAACCTTATATAATTTCTTTATGTTTTATTGTTGGATTTAAAAACAATTTTTTAATTTTACATTATTTACAATAATGTTAGAATAATTTTCAAATATATAAATACTAAACATGATGACACATAATAAAAAGAAACTATACAATAACAAATTATTAGAAACGTATGAACAATTAACAACAGTGAAATTATGGAAGCCCATGATCACGGATTGGATACGAATTGAAAGAATGTAAGCATTTTAAATTAATTTCAAACTAACCAAACACTTTATTTGTTTTTAAAACTTAACTAAATTGAATGCACGAGAAAAAGCCTTGGGCAAAATTCATGAATACCTTGTTATTGATTTAAATTTCTGGTTGGTCGCTTGATCTATCGCTTGCTAGAGGGAAATAATATTTAATCCCATAAACAAGGCTATGATATTATTATTAAAAAGCACAATTTTTTAAATTTTTCTTTAATAAAACATTCTGATGGACAAATATTACTTTCCTAAAACTATTTATTCATATTTTAGCTGGTTATCTGCTTTCTGAAGTATTTATATCCAATATTACACTAGCAGACTATTAAAATAGTATTGGACCCATTACACCCGTGTAATCTGTGCATTTAATACTTAAAATTATAATATATATGTCTTTGTCAAGTATTAACAGTAAGTAAGCGATTGAAAAAGATACAAATACACGAGAAAGTACGTAAATATTTTCCTGCAGAGTCCATTTCTCATAGAATCTAAAGCTTTTTCTAAGGACTCTTGACAATATCTATGGAACTTTCTTTTTGGCCTGCGTGACATAGCTTATAATGTCAAGAAAACATTTGTTCGTTACATTAAAGTGCATTTGTAGTCAAGAAAATCTTCTGACCGAGTACTAGCACAATCATCAATTTATGACTTTGCCAGTAGTTAACCACTAACTTTAATATCCCCTAGGGACTTTATCATTCATTTTAGACCAGGGCAAACTACTGATACGTACGTTTCTGATACATCATAGTGCATGATGACAAAGGAAGAATCTGCTTATATGTATTTGTAAGCCCGATATAGATAAAATATATTTTTTTAAATTTTGCCAGTAGTCGGCCATGGTGGCCGATCACTAGCAACTTTATAATAATTTAATGGCAATAACTCGCCTTATTGTTTTTTTACCCAATAACAAAAATAAATTTATTTGGGAATTGTTCTATTTATAGTTATTTAAACATACATTCTTCCAAAAAATTTTACTCCGGTAAACATATCCAGTATAGAAATGAGTTTAACTGACCTGTAAAATTGCCCTGTTTGATCTTCACTGGCTTTTGTAAACTGTTTTTAGAGACACAATGACTTAACACCTAATTTTTTTAATAGAAGTAAGGTTCGACTTATAAAAAAAGAAATATTGATATATGTGTTCTTGGAAAGTAAAAGAAGATAGCAAATGTAAGAAATAGAGCTAAAGTCGCGCGAAATTCAAATTATAAGGGATTAAAGTCATTTTTGGTCGACTACTAGAGATGACCGGCTTACTAGCGCAACCACCCCATATTATATACCTTACAATAACGTGAAAAAGTCATATTTTCAAAAAAAGGTAAAGTATCCTGTTTTGTTCACCTAGTCGGGTAAAATGGGTTGGTGTTTGAATATGAATAAAAAAGATACTAAACTACAACTTATATTAATAATGAACACAAAGTAACAGATTACCACCGACAAAAATCGCACGAGTACGCCTCATCATCGTTCTCCACCCCGGCGCAAGCTTCGTAAGCCCAAAGTCGACAATCCTCGCACATTACCCAGCCGTCATCCTTCTTGGATTTAGAAAACAGTTCTGCACAATACATGCAAGTTTCATCGTTGTCCTCTTCTTCTTTTTCTGAACTGCTGTGTCTTTTATTTCTTTGTTTCTTTCCTTCTCTTTGCTTTGTAACATATATTTTATTTTTATTTTTTCCTTTGTTATTCCTAACTTTTTGATTTTCTTCCAAGTTTAGTTTGGGTTTTTTGATAGGCTGGTTCTCTATAGATAACTCGAGTTCATTTTTATAAGGTGTTGAAGTTAGCACCGCCGTTTTTCCTCTCCTTTTATCATTAGCATTAATCTTCCTTTCTGCGTGAGGAACAGGAACTAATTGTTGAGGTGTTACTTTAAATTTCGTGCTGGTGTGTGAACAGGAGGGGGTCGCATTTGCATAGAACTTGTTGCAGGAAACAAGAGGGGGAGCATTATAGTACAAATTTTCCGTATCTTCAAGCGGCTGTTGGGATTTTTGTGGTGTAAAAGAATCTGGAGGAAACGACAGGGTTTTTGGAGAGTTACAAATATTTTCTGCATCATGCGTCGCTTGTTGTTCAAGGTTTTATGGTATTGGTGATGGTGTACGTAGTGGAGGGCGTCTTTTATTTTTTTCAATCGAACCAATTGAAGGATTGTTCATCGGCGTGTCTGTGGTTTCAGCTGGCTGAAACAGCCAATCTTCAAAGATTTCCGAATTGAGAGGTTGAATCCCTGTTTTTCTAAACTCATTTACAGCTGATTTGATGCTAGCAGTTTTCATATATGCATTTCCGAAAAGCTTGCCTATTTGGTATATTGTAACTGGTCGACCTGGATGTTGCTGCATCCATTTTTGAACCTCTGACGTATAATATGTGCTGAGTGGTGACATGAAACTGACGTCTAGCGGTTGCAAACCGGTGCGTGGTATGCGGTGGAAAGCAGATCATTACAACACCGCTATCTCTTGCTTTCCCTATGACGTCCAGATTTTTTGTGTGGGTCGTATGTCCGTCCAAAAGTAAGAGGGCAGGATGTTTTTGAAGGGGTTTGATAACTCAATAAATTGATTAAACCAATTCCAAAAAATCTCCTTCTGCATCCATCATGACGAATGATAAAAAGCTTTACTTTCAGGAGGAGCATCATCTAACAGCTTCGCTTTTGCTCTGGATCTAGGAAAAATGAAGGTAGGCGGCATAAATACACCAGTAGCACTCATGCAAATTTCCACAGTGACAAGAACGCCGCGTTCAGCTGAAGATATACACCAACTTGCCTTTTCCCACACAGTGATAAACATTTCGATATTTTCTTTGGCACTGTTATTATACCCGTCTCGTCGACGTTGTAAATCCGCTCGGGTGGTATTTTATGTTTCTGAAGAACGTCGGAAAGCAACGCAAAATATTTTTGTACAGCAGGTCTATTAAAACCCATGGCTCTAGCAATTAATGTTGGCTCAGGGGTGCGAAGTTTGACGTTTGGATGTCTCTTTAGAAAACTGTATAACCAAGATTTACTGGGCATTTTTTTGTCTCCGTTAAATTGATTAGGTATGCCATTGCGCTGAGCTAACTGAAAAGTCAAACTTCGAAAGTCATTCAGAAAGAAACCAAATAGTCGTGATTCTATAGACAAAATGTATGGCACCAACTCTTCTTCCTGCTTGGCAGAGAAAACCGGTCTGTGACGCCCTAGTCCCTTTTTTGCTAAATTTTCTCGTTCGAGAGTCCCATTTTAATTTTTTTTTACTCTTGCTTCAATAGTTGTCCTCGGTACCCCAAATTGTTTCGAAGCCTTAAGATAACCCATTCGTCCGTTGAGAACCTCTTCCACCGCTTGGCGCATACTTTCCTCATTCCAAGACTGACGATCAGTTGTTATTCTAGTATATTTTCCCATTTTATAATAGGCCTGTAAAAAAAATAAAATTTAAAATCCCCGTTAAAATCTATAGCGTTGGACAAAACCGGATAGTTTCCAGTTTTACCCGACGGCTTGGTATCCCATTTTGCCCGACTGCACATATTCAAATGTTTTCTAAAATTTTCACACAAAAGAAAGAGGTACAATATTCACAAATGTCTCAAAACAGTCAATTATTTACAGAATCATAAAAAATACTCACCGTTATTTAATTTGCTCGTTTAAACTTAAACTTAAAAAATCTTGATTAACCACCGATAAAACAAAATAGCATAAGCTTACTTTTTGACACTGTCACTTGTCATTCACCACAGATCAACAATTAATCAGAATAACCACCTGCTACGTTGAAACAAACGTTATTTATAGCGATTAACACCACCGATCGTCAGATGGCGCTGCTTATTTTGAAATATTGGCCGGTATCCCGTTTTATCCGACTATCCTGTTTTGGCTAACGCTTCCCAACATAGTATTACCGTCCTTACTGGACACAAAATATAATAATATCTAAAATTAATATGAATATTTTAATATCTATTTACGATATATTTTCTCAGTGTAGCTTTGCTTTTTTTTTACAAACTTTGTGTATAAATTAATATGGATCTAGTGGTGGTACCCTAAGCTGTAAAATAATGTACAAAAATTAATAATAATAATACAAATTAAAAGTTAACTGATTTTCAACTTCCATTTACGCAATATTTTATAGTGATTTGTTGAGCATTTATTAATTTTTTTATAAATATTATGTAAAATTTTTCGCTTTGATATTCGCCAATTTGATGATGATAGATTACGAATCTATCAAAGTTTGTCAAGGGTTCGCCTTCAATATTCTGGAAGGCCAATTCATTGATATATACTTTGTCTTGTTCTGGACTCCGTGTTGCATCTTAAATAAACTTGTATTCGTTTCAAAGTCACAAGAATTCTTTTAAAGAATTAACAATAAAATATTTACCTACATTGGGAAAAATATTTTGCAAATCACTTTCATTCAGAATGGTAGATACAATTGCAATCCAGATACGCTCTTTGGCTGTTGTTTTTAAGAACCCTCTAAAATGAATAAGTGCTTACATTTTTCTGGTACAGAACTTTTCAAACCGTCTAAATACTTCATAATGACTTTTAATGGTACTTAACTTTGGCATGCATCCAACTTAAAAAATTGGAATAGGAAAATTAGCAGGACATTGCGAATTTAACCTTAACCAATTAAGGGTTACTGGCTTTACTGACTGTTGATGTTGTTTTCATTTTACCCAGAAAGTTAAGCTGGATTTATAAACTCGAAAAGTTGGTGAGGTTGAAGTTATGGTCAAGTTGTGAGGTTAGATATTCCGAATTCCGAGCATAAAAATTGATTATCTCGAACTACCCGGGAAGTTTTCGAACCTTACATGAGCTTTACATGAACAACATGAACGAGTGTATAAATAGAACTGAGTGTTCCCTTTAGTTTAAATTGAACTCCTATTTCCAACACCAACTGAACCTCAACCTCGCCAACTTTTCGAGTTTATAAATCCAGCTTTATTGTTTCTTATTAAGCTGTCGTCATAATTACAAAGTATAGGTTAGTTTTGGTTACTTTGTTTAATTCTGGCAATAAAGCAGTCCGGGGTTCTTAACAATACCGGGTGTTTCTCAAAAGACGCTCACCCCTATAACTTTTTTGTATTTATAGATATTAAAATGAAATTTTGGAATTGTGCATAAGAGATGAGTCTGCATTTTTCCAAATGGAACGATAGTGATTCACTAGGATATTTGAAACGAGCATTTTTTCCCCAACAATTTGATACCATACACTCCTATGCTATTTTAAAACTTACGCAGGTGTTAAGAAATTGATCTAGGCAACTAGGCTTAATTAAAACTAAACTAAAAGAACTAAAAAGTTAACTAATTCATTCTCAACAAACAACTAATAGTAGATAGTAATTGTTTATCATTATTAATAAACCAATATAAGATTTTAATTATAATACCAATTATCATCGCTCTAAATGTTCGAAATGTCCTCCCTGTTGATGAAAACAATTTTCCACTTTTTCGACAGTTGCCCTCATTACATTACATTTCTCAACTGATTTATATTCACGGTAAGGTGACCATCAAAAATAATTGGTCCCACAATTCTCCAATGACACCTAACCAGCAATTGAATCCAAATCGCTCTTGAAAATTGCCTTCTTCCATTAAATACAGGTGATCTTGTGACCAATAACGCTTGTGGTTTCTATTAAACATGCCCAAATTTGTGAATCGACTCTCATCCGAATAAAGAATTTTCGACGGAAATGTTGGATCTTGTTGATGTCTTTGTAAAAACCAGTTATAGTATTCAAGCCTTCTGGCATGGTAATTTTAATAGAGAAATTGATGAATCTGGTATTTGTATGCATGATATTTGTATTTATGTAAGATCCTCCATACTAACTAGCTACTAATATTACATTCAACAGCAATTTCTCTGACTGAGGCAGTAATATTTATGTTAACTAATGATAGTACGTCAATTTCTTTCTCTTCACTTACAACATAGTTATTGCCCCCATCCTCATGGGATTCTGTACGAATTTTTTGTTCCAGTTTTGAAAAATAATGCCGGATTGGAAGTCGACGACCTGGAAATCTCTCTGCATACAATCTTGCGGCCTCAGAAGAATTTTTTGTGGTCTCTCCAAAAATTAAGAGCATATCAATTTGTTCATTTCTAGTAAATCTAACCATTTTATCTGATTTACAATCTAAGTTTTATAAACGAATGACAACTTTTATTCAGAGCCATATTGGTTTTGATATTCAATTCAATTGTTTTTCAAAGCCGCCTTTATATTTATTTTCTTTAGAAAGGACAGGGCGGCAATAATAATACATAACGCATTTAGATATGTGATTGGGATTTAAGGCGAATTTTATTCGTGTTAATTTTAAAATAGCATAGGAGTGTATGGTATCAAATTGTTGGGAAAAAAATGCTGGTTTCAAATATCCTATTGAACCACTATCGTTTCATTTGGAAGAATGAAGTAAACGTCGTTTCATTTTTTGAACGCTTGTAAAACTTAGAAAGTCAATTAATATGACATAATTTTATTTTTCGTAAACTACTTGACTATAGGGTAAAGTAGGGACAGATGACGCACCTTTTTTTAAAATACTCTACAATGGTTAATTTTGGTTTGATTGGAAAATAATAGATAAACATAAGTTGGTTGTTAATACATTTATTTAAAAAAATAAACAAATTAACTTAAGTTTATTCATTAAACAAAAAAAAGAAAAAAAGAAAAATATATGTATTTGGCAATCTATCCCACATTGTATGGGTGGGATGACGCATCAGCTATGGGGCACATTGCTTATGAAAAACACATGAAATTAAAAGAAAGAATATTCTTAGGCTAGATTGTCCACCCATGCTTCCCTTTTTAAAATTGTTCTTTATTATGCGAAATCTTAAAGTTCGTTCGGAAATGTTATTTTCCCTAGCTGCTTGCCTATAATGGGAACCTTATGAATAACTACAGCATCAGCTTTAGGGAGATCGTCTTCTGACCACTGACTCCTACTACTTTTCCTTGGGCCGTAAAGTGTTGGCGTTTTATCTAAAAAGAAAAAAAAACACACATGGTATTTACTTTCAACTTTCCGCGTCATCTCTCCCAAATTAACATGCGTCGTCTGTCCCAAAACCAAGGGATAGACGACGCACCATATTGTGATACAATCCTAAGTGTAAACTGAGCTTAAGTGACTGTAAGCACTCCCCAACCTAACCTATTTTTCGGAACATTACTCAATATTGTGTTAAAATCGCTATTTTTTCTTTTACAAACGTATAATTAACATTATTGAAAAACTTTGCGGTACTTACCAAACTATAAATTTATCGTTACTACTTTCTTTACGCATATTTTATCAATATTTTCACACTAACAAGTAGCGGCGATTGAGAGCTTTTGACTAATATTTGAACCACCTGATTTTATGAAAAATCGGGGCTAATTTAAACGGTGCGTCGTCTCTCCTGCTGCGTCATCTGTCCCTACTTTACCCTAAATTAACCTATTTAATTGATTCATGGTCCTCTAGATTCAATACAAAAAATGAGAATAAAAATGTTATAACACGTCAAAAAATGACAACTGGGATGTTATTTTACTCAGAATATCATGCTGAATCCAAATAAGTAAAAATATACAGGGTGTCCCATTTAACATACCAAAGTCAAGGTCACTTCCGGTTAAACCGGAAGTGCTAACAAATCAAAAATTATGCCAGTAAATGCAGACTCATCTCTTATGCACAATTCCAAAATTTCATTTTAATATCTATAAATACAAAAAAGTTATAGGGGTGAGCGTCTTTTGAGAAACACCCGGTATAATTAATTTTTATTAAAAAATCACAAGATGCGATAAATGCTAGCTTAAAATTAGTTCAAATACGAACCAAAGTAAGAAAAAAGAAAAAAAAAATAATGATTTTTGTAAAACCTTTAGGAAATATTTTGGATGCGTACAGAAATATTATCTGCATTCAAAAGCCACAAGGGCTTATTTGACGACTTAAATGAGTTTTTTTATCTTCTAAATTAGTGGTCCTCTGTCCATCGCATGAGACTTGCACTACGACGTATGGAGAGAAAGGAAAAATAAAAGCCATAAATATTGAGTTTTAAGTCTCATATCATAGACGTACGTATGTACTTTTTTGAATATAATTTTATTGTTATAAACGTAGGTTTCATAAAAAAAAAATGCAGAATATTATGAAAATTAAATAAACTAAACGCAACAACTCGCTTCATTAATCTTAAAAATCTCATTTAAAATGCTACGCTAATGAAGAACAATCAGCACACGCCTGACGCTTCTCAGATGCACAGCACACCAAATATTTCTTGGTGATGTGGCACCTGAATTAATTAAATTACTTTTTCTGATCCACTGTCTTAAACTTGTCGCGTTGACCTGATGCACTGCCGTCTCCATGAACAGGCCGTCCTTCTTGCGCCCACATTCTAAAATCAACTGTTTCTAGTCGATCCACGTTTTGACATGTTTTGATAGACCGTTTCGGTGTTTCCTTTAAGTTTTTAATTGTTTTTAGCAGTTTATTGTGATAATTTTTGAAAACCCACAACATTAATTTAACGTTGTTTAGACCTTTATATGTAAAACCATAATTTATTTGATTAAGTTGCTGTGAAATAGCGAAATTCCAAATTTATGATGTGTTTCCCGGTGTAACTCCGAACTATAATGTTTTTATCTGTTTTATTTGTTGATAAAAAAAAAGGATCCCAAGACACCATTTAATATTGCGAAAATGTATCAGCGTTTGCATAAAGCACTTTGAGGAGAGGTTTTAAGTTAGGGAACTTAGGGCAACCAGAAAGCTTGATGGTAGATAACACTAGACCAGTGTAGTGCAGATAAAGCCTGTTCAGAGATATAAGAAAGTGACTAACTGATCTCTATTAGGAAAGACCCAGGCCAGCTGTAAAATTGAAATATGGCCGAACAGGTCCGTATTTTGTTTAAAATTTAATCATGGTTTGTAATAAAAATAAGTAAGACGTTAAATAATATTTTATTTATGTTTAAATGTGAAATTACAAGTTATTTTATTATTAAACATTATATTTATGATTACAAAAATATACAAATTATTCCGTACTTATAATAATTATTCACGTAATATCAATATTACTATCGCTATCATCATCTGTTCTAATTATTATTTGTGCTATATTGTTTATATGGATATAGGATTTTTCCACTTATTCAACATGTGTAACAGAATTTGCCCAACTTTGTGAACACTGGAGTTAATAGTAGGGCAAATATTGTTACGACGAATGGCAGATTTCAGTTGGCGCCAAACATGGTCGATGGGATTAAATATACAATGGTATGGTGGAAGCCTTAAAACTGTATGCCCTACATTTTTTGCATAATTATCACAAAAGTATTCCTTTTGTAGTTTTAGACTTCGTAAAACCTCAATTAATTGCCTATTGGTGTAATCTTCCTGAAAATAAATGTCATTATCATACATGTAGTTTTGGATTGTTGCTTTTGTGTTATTTGAGGAGGGAGTCTTGGTCAACTGCCCACTATGGTAGCTTGCATTGTATATTACAATTACGCTATTCAGAGGTATATTTGGAATAAGCTTGTTTTTAAACCAATCTTCAAATAAATCAGCAGTGGTGTCCACATGGAAATCCAGAGAAGAATCTTTAATGTTTTTTGCAAAGAGAGAAAGTCCATTTAGAATCCATCCGTCTTTAGATCCAGCATGCAAAATCGTAATTCGTTTACCTCTTTTTGATGGCGCGCTTGTTTTACACTTGCCGCTTGAGTCAACTCACCCCTTTTCCGGGGTATCATATGTGTCGAACCAGGTTTCATCCAAGTAAATAATCGGCCCTTGCTGATCTCTGTACCTAAATCCTAATTTTTTGTAGATATTCGAATCGCCATTCCCGAATTCTACTGGATTCCATTAAAACTTGTCTTTTGTTAATTTTTTTAAATCTAAAAACCATGTGTTGGATACACTTCCATAACGTTGTTCTGCCACATTGAACGCCGGTTTCGTCTTTTTCAAGCCTCTTAATTAAATTATCTAATGTAGGCACGCTTTGTTTCTCGTATAACTTGTAAATTTTACGACGTATTATATCTTGATCACTTCCATCTACCTTCGAGAAAATGCCAGTATTGATTCTTCTTTCCCTCGCTAAAATGGGATTATTTACAATTTTCCATACAGTTGATGTTGGGATTGTTGTTAATATGGCCGTTTCTTCTAACGTTGTTTGCTTGCTGACCGCACGTTCAATGAGAGTTGAATAAACATTGTTTATGACTTCCTTAGTTTCCACAGAAAAGTGTTTTCTGCTATTCGACGGGGTTATCTCCTGAGATACATTGCATGGGCTCGCACATATTTTCCATGACTCACAGACAATTAAACAAACGCTGTATTACACACGAAGTAAGAATAATTACTAAGATTAAAACTAACTAGAGTGGCTATATATACGGTCTTCAGAACATAATTTGTTTTATGGGATTAACCCCCTCATTTTGAGTCAGGTAAAAATCGGTTTGAAATCGCCAAACTATTACTTTAATAACGAAATCACGGATTTGCAGTTTACTTTCAGACATTTTTAAGTACGAACCATAATTTACCTGCATTTATTCGTTCATTCATTGTTTGCTTATGGCCACCCTTGGATAATCCCATTCAAAGGCAAAGTGTAACTTTCTTATATCTCTGGACAGGCTTTACCTTCTTTTATAATATTTTGGTGTATTGTTTAAATTGTTATTAGGCAATACGCATAAATAGAGTATAAGTATATTAGTTAGCTATAAGATAGATAGTATAATATTGAAGATTGAGCATGTCGTACTTACGTAAGGTTCGGACAAAAATTTATAACAAAACAATACATACCTTCGCTGTACATTCTGTTAGTTTTTCATATAATACATGTTGTTTTTGGTCAAAATGTCGGTTAAAAGATTCCTAAATGTTTAAAGCAGGTTCCTCTTGATGGCTCTTTATTTTTCTAGTCAAAAATCCAAGTTAAATAAAGCTTATATGGTTTCTCGAGAAATATAAAATGATAGTAGATATGTACCTACCAACTGACTGATAAAAAATTTTATTCAAAATAACTACCTATGAAGTTATTTCTAATGTTTGTTAATCAGGGATTATTTCCGTAACCTCGAAGGAGCATTGAAGATCAAAGGTTAGTGATAATAACATAGGCTATAGTTTATAGTCTTGAATCACTCTGTATACTAATCATCGAGATACGTTTTTGAATATACAATTCTATAACTCATTTGATATAATTTAAGACATCTTTAACTTATAAATATTAATCTTAGTAGGTACCTACATGCCATATAGCTTCTATAATAAATTCCATCTTCTAATGTGACGTCACAATCTTAACATGACGGCCTGTTTATGGAGACGGCAGTACCTGATGCCAGATTTAGATAATTAGAATAAATTATGATCTTGCTAGACAACTTAATTAACCGATTTCAAATATGAAAAGCCCCATAACAATAAAAATTATTGAAATCACCATCAAGCTACTCTCTTATTATTGATAAAAGTATAATATGTAAATTAATTTGAAATTTTTGTTAATCGTAAATTATGTTTTATCGTGCACTCTATAACCCACCATTTTACGCGATCTCTCCTCTCACAAAAGCAAGATTTTCCGATGCGACAGCTCCTGAAAGAAGCCAAACCAGTCCGTTCTTTCAAGAGCGTGCAGAGCCACTTCCACCGCGTGCGAAGACCAGCCTTAGAGCCATTCTCCAAGTCGTGCACCGGCCCCCAGAGGGAGGCGCCATGGCGCAGGCCTGGCCAATGGCCACGGGCCGGGACCCCCTCCGGCTAAGGCCAGGAGGGGGCCACCGGGACACCCTATCCTGCCCGCAGTTTAGTTGGGAAGCCCTGAGGACTAGCGCGATATCGGCGGATAAACGCGCTTCTTTATCGATTGTGATCTCCGGTTTGTGAATCCCGATACGTGTTACAAGAGAAAATTTAATCTGCGGAAGGATAATCCTGGACTAATTTTTTTGACGCGTAAGCTGCTTGAAAGGTGCTGTGATAATGTGTAACAAGAACAGTGTAATATAATCTTCAGTTTTTAAAGTAGGTACGCGCAAGATTCCGTTGTTTATTAAAACGCAATAAAAAAACACTAATTGAAAAGTTACAGTAAGAAATTGACTCAACTGAAGTATTAAGAGAACTGAGAAACATAGAGAATATTTGGACATAACTGCTATTTTAAAGAATATCCGCATCATTTTTACTAAGCAACATACCCTAAAGTAAAGTTTTAAAACCTGAGTGCATTAAGTGTTTATTTCGGACAATTATTATAAAATTATGTGGTGATAGTTTCGGGACTGTATACACTTTTGTGTTTAGTGGAATTTTTTAAATATTTTTAATGACTTTTAAGGAAAATGGAATGATGTCCCGCTTTTATTTAAATTCCAACTCCTCGTTGGCTAACTACCAACAATATGAGGTAAGTTTTCTTAAAACTAATACAGTAAATAATGATAGGATCCATAATAAAATTTTTTCAAATTTTTTAAATGTACCTATAAGTCTTTAATTGGGTGCATTTAGTGAACGTCAGTAGCTTACTGATGATCTAATCAGATTTGCTAAATGGTCACCCTTACTTTCAGTTGATGAGCGAGGTTCTTTTTGACGTTTGACAGAGTTTAAACGTAAAAGTTTTTGTACTTAGGGATTGTGCCATTTACGGTGTAACCGCATAGATTAACTATAATCAGAGATTTGTCCTTAATCAATGATTATTTGCACATGAGTTGTACCAACAAATATAAGAGTCCGTTTATTTGACCGAAAAATGCACTTGGCAACAGTGCAGTTTTTAAAAAGTTTAGGTTGTTTGCTAATTTCAGATCGGTGAAATAATTTCAATTTATAGATTACAATGATTTTTCAACGCCGTCTTTGAATTTAGGTACTTTGACAGCTTGATTTCGTGTTGGTTTAAGTTAAATAAAAAATAGTTTCTATTCCTATTGCGTTGCGATGGATTCCGACAAAAAAAAAAGAGGACGCTGATAAGCCTTCCTGCGAAAGAAAACTTGTTAATAGCAAACATCTGTACTCGTTATAAAAATGTTCTAGAAAATAAAAAACCGACAATATCTCGGTTAATGAAAGATATTATCGAGGGGTGTCTCACCCTTGGTAATCAGTGTACGTACTGTAAGGAAATCACTGGTAATCATTGGAAATCATTGGTAATCACCAGTAATCAACTGGTAATTAATGCGTTATTTATGGAAATAAATAAAAATCCTTATAGTACCTAATGATGTCTAATTTGGCGCGGGATTCCTAAATTAGAAAAGGGTTAAATTAGAAAAATGTTTCAAAAATTTTAGAACAGGAGAAACACATAAAAGTTGTTCTGTTCTCTTTTTTTTCTGAAATACAAAATTAACACAAACTTGACTCGGATGAATCACTCTAAATTAGAAATGGGTTAAATGAAATATAGGTAACAAAAAATGTTAGCAAGAGAAACCAATAAAGTAATAGTATGTTACAAAATGTATATGTTATTTTTTTTTGGTATGGAATGTGGACAATGTATTAGCTTGTTTTATAGGTACAGAAAGACAACTAGATCAGTTCTTAGAATTCATAAATAACATACATAACACTATAAAATTTACATTAGAAAAAGATATTATTAACAACTCAATTAACTTTCTAGATTTAACTATTAAAAAATCTGATAATAAACATGATATCTCTATTTACCATAAACCTACTCATACTGATACTACTATACACAATACGTCTTGCCATCCAATACAACATAAATTAGCGTCTTTCTTTAGTATGATACATCGATTAGTAACATTACTCTTAAACAGAAATAACTTTCAAACAGAATTAAACATCATTAAACATTACCATGCGACTCCAGCGACCATGCCTTCTGGGGTAATGATGCATATTTTTTATACATTCCTATGTGAATGGCAGATCATAAGTCTTGTATGTCATCAACAATCAATTTTATAATTTCTTTACATCGACATGCACCAGAAATACCAATAAAAAGTACAATTTAAAAATACCATGATATATTTCATAAAAAAACTTGTATTTTTTGAGGTAATATCTAAATTTACCTTAATTCTTAAATAGAAAATTTTCAAATTATTCCCTGGTAAATACTTCAGCTTTTTTGGGAGTGTAGTCTTCATTTTGCTTCTTTGAATAAGCACGTAGCTTCAAAAACTTGCTTATGTTTATCCCTTGCCTGATATTTAGCATTGACCTTATCATAGAATAATGCGCCCACATTGTTGAATTATTAATTTTTTGTTTGTTTGCCAGTTCAGAGAAATACACCAAGAGTACATTTTCAGAATTATTATTTTTGATGTATTTCTCATTACACTATCTCTGGAATCTTTTGAACACAGCTTCGTAAATACTACTGGATTTGATTGGCAACAAATTGTCCACGACGTCTGCTGCAATTTTGGCAACCTCCGGGGGCGTACAGGTAAATTCTGATTCTGATATTTTTATTTAAAGTAAAGTGTTCGATTAAAAAAATGGTATTTTTTAAAACAGGAAATTAAAGCTGGATTTATAAACTCGAAAAGTTGGTGAAGTTGAAGTTATGGTCAAGTTGTGAGGTTAGATATTCCGAATTCCGAGCATAAAAATTGATTATCTCGAACTACCCGGGAAGTTTTCGAACCTTACATAAGCTTTACATGAACAACATGAACGAGTGTATAAATGGAACTTAGTGTTCCCTTTAGTTTAAATTGAACTCCTATTTCCAACACCAACTGAACCTCAACCTCGCCAACTTTTCGAGTTTATAAATCCAGCTTAAAGCTTGGAAATTGCTTGTAATAAGATTCACTGACACTTGTCAAATCGAATTATGCGTCGGTATCAAACAATAAAAAATAAAATAAATCCATAGCAACGCTAGCAGGTAAGATTCAAAACTTCACATTTTTAAATGAAAAAAAATTTAAATTTGTATTTTAATCTTTCTATATTTCAACGACGCGACGTTTGAAGAAAAAATAGTATGTTTTATTCATAGTAAAAGCAACTTCTTATGACTCGTCTGTAATTCACTTTCTTCGTCCGGCAAACTTTCAGACTCGTCATATTGCTTTTACTCCTAATAAAACAATATACTATTGCTAGTTGTATAGGTTTGAGTAGGTTTGAGGTAATAGTATATTATTAACCAAGGTTTAGACAGCCATCATTATTGCCCGAGCGGCGAGTTTAAATCACGAGGAGCGAAGCGACGAGGGATTTAAGTCGCGAGGGCTATAATAAGCTGTCTAAACCGTGGTTAATATATTATTTTTTCCACTACTACAAACTTTTATATGACATTTATCTTTATAGTATTAATAATTATTATAAAAAGTTATAGGTAGGTATAAGTATATTTTTTAATCAAGTTACCTGCGCTTTGGAATTGGCAAAATATTTTGTTGTTTTGTCAGGTGGCTTTGTCAATGTCAATTTGTGTTCATTTGTGTCATCAGATTTCACGAGTTTTGCGTTTTTTTTTTAAATGAGCGAAGAAAATGTTAGTGATAATATTATGTGTACACCTCCCGAATTAAGGATGGAAGCAGAAAAAATGTTGATTGTATCGATATTTTACAATATCAAGTAATCTAATATGTATTGATAATTATCTGGTTGCCTAACCACAATGAATTGATGTTGTAGAATTAAAAAATCAAGTTACCTGCGTTCAAACAAAATTCGGTTAAGGTCAAAGATCGGTCAATAATGGATTTCAATGGCTTATTATTGACCATGGTCAATAATGACTTATAAGGTAGAGAAAAACGATTTCTAGCGTTAATAATCGGTCAATAATGGCGATGTTATAGGTTAGTAGTGGAAAAAATATGTTTCTTTAGCTAGCTACTAACTTCAGTTTGACATAAGTTATCAAAATTTATTTCTAAGGTGTAAATTATTCTAACCTTACTAAATTGAACTATCAATTCAACTGAAGCCTTCGACACCCTAAGGCCCAATTGTATAGATTATAATTAATATGAAGATTTACCCTCCAATTAAACTTAAATATTAAGAGTTTGTGTTGCAATTCTATAGGATAGGGTTAATCCATAACACCTAACTTCAGAGGGATGGGAAAATTAAAGTTGCTTTCTGTTTTCACGTTTCGTTTGTCATGTCCATGTCATTTAAAACTAACCTAACTTTGCAACTTTTTTTTACTTAATATTTTCTGATTGTCATTCATGTCTTTGGTGATGGTACCACGTTTCTTGTTGCAGACGTTGGCTAATTGTTGAATTAGCCTTTCTACAGAAGGTTTTTATATTCTAAATCTTGCAATGAAGTCTAGATCTATCCAATAGTCCACATTCTCAATACGAGGCCTAAAAACCCGAGGTGTTTGCATGTTCGCATATTCTCAACTACGTTAACAATCTCCAAATCATCTTGGTCACCAGAAGACAATTTATAACATCGAAAACATCCATATAGGTTTACTATATATTACGCAGCAGTCAAATTCAATAAGTAAATTGGTAAAATAACATGTGTTAAAAATGCGCCATTTTTATCCCAAGATCTCGAGCTAGCTCATACTTCATCCACGAGTTAAGGGTTAATGTTACCTCCAACCCTAGAATTTAATTCTAGGGTTGGAGGTAACCTCTGATTATACAATGGATTTTACTACTAACGCCTGGATTAACCTTCACTTTTGAGTTAATCCGAACCTATACATTTGGGCCGTAGTGAGGGAAAAACGTCTAAAGAACGGACGTTAAATTATCCAATTCATAAAATTATTTTTTTGTACAACTGCCATTAAAAGTGACACTTTTAATGACAGTCAACAGTGTTAAAAGTGATTGTTTACGTGGAAGCTTGTTAATAGTATATTATTAACCAAGGTTTAGACAGCCGTCATTATTGCCCGAGCGGCGAGTTTAAATCACGAGGAGCGAAGCGACGAGGGATTTAAGACGCGAGGGCTATAATAAGCTGTCTAAACCGTGGTTAATATATTATTTTTTCCACTACTACAAACTTTTATATGACATTTATCTTTATAGTATTAATAATTATTATAAAAAATTATAGGTAGGTATAAGTATATTTTTTAATCAAGTTACCTGCGCTTTGGAATTGGCAAAATATTTTGTTGTTTTGTCAGGTGGCTTTGTCAATGTCAATTTGTGTTCATTTGTGTCATCAGATTTCACGAGTTTTGCGTTTTTTTTAAAAATCAGCAAAGAAAATGTTAGTGATAATATTATGTGTACACCTCCCGAATTAAGGATGGAAGCAGAAAAAATGTTGATTGTATCGATATTTTACAATATCAAGTAATCTAATATGTATTGATAATTATCTGGTTGCCTAACCACAATGAATTGATGTTGTAGAATTAAAAAATCAAGTTACCTGCGTTTAAACAAATGAACACAAATTGACATTGACAAAGCCACCTGACAAAACAACAAAAAATTTTACCAATTCCAAAGCGCAGGTAACTTGATTAAAAAATATACTTATACCTACCTATAATTTTTATAATTATTAATACTATAAAGATAAATCTCATATAAAAGTTTGTAGTAGTGGAAAAAATAATATATTAACCACGGTTTAGACAGCTTATTATAGCCCTCGCGTCTTAAATCCCTCGTCGCTTCGCTCCTCGTGATTTAAACTCGCCGCTCGGGTAATAATGATGGCTGTCTAAACCTTGGTTAATAATATACTATTAACACTACATTTTCTTATGATGAAATCAAATAAAATTATAATAATAATTTTAGAAAGTGCAAATTTTTCTTATCAATATTTAACAATCATTTCTTACTCGATTACTTATAAACACTTTTATTAATAATTATTCCACTATCGACAAACATATTAAGCAGTCAGGAACCAAAGACAAAAATTGGACAAGAACGCAATTATTTAAATGACAGCATTGTTTTTATTTGTAAATAAGCATTTGTTAGTAACCATAGCGTTGGCAACGTTTGTCATTCACAACAACCTTGTGATTATTTGAATATGAAAATGCACTTTGAAGTTTAGTGTCGTTCCAAATTCCCCTATTTTATTATCGAAATAGGGCAGTTATACAAAAAACATTGTATGATATTTGTGTTAAAAGTAATTTTATTTTGTTCGTGAAATTGTTCGCTCCGCTCATTTCACAAACTTTTTCAATCACAAAATAAAACATCACTTTTAACACTCACATCATAAATAACTATTTCTAATATAAATCTTGGGCAGAAATCCCAAATCAAGAATATCTAGAATTTCCAGATTATCATTTTTAAACATATCTTCAACAAAATCCATTTTAGGACCCAGAGAAAATAAATAAAAATAAAATCAATCTGCCGAAGCACAATAAACTTTGAGGTTATTCATTGATTTTTTTACTTATCAATGATTTAAACGTCCGAGGATTAACGTTTTAATCAATGTTTAGGCAAACGGTACAAACGGGCCTAAGTATTTAATATTAAAATAAGAAACATGAGCAAACCAAGAATAATAAAAAAATATAAAAATGAAGTCTCAACACGTATCTCCAGCCGCCGAGGGTAATCTCTACGACTAAAAAAGCTAAGACGAAAATGACTTATGCAAAAATTTCGAAAAGTGCCCTCGAAAGAACGGCTATCTTAAACGTTAAAATCAAGACATTTTCGCATCTCAAGTTTTAGAATGACCAAATGAAAAAATTGTTATATCTAAAAAGTTTTAAAAACATATTAGACAGGAAAACTAAAAATAGCTGAATAAAAAACTTGTATATAGAGATACAGGGTAGGTACCATAGCGTCCAAAAAAAAAACTGGGACAACAAGATTTTTTTTATATTTTAGCTCTTGGATTATAATAAATTGCACCTCAGTACACTCTATCGTTGCTGTAGAAATTAATATTTTTGTATTAATTTGATTACTAAAAATATAGGTATCTATTTATAACATATGATAACATTTAAAAAATCGTATTAACTAATAAATAACAATGGGTGGTACTTTTTTACATAATATAATTACAAAAACAAAATACAATGTAGAATCTTACAAACAAAGCATTTTCAAAAATTGAATAATACTTTGTCGTTATGGCTTAATCATAGTCCGATTCGGAAGATAAACTTTTATTAACATTGTTTATAATAAGCGGTTTAAACATTTCTTTGATTATTATATCTACCTGCCACATTTTGGATTCTTCTTCTATCACATGATCGATACAATTTTTCCACTTTTCTGCACTGATTTTACCCATAGCTTCATTGAAGAGTCTTTTAAATCCACCATTTTATAAGTTGTGTTCTATCTGGTAAGGAGGGAGTCTGAGCACATATATTCCTCGTTACTTTGCCATTTCATCGACTACATATTTTTTGAATGCATTTTTATGTAAATGGACAAGTACCAATAGTTCTTTTTTCAGGAAATCTAATGGAAATTCTATTTGTCTTAAACTTAGCCATTCTGTCATTTCGCTTTTACGCGTTTTTTGGCATTTTAGCTATTTAGAACAAAGCAAAATATTTATGCCCGTATTCTCCGTAATGTTTTAAGCTGGCTTAAAAAGAAACCCGCTTTAAGATGCCGTTTTCTTAAGCACCGTTAACCTTAAGAACCGTAAGCTTACTTAGTTTTAAGCCCACAATAGTGAAGGCTTAATATCGGGCTTAAGATTTATTTGCATCTGCGCAGTGGTTAGCTTTGATGACAGATATCGAAAGCGTGTTTTGTAACCTCTTAAATTTTGTGCTGTTTCATTATTTTTCTTTGTACTGTATGTGGGATTAGAGTTTGGTGCTATCGTATCACAGAAGTATTGTTGCCGAGAGTCTACAATTTTTTTTATTCTAATGGAGTTTGAAGACGAAATTTTCCTGTTTTGGTATTCATTATAGATAAAAGAATGCCGTCAAGATGATCATCATATTTGGGAAGCTTTGGAGGGGCCCCCTCTAGTCAATAAATTTTTTTTTTCTCCTCTGCAACTTTTTGCCTCACTTCTTTTTTTTTATTGCAGTATAACTTTTTTAAATGACCTCTCGAAAAATAATCGAAGGGCTGACAGCGTTGAAGTCCTTTTCAATAAATTTCCAAGCATCTTCTCGTTTTTGCAGTGAAACACGGTCAGTTTTTTTATGTTCTAAAATTCCTCCATACTTTTCGGCGATTAATGTAAATAAAAACGATTTTTCTGCATAAGTAAAATTAGATTACCTCTTTTTCTCATCTATCTTTTTATAAAATTGAAAAAACAAACAGTAAAATCCAAAACTTTTAACAATTAATTATTTTCAAAGACAGCACAAAGCATATGAAACGAAAAATTAATAGGGTTACAATGTTACAAATTTCTTCCTCTGTACTCTACCACTTGACGGCCTCAGTATCTGAGCAAAAAAGAAGAGAAAAATGCGGCCTTGCCAAATCTGAAGGAGGCTTAATTAAGCCCGACAATAATTGTTTCGGTGCTTACCTCAAATTATTTAAGCAGTTAAGTCGACTTTAGTTAAGCCAGCTTTTCTACATAACGGAGAATACGGGCTTAAGTGTTATATATTGTTGCAATCGAAAGAAAAATTCAATTTTTTGAGACACCCAGATACAGGGTGTCGCATTTAAGAAAATGCTAGTTTTGATATTACCTCAAAAATTAAAACATCTATATTTTTTTTTAATACGACACTGGATTCTACGTAAAAAGTATTTCTTTTTATCTCCATAAATAACCGAGTCATATAAGAGATAATAAAAACCGCAGATTTTGTGAATCACCCTGTATCTTCTAAACCAATCTAGTTAGCGTAGATCCGATTGCGCCATTAAACTAAACACTCAGAAAGAGAACGGGACACATATGTTAGTTTTTCCACTACTAACCTATAAGATTGCCATTATTGACCGATATTAACGTTAGAAATCGTTTTTCTCTACCTTATAAGTTATTATTGACCATGGTCAATAATAAGGCATTGAAATCCATTATTGCCCAATCTTCAAGAATCTATTTGAAGGCAGGTAACTTGATTTTTTGATTCTACAATATGAATTCATAAACATGAATGTGGTTAGGCAACCAGATAATTATCAATACATATTAGATTACTTGATATTGTGAAATATCGATACAATCAACATTTTTTCTGCTTCCATCCTTAATTCTGGAGGTGTACACATAATAATATCACTAACATTTTCTTCGCTCATTTTTTAAAAAAACGGAAAACTCGTGAAATCTGATGACATAAATGAACAAAAATTGACATTAACAAAGCCACCTGACAAAACAACAAAATATTTTGCCAATTCCAAAGCGCAGGTAACTTGATTAAAAAATATACTTATACCTACCTATAATTTTTTATAATTATTAATCCTATAAAGATAAATGTCTTATAAAAGTTTGTAGCAGTGGAAAAAATATTATATTAACCACGGTTTAGACAGTTTATATCCCTCGCGTCTGAAATCCCTCGTCGCTCCGCTCCTCGTGATTTAAACTTGCCGCTCGGGCAATAATGATGGCTGTCTAAACCTTGGTTAATAATATACTATTTTTGTATCTCTTACCGTTTAGCGTATACCCTATAATATCAACGAAAAAAAACAACCTGTACATGGACGGACTCTAGAGCGTTTAGGTAATTGTTGAAAATTCTCCATATTTAATTAAAAAAAAAATGACACTTCACACTTTGACTAGTTTCACTGAGAAACGAACACCCAAGGTAGGTATGTATACAGGGCGAGTTTTTTCAAGTGTTACAAGGCGATATCTCGCAAACGGTTTAAAATATTTTCTTGAAATTTTAACGAGGCAATATTAAGATGGCGGGACATATTTAAACATATTTTTATCATATACCCCCTGTCCCCATTTTGAGGGGTAAGGGGTAACTTTGAAATTTTAAATAAGATTATGTACTTTTGTTTATTAATTTCGAATGTACGTAAAAAACTACGTATGTGTACAAAAAAAAATTTGATTTGCTCTACTGGTTACGGAATTATGATTTATTAGGTTATAAAAATTAAAAAATATTATTTACCATTTATCGCCTGTCATGTTTTAGGAGATGTTTGAAATGTCTCCCTTCAACTTCCAAACATTTTCTCCCTCTTTTTTTAAATGAATTTCGTACCCGCTCTAATATTTCAGGTGTCACTAATAAGCAGGCAAAGCGGATTCGGTCTTTCATATCGTCTACAGTTGCATAGGTGCAGTCGTCATCACTTTGTCTTTTATATATCCCCAGAAGAAAAAGTCAAGGGGGTCAAATCCGGGGACCTAGCAGGCCAATTGACCAATCCACCTGTTTTCAAACAATTCGTTCAATTGATTACGGGCCTCTATTGCATAATACGGTGGAGCTCCGTCCTGTTGAAACCACATCTCAGGATTTATGTTTTGGTTTAATAATTGGGGTAATTGGTTCCTTAAAAACTCTGTATACATTTCTCCATTTAAATGGCATTCGAAGAAATGCGGACCAATAACTCTATCTCCAATTATACCACACCAGACATTAACTGACCAAGGATGTTGATTTGGCACAGTTCTCATCCAGTGGGGATTTTCCGATGCCCAGTAGTGCATATTGTGTCTATTTACCTTTAAAAAAACAAACAAAAAAAAAACAATTCTTTTTTACTGACAAGGGATAAATTAAAATCCTACCTGGCCACAATTATGGAAATTAGCTTCATCAGAAAAAATAGCATTCTTTAGGAACCTGTTATTTCCTTGCATTTGCCTTTGTATCCAATTGCAAAATGTGACGCGATTTTCAAAGTCTTGCCCATAAAGCTCTTGGTTGAGTGTAATGTGGTATGGATGAAATTTGTACATATTATGCAATATGGTCACAACCTGCAGCAAGCCGCCTGGAACCTACATGCGGGTTAATAGCTACCATTCCTAAAACTTCAACTGCCCTATCTTCGTCCGTTTTAGTTCGCTTCCGAAATCGTGGTTTCGACTTCAGGCTGCCAGTAGTACGACTTCTTGTTTCCAGCCTTTTAAATGCCATGTGAGATTTCGGGTTGTTAGGAAACCTCTCGGTCCACATTAGTGAAGCTTGTCTGTAGTTTCTTCTGCATGCACTCCCCCAACATTAACAACATATCAACTTGCACCCTAAAATTCACTTCCATGTTTAATTGACCAAACTGAGAAATAATCGTTGATACGAAAAATTCTCAACTGACAGAAGTCAAAACAACGCATTTCCATGTAACCGAATAATAATTCTGAAGTAAGTGAACTTGATTTATTGGTGAAATGTAGTTATTTTTTAAATCCAATAGAAATTTATTAAATAAGTAGAAAATAAATGGTAAATAATATTTTTTAATTTTTATAACTTAATAAATCATAATTCCGTAAGCAGTGAAGCAAATCAAATTTTTCTTTGTACGCATACGTAGTTTTTTACGTAGATGCGAAATTAATAAACAAAACCACATACTCCTATTTAAAATTTCAAAGCTACCCCCCACCCCTCAAAATGGAGAGAGGGAGTATATAATAAAAATATGTTTAAATATGTCTCTCCATCTTACTATTGCCTCGTTAAAATTTCAAGAAAATATTTTAAACCGTTTGCGAGATATCGCATTGTAACACTTTAAAACACTCACCCTGTCGATATAACTAGGTGTATTATTCCTATAGAGGCACCCATAAAGGCATAATAACCACACAATTAGCAAACAGGTAACCAGGATTAGGTACAAAAAAAAGGAATAAAATGATTAAGGCAGAAACTGAATAAGTACCTAGACTCTAATCAGTTTTGATAAAATTGCTTTCTAAAATTCAGGTAAATGGTACGGCTGTACATAATTTTAAGCTTAAAGAATTTAATATTAAAATATATATTTAAAGACAAAACTTTAATTTAATATCGATACTTGTACAGGGTCTTCCAACGAGGACTGAACAGGGGCTCATTTTTGAGCTTCCTTGTATTTAAAGAAAAATCCAAAATAGCCAATCGATGTACTTTTTCCTGCAGAATTCAAAAATGAAACCAAAAATTTATTTGAACCAGAAACAAAAGAGTTACGCTATGGATAAGGTGTTTTTTAAATGGAACATAGCTTTTTTTATACGATTTTTGGAACGAGTGATTTTTTTTTTGTCCGTTCTGATTAAAATATTTAATATTGTGACAGCTATTTTTATTAAATTTTAATGTTTTATCCAGTATAATTTAACTTTAACCTGTTTGAAACATACACTAGGTAATAAAGGTATAATCACCTTTGAATCCTTCAAAGTCAAAAAATTTGACAAATTTACTATAATATTGCCGAAATGAAATATTCATTAGATGAGAGATTGCAGATTGTTATATTGTTCTACAAATGCCAAGAAAATGCAAGAGAAGCAAGGAGAAGATTTATTGCAAATTTTCACAGAAATATATCCGTCAATACTATTCTAAGGATAAAGAACCTATTTGAGGAAAATAAACATTACATGACTCTATACTAATTTAAAAAAAAAAACATTAATAATTTAATTGTTCAATGTGACCTCCGTTGTTCTCGAAACATGTGCGATAACCTCTTTGTAGCCTTTCCAAACTTGCTGTTATACTGTGATTTTCCTGGTTAAGGCGATTTATTTCATTCACAATTTTCTGCATGATCTCTTCAATATCGTGGTTTCGCTGCTTGTATACCACGTTCTTTAAATAGCCCCAAAGAAATGTGTCTAATATTGACTAATCGGGACTACTGGGTGGCCAAGCATAGGTTCCATTTCTACCAATCCATTCTTCATGGCGACCGTTTAAATATTGAGTCACCTCTCGCACGGCATGCGGAGGGGCCCCATCATGTTGCCAAATTAAATTTTGATATTCTTCTAATGGTAAATCTTCCAAAAAGTTCTCAATTTCGTTTTCTAAGAACTCGTAGTATCTCTGTTCATTTAAAGTCCCGTTAAAAAATATTGGTCCCAAAATTCTATTATTATTCATGCCACACCAAACATGGATTGAAGTCCTTCCTTGAAATTTAATTGTCTGAAATTTTCTTGGATTTCTAACGGCCCAGTGATGATTATTATGTCTATTGAAAACCCACGATGTTGTGAATGTGGCTTCGTCAGTCCATAAGATATTTCTGAATAAATTAGGGTATTCGTTTTCTTTCCGGATCACAATTTGGGAAACAAATTGGAAGCGAAGTTCTTTTTGTGCCGGTGTTAGATGTTGAAGTGGAAGGATATGATGAGACTTAAATTTATGATTTCTTGAAGTCCTGTGAACAGTTCCTTGGGTAACTCTTCTGCGTCTTACACCGCCGCCGTATTGAACGTCCCGAACTGCGTCCGAAATTGATTTGGTTGGATTCAGTCGAAAATAATTCACAATGGCACGGTCTCGATTTCTATTCCTTTCTGGATTTCTTTTTCTGTCATGTAATGTTTTATTTTCCTCAAATAGGTTCTTTATCCTTAGAATAGTATTGACGGATATATTTCTGTGAAAATTTGCAATAAATCTTCTCCTTGCTTCTCTTGCATTTTCTTGGCATTTGTAGAACAAGATAACAATCTGCAATCTCTCATCTAATGAATATTTCATTTCGGCAATATTATAGTAAATTTGTCAAATTTTTTGACTTTGAAGGATTCAAAGGTGATTATACCTTTATTACCTAGTGTATGTTTTAAACAGGTTAAAGTTAAATTATACTGGATAAAACATTAAAATTTAATAAAAATAGCTGTCACAATATTAAATATTTTAATCAGAACGGACAAAAAAAAAATTACTCGTTCCAAAAATCGTATAAAAAAAGCTATGTTCCATTTAAAAAACACCTTATCCATAGCGTAACTCTTTTGTTTCTGGTTCAAATAAATTGTTGGTTTCATTTTTGAATTCTGCAGGAAAAAGTAGATCGATTGGCTATTTTGGATTTTTCTTTAAATACAAGGAAGCTCAAAAATGAGCCCCTGTTCAGTCCTCGTTGGAAGACCCTGTACTAATTCTGCACAAATTTAAAAGTTCAGGCTTATTTAAATCCATATATGCCGAAAAAACTTGCACGCCCATGGAGAAGACGGTTTTGATCAATTTATTACTTCGCATAATTTAAAGATATACTACAGTTTGATACCTTTGATCATAAATTTGGGTTCCTGGTCTAACCGCCTGTTGTCTTCTTGTCGAATTCTTGATTTTAAACGACTGTAAACTACAAATACAATAGAAATTAAGCGCGTGCGCAAGTGTCAGTGCATGTGACAGTTCTAATTTTCATTCACCTTTTCCCTTTACCTAGGTTCCCTTTCAAGAGTAATGATTCAAGACATTTGTGATTGATTTCACGGCTTTGAGGACGTTTTTTTGGTATTTTAATAAACATTAAAAAGTGGCCTGCTGACCCAGGTTCATTATTTTACCGGAGTCAAAGTGGAGTCTAAACTAATTTTCACACACACAATTAAATAGTAGTATTATTCGTATCCAATTTAAATACTCACGTCGGCACTATACTTACCTGTTAATCGAATTAGGACCAAAAGGACATAATATCGGGTTCAATAAAATTTTATTGCTACCATTCGATACCAAACTGGTTGTTTAAAACCAATTTTATTCATTGGATTTGATGCACGACCAAAGTGAATCACTTTCGACCATTTCATTTCCATATACTGGTCTTCGATAATCATGGGTTGATCGAGTTGACTGGACAAATGATGGTGAAAATGTCGTTTGTTTCTCAATTTTTTGCTTTTGTTTAATAAAGCGCATTCCTTTTAGGTATGGCGTACATTTGAAAGGTGCAGCTGTTGTGGGTGAAAGTAAAAAATGCTATCATGCATATACCTCAGCCATTACACTTTATACGAGTTTTTGCTGTAAAAAATCAGCCTGGATTGTATAAGCATGAGTCATGGTTTATTAGAATATTTCTTAACTAATCATAATATGTTTAAGGGCTACGACTCTCGGTAGGTTTGCTTGGACGGTGGCGGCGAGGGGCGAAGCTGCTCATGGAGGAGTAGGCGGTGACATATTCTTCCAGGGCCGCTTTTTGAATTTGGCTTGATGGGTTGCGAGGCGCGATTACGATTAGTGCTTATTAATTATCTTATGGTTACGGACGCGAATGCATCGATATGAGAAAATAGTCGGCACCATGGTACATATTTGTACTATGAGTCGGCACTACTTACGACTTTTAATAGGGAAAAAAGGTTTGTTCTTGAAAGGAAGGGGGTTTTTGAATTTGGCTTGATGGGTTGCGAGGCGCGATTACGATTAGTGCTTATTAATTATCTTATGGTTACGGACGCGAATGCATCGATATGAGAAAATAGTCGGCACCATGGTACATATTTGTACTATGAGTCGGCACTACTTACGACTTTTAATAGGGAAAAAAGGTTTGTTCTTGAAAGGAAGGGGGTTCTGCAAATAAATATGGTTGTTGCTTAGTTAATTAGGCAGGTAACTACAGGGGCGGATGGGCCCACCGGGCAACCGGTCAAATGCCCGGTGGGCCGGTCGATCTCTAAATGTTAAGACTGACATTTTTTTTCTTAAAAAGTAGTCAAAGATAGTTCTGGAAAATATAAATGGAGAAATGCATAAATTCAGTTTATAGTCGTTACCATGTTGTTTAGTGCAGTGACAGCCTCATCACTATTTTCTTTGCTTAATTCAGTAGCCACCTTCTTTCTTGAATCGTATAAGAGGATTGATGTTTGGTCATCTATTTCTCGTGACAACATAAGGAGAAAATTAGGAGTAATTGAACAAACTAGATGGTGGTCTAAAGAAAAAGAGTTGGAGAAGATTTTTGGAGATAGCCCATTATACTTAGATGTTCTTGAATCATTGTCAAGTATTTCACAAAACCTTGACCTAAATCCTGATATCCGATCTACTGCAGAAAACTTAAAACAGCAATTCCTTAAAGACGAAAATATGTTTCATCCCAGGTGTTTTTAAAACTGTTTTCTATCACTGGCCCACTTTCAAGATATCTACAGACTAGAGGTTTGGATTTATTGAAAGCAAATGCCATGACTAAAACGTCAACGGCCGAGTTAAAAAGAAATTAACGAGATTTTGAGGCTTTTGAAAAGTCAACACCAATTTTTCTAACTTGGGCTAAGAAAAGAGATATTAGTTTTGACATCGAAGATGAGTTTCCAGTTACGAAAATACGAAAAGTCAAGAAATTCTTCGACGAAAATTGCAGTGATGAAGCTGTTAGTAATTCGAAAGACAAATTTAAAATAGAAACGTTCAATGTTATAATGAATACCGCCATTATGTCAATGGAAAACCGATATAACAGAAATATAAACTTATGTGCTGATATGTCCATTTTCAATCCCATAAATTTTAATGAAATCAAAACCAATGGTATTTCTGAAAGTAGCATGCAGAGCATTTTAAAGGAAATTTTACAATTTAAAGAAGATGCCCAAGTGTCAAATATTAAGGAAGAATTGTGCCATTTTGTATTGAATTGGGATATTTATAAGATGACTTTAAATGAATCCTTCCAAAAAGATACTTTGGCAGATTATGAGGAGATAACTGACGAAGATGACCCAGATGTTATAGATTTACAAACAACCTATAAATGTCAAGAAAAAAGTCCTGGTAGTCTCTGTAGAAACTGTGTACATTGTTGCTATCTAGCAATAATGAAATACAATATGTATCAGAATGCCTATCCATGCTTATCTGTAGTATACCAATATATTTTAACTTTGCCTGTCACCCAAGTGTCATGCGAGGGAAGTTTCTCTATTTTAAAATACATCAAGAACCGACTACGCAATTCTTTAAGCGATGAACATTTGGAATCATTTATGATAATGAATATTGGTAAATAAATAGCCATTTATTTCCGACAGGCCGGAGCCCACTTACAGGAAACTCAAACAAATTAATCGAATTATAAACAAAAATCTTACAAAAGTAATGACCTTGCTATACATAAAATCTAATAACAAAAAGTAAGAAACTAAAGCTAAGTTAACAGGAACCAATGACTACTAATGAGGATAGCCGGACATATTGCGCAAGTGTTTTAATATGGTTGGGAGGCTGTCATGAAATATGTCGGATAGGGCTGAGATACGATTGAAGTCGTGGCACATTTTGTGAATGGGACCTTGAGGCAAAATATTGGATCTCGCGAATGCAAGGAAAAATGTAGGCCGATGTCGGGCACCTGTGCGGGGAACATGAAGCGATAGTAAAGAAATCTTATGGACAATCGACAATGAGGAGGTCATTAATGAGCTAGCAGGATCATCTAGTTTCTTAGCTAGATTGTTAATCTTTTAATTTAAAATATCCTTTATTTTTAATTGTCTATTTTGATAAAATGTTGACTGCTATTACACAAATACTATTTTATCTCAGTTGTTAAATTTAGATTAAGATTTTGTTGTAAAAAAAGTTATAATAGAAGGAGTTAATTCTATTAGAAATATTTTTAGTTTTGTTTACTATTTTTATTAGGTTAGTAATAAACATCGCAAAATAAAGAATGGTATTATTTTTTGTTGTATTTTGTGGGCCGGTTTTAGCAAGTGATTGTCCGGGCCGGTCTTAGGTAGCCCATCCGCCCCTGGGTAACTACATACTGCGAATTTTCCTATCACTTGTTTCTATTGACATAATATTATAGTAATAATAAATTAATTATACTTAGTGACTCATAGTTACATATTTATGACTAAACAAATTAATGCGAGTTTAAATTAAATATATAATATTATGTGGCATTGTTCTTAAATTTTGTTTTGATTTTAGTCCAACAAAAAAGTATATTGAAGGGGGTTAATCTGTGTATGATTTTAAGACAAAAAGTTTATATAAACTCCGTTTAACCGTTTTGTTCTGTTACTATAATCCACGGTGGTAAAAGTTTTGTTTTGAAAAATTGCTTTTTTTTTAATAACTCAGAAACTACATTAGGTATTTTTATGAAATTATAAAACTTGGTGGGTGCAAGCTATCGTTTGTGTAAAAATCGAATTTTAAGTTTTAACCAGTGGCGTCCTAATTAATTTGTAGGTAATTTAAATTAATTGATTATTTTAGGTGAGTAAAATAATACGCCACTGTTCTTTTAAAAACAAAAATAATTTTATTAATGGTGTAATAATAAAGATCTCTTGCCTTTTTTTCGTGTCTTACAGTAAAGGAATAAAAAATAAAAATTATCTATAGGTAAAAGATAACGTATTTTTACACCGTTTTACAATTTTTCTTGATATAATTTTTTTACTACTAGATAACTAATACCCATTTCTGAATAAATTACTTAATGATTTTAATTAATGAAAACTAAAAAAATATTAAATAAGTTGTTGAAAATGCCCTCTACCTCCATGGGTACATGCTTTAGCTCTAATATTCCTTATTACATCACAAGAAGCTCTTATGCGATTTCTCAGTTCTTCTAGAGACTGGAGTGCCATAAAGATGCTCCCATAAGAAAAAATCCAAACTGTTTAAATCTGGGAACCTCAGGGGCCAATGCTGCGGTCCACCATTACCTACACATGGTTATAAATTATTCGATTTAAATATTCTCTTGCTTTTTGACTGAACCGTCATACATGAACCACATTCTATATTTATAATTATAATTGGAACTTCTTCAGACAATATGGGCAAATCGTCCTCTGGAAACCGGCGATAGTTATGGTCATTTAGACTTGAAGAAAGTTGCTCTTGGTGGCTAGATTCCACAATAACATGCGGGTCTTCTGTCCAAACATGAATATTGTGGAAATTTCTGATAGCGTTTATTGAGAAGTTTCGCCTATGAACATTATTTCACAGTCAAACACCGGATTTTGCACAACACTCTTCAAAAAACATCGAGAACAGATGACTCGCAGGGAAAAATCTCATGGAAGTAAGATTTTATCTCGTTGAATGTGGTACGGGTATAAAAGAGAATAGTAAAGAATTCTCCAAACTAGAATGTGCGAGATGTGCAAGTTATTTCCAATGTTTGTAGTTCTGAATTTTCATCAACTAAACTTAATACTGCTTCCTCAATTTCTGTAGTGTAGAAGAAACATCGATCCTAAAGCATTGATGTTCGAAAACATCTATGTTTTTTTCTTAATTAAGATTTTAGTCACATTTGTTTTAAAAAATATATTTTTTTATTTTTATGTAGGTACCTACAATCGCAAGACCAGTCACACAATTGACCATTTAAGGATGACGTCGCTGGGGGGCAAATTTAACAAATTTAGGTTAAAGTTTATGTCAAAGCCATGAAATTACCATTACATATTTGACAACGGCTATATTTGCTGGGGGGCAAAGTCACAAGTTTAGGTTATACTTCTTGTCAAAATCATATGTTCTTAAATGGTATATATGTATAAAATGCAGAGACACACTCTACGCTACGTTGTTGTTCAATATTCTTAAATTTAATGCTCTCTTTTCTAAGTATTAGGCGAAAGAAAAGTTATTCCAAGTCAGTAAAGAGGGTGCTATAATACGACTCTGTGTGAAAATCTGAGGACTTTAGTTTATATAGGTACTAGATAATCAATATAGTCTTTACTACGATAATGTAATATTACTGTCAAAAAATCTGCTGGTAAATTTGGTCGATGTGAATAGATTTTCAAAGCAAACTGTAGACCCTTTTCCCTTACTTTTGCAAAAAAAAAACTATTAGGGAATGCTAAGGCATCTTTAAAATTTTGCACAATATGAAAGAAACAGAAGGTATTAATAAAACACACCAAAATACCTTTACGCGCCAGCTCACCACAAGCCACTTCTAAATTTATTTTATTCGCCTACAACATTCAAACCGTTCAACTTCGGTTTACCAGTTCACTGTCACCGGTGCCAATTTTAAAAATAGAACAAGCCAACAGGGGAACCCAAGGAAAAAAACGAACAGGGGAAACGTCGTACAATTACGAATAAGAATACTGACACTGACTGAACATGTAGCGTCATTTACAGAATTACCTTCTCTTTTTTTTTAAGTTGCCTTTGGCTGTTTAGCCACTCAGTCAGTTATATTGAATAATATAATAAAACTACAATAGGATATCTAACAAACACCTAAAAACGTCCCATTTTCAAGCCGGGATTCGAACCCAGGACCTCTCGATTGCGGGGAGAAATCGTTTTCACCCGGCTACCTACTACATCGTTCGGAAGTTGAAACTTTATTTCGATCTATCGATGTTTAATTTCGCTTTAAAATAAACTTAGATGATATCAAAAAAAAAAGATCGAAACTAAAACATCGATGTTAAAATTTCTTTAAAGTAACACACTGTAGAAGATGAATGTATATAAAGATTAATAACATTTTAAACAGAACCACCACACCACTGAGGCAACATCCCATACACCCTTCCAAAGTTACTTTAGCAGAAACACCCGCGAGTCTCTAGGCCATTATTTGCTCGAGAACACTCCTAAGAAGGGTGCTTTTGGCTTTTAAGGGGTGAACTCCCACTCAAATCGAACCGGGACCTCGAACATCGTATTATTCGTGAGAAATTACCCTTACCTTGATCAAGTTTGGCCACCAACCTGCATAATTTCAGTGGAATATAATACCATAATATTTTGCTAAAAATATACATTATGGCATTCATTTATACATAAAATATAGATTTGAAAGCTAACCATGGGTTTTTATAGACATTACCAAAATATCCGCCCTAACTAAGGTACCTACTAAAATCAATTCCTGTCTATTTACATTACACACTAGGAATTAACATTGCCCAGCTGAAAATCGAAATTTTGTGAGACTCGTAGAATATTAAACAGTATTTACGAGTGCAAACTGGCTATTATAAGTGACAATGGCGAAAGATGTGAACATACTTTCATCGTTTTTACTAAAAATCAGCCGTTTTACAAAATTTGTATATTCTTCTCACAGAAAATTAAAACAAAACCTGCAACATGTAAAACTTTAATTAAGTACATTTAAATACTTTTTTCTACAAACGTGTTAAAAATGGAACTTTTAACTCTGTCTACTAGCCTTAAAAATGTTACTTTGAGGCAATAGTACCTTAAAATACCTACTTTAAGGCAAAAGTGCCTTAAAATACCTACTTTAAGGCACTAGTGTTAAAAGTAAAATGTCAGTTTTTTCAAAAA
Source organism: Polydrusus tereticollis (assembly GCA_963920685.1). Lineage (NCBI taxonomy): Eukaryota > Metazoa > Arthropoda > Insecta > Coleoptera > Curculionidae > Polydrusus > Polydrusus tereticollis. Next base: position 166,670,816 of record OY987326.1, on the reverse strand, counting down.
AACGTCAAAAAACATTTGTATTTTATTTATTTACACTTATATTAATGGTAAAATTTAAAAAAATTGAAAAATGAATTCCTTCCTCAGTTCTGCTGTTCTTCGCGGTTGAGGTGTATTGAACAGAAACAGCAGCATGTCCAGTTGATGTTGAAGTATCATCGGCTGATGTCGTTTGTACTGTAAGCAATTTTCGAGCAATAGAATTTTTATTTTCCAAGGAATCCACGATGTACCCTTCCGCAACGGTTGAGGATTTCCATCCCCCATGCCGCTTACTTATCGTCAAATTTGCTCCAGCATCGGCAAGTAAGCTCGCAGAGGAACGGCAAAAGCAATGTCCCGTATAGAGTGTTGAATTTGGAAGTTGCAGAAATCTTGCTACAGCAGCAGGAAATTTTCCGAATGTATTAATTCCGACCGGATTTCTGGTACATTTACCTTTTACATATTTTAAGAAGAGCCACCGATGTATGACATCTACAAAATTTTTCAACGATAGTGAAATTTCGTGGTACCTTGGTTTTGGTATCTGATATTTTAATAACTAATGAAGTCTTCATATCTTCCACGTTGTCAAGAGTCAACTGACAAGGCTCCTCCCTGCGGCAGGAACCAACTACTCCTACAATCGTAGCTACTTTCATCAGAAGGTACTCATCATCTGGTGTGCACTTCAGAAACTGTTCAATTTGGTTCCTAGTAAAAATTTTTATTTTTTGGCCTGGTAACCCTCTCCTTGACGCTTCAAGTAATCAAGTAGGCAATCAATTTAAAATGTTTGCTGATATCTACGCCGTTATTTACACGTAGCATAGCTTTGATCACAGAATAATTTGCCTTTTCCTCAAAATATGCCAGGAATAAAGCTGGATTTATAAACTCGAAAAGTTGGTGAGGTTGAAGGTATGATCAAGGTTGTGAGGTTAGATATTCCGAACTCCGAGCATAAAAATTGGTTATCTCGAACTACCCGGGAAGTTTTCTAACCTTACATGAGCTTTACATCAACAACATGAACAAGTGTATAAATGGAACGAGTGTTCCCTTTAGTTTAAATTGAACTCCTATTTCCAACACCAACTGAACCTCAACCTCGCCAACTTTTCGAGTTTATAAATCCAGCTTATGTTTTCGGAATACTTTCCAGAAACGCCTTTGTTTTCACACTATTTTATAAATTTATTATGAGCAATCTCATATTGAATTCTTGATTTTCGTGGCAGTAAATCCAAGGTAGCTCTGTTAGCAGCTTCTTCTATGTCTTTAAGTGGATCGATTTCTTGTATTTCTTGCATTTTTTGGCAAATCACAACAGCCAGCGCTGGCGTTTTAATAAAACTGACAGGACCTTTCAAATTTTCAATTTTTCTGTAAACAAATCAGCCAACAATGATGGTTGCTAGGTTTTATTGCCAAATGTTATATACATATACCGTTGCTTTATTATTCTTTTTGGATTTTATACCTGCGTTATTTAGTTTCTCTAATTACTTCATTAGTTCACCGAATGTGAAAGCTTAAATTATTTTTCAGTTTAATTTATAATGTTATATTTATTAAAGTGAATGTAAATATATTATATATAACAATAAACAAAAAATTCATATATTTTTTGAATTATTATTGTTTAAATGACACGCCTCTGGAATTGGCGTTCCCCTTACGTCTTGCACATCCGGTAAAAATGAGTCACTGCCAATTATTTTGGTACCGGAGTATAATGCAAATCATTCGACTCCAGTCCACAAACTATGAAACATGAGTCTTAAAACGATGGAGTCGACTCATGCATCTCCACATGTCATAGTGTGTATTGACGCTTTTAGTCGCACTACAATCAAATATTTTTCTATGCAAACATAAGGAATCTGGCAGTCGCTTTTCGGGTACAAACCTGTAACCTGGCAATATTTTATAATATATATTGTAGCGTCATATACTTTTAACAATGTTTTGAAAAAATTTGGAGACAACAGGTTTTTAATAAAGTATTCCCTTTTACAGTAAGTTGATATATTAATCTGAGGGTATAAGAAAAAAACATGGCAAGAAACGAAAAAGAAACAATTTATAATTTATGAATTCGCCGCTTTGGAAAATTAATATAAATATACGATGCTATTAGAAACTACCTGAATGTAAGAGATTCTAAACATTTGATTTTCAATTATTGTATGCTTTTTATTGCCGTTTGTGGAAAAAGTATTGTATGATATTTGTGTTAAATGTATTTTTAAGGCACTTTTGTGGTTTAAATTTCCCCAGGCGTGCCTTAAAAATGTACTTTTAACACTTATATCATAAATAACTATTAAATACATTTGAATACATTGAAATGCATTTAAATCCATAAATACGTTATTTATTTTATGTATTTAAAGGTATTTATAAATAGGTGTACAAAATTTTGGAAGTGTCACACCCTTCGCTTTTCCCACAATATGAAAAACATCAAAGATTTGTCCGGTTCATAAAAAAGGGAACAAATCGGAGGTAACAATAATTATAGACCTATGGCAATAATCTGTAATTACTGTAAAGGTTTTGATTTCCTTCTACACGATTCTTTATTCCCTGTAACATAAAATTTAATATCGGGTGCTCAACACGGTTTCTATAAGGGTAGATCAATAACAACAAATTTAATTATTGTTACTCAGGATGTAGCGGAGGCGAGAGATGATGGTTCTCAAACAGACGTAATTTACCTAGATTTGACGAAAGTAATTGACAGGCTTAACCATCTACTCTAATAAACTATCCAATGTCGGATTTTCTACATCAAGGGCTGCTTTATTCTATTTATACCTAATTAACCGCTCTCAATATGTTCAAATGCATGGCTCCAGATGAGGTCAATTTTCAGTTTTATTAGGCGTTCCACAAGGTTTTGCACTGGCATATTTTCTTTTTACCCTTTTTGTTAATGACATTGACTAATTTTACTGTTAGGTTCTTGTTATATGCTGATGATGTTAAAATAAGAACAAGTAAGAAACGTAGATGACTGTGTTGAGTATCAGTACAATCTCAAACTGATTACTGATTGGTGTGTGACAAGTAGATTGCAGCTGAATGCTGGTAAGTGTAATATTTATCCTTTACAACCAAAGTTTCGCCAGTTATATTTGGGTACTCCATGGGTGACGATTTAGTTACCTACTCGCGTTCAAGACTTTAAAGATCTTGGTGTAATTTTTGACCATGAACTTTCCCTCTCGACTCATGTTATACTTTTTCCAAAGTCAGTTTGATGACATAAAAAAGCTCCGACCGGGCTTCAAACGAACCGGCATCATAATTGGGGTTGTCAGATCTTTTTTAAAAAATTCTTTAAATTTTCATTATAAAAAGTGTTTTTTATACCAGTATTTAATTGTAAGTCAGTAACTTTCTTTTAAAACTAGTCTGCAAATGTACTTTAAACCAAGAAATTTTCAATGTCAAAGACAGAAGGAACAAGCCATTCATGAATGTTATAATATTTTTTTTAGTACTTTAGAAATATTACTTATTCAAAAAAGTTTTAAATCATACTAAAAAGGAATTTCACTATTGTTAAACAAAAAAAATAAACAACTAACCAACCCTATATTCCTCCTACACTTACGAAGACTTTGTAGAACTGGCAATACCTTGGCGATAGTCGAGGCCCACTGGCAATTTAAAGTGCGAACTATTTTTTCCGATTGGGAAAATAATAGAGCAGCATATAAATTCAAATTTATATGCTGTAAACAAGAACAGCAAATAGTTCAAGGTTCTGCCAATTGGGTGATCCATTATCAGCTTTGAAATCAGTTGATGTTTGAGGTATGCGATATTGAGAATGGTACAGCGGCGTGACTGGTTGAAACGATTTACTATAATTTACATATTTCATTTTCTGCTGTTACTATGTGGTTTCAGACAAGTAAGTTTTTACTTGGTACCTATGTTTTAATATATCAGTAGGTATGGCTTATTAGTGATAACTTAACAACAGAAGATCAAGGTGAATTATCGCAGGAATATGATGAGTCAGCCATTGAAAGCGAAATAAGTCCGGAATTAAGAAACAAAGATTTACATTTTAAAAAAAGAAAATCCGGGAAAAACTGAAAATGCACTTTGTAGAAGAATGTACTTGTAATTAATTAACACAACTTGGATTTTATGAGAATTTATAACGTAATTAATTTGGGGACTGTAACCGGTCATTCCATAAAGCGCAAACCAATAAATCAAAAATTCGAAACGGCTGACAATACTACACGGGATTTTATTCTGCGAACTATTTACAACTTTTACGAAGTTAATATAGTAATAATAAGTAGCAATCTTTAGAAACATTGCTTGGTGTTTTGTTAAAATGTGGCTTTAAACATAAAAAATTATATAATCCAATTGTTATATATCATTGAACTACGACAGGACTATTTGCGCAAAATAAAGGAGTACCTTGAATCCGATAAAAGTATAATTTATTTAGACGAAACTTGGTTTGATACTTATGATGTTGTTAAGTATGGTTGAATAGACAGTACAAATTGTACTTTTGGTAAACCGTGTTTGCGAAGAAAACGCGTCATCATGCCTGAAGTAAAGATGACTTTGTACCTAATGTGTTGCTCTTGTTAACAAAGAATATCACTCAATAATCAATCTCCAACTTTAAGCGCAGTTGTCCTTGATAATATTCGGCAGGTAATAACGAAATGAGTAGCGATGTATGGAAAAATTGCGTAGCTCATGTTATAAAAACAGAAAATAGATATTCTGTTTCACCACCTATAGCGCCAGTATAGTAATCCAACCTGGAAACGGTTCTACTTCTGAAGGTTCTGACGATTCCAGTCATTAGATTGTTTATGAAACCTTACGTACGTTCCTTTAACACGCATCTTAAAAACTTATTATATTACTACACGTTTACTTTGATTCGTATCCGTATCCTTTCTTGGCAAGGAAAACTCATACCTCCGTGCGGTCTTGGCTGAACAAAGACAATTTTTTTTTAACTTGTTTTCGGCAAAATGAGCATTTTTCTTTACAGAAAGACCGTTTTAAAAATATTCTCTGCAGGGGAAGTCACGGGTACAAACCTTTCATCGATATAAGCTATAATGAAGAAAGTGTAATATACAGGGTGTCAATTTGAAAACTTCTCACCCTTAATATCTTTCTTGCAGTTAAAAATATGAAAAATCGGAAAGACACATCATTTTTATTTGTAAGGAGGACACTTTGAACGGATAGTTTTATCCTTCTTGGTTCAACCCCCTAGGAGGGGTAGATGTCACTCTTAGAGTCTTAAATGGGAATGGGGGTCAAGTGGCACATCGTTTTAAAGGGCGTTCAATTCTCTTTTCAGTGGTGTCCTTCTTTCTTGCTTTTTGTCCAGAGGTTTCCGAATAATCGCGTTTCAAAGTTGCAGAAACAATTAAACTTGCCTGCATTGAGATTTTGGTTTTCAGGTTAGTGTTTACACAAAAATTACTGCATTGGGTCTCCTTGTAGTACAAATGATTAGAAGATTAGGTGGTACCATGGGCGTAGCCAGACATTTTTCTAGGGAGGCCAAATACTAATAAACAGAAAACATCATAAACATTAACGTTTTTTTTATCAAATTCCAGTAAGTGGCAACATCCAGAGGGGGGCATGGCCCTCCCCTGCCTCCCCCTCGCTACGCCCACAGGTGATACCGTTTCAAACTTTATTTGGGGATTGGCAAAGTAACCTCGAAAAATTTACACACGAAGTAATCTAATAAAATTTCAATAGTACTACGAGTACCTAGTTAATTTGCGTTCATTCGATGACTTATCACTGAAATTCCACAAAAAGCCTTGTTATTCTATCAACAAATTCTAAAAATACGTTGTTTTTTAACAAAAAAAAAACATGGTCAGCAAATTTCAAAGATGTAGCCAAAACGGTGCCATTTGACCCCCATTCTCATTTAAGATTCTAAGGGTGACATCTACCCCTCCTAGGGGGTTGAAACAAGAAGGCTTAAACTATTCATTTAAAGTGTCCCCCTTATAAATGAAATTGACGTGTCTTTCCGATTTTTCATATTTTTAACTGCAAGAAAGATAGTAAGGGTGGGAAGTTTTCAAATTGACACCCTGTATACCATTTAATCATATTAAAAATTTACAAAAATCCGCATTTTAATTATTTGTGAGAAGCGACGCCTATGGTCAGGAGTTTAATGGTTTTTATGTCATCAAATTAAGCTTGGAACAACTATAACACCATTCTTACTGACGCTTCTAAGGCATACAGTTTTATTTTGAGATGTACGAGGGACCCTGGGCTGTAACATTCATAATAGCAACTTCGAAAAAATTCATAGGAGATTTAGAGTTAAACCGTTGTGGAACTTATCCGTGACAGGGCTATCCGCACCATAAACTGCTTAAACACTTTAATTTTTGCTTACTAAAAGTACGTCGTACATACTTCTTTCTGACTACACTATCTAAAATTCTTAATGCTATTATAAATAGACTGAGACTGTGCTGATATATTAAGTAGGAGAAATTTTGTTATATGTACTTTGTCTAAATAGCCGACATAATAGTCGTTTTTATTTACTTACAACAACAAATATCTTAAAATTATTAACGTTAAAGTCGCCAAAGATGACAACTTCGGAATTGAAGGACCAACCCCTATCCGGAGATCCGATCGGGGGGCGAGTTAAACTCCGGAAGCATTTTAATCTTGGAACCATTGTCATAGCATTATTCATATATTTCCCACCCTAGAAACCGGACACATCGGCACAGCGACGAAACGTTAGCACTTAATCTGTGACGTTAGCTCAAAGAGCAACTTCATGCCACTTAAACCGATACGATGGAATTTCACCGGGCGATGTCGGGTAAGCCAACATCCTCCTATCACATAATTTTAAATGGAGTTTTCTTCAATATGTTTGTTTCGCAGTCTTTAATAAAAAGTAAAATAAATAAAAAGTAAAATAAATAAAAAGTACGTCGTCTCAGTCTATAGCTATGCAGTATCCGTAAGAGGGAAACAAAGCCATACGTTAAGCTCCTTCAACAGGAACAATTCATGAGCGTGCTATCTTTGTTTACACATTCTTTAAATAGCTTTGAAAACACAGACAAAAACGGCGGACATACACAGATTTTTTTATGAACAGGCACAATAATGTGGGGCTCTGCGGGCGATGCGTGTGCGCCCAAAGCACATTCCCGTTGATTTTGTATCTTTAGAGATTCTATTGATTGGAGAACATGACCTCGAAGAGGTCGTTCCAGACTGGACGTCTATTCTCCAGCTTGAGAGAAGTGATCGCTCTCTCGAGAGAAGGGAACATTCACATCATATGCTCACATCGCATGGTTTTGTTCTCTTGCATGTAAAATACCGTATTCTCGAGCATATCGATGTCATAGCAACGTTGTCAGATTTAAATCGCTGGTAAGCATGTTTTGTATGGCCAAAACAAAAATGAGGTTATTGAGTTTTAACGCATCGATCGAATCCGGACTGTTCCCTTCCTTGTTTTCTCAAACAATTATGAAAAAACAGACAACATGATTGGCCAAAAGGCTATACTTTTAGTTTCCAGTATTCTAAACGATAATTTCTACATTTCTAGACGGTTAAGGTTATGTTTATTTAGTATTTTAGTTAGGCAATGCAACGACCTGTCAAATTTTTTGGCAATATTGCGTCGAGGACAAACAAATAAGTTGTTTTCATTGTTTACATCGAGGTAGTGCAGCATTTTTCAGAAAGTTTTTAAGTTTTAAAGATGTTAAGTGCAAACTTTTTCCAAATTATTGTTTTGATTTGTGATAATATTATCGGTTATAATTGGAAAAAATGTCTTGCATCGTAACGTGCATCCTAGTGGGTTAATAAAGCGATATTTAATTTTGACATTAAATCAGAGCTGGGTTGCACTTGTGACTTCAAAAGGAGGGCTTCAACCCCTCATGGCAAGGGCTTTGTTCAGCTCTGCTTTAAATTTCAAAGACCATATTATATTATAAGAAATATTCCATAGTGGGTAATAAAATAATATTATAATAATAATATTCTTTATGCGTCACAAAATAAAAAGTACATTAACAACAGCAATATCACAAATCAGGACAATTCAATTGTCATTGAGAAATGCAACCTTAACTATTACAAACATTACAATTTTTTTTCGTTGCCATATTTAGCTGAAAATAGGACATCAGCGACATGGCTACAAACTTTGCTGTTGCCTGCCATGCATGTACAATGACCAGTGTCTACTGCTCCATAGTCCAGAGGTTTCGCACTCACTGGCTGTTTGGAAATGCTTTACGCTTTACCTGAAATCAAAATATTCATTACGAGATATTGTTGTTGTATATAGTTTTTTTTGTTAAGCTGAATACAATAAATACAATTCTTACTGATATAGATACTGTTAAAAGTATGATACTACTTCTTATTTCCTATTTTTTAAGCATCCCTTAATGGTTTTTTAGAAACCTACAGAACTTCTAACATAAGTGCAAAAATTGTTTTACCACAGCTCTAAACATAAAATAATAGGTAGATATATTATAAGCTTACCTTTCCAACCAGCAACAAATTGTTAACAACTTTAGTCCGTGCTTTTAACACAAACCTAGAATTGACATACTTATAGGGGTTTCAAAAAGCTTTTACTTGTTCTTTTGTATAAAAACTATGCCTTCAAACCAAATATTAAGTAACAATTTCCATGTTTGTAATGGGTGGGATACTACTGACGGTATTGTCCAAATCACAAGTCCCAAGGGTAAAGGATCCAAGTCCTGGATCAACTTAAACTTCATCTGATATCTAAAAACCAAAATACCATAGTTGAACATCGATAACAAGACTAAGAAGATAACTTGCACAATAAATTACCTAAAAACTGTTTAAAACTTACCTCTCCCCAACATCTCTATTTTTCAGCAAAAGCTTCTTTAAATAATCACTGCATAGTGAAATAAGGTTTATTTCTTAAAACAAATAAAAATACCTCTTCACATTTAAAAAAGCGCAGACCCTTTGGGAAGAAATTTCTGTAAAACCCTTTATTTTTTTAAATCGAAACTAAAAACGCCGTAAATACTTCAATCCAAAAAACACTAATTGAAATAAATAGCAAACACCGTAAAACCTAACCTAAAATTTCTGTCTGTCGCTAAACGTCAAAATATAAGCGCCCAAGCCGCCCAAGCGCATCCTTTTCAGCGCACTTCTCTCGATATGATCCCGTTCTCTCGGAAATTTCCGAGAGAACGCGTTCTCCTAACTCTTGATAGAAGTGAGTTGTCATTTTCCCGTTCGAGAATACGGTATAGAGAAAAACGGCATCACCTCTCTCGATGTGATCGATCACATATTTCGAGAATAGGGGGCCTGATGGGGTGCTCCAGGTGAAGGGATTTTTGAACAGTGTCGTTCGAGGGACATTAAGCTGAACCACGCACGGGTGAGCTGTTGTGGTTCGTCGTGTAGAGGGGAACCTCAGTTGATAACTTGCCATGAAAATATTTGTCAAGTCACCAATCTATGGCTTCCATGTTCTAGGCTTTCAAGGTTGTTTGTTAGATCATGGTGGTCAATCAAGCGAATTACAAGAATACGATGTATCACATTGCCTTTAAAGAAATATGAATGACGTCGTAACTTTGACATACCTGCCTTAAAAAATGACAAATAAATATGCTTGAATTGTGTAAAATTATAGAATTAAGCTGGATTTATAAACTCGGCGCCGGCGTCGGCGCTCGCGCTGGCGTGGGCGCTGAAAGTTAAACAAGTGAATCGTAATGGAGCGATTTATAAACTTCGCCGGCGCCGGCGCTGGCGCTGGCTGGCGTTCGACATAAACCATCTTTATATTGCCAGCGCCGGCGTTCGTAGGAAATCCGTAGCGCCGCTTCATAACCAATGGGATTTTAGCATTTCTATCAAGTCATCGTTGGCATCTGCCAAAGTGTCAACGGCCAAGCGTCATTTTAATTTTTGTGTTGATGTCAGCTTGGTATTTCTAGATTATTTGTTTTTGTGGTTCTTATATTGATCTCGTTTGTGAAAAAAATTGCTCCTAAATACTGTTAAATATGAGTAAAATGGAGAGTGAGACCCTTGGTAAGTACAAACATACTTTAAAGTTAGTTTTATTTGCTAATTTTATTTGCATCTGATTTTAGGTGAATCTGAAGTTCTCCAAGGAACAGAAATTGATTTGGGGCTCCTGATAGATACGATCCAAAACTATACTATGAGTATTTATACAACGTCAGCAATAGATATTACAAAGATGCTAAAAAAAAGAATCTTGCGTGGGAAGAAATTGCAATGATTCTAAATACAACTGGTTATTAAAAAATTATACCAAAATAGAAAATGCATAAAAATATATAAGTAAAAAGGTTAGCTGCTTTAATTACAATTAGGTATCTGAAGTACTATGTTTACCAATTCGTATATTTTGTTTTTAGTTGAAACATGCCAAAAGCATTGGAAAGCCAAGTTTGTGACAAGTTTGTTAAGGAGAAGAAGAGCAAATCTGGGTCTGGCGCCCCAGAACTTGAGTGGTTATATTTTAAAAACATGTTGTTTTATACAAAGTATACAAAACCCAGAAAGTAAGTCTTTCATTTAAAATATAACTATTTAGTTTTAAAAATATTTCATATTTTAGAACATACTGTACCACGGTACAACCATCAGTTAAAAGTCGATCCCAATCTGCAGCTTCTGGCTTGTCCACAATAAAGTCCATTTTATCTCCCACGACTGCTGTTGAGGAAGGAGAGATATTTGGCACAACACCTACCGTTACACCAGGTACCTCTAAAGGTAGCATTTGGTTTATTTTGTAGCGTACAATAATTAATATTATATATTATATTGATGCAATTCTTTTCCTATTTTGATTATTACTATTTATAGGGAAACCAGTTACGAGGAAGAGAAGAGCTGATTCCGAAATAGAAGGAGTCGTGGAAGTCGCAAGAAAAATTTGTGCCATTTTAACTGTAGATGAAAGTAAAGCGACTGCATAATTTCAAACATTTTTGCTATGGACGACAATATATTTTTAGGTCGATAATTATTGACGATTGATTTTTTCTATTTTTAAATATAGGTGTTATGGCTGTATATTTATTAAATAATAAAGAAATAAAATAAACAATACCATTTTTTATTATAACATACTCATTACATGAAAAACAGGAACTATCTGATAAATGTTACAAATTAACAAGGAGGACAAAAATATACAAATAAAATAGTGCAAAGGAACAATACCCAACACAAGACTGCCTAAAATAACTAATCCTAAAATTACTGTTGAAAAAAAGTACAAATTATGAGAAATATATGAAAAATATAAGAAAAAAGTAGACCAAATTATTTCTTACAGAAAATCACAGAACCTTGCTTGCACAATTCATACACTTTATTGTAACAATAAACCTGCAACACAACTACTGCTTTAATAATACTATCTACTGTCTCCACGTTGGCATTTATTATTGTTATATTTCTTTTTTCTTTAAATAAATAGGGCTTAACGTTTCCCATAGTGCCTCACATGTTTCTTTTATAATTTTATGAACAGTCGTAAGGCCAACATGAAAGTTCCATGCTAGGGCTTGCATACTGCTCCCTTGAGACAAATATCTAAAATAAAAAATTATATATATTAGAATATTAGATATAAATATACAAAAGAACTGTAGCAGTCTTCTACTGCTAACTGCACTGCGTTAACTTAAAAATATACATACTGTAATGTTATTATCACTCTTTCCTCGGGCGATATTCCATCGGATCTCATGCCTCTTTGGATTCGTAAAGAAACAAAGTTTACTAACTTATCAAAGGTAGAAACAGTCATTCGTGTATACTTAAAAAACTGCTGCTTATCCATCGCCAAAAGGTGGATTTATAAACTATTCAGTTCAGTTACGCGCAGTTCAGTTCCGCAGCGCAGTACGCCAGAGTTCGCCCGAGGTCGCCGTAAACAAATTTGTAATTTATAAACTTAGCTGCTGTTCGCATGTCGTATTGAATTTCATTGGTTCATTTGGCCTGTCAACCACCACGTGATTCAACTTTCGCATTTCATTGGTTAAGAGTCCTGCGACAACGAACTGCAGCGTCAAAAGATAAAACTTGGCCATCTCGAGCGTAGCCGAGCGTCTCGCTGCGCGACTGGGCGTACCGCTGCGAATGAATTGAGGGTTTATAAATGGTTTGGTATGTTTTCGTTTGTTTAAAGTCGAACGACAATCAGCGAAACTGAACTGGACTGCGCGGAACTGAACTGAGCGTTGCGACAAGTTTATAAATCCCACTTTAATCTTTTGAAAATATTTAAATCCACCTTCACTGCGTCTGGCTCTATTTATGGGTCTCGTTTTGAAGCGACGAGTGCGTTTCTTGGGTAATGCTACATATAAGCATAAAACTACCCCTAAGACACCGAGTAACTTCTTCCTTGCTAAATCCATGTATTTAACTCTTTTTTTGCTCTAATAACTGCACTAAAAAAAACACCACCAACAGTACAAACTAAAATGTCAGAAGTGTCAGATTATGTTTTTATTTGTCATTGTCAATACTGCGAACGCGAACGCCAAGTTTATAAATGCCTACTATGTACGTCTACGACGAACGCTGGCGCCGACGCCAGCGCCGACGCCGGCGAGAGTTTATAAATCCAGCTTGAAGTTACTTGTTCAAGAATTTTTCAAAAAACGTCTCCGTACCAAAAATATTTGGTATGCCCTACTGTATAATTCACCAAAAATGTGTAGAATAAAAAATAGTACAAAAGGCTTAAACTTAATTATGGGTGTAGCCTAAAGTTACCCGAAACACCTGTTTTACGCTGAGATATTCGATGATGGTCCAACTATGCGGTCCAAAATACAGACGAGAAACCAATTATCTACATTCCTTTCCTTCGACTTTTTACGGATGGACATTCCATCATCAAAATACACGCAGATCTCTTGGTCCGTTAAAAGCTCAATATATTTGCAAACAGTTAATGGAACTTTCTCATTTACTGAGCAGGTGGCGAAAACATTTCTACAAGATGACTTTCATTTTGTCTTATTGTCAAAATTAACTTATTATTTAAATACAGTAAAATCTCTCAATAGCGACCACCCTCGGGGAATCAAATGTTGGTCGGTTAATAGAGAAAAATTAAAACAGCTGGTCTGCATTTTATAGTGTTTGTCTATTAATGAGTATTTACAAATCATTTTTTTTGTTTAATTCTATCAGAACTAAAATTAAATGAGATGATGAATATGTATACGGGGTGAGGATTTTAAAGTGTTACAACGCAATATCTGAAAAACGGCTATAAATATTTTAGTCAAATTTTGGGACGTGGATAGGGAGGTTGGGGGACAAATTTTAAAATATTTTTGATATTTACCCCCCCTCCAGATTTGATGTGGCTAGTGACAAATTTGAAATGTCAAATGGAAAGGTATTTTTTTTTTTGATAATTCGATTCCTCGTCAATAACTACGTAAGTGAGCAGAAAATTGTTACATTTGCTCTACTAGTTGCTTAGTTACGAATTTTTCAATAAATAAAATAGGAATACTTAAAAATGATAATTCCTTAAAAAATCTAACGACGATCATGCTTCAAAAGGTGTTCGAAATGACCCCCATCCATTTCTAAACATTTTGCAATTCTTTTTTGACATGAGTTGCGCACGCGAGTTAACATTTGAGGCGTTACTAAATTACATGCTTGTTGAATACGATCTTTCATGTTTTCTGGTGTGGTCGGTGGTGTAGCCATAACTTTCTCTTTTATAAATCCCCACAAGAAAAAATCTAATGGGGTTAAATCTGGTGACCTTGCAGGCCAATTTACAGGACCACCACGACCAATCCATCTGTTTCCAAACATTTCATTTAGTGTATCTCGAGCTTGTCGGGCAAAATGTGGCGGAGCACCATCTTGCTGAAACCATAGTTCTTGTTGATTTCCATTATTATTCAGAAGTTGTGGCAAATCGGTTTGTAAAAAATTATTATACATTTCTCCATTTAGGTGACGGTCAAAAAAATGTGGTCCAATGACTCTATCTCCGACTATGCCACACCAGGTATTAACCGACCAAGGATGTTGGTTTGGCAGAAATCTCATCCAGTGAGGATTTTGAGGTGCCCAATAGTGTAAATTGTGCCGGTTGACCTTAAATTAAGAAAAGCAAAATTGATTGAATCAGTATAAAATTAAAAATAAATCTAAATGTATGTGAATATTCTCTAAACACCCGTTAACGGGTATTTAGATATGTATTTATTTATGTACACCCATCAAGTAGTGGATTACATATTTTTGATTATTAAAAGTTACATTAATCCATATTGATTTAAATAATTACCTGACCACAATTGGTAAATGTAGCTTCGTCAGAAAATACTATCTTTCTTAAAAATGCATTGTTTTCGTGAATTAAAGTTTGTAACCACGTACAAAATGTAATCCTATTTTGAAAGTCTTGGCCATACAATTCCTGATGAATAGTTATGTGGTAAGGGTGAAAATTGTGCTTGTGTAAAATAGCCAGTACCGATTTTTGGCACATTCCTGAATCACGAGCAAGTTCCCTTGAACCAACATGAGGATTTACAGCTATTACACCCAACACTCCAACGGCCATATCGTCATTAGTTTTTGTTTGTCTTCTAACTCTGTTCTTATTTTTTAGGATTCCCGTGCTGCGGCCTCGATCTTCTAATCGCTTAAATGCCATATGAGATTTTTGAATGGCGGGAAACCTAACAGTCCACAATTGCGCCGCTTCCCGGTAGTTTTTTCTACATTCTCCCAGAATTAACAACATGTCTATTTCAATGTCATAAGATTGTTCCATAATTGCACTGAATAATGAACTTTATCAGATTATCACTACTTGTCAAAGTCAAAAGTGGTTTCCTAGGATACAACATAATTAAAGGTTTGGATAAACAATAATCATAGGTGTCATGATTTAAAATGTGTAGTTTTAAGTATTCCTATTTTATTTATTGAAAAATTCGTAACTAAGCAACTAGCAGAGCAAATGTAACAATTTTCTGCTCACTTACGTAGTTATTGACGAGGAATCGAATTATCAAAAAAAAAAATACCTTTCCATTTGACATTTCAAATTTGTCACTAGCCACATCAAATCTGGAGGGGGGGTAAATATCAAAAATATTTTAAAATTTGTCCCCCAATCCACGTCCCAAAATTTGACTAAAATATTTATAGCCGTTTTTCAGATATTGCGTTGTAACACTTTAAAATCCTCACCCTGTATACTGCACGTGCATACTAACATATATATTATACAATGTACTGGACATTTGCTTTGAAATTCTTATTTTTCAAAATACTCAGAAATTAATGATTGCTTCATATTTTTTATTTTATTTCTATAATCTATTAATTATTTAATAGCCATTGAGAAATATTTGTAGACTTGTCAAAATTATTTACATTTTTTAATTGTCACTGGGAACAAATTGCGCCAGGCCACCGAAACCCATCTCAAGGCATTGGTTATGGTAATATTATTTTCGATTTCTTGAAGAGGACAACCACTGTTTATACATATTAAAGCCTGTTCATATAAGGTAGCTTCTGTAGACTATTTTTAAATTCTGAATAATGCCTTGGTCCAAAGATTGGCAATATAAGGAAGTATTGGGTTAAAGAAAAGTAAGTTTGACGTTATCCAGTGTAATTTTGCGATGAGACGTTGCATTATCTAGAAACAATACCACTGTTCTATTCTGCTTCTTCATCTTGGTATCAAATCTATGAAGCCATGTTGTCATGGTGTCTGCTGTCTTCCACGCTCCTTTGTTCGAGACCCATCGAAGAGATATGTACGAATGTACGCCCTTGAAACATCGAGGATTTTTGCTTTTGCCTATTATAAATGGTTCTTCCTTCTCACCTTTCATATTTCCACAGAATAAAATTGTAAATCGTTGTTTTGTTATTTTTTTTTTCAGTACACTTGTCATCTTTCAATAAATATGTTGTTTTTGGCAATGCACGATAGCAGAGACCTGTCCCATGTGCATTAAATACGTCTTTTAGGACATAATCCTTTGAAATGGTTAATAGCTTTTCTTTCCAAGTATAGTTACGTCTTCGATCGTATAATCGTGTCGACGACCGAATTTTTCTAACCATCCATTTGATGCCTTGAAGTTATTTAGTCCTAGACATTAAGCAGATTCGAGGGATATTGGTATGCTCCATTCCACAATAATTCGTTGATTTCCCGACCGCAATAAAATTTAAACCCAGCCATAAATAAGTGCCTTTTGAAAGGGCACAGGTCCTGATTACCTACTAATTTCAATAGTTTGGGTTAACTATTTTTAACAAAACAACAAATATAAAATAATAGGTAAGTATCTTTATTTTAATCATGTAATTAAATAGGTATTAATATTTATACACAAATACTAATCTACAATATTATAATATCATCTATGCCTAAACTAATATAGTAACGATAGTGATATTGAAACAGAGCTAAATATAGAGTAGGTTAAGTTAAATATTGTATTATTATAATATTGTAGATTAGTATTTTTGTATAAATAAATAAAAAACCTATTACTTTATATTTGTTGTTTTGTTGAAAATAGCTAACCTAAACTACTGAAATTAGTAGGTAATCAGGAGGACCTGTACCCTTTCAAAAGGTCCGGTGCCTAGACAATAGATATTTGTCAGGCAAGTTATTTATGGTTGGGATTACGACTGAGGGTTGTCATTTAAATTTATTGCGGTCGAGAAATCAACAAATAATTGTGGAATGAAGCATAAGTGCTTGTTTTGTGCCTTACCAAACCAGTTAAAAACAAAACTAATGTTAACGACCGATTTATCAGCCTTTAAAGCAAATTGAATGGATCCGCCTGCAATAAAGTAAGTAGTGTATGTACCTATATTTCTTAAGAAATGTAGGGTCGGGTTTTACTGCCCCTAATGAATGGTGTTTTTAGCATTAATGTGTACTAAAAATTCCGATGATAAGTGCCCGCGGTCGTTTAACAGATTTCCATTTTTAAATATATAGAGAATTCATAACCTGTCGTTTACCGCACTTTATAGGGGCAGTCGCAAACAGAGGTTTTACTGTATGACTTTTGGTGTAAATAAGAGTATTTTTAATATTTATTAACCTGAACTAGCCTGCAGGAGAGCCTTAGTGAGGTATATTATTAGCTCGAACCTTTTCTTCTTTATGCCCCCCCCCCCTTCCTGGAAAGCTGAGCTTATTGACTTTTGACGAATTAGAATATATATTAATACTTTTATTTGGCCGCTGATACAGACCCATTTTGCCATATCCAGTCGACGTTGTCAGACCAAAATCGACGTTACCAGACCCGGCTGCGGGTCTGGTAACGTTTAACTATATAGGGATGGTCAGGGGTGTAGGGGGACGCACAGGAACAAGTTTCAGGTGGGCTTGATAACGACGGTAATATATGGTATTATAAACGAATTTAGTTCATGCTTTCTCCGCCTAGGTGGCGCTCGCAAATATACAGATTTTGTTTATATTCGATTTTGCCGACGTTATATGTGACCGATGTTGTTGAGCCCGAGATATGGCAACAAGGCGTGGACTAGTAAAGTTGGTAATAAATATTATTTATATACATGTTTTTGAACTCATAACCGGTTTTCCGCCCGCTTTGGATAGTTTTAGAATTTTATTGCCTTTGGATTATTCTTATTAATTTCATTTTTAAATGACATTTTAACATGTTATTAATCTGTTAAAAAATGAAATAGTTAAACGATCTATTGTTTTTCTTATATTAATTCGGTTTTAAAGGTGACGCATCTATAAAAAATCTTTAATCAGAACCACAACGTAATAAATTTGTTTAATGTAGAACCTATGCGTAGTAATTCAGAAATAGTCGGTAGGTACCGTAAAAAAATTATTCAGTTTACATATTTCTAACAAGCAGATAGACTATATCCTTGAAAATATAGTCTAATTTTCGAGGCTTAAACTACTAACTGAAAAAATCAGACAGCTAAATTTTATACAGTAAAACCTCCGTTAACGGACTCTTAATAGCGGACACCTCACTTAACGGACACTTTCATTGGTGCAAAAAACATTTATATTGTAAACCTGTATAAAAACACCTCCCAATAGCGGACACTCTATATAGCGGGCGCGGACACTTTCTTAAAAACTTCCCTATCTAAAATACATGTATTTTTACCTCCCTATAACGGACACCCCGTAGAATGTTAAATTGTTTATCTCTATTTATGGTAATTTAAAACGTCTATCGACAACCGACACGGTAATTACTTAATAGACCCTTTTATTGGGTAGGTACCTTTTTTTCTGGGTTTTCCGTTTCTGTAAAATGGATTATACCCCGTAAATGGTGTCATAAACATTAATTATGATCTTACTGCGCTATTCAAAGAAAACATTAGCATAAAGGGCCTTTTTGGAATCCTTGTTTAGTTATTGTTATTCATTTGATATTAAAACTTTGTGTCTTTAAGTCTGAAAATATGTCGTTAAAGAGAAAACGTTTGTCTTTGAAGGAAAAAAATGAAATAATAATGGAAAGTGAAAGTTATGGGGCAAGTGTCAGAAAACTAGCTGAAAAGTTCAGTGTGGGAAAAACACAAATTTCGGAAATAATAAAAAACAAGACCGAGCTAAAAAAGCTGTTTGCAGAAGGCGGAAATGAAGAGCAAAAACGGAAGTTTCCCAAGACTAGTGCATTAGCAGTTGATGAGGTAGTTTTTAACTGGTTTTGTAAAGCAAGAAACAAAAACATTCCAATATCTGGGCCTGTAATAAAACAAAAAGCTTCTGAGGTCGCAGAAAATCTGAAAATTGAAAATTTTAAGGCTTCAAATGGCTGGTTGGAAAAATTTTGTCAAAGACACACGATAACGTTTAAAACTATCTGTGGTGAATCAGCTGACGTAAATTTGGAAGATGTAGAAGCCTAGAAATTAAAACTTCCAATAATTCTTAAAACATTTGCAAAAGACATTTACAATGCCGACGAAACAGGTCTCTATTATGCTGCCATGCCAAACAAAACTTTTGCAGAAAACAGCGACAAATGTTTAGGAAGAAAGGTCCCAAAACAGAGATAACCATCTTACTCTGTGCAAATATGGAGGGAGAAAAAGAAGAACCCCTTATAATTGGTAAAAGTAAAAACCCAAGATGTTTTAAAGGATCTAATGTTGAGAAATTACCTTTCAAGTGGACATCCAATAAAAAAGCCTGGATGAACACAGACATTATGACAACTTGGTTGCAAGAATTCGACAAAAAAATGAAGAAACAAAACAGAAATGTGATTCTATTTTTAGACAATGCCACTTCACATCCAAAGATACCATTAAAAAATCTTCAGATTATTTTTCTGCCTCCGAATACAACATCCCACTGTCAGCCGCTTGATCAGGGCATAATCCAAAATTTTAAACTATTCTATAGACATTACTTAGTTAGGAGAATTTTGTCATTTTCCGAGACCGAAAATTATTTTAAAGATGCTGAAAAAAGCATAAATTTAACCAGTGCCTTAGTTTGGATTGCTGCTGATTGGAAAAAAGTTTCACCCAACACAATTAAAAAATGTTTTTCAATAGCGGACACCTCTCTATAGCGGTGTCCGCTATAGAGAGGTTTTACTGTATAGGTATGAACCTACCTACTACAATTTTATTTTGCTTCTTTCTCAAATTTATTAAGAGAAGAGTTTGAAGGTAGGAAGGTATATGTAAGTACCTACTGTTTTTAGTTATAGAACAAAATTCATTTATGCAACATGTTTTAGTAGACAAAATTACTAGAATGAGATCAAATGGTAGAAATCATACAATGGGTGTTTTTTAATAATACCTACCACTTAGTAGCAAATCATGTCAAAACTGAACTGGTCATCTACAAATTTTAAACTTAAACCCCTTATAAACCTTAAACTATCTTGAAACTTTTATTTGGCCGCTGATACAGACCCATTTTGCCATATTCAGTCGACGTTGTCAGACCAAAATCGACGTTACCAGACCCGTCTGCGGGTCTGGTAACGTTTAACTATATAGGGATGGTCAGGGGTATAGGGTGACGAAGGGAAACTAGTTTTAGGTGGGCTTGATAACGACGGTAATATATAGTAATATAAACAAATTTAGTTCATGGAAATAGGGATATAAACCTTTCATTGACAATGACTAAATTAAATACCTGATGTAGATAGACAGGGAATTTTTTGGTGAAACTAAAAGTCATTAAGATGAGTTGTGAAATTATAAACCTTGCTGCCAAAATGCACCTACAGTAGGTATTACAACTTACAACAAAAAACTCAGTTTAGTTAATGTTCCACTTAGGGCCAGTTGTATAGGTTTCCTTTAAACTGCAAGCTACGGTAAAACAGTAGTTTCGTGTCAAATGTCCTTTGTATACCCAACTGTAACAACCATCTGGAGTTTAACTATCAACTGATAGAGTGAACACCAGTTAAGCTGGATTTATAAACTCGAAAAGTTGGCGAGGTTGAGGTTCAGTTGGTGTTGGAAATAGGAGTTCAATTTAAACTAAAGGGAACACTCAGTTCTATTTACACACTCATTCATGTTGTTCACGTAAAGCTCATGTAAGGTTCGAAAACTTCCCGGGTAGTTCGAAATAATCAATTTTTATGCTCGGAATTCGGAATATCTAACCTCACAACTTGACCATAACTTCAACCTCACCAACTTTTCGAGTTTATAAATCCACCTAAACTTCAAACTTGACATTTTTGTATTTTTTTCTAGCCTTTTTAGAATTTTTAGTTTTTGCCATTTTTATGCTAAGTACAGTTGAGTTCAGAAAGAAGTAGGACATCGATTGTGTGTTGTAAACCTACCCATAATCCCCGAAAGTTCATAAAAAAGTAGGACAAGCTATTGACTGTGTTCAAATTATAACAGACTAAACTTTTTATTTATTGGGCTAGACTTAAATGTGTCATATTTATAATTTTTATTCCATTTTTTCTTCGTTTCATTAAAAAATAACAAGTTAGCTTAATTCCAACATTTTATTGTACACAATAATTAATTAAAAAAGACAATTACAACTATTTAATATTTAGTAATCGCTCCATTTTTTTGTAAAAGCTCATTCAGTCTATTGGGTATCGATAAGTATAGACCTCTCACAAAATCAAGATCATCACTTAACTCGTTCCACGTTTCTTCAATAAATGAAACAAGTTCATTTCTGTTAGCTGGTCTGAAATTTGCTTTATATATTTTTCGTGTCATTAGACCCCACACGTTTTCTATTATATTAATATCGGGACTTTTTGAAGGCCACGGCAAAGTTTCCACGTTATTTCTCTGGAACCAATCTTTGACCATACCCGCGCTGTGAACCGGGCAGTTGTCGTGTTGAAAAATAAAGCTCTGGTTAGGGAAATGTTGCGATACACTAGGCATCATAATATATTCCAAAATGTTCTTATAAGTGACTGCATTAAACCTTTCATTTACAATACAACACACTCCAAGTCCATGATAACTCACCCATGCCCATACATTTACCGAAAATCTCCCTGATCTTTCGGAATTACTGATAAAATTTTCAGTATATCTTGCATTGCGAGGTCTGTATACCCTGATATGTCTGTTGACCGTAGACTGAAAAACTTTTTCGTCAGTAAAGACTACTCTATTCCAGTCTGGCCGCAATATATTATTTAAGGCAAAAATAATTCGTGCCTGTTTGTGTTCTTCCCCTAATTTAATTTTTTGTCGGCAACATAATTTTTTAAATGGGATTCTTTTACCCTACGACAACCTGTCGGTCTCGAACCAGGAAAATTAGTTTGCTGAATAGCAGCTCGCATTATTTGAAAGGGATTTTCCTCCAAGTATTGCACAAGACCATTGTCTTGTTCTTGCGTTGTATTTCTTGGTCTTCCAGGAGGCTTTTTCTTATCCAAAGTTCCATCCGCTTCCCATCTGTAGGTACTTAATATTTTCTAAAGTTTTTTTTGCTACGTGCATTATAGCGGCAACGTCTCGTATAGGTATTCCGTCATTTAAAAACGCAATTATTTGAGTCCTTTGAACATTGTCAAGCCTAGGCATTATGCTTTGAATCAATAACTACTTGTAAAAAATATATTTTTTTAAATAATTTAAAAAGGATGTCAGTGTCATGTCAAACTTTTGATGTTTTTTAAAAGACTGGTTTACATAGGATAAGAATCCGTGTCCTACTTCTTTCTGAACTCAACTGTACGCTCGTTAAGTTTTGTGTTGAGTTCTGTGGTGTTGTGATAGTACCTAATTGTAAATTGAAATTTTGAAATTTTTGATGAATTTTCTGATAATGATGATGAAGACGTAATTAACATAATTGAAAATCCGAGAAGAGCTCGAGTCTTTAGACCGCGGATCCATACGAATTTGTAGATAGACCAAGAATTTGTAAACGTATTTAAAATATCTAGAGCATCAGTAGAAGAGTTGCTCCAGCAAATTGGTCCCCAGCTACAAAGGAACACTGAATAGTAAGTAGTACACCAAGAATGTAAATTTCATGTAACATGTTTACCTCAGACTGTTAACGAAGAATGGAGACAATTTACTTTATGTAAAATCCTAAAACAGGTTTTTGTGTTCTAGAAATCATGCTTTAAGCCCTGCCACACAATTATTGGTAACACTGCGATTCTATGCTACAGGAAGTATGCTGAAGGTGGTGGGAGATTTTGGAGGCGTAGATCCTGGAACAGCATCACGCGTTGTTGCTAATGTATCAATAGGGGTAGCTCATTTATTACCCATATATATAAAAATGCCTCTTACCAATGCAGAATTAAAAGAAACTAAAAATGAGTTTCAGGGAGTTGCAAGCTTTCCAAATATCATAGGTGCAATTGACTGCACACACATTCGAATACAATCTCCAGGTAAAATTTTATCATCTATATAGGTTTCTACCAATAGTAATAAGTATGGTTAATAACTACCTACTTAAAAATATCAGACTAAAATGAATTTTTTTATTACATAAATATACTTTATCCAACACATGACTGTTATGACTGTCATTATCAATGTCATTTTAGACATGTAAACCACAGAACAATAAAGGGTTAGAGAAATGTTACAACAATGTTAAAGTTTCGAAACATGGGCCATCTATGAACCAACTGCATGGCTAACCCACCGGCAAAATAGAATTATATTTTACCGATAATGTCATGATGGCATTACAGAAATCTGACATACCGACTGAAGAAATGCGCGGGAATATTTGAAAATATATTATAATTTTTAAATAAATTTCAGTTTTGATTCGAATTGACTGTAACATTACAGTTGGATTTCAAAAGATATATCTTTGGCAGGAATACACAAGCTGCTCGCCTTATAAGTAAATGTGAGCAGCTTGTGATAATTTCTAACCAATTTAAAAATATATCTTCTGGAATACAATTATATAGTAATGTTACAACCAAATTGAATCAAAACCTTAAAATTTATTACACATTAATTGCTTTTATTACTGTTTTTTTAATTATAAAACAATGTCTAGTGAATTATCATAATAAAAGAAAATATGATCAAAATATATTTATTTAGAATATTTAAATTAAAAAGATACCTACATATGATTTAAGAATACAATATACAACACTAAAGTCATGATATTTTTAAGAAATTAGATTTTCTCACTGATAAATTATTACAGCTAAGGAAGCCTAGGAGTGTGGTTAGACTGAAACAGAAAAAAAAATTCTTTTCAATTAGGATATTAGGTACAATAGGTACGAAAACTTTTATATTTTGCCCAATTAGAGTGAGGAGAGAAACATTGGCCAGTTAAATTGCATAGCAGGTGCAATGTAGTAATGCTGGTATCAGCTGTACCCTCCCCGAGACACATGTAAAAGCTTACACTCTCAAGGACTACATTAGAGGACACTGTATATTCTACTGTATAACCCCATACTGTACGAAAACAAGTAAAACCCAATTAAAGGAACATATTCCAGTAAATACTCTTTATACCTATCACTAAATTTGCAAAGAAATCCATGGAAAAAATATAATACCTATGTTATTCTTCCTATATTGGATTTTAATTTATTAAATGTCATTTTTTTATTAATTAACATAACATTAATGCCCAGGTTTATAGTTATAGTTAACTTCATTCTCCAGTTCATCTCAGGCTAAACTGTATTTTTGAAAATAAACCGAACTAACCTAAACATATAAGTAGACTAAAGAATATCAATAACGGTATACATATCTATATCCAATGTTTAACTACAAACAAAATGTTTGTCCTGTACCTAGATACAGACTAATTTAATAGTATTTATACCAAAAACATTGTCTAAACTTGTATTTTATAGAAGGCATACCTATAAGTATTTATTTCAGTTAGTGGCCGACTATATTATGCAAGTGATATCAGTATATTGATACATTCACAGACAGTTATTAGAAACTACAAGCTACAGAAAAATAAAGATTACTACAAGCTGTTAAACATAAGGGATGGTGTACGTATATGTAAAAATATTCATAATTTAACTGCAAGGAAGGTAGGTAAACAGAAGTGATTCACCAGTTTTGAAAAATAAGGAAGGAACTAATTAATAACATTTTTAGCCAGACACACTTCAGAAGATCATTATTAGAAAGTTGTGAATCTAAAACTATACTTATCAACTTACTTTAGTATAATACTTACATTAAATTAATATACTTCCAAAAATCATCAATCCCAAAGCATGGTCGACAGCGAAGTTTCAGCTAAAAAATATCCCAAGAAGGAACTTACTTACTCATGAAAAAATAAACTAAGGACTTAGATATCACTATAAACTTACCAAAAAGCCCCACTAATTCATTCCAAGATCAAATTAAACCCATTTTATAAAGAAAAAAGTCGTGGAAAAAATCACAAACGCGTCAGAAGACCAGACGAGAAGTAAACTGTCATTGTCATAAAATAAATCAGTGTTACAAAAAAAAAAAAAACACTAGCTTTTTAATGTTTTTGTAAGATTTTAACCGAAAATGATGATAGTATGAACTTAAATCAATTACATATCCAATTAAATCATTAAAACTTATTAAAAATATTCGATTAGCGAAGATTATTAATGAAATCTTAACTCGAAATAAGAAAACCAAAAGTTACTAGCAGATATGTCAAACCCTCCCGCCCCCCTGACATGAACTGCCCATAAATTGCTTGTTGCCCTACTCTCGTATTTTAGTGACACCCCCCTGATGTAAACTATCAAAAACACACACCAGTAAGTTATAATCCGTAACTTACTAGTGGGTTATGATTATAACTCACGCAGGCACATCTTCTTTCACGAAAGTCGATAAATTATTTTAAGGTTTTGGCATAACTATTTCTTGACTTGTAGGGAATAATAAATAAACACGCCAGGTCAGCCTCTTTTTGAATTTAGGCTGAAGTTTCTTCCATATTTTGAAAAACTACCCTCGAAAATAGCAAAATAATAATTTTTTTTACTGCCTTCAAATTTTGGTTGTTAATCAATTCCATAACAACAAAAATCACCTTAGCCTACTTTTACGTGTCAAATTTGTCATTCAAAAATATGTCAATTAAAATATAATACAGGGTTTTCCAGTTTACATTGGAACAATATAATTTTCTATTTTTTAATAACATCTATCAAGTGTTGGATAAAATTTTGTATGGCACTCGTGTGTTAAGTCATATAAGTCACTTGGGAATTAGCCAATGGAACAATATAATTTTCTATTTTTTAATAACATCTATCAAGTGTTGGATAAAATTTTGTATGGCACTCGTGTGTTAAGTCATATAAGTCACTTGGGAATTAGCCCTCTCGGCCTACGGCCTCAAGGGCTAACCATTTCCCAGCGTGACATATATATAACATAACACACTTGTACCATAAATAACTATTATCTAATGTATGAAACCCATTTATTTTCCCTTTAGGTGGTCCAGATGAAGAAAATTATCGCAACAGGAAAGGTTTCTTTTCAACAAATGTTTAAACCTTATCAGATTCAAGATTGCGAATAAGAAATATAGTGGCTCGATGGCCAGGCTCTACAAATGACCGATTATCATATAATAATAGTAAGCCGAAATAAATCAAGGCATGTTTGGCATCTTGGGTAAGTCAGGGTATACTCTAGACGAGCATGTGATGATACCACTGGCAAATCTAGGTACACAGGCTGAAAATTTGTATAACGGATCACAAATAAGGATACATAATGTTGTCGAAAGACAATATGGCATTTGGAATACGGATGATCCAGCACAACTTGATGACAATGCTGTTCAAAATGAGGATAATATAGAAGATCATGTTCAAAATCTACCTCAGGGAAATGGAAAACTAATTCGGCAAAATGTAATAAATAATTATTTTGCTAATCTAATTTAAATAAATAATACGCTATGTAGCCAACTTTGTGAAGGACAATGTGAAATAAATTTTGCTCCCACCGAAAAAGCTTTTACTTTAAGCTACATAGTTTTTCGAACGTTTTACTTTGCTCATAAAAAAATAGCTACCTTTGGTATAAAGTGCAGTCAAAAAAATTCAAGATGTTCTTTTAAAAAAATATGATGACAGAACAGAATTTAATAGCATAAAAGTCCTACAAAGATAGCTTTATTAAATATAGTATTAAAATTAGGGCAGTTTTTTTTTTTATTTTGTTTGTTTAATTCTAGTGTAATATTGCAGTAATATTTGCGTGTTTAAAAACATTTCTTAAAACGCTAGAAAAATCCAAGGTTTTAAAATTAACGAAAATATGTGAGACTGTCAACTGTCATTGTCAAACTTCTATAATGTTAACCAGAAAGTATACAAGGAACAAGTTGCAAGTTTTGGTTTAAACTGTAGATTAAACTAAACCTATACAATTGACCCTTAGTTTCTTCTCACCTATTTTATATTTCACCTGATTCTTTTAGTAGTTATAAAACTTGTTGCGCATATCATAGAAACGTGTTAAAAACAAAACACAAGTAATAAAAAATGACACAAGTGTCGGCATCAGCAAGTGTGGGCATCTTCTCAAAAGTTTAAATAAATTTGTTAATTTTATTGAAAGACTAACAATTATTGTACGTTACCATTAAAACATCATTCTGAAATGCAACTTAAACGCATGTCCCATACGGTTTCGACGTTTTCGCGCCAAATAATGTATTATTGCAATCCCAGAAACCGGCAACGTCGCTTGGTATGATAGCGTCGGTAAGCTATATTATTTATTTCTGAGTAGGTCTGACAGAGTGGCATTAACACGTGGGTTTAAAAACGTTTATTAGAAATGCCGATTTTTTTTTTTAGTATTTTCTTACCCCTCCCAGGTTGCTTGAATTTGTTTGATTAAGTAAGTCATATTTTTACCTTCTAAACACCCCTAACCTTGTTGCTTCTTGTGGGTCTGAGGTTGTCTGTAAAATGTATCGGGACTGAAAACGCGGTCTGTATCAGTATATATATATACATATATTTGAGGACATACCTAGATACATTTTTAAAAATTTATTTTGTCATTAAAACACTGAAATCGGTAAATATATATATTTTTTTAATTCCAAAAAATGCAGATAATCGAAACCTACAAAACTACCAGATTTTACAATATAATATGCTTTTTCCGAACAGGTGCTTAAATTCTGCGTGTTTTTAATGGCGTATATTTATAGCTCAGCAACAAACAATTTTTCAGGCAATTTAAATAAATATGCCCTGTTGCGTGTTAAATTAACAGCTGCAATTATGGCTGAGGACAGCGCGCCTGAAACGACGATGTTGCAACTAGGTAGAAACATCATAATGTATTGGTCACAAGTACCGCCGCAAAGTATAGGAACTCATTTCCGGGTCCGTCTTCCCATAAATTTGACATCCTTTTTTTATTTTAATGATTTTGTTTTATTCAATGTACTGCGTATCCCACTAAGGTCCGCAAGGTACCATATTATGGAAGTCATAAACCTTACGGCCTCGGGAAAAAAAATGTATTGTGACTAAATCGACAAAAAAGAAATATGCCGAAAAATATTTCCAAGTTTCCAAAATTACCGATAGGCACAGTTACTAGGATATATCTAAGAAGTTAAATTTTATCAGATAATCACTATGTTAAGGTACTGTTTTAATGACGGAAATAAAAAGTTTGTTAACTTTTGCGGAAACTTGTTCACATGACTTAGCTACATTTTGGCGCAAACCGTGTTTCGATATCTTTATTTGTTTTCGAGTTATTTAAAAATTACTATTCTAATTTTAATAGTTATTTATGGTACTAGTGTGTTATGTTGAAAATAAGTCACGCGAGAAAGATTGTATAAATTCTCAAGTGACAGGAAACATAACACACGAGTGGCATACAATGTTTTATCCAACAAGTGGAAGAAATCATTTTTTTATGAGATAATAATTAATAAGTTTCGTGATCAAATCAAAGCAACTTGCGTCTCAGTACCCTATAAATGTTAGAATGACTTGACAGTGACTTTTTTACATTTTGGTCAAAGTTGGTTGATTGTTTGGTTGCCACGGGCATGATACATTGTTAGCAAATGTTTAAATACATTTTGACACTTGTCAGTTTTCCCTGCAGAAAAAGGAATATTTTTTGAAGAAAAAAACCTATAGAAAATGGAGGAAACCGATGAAAATGACGTTCCTGAGGATATCCTTACCGAAGCGGAAGAAGCAGCGATGCAGATTTTGCCAGAAAAGTTCCGAGATGCTTACGACAAGGAGTTCAAAATGTTTGAGTCTTGGATGAATTTTATTCACGGAAAATAAAAGGTATCGATGAAAATGTTCTATTGGCTTATTTTTTACATTTGCAAAAAAAAATTAGCCCCATTGTCGCTATGGACCAAATACTCGATGCTTCGCTCGACTATTCACCTGTATAAAAAAAAAGACATTTCAAAATATGGCAAACTAACGAGCTTTTTGAAAAGCAAATCACAGGGATACAAACCAAAGAAGTCCAAGACATTAGAACGACCTGAAATAGAGAAGTTTTTGAACGAAGCTCCCGACGACGAGTACTTGTTGATGAAAGTGGCTTTGATAATGGGGATTAGCGGTGCTTGTAGATGCGATGAATTGGTCAATTTGAAAATAGAAAATATTCAAGACAAAGGGAAATATTTTCACGTAGTTTTGCCAGACACTAAAACCAAGAAATCGAGAAGTTTCACCATACTTGAAGAAGGATTTCCAGTCAACCCGATCAATTTGTGTAAAAAATACATGTCTTTGAGACCAAAGAATACTAGTTCTAGCCGCTTTTTTGTTTTTTTACAAAAATGGTAGGTGTACCAGCCAGTGTGTGGGAATAAATACGTTGTCAAAGATACCTTCAAGAATTGCAATGTTTTTGAAATTTGAGAAACCAGCGCTCTACACCGGTCACTGCCTGAGAAGGTCTTCGGCGACTCTTTTGGCCAATGCATTGGCTAACATGACTACTTTGAAGCGTCACGGAGGATGGAAGTCTTCGACGGTAGCAGAAGGATACTTAGAAGAATCGGTGCATAACAAAATACAAATTGCAGAAAAAATACTAATATGTCGACGTCTTCTAGCACTATCAGCAGCTGTACCGATATTGGAGCGTCTGGTTCCAATGAACCAACGAATTTTACAATGACTTCAAATTCGAATAAACCGTTAGCGTTTTCCTTTAATATCAATATCAATGTGAATTCTGCTTGTAATAGTAATAAATAAATATAATACTACTTTAAATATGAACATGAGTTATAATCCATAACTCACTAGTGAGTTATGGATTATAACTCACTAGTGTGTTATTTGATAGTTTACTTGTCTAAAATGACATTGATAATGACAGTCATAATTGTCATGTGTTGGATAAAGATATTAAAAGAGAAAACAGTGGTAATACGTTAGGGAAAATTAGGCGATGATTAAGGGTACTGTTCTCTGATAATATTTTATCATTAAACAAATGGAAACTGTTTCACTACATATCTACACTTTCGCATTATATTAATAAAGTGTTTCAATATAAGGCTCACTTGCAAGGGTAAACCTACCATTAAGTGGAGCTTAAGCTACCAAACCAGCAAAATAATACAGTGAGTATACTCTTTTCAAAACAATCTCCGTTGCATGTCATACCTTTCGAGTGATGTCAGTTATCGACAGTGTTGCCAACTTGTAACCAAAATAGCCGAGTGAGGGAATTGTGCTGTTTCTTTCTTCATAAAAACAAGATAGATTTACAAAACTAAACACAAATTTATTGTATTGGAAATGTATATGTAATTTCATTGTTACTTCTTTTATATATGCTTTGGCTATTAATATATTTTATTATTCCGGATTTTTATAAAAGTAGGTGAGGCAAACATATACCTAAACTTACACGTAGGTAGTCCTTATTTAAAGACTCTAATTTTTTTTAGTTTTTGGGTTTCAATATTAGGAATAATAGAAAGATGGATCATCAATCTACCTCACATCTAAATCACTTGAATCACTCGTTTCATTTACTTCTTTACGCTTTCTGTGTGCCGAATTGAATTTTTCCAAACATCAGGAGTAGCAGTATGCAATAATTCTTTACACATATTCATACAGTCAGTTTCTGTACTGCCATTTCGACCAATATGTCTGTTATAATAGTTTTTGGTAATCCCCTAAATATGTTTAATCGGATTGACCATACAGTGGTATAGAGGAAGCCAAGGAACTTTATGTCCATATTGCTCAGCCAGGTCACGAACTAAATATTTTTCTGGTGGCTTATGTCTGAAAAGAATTTAAGTTTAATTTATAAGAATATGTTAAAAAAAGGGCAAACAAAATGTCTTCAATTTTATTAGTAGTTAACCATTTTTGAATTGCAGCTTTATTCCATGATGTGTTAGGTATTTTTATTAACAACATGTTATGGTATTGTTAAATTTTTCAATAATTGGTTTTTTGAATCATTGTAAAAAACTTTGCTTATTCATTTCTCCATGGTGGTCACTCGTTCACTTAATTTTGGAAGAAAAAATTGCCTCAGCGCCCTTAACAAAACCATCTTCAATACCAGCACGAAGTATTATGTACCTAGAAAAATATGTTTTACCTAGGTAAATTTTCCACAGTTTATATATTATTTGTTTTCTGCATAATATCTTTTACCATCAACTTTAGTAGATCTAACGCTTCTTTTATTTTCGTCTTGCCAAGATCGACAGTGGTGCCATTCTGGAAAATCCACGTTTCATCCAATAAAACGAATTGGTACAAGGATGCTTCTTTTTCTTTTATATATTCTTTCAAAAATACCAGTCGTTTGAAAGCTACATGGGAAAGTTCCATAAGTCCTCGCCTCCGATCATCTTTTTTCCATTTGAAACTTATTTCCTCTAATAGGCTTCTTAAGGAGTTAAGACAGCCATAAAACAGTTGTCTGTCTTTTAATCTCTTACTAAAAGTTGTCAAAGTTACATGATGAGCTAAAAAAAGTTACAACTTAAGCATAACCAGTGTAAAATATTATAGTTTGTGAATAAGACAACTTGTTTCGTACATTCCATAAATCGTGTCACGGGTAGAACTTATATCCAATCTTGACACATTTCCAACTTTATTGAAACGAGAACGCTTCTCTTTAGGTGATTCTAGTAATATATTTTCCTTAACTGTTGCTGAAACTGCGCTTACAGTGGAGATATTCAAATTTGGGCAGCTGCTACACGCTAAAAATTAGTAAAGTAGAAATAAAATATATAGACCGTAACATACTCTTTAAAGTTACTTCTTTAACTGCTGTCAAGGGCAACAATGGGCCACTGTCGTTGGGTTCTTCCTGAAAATAGCTTATTAGGGAAGATATTAGCTCTTTGCATGGGCTATTTAAATTCTTCGGCATTTTTCACAAATTCTTAGACGAACAGTTTTTTAATTCTAATTATGAAAAGATCTGGAGTGTTTGTTAAAAAATAGACGCAAGAACAACACGAAACCATAGAACAATTAGAGTTAGTTTTTCACGAAACGTAAGCAAAACGTCAAAACAGGCCAATGAACGAGCTGTTGTTGTTGCCAACTGTCGGATATTAATTTTGACAAGCTTAAATAAACAAAATATTTGCTATAAGTGGGCTCGTATCAAAGAAGAACTTTAGTTTGTACTACACTCAATATCGCATGAAATTTTGATATATTTTGCTCAAATTTAATTTTCTCGTGTTTTCTTACGGCTTTACCTTTATCAGATGATTGATAATGTGCATCGGAAATTGTTTTGCAAGAACTATATGTAAAGGACGAAACAAATTTGTATGAAATTCAATTATTTTTTTTTAAACGCTCAAACCAGTCCGGGGTGGAGGGGGTGATATCCGTCCCCGCAGGATCAGGAAATAGAGCAATGGAAAATTAACCAATTTTTACGAATTTTTTATGTTTTCTTTCTTTCATAGGGAATTTAGTTTACTTAGGACCAGATCCGCTTGGTAATAAAAAAATGTATTAATAATTGCATTCACGGTCTCACTATGCGTTAATTATAAAAAAATATTTGAGCAAGAAAACTTGGAAAATGGGAAAATGCAATTATTTTCGAGTATCATTGTTTTACTTTTATTGTTCCTAGATGTTTTACAACATTTACGACTAAGTTATTCGTGAACATATTGTATGCTATTATACTATTTTATGTACGTACGCTTATATACAACAAAGATCTTAAAGAAAATAAAATCTCGGAATGATACTCCTCATAAACACGCTATACAATTTGATGAAATTAAGAAAATGATAGTAATTTGCTAGAAATTCTGGTTAAAACTAAAAAAACTTCGAAAATTACAAGGTATCCCAAGAAATTGCCTAATGATTGGGGGTGTTGTAATTTTCGGACATTTAATATGTTATTATGTAAGAGTCGAATCTCTCGAGATTTGAAGAGAGATAAATTATTTTTAGTAAATTTATTTTAATTTTGTAGATATAATATTGTCGTCATTAAGTCATTAAGGCGACCAAATTTTTTTGCATCATTAAACTAAAAACCAAACGTGTATTAATAATGAAGGTTTTTTGGTTGACTGGTGATAATTATAATTATATATATAGTGACCAATTTTTATCTCGCTGACCTTGTGCTGTTCATCGTTCGTGTTTAAGCCAATGGGAAGAAAGAAATTTGACACATTTCATAGAAAATATAGAAATATTTTTCATATTCCTAGGATTTCAGCATTTATAGACAATACACAGGGCTTATAATTAATCTCATAGTTTAATAATATTAAATACTGGTCACAGTATCCACTTTTTCAAAGAAAATTAATTTTCTAACCTCACAATACGTAACTGCTCTCGCTTAGGGTTGTTTAAAAAAATATCGATATATTAAAATATCGATATATTTTGGGAAAAATATCGATATATATCGTCGATATATTTTTAGGTCAAATATCGATATATAGATATTAAATTTGGGGTATCGAAGTCGATATTTTTTTCATTGTCCACATGATCTCTACGTAAGTATCACCTTAATATTACCCCATTCTCAACAAATAACAGATCTTCGCCGCTGGCCATCACGGCTGGTGCAACATGCCGAGGCGAATCCGGTCAGTACCAGTCCAGTACGTTGAGATGAAAATTTTAATACGCTTAATGCATGCGGCAACCGCCAAACGGACGATGCGATATGAAACGAAGAGCAACCAAACGAGCTAACCTTACTACTCTCGCAACAAAATACGTTACGGAACCTAGTTTGGACCACCAAGCCACCATAGGGCCACTAACGGTCATTATCATGTGCTCTTTTCGAAACATTATTAATGTAAAAAAAAGACGAGACATTGTTAAAAACTCAAGATAAAAGCAACAACAAAAGTATCGATATATCGAAATATCGACATTTTTTTTCAATATATCGAATTACTAAAACGATATATTTTTAAAATATCGATACAATATATATATCCGTACGATTTTTCGATATCGACTTCCCCTCGCGAATTTACAACGGTGCTGCTCGTGTTTTATAAATACTAGTGGTGGGCAATCCGCGGGTCTTTTTGGGATCCGGATCTCCAGATCCAGATCAGTACGAAGATCCGGATCCCTGAACCGGGTCGCGGATCTGCAGCTTATAAGAAGTTAGTTCGATCCGCACGTCGTTTCGTTTCCAATCGGGTGGGTCGCTGTCGAATCTTTCTCCTAGAGCCGGATTCCGCTCGCGAATGAATTTAATAAATTTAACCATAGACATCGTAACTATTAGACCGAACAATAACAAATAAACCTGTTGTCATCAATGTATTCCAGTGTAAAGATTAACATGATGCGGGAAATATATAACATTGCCTAAAACCTTGTAAAAAATCTGTAGTATTGCAAC
Organism: Polydrusus tereticollis; assembly: GCA_963920685.1. Lineage (NCBI taxonomy): Eukaryota > Metazoa > Arthropoda > Insecta > Coleoptera > Curculionidae > Polydrusus > Polydrusus tereticollis. The sequence continues at coordinate 166,636,298 of OY987326.1, read as the reverse complement.
GCAGCAATAAAGGATCCGCCCAGACTCCATCATTTTCGTGGCCATCTGCATCGACTCGGCAATACTCGGCATAGCGGATGTTGTTTTCTGGAGTTTTGTCGCATGCATACATAAAGGCAGCGTAATCCCCACTCCCGGCCTCACCTAGCTCCTCACAGCGTCTCACCACCAAACGATTTTGGCATCACAATTTTATAGCATTTATGAATGGCGTGTCGGATCTATAGTTACGATGCCTATGAATTTAACCGTGTGGCCCGCGCCGTTGCCAAGTCTGGCGAAATCTATCGAACGTAGGGTAGGCAACAGGAACTGCAGATTTGCAGAATGGAGTAAGCCGTAAGCCGCAATGCATGTCGCAACCGTTGTTAAGATGTAATAGAAAAGGATAACGCTTCGTTTATTTTATTTCTCGGGGAATTACTGGGATTTCTCGTACTACGAGGAAATACCATTTTACAATACCTACATTATAGTATTACTGTTAGCCTGTAACCTGCAAGCGATTCGGGCGGTGAGCGTCGCGGCTCGCGGCAGTCCTCGGTCCAATAGTTTCGCTGTTCAAGTTGCTCTTCACTCAACGCGATGGACTGAGATTGAGATATGACATAACATAACCAATGTTACTCTTTGATATGATCGGATAAAGATAAGCGCACCTGACTCAAACGTCAGGTCGTATCCGCTGGATCTGTGACCCGGTTAAGATCAGAGAAAAGAAACGAGTCGCCCGGGTCCCAGTAAGGATCCGGATCCCTGAACCGGATCAGTCGCGAACGACCCACCACTAATAAATACCCTAAGAACGGTGGCGACAAGCGGGAACGGTGACAACGAGCAAAAGCGGTGGCGAAATGTTTTACTAAGCGACCTTTATATTATAGGTCCCTGGTAGAAGAATACCAATTTCTAGTATATTAAAGACGATGCGTATATCAATGTTTGATACAAAAACACTCTAAAAAAAAAGTTTAGCCAAAATTTGTTATCAACTTATACAGTGCGTCCATAAAGTCTTGCACAAATTCATTTAAAATTCAGGTATTTACTTTTTAAAAACGCTCGGACACGTCAATTAGTACTTTTGTTTGCGCATTTTTTAACGTAAAATGTTTTTATACAGGGTGTCGCACGTATGAGGTATGAGGTCATCAATAAATGTGTTTAAAATAAATTTTCAAACGTCAATATTTCGGAAACCGTGATTTCCAGAGGTGTTAAGTGTTCATCATAGAATTCAAAATTGATATAATATACAGGGTGTTCCATTAAAAAAAATCCTTGATGACCTCATACCTCATACGTGCGACACCCTGTTTTACGTAAAAAATGCGCAAACAAAAGTACTAATTGACGTGTCCGAGCGTTTTTAAAAAAAGTAAGCCCCTGAATTTTAAATGAATTTGTGCAAGACTTTATGGACGCAGTGTATAGGTATTCAAAGTTCTTACAATTCACGGGAGAAACAAAGTTTGCATTATGGCTATCGCATTTTCTGTACCTCTGGTTCTGTCCCGGAGGGAGGTTAATGCCTTACTGCATCTTTTATTATTTTATTAATGTTTTTGTAACTTAAAAATTTTTTATTCTTCTTCTATCCCTTCACTGTTCAATATTCTAATTCACAACAGTAACAGCCCCAGTTTAATAAATAAACTAAAGCAGGAAAAATCATAAAATACACCTAACCTAAAATTAATCATATGCATACGTATTATTAAAATAGTTTTGTTATCCATAATATAATTGGTAATTTTCCAGTTTATCGGCCTATGCGAAAAATGGCGTAAAATAAAAAACGTTTCTTGCAATATGTAGCACGTACTTTCTAAACGACAAATCCGCAAGCGGAAAACCATTTTTTTAATTGGAAATATTAAAAAAATGTGAAAATAGTCGACCGAAAAGCACAGTGAGAGTGACAAGTGAGGTTATGTTTCTCTAGTTGTTAGTAACTCGACAAAAATTGTAATAATTATAGACTTATATTGGTTAAACAGGCGCTAACACGGCATCTAATCCACCTTTTTGGTTCCAATTCGGTATATTATGCTACATAAATCAACAAGAATTTTTCATTTTTGTCACAAGCGGGTAAGGTGAAGTGGGGTAAGGGTGTAGTATAAATATAGTAATTTAGCTTCGAATGGTGCTAAAAGTCGACTATAAAAACGTATTGCACTCCGCCGTCTATTGTTTATTCTTTAGGGTTCAGGCAATATGTTCCAACAGATATTTAGCAGAAAAAGTCATTAATTTAGTATTTAGAATAATTTTTTTTATTACAATTTCATGCTACACACTTCCCCAGACGCCAGGGGCAAGAGTGTAATCGACAGGTATCTTTCACAGAAACGCAATTAAACTAATATGGGGCAAGTATGTAATACCTAACTGTGAGCTTAATAAAGCCACGTGGTCAAAAAAAAACTAAACACTTAGAATTTCAATAAAAAAATGGTTTATCAAAATGAAACCGCACATTCAAAACTTTTCATAAATGCATTTTAACAGAAAAATGTATCCTTAATATTAAATATATTAAGCAAAAATATGGGTTATTGTATATTATAAGCCGAGAAATCCACATCAAATTTTAGCAATCCTCGCTTTCCAGTCAATGTTGGCTTTGGAAGAGAATAGACCACATCACTTTTGCTAACAGGAGCAACTTCTTCGGGATCTTTCCAAGAAAATTTTGATGAAGAAAAGGGATCTAATGTGGGTATTTTTTTTGTACATTTTATGTCTAACAAATCGTCTTTCTTATTAACGGTGATAATTTGTCCAAGAGAGTATTTTTTAGATTTCTTCCCTGCTAGACATGCCAACACCCAATCATCCGATATTAGATCATCTAGTGGTTTATTAATTTCAGACATACAAGCATCCAGGGCTTCTGCTTCCCTTATCTCTTCCTCGACATCATCGTCACGGCCGTTAAAAATAATTTGCTCTTCGTTTACAGATTTGTCATCGAGAATTTTGTTGAAACGTTCCTTTGATTTTGATATTAGTGTTTTATTAATAGCGTTCTTTAAAGAGATGCGTAGCATTACATCATCCGACGTTATGACTTCTGCTCCTGAAGCCACGACCGTATTGAGTTATAATGTCTCTTTTAACTTCATCCAAGGCCCTCGTCAGTGTTTCTGCAGTATATGCAGTTCTTCTATTGGATGTTCTGTTATAATTTCTCACCATTTTTGTATGAAAATAAAAAAAACAACTGTTTTTTTGTTCACATTTCGGTGTGGAGGCAAGTGTGTAGTAACTACACTCTTGCCCTTACTGTTTACTACGCACTTCCCCCAATACGCTTTTCTGAGGGGGAAAGTGTTTAGTAATGAAAATGTTATGGTTTAGCATAAAATATTTATAAAATAATTATAAACATTAATAAATCTTTACCTTCACTATCGATATACCGCAAAATAACAATAAAAAATAACTTTCCAAGATGGATAATCACCGATTTCCGTGAATTACTCAATCTATAGCTGCTGCCTAAAACGTCAATTACACATTTAACCTAAGAGTGCGGGTGCCTGAATTAATCTGGTTGCAGTTTTCGATAATAGATACTTATAAATACTTAATCGAGTTGTTTTTCTATAGATGTCGCTGTTTCAAGAATGAAATTAGCACGGATATTATTTGCCTACACACTTGCCCCGCTTACACACCTACCCCACTTCACCTTACCCTATTTTCACATTTTTTTTATATTTGCAATTAGAAAAATGGTTTTTTGCTTGTTTCCGTTTTTCATTTTACGCCATTTTTCGCATAAGTCGATAAATTGGAGTGGTTCCATATAATTATTCGGTAGTAGGATAGTTCACTCACAAATAGTGGTGGGTCGTTCGCGACTGATCCGGTTCAGGGATCCGGATCCTTACTGGGACCCGGGCGACTCGGTTCTTTTCTCCGATCTTAACCGGGTGACAGATCCAGCGGATACGACCTGACGTTTGAGTCAGGTGCGCTTATCTTTATCCGAACATATCAAAGAGTAACATAACCAATGTTACTCTTTGATCTTATCTCGATCTCAGTCCATCGCGTTGAGTGAAGAGCAACTTGAACAGCGAAACTATTGGACCAAGGACTGCCGCGAGCCGCGACGCTCACCGCCCGAATCGCTTGCAGGTTACAGGCTTACAGTAATACTATAATGTATTGTATTACCGTGGTATTTCCTCGTAGTACGAGAAATCCCAATAATTCCCCGAGAAATAAAATAAACAAAGCGTTATCCTTTTCTATTACATCTTAACAACGGCTGCGACATGCATTGCGGCTTGCGGCTTACTCCATTCTGCAAATCTGCAGTTCCTGTTGCCTACCCTACGTTCGATAAATTTCGCCAGACTTGGCAACGGCGCGGGCCACACGGTCAAATTCATTCGCGAGCGGAATCCGGCCCTAGGCGAAAGTTTCGACGGCGACCCACCCGATTGGAAACGAAACGTGCGGATCGGACGAACTTCTTATAAGCTGCAGATCCGCGACCCGGTTCAGGGATCCGGATCTTTGTACTGATCTGGATATCCGGATCCCAAAAAGACCCGGACTGCTCACCACTACTCACAAATAACAATGCCTAATAATAATTATTATTAATTGAACATTACACAAACAAAACATAAAATCAGGGAGACAGGCTGGTTTTTCTGTATCTGGTCCGTCAAGTGTCAAAGGCAGGGTGTGTCAATTGCCATTTTGGGTGTAATGAATCTGAAATATTGATATGAACGGTTATGTTTTTGAGACATTCGAAATATGTCAGATATATTTCTGAAGGGAAGTGTGCTATGTGGATATGCACACTATTGTGTAGGTAACCTTGTCAAGCTTACCTCCAGTACTCCTTGACCCCCCCCCCCTCGCCTAATCTATTTCTGGATCCGTGCCTCGCACAACACAAGACCCCAGCGAGAGACATTTAGACCAAAAGAATAGGTATGTAAGTTTGAAGAAACTGGATCTGTATGCAACAAAAAAAAATGCACAAGCAAGGGGTTTGGATCACGTTTGCCAGGTTGAGGTACTCAGTGAATTCGCTGTACTTTTGCCTTTATTCCGAAAGTAGCAAGGCTGACGAAAATTTCTCCTGTGGTTTTGTGAACAAAATTTTAAAAAGAATAAATTCTTCCCTTTCATAATACAAATTTTACACAAAGACGATTGCGATAGAAGGATCGAATTTCGTGAATTGATGTGAATGAATGAGGTGCGGTCACCTTAAATAAAAAAATATATTTCTTTTAGCGACAAGTCAACTCCCTTCTTGAACGAGTTTGTCAACAAACACAATTGTAGATATTGGGATAATCCGCGAGTTTTTCGGGAAGGCTATACTCAGGTCCACCAGAAAATCAACATTTGGGTTGTTCTATCCTCTTTGGTTTAGGCAGGCGTTCTTGGAGACGAAAATTGTATTTGAATCTTTTGAAAAATGTGATAGATCCTTTTGTACAATCTTTTGAGAATCAAGTGGATGAAAATGGCACCCTGAAACTCAATGAAGAAAATTTGCATTTTTAACAAAATGGAGCTTCTCCCCACTACGCATTACCCGCTAGAGGGTGGCTTAGCCAACGGTTCCTTGACAAATGGATTGGCAGACGAGGTGCAATAGAGTGACCAGCAAGATCTCCCGACTTGTCTCCTCTGGATTATTTTTCCTTTGGGGCCACTTGAAAATTCGGGTTTAAAGAAACCCGCCTGGAAGTATTAAGGACCTCAAAAATAGAATACCATTACAACGCAGGCGCATTACCAATCCTCAATGTCCAAGAGGAGTTTCAAAATAGACATTATAATTGTTTTGCCTATAACGACGCACATTTTGAACACTTAATAAAATAATTTGTTTAAAATAAATGAATAAATGAATGAGTTGTATAACACTGAGCGAAATATCGAGTTGATATAACTCGAATATGAGTTATCCTAGACCGACGCGTGTTGCTAATAAGGGACAGCTCAGACCTCTGAATTACGACAACTAAATCGAAGAGATTGCATCAAATCACTGATCATTATTAGTTATAATAGCCCTGAAGATGCGTTGTTTCAGCTAGCTAGCTTAGCTAATCGTAACTGGGTTTGACGAGCACATGCGACGTGTGCTGCAGCATTGTTTAAGCTGCCAGAGACCAATATGGGAATTGTGATGCGATACTACTCAGGCTAGATTAACTCATGATTCGAGCTATCAAAACTGGACCTTTTAGTTGTTCTAGCTTACTTAACGACTATAGATTTAATCTGTCCTAAAGTTGAAGTATCCTCATTTTCACGCACCTGTATGAGAACAAACTCTGAACAAAAATAAAAAAAGATCCCTCCGATCAACGATTGCGCGGATAGCAAGTCCAGTTATGTGGTTCTTAATGACGCGACGTGCACGAGGTACTAATATGGATGAAGTTACCGCGCCAAATCGGCACGAGCGCGAATTCGGAACTTTCCGTGACCTTTCGATCGGTGATTTACCCTCGACATGGATTTTTAGAGCACTCTTTATGACTTATATCATTTCAAAATAATTTACACATGGTAATGAGTTAAAATAATGCACGTTTGGCTCAAAACGGCACTTTAAAATCAGTTAGTAAGTTTTCCCAATCCAAAAACTGAGTTCAGGTAACTCATAAAATTGTTACAAAATGAAGGATTGTGATAATCCCAAATGTGTTTAAAATGTTGATATTTCTGTGTTGAGGCTAACCAAACGAAGCTGAGTTATGGTAGCGTTTTTAAATAATTTGTGATAATTCGTAGGCTCAGTTTGAATAACATAGAAACGTGCGTTAATGTAGCTCTAATTCTGCAACCGACGACATCGGTAAATCCATTTTTGTCAGTGTACTATTAAATTTTTTCATCAAACTCGCAAACCTAATTTAATGCTATTTTCAACGATGTATCACTCGATAGGTAGTGACATTAATTTGACATTTCAAAGTAAGGTTTGGCTAGAGGTGTGGAGGTCAATAGTAAAATTCTATCAAATGTGTAATTAAACTTAAAAAATTCACGTGTTTTTTGTCAAATCTTATTTTCCTCAAAATCAACAGATACTTTGTGTGATTTGTTTAGAAATGCACGAATTCATTCGAGTATAAATACAAATTTGTATGATAAAAATGTAATACCTATTAAGAATGCAAAAGGTGTAACCGAATAAAAAAAAGTTATTAAGAATCGTTGAATGTCAAGGAACAACAAGGTTTGTTCGCCCAGTAGTCAGTGAAACGTGCTAAGAACCATGAGTTTCTTGCTAAAATTAACTTGTAATAACTATCAAACGAGGAAAAATCGCAATATCCACAATTCTTCTTAATTACTTTAATTTAAAAAAAATGAAGTTTGTTAAGGATCGCATGGCAAATACTTTTTAATTATTGCAGGCGCAGAACCATACAAAAAATTCAACTACCGTATAAATATGTAAGCTTTTATACATCAGCGACACGAATGCAAATGAAAGTAAACCTCTAAACAGCACATCTTGCTCGGGTAATATACAGGGCTTTTATTTCAAAACTAGCCACCCGAAGTAACTTTTAAAATACTTGAAGAAGAATTTAACAAAAAAACACGTCAACTTAGATTTACTGGGGGACATGTTTTACATGTATTTGCGACTCTGTAGTTTCAACCCCTAACGAGGGGCGAAAGGCACATAAAAAATTTCAAATGGTAAGGGGAATTAAGTGGTAGTTCACTTGAAAGCCCTTTTCATTAGCAGTCTTTTGGTGTTTCATTTTTTAAAAGCGGATTATTTGTTTCCAAGTTATGCCCTTTTAAAATTTAAAAAGTTAACCTTGATATTTTAGTAAAATTTTACTTACTTATTTTAACAGATGTTCAAAATGCCCACCATTATTGGCAAGGCAATCGTAAAGCCGCTGCTCGAACTCCTCACGCAAGTTTTGAAATGTCTCTTGGGTAACCTGTTCACAGGCCTCCCCTATTCTACGCCTAAGATCAGGAATATTTTCTGTTTGAGTTTTGTATACTATTGTCTTTAGATGTCCCCATAAGAAAAAGTCAAGGGGCGTTAAGTCTGGTGATCTCGCTGGCCATTTTATAGCGCCCTTTCTTCCAATCCATTTGCCTGGAAATCTGTCATTAAGCCAATTTCGCACAGGCATAGCATAATGTGGAGGGGCTCCGTCCTGTTGAAAAATTAAATTTTCTTCATCTAGTAATAAATTTCCATCTTCATCAATTTGATTGTCCAGAGAGTCAGTTATAAGAGGATCTTTCACATTTTCTAATACATTTAAATACAGTTCACCGGTTAAATTTTCTTCCATAAATATCGGACCAATAATTTTATTTCCAAGAATTCCGGCCCATACATTTATTTTCTGAGGAAATTATGTATACTCTTCACGAAAAACATGTGGATTTTCATTGTCCCAATATCTGCAATTGTGTTTATTAACAAACCCATTTAAAAAGAAAGTTGACTTGTCACTAAAGCAAATGTTTTTAATTAAATTAGGATCTGCATTTGCCCTTTCACTCATTAATTCACAAAATTACATTCTTCTGTCATAGTAATCCTCCCCTAACTGTTGTAAAAGTTGTATTTTGTAAGGGAAAACTTTATTACATCGTAAGGCTTTATGCACAGAGCCGACTGAAACGTTTGTTAATCTTGAGACTTTCGGTATGGATGTTTGGGGATATATGGCAAAATGACCTAAAATTTCTACTTCTGCGGCTTCATTTAAGACTCTAGGGTTCTTCACAATTTTATTGCGTACACTTCCAGTTTCTTGAAATTTATTAATCAAATTTAATACATATTGGTGCCCAACATTTTTGTCTGGATACCTTTGATTAAACACCCGGGCTGTTCTACGTGCACAGCGCTGTTCTTTCCGTAAATTAAAATTAGTTCAATTCTCTCTTGTAACGAGTAAACCATTGTCATCGAAATTCGATTGTCAATACACAACGAAATCAAGTTCAAAACTAAATCGTTTTAAAATGTGGCAAAACTAACATTTGCTATCAAACACCTTTAATTTTTTTACGTATTTATCTGAATGTTTACATTTAAGGAATTTGCTGCTTTTTTAACAACTTATAAAAGTTGAAAATTTAGCTTTTTTAGGTTCTAAGGGTATAATTTGGACAAACAATTTCTGATTGATCACTCAATACCTCTTTCTATTTGAAATTTTAATGTGATTCCCATCCCCCATTAGGGGTGGCTCAGAACTTCAGAAACGGTTTTAAGTGGGCATTTTGAACACGTGTTGAAGTAAGTAGGTAAGCACGAGTTCATTCTAAAGCTAATATTAAATGGTTTTCACTAAAATGTCGAATTTTTATTTTTAAACTTTAAAGGGGCATAAATTGGAAACAAATAATCCGCTTTTAAAAAATGAAGCGCCAAAAGACTGCTAATGAAAAGGGCTTTCAAGTGAACTATCACTCAATACCCCTTAGCCTTTCAAAATTTTTATGTGCCTTTCGCCCCTCGTTAGGGGTTGAAACTACAAAATGTCCCCCAGTAAATCTAAGTTGACGTGTTTTTTTGTTAAATTCTTCTTCAAGTATTTTAAAAGTTATTCCGGGTGGCTAGTTTTGAAATGAAAGCCCTGTATATGCCTAGCAAAAAATAAAAAAAAATTAAAATCTCTTTATTTAAAGGTAGGGAGGAGAGGAGCAAAAGGGCAAAATGCTTCAGAAAAAAGACCGTTTCGTCTTTAAAAGCAGATTTATTTTTATACAGGGTTAGTAGTGATATGATAAGCCGCAATTCCAAGGGTGCATTTCTGAACTAAACTTATAAACATGTGCCCTAAATGTGTGGTTTTCAAGATACAGGGTATCAAAGTTAAAAAAAAAATCGGTTCTTTATTATTATCTCAAAGATCCGTCTGCCGATTGTGGTGAAATTTGGCAGTGTTGTTCGTTGTGATAAGACGCTGAGTTAGCACCAACTAGTTCATAATTATGAGTTCCAGTGGCGTCCCGGAAGGCAGTCTCACGGATAATATTGATAAAAAAAATGTACGCCACTGACTTGTTTAAAAATTTCATATTGTTTTCCGGTTAAGCAGCTCAAAGTACAACTTTTTTGTCTCTAAATATTTTTTCGTTTTTACTTCGTTTTCGAGAAAAAAAAATAAAAGCCACCTTATTGCATGTCGAAAAATTTTCACTTTGGTCTTGAAAGTCTTTCCAGAGTGAAGATTTCTGCCATGCACCGCTCTGAGTGGAATTAAGCGGCCAACCTCAGTTGAGCGCTTGCTATGAAAATATTTGTAAAATAGACTCAAGTCGCCAACCTGCCTTCGATGTTCAAGTCTTTCCAGGTTGTTTGTTAGATCATGATCACCGATCAAGCGAATGGCTCTTCTTTGAATGAAATTTAGCAATCTCATGGTATGTTTAGGAGCAGATCCCCAAATATGCGAACAGTGTCAAGGGAATCGAGTGTCCCGTCATGACCGGTTCTCAACATTAACTTTTTTAGAAAAAACTGCCGCTTCGGTTTTTTTAGCATTAAATTCCACTTGGTTACTGTCACCCCAATACAGAATTTTTTCCAGGCCTTTGTTGAGATGTGAGACCTCTTGCTGCCTATAGAGATGGGCATTGACAGCCGATATCCGAGTATCCAAAGTAAAAGATGAAACAAGTGTGCTGTCATCGGCGAAGCTACGTATAGGATTTTTAGTTTTTTCCAAAATATCGTTAATGTACAGTAAAAAGAGGCTGGGCGACAATATAGAACCTTGAGAGACTCCGGCGTTGATATTAAATGTGTCTGAAAGAAATTCGTCCATCGCTACTCCAGTCATATGAACAAAATTGAACCGGCATTCCGTATGCTTTTACTTTAGTTAGGAGCCCCTCATACCATACCTAGTCAAAGGCCTTGGAAATGTCCAGTGCTGTCGCCCGTGACTCCCCATGATGTTCTATTGCATTGTTTTAAACATGAGTAACATAAGCGAGAAGGTCTCCTGTTGATCTAGACTTACAGAATCCATACTGGCGGTCACTAATAATGTTAAAGCCTTCCAGGCACTTTAATAATTTTTTTGTTGATAGTCGTCTCCATAATTTTTGACATAACCGAAAGCAATGCGACTGGACGATAGTTGTTTGGCAATTATGGTGATTATATTTGGGAAGTGGTCTTATTTGAGCTATCGTCATCAGTTTTTCGGATAGAATCTTCTTGTTCGCCGGTTCCCTCTACAAGTTTCTGAATGCAACATGAACTGGGATTTTCTTAAGGTTTTATTGTAATATCTAGAGGTTTTCTCTGAATTTTTAATTTACTATTAATGATCTTTATGCTCGAGGGATACGGAAGGGCTGACGTCGTAGATTCACGTTCCTGTTTGTTCTTAATATTGGCTAGTGGTTCATTATCACTGCTCGAAGTCTCGTTTTTAGCAGTTATGTGCCTCTCACTTTACATGGAAAGGAGCAAAGTCAGCTTCCCCAAAATACGTCAGGGTAGTAAGAGTAAGACTCCCATGTACCACATGTTGCAAAACTTTTAACGGCTGTTCCCACTGACGCAGCCTTTAGAAACGCTTTCCCAAACAATTCCCCAACTTCTTTATCCGTTATGGACTTTCCAGGATGGTCCACTAAATAGTTGTCGCAAGCTTGACTATAAAAGGTCTTCAATGGTTGAAGATGGTGGGTACTCTGCGTATAGGTAGCCCAATATCATAACCACCCCATTATCTCTGCAGAAATTAATTGCTTCCAGAGATCTATGAAAAGAGTGGTTGTCTACTATCAACAATACTGGTGCTTCTTGAGGTGGCATTACAGTTGGCAAGCTTTTCTTTCTGAAGAAATTTTTAGTTGCAGCAATGAAAGCGGCCATCTGCTTTGCAGCGTGTAATTATTGGCCACTTTTCTTTTTGACTTTGTACACGCTCCCCATTAAATAAGATAAAATGGCAGATAACTTAACTTTTCGCGTTGTTTTGAATATGCACGGTTCGTCGTAAAATAGATAAATTTCATGTAAATGGCGAGAATAACAACAAAAACAAATCACAATATAAAAATGATAGAAATCTAGGTTTGAATGGTAGAACCAAAAATATTCATATTTTTTCAGGTTACTTTTCGAGATTTAAAACAAACATATGATTTTTAAATGGGAATCCCCGTATATTTTTCACACCCTGTATATTTGATTGGGCTATTTTTAAGCTTTTCAAACATACTTATATAATAGTTGATAGTTACTATTAACAATAAAGGCACAAATAGAAAAATTGATACATCCCACATAGCAAAAAAAGTATATTCACATCCTGAGAATATGCTATCGACAGCCCACAACTCACATTCGTTTAGGTACATCCATAGCATATCCATGTCATATTTAGAAATTGATTAAAATCATGTTCGTTTGGATATATCCATAGCATATCCAAGTCATATCTAGAAATTGGTATAAAAATCATAAGTCAAAAAAGTGAAATTAAAAATAGTATTAAAAAGATTTTCCTACTTTAGTATTTTTAAAATAATATAATTTAGGGCAATGCGATTGCTCAGGTTGGTATTTAAATCTCCAACTTTTGGCAGTCCTGCGCCCGCACTTCGCGCACGGCAGATACAACACTTCGCGCTTGGGATGACATAACATAACCTCAGTTTTTGTCATTTTCTCTACTCGTGTTGTGTAAGTTCTTTTGATGGCTTGTTTTTCATTTTCTTACAGTTCAGTAAGTATGTTCATTGTTTATTAAAGTGTTTTTAGTGTGTGAATTTGTAAACAATAAGTGAACAATATATATATAAGTCTAATTTTATAACGTACCTAATCATATTGCTTTCAACACCCGAAATTTTACTCTCTTAAATAAGTCTTCAAGCAGCAAAAGCTAGATGTCATTTCGTAGGTTTATATTCCGAAAAACATAATGATTTGCTGTCATTAGAAGTATTAGAGCCATTCACCCGAAGGTGTAATAGCAGATGATATTTCATTAGCAGAAAATGTCTTAGTTTAAAAGTGTTTACTAACAATTCAATTAAAAAAAAGTTTTGAGGTACCTATTTAAAATCGTCCAGAAATTTTCGGTATTCATTATTAAAATAATTTATAATCTACTAAAAAATATAGATTAACAAATTCCTGAAATGTTAAGATACTGTAATAATAAGTTCTGTAATTCTTTAGATGCTGTGCGTCAAAATAACAGGACAATAAACGCATGTGAGGACGAAGTCATAGTAGATACACATTCAAAAATGGCTTGTCAAAGCGAAGGAAATGCTTAACAATAAAAAGAAAAACAACCTTGACAAGTAAGAATTCCTTATTAATTTTTTAAAAACTGCAAGAACATAATAATATAACAGAAACCTGTTTTTAAAGTGCTCAGACATTACTCTACATTTTTTTAAGGTAAATATTTTCTCAACCATTCATTTATGTTTTTCTTTTCAGGAAAAACGAAACTGACGTTATAAAGCAGTAACTCCTTAATTTAAAAAACGTATAATTATGTCTATAATTGTTTACTAAGAGTTTGATTGTGCTCTAATAAAGCCTGTTTTTAATATTTTATGTTTACTTGATTTGAGACTGACACTTCAATATTAAGTATTTGAAACGTCGATTGACCCAACATTTCGAGATACGGCGGCCATAGTGGCCATGTCGGCAAAATACTCTGGATTCTTAAATTTAGTAGGGGTAGTTAGCCGCAATAAAATCCCTGACACAAAAAATTATTATTTGCCAGCTTCCCGAAGGCTCTACTGAATGATGTTTGCATTGGAATGGTATATAGTATAGCCTATTTACATTTACAATATTTTCGATGAAAATTCCAAGCAAGAATGGGCATCATACCATACCTGCCTACAAGCAGAAACTGTAAAATAATCATTTAATTTTAGATACGCGAATTTGTGGCATTCGGATGAAGAATGAAAAGTAGATGTACTACTAACCCTACAACCGAGTGTCGTCGGTTCGAGTCTGGCTCATAGATTTCTACTTTTATTTATTTTTTTTTTATTTTATCTTCATTTTCATTCTTGGTCTAAATACCAGAAATTTAAAGGTAAAAATCGGATCATTCCTATTTTGGGCAAAACGAATATACTGTGCATGTCATTGGTATACACATACGAATCTTCTGTGAATGTGCGGAGGATATGCTAAATGTCCGGAAACGCATTTTCTCAGCATGTCCGACTTGTGGCCAAACGCATGTCGTATGCATATATGTAGTACATATATGTATGTTCTATGAATCTGCGGAGGATGTGCCACTCAATATCCATATCCGAAAGAGAATATATTTCATATATTCACAGGATATCTTTTTGCTATGTGGGATATAATTAGGGTAGTAAAGGCCATGAAACAGATTTTCTAAATTTTTTATTTATGCGTTCATGGTTAATAAAAACTATCAACTACTATATTATATTTTTGAAAAACTTAGAAATAGCCTTATCAAATAGAAGAGAAATATACAGTGTCCCATTTAAAAAGTAATATGTTTGCTTTAAATCTCGGAAAGTAAGACTCCCAGAAAAAAAAAGTAAGCACGCCACTGAATTCTGCTTAAATAACTCTATTAGAAATAATAAATAAATTATAAATTAAAGGATAACCGAAATACAGGGGATGGTCAATAAGCGAACATTTTCAAAAACAGCCTGTAGCTTAAAAGCTAAGAAAGCTATGACAATTCTGTTTGCGGCATCTTTTGTTTCACGAAAAAGTAGCGTCGTAATGTAAAAACCGCAAGTCTCTATCTTTACGGGTTACCGAGATACCCTGCAATTACATCGAAAAATGGACACCCTGTACTTTACGATATTTCGATGTTTGCGCCGTATTTCGAAGTATTATATCTGAGAGGTTGTTCAGTCAAATCACCAATCACCAACCTGTCTTTTATGTTTTTTTAAAGTTGTTTATCAGTTCATCGTCTCGAAATATTCAAAATCGAGTCATTTAAAAAAACCTTTTCTGACACACTCAACACTTGACAAAGAAAAAACAAGTTATATTTTTTTCCCATGCATAAATCAACCAATACCAAATCATTCTCCTAACTCCACCACTGTTCATAAATCTCCATTCGCCCGATTAACATGAACGCGTTCTACCTCGGATCAGATTCTGCTTTTTCGAAAGCCCGGTAGATGCCTGTAGTAGCTTGGCTGGCGGATGCTGCATGGACCAGAAAATTTGATCTTAATATAATTGACTGTGTTTACATCGGCTATTAGTTTTGTCGGATTTATGTAGATGGCACGCGATCGCGCAAAAACAATTTATTCTTTTACAAGAATATTTTGACCCTGGCAGCTTGAAGTTGTACCTGATATATTATGAGTGTTGGTATATTATGAACTAAATAATGCTATTTTTGGTTACTCGGATTTTTAACGGTTAGAGGTAAGATATAATCGACTGTTTTTATTTTTCTGTTATGCAGAACCCAACACTAAAACCAGTTATTCAAAAATTCTTATAAATATGTTGCTGACTTCTCGCGGACAGTGCATACAGTGTGTCCGGAATTTGAGTCTCTATATAGGAATTTCGCTTATAGAGAGGCGGTTAAATTAAGAAAGGTTGACGGAATTATATTAGTAGTTTATTGGCTCTTGGGGACCAATTCTGGTTCGTTTCGATTTTGAGATATTTTGAAAAAGCTAAAATTTTGAATAAGTATTTAAAAATCTGCCATAACTTTTTACGTAATATGCGATCGTCTATTTTGTCCATTTAACCGCCTCGCTCTATCTCTTATAATATGCGAAATACCTATACAGGGTGTCCGGTAACTACATACCTCCTAATTTCTCGGGAGCATACAGAGAAGATCAAGTGCCCCTTAACGAATACAGAGCCCCAAAGGTGTAGCCAGCGATTTACCTAACTACCTAACTTTTAAACCGACTTGTATAATTGAATGAAATTTTAATATTTTATAGGGGCCATAAAGAGTCATTAAGCCATACTACAGTAGATGTTTTACATCGTCAGGGAAGTCCGGAACAGACTTGCCACCACACTCGTTGGTCCAAAATTTTGACCAGTGTCATTTCACAGAGGTGAAAACTGATTTCTTAATTACTCTAGTCATTCCTCTTCGAAAAAGGTACTCTACATTTGTTTCGATAAAACTGGCGGATTTCAAGATAAATCTGTTTTTATGCGAAACACTCAATAATTAGTAATGCTAAACACAAACAGGTAAAAATAAAATACGCAGGGTATGTATTCAAATATAAAAGATACACCAATGTTGCTTATTTTGTCAATATTGGGTGCTACCAGAGGTAGAAGATAAACTAAAAATTAAAGTATTGACCACGCAATCAGCCAGATTTAAACCTGAAATAAGTTAGTTAAAGCACTAAATGTAAAATTAGTTCACCAAGCTTCTAAAATTTGTACGATTCTGTTTTCCGTTTAATGAATAAAAATATGTATAGGTAAAGTACATCCGAACATATTTCGTTTAACCTAATAACTGTAATAATAGTTTTATTATATTGCAAACACCCATAGAAACCCCGTTACCTGATCGATTGCCAAACCTACGTTTTTAAAGAATTTCTTGGTAAAATTACCCATATAAAACTGTCGATGAGCATGCCAACCAGCGAAATCTACCTGGCCTTAGCTGACATCACTGTTTATATTACTGAAATAAAATGAAATAAGGGGTACTGCTTTGCACAGGAACGGATTTTGTAATTAAATGAAAAGCCATAGTAATTACTTATACTTAGTAGCAATGTTTATTTTTACCAACTTACATTTTTACTAACGTGGGCACAACATTTTTCGATATATTTGGTATATTTTCCTGCGAATAACATCTTTGTCACAATCATCTACGCACTTCATTGTTCCGATATCTTTGCGAACTTTTCTCTCAAAATGTCCTTTTAGCATAATATCTCGTACCTACCGTCGATAATGGAACTTTCGTCATTTCACTAGCATTTTTAATGGCAATTACTTTAGGGTGGCCGCTCTTTAATAAAGATTCACATACATTTTTCACGATCACTTTGGCGTCAGAAGATAAATGCTTCCTGGAATGTTTAGCGTAGCTATATATCGCATTAGCTGAAGATTCCCAAGGCCTTCACATACTTTTAATCGAGGGGCGATTCGCAGGTCAAAAAACGTACAAAATTTCCCCTTAAAAGGGAAGTCCTGTTGGATTTCCTTCAATTTCCGGAACTTCCTTGAACTTCCCGTACTTCCCATGCATTTCCAGTGAACTTCCTCAGGCTTCTCCTGGATTTCCTTGGACTTCCCAATAGATTTCCCCAACTTCCTAGATCTCCCTATTTACCGTGTATAGCTGATACTTATTGGCCCTTCAAACATTTCATTAAAAAATATATACATAATATATTCATTATGTATTGCTGATACGGGTTTGTTTTATATCACTTTGGAATATTAAAATTACAGAAAACGGAAAATATTTTATTAATAGAAATACATAATATTATACTCTTGTCTTTGATGAAACATCATAAAACAAGATATATAAAAATGAATGTCTGTCTAATTCTAACTAAACAAACTTTAGTTAAAAAACAAAAATAAATAAAAAACAACAAATTAAATGTTTACAAGAATCTTTGTTCCTTGTATTGTTTCGTTATGTATGCTCTTACTGATCGTTTTAATGTGGAAGGAGTATTGCCTATAAAATGAATTGGACCAAAAAATATGTATTCTCTGCTTACATCTTCATCCAGGTCACGAACTTTAGGCCAGTTGAAAGAGCCATCACCTTTGCATTCTTCTAGAAATTGCATAGAATATACGTTTTTTTTTTATGAGTTTCACTACTTTTCCTATGTACCATTTGTTGTCATAAAATGTAGCATAGAATTTTCCTTTCTCGATTTCAGGTAAAGCTTCATTGTCGTCTTCAACCATTTGCTCACCGAGTTAAGAAATGATATTATTTTATTCTTTTTAGTTAGTCAAAAGCGAGTTTTTAGTTTTGTTAAATTAAAATTTATTTTTTAGTTTTAGTTCTGAAATTACTCTTATTTTAAGAAAATACAAAGTCAAAAAAGGAAGTGAGCGAAATAGGAATTAAACCCACGTCGACGACATCTTTGAATTATAAAATAAGCGCTCCACCACCCGGACTATCGATGACCATACAATTAGTTGTTATGCTCTACTTATGCAAGTAAACCCCGGGATTAAATGCAATAACAACAACATAAAACGTGGTATTCCCATGCGGTCATTCGTCCAAAATGTAGTGTATTATAGGAATTAAAGGGGAAAAATAAGTACGTATGTAACCTAATAACAATCGTACACCCAGAAAATATATGCATCGAGTGTGAAAACGTCAGGGTATAGGCAATGCATTTGTGCCTTCATAGACTGCACGCCACTGAATTTAGAATATTATACTTACTGTAACATTAAAAACTTCTGAGGAACTAAAAAATACAGATAAACTCAAAAATATGCATTACTGGGGATTAATAAGAGGCCGCAATATACGTTTTAACTTTCAACTGAAAAGTTAGGTTAGAATGAAACGTCAGACTTCACCTCGTTAAGGATAATGGACTCGTCCAAAACTGTGAACTTCCCTGGACTTCCTTTAATTTCACTGTACTTCCTTTTACTTCCCTGGGCTTCCTTAAACTTCCTCGAACTTCTTTGGACTTCCCGAAACTTCCTTTGGAATTCTCTGCAAATGTACAAAACTTCCCCCTGCGAATCGCCCCTCGCTTTTAATATTAACTTGTTGCACACTGTTTCAAAGGAAAATAGATAGGCACTAATCTATTTCGAATAATATGTTTACTATTTATATAACCTATATAAGCAGGTACCTCTAACTAAAAAGTTTTAAGAAATATCCTAATAATTAAGTTATTTCTAGAAAACCTTAATTAGACAGTTTATTAATTTTGATAACAAATCAAGTAGGTAATGTACCAATCTATTGTTACTATAAACTGGCAATAAAAATAAATGTGGGTTAATACGTCTCTGCGAAAGCGAAAGCCGAGTTTATGAGGGGTTTTATTGCAGTAATTAAGCTAAACGAAATATGTTGGGAAGTACTTTACTTTACCTAAATACTAAACCGCTATTTCTTTAGTTTCAATATTTATTATAACACTGTAGGATCTATTGAAATATGCAAAAATAAATGTTTTTAGAATTATTGTCTACTAAGAATTCCGGTGATGAGTGCCCGCGGTCGTTTAATAGATGGGTCGGTAAAGAGGAGTATAAAATAATGGGATTTCCATTTTTAAATATGGGGAATTCATAACCGTTCGCAGGTGGTCACTTTATAGAGGCGGTCGCAAACAAAGGTTTTACTGTATTGTCAATTGAACATTTAAAAGTTAATATGTTGGCTCCAGTGATATTAAACGAAAGTAGATTAGTGGCACACTACTTTTTAATTTTTATTACATCTTCATTCATTACTTTAATTAACTCAATACAATATTTAATATGCCAAAGTATCATCAGCAAACATGGTAGATGTACCATTTATAAAAATTGACGCAAGGTTATTTATATAGATTAAAAATAGTAAAGGAACGGAACCTTGAGATCCACAGCAATTTTATTATTTATTGATATAATCCGATTCATTTGTTCATAAATTGAAGGGCTTAGTGTGAAACAATGATAAGCCACATATATTTTATAATCGAGGTAGTCCTATCCTGGGTTAGGGCAATAGTATAACAAGCCACAAAAAAATTATTGTTGCCGCTCCTTAATAGATGGCGCGATAAGCCTATTGTCACATTATTGCTTATGCCTATTTTTCTCTGGTTTTTATTCGAGATAATGACAAGCCACTGCAAAATGGCCGACACGAGCAAGAGCGGTGCCGATAATTCTGTAAATTACGACGATTCTAACGAGAAAAAGAGTGAAATTGAGTCAACATTCGATGACAGTGACCGTGACCCAGAGTATGTACAAAGTGAAAGTGACTCAAGTGATGAAAATACAGAGGTATGCAATTTTTTTGCTAAAGGTGGCTTGTTACGTTATTACTAATAAGAATTAAAAGAATATTGTTGTGGCTTATTACGTGGCTTGTTACATTATTGCATTTTGTTGTAGATGGAAGAAAGTTTACCAAGAAAAAGAAAGAAACCAAACACACCAGAAAAAAGTCGAACAAGCCGGTGGAGGCAAAGAAATGAACCGTGTTATCCAAGATCAAAAAGGAAAATCCGACGAAATTTAGGGCAAGAATATGTGAGCGACAAAACGAAAAAAACTGTGCCTATGGTCGAGAATTGGGATTGCCTTGCAGCTGCAATAATAAGTGTCGGGAAAAGCTTCAGGGCTGCGAGACTAATATTTTTAATGAGTTTTGGAACCTTGGTTCATGGGAACTTCAAAATAGTTACTTATTCGGGTGTATAGATATTGTTAAAAAGAAGAGGTCCTACCCAAAAAAACAAAAATATCCAGAATCGCATAGAAAAAGCAATGCCGTCTACTCCGTTAATATTAATGGGGAAACTACACGTGTCTGCAAAACAGAGTTCTTAAATGTTCATGGACTCCAAGCATCTAAAGGCAGATTAAATAATATTGTTAGCAAGAAGATAAAAGGAATTCGAGTACCAGAGAGAGACAAAAGAGGAAAGCACGTTAACCGTTTACACAAAATATCTGATGCGGTAATACAAACTGTTAGAGACCACATAGATTCGATCCCAAAATATCAAAGCCACTATAGTCGACAAGAGAACATGAATAAAGTTTATCTGGACCATAACATGACTATAGCTAGTCTCTATTCGGAACGATATGTACCTTGGTGTCGAGATGCGGGAATTGAACCAGTTAAGGAGCATACTTACCGTAAGATATTCTGTACGCAGTATAATATCGGTTTTAAGTTGCCAAAATCGGACACTTGCAAGACATGCGACGACCTTAATATTCAAATAGAGGCAGCAAAATTGGGGAAAAATAATTATAGTGAATTAACAACAAGACTTAACTTGCATAAGAGTAAAGCTCAGGCAATGCAATATTTATTAAAAAGTGAAACAGAGCGGTCCCAAACGGATAAGAAGACCTGTGCTGTATCTTTTGATTTGCAGCAAGCGTTACCGATTCCCAAATTGACCACTGGTCCTGCATTTTATTGCAGAAAAATATGGATGTATAATCTGGGAATCCATGACTGCACGGAAAACATTGGCCACATGTTTGTCTGGACAGAAAATGTTGCGAAAAGAGGGAGTGATGAAGTTGCATCAATACTTCTAAAATATCTGAGCTCAAAGATAGGTAAAGCCGAACACTTAGTATTTTTTACGGACAATTGCCCTGGGCAGAATAAGAACTGGCTTTTGATATCTTTATGGTTCCAACTGGTAAAAGAACAAAAGTTCAAGACAATAACACACCATTTTTTAGTCAGCGGACACACCCACCTTCCCTCTGATAGGCATTTCGCCCTCATTGAAAAACGCCATAGGAAATATGCTTCACTTTTGTACTCTCCTGAGGAGTGGCAAAAAATTATAAAAGAATCTAATAAAAAAAGGCCCTTCAACTTAACGGTTATGAAGCAGGAGGATTTCCTCAATGGGCAACCACTTTTAGAGAACATTAAAAAAAAGTACTCGCACTGATGAACACCACTCTTTAAATTTTGCCAATGTTTTTTCATTTTTATTTAAGAGTGATAAAAAAAAGCATTTTATGTTAAGCATTCTGTAAATGGTACGTACGAACCTGTTACTGTTGTCAAGAAGGGACGGCCAAATGAGGTTTCTGTATCTGCTTTAAAACAAAAGTACATTGAGCCAATAATTAAGATTGCAAAAAAGAAACTAGAAAATGTGAAGTCATTATTACCTTACATACCTCCAATGTATCACCCCTTCTACAATAGCTTACGTGAGGATGCCAGTCTTAATATTGATGATGAAGTCGCTGAATTAATTTGATTAAAATAACCTACTTTTAATTCCGTTGACAGTTTGTATTTTGAAAAGTGTTTTTTTTGTATTACAATTTGGAAATTTAATTTAAATACAATAATGTAACAAGCCACATTTTTTTTAATAAACGCTGTTTTTTTCTAAAGTTTTAGCTTTTTTACTAATATTCTTGTTGACTATAGTCCCAAAGAGCATGATACATCAAAATATAAAAAAATAAAACAATAAAAGTTGTTACCGGATTTTATATATTTTTTTTAACATATAAATTCATATATCTCATTTTTTCATTTTTGTGGCTTATCATTGTTTCACACTAAGCCCTTCAATTTAAGAACTCAATTTCTAGCTTTCCTTGCATGCGGAAAATGAAGTAATGACTTAATCTGCATCAAGGTCTCTCGGCAAATGAAAGTCGATGAAACTGTAGTTCTCCTTTTTTCCAAGGAGCCCTCCAGCATCAGAAATAGCAGCGAAACCTGTTATTTAAATGACACATAAAATTTTAGAAGCAACCACTTTTGCAAAACGCACGGACAATTTCCACCACCGACTAACAATACTCCCAGATACGGTCAAATAACTAGTTTTTAAGTTTACGATTTTTTAAATGTATTGTAGTGCACAATTTATTCTGTTTCCCCTTTTACCAGTAACTTTATTCACTCACCCCTGGCACCATCAATATTTCGGAGTCATTAAAATTACCTTCACCATAAAAAAACAAATAATGAAAATATACAGTAGGTAATAGACTTATTATCACCTGTAGAGTGCTACAAAAGCAGCAAACCAATTTGACTGTAAAAGTAGAACATAATAACATCGAAAAAAAATACCCAGGTAATTTTAGAGCAATGTCTCAGCTAGGGGCGTTCTTAATTGGGTCGGCAGTTAAGCCCCCAAGTGAGATCTTTTTATGCTCTGCATAGAATAGCGGTTCTGTGACTACGAAATCCATTTATAACACCTTAAATTACCGATAAACAAGTGGTCATGTGACGCGCCGTAAGTTTTCTGTATCAACATTTTAAAATCGTAACTATACAGGGTGAGTCGGGAGGAATGGGCCTAGCTCTAAGGGTGTAATCTATGCATCAAAATAATAAGAAAAAACTTAAATTCTGTTATCCATATTCATTTGTTTTCAAGTTATAAGGCAAAAACAAAATATTGCATTAATTTAGCTTTCCTGTAATAAATCTTATTATTGTTTGCTTTTAATTGTTGTGCTGTCACTATCCTATTAGTGTCAGTATAAAATGTTACGTTGATTCACCGTTAACTTTCGGATTTGTATCATTTTAATTTCATAAAATGCCACACATTTATTCACATCTCGAATACGCCAATATGGTTTTTATTTATGGTTTGTGTAAATGGAAATGCTACAGCAGCTGCTTAAGAATATCGTGAACGATTTTCACATGAAGGAACACCGAACAGAGAGGCCTTTATCAGAGTTTTCAACAAACTCTGCGAGACCGGAACGCTTCCAAGTGCTAATGTAACATCCGAACGAGCCATTCAACGGGATTTAGAACAAATAGGAAGTGTTCTAGCTTTAGCAGAAGAAGATGCGACGACAAGCTCATGAAGAATTGGAATTCACTTGGGGATTCCCCAAAAAAAAAGTGATCAATACGCTTCACGAGCAAGGCTTATACCCGTACCATGTACAGCGTTTATAGAATCTTTAACCTGGAACTACGCCAAGCGTATGCAATTTTGTGAGTGGATAATTAATAATCGTCATCTTTTACCGCACATACTTTTTACTGACGAAGCTACATTCACCCGTGACGGCATCAATAATAATCGAAACTCCCATGTATAGTCGGACGAAAATCCTCACGCAATAGTCGAAAGTAATTTTCAACACAGGTTTTCAGTAAACGTGTAGTGCGGCATGAGCGATAATAATTTAATTGGCCCTTTTCTTTTGGAAAATCGCCGTACAGGGGATCACTACTTAAGTTTTTTGCAAAATGAATTGCAAGGACTACTGAAGGAGATTCCTTTAAACATCAAAATTGAAATGTATTATCAGCACGACGCCGACGGAACGCCTGCCCATTTCGATCGTCGGGTCAAGCAATATTTAGACCAAAGGTTTCCAGGGGTTTGGATTGGTCGCGGTGGTCCTATAAGTTGGCCTCCTAGATCGCCAGACCTCACATCGTTGGACTACAATTCATGGGGTTGGTTAGAAACTGAGGTTTACAAAGTAAAAGTAGATTCTAGGGATGCATTAATTAGACGCATTAGAAATGCTGTACTTAATATTAAAGAAAGGCACGAATCAATTAGAAGATCCACGCGCGCCCTTCGTAAACGAAGCAGGAAATGTTGGCGGTGTTTTTGAAAATTGACTAAACCAATAATTTATTTAAAACAATGTTAATGTTGGATATTTTGGTTTAACAATATTATTATTTTATTTAACGCTGTAACTTGAAAACAAATGAATATTGGATAACAACATTTGAGTTTTTTCTTATTATTTTAATGCATAGATTACACCCTTAGAGTTAGGCCCATTCCTCCGGACTCACCCTGTATATAGATACGCTTCTCTTTGCTTTTTGGAATTGCAACCTTTTTATTATTATTATTATTTGGTAATATGTTATTTTAGCATAGCAGAATCCAAAGCTCATAAATAAAGACTATCTTAGTGATAATAATATACACCCAAGTCAGTAACAAAATTGTACGGATGAATACTCATTTTAAATATATTCTATCTATATCCGGTTTTATAGCGTCCTACGCTTTTCGGTTTCCAGTTTCCATCGTCTTCTATCTTCCGAGTCTCCGGATCTTAGATTTCTTTCCGACATGCAGGCCCCTTTTTTCTATTGGGCATTCTGGGCAAGTGCGCAGGGCCCTGCCATCGATTGGGCCCCCTAGCTCTCGTCAGATCACCAAACGATAACGGATATTACCGATTTGCGAAAATCAATCGATAATTACATTAGCTTTTTTGGTACTTTAATGAATAAGGGACCTAGCACATGAAAATAGCTCGGCACATAGCCAATATATGATGACTTATCTGGCACGAAGTAAAGCGGTTGGTAAAGTAGATAGAGACTTGTTATATCAACATTAAGAAGAAGTGATCAATTTTAAAGAATAAAGTAGAGAAAGATTTCGACAAATTAAACAGTGCTTTGACAGTAAGAAATTAACAATTAACTACGAAAAACATATTTTCTACCAATTGCTTCCTATAAAAATAACTTGCCAAACTATCAAAGGCTCAATATCAAAAGCTACGATAACTGTATATATATACACTCACCAAAAAAATTAAATATTTGGGAATATACAGAGTGGCAAAAAAGTCGCGCATAATGCCTGTAACTTTTGAGTTACCTCGTATACAAAAAAGTGACCTTTATGAAAGTTGTTGAGTAAATTATTCCCCACATTTCTACCTTCACGAATTTTCTAAGTCATTTCTGGTTTGGTTGCCATAAAGACTAACTTACTTTTTTTAAATGGAACACTTTGCATAAGATTTCATATTTGGATTCTACTGGGAAAAACCTGGATTATTTGTATTTCAAATTTTCACCTATCTGCAGGCGCTTCGAGATAGCGACAGGTCAAAAATGAAAAAACTTCCTAATTATAATTATTCCTATCTAATATCCACTAGTTGAGTCAATGTGTTTTCATGACAGCGACCTAAGAGGTGTCAATTTTGAGTTCCTGTTTAATTCTCTGTTGTCTGATTTCTAATTTGTTTACACTATGATTCATCTGAATGAGAAACAACGAGTTGAAATTTTAATAATGAGCGGTTACGGAAATATGAAGAGATCGCAAGATCAGGTTTGTCAACTTTTCAATGAATAATATCCAAATGGGCCGATCTTGATGGAAGAGCTGAATTTTGTGAGCTGATGATGGAAAGATGCAATAACGATAATAACTTCTCAACAAATATCATTTTCTCGGATGAAGCTACTTTCCATTCAAATCGCATTGTGAATAGACACAATTATCGTTATTGGTCTGCTGAGAATACTCACTGGTTCCAGGAAGGTCATACTCAGAGGCCCGAAAATGTTAATATTTGGGCGGGCATAGTTGGTAGACATATTGTGGGACCTTTTTTCATAGATGGTAATTTGAATGGCGAAAAATATCTGGACCTCCTCAGGAATCACATAATTCCTTCTTGCAGAATGGTTTTACCGGGTGTAAATAATGGCATAAACGAACAGGTATGGTTCCAGCAAGATGGAGCACCTGCGCATTTTGCGGCAAATGTTAGACAATACATAAGCGAATAATTTCCAAGACGTTGGATAGGCAGAAGAGGTGCTATTGACTGACCAGCGCGATCCCCGGATTTAACCCCGCTCGACTCAATTAAAAAAATTAATGACATTTAATTGCATATCGTTATGCCCATATTAGAGTTTGATAAAACAAAGCCGAAATCAAAAGATTATCAAAATGTATTTTGCATTAGATATTAAACTGCCTACATAACTGTGTTATCAAAAGGAAAAACGGCAGTGGCGTACATATTTTTTGCTCCGATTAAAAATTGTATCACCCTGTATCTCAAAAATAAAGCGGTTTCGGACCTAGGTTAATAGGAGAATTATTTCTTATTTTTGGGTGAGAAATCACCACAAAAGCGATGGCACATGTTTTTTGAAACACTCTGTATAGATTATCACCTTCGATCGTATTTTCATATTCAATTAACTGTTCGAAAATTGAGTTTGTTTATAAATTTAAACAGCTAAGACCGATTCAGAAATTCTTTAATTTTGCCATAGTCTTTCGTCGTTCTGGTTAGCATATTAAAAATTTTTAAGACAAATTCTGTACCTTGCGGATTTTTTTATAATAATTTAACTTTTCTGCGCCTCGGTTCATTACATTTCTATTGATACAATTTTATTCCAAGGCATCTTTTGTTTAAAAAAGGGAGGAAAGTAACAGCGTTTCACGGTTTGCCTGGAAAGCAAAATCCTAGGGACGGCCCTGCACTGTATGAATGAATAAGTAATATTGAACATTGACGAAGTCACTGTGAGTATTTCCTTTATTTATTATATTATTCCAGACAGAAAAACGAAAGATGAATTAAGAAACCGAGGACTGCAGAAATTATAAACTCAGATATAAACCGCGTCTACGACATATCTATTCATATTTATTAAAAATTTTCTTTAACTACATTGGTTTCCATAATGACCAGCTTTTAAAACATCTCGTAAATCTGAAAGACCATAAAAATTGTATTTTATTTTAATACATGGGTTTTTAAATCCACTCCTATGGTTGCTTTAAAACCATTAGTAGAATATAAATATGCATTTTGGTATATTTAATTGTAAATTCTATGGGCCGTAAAGATAAAATACTATAATAAACAAGGAATTGGTTATTGTAATTTGTCTTAAGAAACCATCGGCGAAATCCTTGTTTTTCTGCGACTTCGTAATAGGGACGAGAGAATAATGATAATTTTGTTTCGGAATCATTAAGTCAACAGACAGCTAGCTAGTAATTAGTGTTGGGCTTTCAGTGTTTGGTTCCAAAAATAAGAAACCCTTACGCATTTAGAAAAGTTTAGTGGTAGTTACCCCCATTACCCCCCTCCCCCCAATGGATACGACCTTGCCCTTACGTGTGGATCTGACCAGTGCTTTTTATGCATAGACTGAGTAGACTAAAATATATTGCAGTAGAATTGAAGGGGCGCCAAATTGTGATAAGTATGTTAAGGTTAAGTTGCTGTTGACATACAGGGAGGGTGTTAATTAATGTCATGCAGATATTTCAGGGGATTATAGTACTCGTCAAAATAAGAAAAAAATGCAAATATATGCATGGTATAAAACGCGTTATTTTCGATATACAGGGTGGCAAAGTTTCAATTTTTTTTTCTCGTATTTTGCGTTTTCTCTCTTATATTCTGTGATAATTGTTTCAAATTTGAAACATCAACCATTTTTTAGAATATCTAGAATAAAGTGTCAAAATTGTCGGTCGCAGTATACAGGGTGTTACATTTTCTTTAATCGGCTACAATTTTATCTTTCAGAACTTTCTTTTGGGGCTCCCTGTATGAATTACGGTATGAAATTTGAACTCTCTGTTCCCTTATTTAGCGTTCTGGTCTCTTGCACTATTCTCGTATCTGTGACCGTTTTCAATTTATTTGCAAAAATAGTCATCGATGGAAATTAAGTGTAGGCGAAATAGCGTAATAACAAATATGAGAAAAAAAATAGTAAGCTGTGCATGCAATTGTTAACTCGGTTTATTGTCCTTCCCACATTTTGTAGCAAGTATTTTTTTTGTTTGACGTTTCCGGAGTTGTTTTGAACTGGTTAATGATGGTTGAATTGAACAATAAATACTGTTGAAAATGTCCGCCTCTTGCTAAAATGCAGGAATCAAGTCTTCGACTCATGGACTGACGGACTCTGCCAAATATTCCAGGAGTATTGCGAATGATGCATGTCTATTAATAAGTCTATTATTAAGCTGTTATTCAGTTTCTTAAATCCTCTTCTGTCTAAACTGGGGTCTGATACACTAATGCTTTCAGGTGCCCCCAGAAAAAGAAATCCAGGCTATTCAATTCTGAGGATCTAGGGGGCTATGGCTGAGGTCCCCCTCGACCTATCCAACGGTTGTTAAAAATTTGATTGAGAAAGTTTCCCACCTCTATGCTGAAGTGCGGTGGTGCACCATCGTGCATGAACCACATTTGGTTTCTGATAAGAATTGGTACCTCTTTTAGCAGCCCTGGGAGTTCCTCTTCAAGAAATTGACGATAATATTGTCCGTTTAGCCTTGCTGGTAGGAAAAATTGTCCTATCAAATAATCTCCAATAATGCCGGCCCACACATTTACTGAAAACTGTTCTTGGAAATTATTTTCGCGTATCGAATGCGGATTCTCTTCTGCCCAAAAGTGGTTGTTGTGAAAACTGTTTATGGCATTCCTTGAGAAATTTGCTTCATCGCTAAATAAAATCGTGTTTTCAAATAACGGATTTTGGGCTAGCATTTGTAGGAACCATTTGCAAAAATTAAAACGGGAAAGTCACGTGGGAGAAGAGCTTGAACCCTTTGGATGTTGTAAGGATACATTAAGTTGTCTATTAAAATTTTCCAGACAAGCACAAATGAAATGATAAGTGTTGCGGCCATTTTTCTCGTACTAGTAGCAGGATCATTTTCTATTGCATTCTGGAATGCTTCCTCGACTTCAGGAGTCCTAACCGTTCTGTTTGCTCCTGCTAAATGAGTGGATTTCTTGAACGATCCATTTTCACATAGTCGATTATGTAGATTTGCGAATGTCCGTGGGTCAGGCAGTATTCTATTTGGATACCTTTGTGCATACAGTCGTCTGGCTTCATAACAATTGCCATCGGCAAGTCCATAGATTAAATGCATCTCTGCAAATTCTTGATATGTGAATTCAACCATCATTAACCAGTTCAAAACAACTCCGGAAACGTCAAACAAAAAAAATATTTGTTACAAAATGTCAGAAGGACAATAAACAGAATTAACAATTGCCTATCCCAGCCTACTATTTTTTTTGTCATATTTATTATTGCGCTATTTCGCCTACACTTAATTTCCATCGATGGCTATTTTTGCAAATAAATCGAAAACGGTCACAGATACGAGAATAGTGCAAGAGACCAGAACGTAGTTGGTATGGTATACATAAATAAATAGCACATTCTATCAGCTTTTTAAATCAGTAATAATATACAGGGTGTTTCATTTGAAAAAATCGACTTTTACACTTTTTTTCAAGTAACCAAGATAACTGGATTTTTAGACCACCCTCTATATTGCAACTAAGTTTTGGCCATAGCATAAAAGGCCTCCAGGTATTGCCTAGCTACCAACCAAATTTCAGTGACTTAGCATTTCAATGTTTAAAAATGTCACCGTGTATTGCAGGTCATGTTTCTCGAGAAGAAAATGGAAAATAATTAATATCTCAAAATCGGGAAATAGGGAAGTGATAAGGAAATGTGTTAAGCAACTACTTGCGATTGCAAAAATAATTTAATATATAGGGTGTTCTATTTAAAATATCAAAGTTGCTACTACTTTCTAGTAGAAGCGGCAACACCGCATTATCTAAAAATCTAAAATATTTTAGCTGGGTAGAGCATGCCTTTTATGCAACAACCAAATTTTTGGATCATTCTATTGACTGGTTCGTTAGAAACGTCTAATACGCCATCGTCGTGAATCACCCTGTATATAAAATATATATAATAACATATCGAGAGGGTAGTCGTTCCTGACTGATTATGATAATGAATACTACATCAAAGAACCTTTTGAAATAGCTAACACATACAACAACTTAAAACTGCCTACGAATTATGTCCTGTCAAGCCTGGATGTGGTCTCCCTCTTTAGCAATGTTTATCTTCACGCTACCAAAGAAGCGATCCACAAAAATTCGTATCGCATAAGTAATTTCTGCAACATTAACAGAGAAACCTTTTTAGAAATAATATCTTTCCTATTCGACAATACTTATTTCTCTTTTAATAATTCATACTTAAAAAAAACCTTTGGCACGCCTATGGGGGCATCAGTATAGCCTATCTTGGACAACTATGTCATGGACGACCTGCTGGATGTTGTTTTACCAGTCCTCTCTTTCAAACCATTCTTCTTAAAAAAATATGTAGATGATATCATCCTTGCACTTCCTGCAGATGGTATAACTGAAATAGTAGAGACTCTCAATGACTACGATCAATATATCCAGTTCGCAATAGAAACGGAGGATGACTCTCATTCAGTTCCGTTCCTAGATGCCAGATTTATACGCAATGTAGACAACATAATTGCCATAGACTGGTACCAAAAACCTTGTAGTACAGGTAGATGTTTAAACTACCATTCCTACCACAAACATAGCATTAAAGTGAACTTAATAAAACAAATGAAAATGAGAGTTTCGAAAATTTCACACCCATCTTTCCTAAAAAAGAGTCTTAATACTCTTCTCCAACTTTTCACCGATAACTCATACCCTCTCCCATTGGTAAAGAAGATACTATTCAGCACGTCTTCCACTTTAACACAAGTACCCAATATGGATAATATTAATACTAACAACAATAACATAAATATAACTGAAGCGACTAAGTCTTTAAACAATAAAGTCACCTAATTGCCGTACATAAGGGAAGTCACCCCAAAACTACCTAGACTTTTCTACAAAATCCCTTGTACAGACTGCAATAAAGTATACATAGGTCAAACTTCTAGACCCTTGTCTAGTAGAATCACGAACCACAGGAATGATTGTAGACACCATCCAGAGAGATGTGCCCTAGCTGAACATGCTAATAATTTTGATCACAACATTAACTTTAATTCAGCAGAGATTCTAACCACACAAACTAATTTTTAAAAAAAATATTGTTTTTGGAAATGACACTTATTGCTTAAGAACCCAATTGTATGAACAAAAGAACAGATATTCAACATTTAAGTGTAATTTATTCATATCTTCTCCACTTAGATAATAATTTACTTACAATTAATTCCAACGATAACAACACTAGGAACCTCATATAATGTGATGTTTCAGGTTTGCTGCATGCTAACACTTAAATCTAAAAAGACCTCAGTTTAATACTAGCTTTATTGAAAACCGCATTAAAATTTCTGACATACTGAATGATAGATGACAATGACACTATTTCCTAACCTATTCAGTCACATAAAAATTGTTGCACGCAGAACATGTTTTCCCGCGTAATATTTTCATAGACTTTGAATTATGTAACAATTTTTTCAAAATGTAATCAGTTAAATTCTATTTTTATTTTAAATTGTGTGTTTCTTCGTCCATATATGATGGTTTTAATAGTATCTCCAGACGTCGGCTTCAATTGCAATTGACTTTGATTTTCAACACGTTTTCTTCTCACATGTCTCTTATTTTATACGAACATCTTTATGAACAATCTCAAGAAAGTTGTAAGTAAACATTATGATTATTAATCACAACGATTTTCCTAATCTCAATTTATATAAATTTGTAGTCTCCCTGAGGATGGAAATGAAATAAATGATTTCCGAAAGCTTGGAATAACTTTAAAGAGTATTCTTTCATTTGCTGCACTCCCCAATATTCGCTATAATAATATATACATTTATGAATATTTTAATATAATTTCAACATTATTCATAATTTCTTCTTATCTGATTTTTTTTTATATTAAAATGGCATGGAAATATAGCAACGTGGTGCACGATTAAAGAGAATAGATGCCTTTTATTAATTCAATTAGTTGACACGGGTCGCATCCCGCTTGTAAGAACCACCCATCCATCGCTATTTGTGTGTGTCAGTGGAGTAGCGATACAACGGGCAAAATGGATTTATTTATATAAGTACGTCGGCGCCGTGTCGCATAACTTTAGTTCATGCATATTTGACATTAATACGATCAAAACTAACAAATCATTATCACTAAATCGGTCATAGAGCTGGTTTTTTTTTCATGCCGAAATATTTTTATTCCATTTAAAACATATCCCTGTAGCTAACAACTCCTACAATGCAAGGACAAGGTGCTTAAGAAAAATTTGCTACTGATGTCACGGTCCGATCGTGGTTTATATATGTTTAGTTATGGCCGTTAAAGCGACATTGTCAGATTATCCATAATTCCTAGTTAAGTAGGATTAGCTTTGAAATAAGTTTTCTTTAAGTAATATGTTTTATTTATAACTACTTTATCGTGTGTATCTTAACTTGGAAATTAACAAATAATATTTTTAGAAAACGTGCAGCAGTTAGGCGGAACGCTAAAGGCGATCTGCCAACGTTGAACCACGTGACAGTATTATTTCGTCTTAACATAACCACAATCGATATATTTTAATTAAATAGTATAGTACACTACCGGTGTAAATAGTGTAATCTTCCGAAAAATATCAATTTCAGATTAAACTGGAAGTACTATATTTCCGGCGTTCGAGGTACATCCGGTTTAACCGGAAGTTTACACTTTTGGGAAGATAATAAAAAAGTAAGATAGGCACATGTTAGCCGTTTTACTCTAAGACACACCGTTAGAAAGCTAGAAGCTGTTAATGTTCAAAAAATGTTATTTTTCAAGAGTCGATATATCGGAGACTATTAAGTTTAGACTTATAATGTACTTATTGAAAACTGATTGTTATTTTAGGTAGAATCCAAAAATATTGTAAGATATATTTACATAAGAAAGTTGGTATCAACTCCAGCCAAACGACTTACCCTGTATACATAAAAATAAAATAAGATTAAAATTTGTTTACCATCACTTAATTTTTTAATTGAAGTTTTTTTATAACTCTTAAAGTTTCCGAGAAAAGGTACAGGGTCATCTTACGTGGATCACCCTATATATCAAATGCAAGTGCATAAAGAATTTACGGTACATAGATATTTCTAACTCGCCACGAAAACGCAAAATCGCTACATAAATTATTAGGATTATAACTTTTTATGGAAAAGTCAACACCACCGATAACTCCTTGCAAGCTCGTTTTCTATTGAAAAGCTTATCCACTCTACCCTTATGGATATTCGAATTTCCCACAATGCATCCAGCTTCCTTTTTCAGACTGGGGGATAAGAGTCGATACTTTATAATGATGTTTTTTCTTTATATTTAATGGAAGTCGGTAACTTTTCAATACTTACTAAGGTATACACATACAGGGTCCTGCAAAAGTGCATCAGAGACACTAAGTAATTTGTTATAGCTATCTTGTGTCCGGTATTCTAGGTTTTGTTTAAACTAAAAGTTTGGTGAAACTTGGTTTTTGGTTTTTGCCTAGTATAAACTTATAGATATGTACCAAATTTTTGGTTTCACTGAGTTACACAAACAAATCACATAACTGAAACGGATTTCCTGGGAGATGACAGCAGACATCATGACAACATGGCTTCACAGATTTGATACCAAGATGAAGAAGCAGAATAGAAGAGTGGTACTGTTTCTGGATAACGCAACGTCTCATCCCAAAATCACATTGGATAATGTCAAACTTATTTTTCTTCCACCCAATACTACCTCACATTGCCAACCTTTGGATCAATCAATGTATTATTCAGAATTTTAACTACAGAAGCTATTTTAAGAGGATTTTAACATGTATAGA
The DNA here is from genome assembly GCA_963920685.1 of Polydrusus tereticollis. Classification (NCBI taxonomy): domain Eukaryota; kingdom Metazoa; phylum Arthropoda; class Insecta; order Coleoptera; family Curculionidae; genus Polydrusus; species Polydrusus tereticollis. Next base: position 166,602,092 of record OY987326.1, on the reverse strand, counting down.
CAACGGTTGTCCTCTTTAAGAAATCGAAAATAATATTACCATAACCAACGCCTTGATATGGGTTGCGGTGGCCTGGCTCAAATTGTCCCCAGTGACAATTAAGAAAATGCTTTATGAAAGCCGGATTTATGTGTAATAATGCAGATAATATTAACGACTTCGAGGAAGAAGATAATATTTCGCTGTTTCCTAACATTAAGGACACATTTGTGAACTTGAAATAATTTGCCTCTATTGATAACGGTTTGCCAACAGAAAGTGCAGAGTTGACTATCATCGAGTGTATTGCAGAGATCAAAGAAACGGACGAAACTACTCCCAACTCTGAGAAAGAGGAAGAGGAACCTGAACTTGCTCCAGTGTCGAAAATATCAAGCCTATCTGAAACCTGTGCAAGTTTGAGAAACTTTTTTAAAAATGTTAACGATTTTGACAAATCTACAAATATTTCTCAATTGCTATTAAAATGTAATTCTGAATTTTATAAAAATAAATTAAAAAATGTGAAGCAATCATTAATTTCTGTTATTTTAAAAAATATGAATTTCAAAGCAAACATGCAGTACATTTTATAATATACAGGGTCGTTGGTATATATGGAAACGGTCGATTATTTCTTAAAGTGTAACAGTTAGCAAAAAATATTTTAGATAAAAGTTTTAGGGTTTTTTCGGATGTATTAGAATTTATATTTGTATCGACTTTTGAAAAATTACATTATTGAACTTTGACAGCTTCTAGCTTTCTAACGGTACGTTTTAGAGTAAAACGGCTTACATGTCCCTATCTTACTTTTTTATGATCTACCCAAAAGCATCAACTTCCGGTTAAACCGGAACTACTGTATTTCCGGCTATTGAGTTACATCCGGTTTAACCGGAAGTTGATGTTTTTGGGAAGACGATAAAAAAGTAAGATAGGGACATGTAAGCCGTTTTATTCTAAAAGGTACCGTTAGAAAGCTAGAAGCTGTCAAAATCCAAAAATGTTCGAAGATATAGCGCGTTCCATTTTAAAAAAAGTAACTTTGTTTCCCTACGGTTTTCTGACTCAACCTGTATACTAGAGTAAAGTAGCCGTATGTGGAATACGGCCTAAAATGTGGAATACCCCCTTTGCGGCAATACTGATATCGCCATCTATCTTTCAATAGCCTAATCAGAACCTATTTCTATTATGATTCACCCCTACCAACACAACGGAGCATTTCGCCGCTGTCGCTTGCCAGCATTGGTTTGAACACGACTTGTAACGGTTGCGATATTTATGCACGTGTTTAAATAAACATCTATTGCGACTACATTTTTAATTGTTTTTAAAAGGTTGATGTATTAGTGTAAAGGTAAGTAGTGGATCATTGTGAAATGTGTTAAATATTTTATTATTATTTTGTTTTTAAGGTTTAACAAACATTTTTTATAAATATTTAAAAGGCCGGTATTGTGGAATACTAAGTAGGGCCTAAATGTGGAATATTCCACATAAGAGGCTTCTTTATAAATATTTTTCCTATTTCAGAAAATGTGATGGGTGCACTGAAGACATTCTATAATGAAGAAATTAGAATGTTCTTGAGAACAAATCAACGTGCTGTCACTCACTTCGATGTCTGCGAACTTTTTGGTCGGGCTTACTTAAAAGTTCATTTCGCCGAACGAGCTGTTAAGGGTTTTGCTGTTACAGGGATTTATCCGCTTAGAAGGGATGTTTTTACTAATGAAGATTTTTTGGCAGCGTCACATCATGATGATCTAGTTCAAGAACAACCGCTTGCAGACCTTAATCGCGAAAATAGAGAAGAGACGCAATGTTTACCCATGTTAGTTAACCCAGAAGACATTGTTCCGGTACCCACCATGAAGAAAAAAATAGGAACCAGGGGTAGAAAACCAGGAAAGGCAAAAATAATAACTTCTACACCAAATAAAGAAGAATTAGAGAAGTCTATAAATTCAGAAATGGAAAAACGGGAAATGGTCAAGAAAAAAGTTTTTGATTCAGAACCAGGATGCAGTGGCATGCAAAATAAACGAAAACATCAAAAGAAGCTGAAAATTCCTGCTAAACGTCAAAAAAGAGGTTTATCCTCATCAAGCTCAGAATCTAACAAAAGTATGTCCTTGCAAAATTCTTCAGGCGACGAAGAACACTTTCCGGCAGAAACGTGCCCTGATGACGCAATTTGTCTCTTTTGTGAAGAAAGATTTTCCTCTGATACTCGCGGAGAAATATGGGTTATGTGTGCCATGTGCAACTGCTGGGCACACGAAGAATGTGCAGGTGCCGAAAAAGACCCATACATCTGCGATTTTTGCTCGTAGTTATTTTGTTCTGTTATTTTATTCTTTTGCTTACTTAGTTTTATGGTCATTTATTGTTTTGTTTTTCCTATTTTATAATACCCTAAAATAAATGTATGTTATGGTCCAATAGTCTTTTGCGTTATTTGAAAAAAAAAAAATTTAATATCGAATCTATTATTAAACCTATTCCACATCAGCGTATCTTGGTATTCCACATTACCCACCCATTTTTCAACTAGAAAAAAACTGCAATTTTTTTTTAAAAGTTGTTTTTCATACATAGTTTTTTTTTATGATTTTTATTATTTCTGTTTTTTATTTATAACACTTCACGCTATCTATATTCCAAGATGTGAATAATAATGTTAATGTTTTCATTTTTATTTTTCCAAAAAACAAAACAGTATTCCACATACGGCTACTTTACTCTACTTATTTTTTTAAAATTCTAATACACCTTAAAAAACCCTAAAACTTTTATCTAAAATATTTTTTGCTGACTGTTTTACTTTAAGAAATAATCGACCGTTTCCATACATACATACCAACGACCCTGTATACGATGCCTATGAATATATATGTTGCAGTACATTTACACTATCGGACAAAAGTAGGGCAACACTTTTGAAAAATGAAAGAAATCTCGATTTTATAATATTAAATGCATGATATCGTATTTAAATACATCGCGTCTTAAATATCAAAGTATTCTTCTGTTATCGGCGACAACAGCTTTTTTCAACAATCAAAACAAATGAACTGATTTTGACGTAAACTTTCAAATACAGTATTAAAATGCGTCAAAAGTAAAGCAACATTTTAATATTTTCCTAAAAAATAAAGGTTTTAGTAAAAGTAAAGGTTAAAGTATTTTTGCAGAGTTTATTTTATGTTTAATTAATATTTCTTTACTGTATTAATCATGCCAAGAGGTATTCCAATTTCGAAATAATTAAAGCAGAGAGTAGTGAATGCACACTTGGAAGGTACAATACAAGCCACAATTTCAAGACGGCTTGTTTTACCAAGATACAGCGTATCCAAAATAATTTCAAGTTACATTCAGTCTGCATCTAGATTTTTGCTGAAACTCCCGAAATTATGGTTAGTCCACGGACAGTTCAAAGAAGGTTGATAGGCGCAAAGTTATTTAGTAGACGCCCGGCTAAAAAGCCCCCTATTTCGGCAAGAAATAGAGTGACTAGGCTTGAATTTGCACGTCGACATTTAAATTGGACAGTGGACGAGTGAAAAGAAGTTTTGTTTAGCGATGAAACGCGTTATAAAAATTTCAATTCTGATGGAATGAAGCGTGTAAGACGGCCAATCAATACAAGGTTTAATCCCAAATACGTTACACCCACAGTTAAACATGGCAAAGGCAGTGTTTTTCTATGGGGTTGTTTCTCATGGAATGGGGTGGGTCCTTTAAACTTCATTAATGACACCATGAATCGATTTGTCTATAGAGATATAATGCAAAATGTAATGTTGCCTTATGCAGAGTGGGAAATGCCGTTGCGTTTTATTTTCCAGCAGGATAATGATCCAAAACACTTCACGAATTGTTCAAGAGTAGTTTCAAGAAAATAACGTTCGGGTTTTGCAGTGGCCGGCACAATCCCCAGACCTTAACCCCATTAAAAATCTATGGGAAGAAGTTGAACGTAGAATTCGTAAACAATTATTTCCAAATGAACAATCATTGGTAAATAAAATCAATGAAGTTTGGACAAAACCTTCCCGAAAATACTGTTTAAAAATTGATTGCCTCAATGCCGCGACGTTGTCGGCAAGTAATAAAAAATAATGGATATTCTATTAACTATTAAAATAATACTTCTAGCTATTGTAATTATTAAATGTGCTTAATGGTTTTTTATCGTAATATGTAAAATAAAATACTGTTTGTCGATTTTTATAATTATAAATATTTCTCCACCTTCATTTTGTTTAAAGTTTACCAAGCACTTTGTTGCTAGGTATATAAAAGACATAAAATATATTTTATTTCTTAGATTTAGTTTAGTTTTGGATTTGACGGTCTGATGATGCTCTTTTGTTGAGCGAAACATGTCACAGAAATAAAAATTAATTATTATTTGAGACCGAGACTTTGTATTGTCAAAAGCTGATTCTAACCTATTCAGGTCTCTTTGGGAAAGATGGACAATTTCTTCGAAATTGCAAACTAGTTAGGAAATAAACTAGCTAATATTGGGACGTGCAGCAAATTAAAGTAGATATACTCTTTAGTAGTACATTTATAAAGTAAAACTGTTGAGATAACCATTAATGGCAAACATCATTGGGGTAACGTTCAATTTAAATTTTGAAATTGCTGTATAACGGCAAAAACTACATATTAAACAGCCAATAAAATTACTAAAACCAATGGCTGGATGCCGAAATGCAAGAGAAAGAGAATAGAAAAATTTCGAAGAAAACATATTAAAACCAGTGGCAGTTCGTGGGTTGGCAGCTACGATCGGCAGGACGCCGCAGGCGAAATTGATTGTATACGGCGAATTAAGATGTTGCAAAATGGCGACAAAATATAACTATCTATTCTATAGGAATTTGCGTAGTTTATGATAAATTTTAAATTATTTCAAAAACGATGAGATTAAGATAATGAACATGTCATTATCCAAATCTAGAAAATGAAAGTATGTTGAAAGCTACACTCGATCAGTTAAAAAATACGGGTAGTTAAAAAACTGAAAAAACAGTAATATTAGAATCTACCTTATACATATTATTGGTATGAATTTTGTATTAAGGTGAATATGTAAAGTCCGTCTATCTATCTTACAAACCCATTATAAATGCTAATCCCTTAACGTCATAATAACCTATTGTGTGAGGTGCAAAATTCGGCCACCTGATCTGGGGACTCCAGGTACGGATCTATTTAAAAACTATAATATTATTATATTTTCTCAGTGATCCTCTTGAAATAATTAGGGTAAAACAAAATAGGTTTATTTTAGTTATTTAAATATGCCGATTTTTTGGTTTTAAGATTCAGTTAGTTGTTTGTATTGGTTTAGACAAGAAGTTATTTGTTGCCAATTAAACGTGATATCTAAAAATGTTTCGTTCGTGGGAAGAAACCAGTACGCCAAGTGGATCTACGGGTCGTGACAACAACCAATTAAAGCGTGATATTTTATCAGTTGACACGAGAAAGGTGATCTTCGACGTTTACACCACCCTTCTTGAACGTGATTTTTCAAAACTTGGTGCAGTCAAGGAAGCGGCAGCTTTGACACGCAGGCCAGTGAGCACAGTGTGGTTTGTTGTAAATAAACCTATATTGAGAGAAGATAGAGGAAAGACTCTTTTACTTTTCGGAAACTGGACGCGACGGATGTCGATATAATTCGTAGAAAAATATATGCCATGTACAGGGAACAAATGATCCCCACTTTAAAAATCCTTTTGCAACGATTTAAAAAAGATGATACAGGAATAGAGTGTTGTCGTGAGACTCTAACGAAATGTATTTTTTCTACTACTGTATAAATAAATTAACCTTCGGTCCGTAGCAACACGAAAGATGACGAAAGTAAACGTTAGAGTTATCTGAATATTATACATTGCTAGCTACGACAGTACTACTTTCGGTGCCAGGACAAAAAAACACGAATATTCATAGGAAATTTTTATTGTATTTATTCAAGCGAATTTTGGAAAAAAGTTAATAACAAAATGCTTATATTTATTGAAAAAACGAGTGGTATAATAACAATAATATAAAACTTAAATAATAAGCAGGCTTCCAAAATCAAGAAAAATCGTCAGTCGTATTCATAGATTTAACTGCAGCATACGACACGGTCTGGCGCCAGGGCTTAACATGCAAGCTACTCAAAATCATCAGATGCAAAACAATAACAAAACTCATTGACAACATGCTCAGTAATCGCACATTCCAGGTACATATGGCCGACCAGTCAAGTAGAAAGAGAATACTAAACAATGGTTTGCCGCAGGGGTCCGTTCTCGCTCCGCTCCTGTTCAATCTCTACGTATCTGATCTACCTAAAACCCGATCTAAGAAATTCAACTATGCTGATGACATAGCTCTTGGGTTTAGACACAAAAACCTACAAATAGCAGAGAACGTCCTGAACGAAGACCTAAAGGCCATGAACAAATTCTTCACTGAATGGAGACTCAAACCTAGTGTAACCAAAACCGAAACATCGTGCTTTCACTTAAATAATAAAATGGCGAATACAGAACTGCATGTCGTATTTAACGGCACCCGACTAAAGCACAATAAGCACCCCAAGTACCTGGGAGTTACTTTAGATCGCACACTATCATTCAAAAAACACTTAACAAATGTAGCTGCTAAATTAAGAACGAGAAACAACATAATCTCCAAATTAAGCGGCACGAGTTGGGGAGCCTCAGCCGAAACGCTCCGTTGTTCCTCTCTGAGCCTTGTGTTCTCCACAGCCGAGTACTGTGCACCTGTCTGGCTAAACAGCCCACATTCAAAATTGGTAGATGTCCAACTCAACAACACCCTACGAGCAATTAGCGGCACTATTAAACCCACACCTACATACTGGTTACCGGCTCTATGCAATATACCGCCAGCCCACCTACGACGCTCAGACGCTCTGTGCAGGGAATATAGAAAGATCCTAAGCAACCCACATCTTCAAATCCATGAAGATATCGATCAACTTGGTCACAGGCTTCGTTCCAGAAAACCTCCAATCCAAACAGCTGCACTTCTTACCGCAAAAAACTTTAAACTAGAAGAAGAGTGGAAACAATTCTGGCAAAATAGTGTGCCCCCTGATATCTATAACAATCTCCATATAAGCGAATCAGTTCCTGGATCCTCACTCCCTGGAAAAACATGGTGCTACCTAAACCGCATCCGTACCGAAACTGGCATATGTTTGGACTCTTTATACAAATGGGGAAAAACCCAAAGCAACGCTTGCGATTGTGGCGAACGACAAACCATCCATCACCTGGCCTATGACTGTATAAACCGGCAAAGTCACTGCTCGACCAGAGATTTCTTGGGGGCCACTCCATCGGCTGTCACCTGGATCGAAAACTTAGACATTAAGATTTGAGATTGTTATCCTTTTGTTTGACATAATTAAGTAGACTAAGATACATGTGTGGCCATACGATAAATAAATAAATAATAATAATAATTATTTATTGCCATTCAGGGTAAGAGGAAAGACTCTTTTACTTTTAAGAAACTGGACGCGACGGATGTCGATATAATTTGTAGAAAAATATATGCCATGTACAGGAAACAAATGATCCCCACTTTAAAAACCCTATTGCAAAGATTAAAAAAAGATGATACAGGAATAGAGTGTTGTCGTGAGACTCTAAGGAAATGTATTTTAAGAAACGGTTTTAAAATGAAAAAAATTAACAAACGACAAGTAATTATGGAATCGGTCCGGTTAAAAAGATAGAGGATGGAATACCTAATTGCAGTCTATGGATATAGACAGGATGGAAGGGATATTATTTATTTGGACGAGACGTGGTATGACACACACGAAGTTCCAGATAAAGGTTGGGTATATTTATTGGGTCAATGCAGAACCAAAGCTCCATCAAATAAAGGTAAGCGTACCTATAACAATAATTCATGCTGGGACAAAAAACGGATTTATACCAAACGCTTTGGCCTTATCAGCCAAAAATATAAAGGACTCCCTTGTTGATTATCACGATGATACTACGGCAGAACTATTTGCAGACTGGTTTAAAAACAAATTATTACCCAATATACCACCAAATAGTGCGATAGTGATGGATTTTATATTTTGAGGAAAATTACACAAAAAAGGAATTGCTCTAAATTCTAAAATCATTTTCAATAAAAAAGTATTATTATTGTGACACTTTGGCAGCAAAAATGGGTCATACCGTGTAAAGACTTCCTCCGTATCATTGCATGTTCAACCCAATTGAACATATATAACACCAGCCGAAAGCATCGGTAAGGAGGAATAATGTTTCACCAACCTTAAATTCTTCTGTGACAGCTTAAGTACAGTCAGAGATGCAAAATATCCCAAACAAAAGCAGGGAAATTGTGTAGCGCATGTTCAAAAAGTAAAAAAATCATACGTAAATATAGATTTGTTGCCCAGAGAAAGAATTATTGTGAACTTGGATGACGACAGTGACAGTGAAACTGACTTGGGTTAAAATGTAATAATTATTTTTTTGACACGGTACTTTTTTGTAGGTATATGTATATTTTGTTTTAATTAATAACCGTCCTATATGTTATAATTTTAATTGTATTGTATCTTATATACTGTTATATTATTATTTTATTATTATTACTTATTATTAAATTACGTTTAAAATATGTTTTTGCGCTTTCTTTCGAACATAAAAGATCAGTACGACACTTTTGTTGCATACAGGTAGGGGAGAGTGTTCCACAGTGAAACATGTTCCACACTGAAACAAACCGATTTTAAATTTAAATACCGCGCCAATTCAACGGAAACTTCGCTTCAGACAAGCCCGTGCCTTCGTCTACTTTCTGCCATAATCTTAGTGAATATGCAACCACTGTTCTGTTAAGGCGTCAAAAAGTATTTTTTTGTGGTCTGGCGTAAATTTAAAGTGTGATATTCTAAACCAGGTAAGTTCGACAATTATTTTATTTTTGGTTTGCTAAAAATGTTGTCGGCAAAGGCGCATATTTGCATGTTGTTTACGACATTTGCAGCTTTTAAAATGTATTAGGTTAGGTTATTTAGTTTATTGTTTTTACCAGTAACTGGTGGTTCACATTGAAACAAGCGCTGGTGGGGCACAGTGAAACATGTTTCACTCTACCCCATATGGCAAAACAATGTTTAAACTATCTTAATAACAAATGATACTTTTAAGTTTGGTTGTCATATTGAATTTAAGATGGCCCGCAACCGTAAGCGAAAAACAAACATTGGCACTTTCAGTGAAGAGCAGATGAAAGCGGCTGTTCGCCTCGTTGTTGAAGAAAATATACCTATAAGACGACCAGCAGAGTTACAAGGTGTTGCTTACGTTACTTTATTTAGGTAAGAAATAAAATAAACTAAAGTATCTTTCTACTATTATTACCTATCGGATTTTAAATTTTAGGTAGGTGCGTAAAGTTAAAGCAAACCCCGCCTCACATATTGTTTTTCGTCCTAAATATGACGTGAGGTTAATTTTTACACACGATGAAGAAAAAACCTTAGTTGACTATCTTTTGACATCTGCAAAAATGTGTTATGTCGCAAACTAGCGTATGAGTCAGCAATTAAAAACAGTAAGAACATTCCTAACAAATGGAAAGAACAAAAAATGGCAGGTAAAGAGTGGTATCTCGGCTTCAGGAAGAGGAATCCAGAATTAAGTTGTCGTTCTACTTCGTTTAACCGTCACAATGTTTTAACTTTTTTTAAAAATCTCGAAACAGTGTTTAAGCGTGAACCGCGTTTTAGTGATGGCAGTAGAATATATAACTTAGACGAAACCGGAAACACTACAGTACAAGGTCCTCCAAAAATTCTGGCTCAAAAAGGTATGAAACAGGTGTCTCAATGTACTAGCGGCGAAAGAGGGATTCTTGTAACAACTTGTAGTACAATTTGTGCTGGTGGGTATACTTTACCCCCGTCCATGGTGTTTCCAAGGGTCCATTTTAAGAAATTGATGATACAAGATACTCCACCTGGTACGCTGGGATTAGCTACACCCACAGGATGGATAAACAGGGAATTATTTCCACGAGTAATGAAACATTTTGTAAAACATTCTTCTAGTTCTTGTGACAACCCTAGCCTTCTAATAATGGACAACCATGAGAGCCATTTGTCCATGGAAACGTTGGATATTGCGAAATCGAATGGGGTCACAATATTGACGCCACCTCCGCACTGCTCAAACAAACTGCAGCCCTTAGATGTAGCAGTATTTTCGTCCTTTAAAGCGCATTATAACGATGCCATGCAAGGCTGGCTTCTTCATCATCCCGGTATTCCAGTAAATAATTTTAACATCGGAAGTTTTGTTAAAGTTGCGCACGAACGATCGATGACACCTATATACGAACATCAGTTCAGGATTTAAAAAAACCGGCATATTTGCTTTTAACAGGGAAATATTTACAGACGACGATTTTCTCATGTCGGCTGTTACAGACAGGCCAGAAATGCATTCTGGGCCAACAGTTTTTCAAGAATGTGAGCAAAAAATAGGAGAACGGCGAGATGAAGAAGAAACTGATGAAACACTCGTACGCGATGAAACTGCACATACATCTCCGTTTATTTCTCCACAAATCTTTCGTGGATTTCCAAAGGTACAAAAAAGAAAGATTCAGCGATCGAAAAGAAAAGGAAAAACAATAATTGCGACAGACACGCCTGAAAAAAATGAATTAGGGGAAAGAGAATTGTCTAGAAAAAAAAATAAACCAAGCAACAGTTAAAAAGGTAAAATGAAAAATTACAGATGATAGCGATGAAGAACAAGAATGGGAAGAGTCGTCAACTGACAGTGACTGGTCACCTGAAGAGCCAATACCAGACCTTACCGAGGAATTAACCAGACAACCAACTAAAGATGATTTCGTTTTGGTTCAGTTTAAAAGTAAGAATTTCGTTTACTTTGTTGGAAAAATATTGGACGTTTTAGAAAAAGATGAATTTGGAATTTCGTTTATGAGAAAAAGCTCAGAAATAAGCGGCAAATTCTTTTTTCCTGCAATTCCAGATACTTTAGTTGTTAAGCTAGTAGATATTAAAATGATTTTACCTAAACCGATTACATCAGGTTCGACTTCAAGACAAAAATCCTACATAAGTTTTGAGATAAATTTTGACAGTCATGATGTGCGTTAATTTATTTTATATTCGTTTAGGCCTGGGCGACTAAAACTTCTTTGTTACTTTGTTGCCTTTTTGTTTCCTCTTGTGTTTGAAATACATTTGCATAAAAAATAAGTGTTTCATTGTACCCCACCGATAGTTTCACTGTGCCCCATACATGGGGCACAACGAAACAAATTGAATGATAATAAAATATATTAAAAAGCATGTATGTGTATTAAGCAATTCTTATCGAAGCCCTGTCATTATGTGCGGCAATGCATATTATTTATGATAGTAAATAAATTTTTTAGATAAATCTTATTTTTCGGACAAAAATGTTATTTGAATAAAAAATGATCCACCGTGGAACACTTTCCCCTAAATAAAAAAAAAATTTTTTTCCACGGTTTTATATTTATTATTATCTTAAAGCAGCGCAACCTTTTTTTTATTCTATCAGCAACGAGTGCGTCCCTGCTTTCATTCGATCACCCGCTGGGTCTTATAGGCATTAGGGATTAGCATTAATAATGAGTTTGTAAGATACATAGAAAGATTTTAGATAACTATGATTTTTGTAACGTGACATCTCTGGAAATAATTAAGATAATGCGAAATTATCATAGTTATAAGCATTATATTTTAATTAAAGAAAATCCTTTTGAATACATATTAGGCAGAACATCACAAAAGCATTTTAAGAAAAAAAATTGTTAGCAGTTTATCGTAAACTCAACCGGATATAATATTTGGTTAAGTAAGCTCCTTAACTTGGAGCTTAAGCTTACTAAGTTTAACCAACGAACATTAACAAGACAAGAAGGGTCACACTCTGTCGGAACCTTGATGTCCTGCTTACACAAGCGCGCCGACGATTTCGATAAATTCCTGAGGCAGTGTCCCTGTTCTTGCTTATACGAGGTTGATGCAAACGGCTAGCGATTAAAACGAATAAACGAGGGTGACTTAAAAACATCTAGTAATAATTTTTTGTTATTGTGTCCTATTCTGCTTTGTGTGAATTAAAAGAAAAATGGGGAAATCGTCAGGTTATTTAATTGGTAGATCTTAACATAATTATAAAAAGTACTGGTAGTAAAAATTAAGGGAAAAAGGAAAGTTTCTTCCAAAAGTAACAATGTAGTAAGCTACAAACGAGATTAGTAGGTATAAAAATTAACAATCAAATATTTGCAAATGCTAACTGAAATAGGTACTTATTCTAATTACCTTATTATTACATAAAATATATACAGGTTGTTTCAAATTCGAGGCCATCAAAGAGTACCTACTTACTTAACAGTAAAATACGGGTAGGAGTAGTTATACTCTGGGAAAACAAATTATCGCGATTTGTATGGAAAATTGTGAAAATCGATAAACGAACCATTCTAAGCCAAAGGCGTTTAACCAAATGAGTTAAAACCTCTGAATTGCTGTTCAATGCCTTTTACAAATCTAGTAGCCCGTTAACAACTCAATTAAATACTGTATTTAAATGTTCTGAAATAAAATTTACCGGCCGCTTTTTAAAGATGTTTTAAGATATTTAATTTTATGTTAGGTTTTATTGATTGTTTCAAAGAATATCTTTTTTTTATATCCCGGTTAGCAAATTTAATTGTAAAATAAATACGCACCCTAATATATAGGTTTAAAAAATATTTATGAGGAAACTCTTTACAAGGATGTGTAAATAGTACATTTTCATATAATATCTTAAGGGTTGCTCCAACGTTCTCGTCGTTCCGTCCGTACTAGAAAGATTTCTATAGTCGCATGTAAAAACTTTTAAAGAACTATTATTTGTCAATATAGGTACATCGATATTTTTATATTCTTCTGGAATATCAGGAGTTACATTAAGCAAAACTGTATTAATATCTTTGATACAATTGGAACCTTCAACCTCATTAAAATATTTTAGAGAAAATAATTTCCTGAATGCCCTACAAAATTGAATTGGGGTTGGATTTCTCGAGTTTCCGCAACAATTTCTTACCAGACCAAAAAAATTTTCGATACAATCCTGATTAAGGTTCCTTGTTAAAAGAAATGAATAGTTCTTGCATTTTAAGGTTTCCCATAAAGACAGACTAGAGGTAATAGTAATTTTCCAGCCATTTATAAAATACATAGTATTATTTATACATTTTTCCACGTATGTTACCTTTCCATCGTTCTGTTTTACCTGTACTAATTTAATTACCTGTAAGTCATCCAACAAACATTTTATTTTTCTAAAAAGTGCAATTCTTTTTCTGTGCCCATAAATGCGTTAAAGTTGTTAAGATAGGACGAGTTTAACAAATCAAATAAATCATTTGTTGTTTGTAGGAATTTTGCAGTAAGCGTTGCTTCTAAAGGCAAAACCTTAAAATGTATGTAGGTATATAGGGCAGCTGAAAGAGAGTGACTAAAGACTTGCGAAGCATATTTTACCTTCATTTTTTGAAAGCTATTAGGAAACATATGCTCGTCAGTAAGTTTAGGACAAAGTCGACACATTTTTTTTTGTCGTGATCATAAAAAATGTCTAAGTAACTTTCGTTCGTTCGTGGCATTTTATTGCAGAACCAAACACAAAACACTACGTAAATGTTTATTTTATTTTTAATGGAATTTACTCACGCCGACACATAAAGACAACTGGTACATATCTCTACGACGGACAACCTGTTTATGCATATCGCGCGTCGGGGGCTTACGGTGCTCTAGATACGGTAGCATCCGATATTCGAGCGAGATAGGCATAACGAGGGGAGGAGCTTGGAGTGATCCTTCTTGTCTCTTGTTAATGTTCGTTGGTTTAACGTACACCATAAAAAAATATGCCCGTAAAAGTTATAAATAACGGGCATAAAATTCAGAAGTTTTTTGCAGATTTTTTTAGACTTTTGTTTTCTATTAAGTACCTGCTTACCAATATTTATTGTGACAAACTTGACAGTCGTTTCTGGTTAATTGTATTACAAGAATAAGTTTTACTGCGCTTTAGACACGACAATCTTCGCTCATTTGACACAGATGTGGTTGACAATCGTGTCAAATAGGTAATAAATAATGCTTTGCTTACCAAAATAAATAAATCAAGTTCTAATTGAGTGAGCATCCGGGTTCCCAAGCCCCGGTCTCCCATGGGAGATGCATCAGGAGGTTAATCACCCCACACTCCTGATCGTGCAGCAACACAATCTTTGTGCTGTACTGCCCAAGGCTTTACCTTGGAAATATCATGATTTTAAAGAGCCCGAAACAGTTAGCACTACGGATTTCTTCCTTTTTAATTTGAGAATAAAATTATTGGGCAATAAAACAGTTTAGTTTTGGTTTCACCACACATATACATACATCTGTGATTTCACTACCCTAGGCCATGCATTACTTTATACCATTTTTCTGAAAATGAACTATTACTCCCTTTATCTCTCTCCCGTGTTAATTAAATTCGACATTTTAGGGGTCGAACGACCATTGTTTCTTATATTAACTTGTTTCTCCTATGACGAAAATTCACATTTTGAACTTAAAAAATATTAATTAAAATCACGTTTACCTCAGGTGTGACCTAATTTTCTATTACATTGCGTGCAATACCTTCAATTTTTCGGTATGTCCAAACAAGATATTTTATTTAAATTTTAAAACACTAATCTCAGGAAAACAAATCGAAAGGTCTGTTTTTCAACAGATAACACTTACTCTGACATACATTACACTAATTCAGTCCTTTTTTTTTCAAAAATAGCCACGAAAAACTTCCAAAACAACAAATCGATACAAAAACAAAATCTTTCCGGCTGTTTATAAGAGTTAACCTAACTTTAGCAGGCTCGAATCTGCCGTCCCAGAGTTTTAGATAGATAGAAAATGTTGAACAAAAAAGACAAAGATGTTGGATGGTGTATGTTTGGTTGCTTATCTTTAAGCCTGGAATTCTTAGTCTTCGTTCCTGAAATTCTAACGGTGGTCTTGGCGTGCCGACCCTAACCCGGGTTACCGGGTAATTTGACAAGTAAAACAATTTATTTTATGGGGGCTGCAGTTTGCGAGTAAATTATGATGTCCGGGGTTACAAGGGCGATTTAAAAAGTTGAGTGGTTATTCGTTGGCAGTTTGAGAGTCATTAAAATGTAAATTGATGTAGATAAAGAATATAATCTCTGTTGTTTGGGTTTCTGATTTACTTTAGTAGAAATAAATAAATTTGTGGTCAGGCTAAGAGACCTAAATTATTAATTTTAAAATACAGGATGAGAAAATAATTTGAGAAATGCCTCTTCTTATGACAATATAAAAAGCAACCTCGCATTTTGCTATTTTTAATTAATATTTTATTTTTACTTAAATACAGACAGAACCAAATTCAATAAATTATTACTTTAAATTATCATAAAACATTGTCCATTTCTTACCAGTTACTTAGCAAAACCCCCTTTCACGTAGTTATAGTGACAACTCGACACAAATTTATTGTCGCACCGTGAACAATCGGTCGTTGTTGGGCAATAACCAGACAACTTTTTAGCGATGACTTCACTTGTAACCGCTTATTCTCAGGTTTATTGGAGGGTGTGTCTGCATGGGAGACATGAACACAAGTGTATGTGCGGTAGACCTCCTTTAAATAAAATCCGCAGGGGCGGAATGGTTGAATTTTAAGACGAAAATATGCAATTGATCTGTTGTAGAGTAATTTACACAACTTCCAAACCGAATTAAGGCGACTTTTTCAATGTGCAATGAATCTATAGATTATTTTGTGGTTTATCTTGTGGTTATCAACCTTTCAAAAATGTACATTTTTCAATACCCGCATAATAAAATGTATTTTCGATATTGTCATTGTCATTGTCACAGATTTATTCCTTTTCTCTGTCTAAAGTCTATCTCTTCCTCACGAACTATTTCCTCAAATACAGGGTGTTATTGAATAAGTGTCCGATATTTTACAGGACGATTCCTCAGTTATTTATAAGGTGAAAAGTTCTTATAAATTTATTTCTATTTTTTTTCTTTTTAAAATAATGTGTATATTTGGACGAAAGAGAAAGAGAGACGAAGAGAAAAAGACCTGTAGGTGGCGCCCCCTACAATTAAGGGCCAAACTAAGACCAAATTTGAATTTCTCATATTGAAAAATCCCCAAATACCCGTTTTCGTCCAAATATGGACAATATTTCAAAAATTATTTACGAGAAACAAAAATAAAAATAAATTTTTAACACCCTGTATCTCAAAAATGAAGGGCTTGCGGACCCATGCTTATATAAACTTTTCACCTTATAAACAACTAAGGAATCGTCCTGTAAAGTATCGGACACTTATTAAATAACACCCTGTATATCGCAAATGTCGTTCATAAAATCCGTTTCCACCCAATAATTTGGCAAAGGGTGTCAGCGTGTTGGCAGCTTTGACAATTGTCATAATTTCCAGTTTAACCCACAGATTGTGGTTTAACTAGTTCTTTATCATCAGGTTAGGGTTACACTTAGGATTGGGCAGTATGATATGGTTACCAAAGGTTGTAAAGCGGATGTAGTTTGAAATAATATATGACGTATAGTTAATCACATATTGAAAAAGCTGCCCTTTAATCCAGCGTTGCTGCCGCACAAACAGTGGCGCAACCAAGGGAGGGGGGGGGCTACCGGGCTACCAGTGCTTAGGAACAACTTTGATTGGTTCTATATAGGGTAGAAAATGAGAAATATAGAAGGTATTCAAGTGATATACAGGGTATACAAAAAAAAAACTAAGGTGACATGCTTATAGGCCGAAATTTACGTGCCAATATAAATATAGCATATATTGAATAATGCCTCAGAAGAGGCTATGGCCCCTCAATAGGGAAAAGTAGGGAAATACCGCGCACCTAATGGAAATTATTGATTTCCCACCAGCAAAACCAATTGTAAAGATATAATTAGCCGGGATAACTTGGATGTTGAGTTATACTAAAATTAGTAACTCCTAATATATTCTTTATAAAATGATTTTGTTAAAAACTTGTTCATTTGCGCGGATTCCACACACCGCGTGATATTACCAAACAGTAACCCAACTAATTAGTTACTCTTTGGTTTACCTACCCAGAGTAAGGGGCATCAACAAAATAATTATATAAAATTGCATGATGTAGGTACTGAATTAACACAAAAAACAGAATATAAAAATTGTTTATTGTGTTTAAGGAACTCAAAAAACTATTTTACATTTACAAGCTACAACTGTAGGTACATTTCACATTAAAAACTGTAAAAATCTCTTTTTATTTTTGATTGGTGTAGGCTTACGTTTAAGGCAATAATCTCAAGTGAAATTTTGTTCCGAGTCCCAACCGCTGCACTCGTGATGTACCCATTACTGCCACAAACCTTATAGATTTTTGTTATGCTCAAATTCTCCACAAATCAGAGATCCATTTTTATTATTCATTACATCCTCAAATTCCACGTCATCATCAATTACATTTGATATATGAATTCGAATCCCTCTATCTCGCTATCACTTTCAGTCGCCTTCTTTTTTTGTAATTTTTACAACTTTTTTTCTCTTAGACTAATTTTTGTATGTTATTATGTTAATATTTTATCATATGAATCAATAAAAATTAATCCCTCCTAAGGTATGCATCAATAAATTATAGTTTATAACGGTAAGGTTTCCTATAGGTCTATTCCAACCATCAGTCCCTGACAGTTTCAAACTGTCAAATACGATCAACCAGTTGTAGGACTTAACGAGGTATCCTGGGGTTTACATTCAATATTCATCTAGTATACCCTATTTCTGAATAAGAACTAGTCCTGGACTGCTGGTTGGAACAAACCTTTTATTGAACCAATTTTTACAACAATTGATGTAGCATGGCGAAAATTGTTACAGTGGTTATTTTCATGTATCCGAAATGTCTATTGGACATTTAGAGACATTTTGATCCTCATAAATAATATCTATAAACAAATTGAACCTGCATAAGATTAAGCTAATACGAGTTTATTTCCTGCGTTAGGTTAACCAAAGAAGGGTGTCGAATATAGAAAAATAGTACTTTTCACAAAACAAAAGTTTTATTTTGATAAAATTGAACATAACAAATGTGCCACTTTTCTGAATTAAAAAAAACAAACACAATAATAAAAATTTATTTCAAACTAAGACCTTTTCTTCTAAAATAAAAAAAAATATAATTATCAGAAATAAAACAGATATTTTATTACCGAAAAACTATTCAACGCATGTACAAGAAAATTGTTTTCACAGAACCACTTCCCTGGATCCTTCTTAATATGTCCTAATCCCTTCGCCACTAGTTTTTTGTTTTTGTTATCTTTGACACTGATTAATAGATTGCCCTTTAAAGGCTTCCACACACCGACGCGGCCATGACCACGGTAGCGGTGGCGGCCAACCTAAATACATAGAAATAAATTAATGAAATCATACCAGCGCGGGCAGGTCTAGATTAAGCGGCCTAGGGCAGCGTTCTGATATGCGGTGACGGTCAAATACAGCGTGTCAACTTTGACTGATGGAATGTGACAGTAGTAATGGAAAATAATATAATAGAATTAATTAATAGAAAATGTTAAATTACATACCATACTTTTTAATTTAAGCCATCCAAATTATAAAAATATAAGGGCTAAAAACAAAGTGTGGGACAAAGAACTAATAGTAACAAAGTCTCTTCTTCCACATCGTCTATCATAATAATAGAAATAAAAATGAGACCTGAACGTTTAAAAATACATTTTCGTATACATAAAATCTGTAAACGGCACCTACCTTACAGCTCCACTCTCTAAGGCTTACACACACCGACGCGGCCACGGCCGCGGTAGCGGTGGCGATCATATTAGCGGTCAGGCGTATTCACACCAAAGCGGTGAGTGGAGCTGTAAGGTAGTTGCCATAGTCGCCACACGTAAAATTGCTTCCAAATTTTAATTTGCCAGACGGTTTCGGTTTTTCGTTTTGTTTAGTTTTATCACTGAAAACGTTTGTTCACAAATATACGTCGATCCAAATAAGCTGGCACATTTCAATTAATTCATTCGCAACTCTTTATAAGCGTTTTTATTAACGCAACGATAGAAGTTGAGTAAATTACCTTCATTAAATTTCTTTCGTAAACTCTCATCATTTTGCATGTCTATTAATTCCAGCTGCATTGATTCCGGCGTATTTTCGGGTGAAATGTTAAAAGGATTGCTGAAAATGTCCAATAGAGGTTTAACTTTTTTGAAGTCTACAAAACGATTTTGAAAAGCTTCTATCAAAATATCAATTTTCTCAACATAAGCGAAATTGACGTCAGTTTTATTGACTTTCTCCATAATTTTTTTGTAGTTCGGAAAATGGCTGTAATTGGATGAATTTATTTGTGTCCTAAAAAGACTCAATTTGCATTGAAAAGACGAAACATCAGAGTATAACTGCGAAATCAATTGATCTTTGCCTTGGAGTCGCGAATTTAAGACATTCAAGTGGTTTGTGATGTCTACAAGAAACGCTAAGTCACACAGCCAATCAGGGTTCGGGGACGTTGTTTTTCTTTTCCCCCAGAAATAATTGGATTTCTTCAATCAAGTTAAGAAACCGCTGTATTGTCAACCCATGACTTAGCCACCTTACTTCAGTGTAAAACAGGAGATCACCATATTCGCTTTCAATATCCTCGAGAAATTGTTTGAATTGTCGGTGATTGAGACCTCGTAATTTTATAAAGTTTACAGTAGGTACTACAACTTTCATCACATTTTCAAATCGCAATAATTTTGAACAGAGGGCCTTTTGATGTATATTGCAATGAAACTGCATTAATTCCTTGGTATTTATGTTTTCCGTTTGTAAATATTTTTTTAACATAGTTACTATCCCAGATGTACTTCCAAGCATTGAAGGTGCTCCGTCAGTCGTAATTCCAGATATTTTCGTTAAATCCAAATCCATTACAGAACATTTTTCCAGAAGAGCTTTGAGCATGTCACTCTCTTTGGTTTGACTTGTCAAGGAACTCATACCAATCAGTTCTTCACTCACTTCAAAATTTTGCGTTACACCTCGTAAAAATATTAAGAGTTGAGCAGTGGAACTTATATCTGTAGATTCGTCGAGTCCTATAGAGAAATACTCAAAACTTCTCGATTTCGTAGCTAATTGCTCTTCTATATTAGTAGAGGAAAACGGAGAGAGCGAGGCCAGGTGGTGCTGGTGGTGCTGGTGGTGCAACTAACCCAGGTGGTGCAGGTGGTGCGTTTTACGATCTAACCCGGGTGGTTCGGTGGTGCGTTTTACGATCTAACCCGGGTGGTTCGGTGGTGCGTTTTATGATCTAACCCGGGTGGTGCAGGTGGTGCGTTTTATGACCTAACCCGGGTGGTTCGGTGGTGCTGTTTATGAACTGACCCGAAATTAAACCCGACTTTTTACGACCTAACCCGGATGCTTTCATGAGGCGGCTTCTTATCTAACCCTAACTTGAACCTTAATATTTATGAACTGACCCGAGATAAAACCCGACTTTTTACGACCTAACCCGGATGCTTTCATGAGGCGGCTTCTTATCTAACCCTAATTTGAACCTGAATATTTATGATCTGACCCGAGATAAAACCCGACTTTTTATGATTTAACCTTAGTGAAACGCCGCTGCTAAAGCGGGATAATTAAATCCCAATTTTTATAAGCCATCCTTAAACCCAACTTTTTACGATTCGACCTGAGCCATCCTTAAACCAGACTTTTTATTATTTTCCCTTAGTTGAAACGCCGCTGTTAAAGCGGTATAGTAAAAAACATTATTTATATTTTCTATCTTAGTGAAACGCCGCTGGTGGGTAGTAAAGCGAAATAAAACCCTAATTTATATGGTCTAACAAGATAAGTATATTAAGGCGGCACATTTGTCACCCCGCAATAATTATTTATACCTAAATAACCCTCTCAAACCCTCTGCCGACTCGATTTAAAAAGAAAGGGACATAAACCTTTATTTATTATTCCGAAGGACCCTCATTAAAATTCAGTAGCATATCTAATAATTGATTCCAATTTTTGCACCACTTATATAAAATATAATAAAATAATTACCATCTAGAACCATTAACTAGAGATTTCTTTGTACTGGAAATGGATAAATTATAGGTCTATCTTGTAATGAGAACAGAGTAATAAAAAGTAAATAAAACTTAAATACGTATAAAATACCAAGCAGGTATAGGTACTATACAACTTGTGTTCGCCATCAGGTAAAAGCCCTCATAATGCTTTTATAAAAATTTCGGATAATATCATAATATAAGTAAATAGGCTACAATTTCAGGAAAAAAGTAAAAAAAATTAATTCACAGTGTAAAATTGTAGTTAAATGGATTGTAAATACGAAATAATATAAAAAGCTACCTTTTGTTTGCGATGATGTATGCACAATAACTCTATATTATTCGGCCCTTAAACTGAAAATACCCACTAGATAGGTATCATAAGCTGTATTTGTCATCAGGTAGAACCCCCAATAAAATTATGAATATTAGGCGTAGGCATCAAAGTAGCAATCTTAACTTATTTTCAACACGAGCATAAAAATATAGGGTTGTTAAATATTTTACAACCCTAATTCTCAATGGCAACAATAAGCAAATCACGTTGGTTTTTTAATTTATTATTAATCTGGCTAACTTAAGAAACTCACAATATAACGACCATCCAAAAAAATCATAATACATTACTGGGTGTGAAAGCAATTGCGCTGCAAAATATAGTGTATACCAACTCTGAGGTAGTTAATTAAAATCCCAATTAGCGCTAAAAAAAAATCAATTAGATATTTACTTTAGATATTTTAATAAAAAAATTCAATATTCTCACCAACATTTAACTTTTGAAATTAGCATAACAAATCCTTTACAATGAATTAAACAAACGCATACATAATTTTAAAATCTCATAATAAGAATATAAGCTAAAATCTAACAAGTTTCGACAAGTTGAAACTTGTCAGTTTACATCTGTAGAGAATACCCAACTCTCGAATCATAAAAAAATGGCCAAACTTTGTCGGCAAATACCCTTCTATGATGCAGGGGAAGGACAGGTAACTCGAGATGTTTATAAAGAAACGTTAAAGAACATTATTTGCTTATTTCTAGACTCTTAAAAATTAGATGCAATCGAACAATAAATGTTTTCATCATGTATATTTATGAGTAACACATTACCTTCGACATACATAAATTCAAATTGATAATTACTTGTCTTAGTACTTTTTTAGAAGCTTGAATCATTGCATATAACCGTCTGAGGATACCCAAACTTCCCCTAACATATTTCTCCGCAACCGGGGAAAAAGAGGTAGAAAAAGCAAAATAACAACTTCAAGTGTCTTTGCGAACAATCGGCAATAAAATAGAGTATTTCAGTTTTTAATTTTTCGTAAATAAAAGTTGGTTAGATTAATAGTCTCTGTGAATATAATAACATAAGCAAAGTGATATGCCGTAAATTTAGGAGTACAGTATAAATTATGCCTCTATTAAAATATACCGCAATAACTAACTACCAAAGGATTTTTGATATTTTGAATATATTTGATGCTCATAGCATTATCACATTTCCAAAGGCTCTAAATTTTAGAAAAATGTTCTAATAGAATATATCTATCAATATAAAGTAAAGGTATTGTTAGGTTTTTTTAAAAAATACGACCTACAACAGTCTCTGCTACAGCATGGCTGACTCTGTAGAAACTTCTGTGAAACCATAATAATTATATCAATAATCGAGTTGTCGTTATGATAATATTTTCTTCCAATATCCGACTCCACTATCCATAAAAGTTATGTTAGAAAATTCATAATTGAGCGCATTGTAATTTTTTAAAAAGAAATTCACTTCACACACAAAGATGTAGCCATTCAATCCATGAAAATAATGCAAGTCAGTATGCGTATGTTATGGCTAACTGTTTAAATGTCTATTCCTTCCACGTTTATCGGAAGAAATACTTTTTTATACTAGTATTTTAGTTGAAAATAAGATCATAAATCATCTATACAAAACAAGCGTCCCTTATGGATTTGAACGAAAATCATAGATTCGACTATTTTCATGAAAAATAAATCTAAGTACGGAATAATGCAGGAAGATTATCTATTTTCTTGGTTTAGAAAGTGATGTAGTTAAGATTTATAACTTAGGAATAAATAAATTATTATTAATCTTTTCGACCTATTTCTCTTGCATATTTAATTTCTTTGATAGTAAGAACTAATCTTTTTATTTTACAAAGTAAAAAAAAGCTAAAGATCGGCGTTGTCAGTCAGGTATAAGAACTGATTTAACACGATGGTTTTTGTACAAACGTTCACATACAATTGTATGCTTTTTAACCGATTGTGTTGGAAAAAATGACGATTTATAGATTAGATATTTAGACGAAGAGCTAACCTTCTCAATAAACTATTGATTATTGCCCTGCTAGCTAGACAACACTTTTTATGTTAGTCAAAAAAAAAATTTTTTTTTTCGGACGCTATTACAGATTTCATCGTTAACTAACAAACATTAAGACCAAAAAATTAGCGTGCAAGATGAAATGTATAGGTTCACTTCATTTCTACATTATTTTACAACTCTCAATCGCATTAAAAACAAGATCGAATAAAAAATAACTTATGACATATGGACGAAAAATGTTTTTCGGGCTATTTAGGTTAGCGACCGCATTACGTCTGAAATACTACATTTTTCGAGCTTATAACATAATTTACTATTTTAACGTTAAAATAGGGGAAATGATGTATCGAAATGCATACTTTTTTTTTGTCGGTCACGAGATTATAGTTTCTCTTAAAATGAACTCTAATATTTACAACACAAATTATCCTTTAAGCCACTTTAGTTTAAAACTCGTCTGTCGCTTTCCCTATATTGTGAGTTTGATTAAAGTATAGCGTAGTATATATTTAGATGAATTTCGCAAATGTTGAATACTTTCAAAACTGAAAAAGCCGCCCTTTGCAATAAATATCTCCGTAGAGTTAGGTACCCTGCAGATTAAGGGTATTTCAGCGGATAATCATATACAAATTCAAAGATTTTGTCTATTTTAATGGATTAACAAACAATATCTATAGGATGACTTTACTGATAAAAAAAAAAATAACAAAAATCTATTAAGTCTAGGCTCACATGAAATTCCATAAAGAGCAGCTGCATAGCCTTATCACATCAAACTATATTTTTATTTCGTTCTATTGTCAAAAGTCTGTGTTTAGGAGATTATCGTTCATTTTAAAATGAACTCTAATATGTACATCACCATAAACTACCTCTTAAGCCGCCGTAAAAATACACTTTTCGATTTACCTCTATATTGATTTTCTAATATTAAATATCTACAATAGTCGAAATTCGCTCGCTAATACCTATGTATGCAAGGTTTCTTCAAAAAATGACAATTTTGTTGTTTAATGGCTTGAAAAAATGGAAAAAGGAGGTTTTTGCATCCATTTATTTCCAGATGAGTGTTAAAAATACTTATAAAACTCGGTATACCGAAGATCAACCATTAATGAGAGGGTTGAGTCCTGTTTGCCAAATCCTGATTTATAATTTGACGTTGGCAACGGTACAATTTTTTAACATTTATCATAAGAGGCGTATATTTTTGGGGCTTAGATCTACCAGTTTATCCACGCCCCATTTATTGTTAGTGCTTTAGTAATTTTACTTTCCAATTATTTTTTACCAAAACGCGTAGTTGAAACAGTGTCTATATCAGACGATATAATAAATTTTAAGGATTAATTTGCTTACAAATACACTTCAATTTATTTAGGCTAAAGCAGCCAGACATATACTGGAACTACGAAAACCCTATTACAATTTGGTTGCCTAGAGAAAATTTTGTAAAAAACATAGCTTTCTACACAAATGCTTGCACATTATGTACCTATCATTTTAAGATACCTGGCGACATCAATGTAAGCATTGACATAATGACGCAAGATATAGGTAGGTACTAGAATATTCAAGATTTCTATTAACGATACACTTCAGCATACATGCGAGATGTCATTAATGTCTACGGAAGGCAACAGACATACCAGCTATTTTTACATGGGATTCCATAGACTTGAACGCTTCTTGTTTAGAAATATTTGATGTCATCTTGAGGAGTTCCGTATTGAAGCATCAAACCTACCTGCCAAATAATTGACGAAATATGGGATATCATAAAATATGTCCCCCATCGAACTAAATGATCCTATAAACCAGCTTCACAGACCGTAATTTGTGATGCTAACACGATTAATACGCAATAGAACAAGATTAAGAAACAAAATTTAAAGTAGCTCTTTATCACACGAAAATAATTAAATAATTTACGGTTACAGAACAATAATTATTTTAAAAAGCTGTATAACTAAATATATTATGTTATTAGGAATATTCTGTCTAAAGTAACAGCTGATCTTAGTCGAAAATGAGATCGTATTATTGATTGTTGAATTCGTTAGGTATGAAATAAAATTAGAGATTTCGTCTATTTTTTTCACGATTAAAAAAGAATACCTCTATTTAGCTAAAAATGAAACGATTACAGTGGTAGATTAATTCACTTTACCAAGCATGTAAACTACTAATTTTGCAATAAATATCTTCTATATTTCTAGGTAGGTTTACTCGAAAATGTTGGGCTATTTTCATCAAAAATCCCGATACGAAATTGAAAAATTTGCCTATTTTTGTCGGTTTACAAAGTGATAGTGGAATATTGATTTGATCAAAGAACAATAATTATTTTAAAAATGTTGTATAATTAACTAAATGTCGGTGTTATCAGGCAGGCAAGAAGTTATTTATCTGAATCTTATTTGTACCATTAGCGTTTATATACAAATGTTAGTGGTTTTCAAAAATTGATATCTCGGAAATTATTAGGTTTAGACTTATAATACGCTTATTAAAAAATAATGACTACTTTATGCAAAATTCAAAAATATTATAAGATGTAGGATATCCCAGTAACTTAACCAAAGATTTTCGGTCTTCGTAAAGCTTTATACGTTTCTTCAGCGTACCAAACATTCACTTTTTTTAAATATTGACATCGGGTTAGGATTCTGAACATAGGATTAACATCACTCCAATAGTGAACATGTTGCGTTGTCACAGTTCCATTCGTCGAAAAGTAAACAAAACCGTTTGAGCTACGTGGGGAATAAATAAAGTTGGCTTGTTGAAAAATTTTAATATTTATTAAGGTAAAAGACTATAAATATATCGATACAACACTTTGGCATTTCTAATACTACAAACATGAATATCTAAAATGTGATATTTAAAACCATCAACTCTCTCTCCCTTCTCTAATTTTGGTACACCAATGCTGTCTTCTAAGTTTATAATATATGGCGTCCTGCAGTTTAATTCCAAAAATGTTTTAACTAAAAATTCCTCTTTAACACGTCCTTTAACGTAAATAATGTCTGCGTCTATCAGATTGTTGGATATGATATTATGTAGTTCCTTGTAATCGGTATCACCATAATTATAAAGGATACCATGATGATTTCCAAATAGATATTTGACTTGTTTCTTGCAAGCCTTACTTAAGGTGTCGAATGGTTTAACTGGTTTAAAAAAGTAACTTTTCATACTATTTCCATCATAAATAGCCAATTCTTTCGCGTAAAATTCAGGTATGTTAAATCCTTGAATATCGACTACAACGAACTTCATTGTCTGAAGACTCAAATCAAGCAAGTATATTTTCATATTTTTATCGCTCTTAAGTTCGATTTCAAAAGCACACCCCCACTTTTCGATAATTTCACAGTCTTAGCACATAGATCTTATATTTTTATTTACGATCAATTCATCTTTATTCGCCAATCGTCTCAAACGAGTCTGCTTTTGAAAGTAATATAGCCTTAGTATTCAGAAAATATTAATAATATCGGAGCTTAAAACATCCTTGACACTAAAAAATCATTGTGTTTCCTAACAAAACCCATCATCTTGTCTATTTAGCTTGCTTTCCTATTGTTTAGCAGGTTAAATAAAATTATTATTTCGCTCTTTTTGTCGGTACTGAATCGTTAGGGGAATACGTTTCTAGTTCTATAAGAGAGACAGTTAAAATTTATGTAAGCAATCAAAAATCCTACACTATGAGCTACTTAGTTAAAATTTCATATTTCCTTCCTGGATCAGGCAAAATTTGTGATGTGTCGGACAAAATTTATAAAAATACGAAAAAAAAATGCTGGATGCATTTTTAGCGTGACTTTCTATTTAATACCATCTTATTTCAAGCTATAATTCGGTTGTCAAAATGAGAATAAAATAATTTTCCCATGGTTTATGTCATCTTAAAAAAGTCAAAAGGTTATATTCTGTAGAGGGTCAGATACATTCAAATTTAAATATTTCCTCCAAGAAGAATTTTAAGATAGTATTATAGTAAATAAAAATTCTATACCTCCAATATTTCTTGGAAACATATCGTGTTCTAGCGACATAACCCAAAAGTACCTCTATTCAGAAACGCATCGTACTTTTCTTGTCAATAATTGTCTCATTGTCCCATCCATTACATTATTATAATCTTAAAGCACCTGTTACCAGCATTATCTGTTTTTATGGTTTTCATAAAACATAGCGATTACCGATGAAAATTAAACGAAAACTTAATAAATAACTTTTTTTTCAACTGAAATAGACTGATTTTCGATGGAAAAATGTTACTTATAACTAAAAATGAATATAAGACATATACGCAATGATATTTAGAATAAATCAATGTTTTCTAAAATTACTATGAAATATTCACAAAATCGTTTCGTTATAACCAAAGCAGCAAGGCTTGCAGATTTCGTATAGAGTTCAAACGCGATACTGAGATGATCTTTTTTTTTTATATTTTTGTAGAATAATGCACCACTACGTTGTAAGTACTTGAGAGAGGACTTTCTTGAAAAATCCTCAAATTTCTCTGCAATTTTGTTCCTTCTAGAGTTAAATTCACACAGAAAACCCCGTATTCTTATCTTTCAGGTTGGTATATTAAAAAGGGCTTATTAGTATGGTTTAGAAAACAAGCAATATTAATTAACGGATGTTTTTTCGTCGTATGAAGAGTTGAAAAATTTTTTTTTTCCACTCCAATGGTTGCGATGCAGAGAGTCGGGTTTCATCATAATCTTTCAGGGTAGCTCAGGTTTGATTGCATGTAGAGAGTCGGGTTTCATCATAATCTTTCAGGGTAGCTCAGGTTTGATTACATGTACTAAGGTTAGTGCTCCTTGCAATCGGTTTCAGGTTTGACGCGCCCCCCTCAGGTTTGTTCAGGTTTCTCAAACGTTTGAGAAACCTGAACAAACCTGAGGGGGGCGCGTCAAACCTGAAACCGATTGCAAGGAGCACTAACCTTAGTACATGTAATCAAACCTGAGCTACCCTGAAAGATTATGATGAAACCCGACTCTCTACATGCAATCAAACCTGAGCTACCCTGAAAGATTATGATGAAACCCGACTCTCTGCATCGCAACCATTGGAGTGGAAAAAAAAAATTTTTCAACTCTTCATACGACGAAAAAACATCCGTTAATTAATATTGCTTGTTTTCTAAACCATACTAATAAGCCCTTTTTAATATACCAACCTGAAAGATAAGAATACGGGGTTTTCTGTGTGAATTTAACTCTAGAAGGAACAAAATTGCAGAGAAATTTGAGGATTTTTCAAGAAAGTCCTCTCTCAAGTACTTACAACGTAGTGGTGCATTATTCTACAAAAATATAAAAAAAAAAGATCATCTCAGTATCGCGTTTGAACTCTATACGAAATCTGCAAGCCTTGCTGCTTTGGTTATAACGAAACGATTTTGTGAATATTTCATAGTAATTTTAGAAAACATTGATTTATTCTAAATATCATTGCGTATATGTCTTATATTCATTTTTAGTTATAAGTAACATTTTTCCATCGAAAATCAGTCTATTTCAGTTGAAAAAAAAGTTATTTATTAAGTTTTCGTTTAATTTTCATCGGTAATCGCTATGTTTTATGAAAACCATAAAAACAGATAATGCTGGTAACAGGTGCTTTAAGATTATAATAATGTAATGGATGGGACAATGAGACAATTATTGACAAGAAAAGTACGATGCGTTTCTGAATAGAGGTACTTTTGGGTTATGTCGCTAGAACACGATATGTTTCCAAGAAATATTGGAGGTATAGAATTTTTATTTACTATAATACTATCTTAAAATTCTTCTTGGAGGAAATATTTAAATTTGAATGTATCTGACCCTCTACAGAATATAACCTTTTGACTTTTTTAAGATGACATAAACCATGGGAAAATTATTTTATTCTCATTTTGACAACCGAATTATAGCTTGAAATAAGATGGTATTAAATAGAAAGTCACGCTAAAAATGCATCCAGCATTTTTTTTTCGTATTTTTATAAATTTTGTCCGACACATCACAAATTTTGCCTGATCCAGGAAGGAAATATGAAATTTTAACTAAGTAGCTCATAGTGTAGGATTTTTGATTGCTTACATAAATTTTAACTGTCTCTCTTATAGAACTAGAAACGTATTCCCCTAACGATTCAGTACCGACAAAAAGAGCGAAATAATAATTTTATTTAACCTGCTAAACAATAGGAAAGCAAGCTAAATAGACAAGATGATGGGTTTTGTTAGGAAACACAATGATTTTTTAGTGTCAAGGATGTTTTAAGCTCCGATATTATTAATATTTTCTGAATACTAAGGCTATATTACTTTCAAAAGCAGACTCGTTTGAGACGATTGGCGAATAAAGATGAATTGATCGTAAATAAAAATATAAGATCTATGTGCTAAGACTGTGAAATTATCGAAAAGTGGGGGTGTGCTTTTGAAATCGAACTTAAGAGCGATAAAAATATGAAAATATACTTGCTTGATTTGAGTCTTCAGACAATGAAGTTCGTTGTAGTCGATATTCAAGGATTTAACATACCTGAATTTTACGCGAAAGAATTGGCTATTTATGATGGAAATAGTATGAAAAGTTACTTTTTTAAACCAGTTAAACCATTCGACACCTTAAGTAAGGCTTGCAAGAAACAAGTCAAATATCTATTTGGAAATCATCATGGTATCCTTTATAATTATGGTGATACCGATTACAAGGAACTACATAATATCATATCCAACAATCTGATAGACGCAGACATTATTTACGTTAAAGGACGTGTTAAAGAGGAATTTTTAGTTAAAACATTTTTGGAATTAAACTGCAGGACGCCATATATTATAAACTTAGAAGACAGCATTGGTGTACCAAAATTAGAGAAGAGAGAGAGAGTTGATGGTTTTAAATATCACATTTTAGATATTCATGTTTGTAGTATTAGAAATGCCAAAGTGTTGTATCGATATATTTATAGTCTTTTACCTTAATAAATATTAAAATTTTTCAACAAGCCAACTTTATTTATTCCCCACGTAGCTCAAACGGTTTTGTTTACTTTTCGACGAATGGAACTGTGACAACGCAACATGTTCACTATTGGAGTGATGTTAATCCTATGTTCAGAATCCTAACCCGATGTCAATATTTAAAAAAAGTGAATGTTTGGTACGCTGAAGAAACGTATAAAGCTTTACGAAGACCGAAAATCTTTGGTTAAGTTACTGGGATATCCTACATCTTATAATATTTTTGAATTTTGCATAAAGTAGTCATTATTTTTTAATAAGCGTATTATAAGTCTAAACCTAATAATTTCCGAGATATCAATTTTTGAAAACCACTAACATTTGTATATAAACGCTAATGGTACAAATAAGATTCAGATAAATAACTTCTTGCCTGCCTGATAACACCGACATTTAGTTAATTATACAACATTTTTAAAATAATTATTGTTCTTTGATCAAATCAATATTCCACTATCACTTTGTAAACCGACAAAAATAGGCAAATTTTTCAATTTCGTATCGGGATTTTTGATGAAAATAGCCCAACATTTTCGAGTAAACCTACCTAGAAATATAGAAGATATTTATTGCAAAATTAGTAGTTTACATGCTTGGTAAAGTGAATTAATCTACCACTGTAATCGTTTCATTTTTAGCTAAATAGAGGTATTCTTTTTTAATCGTGAAAAAAATAGACGAAATCTCTAATTTTATTTCATACCTAACGAATTCAACAATCAATAATACGATCTCATTTTCGACTAAGATCAGCTGTTACTTTAGACAGAATATTCCTAATAACATAATATATTTAGTTATACAGCTTTTTAAAATAATTATTGTTCTGTAACCGTAAATTATTTAATTATTTTCGTGTGATAAAGAGCTACTTTAAATTTTGTTTCTTAATCTTGTTCTATTGCGTATTAATCGTGTTAGCATCACAAATTACGGTCTGTGAAGCTGGTTTATAGGATCATTTAGTTCGATGGGGGACATATTTTATGATATCCCATATTTCGTCAATTATTTGGCAGGTAGGTTTGATGCTTCAATACGGAACTCCTCAAGATGACATCAAATATTTCTAAACAAGAAGCGTTCAAGTCTATGGAATCCCATGTAAAAATAGCTGGTATGTCTGTTGCCTTCCGTAGACATTAATGACATCTCGCATGTATGCTGAAGTGTATCGTTAATAGAAATCTTGAATATTCTAGTACCTACCTATATCTTGCGTCATTATGTCAATGCTTACATTGATGTCGCCAGGTATCTTAAAATGATAGGTACATAATGTGCAAGCATTTGTGTAGAAAGCTATGTTTTTTACAAAATTTTCTCTAGGCAACCAAATTGTAATAGGGTTTTCGTAGTTCCAGTATATGTCTGGCTGCTTTAGCCTAAATAAATTGAAGTGTATTTGTAAGCAAATTAATCCTTAAAATTTATTATATCGTCTGATATAGACACTGTTTCAACTACGCGTTTTGGTAAAAAATAATTGGAAAGTAAAATTACTAAAGCACTAACAATAAATGGGGCGTGGATAAACTGGTAGATCTAAGCCCCAAAAATATACGCCTCTTATGATAAATGTTAAAAAATTGTACCGTTGCCAACGTCAAATTATAAATCAGGATTTGGCAAACAGGACTCAACCCTCTCATTAATGGTTGATCTTCGGTATACCGAGTTTTATAAGTATTTTTAACACTCATCTGGAAATAAATGGATGCAAAAACCTCCTTTTTCCATTTTTTCAAGCCATTAAACAACAAAATTGTCATTTTTTGAAGAAACCTTGCATACATAGGTATTAGCGAGCGAATTTCGACTATTGTAGATATTTAATATTAGAAAATCAATATAGAGGTAAATCGAAAAGTGTATTTTTACGGCGGCTTAAGAGGTAGTTTATGGTGATGTACATATTAGAGTTCATTTTAAAATGAACGATAATCTCCTAAACACAGACTTTTGACAATAGAACGAAATAAAAATATAGTTTGATGTGATAAGGCTATGCAGCTGCTCTTTATGGAATTTCATGTGAGCCTAGACTTAATAGATTTTTGTTATTTTTTTTTTTATCAGTAAAGTCATCCTATAGATATTGTTTGTTAATCCATTAAAATAGACAAAATCTTTGAATTTGTATATGATTATCCGCTGAAATACCCTTAATCTGCAGGGTACCTAACTCTACGGAGATATTTATTGCAAAGGGCGGCTTTTTCAGTTTTGAAAGTATTCAACATTTGCGAAATTCATCTAAATATATACTACGCTATACTTTAATCAAACTCACAATATAGGGAAAGCGACAGACGAGTTTTAAACTAAAGTGGCTTAAAGGATAATTTGTGTTGTAAATATTAGAGTTCATTTTAAGAGAAACTATAATCTCGTGACCGACAAAAAAAAAGTATGCATTTCGATACATCATTTCCCCTATTTTAACGTTAAAATAGTAAATTATGTTATAAGCTCGAAAAATGTAGTATTTCAGACGTAATGCGGTCGCTAACCTAAATAGCCCGAAAAACATTTTTCGTCCATATGTCATAAGTTATTTTTTATTCGATCTTGTTTTTAATGCGATTGAGAGTTGTAAAATAATGTAGAAATGAAGTGAACCTATACATTTCATCTTGCACGCTAATTTTTTGGTCTTAATGTTTGTTAGTTAACGATGAAATCTGTAATAGCGTCCGAAAAAAAAAATTTTTTTTTTGACTAACATAAAAAGTGTTGTCTAGCTAGCAGGGCAATAATCAATAGTTTATTGAGAAGGTTAGCTCTTCGTCTAAATATCTAATCTATAAATCGTCATTTTTTCCAACACAATCGGTTAAAAAGCATACAATTGTATGTGAACGTTTGTACAAAAACCATCGTGTTAAATCAGTTCTTATACCTGACTGACAACGCCGATCTTTAGCTTTTTTTTACTTTGTAAAATAAAAAGATTAGTTCTTACTATCAAAGAAATTAAATATGCAAGAGAAATAGGTCGAAAAGATTAATAATAATTTATTTATTCCTAAGTTATAAATCTTAACTACATCACTTTCTAAACCAAGAAAATAGATAATCTTCCTGCATTATTCCGTACTTAGATTTATTTTTCATGAAAATAGTCGAATCTATGATTTTCGTTCAAATCCATAAGGGACGCTTGTTTTGTATAGATGATTTATGATCTTATTTTCAACTAAAATACTAGTATAAAAAAGTATTTCTTCCGATAAACGTGGAAGGAATAGACATTTAAACAGTTAGCCATAACATACGCATACTGACTTGCATTATTTTCATGGATTGAATGGCTACATCTTTGTGTGTGAAGTGAATTTCTTTTTAAAAAATTACAATGCGCTCAATTATGAATTTTCTAACATAACTTTTATGGATAGTGGAGTCGGATATTGGAAGAAAATATTATCATAACGACAACTCGATTATTGATATAATTATTATGGTTTCACAGAAGTTTCTACAGAGTCAGCCATGCTGTAGCAGAGACTGTTGTAGGTCGTATTTTTTAAAAAAACCTAACAATACCTTTACTTTATATTGATAGATATATTCTATTAGAACATTTTTCTAAAATTTAGAGCCTTTGGAAATGTGATAATGCTATGAGCATCAAATATATTCAAAATATCAAAAATCCTTTGGTAGTTAGTTATTGCGGTATATTTTAATAGAGGCATAATTTATACTGTACTCCTAAATTTACGGCATATCACTTTGCTTATGTTATTATATTCACAGAGACTATTAATCTAACCAACTTTTATTTACGAAAAATTAAAAACTGAAATACTCTATTTTATTGCCGATTGTTCGCAAAGACACTTGAAGTTGTTATTTTGCTTTTTCTACCTCTTTTTCCCCGGTTGCGGAGAAATATGTTAGGGGAAGTTTGGGTATCCTCAGACGGTTATATGCAATGATTCAAGCTTCTAAAAAAGTACTAAGACAAGTAATTATCAATTTGAATTTATGTATGTCGAAGGTAATGTGTTACTCATAAATATACATGATGAAAACATTTATTGTTCGATTGCATCTAATTTTTAAGAGTCTAGAAATAAGCAAATAATGTTCTTTAACGTTTCTTTATAAACATCTCGAGTTACCTGTCCTTCCCCTGCATCATAGAAGGGTATTTGCCGACAAAGTTTGGCCATTTTTTTATGATTCGAGAGTTGGGTATTCTCTACAGATGTAAACTGACAAGTTTCAACTTGTCGAAACTTGTTAGATTTTAGCTTATATTCTTATTATGAGATTTTAAAATTATGTATGCGTTTGTTTAATTCATTGTAAAGGATTTGTTATGCTAATTTCAAAAGTTAAATGTTGGTGAGAATATTGAATTTTTTTATTAAAATATCTAAAGTAAATATCTAATTGATTTTTTTTTAGCGCTAATTGGGATTTTAATTAACTACCTCAGAGTTGGTATACACTATATTTTGCAGCGCAATTGCTTTCACACCCAGTAATGTATTATGATTTTTTTGGATGGTCGTTATATTGTGAGTTTCTTAAGTTAGCCAGATTAATAATAAATTAAAAAACCAACGTGATTTGCTTATTGTTGCCATTGAGAATTAGGGTTGTAAAATATTTAACAACCCTATATTTTTATGCTCGTGTTGAAAATAAGTTAAGATTGCTACTTTGATGCCTACGCCTAATATTCATAATTTTATTGGGGGTTCTACCTGATGACAAATACAGCTTATGATACCTATCTAGTGGGTATTTTCAGTTTAAGGGCCGAATAATATAGAGTTATTGTGCATACATCATCGCAAACAAAAGGTAGCTTTTTATATTATTTCGTATTTACAATCCATTTAACTACAATTTTACACTGTGAATTAATTTTTTTTACTTTTTTCCTGAAATTGTAGCCTATTTACTTATATTATGATATTATCCGAAATTTTTATAAAAGCATTATGAGGGCTTTTACCTGATGGCGAACACAAGTTGTATAGTACCTATACCTGCTTGGTATTTTATACGTATTTAAGTTTTATTTACTTTTTATTACTCTGTTCTCATTACAAGATAGACCTATAATTTATCCATTTCCAGTACAAAGAAATCTCTAGTTAATGGTTCTAGATGGTAATTATTTTATTATATTTTATATAAGTGGTGCAAAAATTGGAATCAATTATTAGATATGCTACTGAATTTTAATGAGGGTCCTTCGGAATAATAAATAAAGGTTTATGTCCCTTTCTTTTTAAATCGAGTCGGCAGAGGGTTTGAGAGGGTTATTTAGGTATAAATAATTATTGCGGGGTGACAAATGTGCCGCCTTAATATACTTATCTTGTTAGACCATATAAATTAGGGTTTTATTTCGCTTTACTACCCACCAGCGGCGTTTCACTAAGATAGAAAATATAAATAATGTTTTTTACTATACCGCTTTAACAGCGGCGTTTCAACTAAGGGAAAATAATAAAAAGTCTGGTTTAAGGATGGCTCAGGTCGGATCGTAAAAAGTTGGGTTTAAGGATGGCTTATAAAAATTGGGATTTAATTATCCCGCTTTAGCAGCGGCGTTTCACTAAGGTTAAATCATAAAAAGTCGGGTTTTATCTCGGGTCAGATCATAAATATTTAGGTTCAAATTAGGGTTAGATAAGAAGCCGCCTCATGAAAGCATCCGGGTTAGGTCGTAAAAAGTCGGGTTTTATCTCGGGTCAGTTCATAAATATTAAGGTTCAAGTTAGGGTTAGATAAGAAGCCGCCTCATGAAGGCATCCGGGTTAGGTCGTAAAAAGTCGGGTTTAATTTCGGGTCAGTTCATAAACAGCACCACCGAACCACCCGGGTTAGGTCATAAAACGCACCACCTGCACCACCCGGGTTAGATCATAAAACGCACCACCGAACCACCCGGGTTAGATCGTAAAACGCACCACCGAACCACCCGGGTTAGATCGTAAAACGCACCACCTGCACCACCTGGGTTAGTTGCACCACCAGCACCACCAGCACCACCTGGCCTCGCTCTCTCCGTTTTCCTCTACTTATATTAGCTGCTAATGCGGTAATTCTTCTATGAACAGTCATCCGATTTAACTGAATTTTTTCAAACTTCTTTACATTTTCCGGACAATTTTTTTTTGCGGCGATATCTAAACATTGCTTAACAAACTCACCATATTTAAAAGGCCGACAAGTTTTCGCTATTATTCGAGATATTTCAAAGCTAACTATTATAGTAGCTGTTTCAGCATCTTGAATTGGTTTTATAAACATAGCTTGCTGGCCTATTAGTTCCCGTTGTAAAGTGGAAATTCTTTGCGTTCGATTTTTGCCAGTTAATTTGGTGGAAGTAGGATGCTGGGTTTCATAGTGCCTTTTCACATTATATTCCTTCGGAATAGAAACACTGCTCTTGCATATTAAATAGACAATTTTGTTATGCGATGAAATAAAAAAGTATTTTTCGATCCAAATATCTTGAAACTGTCGATTTTCATCTTCAACCTTACGACTAGGTTTCTTACTGGGGCCTGGTTTATCCATATCAAAATTGATATTATATTGTTACGTAGGTAGAAGCTAAGTTTGAACGACGAAATATTTACTCGTCACAGATTACAATTCTGAATCAGTATAACGTTCGCTTGTCCGTAGTTAAAACTTAACTGCCCCGGTAGCTGGCGATGCGTCGTATTTATACGAGTTATCAAACATCGAGAACCTTCCACTTTGTTCGGGGATACTACCGACGTGTTTCGCGAATCTTAAAGTAATCTAGTTGATGCGACAAATTTCTAGTCTCGTAACAATAAGTTTAGGCCGGAGCGCGGCGAGTAGAATACTTTTAAAATTCGTTGGCAGGCCGCATAAGTATCGCTTTCAAAATTCGTTGACGGGCCGCATAAATATCGACAGCGGGCCGCGGTATGTGCATCCCTGCCTTAAAGAATATGGTTCTAAGTTAACTAGCATTTGTTTGCTCCCTTTTAACATATTTAGCACCATTCGCCCTTACTAAAATATCTGCAGGAAAAAAGTGATCCGAGCACAACTCTGAATTTTTTCGTAAAGGTTGGTTATCCAGAATACATACTAAAGAAAACCAAAGTTTTCTTTTTTCAGCATCTTTAGGAAACCTAAACAGAATGTTTATATATTATATATAAAACATCTTAATAAATAGTTACCTAATTAAATTTAGGAATGGGATTTTAATTTTACAGTATTTTACTAGTTGATATCTTTTTACTCGTTTACTGTTAAGTAGCTACCATGAGTTATTTATCAATATCTACTCTTAATTGTTTCTAAGTATAACAAAACTTTTTTATTGTGCATAAAAGTTTTAATAAAAATGGTGCTACCACAGCATTACTAAACGAACCCATATGCTACACCAATGCTTTCTATAAAACAATAACGTAACCATACTGACCGATGAAATGATAAATTTGAATTAAAATTATTCACTTTTTTACACACTACACAGGCAGGAACCATGATTGTTTATTCCTACACTAAAGTTTAGGCAAATACACAAGGAAATCAAAAGTAAACTGTAATAACGGCACAAAACCACACGCTAGCTGTTATGACACACTGCCAACATTGCAATCGCTACCGTCATTCAAAGAATCTCTCTGGTTGTAAAATCGTATTACAATGTTGCCGTAGTGCCTGAGATATATTATAACAATAATGTTAATACTTTTTAAAGTTTTTAACAGTTTTCAATAAAATATTCGCATAACATTACAAGCATGAATGCATAATTTGATACGCACACCTTAACTTTTTTGTATATAAAGTTCTGGACGTTACTGCAATAACTAACTCAATCTTGCAAAAACAGTTTTCCGTTATATTTTTAATAGACAGATAGTCGGCTAAGCTCAAATTTTGAGCGACAGAGATGAATAATAAAGAGGGAATGATGATTTGCCACATAAAAATGTAAACAATTTGGTCTATTAGTTCCAATGTCTTTGGCTACGCTACACAATTGTTAAAACTTCGACTTTTAATTTTAAGATAGCTTTAACTAAATAAAAACTAGAATAGTGCAACATGACCAATAATAACAATTAATTAATAATAATAATTAATAGTAAATATCTCTATTTCAACTTATGAATTATACAATGCTTGCGCAGCAGTGCCCAGAAACATACATACACAAAGGAAAGAGGATCAGCTTACTATCTTACTCTATATTCCTCATTGTTGGTACAATAATCAGGAATAGAGTATGGTTTTATTTTAATCAAGAACCTCTTTATCGTCGTTTTAATAGTTATTTATATTACTAGTACGGTATGAGCTTCATTACAGTAACGAGTGGGGAATATTGCTACGACGAGGTCGTAGACCGAGTCGTAGTAACCACACGAGTGCTGTAATGAGCCTTAGCGTACGTGTGATATACAACATTTTATTTAAGACCCAGAATTTTGGTTTTTTATGTATTCAAAATAATTTTCATATTATGAAAGTGACATTACATAAAAAATGACAGTGACTGACGGAACAAAAAAAATCATAGTTTGATTAAAAATGAGTAATGTAATAAGTTCATTACATCACTCATTACGATAATATAGTATATTACATAACGCAAACAGGCTAAAATGGGTTATGTAATAAGCTCTTTTCGTGTGAGTCTTATATAAACAATCTTAAATTTGTAATGCATTTTAAATGAGTTATGTAGTTTATTAAAAAATTTCAGGCAGGCATAACTTGGACTTTTTTCGGTTAGTGTTAAAACCTGTGTATTGGGTAATTCACATTCATGGTCCTTGTATTCTATTAATGACACATTTGAGGTTCAAACATATCTCTATGTTTGAAAAACAATACCAGACATTCATCTATATAAAGTCCATATATAGTTAAGATTTCAAATAATTTGAAGATACTCTTGCAGCTCTCATTATAACCCATTTTGTTTATGACTCTTAAAACACGTTTTCGGATAACAAATAATTTCTCCATCAAACTATTACTACCCCAAAACATAATGTCATATGATGGATTCAAAGTTTGCGTCATACCGGGTGTTGCATCGTCGAGCGGGACATAGGAAATCCCATGTAATTTTAAATGGGGTCAATTATTGGCTTCCCTAATTATTTTAGAGAAAAATTCTATTTAGGTTTATTAAAGAGCACTAAAACCCACATTCAAAAGAATAACTTTAGATATTTTTGATGAGTCCGTTTACGGGTTATCGCCGATTTCTTTTTAACTATTTCTCCTTTTTATGGCCCCGTATTTGCGGGCACCAGTCAAGGTAAAAGATGACTGTCAAATAAAGTTGTCATTTTAAAATGTGTGCTTTATTGTTATAAAAACTCGAACATCGAAAATATTAGCCATGAATTACACTTCTGAAGAAAAAATATTGATGATTAAATGGTATTATCAAGGAAATAGTTATCAAAATGTGTCAGACATGTTTGCTGCTCTGTATCCGAATAGACCCGATACCTGCAAAATCTACAGTCGAAAGGACTATCAAGAAATTTGAGACAAAAGGCACTGTAATAAATAACTGCAGATGTGAAGAAAGGCAGGAACAAAGAAGAGATGCAAGAAATGATAGGGACTTGCAAGTTTTATTGTGCGTGGAAGAAAATGATGGGAAGATCAGCACAAGGAAACTTGAGGACGACA
Source organism: Polydrusus tereticollis (assembly GCA_963920685.1). NCBI lineage: Eukaryota > Metazoa > Arthropoda > Insecta > Coleoptera > Curculionidae > Polydrusus > Polydrusus tereticollis. Next base: position 166,561,719 of record OY987326.1, on the reverse strand, counting down.
TATGATTAGATCACACCACAGCGTTACGAGCTTTGAAACGACTTAAATATTATGCATACAAATATGAAAAGCACCAAGAGCTAAGAGATAGGGACGAAATACGACGACAGGAGTTTTGTTTTGGTATGATGGAAAGAGCAAACATGGATAGGGAATTTTTAAAAAACATTTGTTTCACTGACGAATGCACATTTACCTTAAACAATGAACCCAATGTTCAAAATTATCGATATTGGAGCAAAGAAAACCAACACAGGTTTGTGGAAACAAGGACGCAATATCCACAAAAAGTTAATGTATGGGCTGGGATTTTCGGAGAAAATATTATCGAGTCATTATTTCTTACACGAAATTTAAATGCAGAATATTTTTTGGAACTACTTGAAGATCATATTTTACCTACTTTACATGATGCCGCCAGGGAAAATCAGGAAGTTTGGTACCAAATGCCTGGCTGTCCGGGAATATTTAAACCGTGCTTTTAATGGAAATGTTATTGGCTTAAATCATACAGTAAATTGGCCAGCCAGGTCTCCTGATTTATCGCCAAATGATTTCTTTCTCTGGGGCCATTTAAAAAACAGGATATACAAAGATAAAAAATACCCAAATCTAGACGAGTTAAAAAATGCTATTTCTGCCGAATGCAATAGAGTTTCAGTTTACCAACTAGCGAATGTAAGAAGAGAATTTTATGATCGCCTCGGTTATTGTCTAGCAGTCAATGGAGGAATATTTGAACATCTTCTTAAATCCTAAAGTTCTAACAATTTAATAGTACCTACCTATTAATTAGTAAAATATTGAAACATGTAAAATGTCATAATTAACCTTGTAATTGGATACTTTATTTTAGTTCTATTCAGATTAATTTGTACTCATAAATACACCTTTAATATTTTCGATGTACGAGTTTTTATAACAATAAAGCACACATTTCAAAATGACAACTTTATTTGACAGTAATCTTTTACCTTGACTGGTGCCCGCAAATATGGGGCCATAAAAAGGAGAAATAGTTGAAAAGAAATCGGCGATAACCCGTAAACGGGCTCATCAAAAATATCTAAAGTTATTCTTTTGAATGTGGGTTTTAGTGCTCTTTAATAAACCTAAATAGAATTTTTCTCTAAAATAATTAGGGAAGCCAATAATTGACCCCATTTAAAATTACATGGGATTTCCTATGTCCCGCTCGACGATGCAACACCCGGTATATTATTTTTAGACATTTTTCATTTATATAATTTTAAAGTACCCTAAATCCATAGCAGACCAAATTTAGTCTTTTAGAAAGCAAAGTTATGTGATATGACCAGTTCAAAAACTCATCCAAATGAACTCCAAGGAACTTCGTTTACTCGACAGGCTTTATATTACCATTATCTACTTCCAATGCCTTAGGTCTAGCAGTTCTAAATACTATAGCTTTAGTCTTATCTTGATTAAGTACAAGTTTATTTTCTGAGAACCAATTGTTTGCCCTTTCAAATAGATGTCGACCCATAGCTGCTAGTTCTACCATACATCTTTCATCAGCTTTGAGGTTGGTGTCGCCAGCATCGCAGGTTACAGACTCTTTGGGTGAGGGTATTCAGAAATGGGCCCGCTATACTGCCTTGTGTATCTCCTACATGATCTTTCAATGGTTCAGACAAATAAGCCTTTTTATTTTTTGTTATTTTGATTATTTGATGCCTTTTTGATAAATATGAATTGAATAAACTGAGAGCGTTTCCTCATATGCCGTATAACTCTAGGTTATTTAACAACAAATTGAAGATCAACACAGTCATATACCCTTGATAAGTCCAAACACACGCCGAGTGCCATATCACCTCTCTCAATAATATCCAGAATTTTTTTTTTAAACTAGAAAACGGCCGTATGAGTTGACCCACCAGGCACATATCTATGTTGATTACTGTTTTACAAATTACATTTTTTCATTAATTTCGTATAACGTTGACACATCGATGCTTCAAAAAACTTCGAAAAAGATGATAAAAGGCTAATTGGTCTATAATTTTGCATTAACTTACCATCTCCTTTATTTTTAAATAGCGGTTTGAAGACTGACATCTTAAGCTGGTCTGGAAATATTTCTTGTCTAAAGGAATTGTTTATCAAATCAAAATGAGTACAAGGATCGATCATCCAAAGGAGAAAATAACATCCAAGTTAAGTATATCAAAGGTGTACCGCAAATAGTCGTGAATCCGGAAAACTAAGCAATGACGGTCAATGCCAAAATCATATATCTGCACTAAACATATATTACCAAAATGTCCGTGGCTTGCGGACAAAGCTCACAACATTCACTTGCAATGTAGCCTTGTACAATTACCATGTAATTATGCTAACCGAACCAATTTATCGGCTGATATATCTGATTCAGAGCTGGGCTTAAACAATTACTTTATCTTTAGAAAGGATCGTTCAAGGGAAACAAGTAGAAAAGAGTGTCTTGGCGGAGTTTTGTTGGCTGTGCACAGATCCATCACCTGTAATCTCCTTCCAACAACTGCACCAATCGAGCAAGTCTATGTAACCATTGGTTCTTCCAATGTGAGGTGTGTTCTTGGCTGCGTATATCTGCCTCCTGATTCTACCTTTGAAAACTATCTGATGATTAGTGACACTGCTGACATGATCTGTAATTGTTACCCAAATGCAGAACTCTGTGTAGCCGGAGACTTTAACCTACCCAAGGCCAGATGGATCAACGAGGACATCTGCACAGTTGGTGTTCTCCGTCCAGATGTCTATGTTGCTCCTCAAACTGTACAAAAAATAGCAGCTATTTCTGATTTTTGCGCATTTCACAATCTATCTCAAAATAATCTTGTTCAGAATGTTAATAATGTTATTTTAGATTTGATCTTTTCACGTAACTTAAGCTCAGTCGAACAGTGCGATCCTCTGGTAACTGTTGATAACCATCATCCTCCCTTATGCTTCAACTTGGATATTCCAAACCCTGGTTTCAGAGTTGTCAGCCCGAGAGCTGACAACTTCTACTATGATTTTAAGTCTGCCGATTTTAGATTGATAAATGACTACTTGGCTACTTTCTGCTGGGACAGTATCTTGGTGAACACGGATGTTGATAATATGATTAATATTTTCTATGATATACTCTATAATTGCTTTGATCTTTTTGTTCCAATTAAGAGGGTGCCTAGCGGAAAGTTCCCTAGATGGTTTGGTAATGACTTAAAAAATCTAACAATTGAAAAAAAAACTGCTCCCAAGAATTACAAAATTAGTAAGTCCGCTCACGATTATGAGGTCTTTTCAAACCTAAGATCTCAGTGCAAGGTTCTCTCTCGAGAACACTATATAAAATTTGTACAAGGTACTGAAAATCTTCTCTGTAGCAACACTAAGCCATTCTGGAATTTTGTCAACTCGAGACGTACAACACCTCAGATACCCAATGTGCTGACACTAGATAATGAAACAGTAAACATGGGGCCTAACGCTGCAAATCTATTTGCAGACTATTTCTCATCTGTTTATTCTTTTGACAGCCCAGTGTATGGTAGGAAATTATCATGGAATCATCATAATATAAACAACTGATCAATATCCATATCTGAAATATATACAGAGCTTAGTGGACTGAGTCCACACAAAGGACCTGGCCCTGATAATATTCATCCCATCTTTCTTAAAAACTGCTCTTTCATACTTGCAAGGACTTTACATATCATATTCAATAAATCCCTAGAGAGCGGATTCTTCCCTACATTCTGGAAATCAAGTTTTGTCGTTCCCATTCATAAATCGGGGGATAAATCTAATATCAAAAACTACCGACCAATTTCTATCATTAATACAATCCCTAAAGTTTTTGAAAATCTTGTTACTAAATATCTAACTTCGCTATTGACTATCGAGGTCATCACCCAGCAATTTGGATTCTGTGTGGGCAAGAATACCGAATTAAATTTGTTGTCTTACACTCACTCTATAACACAGGCATTGGAGTGTGGGGCGGAGGTCCACTCAATCTACACCGACTTTCCCAAGGCCTTCGATAAGGTCCCGCACAATATATTAGTTGGAAAGCTAGAAACTATGGGGATATCTGGATCTATGCTTTGCTGGATAACTAGCTATCTTGCTGATCGGATCTAGATAGTTAAAATTAATAACTTTCCATCGCGAGAGATACTAGTGCCATCGGGAGTCCCCCAGGGATCCCACATAGGTCCTCTTCTTTTTAACCTCTTTGTCAATGACGTTACACCTTGTTCCCGATATTCTGAGTTCTTTCTGTTCGCGGATGACCTAAAAATGTTCAAAGTTATCTCAACTCCCGAGGACTGCATTGCTTTGCAGGATGACCTCGACCGATTTGTAGCATGGTCTCATGACAATGGTATGCATATTAACACCTCAAAGTGCATTCTCTTGGTATTCTCTCGTCGGCAATTAAAAACTATTTACGATTACAATGTAGACGGCACAATTTTAACTTCTGTTGACAACATGAGAGATCTGGGTATAATTCTCGACTCAAAATTATCATTTGTTACTCATATATCTACACTAGTGAGCAAGTCGTTGAGAATGCTGGGATTCGTAAGCAGAACTACGGGAGACTTTATGACTATTCGTTCCTTTAAAATCCTCTTTTGCAGCCTTGTCAGAAGTGGTTTGGCGTATGCAGCCTCTGTGTGGAATCCTCAATATGCCTGTCATGTTAACAGAATTGAGCGCGTGCAGAGGAAGTTTATGCACCATATCCACTTTAGATTTTTCAGAGACACTGAATATAACTACGAGAGAATGTGTCAGAGACTGAATATGTTACCACTTCATGATAGAAGAAGTCTCCATGATCTTCTCCTTTTCTTTAAAATCATTAACTCTATTGTCGACTGTCCATACCTTACCTCTAGTGTTACCTTGCATGTACCCCCTGTCAACACAAGAAACGTCCAAACTTTCTACCAACCATATCACCGCACCAACTATGGTTGTAATTCCTGTCTTCCCAGGTTAGTGTCTCTCGCTAACCAGAATCAGCTACAACGGCTTAAACTTCTTTTGCCCCCTTAAGAATTTTATTAAACAGCTATATGAGGTGAACGCTGTTGGACTGCGAATGGGTGGACAGTGGTGTCAAGTCTTTTCTTTTTCTTTTTCATACTTTAGTTTAGTGGTAGTACTTGTAAAGTGGTTATTATAGAACCTATTCACACTTTAACGAACTATGCATGCTAGCTTTAGTTATCATTTTATTTCTAGTCTTAGTCTTAGTCTTAGATATAGTCCTTACTATTATTTTGTATGTTATTTGTAAAAAATGGCACTGGCCGTCAATAAATAAATAAATAAATAAATAGCATATGACATCAGAAATTACAGGAAACGCTACTTTCACAATACTAGCAGGTATTTCATCTATTCTACTGTTGTGCTATTTTTACTTTTCTTAGTAAGTTCACCTAATTCTTTCGAGAGTTTTCAAAAACATGGATTGATGGTTACCTGCAATTTGACAGTTATTTACAGACCCATTTAACTTTTCCAACATTTTAGGAATTATTGTCAGTAAATAATGGTTATATTCATTAAGAATCTCTTCAATAACCGTCAATCAGAATCTTTGCTTCCATTGCCTGAATTTCTCAACAAATATTCCACATACTTTTTGTTTTATTATCTGATAATCTTAAACGTTTTTCATATTTTTCTGATCTCACTGCTTTCAACAACTTGTGATATTCTTTTTTTGTATTTTTATTCTGAACTTTGAATGTATTATTTACTCTAGTCAATGTCAAAAGAATATCTAATCTATTCTTGTATTCTAAAACTCTAGGATTCGCAGTTTCTTTAGGTTTATAATTCCCATTAGTTTACTTAAGTGAAAAGTGATGATTACAAATCGTGATAAAATTGTTCATAAAAGTATTCCACTGTTTATTTACATCTGTTTTTTCTACCTTATAAATTTAATCTTAGTCTTCTTCTTTTATGAGTTCCAAGAATAAAGTTTTGTTTTGTTCTGAGAAAGTTTTTTTATATTGTAAGTTATTCTGGGTCTGGGTTGATTCTCCTGAGCTAAAATATATTTTTTGAGCAGTGTGATCAGAAATAGTCGTATCTAACACTAAGCTTCCGTTAAAATATTGTGTTTGCAAAAACGTTTGTTTTAGATTAAAGGAACCTATTAAATATAAAGAAGTATAAAGTTGAAAAAATAGTACATACTTTCAGTGGAGTCAATGTAATATGAAATAAAACAATGCAGTCTTCCTCCACAGTTTAATTTTTAACATAAAAATTATTAGATTCCCGACATGTTTCGAGCACTTAAGTACTCATCTTCAGGGGATACTGAAAGGATAATATAAATTTGAGAATGAAAAGAAAAAGATAAAAAAGAACTTACCCAACATCGAGTTTAACTTCGAAATAATAAGTTGTCTCAAATAAATGAGTACAACAGAAAGGCTGGAGACTTGGTGCATTAAATGGTTAAATAAATATATATATATATTATTCAGCGCCGTAAAATGTCTTTGATATTAGGAATTCCCTAACCCTAGCCTTAAACTGCCCCGGTGGTAGGTCCCTTACATTATTGTGCAGTTTATTAAAGAAAGTTATGGCCAAATATCTGGGCCCATCCTGACACCTTCTTAGCCTACAATAACCTGTCACCAGGTCGTCCTTATGCCGAGTATTATAAGAGTGGACATCTCCATTCGATCTATATTGCTGATTATTCTTCTTAAGAGAAACCGGACTTTCCAGACTAGTCAATAGTATATTATAAAACTCTTACGCGTCCCTACAATCGTCCCTATATCCTAAACCACAGCCTTTCTCTGTAGGCCAAAAGCTCTTTTGGATTGGATTTGGATGTGAGGACAGCGTATGGTGGAACGACACAGACTAAAATAGACGGTTTTTAGTGTGTTTAAGGACACTGAGCTCGAAAGGCTGTAGAGCAAAAACAAGGATTTCGTCAACGTGGCCACAACGGAATCTATATGAGCACCCCAAGAGAGTTGTGGGTCAAGCTGAAAGCCCAGAAACTTCAGTTATCCAACATTATTCTAATGGCCCCTATACCTCATTAAAAACACCATCTTCTTCGTCTTGTCAGTATTTAGGAGTAACGTATTTGATGCAAACCAAGGTTTTCTCCCGTGCCCTCTAAGGGCTGCCTCAAGCGTTAACGCACTAAGGGATATTGTGGTGTCATCAACGAAAAGCGTGAATTTCGCGTCCGAGGCCATCAACGGTAGATCATTGATTTATATTAGGAATAGTATTGGTCCAAAGATGGAACCCTGTAGGACTACGATAATGACGTCAGTCTCCGCTGACTTCACCCCTCAAACCCGTTCCGTTTGCGTTCTCTCACATATATGTGATTTTAATAAAGTCAAGCTATTTTGATGAAAGTGATACTCTTCAAATTTCCGTATCAGAATGTCATAAGACAAACAGTTCAATTATTTTAATTCAATTACCGACAGCTCTGGATACAATATACGCGTATTAAACCATTTTCAAAACTGTATGTTATCCATACATCTTACTTGCTTTACAAATGATGTGATACCCCACAAAATATTAATATTCCTACCCTGTAAGCCTCAGATCGGAATGCGTTCAGCATGCACACATATATCGTACCGATTCAGCCGGTACTGTTAACTTTGGCCGGTCGCATCAGTAAAAACGTCCTGATATGTAGGTCAAAGGATCGAAACAAGATGTGGTCAATAGGTTGTTGACCGAGGAGGTAATTTTTTCTGAGGGTGTGCTATTTAGTGTGCTACAGCAGTGGGAAATCGCCTAATTAGTCGAGGAAGGTGTGCTACTCGTTTTAACGTATGCAACGAAGAAAGTATGACATTTTTTAAATTTCTTCATAAATTCCATAATACCACATCCGTAGACATATAATATGTCTATGGCTATATCAATGTCCTATCTATTCACTGCATCATAAGATAGATCAAATTTAGGGTGTTAAGAATACGATACTAAATAAGAATAGGATACTAATTTTTACAGTAAGGTCAGAAGAAATACACAAAGAATGCATTTTTATTTTGTTAACGTGACTTTTTCTCCTTTATGAATTGGTTTTTTACCTTCGAATATCAGGTGAAGGTGACACTTAAAAATTTCCCAATATGCATAATTCAAAAAATAAATTTATCGAAAAATAAAGGGATGTTTTTTAATATTTAAGATAAGAATAAATAGGTAATCTCCATTCCACAATAATTCGTTGATTTCCCGACCGCAATAAAATTTAAACCCAGCCATAAATAAGTGCCTTTTGAAAGGGTACAGGTCCTGATTACCTACTAATTTCAATAGTTTAGGTTAGCTATTTTCAACAAAACAACAAATACAAAATAATACGTGAGTATCTTTATTTTATTCATGTAATTAAATAGCTAATAATATTTATACAAAAATACTTTATTCAAACTTTATTCAAAACAAAAAAGGGTTTACAATTGCACATGTATAACACTAATTACAAGTAATGATAATTATAATTGCACAAAATATAATTATAACACCTAGACGCAGGGCGTCTGTATGTGCTAACTTAAGACTTAATACTAGAGCTTATTTTAAAGAATAAGCAAACAAAAGTAAAGTAAAGAAAAAAGAAAAAATAAGCAAACAAAAGTAAAGTATTTTAGATATATAGTTAATTATGCCGTTGTCTAAAGTAGTTCCAGACATTTAGAAAAGTTGTTAAAAATATAAGGTTTACACTTTTTAGAGAATCGTTCATATTTTTCTATATTCTTAATGGTCGTTGGTAACAAATTAAAAACTTTTGGGGCCACGCGATTAACAAATCTCTGATAACCATCTCTTCTATAAAAAGGTACAGTCAGGTGTCGGTTAGTAACTTGTTTAGTAATGTGTTGATGAGATAATGGTTTTTGAATATTAATGTTTTTATAAACAAAAAGGCAGCAGTTGTAAAAGTATAACATTCTAACATTCAAAACATTGGTATTGTACAATGTATTAGTGGAGTATAATCTGTCCTTCTTCTATATAACTTTCAGGATATAGTTTTGTATAACATTTAGAGGTTCCAACGCAGTCGAGTACAGTCCACCCCACACTACAATGCCATATTGCAGGATGGATTCCACCAGAGCTTTATTAATAGTTAACAATAGCCCCTGTGTCATGAATTTTCTGAGTTCATAAAATTTATATACAATTCGTCCTATTTTATTACAGAGGGCATTGATTTGTTGAGACCATTTAAGGTTCTTATCTATTACAACACCAAGATATTTAGTGCTATTAGTTTCCAAGATTTTGAGGCTTGTGTTTGGTATCAGTAAAGTGCTAAAATTGGGTCTGTTGATATCTGTCAAGGAAAAAGCGATGTAACTTGTTTTGGTAATATTTAGTGATAATTTATTGTGGTCTAACCAATTTTTAATCTTATAAACACCATTTTCAGCTTTCTCCTTAACACCATTCCATGAGGAATAACGGAATATTAGAACCGTATCATCCGCATATGAAATAATTTGTCCATCAATGCCAGTTTGTAATAGAGAGTTAATATAAGTTAAAAACAGTAGCGGGCCCAGAACTGTACCCTGAGGGATTCCCAGATTAACTTTCCGACAGTCACTCAGCTGATCTTTAATGTTTACCTGCTGTTCTCTGTCAGTCAGGTAACTACGAAATACCTCCAACACGGTACCTCTAATTCCATAGTGCCATAGCACCTCGAGTAATCTTTCATGAGGCACCGTGTCAAAGGCCTTAGCAAGGTCCAGAAAGACACCCAGGCATTTTTTGTTCTTTTCTAACCCAGTTTTCAACCCTTCAACAAGTTTAATCATGGCATCATTTGTGCTGATACCCTTCTGAAACCCATATTGATTTTCATTTAATATGTTATTATTTTTAAAAAAGTTATATAATCTTAGTTTCAGGCATTTTTCAAATATTTTGGCAAAAGCAGTTATCAAACTTATTGGCCTGTAGTTGCCAATCTCAGACTTTTTACCAGCCTTGTAAATTGGTACCACGATGGTTTTTTTAAAATCGACTGGGACCGTTCCCTGACTAAAAATCAAATTAATTATGTGAGTTAAGGGAGTGGTGATATGTGCATGACAGTCTTTTATTAGTCCAGCACTGATCCCATCGTAACCTGGCGAGCCATGACTTTTCAATGAAGCTATATGAGTTATAAGTTCGGTTTCGTTTACGGGGCTGAGAAACATTGATTTGTCAAGGTTAGGATAATGTTGGGTGGGTGTGTCTGTAGGTGTTTGTATTTTTGAAGCCATGTCTTGTCCAACTTTAACAAAATATTCATTACAAAAATTTGTCATGTCTTTTTTAGTTTTAAAAGGCTGATCATCTGAGTCAGTTACATGTATGTCATTGCTTGTTTTACTATTGGCATTTGTAGCTTCATTAATAATATTGTAGATTTTTTTCATGTCGTTATTACTATTATTAATTTTTTCTTTGTAGTATTTGGTTTTTGCTTCAGTTATAATCCTGTTAAGTCGATTTCTGTATGTCTTGTAATTTATAACGCGTTGGATGTCATGTCTGTTCTTAGTTATCTGTTTTTTCATTTTGTCTCGGTTTTTAATGGATACAATAATTGCATTGGATATCCATGGTTTGATTTTTTTTACTTTTAAAATTTTCCTTATTTTTATGGATTTGCAGTCATTGTAGGTATTGCAAAAAATTTCATAAAATGACCTCCAGGCTTCGATGGCATCATCACAAGATAAAAATGATACCCAGTCCTTCAACCTAATCAATATTTATGAATTTCACAACATCAAACTGAATTACTGATTCATCAGGGGTTTGTTGAAGGGATTCCGATCCATCATAGATTTGCAAGTACACAGGAAAATGATCAGTGGTGTTATTATTTATGACGGAGGATAACAAATGAGTACTATTATTATTTAAATTTTGATTTACAAATATATGATCAATGCAGCTTTTAGATTCAGTTGTAACTCTAGTATATGTATTTATGACAGATTTGTATCCAAAAGACATAAGCACTGATAAATAGCTATTTGAGATTTGAGAGGTGCAGTCAAGGATGTTAATATTTATATCACCCACAAATATGTTTATATTTTCAGTAGAAGTATTAAATAATCTACAATATTATAATTTCATCTTTGCCTAAACTAATTATTAAGGGCCTTACGTTACTATTAATTATGTTATTATATTAGGCAGGTTAATGGCAAATTCCAGGTGTTCAATATAAAGCAGAGTCTTTTCATCTTAGTTCATCAGTCGTTTGGTGTTTGTCAAGCTGTGCGGTAATGGTATTTTCGTGTGTGTTATCGAGCATCCAAAATATGTCAGATCTGTCTGAAACTTCAGATAATATTGCTTCCGGAAATTATCGTGTAACGAAGAAAAAACATTTATCACTTGATGTCAAAAACATCATAAAGAACGTTTACTGTTCCCTTTTAGAAAAAGGGTATAACCGGAGTGCAAGTTTTAGTGAAACGAGTATTTTGACCAAAGTTGCATTAACGACAGTAAAAGATATAGTGACCAAACCCATCCAGCCAAGGAAAAGACGGTGTGACAGCGGAAAATTGAGAAGTATCGAAGAAGCTAATAAAGACTTGATTCGGAGGAAAATTTATGACATGTACAGTAAACAAATAGTCCCAACAATAGATACGCTAAAAAAGGTACTTACAGCAGACGAAACCGACATTTCATATGGCAGGACGAGCCTTTGGAGAATAGTAAAAGCAATGGGTTTTAAATATGGTACCATTGACAAACGACAAGTACTAATGAAATCGTCCTTAGTTTTCACAGAAAAAGACATCAATTCACTTTGAATATATAATAAATGAAGCACCATTAGCTCGTGTTGAAGATAGGCGAGATCTTGGAGTTACTTTTGATTCAAAATTACTATTTAGATTACATATTTCCCATACCCCCAGAAAGCCCTACAAATGTATGGTTTTCTTGTTAGAAACAGTAGACCAATTAGGGATATTAAATGCATACGACAGCTCTACATTTTACATGTCAGAAGTACTTTAGAATATTAATCTGTGATATGGAGTCCTCAACATGATAATCACAAATACTGCATTGACCGAGTACAAAATAAATTTCTAAGATACCTCAATTACAAAGAAACTGGAAACTATGATTTTAACATCCCTAAAACAACAAAAATATAAACTGCCAAATTTAGAAAAACGCAGAATGATCAGGAATATTTATGTACAAATTATTAAACAGGCAAGTAGATGACTCAGTGTAATTGTCACAAGTAAATTTTTATATACCATTTCATAATACGAGAAACCCTTTAACTTTTTATATTGAAGGTGCAAGAACTAATTATTTTAGTAATTCCCCCATTAGTGTTATGTGTAAAAGACCTAATAAAATTCGGGCCGAATGTGACATATTTAATCTTACGCTCAAACAATTTAAGGCAAAGTTAGAAAATCATTATAGCATTTAAGTAATTAGTATTAGATATATTAGTTGATTTGTGTAATTGCTCCTACGCTGTAATTGGATTGCGTAATCTGTAGAGTCTGTAATAAATTAAATAAATAAATAAAAATAAATAAATGAAAGTGACTTTGCAACGCGTCTTTCGCTGTTATAAAAAAAAAAATATTATTATTATTTTATTTTATTTATTTTTTTTTTAATTAATTAGAAAATTTATTGTAAATTCAATCAAAGAAATAAAAGTGAAGCCAAAACGAAGCCAAGCTGAGGTGACCGCGTGCAAAAGCCCTAGCTCTATTGCCAGAGAGTAAGGGGGGGTTTTAAATAGGGCGCCACCGTTTTGCAGCCAGGCCAAAACGGAAACCTCCAAGATGGTGCTGGGGCCTCACTCTCAGCTGGACTTCTCAACTTAGGTAGGAAAAAAAAAGAAATAGAAAAAGCAAACCACAGGGGGAGCTGTAAAAATAAAACAAAAGAATTAATTAAAATTAATGCTGGCTTTAATCAAAAACGAAAAAAAAAAATATGGGGGTTAGTACTTAAGCCTAAACTTATCTGTACAGACGTTCTAGTCGATGCTGCGTCCAGGGACGTCAACAAGACGTCAGACTAGCAAAAATAACAAGAGACGAAAAGAAAATGGAGAAGAAGAGAAGAAAGAGAAAGACGGAGAAATACCCTAAGGGAGCTATAGGGTCTTTGAAATTGAATTAGGAGGTTCCAACGTTGATGTGTGCTCCAAATGGTTGGCCTCTTATGGTCTTAGTGACCCGACTTAACTCCAAACAGCGAACAACTTTGACAAAAAAATCCCACGATGTGGCTTTCTGTGGCCCCGGAAACCAAATCAAACTAAAGCCAACTAAAGAAACTAAAGGGGCACAGAAAGTATTGCTTCAGATCCAAAATCCTGGTACACAGATGGCTTGAATAGCCCTGGATCTGGAAACGCCTGCTGCCTCGTTGAACGCTGGAAGTTAAGTCGGGGCACTAAGACCATAAGAGGCCGACCATTTGGAGCACACATCAACGTTGGAACCTCCTAATTCAATTTTAAAGACCCTACAGCTCCCTTAGGGTATTTCTCCGTCTTTCTCTTTCTTCTCTTCTTCTCCATCTTCTTTTCGTCTCTTGTTATTTTTGCTAATCTGACATCTTGTTGACGTCCCTGGACGCAGCATCGACTAGAACGTCTGTACAGATAAGTTTAGGCTTAAGTACTAACCCCCATATTTTTTTTTCATTTTTGAATAAAGCCAGCATTAATTTTAATTAATTCTTTTGTTTTATTTATACAGCTCCCCCTGTGGTTTGCTTTTTCTATTTCTTTTTTTTTCCTACCTAAGTTGAGAAGTCCAGCTGAGAGTGAGGCCCCAGCACCATCTTGGAGGTTTCCGTTTTGGCCTGGCTGCAAAACGGTGGCGCCCTATTTAAAACCCCCCCTTACTCTCTGGCAATAGAGCTAGGGCTTTTGCACGCGGTCCCTCAGCCTCTCACCTCAGCTTGGCTTCGTTTTGGCACTTTTTTCACTTTTATTTCTTTGATTGAATTTACAATAAATTTTCTAATTAATTAAAAAAAAAAAAATAAAAAAAAAAAATTAAAATAATAATTTTTTTTATAACAGCGAAATACGCGTTGCAAATTTTAATATTAACCTAGAAAATTCATAAGTCGATTTGACAGGTTATCATGAGAATTGAAAACAAACAAATAATATATTAGAAATACATAATAAAATACTAGTATAACTCTCGCATAGTGTATTCCAGGGAGATATGTGATTTAAAACATGAGTATAATGTAGCCTGCTTCGTCAAAGACAACGAAAACAGAGGCCGTTGACCTTGGGTATGTACTTACTCTATACAGGGAATAAAACATCGTTTTAGAAAGGTAAAATACATTTTTTTTAAAAGACACAATACAAGTCAGACATGTGAAATGAGGCATTAGATTAAATAGTTCATTTGTGACAAAATCGGATTGTCACAACTTCATAATGACGTCAGTATCAAAGTCTACTGTCATATAAGACTAGACCTCACCAGACCTCAATCCCATAATTATATGATTAAATAATGATAGTTAAGTATACCAACTAATAAATATAGATAAATATGCAAGTTCAATAAGTAAGATGCAAACATAGACAACGACTGAAATCACTGCAATAGCAAATAGTGACCAGTCATGTTCTTTATAATTAAGTTACTCTAAAACGTAACATTAAAAGTGACCAAGGAAGCATAAATCAAGATGGTCGCTGAAACATCGAAAAATTAAGAAGGAATTTAAATAAACCCTGCCTAAGCGAAGAATGCTTGTAAATTAATTTTCTAAACTTTTTAGCGCCGCTGTTAACATGGGAGTGGTGCTCGTAGATAGAACCAAGTTAGGTTTATTTATGCGAATCTGAGTTTGCTTCCTTGTTTATCGTTACATGGCAATATAGTGGGAATAGTAAAGTTTAAAATAAGGAGATTGAGCACAGGATATTTTAGGAAATATTAGCCGGATTTTGAAACTAGAATCCTTCCTCCTAGAAAATAAGCTAAACCAGTCGTAGGTACCAAACGTCTTTTTTTTTTTCATTATTAATTCAGTAGTGGTTTTTTTGAGACTGGTATTTCGCCCCGACTCGGGACATACATCCGGCTCCGACTGAATAGACCGCGCTGAGGATTGCCACATAGAAAATAATCCAGTAAAAGTTTCGGACGTCGTTTTAGATCCCAACGTTGACCTCTTTTTAATTCGAGACTGAAAATTCTACTAGAAATGTTCTCTAAATGGGACGCTAATAAATCTCTTTGCAAATTGTGTGGCGTGCTGTACCCATTGCTTCAATGGGGTCATTTAACATTTTTTTATTACATTTTCTGAAAGATTTTGTAATTTTCTGACACCTCTAAACCCTTTAATAGTTATTTACATTACTAGATGCGAAAGTTAGATAATTTAATTTTTTGGTGTGAGGAGGTTTATGCCTGCAGCTAAGATCTCCATTGTATATCTTCATTTTGTTCAGGTGTCCTGTTAGGATTCCCGTGGTTATTCTTAGTTGGTTCCTGCTAAGGTTGAGCAACTGTTTTGAGAATTTAGGACTGATATTCCCCATAACTCTCTTGCTATAATTAAGTCCTTGTCTGCTGTTTCAGTAGACATTGTTTTCATTTTTGGTCCATCGCTTAATAGCCTCTCGTGCTGTGCATTTAGGCACTCCTAGTGCTGGTTCAGGACCAATGTATGGTACAGCTGATGCTTGCCTCGCGAGCTCGTCTGCTCTTTAGTTGCCAGAAATGCCTCAGTGACCCCGTACCCAGAATAGTTTAACTGTATTTCTGTCCGCGAGTGCTCTCAGTTCATTTTGGCATTCCCAGACTAGCCTTGATGTTACACTCTCTGCGCATTGTAGTATGGCATAGGTTTCTGCCTGGAATACTGTTGGGAGTCTTCCCCAGGGAAAGAACAAGTCTTTTCTTGGTCTTAATCCGTGTATCCCAGCCCCTGTACCTTCTTCAGTCTTGGACCTATCGGTGAACCACACCAGAGCTCCAGACATAAAATCTGGTTCGTTGTTTGTCCACACGGTTCGATCCTGAATGGTTATCTCAAAGGGTGTGTCGTAAACAAATTTTGGTGTCATGTGGTCTGATCTTATTTTCATCTCCGGCACGTGTGCTATTTCTTCTATAAGTTCGTGACCTACCCTCTTTACTCTGGAGGTCGGCAGCACCATCTGAAGGCGGTGGAGGCTCGTTCTCGCCTCCTCCTGTATCGTCAAGTGAAGAGGAGGGAGGTCAAGAAGGCGCTCCATCGCTGCAGTAGGGATCGATTTCATTGCACCTGTTGTGCCTAAACAGGCCAGTCTCTGAAGACTTCCTAGCCTGAGCATAGAGGTCCTCTGCAGAACTTTTAGCCACCAGATTACGGATGCGTAGGTTATTGAGGGTATCACCACTCTGGTGTATATCCAATGCACCATCTTGGGCGATAAACCCCATTTTTTCCGTACATTCTCCTTGTTACTGCAAGAGTAATTTCAGATTTACGGATAATTTTTTTCATGTTTTTCATTCCTAGTAAGTCTTGAGTCCAGGATGACTTCCAGATATTTTACTTCCTCAGCCAGCTGCAACGTTTCTCCTTGAAGGATTAGAGGCCCTAATCCCTATTTTTTCCTTTGTTTTGTGAAGGGAACTATGACGGTCTTTTGAGGGCTAATGTTTAGATCTTCTTGTCTTATCCATTTCTCCGCCACTTTAAGGGCCTCTCGCATTCTATCTCTCACAGTGGTGTTAAATTTTCCTTGTATCGTGATGACCAGATCATCAGCATAACCCAAGATTGAGTGCCCCGCCCCACTGAGCTCCCTCAGAAGGCCATCCATGACAAGGTTCCAGAGCAGGGGAGAGAGAACTCCCCCCTGCGGACACCCCCCTGCCACTAGAACCGCCTGAGTCTCGCCCAGAAGAGGGGTGAACACAACCCTGCCCCTAAGCATGTGATCTACATATCGGCAGCAGGTTTCCTCTAGTCCTATGTTTCTGGTTGCTCTTGTGATGGAAGCAAAGAAAGTGTTATCAAACGCTCCCTCAATGTCCAGGAATGCTCCAAGCATTACCTCGCCATTTTCTAACGTTCTCTCCACTCTTTTCACCAATTGGTAAAAAATGATCGTTGCACAAACTCAAAGCGGACGAACTGTGGGAGGTAATGACGTCACCGCCTCGCGATCCGGGGAGAGCGTTTTATTTACTTTTGATGATGGTGATTACTTATCAGATTGACTTGAAATTTTCAGGGCATACCTTTTGAATGATTCATAAAAATTAGGTAAAAAGTGTAATGTGAGCAATAAATCATTGCTACGCCTATGCGTACAAGAATAAAAGATTTAAATACATACACTTTTTTTCAATTAAGTGAACATCTATTTTCGTTCCAGACGATTATAATTCAACTCGGTACTACGGTACTATTTAGCAAAGCAGCATGTTTTACTAAACCTATTCGTCTCTTTCGATAAAAGATCATGGAGATAATAAAATGGTTGTATTAGTGTATGTTTCTCTCGATGGGGAGTAAATGTATTTCTCTTAATAAACAAGAGAAACGCTGAAGTCATGCAACTGGCAGTGGCGCAACCCCGAACTTATTTTCTGGTTGGGATTACGACTGAGGGTTGTCATTTAAATTTTATTGCGGTCGAGAAATCAACGAATTATTGTGGAATGGAGTTTACATAACCCAACAAACATCCTTCGTACTAAATACGTACTTATTGTGTTCGTTTTATGTCCCGTACGTACAGTAAGTAAAATGTACATTTTAAATACGTATTTTCTCTGACATATTGTGTATGTACAACGACCATTCTTGATTGTACGTACAATGTACCATCCTTAAATGTACCAACGTCTTAAAAACGGTTGGAATGATACGTTGTTATGTAGGTATGTTTTATTACATAATGTATAGTATTTGTAGAATTATATCGTTGATCTTTAGACTGCAATAAAACCCTCATTATCCCTTTGACCATAAAATAAATAAGGAAATCCCAAATTTTAAAACCTTTTCGAGAAGAGCCGGACCAGGTACAAATTCAATTTATACCTATGCCTGATGCATATATAAATAAAAACTGATTTTTAATAATTTTAGTCTTTAGTGGTTTTCCGGCGAGTAATTTTTATTTGGGCTTATTAGTGGTAGAATGTGGCGTCCTTGGAAATGTGCTGATAGGGGGGCATCTTCAAGTGTTATTTTTAAAAGAAAGCATTTATCTACCGATGCCAAACTAATAATTAAAAATGTGTATCAATCTTTGTTGAGTAGAAATTTTAATTCGATGGATGCTTTAGCAGAGACGTCTACTTTGACAAAAACTCCTTTATCTTCGGTAAGAGACATAGTACCTAAACCTCTTAATCCTAGAAAAAATCGGAGTGATTTTGGCACATTTAGAAGCATTGACGAAAATGACATGGATTTATTAAGAAGAAAGATTTACCAAATGTATGAGGCACAAACTGTACCCACTTTGATTTCCCTCAAAGAGCGGCTGATTAAAGACGAAACAAATATCTCTTGTAGCCTTTTAAGTCTTAGGAAAATATTGCAAAAAATGGGTTTTAAATACCGAAGCATTAATAAAAGACAAACATTAATGGAATCTCAACGTTTACCGGAATGGAGACTTAAATATTTAACAGCTGTTAAACAATTTAGAGAAAAAAATCGTGCAATTATTTACCTTGACGAAACAGGGTTCGATACCATCTGACACTCCAAGAAAAGGTTGGGATGATTCTTCCAAAAATTGTCAAACCAAGGCACCATCAAATAAAGGCAAACGAATCACAATATTACATGCTGGTTCAGAGAACGGGTTTGTTCCAAATTGTCTATTTCTCCTACATTAAATGCATCTGTAGTAGAATTAATTAAAAACGAAGTAAGAAAAATTTCTGCAGACAGCTGGAAAAACTGTGTACAGCATGAACTTAAGGTGGAAAATTCTTACAATTGTATGATTACAAATGTTGAACCCTTAATTATAAGTTTAGGCTTAGATGAAGATAGTGATAGTGATACAGAGGTAAATTTTGAATAAATTGTCAATAGTTTTTAAGAATTTAATTAATTTTTATTGTACTTGTTATCCTAATAGTTATACTTTGAAATTATATTATTTTCAATTATCATTAATTGTTATCATTATTTTACATTTATTATAGGAACCTAAAACTAAAAATACCTGTCTATTTACTTTAAATTATAAAAATAAATCATGTGGTGTAGGTACATTTTCAAGCGGACCCTGATCCCATTTATTCAGCTTTAAAGAGGTTGAATCGTTTACAATAGGATTTAATCAGGTAGATTATTTATGGTAGTAAGAGTCAACGGTATAATTCTGCAAATATTATAACAATATTTTACCTTATGTAAAACTAAATTACTAATATAAAATAATTACATTAGACCTTTTGCAAACTTGGACATTTTTTTGTTCTGTGATTGTAAGGTTAATTATTATTATCCGCTTCCGATTTAAATTTCGCGCTTGCTTACGTCATAAAAATCCGACACTATTCGGACGTCTTTCTGTGCAGTTAAATTAACTTAACCAAACTTTTGAGTTTGAAAGTGTGGCTTCTTTTTGTATTGCCGATTTTTCTCAACGAATTGACGAATTCTACAATGACGTTTTCCTCTAAATGTGTTAAGTTTAATTTCTTTGTTCGTTAATTTATTATTTGATGCCCTTCTAAGAACAGAAAAAAGCGAAATAAAGAAGAGACAGAGCAGGAAATAGCCAGATTGCTAAGGAGGACCCCCGATCGACTAAAATATAAACAAAAAGCAAAAAATAATGATAACGATGGGGAAACAATTAATAATCCCGGGGTATCAGATAGATATTAATACATTCATATATACACAATATATATAGATTGTTACTAAATATTAACCAACAAATTTATTGTAACATATTATTGTAGATACTTTATCAGTAGTTATTATTTATCCATTGTAGGTACAAACAACGTACTTTTTACGTATGTAGTACGTACATGGCACGAAGTGTGCGTACATCTTTAGCACGTACAGTAAATGTACATACATAAAATTAAGGTTATCGTACGTACATAAGATGTACTTGTCGTACAATTGTGTGGAAAATTTACATTCCAAGTTTGTAAAATGTACGTACTACATACAATAACGTACATACGTAAGACATACTTTAAGTCCAACTAGTACGTACTTAAAACGTCTTATGTATGTATTTATGCTGGTTGGGAATATGGGATCAATAAAAAATTAGACAAAAGTTGTTATTTAACAGCTTATCAACCTAACTGACACTAGCTTACGGTTTTAAAGAAATTACAATAAAAATAGTACACTCTTAAATTTAGTTACTTTACTAGTGGTAAGTTGTACAAATAAAACATAACTCTCTTAGACTGGTCTTATCAACTACTATAAAAAACAAAATAGCATAATAATAATACAGTCTATTAATAAACATATTTATAAAACTGACCTGTCGTAGTTTTTCAACCAGATAACTAATTTAGAATATATAAATTAGCACAAAACTAAAGAATTGCACGAGTTGCTGGTCGGCGCATCGGTGGTCTGGTAAACCCGTGACCCGAACCGTTAATCTGATTGGTAGAGTTAACTAAGTACATTGTAAATTTACATTTCTTATGGATTTTCATATTGTATTTGGTATTTCTACATAGTTGCGTGTAGTTTTAATGTAAATTTACATGTAATTGGAGAGTTATTACATAAAACATTGTAAAAATAGACTCAAAATGTATTTTTACCATGTACTGTGTAAATATACACTCACTGATATGTTCAAATACTTTTTTTATTATTTTCGTGTATAAAAATAGTAAACGGTGTATAAAAAATAATGTAAAATTACCCCAATTTTTATCAGTGTAGATAGTTAAATTTAAAGATTCCATCCGATAGTATTTGCTTTGGTAAGCCTTAGATCCTCTAAAAAAATATACAACATTTTGCAATGTTATTCTAATTGAGCTTCTAACAAATTAAAAATATCTTAAAAATAAATAAGCAAAATCGACCATCTCATTTGCTTAGCGTAGGCGTTCCCCTCGAAGCACGCGAGTCATTAGAAAATAAATAGGCTTTCAACGGGACTCATCAGCCAGTAATTGCTCAGGTCAAATAACTCGCCGATAAAAGTCCGGTACTACCCATAGACTCGTATAATTGAAAAACGAGAGACAAACCGAGATCGTTAAATCCTAACCCAGGGGTACCATGGTTTGATAAGTGGTTTCACCTCTTCGATATGTTTCATTGTTTTGCACCTGCAGAACGAATAAGATGCTCCGGGCTAAGTTCACATTTATCAGTCATAAGCGTAGAAGAAACCATATAGGTAGTACGATTTTTTTAACGGAACATAAGATTTTACTTGTTAAACTTTTGACTTCATTTGAGACATCTTTTTATTTAACTAAAATGCTGAAACATAAATTTTATATCTTAAGAAACAAAACCCAAGTAGCATTAATAGTGACGAAAACTGATACCGCAACTTCGACCAAGTGGTTATTACGTAATGGTCACTAAATCTAAGATTTTACAGTAATAATATGTTTATTTTATATTAGCGTAGTCGCAAATACGCAATTCTCACCTCTGAAAGTCACTTCATAGTTTCATAACTTTTTGGTGGTCTGTATATGGTGCCTGAAACGTTATGAACACTAAGCGGAATGACCTTAAAATTTTCCAAACTATAGAGTGAAAACTAAAAGTAACGGCCACTACCAAATATTACTTTTAAGTAGTAATAACCTATACAGTGGGTTTAACAGTTTTAGCGACGTTTTGAAAACCTTTCACAAACCTTTAATGTGACGCCACTTGATTATATAATTGTGGAAACTATCACCACGGTATTGCTACGTCAATAAGTGATTTCCACATTTGGTATGGAATCAAACTCACTACAAAGTTTTTATTACCGTCAAAATCCACTATGAAGTAACCGGTACCCTATAGTGATCTGATTCGTACATGGACCCTCTTTCATGTTAAAAAGAAAATCCTCCGCCTCCATAGTAGTAAAGTCCCGTGGTAAATTAGTGTATTAACTTTATTCAGTGCGCGTAAAATGGTTAACAATAAAAAGCCTCGGAAAAAGAAGACTTTTCGACATTCGACAACGTTTTATAGAAAACTGAAACAACAAACCGAAAGTGCCACACTTAAATATTATTATCCTGTCAATAAGCAGCCATTACTGTCAGTACAGAAAAATCATACAAAACTTCAAGCTTCGCTTTCAACTTCACTACAAGAGAATAGTAAATCCATTGTCTTTGACGACTCTGAAGATGTTCATGATACGTCTTGTGACGAAATTGGAACTAGAAGAAATTGTGTTTATGATACTATTATTGACGGTTTGTTTGTTCCTGATGAAGATTTTGCTGACGTCTGCGATGAAGAACAACATATTGTATCTCAGATTTTACTATTTCAACAGAAATAAAAATAAAAAATGCCTTAAATTGACATGAAATATCTATGAATTCTATGATGCAATTTGGAGGTTAATGTTATATCCATCCCGCCAAGAACTCTTCTAGGTTATAACTTTGAAGTGGCGGAACGGTGTTTGCAACGTGGCCATGGCCTTGCAAGAACTTTAACGTGACGAATCAAGGTGGCCGCAGCGTTGTTGCCACTTTCTAGTGGCCGGAAAGTTATCAGATTAGTTCCATTAGCCACTTCTTTGACGAATGTAACTACAGAGTGGAATATTTTTAGTTCCTGCAACTTTAAAGTTTTCGCCTTCATAAGCAGACATGTTTAGAAATATATTTGGGTCGCCATTATAAAAAAAATAAACATGGCAAAAAAAATATATTATTTCTCATCTATGCTGCATTAAATTTCGTTTATTAATACATAATTATTAGTTTAAGGTAACCAAGATTGATATAAAACTATGTAAGGAACCCATTTATGCATAGTATTTGGGTTTTAGAAATTTACGGAATTTTAACTTTTCTTTAAATACATAATTTTCCAACGGCGCAAGCTTATATTTCAAATTATAACACCCATATTTGACAGTAAACTTTTAATTGTTCTAATTTTATGCCCAGGCAAATTTCTTTCTACAGGTAGGTATATGTTTGAATGTTATTTAATTATATTATAATAATTATCCAGTAAGAGTTATAGAAAATAGAAAAAGTATGGATAAATACAGAAATAATATGCAGGAAAGAGACCAACATACATAAAAATATTTAACCAATAGACAAGCGCAGTAAAGTTTCTTTTTAGTGTCGGTCACCACACCCCCCCGTTTTCGCCACGTAATCACAACGTGGCTTAAACGTCATTGTATAGAATCTGAAAACGTCGTTGGAACGTGGCTGCCACAAAAAAAGTGTTCCCCATTTTGGTGACATCCACGTAATAGAACCGTTTTTACCACGTGGTGGTGACTTTGGCAATACACATTAAAGTTACTACTTTCGTGGCCGCTACGTTCCATCCACTAAAAATGCTACTTGGGAACTTCGTGAAAGAAGTTTCGAAAACAACTTAAAACAAATCTGAACTCAAGCATCAACACTATGAAAAAGAAGATGTTTGAAAACAAAGCGTACCTTGCACAGAATATTCTCTACAAAAAATATTCCTTTCAATTTTTTCGAAAATCTAATTTATTATTTTTCATTTTAAAAAGAAGTTAGTTGAGGTTAGATTTTTACGGTATGTGTCACTTTCTAGTTACTTTTATTTTAGGTGTGCGTTTGTTAAATCAGGACCGCATTTAATATTTTTTTTATATTAATTGAAATGGGACGAGGTCTGTCCAACAAAATCAACTTTATATAATGGAAAATAAGAGTTAAACAAAAACTATATGTTTTATTAATCTTTGAAAACCGTTAATTGCGTTTACAACAAAATTTTGACTTAATTTTTACTTTTTGTAAAGCAATAATAATAATAATAATACAGGTAGTTTAGAATTATAACACTATGTTGGTATATTAATTTATATAAATAAAATTGACTTGCAGTTCGGACAGACAATGTGTAATTACGTACTTCGGATCGATTAAGTCAAAAAATTTAAATAAAATATAAAAAAGGGCGTGAAGAAAGGCTGCAGAATGTCAAATCTGCAGGCTCTCCCCCGGAGCCGCCTGTTCCCCTAAATGTGGAGGATTCCAATAGTAGCGACGAGGATTTGCATCTACAAACCCCAGACCTGATCATTCCAGATAGCCTGAGGGCAGAAATGGACGAGAGAGATCAAAATATGGAGGCAAAATGGGCCCTAGCATTCGAGGAGTTAAACAACAAATGGGCAAAGAAACTAGAGAAAACCACAGCAAAATATGAATCGATAAACAAAGACCATGACACAAAAAATCAATTAATATTGGAGCAAAACTCCCAAGTGTAGGAGAGAATTAACAGGTATGAAAATCAATTTTTCATCACGATCATAAAGGAAAGTCACAACACTGACATTAATACAGAGATTACACATACAAAAAAGAAAATTCAAATAAAACCAGTCCAAAAACCAGTTGATTTTGTGTGTGACACGGTGTTTGACAGTGACAAGGACAACAGTGCCACCGACAACTAACTGACAAATAGCGAAAAATCAAATAATCAAATACAAGATATCGAAATGCCATCCGACTCAAGATAATAAATAGACAAAGGCGGAAGCGAGCAGCGACAAAAACCACAGACAATACAAATAAATGAAAAAATACACAGGAGGATTTCCCAGCGTTGGCAAAGGTCAACAATGACAACTTAAAGATATTCGAAGCTTCAAACCAGGTTAAAACAAAGCCCAACGATGGGGAACTCTCAAAACAATCACCTAGCACTTCGAAAGTGAGTGAAGAGACCGACAAAACAGAAACACAAACGGACCAAATAGTAACTGCAACACACGACCAGGTACAGAGAGTCAAAGTCCCTCCAATAGTTATCCATAAAAAAGAAATGTATTCGCGAATAGTTAGTCATCTAAAAACAAAAAATATTGATACAGGGAACGGAATTATAACCTCAGAGGGGGTGGAAATACACCCACCAACCCCGAACGATTATCGAAAATACGAAATTTTCTGATAGAGCAGAAAATAGACCATCACTTATTTGGTTTTGCAGATGAAAAAGAACTGCATGTAATAATTGGAGGCGTACTTGAGTGTGGGTCGGTAGAAAAAATAAAATCAGACTTAGATAATTTGGGGCTCACCCCCTCC
Organism: Polydrusus tereticollis; assembly: GCA_963920685.1. Taxonomy (NCBI): domain Eukaryota; kingdom Metazoa; phylum Arthropoda; class Insecta; order Coleoptera; family Curculionidae; genus Polydrusus; species Polydrusus tereticollis. The sequence goes on along the minus strand of OY987326.1, from coordinate 166,536,358 downwards.
AAGGTTGTAAGATGGAAAAGGGCAGATGGTACTGCTATGCCCCTTGTGCTGGTTCTCTTGCCCAAAACAGAGAGGCAAATCTATGATCTCAAATATCTAGACAGCATTAAAATAAGAGCCGAAAACCAAAAACTAAAACCATCGATAACGCAGTATCACATATGCCCGATGTTCAGGCATTCGCAACATAAATGCACGGCTGCATTGAAATTTATTTATTTATTCTGACTGCGTTACTAATATAATATAGTTTGTAGCAAGTCTTACAAAATAAAACAAAATTAAAAATTCAGAACAACAGTAAGTACAGTTAAAAAATAGAGAATAAGAAAATAACACAATAAACAAAAGAAAAAGCAAAGTTACTAACAAAAAAATTGAATTAATAGAGTCTTGAGTCAGATGGTCAAGTTACGGGCTTCCTGAACGAACTCCTCAATGGAGTAATAAGCCTTCTCAATTAAAATTTCCTTTAGTTTATTTTTAAAACGATCATTTCCCAAATTCTTCAAGTCCAAGGGTAGGATATTGTATAGGTGAATCTGTATTGAATTTTTTTTAGATTTAGATAGTCTGAAATTTGGTTCAATTAAGAGATTAGCAGAGCGAGTGCGATAATTGTGGTTCTCCGCATGAGTCCGAAACTGATGCCTCCCTCTATGCACTTCCAATAGCTGATAGAATATATAGATGGAAGGGAGTGTCAAAATCTCTGCTGTCCTGAAAAGTGGTCTACAGTGGTCAATTATACCAGCACCACAAAGAACCCTAACTGCTCGCTTTTGGAGTTTAAATACTCTCCCTGCACTAGAAGAATATCCCCACAAGGTCACTCCATACACAAGGCGAGAGTGAAACAGTGCAAAGTAGGCATTCCTAAGGATATTCCCAGAAAAACAACGCCGGAGCCGCCTCAGAAGAAACACCACGCTGGAGAGTCCTCCACACAAGAAGTCAACATGACAAGCCCATGTTAAAGAACTATCCAGCGTGATGCCGAGCATCCTGACCGGTCGAGCATTGGCGTTAGCAAAAACGGAAAATTCGAGGGTTTGAGATTTCTCCGGATTACACTTCAAGAAATTTGAAGAAAACCATGTATCAGCCCTTGACATAGCCCGATTTAGCTCCACTTCCAAGCTGGATTCCTTGGAACAAGATACACAAATGGTGGAATCGTCTGCATAAAGTGAACATCTGAGGGGCTGCATGAAGCTGAAGAAGTCATTAACGTATATTATAAATAATAACGGTCCCAAAACAGACCCTTGTGGGACAACATGCCTCACTGGTCGATAGTGAGAACGTCCCGAACAAAGCTCAACACACTGCACTCGACCATCCAAATATGAAGCCAAAAGGGACAAGGGTACACCCCTGACGACGTAACGCTCTAACTTCTGCAACAAGAGAGAATGACTGACACAATCAAATGCCTTGGTTAGGTCACAAAGCGTTACAGCTGACTGTTCCCCCTTCTCAAGACACTCAACTATGCCACCCACAACCTCAGTCACCGCCATGATCGTAGAGCATCCCCGGCGAAATCCAAACTGACTGTTATTCAACAAATTATTAACCTCAAAGAAGTTGCAGAGTCTACTCTTTAATATCATCTCAAAGACCTTTGAAATGTATGGGATGATTGAAATAGGGCGATAATTATTAGGAACATCAATGTTTACGATGTGCAAAAGAATATCGAGTAAGCAAATGCCCGAACACTGATGCATTGAAATGTGCCAACTGTCATGGTGAGCACACTGCAAACTCTCGCGAATTTTCTAAGCACCCAGAGATGATTAAAACACAAATTCAACAAAAAATAGCTGCAAAAACAACAGCACAAAATGAAAGACCAGCCTCCAACTTCAGTTGGGGCACACAAGACAATAAAAAATTGCTTGATAACAGAAATAATAAAAATAATAACAACAACGAGCCAGCACAAGGGGTTAATCAGAAAAAATGTTAGATCTAATAAACCCAATACATTTTGTGTAAACCACTGACAGTAATTCCTGCGTCATTTGAAACCTGCAAATCGTATTTCTTGAAATACTTGCACTTTATAAGGAAACAAATTTAACTGTCTTTTAGGAATAGTCCTGCATGTTTCATAAGACCTTCCCACTACTTGGGATAGGCATGTTACACATTTTGTTGGCGCATGTTGCATTATTTCACAAATGTTTGCAACAAGTTCTTCTGTTCTTACAGATGGTCTTCCGGCTCCCTTTTTATGTTGTATAGAATCTGTTCCCTAAACAGAGCCACGGTTCTTCTCAGGTAATGATAAAAATCCCCATCAGTAAGAGCGACGTTAGAAAACTTTTTTCCATGAGCAAGCGCTGTTTGTATTGCCACTCACCATTTACACTAACCTTGTTTCGAAAATATGCTCATCCATGAACTTTTTGCGCTGTTTCGTAAAACCAATAGACAGCCTAAGTGATGACGTCACAAGGGGCGTGGTTTAAAAAACCTTTCGAAACAAAAATAAATTGCATTGAAAATCCCACAAGAGATTCTTGCAAGCGTTGGTACTCATTTATAAGCGATAAATAACCAATTTCTTCAAATTATTTATATATTTGGTGATATTATTGACCTATGTACAGCTACAGATAGAGGTAAGTGTTTCCTGAAAATATTTTATCGGCGTCTGAATAGGTTTGAGGTTATGTTAGTTTTGTTTATGTTATTGGTCATTAAAACATAATTGTTAGTTTTATTGTAAAAAATAGCTTATGGTAGTGTTTATTTATTAATATAAAGTAAACCCAGTCTATAGCCTGAATAATTTTTATTATAGATCCAATATCTGCTAAAGTGGTTATGTGTTTTGGTAACGGATTGAAAACATAGCGAACAGAAATTTTTTAAGTTTGTTGTATTCCCTGCAAAGATAGAAGAGAGGAATGCCTGGTCATCACCTGTAAGCATCTTATAAGGTACATAATAGAACAATTATTATGTTAAAAAGGGATAAACGCCTTGGAGTTGAACCATTATTTGCTTTACAATGGTAGAAGTCAAGATAGAGCAGAGAACCTTCCCAACATTCTTTGGTTTGCACCTGCCATTTTGGGCACAATGACAAAAAGAGTAGGGCTACAATATTTGAGTTCAGCGCTAAAAGGCAATTTAGCATTACATCTCCAGAAAAAAAGGTATGTTATAGCTTTTATTATACAAAATGTATTCACGTTCCTAAAAACTAAAGTAAAAATGTAAACATTTAATAGTTTGATTTAACTTTTAATAGAAAAGCAAGGCCAACATTACATTAAATTATTTTTAGAAAAAGAAGTGAGCAGACAGATATTACCGAAGATATTGGTTCATGCTTTAGGAGCATCGTTAGAAGCAGAAAAGTATTTTTTAATACAAGATTTGGAAGAAATTTCAAAAAAACCTTTAAAAACTTTTAGTACGCTTTAGTTACAACTATTCTTATGTCCTTATGTATGCACAGGGATATCAATGCTATACCTAATACAATTAATTTTAAATATATATTATGTAGATTATAAAACAATGTAATAAAAATAATAATAAATATTTGTTTAAATTTTTATAATTTCAGTACATCAAATGTTGTTAAGGTCTACAGTATTTCTAAAATTGCTGATCAATCTGATGATCCACAGCTGCATGAATAATACTTACTGGGATATAGCTTCTCAGCTGTTTTAACTTCGCTGGATTTCGTTTTTTGGGCATTTCGAAGGCACTTCTTATCAGTGACTGATATGTAGTAGTATCCAAATAATGCAGTTGATGATATTTTATTCCCGCTAGAACATAAACAGTTGGCAGATATTGTGTTGCATTTTTTGTTTAGTATAATCTCTCAATTAAAATACTATTTTGCATGAAGTATATAAAAAAATTTATGATAGTAATTTAAATAACCACAATATTATAACTCTTGTCTTTCATCATAGTGTGAACTTCTCCTATCTGAATCAAATTGCATCCATAGGACATGGTTTGACTCCAAGGCATTTACCTCTTTTTAACATAATAATATTTGCTCTATTAGGTACCTTATAAGTGATGTCCGAGCTTTCCTTTCTTTTATCTTTGCATGGAATACAACAAACTTGAAAATTTTCTGTTCGGGTAACAAAATACGTAACCACTTTAGCCAATATTGAATATATAATATAAATTATTTAGGCTATAGACTGCTTCATATTAATAAATAAACACTACCACAAGCTTTATTTTGCAAAAAACTAACAATTATGTCTTAATAAACAATAATGTAAACAACAATAACATAACCTCAAACTTTTTCAGATGGCGATTAAATATTTTCAGGAAACACTTACCTCTATCTGTGACTGTAAATGGGTCAATCATATCACCAAAAATATAAATAATTTAAAATAATTGCTTATTTGTCGCTTATAAACGGGTACCAATGCTTTCAAAAATGTCTTATGGGATTTTCAATCCAATTTATTTTTGTTTCGAAAGGTTTTTTAAAACACGCCCCTTGTGACGTCAGACTTAGGCTGTCCATGGCGTGAATTATTCAAAAAATTGGATAAATTAGCGGTGAATCAAATTACTTGTAACGACTGTTAAAGATGACGGAATAACTGATTGATTGATAATGCTGATATTTACTGACACCCAACGGGTATTAAGCTCTACCGCTAAGTAGTACGGCCTTAGATGCAAAGCACACTTTAATGATAATAATTTTTGCTCGCAGGGTATATTGTATCTGCTATTGATGATTTCGCAGCTCTTCGCTTAATTTTTACTGAAAACAATCCATAACATACCACGTGTATCTATATGGCTACAAGTCGAGTTCCACCCTCCCACCCTCTTCCTTTTAACATCTTATAAACTATAACTGATTTAGGGAAAGGGAAAAAAAAAGGCAAAAAGTCTTTCTCCACTAATTTAATAGTGAGCTATTAAAGGCTCAATTGTAAAATTAAATTGTCTCTACATGTTTCAAAGGTAGTAACCTTCATCTTCAGGAGACCAAAGTAGTGCTGCAGTTATTATTAGCAGTAGAGAGAAAACTGTTGGTGGAAAATGACGTTGATGGAGCTTTTTTTATTTAAAAATATTTTGACAAGATATTAATAATTGAATGTAATCAGCATGCTAAAATTGGAATTGAAAGTGGAATGTTATATTTAAATCAAAGTTTATGAAAAGACACTGTCAATCTGTGGTCGAATTTAAAAAGGGAAGATATTCATTATTTGAAAATCATACGTCAGGATATATAAAAAGGATCTTTTGGACATTCTAGATCTTGTTAGAGAAAGATTTTTGTTTGTGATTTGTTTTATGAGAAATTCTGTAATAAGAAAGAAATTTGTAATTAGTAATGAAATAAAATTATTAATAATGTCTGTACTTACATAATGTTGAAATTTCATTTGTAAAATTAGTTATTGGAGACCAAAGGTCCCGTCACCTTGCGTTATGTTCGTCCCATTATGTAGGGAAAACAATAGAGTTTTATTTAAAATAAAATTATTAAAAAAATTAAAAAACAAAAAACAGATCTTATATTTTATATACCCTTAAAGATTAAAATAGGGAGACGAACACAGTTAAAATGAAAACGTGACAACGTGTTCAGTCATTTTATAGTCGACCGTTGACAGCTTGAGAACAAAATGGTTGACAATGTTAGTATAATTGCATTAATGACAAAGGTATGAAAAGCTCAATCATCGTTCTTATAGTTACTAGTTAGTTAAATAAACATACATAAAACTTGAATATAGCATAAAATATAAATAAAAGATGTTATAATAAAAAAATTTTTTCACAAGGTTGGGGGAATGGTCTTAAAAGACCATTATATTCTTTGGCGGTGATTTGCATTCAAATTTTGGGGGTGAATGTCGTGAAGCAATGCGATATCTTATAAAGCCATCTCTAGGTTTATTAATAGTTAATAAATTATAAGTGATTATAATTATAATAATTATTACAAAAGCGTTCTACAGCTTGTGAATCGCATAGAAATTTAAAAATACAAATTTCGTCTGGTATATTTTTTATCACTTTTTTTCGGGTTCTTGAATGTATTTTTACGTCAGGATTTTATCCTTTGACATCTGTTATTCATTGTGTACTGTTTAGGTATTGTCGTTGAAAGAAATTTTGATATCGGTTCTTGCCTTAATTATTTTGGTTCGTGCGTTCTCCTTTAAAACTTTTTGTCTGCAAAGTTTTGGCACCATTTTCTATTATACAGTGTGTGTATAAAGTCTGGAAACGGCTTAAGAACTTCACAAGTTATTGGCCGATGTAAACCAAATTTGCTACAGTTATGTAAGAGGATCTGACGCACCAAATGACGATATTGGCGTTGTTGCCAGCTTTTTAGTTTGTCTGGAATTCGAACGAATTTTATATTATATTTTATGTTTGATAATATCAACAAATTGTGTTTTATTTATTAATAAATAAAACACCAGTTCAGTTTTGATGTAAAGTCATAAAAGCTGCCATTTTTTCATACAAAAATGTCTTTAACTGAAAGTGAAAAAATTACAATTTTTATGATGAGAGAATATGGCGATAGGGTCAGTTCTTACGAAGAGGTTAAAAATCTATTTAATGACGCATTTCCAAACCGAAATCAAATTTCAAAAGCAACTGTTCTAAAAACTGTCCGACTGGTCAAAGAAACTGGAAATTGTAGAGATAGGCGACGATCAGGACGACCAGCAGTAGTAGATGAAGAGAAAAGTTTGGAAATTTTAGAACATGTTGTTGAAACCTCTGTTTCTTCATTAGGAAAAATTTCTCAAGTAAGTGACGTCTGCTTCAAATCCGTCCATAATGTTTTAATAAAACATAAATATCACCCTTTCAAAATGCATGTAGTTCAAGAGTTATCAGAAGATGATTAGGTGCGAAGAATTAATTTTTGTGATATTATTATGTCAAGGCTTTGACCAAAATAACCAGTTTTTCAAATTTATAGTATAAAGAATAGGCGGCGAGATTGATATTAATATTTTTAGTTCAAAATATGAAAATTCGGACGCAGCACCATTTATGTTAAATGGTAAAGTCAATAGACACAACTGTAGATTTTGGGCAAATGAAAATCCCCACTGGATGAGAGAAGATCATACACAACGCCCTGGAAAATTGAATGTGTGGGCTGGGCTTCTGGGTAACCACAAGATCGGTCTATTTTTTATTGATGGAAATTTGATATCACAACTTTACCTTGAGCTCTTGGAAACGCAAATAGTGCCTACTATACGAAATGTGATGGGTCCAAATTATGCAAGTACATTTTTCCAACAGGACGGAGCTTCTCCCCATTTTGGTCGAAAGTTGCGCGAATTTTTGAACAACACTTTTCCGAATAGGTGAATCGGTAGAGAGGGTACAATCGAGTGGCCACCTAGGTCCCCTGATTTGTCGCCTAACGACTACTTTTTATGGGGACACTTAAAGAACAGAGTGTATACCACAGAGTCTCAAGATTTGGCCTATTTGCAGCGTGAATTTTGGACGAATTTTTATTAATAACGCCAGAATGATTTACAACACAATTAAAAAATTTTATTTTCAGTTAGCACACTGTCAAGCTGTGCAGGGAAAACAGTTTGAACATTTATTATAAAGAATATATTTTTTCTAAATGTACTCGTTATTCTAAACTTTTCTCTTCATCTACTACTGCTGGTCGTCCTGATCGTCGCCTATCTCTACAATTTCCAGTTTCTTCGAATCGTCGGACAGTTTTTAGAACAGTTGCTTTTGAAATTCGATTTTAGTTTGGAAATGCGTCATTAAATAGATTTTTAACCTCTTCGTAAGACCTGACCCTATCGTCATATCCTCTCATCATAAGAATTGTAATTCTTTCACTTTCAGTTAAAGACATTCTTGCATGTGAAAATAACAGCCTTTATGACTTTACATCAAAACTGAACTGGTGTTTTATTTATTAATAAATAAAGCACAATTTGTTGATATTTTCAAAATACGTCGTTATTTCGAAAATTACTGACATTAGGAACAAAGTATGTTATACCAAAAGTGTAACAAATTTAAAATAAAAACTATAAATGAAAAAATATACAGGTTGTTACATTTAAAAATATAAAATTCCAGACAAACTAAAAAGCTTGCAACAACGCCAATATCGTCATTCGGTGCGTCAGATCCTCTTACACAATTGTACCAAATTTGGTTTAAGTCGGTCAATAAATTATGATGTTATTAAGCCGTTTCCAGACTTTATACACACACTGTATATCATATGGTGCCTCTCTACAATGGATTTTGACCAACAGAGAGCCAGTCTTTTGGTAGTTTGTATGTCGTGTCTTGTCCAGATCTCGTATGTGAGTCTGTGATTAGTGGATTTGTCGATACGTCTGTGCGTCGATAATAGTTATTAATAATTTTCAAGAAGAACTCGATTATCGTCTGCATTTGAAAGTCGCGGTGAAGTACTCTGTTGTTATTTATTACAGTCTTTTTTCTTCCTGTACTTCTCTTTGGTGACATTATGGAGCCGCGTTTATCCTCGTGCACAAGTCGGTATATTGTTGACTGTCCGACTCCAGTCATATTCAAACACATCTCAACTATTTTTGCAACTCCGAATGTTGAATTTTGGTGGCGAGGAGCATTAAACACATTAAGAATAATAATTTTCTCATTTTTAGAAAGCGCAGTTTTATGAATCCATTTCTCAGCAACAAATTTAGAAATACTAGCCATCAGGAACGAAGTTTTCCCACAATTGCCGAAAAGTAACTAAACATTTCAATTTTTAAAACAGTGAGGCACAGGACCTGGGCCTCTACCTACCCGATCTCGGACCCCTCACAATAAACATAATTAAATAATAATAACTGGACTGCACCTATGGAATACGGCGAAGACCACTGGATTTTACAGTTGAATGATTATTTATTACTCTCTCAGTCGCATTAAGCACTATAGTAGAAAAAATTAATCATGATCTTAAGATCATCACCAATGTATCTGAATCGCACAACTTAATTTTGAATAAGAAAAAAAAATCAGTTGCTAGTTTTTGGCAAGTCTAAGTAATCAATACTTGTTGATCAAGAACTTAAAATATCTATTAACGGCACTGTATTGACACTTGTCAATAAATGTAAGAATTGGAGCTTAATCATTGTTCAATGCTTAGATATTCTGATCATATTTCCACCTTAATAGAAAAAACTTATGCTAAACTTAAACTCTTGTATATGCATAAGGATATATTTGATACTGCAACAAAAAAACTGCTAAACGCCTCTCTTGTTTTGTTACATTTGGGCTATTGCGATGTTGTTTACTGGCCTGCTCTTCTACAAAGAGCAGAGATAGTTTAGAAAAAATTCAGTATACATGCCTTCGCTTTAGCTTTGATGTGCGCAAGTTTGACCACATCACTCGCTCACTTGACAATTCTTGTGTTTTATTTAATGACTTAGGTTAATTATTGTAATACTCATTTATATTCAGCAGGTATTAGTTTAGGCCTTTATTATGTATATTATTCCATTTTTATACTACTTTCAAATCTAATATTTATTTTAGTTCGTGCTTTAATGGGGTGGTTGTATGAGCGTTTTTAGTTGAATAGCACCACCCGTAGCTCAATATTATTTCATGTATTGTTGTTCATTTATTCGACTTTGAAGTCATGGGCGCACCGTTAAACATTAATCGATTGCACTCAAATTTTACCATGTTTAATATCTTACCATCCCCATATAGGACTTTTGGATTTCTAAAATTGATATTTTCGGTCCGCTCTAATCTACATTCCTTTCACTGTTGAGGAAACTGAGATCTTCACTCAGAACTAACTCCCATATACTACGAAAGGACATAACCTGATGGATCAATTGAAGCTATTTTTTGGGCTGCGCCCGCAGTGGTATCAAATCGAATCGGTATAACATAATACTGATAACTCAATCAATAAAATATATTTTAAGGAAACCATTGTTGAAACAATTGTACACAGTAAAAAATATCTACCTGGTAAAAATCATTTCAGGAGTGTTAAAAAAAAGTAGCGTTAATGTCAACACCCGGATCAACATAATTAACCACATTTTTACACGCATATGGGACCAAAGTTGTTCTATTAAATTTGCCTATGAATTTAACTCTCTAAAAAGTTAATATTGTTGAATGGGTGTTATTTATTTCATTTTACACTTTATGAGGAAAATTAAATACAAAGACAATTAATAACATCATATTAGCGTGTAAATAAACCCCGCTAGAAGGTTATTTTAACACATTGAGTGTAAAACTTATTCTTTAATCGTTTTCTTTACACGGCCCCCGGATAAAAATACCTAAACCCGTGTTACCGAAAAGACAGGCGGCAACAAGTGATGTGAAATTCTAGGAATTGACAGATGACGCCGATGCTACGTGCAAATTCCACTTTCAAGTCTGTCTGATTGTGCTCTTTGAACGTGATATAGAATAATATTATATTTAAATTGAAATATAGAAACAAAGCAAAGTTCTGCAAAGTGCCAAATGAGGGTGAATCTTATTAGGATCTTGTTAAATTGGGTAAGCTTATTAACGAAATTTAATAGAAACCTTACTAATAAGTACGCCATTTTTAAGAAACTAAGTAGCTATTGCTACAGTTTTACCTTTATCTTATAAATTATTCTAATATAAGCTTAAAATATAAATGTATTCCTTCTTTATATAACTAGGGTAGGTACCTACCTACATATTTTACTTCATAGATCTCTAAATAAATATACGATTAATAAAATACTCGTCATTTTCATTTTTTTATATTGTTCCAAAGCATACTTTTATTTAGTTGTTTAGTGTTCTAAGTATACATATATTTATTATGTTATTTGTTTTGTTAAGCTTAACACATTAAACGTAGATATATATAATATCTTTAATTTACTAGATTGTAAACTATATAATAGGTGTGTCATTTTGTTCAACTAGTATTCACTATAATAATAAGTGCATAAAATCACCGGGTTTTCCAGTTCTGTTGTAACCATCATTTTGTTTATAAATAAACGATAAATAATACTCAATATTTTCATTCATTTAAAAAACCTCTTCCAAGCGATCTGAAGATTTATATATATTAGGGGCTACTACTTTCGGCTTTAATTAAGTCATTCAATCATGTATCAAACTAAGCAGAGGTTAATAATGTAAAACATCTTAAATGCATAATTTTTTACATTTTAATTATAAACGCCCGGTTAGTTTGATTGATTATTTCTTTTACACCCTAGAAGGATAAGTTTACAATCTGTGAGTTTAGTTTACACTCGATGGTGTAAATGTACCTACCCATAAATAAAAAGAATTAACACTTATCCAAAAGTAAAAAAACCATTCAAAAATATATATGTTTTACCAAATATACTAATTGGTTAATATACCCTACTAAGTGTGGTCCTATATGTACCAACATTGAGTGTAAAATTTAACACTCAATTTTTTACTGTGTAGTTATGAAACTTATGCAGCGCTTATCACTAACAGGATATTGATACAGCCGGCCTTAGTTGTAACCATCTTCTAGTAATGCTTGAAAAAAATTTAGAGTCCTTTACAAAGATGCAACCGGGAAGGACATTGAAAATGCCGAAGCAGAGTGCAACGCTTGTGACTATTGTGAGATTTGAGATCTGCGAAAACTCATAGATTTGAATGTAATATTTAAGTAGTTGATATAAGTTTTATTGATTCATAATATAAAAAATAGTAAAATAAAGGTTATAAACTCTAACGCGCCTCTAACTTTCGACTTGGTCTGATCCAGTCGTCCTTCGTCCCTTCTCTGTTCCCCGTCATCATCGGGCTACCGGCTCGGCGGCGGTTCGCGTAGTTCCGCTTTGTGGATAATTTTAATTCGGTGTCGTTAGACTGTGTGACGTATGGGACAAATGCTACACAAGAATTTCGTTGAATTCCGTACCCATACTAACGTGCCCGTGCGATAATATAAACATTTTCAATGTTAAAAATACTCAACGCTGTTTTTCCAAATCGAACTAAAATGTTAGATGAAGCATACCAATCTCTACGCCGATGATGTATTAAACCCAAACAACACATATAAATTCTCTATCTCCTTCTCGCCTGCACTTTTCTCATCTATCTCTTTTTATGTGTCATTAACGACTAACGGTGTGCCATTGAACATTCTCGCTAGATACACTGGCTTGCTTCGAGATAACCAAATTTAGATTTCTTAGGTATGTAAATTTGAATCTTTAGACCGCCAAGATTTTTTTATCCATAGAAGAACTTAAATCGAAGAATAGAGATGTTTTTCTGCTTAATTGCCTTTTTACTTTTATCATTTGAGCCAAAACTTTACCAGGGTAGTTTATTATTAAGTTTAGTCTAAGATAAGAGTATTAATTTAATAATTGAACAAGACAAAGGACTTTAACCAATCGTCAGCTATGACGCAAGTGTTTATAAATGATTTTTCATATTAGGTGTGTTTAAACGGAAGACGATTAATTACCAGGTGGACACTGTGACCTACAAAAGTGATAAATTTGGAAGTCAAGCTGTAATAAAATATTCATCTATCATCAGCATTTCAAAGTATATTGCCGCATTAAATCCGTAAGAATATAGAAAACTTGATAATTTTATTGTATAATTATCCAGAAGAAATTTCTTTTGCAGTTGTTTAATCTTCAAAGCTATCTCCAGACAAATAAACCGATAATTATCAGAGATAAAAGAAAGACGAGAAGTTAGCTAATGAAGCAAAGTAATTTTCATCTTTAATATTTTTATGAGGCGGAGAAAATACTTCTCCTTTAGGATAAGGTAGAAAGCATACAAAATACCGGTACCAATTCACGACCGCATGTGTTAACCATGATAAATAGAATTTCGTCAGGACCAGAAGCCTTTTTGTGTCAAGACCCGTTATGATTCGTTCGAAAGGGCACTGCCGGAAAGCGATCATCACGACATTCTCAATTCAGCAGCAGGAATGTATAATAAAAATATTTTCGCGATTTTTGCAAAATATGCTTACGGGGTTTTATAGATCCGATATAGTATTCTGATTCTTCTATACTTTTGATTCGAGATAATTTACGTTCATGCTAAACTGATTTAGAATAATCACATTTTGTAAAATTTACTTTTATCCAACACTTGCATATAATGTGAACATTATTGGTTCGATTTTCGACTAATAAAGTAACTTATAACTTACACGTGGGTTATAACCATAACTCACTAGTTAGTGGGTTATGATTATAACTCACGCAGGCTCATATTTTATCATACCAGTCGATAAATTCTTTGAAGGTTTTGTCATAACTATCTCTTGACTTGTGGAGAATAATAATTGAACACGCTAGGTCAGCTTCTTTTTGAATTTCGGCTGGAGTTTTTTTATATTTTGAAAAACCACAATCGAAAATGGCAAAAATAATAATTTGATTTACTCAACAACAATAATCACTCAAACCTGTCAAATTTGTCATTCAAAAATATGTCAATTAAAATATAATACAGGGTTTTCCAGTTTACATTGAGACAATATAATTTTCTATTTTTTATTAATATCATCAAGTGTTGAATAAAATTTTGTATGGCACTCGGAAATTGAAACAATATTTCGTAATAAAAATTTTTTCTAAATTTAAAAATGGAGGTACTTTGCTCTTGGCGGAAATTCCAATTTTTGACTCTCTCTCGGATACCATAACACTTTCACCGGATCTGAGGGATGTTATTTTGGTTTGAGGATATGCAGAATTTTTCTGAAATAAAATAAATTATAATAATAAAATAAAATTACTTTTAATTCATAGATAAAAAATGTTCCCTTATGCTGCGCACTTTCTGCCGGTCACTGTATATAGGTATTACAGATGCTAAAATATATTTTGCGATATACAGGGTGTCCCACAGCTACGGGGACATACAGCAACAGGAGATATAGAATTTTCAGCGAGTAAACTTGCAAAATGGGCGACATTTCATCTGACAAATGTCATGTTGTAGCTACTTAATTTTTAGTAGGAATAATATTGGCAGCCCTATAATGGCAGATACCCCTTTAGGCGCAAAGCCGGACTAAAAAAATGTAATAAAATATGTTATTTTCGATAATTAGATATCTAAAAATGAATAAAAAATAACAAATGTCCAAAAATACTTACCGGCAACACAATAGTACGATAGAAATAACTCTGAAAACAACTGTTTTTTAGAATTAAATAAGGTCTCAAGGCACAAAAATGTGTAACAACGAATTGAAGTTGACAAATCAAAACACTAAAAGATTCGTGAAAAGTATGAGGTATGTATAACGTATAATAAATGAGGGTTTCGTTTTAGTAAGCACTAACATGTGTCTCTTTCTAATAATATATGTATTTAACTTAACATGAAGAAATATGACAGATATACAGCTAGAGCTGAAGGCGTTATTCCCTGGACTATACTAAGAATATTTTGTCCTTGTCTCGAAGTTTTAAAGTCGAGAAAAATTTTCGACAATAACAACACTTTATTACCAAATATTTACATTACATGTAAAGCTTCTTAATCTGAAGGAACTGTTGAAAATTACTACCTCCAACTAGGATGCATTAACTGACCAATTTTTTTAGAAACATCAGGGTCGTTTCTTATTGAATTACACTCAGCAATCATCCAATTTCTTAAATCTTCTACATTCTTCACTTGTTTAGTATAAAGTAATGGCCCCATAGGATATAATCCAGAAGGGTTTAAGTCCGGGGATCGAGCAGGCCACAAGTGAGCTCCACCTCGACTAATCTAGCGATCTCTGTATGTTGTTGTAAGTCATTTAGCGGGTGTTTTATTAAGATTGCGAATAAATTCAGAACGAGTTTCCCTGCTCAAACATATGAAGAAACAGTTCCTATAAACCTATGTCTGGAAATGATTCGTTTCGGAGATACAGGGTGTTCAACAATTATTTTTATTTTTGTTTTTCCTAAATATTTTTTAAATAATGTCGATATTTGAACTAAAATTGGTATTTAGGGATTTTTTAAAATGCTAAATACCAATTTGATATTAGTATGGCTCCCACTTATAGAGGGCGCCACCTACATGTCTCTTTATTCTTTTGAGGAGTAATAACTTTTTTCCACTACTAACCTATAACATCGCCATTATTGACCGATTATTAATCTACCTTATAAGTTATTATTGACCATGGTCAATAATAAGGCATTGAAATCCATTATTGACCGATCTTCAAGAATCTATTTGAAGGCAGGTAACTTGATTTTTTGATTCTATAACATGAATTCATAAACATGAATGTGGTTAGCCAACCAGATAATTATCAATACATATTAGATTACTTGATATTGTAAAATATCGATACAATCAACATTTTTTCTGCTTCCATCCTTAATTCTGGAGGTGTACACATAATAATATCACTAACATTTTCTTCGCTCCTTTTTTAAAAAAACGGAAAACTCGTGAAATCTGATGACATAAATGAACAATAATTGACATTAACAAAGCCACCTGACAAAACAACAAAATATTTTGCCAATTCCAAAGCGCAGGTAACTTGATTAAAAAATATCCTTATACCTACCTATCATTTTTTATAATAAAATTATTAATACTATTAAGATTATAATGTCTTATAATAAAAAATAAATAAAAGTTTGTAGTAGTGGAAAAAATATTATATTAACCACGGTTTAGACAGCTTATAGCCCTCGCGTCTTAAATCCCTCGTCGCTCCGCTCCTCGTGATTTAAACTTGCAGCTCGGGCAATAATGACGGCTGTCTAAACCTTGGTTAATAATATACTATTTTCTACTACCAACCATTTGTCTAATGAGAAGTAGTTCATTATTACCGTAGGTAAATAATGATGATTCATTATTTACCTAGGTTAGTAATCAAGATTTTTTTTAACTTTTTAAAGAAATTGACTGAATCTTTATTGATTTAACGAAGTGAACATGAAAAATAAACTATGGAAAATGTCCTAAGATATTGAGAATTATCAAAATCTATGAAAATCATTTAAGATAATAGTTGCTTTTACAGTTATTACAACTCATGTGCACTGCTGCATTTCCACTATTAATAGAATTACCATTATTTATCATAGGTAAATTTACTTTAGTATTATGAATATTTTCGATAATTTGTGAACGTTTATTAACACTTGGTACTAAGTCATCAGTCTGTAAGTTTTGTGCCAGACCATCTTGACGTGCGAAAGAACTGGAGGGTATACTTAAATTTTCATTGGATAAGATGGGTTTTTGTACTTGTTTGGCTATTCTCTTCTTGTCCGCTAACGATTCCTCAATATATCCTTCAGCTACTGTCTCCGACTTCCATCCACCGTGCCTGTTTAGGCTTAGTAGGTCTCCTCCATTTTCTGCTAAAAGTGTTACCGAGCTGCGCCGTAGAGAATGACCAGTGTAACACTCAGGATGTTGTAATTTCAGAAATTGAGCCATAACATATGGTACTTTACTAATAGTATTGTGCCCAATATTTTGTCTATGATGTTTACCTTTGCGATATAGAATAAATGTTTTTCTAATGTCAGTCGCGCGGTTAGCCAAGACTTATCACCAATTGCAAAGTTCGTCTGTTCTGCAAGCACCGGCTACGCCAATTATCACAATAACCTAAAATTTAGAGCTTATTAAAGCAGGACAAAAAATGAGTATAATAAAATCCATACCTTTTTTGATTAAAATTCATCATCAGGGGCTTAATTTAAAAAATGTATCAATTTCTTCTTTCGAGAATTCACGTGATTTCTTAGGTCTATAGGCGACATTTTTCTTTTTCAAGAATGCTACTACTTTAAAATACTTCCAAATATCGATATTTTCTTTCAGTGAAAGAGTTGATTTTAACATTGGGTAGCTTGCTCACGACGTTGATACCTTATTGTGTTCCGATTTTTCCTTAAAATAGGCCAGCATGACATTTTCAGTATTTTTAACGACTTTTATTTCTTCACACCATTTCTTTAATTGAGTGTATGCCTTCACATAAAGTCGCTTTGATTTTTCAGGCAACAAATCCTGGCTCGCATAAGCCGCTGCCTCTCGGAGCTCAGGCGGGGTACAAATTTCTATTTCTAAATCACTGTCGCTTTGGTCGCTAAAATTCTCAGCCATATTTTAATATTTTATTGTAAAACTTTTACTTAAAACCTTCAAAAGGTGGCCATAATTATTTTAGAATAATGACGTTTTTCCACTACTAACCTATAACATCGCCATTATTGACCGATTATTAACGTTAGAAATCGTTTTTCTCTACCTTATAAGTTATTATTGACCATGGTC
Organism: Polydrusus tereticollis; assembly: GCA_963920685.1. Taxonomy (NCBI): domain Eukaryota; kingdom Metazoa; phylum Arthropoda; class Insecta; order Coleoptera; family Curculionidae; genus Polydrusus; species Polydrusus tereticollis. The sequence continues at coordinate 166,519,003 of OY987326.1, read as the reverse complement.
AATAATAAGGCATTGAAATCCATTATTGACCGATCTTCAAGAATCTATTTAAACGCAGGTAACTAGGTTTTTTGATTTGACAACATGAATTCATAAACATATTAAACAGTCAGGCAACCAGATAATTATCAATACATACCTACCTATTAGATTATTAGAGATTCTTGATATGTAAAATATCGATACAATCAAAATTTTTTCTGCTTCCATCCTTAATTCTGGAGGTGTACACATAATAATATCACTAATATTTTTTTGGCTCATTTTTAAAAAAACGAAAAACTCGTGAAATCTGATGACATAAATGAACAAAAATTGACATTCACAAAGCCACCAGACAAAGCAACAAAATATTTTTCCAATTCCAAAGCGCAGGTAACTTGATTAAAAAATATACTTATACCTACCTATAATTTTTTATAATTAATAATACTATAAAGATAAATGTCTTATAAAAGTTTGTAGTAGTGGAAAAAATATTAAATTAACCACGGTTTAGACAGCTTATAGCCCTCGCGTCTTAAATCCCTCGTCGCTTCGCTCCTCGTGATTTAAACTTGCCGCTCGGGCAATAATGATGGCTGTCTAAACCTTGGTTAATAATTTACTATTATTGAAACTCGTCAGTTTCAATTGTTTTATTCGTTGGCTTGACAACTGAGCGCCAGGCTACTTGATATTTCGATATGTTTGAATAATAGAGGAAATGGCTAATTGTAAAATAAAAATGAGGTCTTTTGATGTTAGTTCGACTGTTAGTAGTAGAAAAAATTCTATATATACCTCGGTTGAGAAGGCCATTATATCCCTCGGCGGTAGACGCCTCAGGTTACAAAAGTGCTCTGTCAATAATGGCTCACTTCTCACCCTAGGTATATAATATACTATTTTATACGTGTTTGTATTACATTTTTAAGCAAAAAAATAGATTTCTTTATCATTTCTACGTAAGTAAGGCATACTTGGTAGAAGTGGGAAAATAAGTGAAAGTAAAATAATAAAAAAAATAAACGACATTTATTTGCACATCGCCATGCCCATATCGGAGTTCGATAAAATTGCATTAATCTACTAAACAATACCAAAATCAAAAAATGATCAAAAGATACTTCGCATCAGTCATTAAACTGCCTACAAAACAGTGTTATCAAAAGAGAGAACGGCATTGGCGTACATATTTTTTGTTCCGCTTAAAAATCGTAACACCCTGTATGTCCGCAACAAAGCATTTTTGGACATAGGTTTATCGGAACTTTTTTTCACATTTTTAAGCAGGGTAACCCATATTAATGAAACACATGCTTAATTTCTTAACGGTTAAAGAGATACAAGGTGATAAAAGTAAAAGTTTATTTTAGAAAGATAGGTAAAGTTGGTATAATATGTCATTGAGGGCAAGAAGACCATTTCATAGTTAAGATTTAAGATATTGATTGAACTAAACGTATTATCAACTGTTTTCTTATTCAGTGCCTATTGCAATAGCTTCACAACATTACAACCTTAACATTCCATTAAAAGTTTAGCTGAAGCTGACTTTCTTTCAAATTCGTGTTAATAGATTTCAAGTCTTTAATTTCCACTGAAAAATGCCAAGATCCCATTTTACCAGCCCAAAAATTGGTTATGCAAAACCCATTGGTAATTTGAATATTTCGGTCCGCCTCGATTTAGTTGGACGTTTGGTTCGTTGATTGATGGTTTTATCTGTGGTGAAATCAACTTTTGTTCGAGCAAATAGTACTGCTGAGCGGGGCCGGAATCGATTAATTTATAATGTAGGAATTTTTTAACTGCTTTAGTTCAGACGAGAAGTAGCGAAAAACTAGTCTTTTTATGAATAATTATTTAATTACACAGCCTCACAAAAAACGTGTGATTACAGACTAGACCTCTCCTAATCTATGGTTTTTAATGCGCTGATTGCAATTTCATAGGCCGCTTCATCAATTAAGCTCCAGTTGTTTCAAAATCTAAAGAATAGAAAATTAAAATTGAAAAGAATATAGTTAAAAAACCATTTGTTTTTAGATTTTAGAAACATAGTAATTAAAGATTATTGATCATATTTTTGTGGAGGACATTCCTGTACAACACATTTCTCGATCGCGACCGGATAATTACCTATACAGGTAGAGGATTTTAAAGTACTACAGTGCAAAATCCGAAAACGGCCATTTTATTCAAATTTTACGCCGTATATTATACTTATATTAAGGGTTTGAAGTTACATTCACACTGCAACCCAAAATACAGGGTGCTTCAGAAGTACGGTACGTAACTTAAGGGGGTGAGTCCTTATGATATTCTAAAAGAAAAACTTCATATAAACATGTGTCCGGAGTTTGATATACAAAATGTTAAAGTTTAAACATAGAAATCGATATGTTAAATAAAATTAAAAGACCAAATACTGAACACAAACTTAACTCAAATAACTTGTCCTCTTTATTTCTAACACCTGTAGACGCGAATGAAATTTCAAACCTTAAAAAATGACAGCGCCCCAGGAATTGACCAAATTGGTGTTAAACTTATTAAAAAAACCTATATGTATTTAACCAAACCTTTAGAACATGTAATAAATTTAATTTTCAGTAGCGATAAAGTTCCTGATCAATTTAAAATTTCGATAGTAACCCCCATTTTTAAAGCTGGCGATAAATCAAACATAAGTAACTACCGTCCGATCAGCGTCATAAACAATTTCGCAAAAATGTTTGAAAAAGGTCTTAAAGATAGACTTCTAAATATTCTTCAAAAAAATAAGATTCTTTCAAAAAATCAGTAAGGGTTTATAAGTGGTTCTGGAACCTCAAATGCACTATACGAACTGACTAAATAAATAACTGAAAAATTAGAAAATGGCGATAAGTGTGTTGCGGTATTTTTGGATTTGGCGAAGGCATTCGATACGGTCCCCCATGATCGGCTCTCGGACATATTATTGTTCAGATATGGAGTCAGGGGAAAAGTGTTAGATGTCTTTAAGAACTATCTAAAGGATAGAAATCAATATTTGAAAATGGGAGATACACTTAGTTATCCGCTTAATGTAAAAATAGGGGTACCCCAAGGAACCGTCTTGGGACCAATACTCTTTATCACATATATTAATTCATTAACTGATTTACAAATTGAAGACGAATCTATAATATCATACGCAGAAGACACAGCAGCAATTTTCTCTGCCAAAACTTGGCATGACGTAAAACACAAGACAGAAACCGGACTAACTAAAATAAAGACATGGCTTGACAGTTTTGGGTTGACATTTAAGCTGGATTTATAAACTCGAAAAGTTGGCGAGGTTGAGGTTCAGTTGGTGTTGGAAATAGAAGTTCAATTTAAACTAAAGGGAACACTCAGTTCCATTTAGACACTCGTTCATGTTGTTCATGTAAAACTCATGTAAGGTTCGAAAACTTCCCGGGTAGTTCGAGACATAAAATGTGAAGTTTTGAATCTTACCTGCTAGCGTTGCTATGGATTTATTTTATTTTTTATTGTTTGATACCGACGCATAATTCGATTTGACAAGTGTCAGTGAATCTTATTACAAGCAATTTCCAAGCTTTAAGCTGGATTTATAAACTCGAAAAGTTGGTGAGGTTGAAGTTATGGTCAAGTTGTGAGGTTAGATATTCCGAATTCCGAGCATAAAAATTGATTATCTCGAACTACCCGGGAAGTTTTTGAACCTTACATGAGCTTTACATGAACAACATGAACGAGTGTATAAATAGAACTGAGTGTTCCCTTTAGTTTAAATTGAACTCCTATTTCCAACACCAACTGAACCTCAACCTCGCCAACTTTTTGAGTTTATAAATCCAGCTTTAACGTAAAAAAAAAACACCTACATTGCATTTTCTCTGACTGAAGCCAATCGTCCCCATTTTGAAAGTATTCACATTGCAAATTTTAATGATAGCATTAAAGAAACACTTTATACGAAATATCTGGGAGTAATTATCGACAAACATTTAAAATGGGACCATCATGTTCTTTATCTTACAAGAAATATAAGAAAACTTATTCACAAATTTTATATATTACGGGAAATCTTAAGCAAAAGACTTTTAACATCTGTCTACAAAGCCGTTGTGGAATCAGTAATACGATATGGTGTGGGGTGGTCTCTATAACAATGCTATAAAACAGTTGAATGTTGTACAAAATTATATACTTAAAGTAATAAATAAAAAAAAATAAACGCATTTCAATCAAGCAACTCTATACACAAGAAAAATTAAATGTCAGGTCTTTATATATCTCAGAGATATGCTCCTTTGTTTTTAAAAATGTAAACTTAAAAAACTCTGTAAATCACACTTATGAAACACGTAACAAAACTAACAAACACATTCTTTTACCACGCAGCAATACCAATATAAATCTTAAATTTATCAATTATTTAGCACCTAAGATATATAACATCATTCCCATGGAAATTAAGAACATTAAAAAAATTAAACCCTTCAGGAAAGCATGTAGATTGTTTATCGTCGGAAATAAGGAAATGTTTAAGCCTCTATTCTCATGTATGACGTAATTGGGAACTCTGATAAGTAGGTATGCTCCATTCCACAATTTTTCGTTGATTTCTCGACCGCAATAAAATTTAAACCCAGCCATAAATAAGTGCCTTCTGAGAGGGTACAGGTCCTGATTACCTACTAATTTCAATAGTTTAGGTTAGCTATTTTCAACAAAACAACCTTTTAGGTATAATGATGTAAACTAATTTGATATTTTGGATCATAAATAATTTTAATTAAAATAAAAAATAAAAAAAGAAAAACTTGAATTAACAATAATTATAATAAGATGTTTGGTCATCTAGGTGCTTCTTTCAAGTATTTATCATTGTATTTTGCGTAGAAATTAAAGTTAGTACTTAGATATATATTTTATTATGTATTAAGGAAATTAGTGAACATTATAAAAAATGTACTAAATGTAGAATGCTCAGTATAAATAAAATTACTTTTGAATTGAATTGAATTAAATTTTTAAAAAATACGAATATTATTGGGAAGAAAGTGTACGCCACTGACTTTTTTCTAATTTTGAGATTTTTTTTACCAACTAATAATACAACTTCTTTGAAAACGACCTTCTCTAATTTTATGAGGATTATCGTCCGCCCAAAGATGTTCGGTATAAAAATTCATAACGGTTTCTCTTGAAAAAGAGGCCTCATCAGTAAATAAAATGTTCGGTAAAAAATTGTTGTTATGAGCTACTGTATGCAAGCACTACCTACTAGAATCAAACCTAGGCTGAAAATCACGGGGAAGCAGAGCTTACACACACTGAATATGGTGTGGGCACAGATTGTTAATTCTGTGGTGTGGGTATAGTTGACAAAGATGTAAAACCCTCCAAGCAGTTGTTGCACTTGTTTGAAGTTGCACTGCTACCTTCCTGGTACTAGTTAAAGGATAATCTTCTATCACTGGAAGTATAGCTTATTTTTACTCAGGCGTGGTTACTGTTGCGGGTCTGCCAGGAAGCTCCGTACTGCGTTTAAAACTCCCAGCCTCCCTTAAACTTGCATGTATGTCTAATTGTTTTGGCACATGGTAGTACTCTGGGTAGCGTCCTTGATATATTCGCCAAACTTCTTCAGCATTTCCATTTGCTAGGCCATGATTGAAATGCACCTGGGTTATTTCAGCGCTAGTAAAGTTATTCATTCTTGACTTGTTATTGACAAAACAATTAAATTAGACCTCAAACCTTACCTTTACCTTATATTTTAATTAACTTTGGAATACACAGGTTTCTTTTTCGTACATGCAATAAAGTGGTTCTATTTTTTCTCTCGAAAACGAAGCAAGATACGAAAACAATTCAAGGAACAAAGAAGTTGTATTATTAGTTGGCAAATCCTAAAAAAATATCAAAATTAGAAAAAATTCAGTGGCCTACATTTTTTTGTCAATAATATTTGTTAAGGTGCTCCCCGGAACGCCACTGGGCTTAATAATTTTAATCTAGTTAGGGCTAACTAATCCCTTTATCGTCATAAATAACGGTACCAAATTTCAATAATATCGGAAAAGGATATTTAAAAGAATTATAAAAAACCTGTTTAAAAGAAGAAAACTTTAACACCCTGTATATCAAAAACGGGGCAACTCTGGACACACGTTTATATGAGCTATTTCTCTTAGAATATCATAAGGAATCACTTCCTTTTAGTGATGCCGCCGAGACGAGAAATTCTCGTGTCTCGTCTCGTCTCGAAGAAGACCGTTTCTTGTCGAGAAATTTCTCGTTTTTTCTCGAATTTTCTCGAATTTTCTCGTTTGTTAGAACACTGAATTTTAGGTATCTCCTAATATATAGACAGAAAAATAATGTGTTTAACGTTCTCACTCTATCGTATTGTGAAGGCATTTACCTTAAAAGAGATATTCAAGAGAACAGAATCAAACTGTCTAGCCTCTTTCTTCTGTCTATGGTTAGTAGTTGACATTTTTAAATAATTAACCAAATCTGAAAGAAAGCATTTTCGATTGAAAACGTTGTAGCGGCGGTGATCTTAAACCAATTACAGTTTACATTGTATAACTCATATGTAAAAGAAGGACACAATAATTATCTAATGTTACCGCGATTTAGTCCGAATATTTCATAAACTATGAGAGATTGATATGTCAAATAGAGCATTTTCGGAAATTCTTCTTTAAGTTCTTTCTCTTGCACTTTCTATTAATGTAATAAAAAAATTAAGGTTTTTCCCCGGATGACATTCTTGGCTGATCCCTTTATTTAGTCGAATATTTTCCAAACTATTGCAGTTAATTATGCCCCGAATTATGCCAAAAAATAAATAATAAAAGAAGGGTAGTTCCATTATGAATCAATTATTATTATTATAAATCGTTCTCCATTCTGTATCTTTTACCACCCCGTATATTTTGGACTGAAAATACCTCGGTGCCAAGCCTATTACATTACGTGAATTATGTCTTATGGCCGCTTGCAATATTTTGTTGATCTAAGAAAAATAGTTTCTAAGTCACATGCCTAACAAACCGACTTATATTAAACCCTTCTGCGAGACGACCAGATACTTTTAAATGTTTACCCCCTTTAAGATTCGTATAAAAAAAATTTTTTATGATTCCCTACTCACGAGAAAAAACGAGACGAGACGAGACAATGGCACTCGCGAGCGAGAAAAACGCGTTTTTCGTCGAGACGAGATAAAAAAAAATTCTCGCCTCACGAGACGAGACGAGAATGGGCCAATTCTCGTCTCGTCTCGTCTCGCGGCATCACTACTTATGTTACGTACCGTGTTTCTGAAACACTCTGTATTTCCGTTCCCCGGCCTTGTACATCTTTATTAAAATCATCATCCTCTTCTAGGTTGTCAGCGGCCATGATCTCTCTCGCTGTACCTTTCCAGAATATTCTGGGCCTCTTCCTTCCACCATTAGCGATCCCGTGAAATAGTCTTTTCTTTTAGGCTGCATACGCTTAACGTGGCCAAACCATTTAGAAATAAAATATTTTTGTCCATAGTAAGGTTTGCATTCAACCGTTAATCTTTTGACTGCCATAAAATCATAATTATCCCCAGGCAGAGCCGAAGTACAAGTAACCTACATCCCTAATTGCTATACCATTTAAAGTCTGTAAAGATACCTAATATCGACACTGCTCTTTATAGCTTTACAAATAGGATCCTAGATGCTTTGGACTCAGGGGAGCTGTCGTGCGGACTCTTTGTTGACTTGTCCAAGGCATTCGACTGCATAGACGATAACATCTTGCTGGAGAAATTATATAGGTATGGGGTCCGTAATACAGCCTTGACATGGTTTAAGTCTTACCTTAGTAATCGTAAGCAGTCAGTACTCTTACAGACCAGCAATGGTAAGGTGCAGTCCGGTTTCGTGGGGCTGTCAATGGGGGTTCCGCAGGGGAGCATCCTTGGCCCTTTGCTTTTCATTATCTTTATTAATGATATCCAGAATATTATACTGGATAATTCCAATAAATTTATTTTGAATTTCGCTGATGATACCAATTTTATAGTCTTAGGGAACACTTTCGAAAATTTAGTAGATAGAGGCAATCTGATCATAAATCGGACTGAGCAGTATTTCAGCGAAAATAAATTATTGTTGAACAGGGAAAAAACAAATTGTATCCTCTTTAATAGAAACAGGGCCTTGAACCTGCCAGCGTCGGTACAACTGGGCGACCATGAGGTACAGTGCAGTGATACTGCCAAGTTTCTAAGTGTTCATATAAGCAACCCTTTAGACTGGTCAGTGCATATCAAAGAGGATAGGACAAAGTGCATATTGATTACTTGTGTAAGAGGCTGTCATCTGTTTTGTACGCATTAAGAGTTTTGTCAGGTTAGTTCAGGTTAGTTCAGGTTAGTTCAGGTTAGTTCAGGTTAGTTTTAGAGTTAGATGCTTTGAAGTGCGTTTATTATGCAAATTTCTAATTTGTGGTAAAGTTTGGCATTGAAATATGGGGTTGGGCAAGGGCCTAGCGACACCTAAAGCACCGGTTCCCGTCTCATAAAAAATTTACCCCGAAAGGCATTTGTGCAACTCCTATACATTATTAATGCAATATTCACTCTTCAGCACTTCCCAGTGCGGTGGAAGGAAGCCATAATCATACCATTACTAAAACAAAACAAAGACCCAAAACAACCTAATTCTTATAGACCTATCGCACTGACAAATACTCTTTCGAAAATAACCGAAAAGACGATTTTACTCAAACTTAAAAAACACAGACTACTAAACAAAATCCCGGACGAACAATTCGGCTTCAGACCAGGACACGGAACAGTCCAGGCAGTGACGAGAGTCCTGACTGATGTCAAAAATAAATTCAATCAAGGTCAGAATACAGTCCTTCTGTCCTTAGACATCAGTCGGGCTTTCGACACTGTCTGGCACGACGGACTATTATACAAACTACTAACAATTCACGAATTTCCGACTTATTTAATTACATTACTGCACACCTACTTACGTGACAGAACATTTTTTGTCAAGGTAGAGGGTGCACTGTCTGCTGCAAGAGTGGTTAATGCGGGGGTCCCTCAGGGAACCGTGCTATCACCACTATTATATAACTTGTACACTGCCGATTTCCCGAGGTACCCCCTCACAAAACTTACACTGTACGCTGATGATGCACTAATCTATGCACAATCCTTTTACGCGGAAGCCGCTAAGCGACAGTAGCTAGAAACGGAGAGAGCGAGACCAGTGGTGCTGGTGGTGCTGGTGGTGCAACTAACCCAGGTGGTGCAGGTGGTGCGTTTTACGATCTAACCCAAGTGGTTCGGTGGTGCGTTTTATGATCTAACCCGGGTGGTTCGGTGGTGCGTTTTATAACCTAACCCGGGTGGTTCGGTGGTGCTGTTTACAAAATAACCCGAAATTAAACCCGACTTTTTACGACCTAACCCGGATGCTTTCATGAGGCGGCTTCTTAGCTAACCCTAACTTGAACCTGAATATTTATGAACTGACCCGAGATAAAACCCGACTTTTTACAACCTAACCCGGATGCTTTCATGAGGCGGCTTCTTATCTAACCCTAACTTGAACCTGAATATTTATGATCTGACCCGAGATAAAACCCGACTTTTTATGATTTAACCTTAGTGAAACGCCGCTGCTAAAGCGGGATAATTAAATCCCAATTTTTATAAGCCATCCTTAAACCCAACTTTTTACGATGCGACCTGAGTCATCCTTAAACCAGACTTTTTATGATTTAACCTTAGTGAAACGCCGCTGCTAAAGCGGGATAATTAAATCCCAATTTTTATAAGCCATCCTTAAACCCAACTTTTTACGATCCGACCTGAGCCATCCTTAAACCAGACTTTTTATTATTTTCCCTTAGTTGAAACGCCGCTGTTAAAGCGGTATAGTAAAAAACATTATTTATATTTTCTATCTTAGTGAAACGCCGCTGGTGGGTAGTAAAGCGAAATAAAACCCTAATTTATATGGTCTAACAAGATAAGTATATTAAGGCGGCACATTTGTCACCCCGCAATAATTATTTATACCTAAATAACCCTCTCAAACCCTCTGCCGACTCGATTTAAAAAGAAAGGGACATAAACCTTTATTTATTATTCCGAAGGACCCTCATTAAAATTCAGTAGCATATCTAATAATTGATTCCAATTTTTGCACCACTTATATAAAATACAATAAAATAATTACCATCTAGAACCATTAACTAGAGATTTCTTTGTACTGGAAATGGAT